>OY743092.1:4827500-6152174 GCA_963555665.1 Dircenna loreta | reverse complement strand
TTTAGTTTTTTAAGGTTTGTTTAATGAGTCTTGAGCCGAGATAATATGGATGTTTTTTTTTGCATTTTCTAAGAACACAAGTTACAATGGATACCAAAAATTTGTTGCATAAAAGTTTTCATCATTTGAATATCTAATAAAAATAAAGATATTAAATATGTGATCATCATTAAAACTAATACATTAAGATCGCATTTAGAAAATAGCATTTTGATTACCAACGTAATTTTGTATATAATATTTGTATGAACAAGTTTTCCATCGCTTTTTTTGTGATTAAATCTAATTATACTAGTAGCATATTTTAAGATTACACATGTCAAAGGTTGTTACTAATTCTCGATCAAATGACAAAATGGTTTGAATATTGATTTGTGAAACAGTTTCAAATTTATAAAACAAAATAGTTATTTTTAGATTTATGTATAACACTTATACAGAGAGATGGCTTATGACATGTGCTAGAATTAGCTAATAATTTTTCACTTACATTTTTATTGTAAATATTAAAAAATCGTGTATCTTGAGTAAATACAAATAATATAATAATAATAATTACAATATAGGACCAAAAATATTTTCAGAATGTTTAAACTAGTGTTTTTATCAGAATTTTGATACATTTGTACATAACTAGATGTTTAAGGAAAAAAATAGTGAAATGCATATTGTCTTCAGCAAATCAAAGAGTTAATAAATTTGTATGAACATCGAATTAAAATCAATACAGTTAATTGTCTTTCTGATTTATGTATTTAGATTTTTAAAGAATAATGTTTAATTTTTTGATCAAGATGTTGTGAAGGGGAAAAACGTTTTTTCCTTATTTGATAAGTAAAATTAATTTTATGAACTTAAAATGAAGTTATCGGCTTAAGGAAACAATTGAAGCGGTAGGTAGCAACCTCGTTTTAAATAAAAAGTAACGGTTACAAACAAAATAATAATACCAAATAATGTACGACTTACACTAAGGTAACGGAGAGTTATTATTATTCAGTTGATACATATATGAAAAAAGATTCAAAATTTATTCACGCTATCTATACTGTTCAGTCGTTTTTAGTGTTTCCAAACGCATTAAATGTTTTCTATATTAAAAATAAAAAACTTTATTAACAAACAAATTCATTTTTCTTTATCAGGTCTTTGATATACAAACATGTTAATATTTATAATATAAAATACGGACAATTGATATTTGTTTTACTGATGCTAACTTTTTTACAATGTTTTCATTATCTTTAAAAAAAAAATAAGAAAGAAGTCTAATGGAATATAAAACTTACAATTACAGACGGTTGTTTTTATCTTTGAAATATTAAATTTAAAACAAGAAAATCTATTGTTACATTTTACATATCACGTATTAACAAAATTCAGATTATATAAATAGTTAATTACAGGAAAAAAAAAAACAAAGAATTGATACACCTAGGTAATTCTGTCGGTGAAGTTGTGTTTATAGTATTTAGTAATAAGTTTCTAGGAAGCATTTTCGCACTAAATATAGACAATTCTTGTCGATTTTATCTGCACGGATTAAAATTTGTTTTTAGATATAATAGGTATTCTGACTCTTTTTTTCTACCATCACTTGAGAATTAAGAGTTATTTTTGTATATGCTATATAAATACATAGATTTGCATGTTTATCAAACTAATTATAAATATTTTGTGAGAACATTTAAAGTCTGTTATGAATTTTATTAATAACAATTACTTTAGTAATAACATTTGTTAACAATTCAGAAGTTCATGCGAGTCACAAGTTTGCGCAGTTATGTGTAACGCTGTTTGCGACGCGGTTCGCGGCTACTTCTCGATCGTCAACTCAATTTATAAAACTACGAAATATATAATAAACATGTTCTATGAACATGTTTGCCTACATAGTTATGTAATTTATAAATTTCAATACTTCCAATATAAAGATAAGATAAATATATTTCAAATTTATTTTATACCTTCCATTAAACCCGCAATTTTAGTAGCGTAGCTAAAAGTATCAATGAAATAACAACGTTTTATTACCTTTATACTGTGAGAATTCGATTTATATACAGTTTTTAATAAAATCATAAAACTTTAGCATCTGCACAATAATGAAATAAAATAGATAATTTAACATTTTAGCATAGATTTTACACGTTTATGCAATTAGTTAGTTAGTTGCCTATAGTAATATATCTTAACCCTGAACTATTTCTGAAACTATCAAAATGTAGCAGTTTATTAAGTGTTTAAATTCTTTTCGAGATAGACATCAATTCTGAATTAATAAGTATATTTCATTTATGCAATTTATTATTCCAATCTTTTATGTTTATTTCCGATTGAAAGTTATGCCTAATTAAAAAAAATAAAGCTATCTTTCAATTTCAGACTGAATTATCTTTTAAATAGTACCAAGTACTTGCCAAAACAGTTAAATTTCCAATATAATATTGTATTATATAATGGTAAAAAAAGAGTCAGTTATGCCCTAAATATTTTAGTACAATAAACGTTGTTATGTTTGTATAGTGCTTACTATTGAGAAAGTATAGTCACATTGAGTATAAAAGTGTTATTTAAACAATTGTTTGCTGAAATGTAATTTAGTTCAAAGCATTTTCTGAAAAACTTTTCTGTATAACAGTGTATTACAACCAAAAATATACGTACAGATATTTAAGCAGATGTGACTTTCATTTTAGTATCCGACACAATATTCTTGAATGTGAACCAAATGAAGAAAACTGGACAGAAAATTAAAATATCAAAACTTATCAATGTTTCATTGCGCTACAATCAAAACTTAGTTCTGACGGAGTTCGAGGGAGAAGCTGTCCACTCAGTCTAAATAACTTGCCGTTAATAGACGTAGCTGCTTCCATCTTTCGTAAAAACATATTTTTAGAAGTTGTGTGCAATGTTTTTTCTGTTAACGTTTTATTTGATTCGGAATCTAATGAATTTATTATAGAATCTGCATCGCTGTCCAAGTTAAATACATTGGTCTGAGATTCTTCTCTCCATAGCTTCTGCAAATTCAAAGCCATTAGTTCGAGCTGTACTTGTGATAGTTCCTTTATAACATCAATCTGCACCGTCATAACGTTATCGCAAGTTTTTAATAAAGAATTCAAAGTTTCCAAAACGTCTGCCCTTCTTTTTTGTATGCTATACTGGTTATCGATATTTTTTTCAAAGAAAGCCAGGTGCTCGTACAGTTCAGCTAGTTGAAGAGAGCACGATATGTACTGAGCCGAATGGTGTTCAAAATCATAGTAGTGCTTAGCTCGCATTAGCCATTTGTGGGTAAATGAAAATAGTTTCCTTGCATCACTAATTGTACGATTAACATCGAGAGGTACTCTACTTTCCATGTCTTTCAAATCTAAACTAGGGAAAGTGAATACTTTCTCTGATGAATAATCGCCTTTACCACCTTTCTCTGCACCAAGGTCTTTTAGGTTCTCCTCTTCCATTTTTTCAGACTGTTCCAAACCTTCATTTAGAACATCTAATGTTTTCCATAAATCAGCTCCAGTACGGGGTTGAGCAAAATAACGTGTTAAGATGGTCTTTCGAGATAACTTAAAGAGACTTAATCCATACTTAACCCAATGATGACTCAGCTCGAGAAAGTGCATCTCGAAATCGGCTTTCTGCAAAACAAATTCTTCTGGCACAAGTTTGCAATTGTCATGACAAGTCCTCAGAATATGATATGCTGCACAAAGATGGTGCCTGGCGTTACCAAGTTGGTTGAGGTAAGTAAAGTAGTTACCGAGTCTAGCAGCCCGCAATGCCCAATCTTGAGGTGTGCCTTCTTTCATTTCAAGCTGTCTCCTTAATGCTGTATGATTGTACAAAGCATATTTTTGAGGCATATTTAATTTGTTATACAAAAACGCTAACATTTGTACATTATTTGTAATGACTTTATCAATTTTCTCAGGATTTAATCGTTTTATATTTTCAATCGGTTCCGTTGTGAATAAATCTTCAGCGTCTAAATACATTTCGGGTTTAGATTTATTTATCTTATCATACATCTCTTCGATGTTTTCGAGTATATCCCTTGCTAAAGTTATTTCATCAAG
The DNA here is from genome assembly GCA_963555665.1 of Dircenna loreta. Lineage (NCBI taxonomy): Eukaryota > Metazoa > Arthropoda > Insecta > Lepidoptera > Nymphalidae > Dircenna > Dircenna loreta. The sequence continues at coordinate 6,148,083 of OY743092.1, read as the reverse complement.
TTGCATCAAATAATAACAGAACAAGTTCTGAATTCTAAGAAATATAAAAAGGCATTCCTCACGCAAGGCAAATTGCTTTATTTTGTCAAAAGCAAGGGTTAGGATATTTTTTTTCTCTACGAGTGAAATTGGCAGTGTTTTAGCGGAGAGTAGAGCCAGGTAACCTTCCATAGCAATCGATCTGATATATTGATCATGGTTTTCTTTTCCAAGCACAAGAAGTTCAGACTGCAGAAATAAAATATCTCTTTTAATAGTTTGAAGTCGGTTAGAGGAATTCTTTTCTCTTATTGTTCTTTTAACATTGTCAAAAATATTACTTATTTTATTTAAGGTACTCATAATAAAAATACAGCAAATTTTGTCTCAATTACAAATTTTCTGATAAATATGTTTCTTCTTTTTTATTAAATTTAAAATTAACCTGATTAGACGATTAGTAAAAAAACGCTTCAAAGAGTTTTTATGTATTTATATTAAAAATAAATCCGTAGTAGTTGATATAAAAAAAATATTATATATCAAAATATTTTGTTACATATAATAATATTTATATAATGATAGTTTTTATAAAAATCAGGAAAGTTTGAGGATAGATTTGGGTACCTATATCTATGGCATTAGTTTATAGCTTTTTGATTAGACATCAAGGTGTGTATTTTAGGGTTTTTGGAAATTCAACTCCTTTGTATTTTTACAAGTAGCTACCTAAAGCACATGTAAAGTCGCTGGCTATAACTTGGAAAGTACCTATTTGTATGGAAATTTTGTAATCCAAATTAAATGGCAAAAATATTGTAGTATAAACTTGTATTTAGTGTTGTTTAAATTGAAATATTACTAAGAAAGTATAATCGAAAATAAATCAATGACGATAACAATTATCGAACAGAGAATACACAAAATAAATAATGGTTCCAGGTAACTAAAAAATATTTCCCACAATAACTTTATTAAAACTCTGTATAAAAGTTTGTGATTAAATATCCCCGTACTAGTCGGCGTCAAGTCAATTCACAAAAATGTAATAAATCATAGTTAGGTACCGCAGACGCAGCAAGATATAAAAACTTTTGTACATATGCGAATCACGTGTTCCCATAACTCAAAATAAACATTAAAGACGAATACAACGAAATATTCGTGACCAATAAAAAAGTACAATCTAACTAAAGAATCTAGTAAGTACACAGAGAGTACGTATAAGTGAATAGATTACATACTATTTGTCATGCCGTTGCTTTTTTATAATTTACCGCTTTGAAGTCTGATTTCCAATAGTTGTACTTCGTCTAAGAGATTTTTTAACCTTTAGATATTTATATTTTATTTTATAACATTTTTTTATAAAACTTTTTCATTTTAATTACATCAATATGTGTATATTTATAGAAATTTATTTTAGCCATATTTATTTACGTAAAAAAAATAAAACACTTTTTTAAATAAGAATATTTGCTTCTTTGACTCACAGATAGCTTTCGTTAATAACTGCTAAACAAAGTTTGACAAGGTTTTCATTGGTTCAAAATATTGTGGTACATTTGGAACGTACCACGTACGTTTGCACGTATTATGTAGTAAGTATTTAAAATGATTATATTATTGTTATTCTATAAAATGTATATACCTACATAGATTTGAGCTAACATGGTTCATCAGCAACACTCATACACTTTGATTTGTATTCACAAGATGTATTACTTAGAGGAAACAACACAAACATACTAAAAGCATTACCACGTATCCTGTCTTAAAGTAAATAAGTAAACAATTGTCACTTAACCAAATAATGAAATTCAAGTTTAAATGTCTATTGAAATGGAAAAGTGTAGAAATTATTTTCCCGTTTGAATCTAATAAGCAAGTTTTCAAATAAATGTACACGTGGGATCTAGTTTTTGTTAGTTTTATGCACTAGATTTACTGATTCCACGAGAGAAGCGGGTACTTGGCTGTTGGACGTACACGTATGTTTCATTGCCGTCCTCAGTGCATGCGCATTCGTTGGTCGAGTCTCGCACGGAGAACTGTCCGCAACAGTATCCAGTATCATTTATTTTACCCTTTGCCGGTTATTACCTATGTGAGTGTTTTATATTTATTTAATATAATTAACTTATCTTTTATGTTATAATATTTAATTTATATATACTTAACAGCTTTTAGTCGGAATTAGTTAACATATAAATAAATTAATCTTTTTGACGTAAGTTTTACAAATTGTTGTGGTTTTCAACTTTTTTTATAAATTTGTTAATAATACAAATAATACAGAAAGTTGCCAATTAGGTATATATTATATAATTAATATTATTTCATAATTATAAACCATAATATAAGTAAAAATATTTTAATAATTTAAATGTACTGAGATTGAACGTCTTCGATAACGTAACTTGCCAAGAAATTTAGTATGTCAAATCCAATTATAAAGCTATAAAATGTTAATAAAATTTTGTAAAAGAAAGTTTAAACTTGGATACACCTACAGCATGATTATAAATCTAGTATAAAAAAAAAACGTACAGCATTTAGTGAAACTAAAAGTATTATTCTGAATCAGCAAAAACGGATCCCAGCTAGGATGTTGCACGCCTTATGAAACATGTTTGCATAATCCATTTCGACATTCGTATATAGAAAAACGGTTGAGAACTCATTTCCGATGTCACTACAATCGCCATCATCAAACAATGCTGACCGTCTTAAGAGTTTCTTTTGAAGCCGTCCCATTATCATCGACGCTTTTGTGCTTTGATATATAATTTACAATTCATCTCAATAATCATTGTATGATAAAGATAACTCGTGAGAATATATGTAATAATAATTCCACAAAAGGATGAGGAATTTACCGAGTTAATAATTTACAGGCAATTTACTCATGATATTTTTAAATAGATCTCCACATTGTTACATAAAATAAAGACTGTTAGAAAACAGTGATTTTTATATTAATATTGTTTTTTTTTATATTATTCATCCTAATTTAATAACAAAAAGGGTGCATTGGTAGTTGTTATGTGATGTAAAACAGTTTTTTTTAAGGTAACCTAATCTAACCCAACTTTATTATTATAATCAGTTGGATAAGATTTTTTTTAACTTTTATTATTATTTATAAAAAATAATCAAGCTAAAGTAGTAAATAAGACAAAAACTACCTAGACAAAACCTATTATTCACATCTTTAATTACATTAATTAATAGTTCGTCGAATATTTTATATGTTCGACGAACTATATATAATATATAAAATATTCGACAAACTTCTAAAAAAGACCATCTAAAAACCAAGTATCTATAAAAAAAAATATAAGATTAAAGAGACTTGTCCTAACTTTCTTAAACAAGTTTTAGTGGACGATAAATAACATTTTTTATGTTCAAAACGTGGGTAGGGATTTCTAAAACCCTTTTAACATATTACAATGGCTGATAAAAGGTGTCTACATCCGGCGTATCTGTGCAGGTCAGAATAAAACTTACATTTATTTTAAAAGCCTTCTCTATTGGAATATAATAAATTGAAAATCACTATGGAATTAACATTTCTATGACGAACCCTTTTTTTAAGATCTTCAGGGGATATTAAAAATAATCATAGATATGGTAATAAAGTAATTCAGTGTTATATTTTAAATAAATTTTTGAGTATTTCTTGTATTACAGTACTGTTTTTAAAATTTTGTTAAGCGAGAATATTTGTTGAGTATTTTAAATAAGAAATTTTTGGAATATTTGAAGAAAGTTAATATTTTATTTTGGATTTGTCTTAAAATAATAAAAATCGCCTGTTAAATAGTGTTAAAGTGAATGTGCTTATCTTTTTTGCTATTTAACCTTAATAAAATAGCAAAAAGAAAAAATACAAACAATTTAACATTTAATTCTATTTAAATTGAAAATGTTACATCTATTTTGGTAAATCATGTAGAGTTATGTCCTTGTGTAAATATTTAAAAAGAAAAATGGTGGTAAATATTAAAAAAAAATATATGAATAGTTCAGATGTCTTCAGCTAGGTGTAAGTATAATGTTGCAGATTACTTAGACGATACCTGTGTAATTTTTCTGACACGATACTGACGGTTAATATATAACATTTCAATGGGTATTATTGCGGTTAGGCTTTATATTTCAATTGTATTTAATGCTTAAGGATGTATTCTTTATTTTTCAAGGATCTTAAATCTATGTAATATTTTTTTTTATATATTTCAGCCTCGTTTTAGTTAGCGATAGACGTCAGCTGGACACATCTTGGTTATAGAATGTCACTACGAACGGTCACACGCCGTTCAAATTTTTACGTTTTTATGTCGTCTGTCCAGTTTATGTCGATACAAAGTCGCCATTACTAAGAATCATCCGCTGTAACAGTAATAAGCTCAATCCATTGAATCATCACTAAAGCTTCTGGTTTTCTACGGATCTGCAATCATTACATTAGTAATATATAATAATATATTACCTTCCCAAAATGAATTTGTCGGTCTTTTATGTATGTTCAATAATTCATTACAGCGGACGGATTTCTATGATTGCTTTCATTTTAAAAGAACTGTTTCATGTGTGGTTCATATATACTTATAATATATAGTTACACAACTTTGAGCGAGTTCTAGACTCATACATACAGACCCGATAATAGGATCTATGATAAAATGAAAAATTCAAATATTAAGAATAGTAGAGAAACATCTCTTGCGGAATCATTTTAAAGTCATAACGTCGTTATTTGGGTAAATCTAATGAAGTTTGAAGATAAATAAAAATTCAGGAAAGTATTGTTATAAAATTGTCCAGTAGGTGTTCAGGAGACCACATGAGACACGATGTACCTTGGAAGAAGAAGTTTTCCGAAGGACTTATTAAGCACAAAAGTTGTTATTACGTTTTGGTTTTTAATGTTCACTCTTTGATAAAAATGTATATGTCTTATTTATTCTATAACTTTAGTTATAGGTAAATTTTATATAACTAAGAAACTTCTTTAAAAATGTATTTCGTATTTTTAAAGTACAGTTATATATCTACATTGATAAAATCACTTATGCATTTTGTTACACTTCCTAAGAAAAATAAAATATGTTTTGCTTAGGTTGGTCCGTTTTCAGAATAATATTATGCCCATAAAATAATTTAAAAAATAATAATAGTAATTAGACAATATTTTTTACTCTTATCTTAATTTACAAGTTTTACGAATAATAAACATCGTAAATTTACTGTTCAATACGCGAATTATAAAAAAAAAGAGTAAATAATAAACATTTTAGACAAAAGAGAAAACACGTAAAATACATAATAAGTAGAAGATATTATTATTGCTTACGTAGCTTGTTATATAACCTCACAATCTCTGCGGGCTGTATGTCTGCTACCTTCCATATATGTGCAGCTATTTGCCTCAACTGGGATTTGGTTTAAGCGACTAAAAATTGCGAGTCTCAAAATATTCCTATTTAAAGTACGTAGGAATATAAAAAAGTAATCTAAACATTACGTACTTATACTCTCAGTCACGTTTTTGGATAAAAATTTGATTAAAAGTGTTTTATGACAATTAAAATTATAAATGCCTTATTTAGTATATCTTACTGTAGGGCTTCCGCGTAATTGTCTTGTATGGATTTCGAGTTAGCATCAAGGCAAATAACGTTGATCGTGTTCTTTTTGAATGAATGAGTTGAATCAATTGAATGTATTATATTCATTGAATCGCTCACATATATTTTTTTTAAATTTACGAAAACACTATTGTATTGTGTTGTTATTCCATTTAAACGCTGCCGCCTTTGTTGTAAACCTGTATTCCGAGCGGCCTCCACTGTGTCACCATCAGTTGCTCTTGAAAGCCAACTGAATTAAAGGACTGTAGCAATTTTTAATTACTAAGACGCTGTCAATACATAATTATAGTTCAAATTATTTAATCATCGAGAGAGCAGTAAAAATAAATAAAAGAACACTCTGGGTGTAAAGTAATTTCTACAAATATTATTTAATGATCACATGCGGTCGGTTCTCTGGTAAGGTAATTGCGACGATTAAAACGTCAACCTTTTTAACACCAGTGGCAAAACATTAAAATCACTGCTCATTAGCGAACCGGCAGCCTCATTAAAACTGCTTTAGCAACACGGTTTAGGTCGTGTTGCTGGATTTATTTAAATATTTTTTTCTTTCCAAATTGTAAGCGGAGATAACGATAATGTAAGGTTTTGTGTAACTACTTTTTTGTCATATATTATGGCTCTGGAAGGCGAATCACTTTTTTGTGAAAACTGTTTGACATTGACGTTTAGATAGTTTTTTTATTTTTTTACTAACTGAATACTATATGTACTTAAAAATCTAGTAATAAAAACGTAATACATTGTTGCTAGGTTAGTTGATGACTAATTGCCTTCTAGTCTCTATAAAACTCGTAATTTAATTCCCTAAACAAGATATTATTGATTTACAGCGGCAGATATATACCTCATTAGGTGAAAAGTGTATAAAAATAAACCTCAGATCGGATATGCTAAGCTTGTTTTACCCTACTTGTATTATCAATGCTGATTACCGTTTATGTAAATCTCAAGAGAGTAAGATTTTATATTAATTAATTGTAAAATAATATCCAGCCATTAATTTGATATCCAAAAGTTTTTCTGTCGTAATATAATAATCTATATAAATGTAATCAACGTAATAACTCAAACCACAAGACGGATCTTATTATGGTTTGAGTTCGTATGACCCATTAAGTTTATGTAAACGAATTTAGCACATCAGAAGTGGGTATATTGATTGTAAATGTATTACCTATTTTTAAGAATTACCCAGGTTCTATATGAAATGGGTGATCGCTTACGAATTTTTATGAACTAAAACTATTCTTGTTGATTTTAAACTATTGTAATCGTTAGTATATATCATAGAAAGTAAATTATTATCTCACCTTGATCTAACGAGTTTCTGAGCTCAAACTGTAACAATTTCGTCGAAAAACGGATGGCATATTCGTATCTAAGAGTAAGTTTTATGTTCGTGATTAGGAAATATATAAATATGACCATTTTGCATAAAGTACACGTAATGTGACGTGACGGGTCAACCTGCACGTAATTCAGCTATCTACATCTACATATTTATGAAGGCAGGGTGTGTTACCGTGTTTTTGGAGTTGCCCGGTGTCTGTACGTCACCTTGTATGACCTTATAGTAGGAGTGACTCACAGCACTCGGTGACATACATTGGACGCTGTGGTGCTTATCTTTGTTGAGATTAAGACACAAAAGTAAATGTTGATAAAAGACTTTTGCTAGAACTTTATTGAAGTTTTGACATTCAATGATGATCATATTTATAGTATAAATAAATATACTGAATTTTAATTTGTATAATTCGCATAATATAGAGTTATATAGATAATATTATAACAAGAATACTTGAAGTTATTGAAGGAACCATTAAATAATTATTTTACCAGTCAAACAAGCTGTCTTTATACTTAAGATAATTTCTTACTAGATTTCGACGATATTTCAACGTTTTTTTCTTTCACAAGCAATAAATTGATGATATTCATTACTTTTCCTTTTTTTTGCATTTCTAATTAGATTAGATTATAGATATTTTTTTTTACATATTTATTTTAATTCTGCTAAATAATCAAGACTATTGGACACTTTAGTGCTTCGCTTTGTTTTCTTATTAACTGCTTATTTTTACTTGTATTATGTAATGATAAAGCTGGAAACTTGTAAAAAGTAAGATTAGGAATAGTATTAAAGGCGTTGATGGATCATTATTAGGTAATAGACAATAAAATAAAATTGAAAGCCGGGAAATTACTTTCTTCTCTGGAAACATTATCTATAACCAAATAAGAAGTTGCGTTTTTAAATAAATTATATATACTAATAATATAATTCGCTAATATCTACCACTTTTAAGTTGGTCCTACTTAATTTAATCCTTTACTTTGTTACAGAAGACTGAATCCCGTAACCTGAGACTGGTAAATCAAAAACTTAGGTTATTTATTTTTAGAAGAAAAACATTGTATTGAAATATTTTTAATATTCGCGTTTCAATGGCGAATGACCGTAACAAATGTATGTTAACGAATGTGGACATAGAAGAGCCTTTAGAAGACTTAGTCACGGATGAATTTACATGTATTGTTTTTGAATGTAAAACAAGTGACTGCTCAGAAGAATGTGCCTCCTATAAATGGTACAAAGATGGGAAACGTATAGATCCATCTCGTAAACACAAGATAAGCTGTGATGGAAAATGGTATCGGCTTGAAATTACATCTATTACGGCGTACGATCAAGGAGTGTACAGCGTTATATTAAAAAGCAATTCCAGCGAAACGTTCTGTAAAGCAAACTTGTATGTTAGACCAATAAGAGATAGGAATTACAACAATAATAATGATATCCTTTATACTAAAGTCAATACGAGAACTATAAGTGTAGTACGACATTTGAGATGTGCCAAAGTGTTAGTAGGGGATACTATAGAACTAGAGGCTGAATTTAATGAAGATTGTCAAGAAGATTATTTGTGGTATAAAAGTAATCGGCCTCTGGTTCCGTATGACCGTACCATAATATTAAATGACAAAAGGTCAACTACACTTTCCATACTCTGCGCAAAGGAAGCCGATAGTGGCATTTATCACGTGGTTTCTAAATCTGAACATGGTATCGCCTCTAGTTTTGCAAGTGTCGTAGTATTAAATACCGACTTAAATACACTGAATACTAGTGAAGTTGTGCCAAGTATAGAAGAGGCTTTGCCGGATGAAATTGAAGCTAACGAAGGAGAGGAGGTTAGACTTATGTGCAAAGCGACGTACGACGTTAACACTGTAGTACATTGGAACAAAAACGGAACTAGTCTTGAGAATAATGGAAACGTGACAGAATACTATAATAACAGATATGTATGTCTTAGAATAAAAAACACAAATTTAAACGACAGTGGAGAGTATACTGTAGCTTTGAAAGATGATATTACAGGACACTTGGATAGTTCAAATTGCTTCCTAAATATAAACAGTGAGTTTTAGTCAGAAAGACTTATCTGAAACTGAATACATAACAGTAATTTTAATATTTATTTCCAGCTTTCCCGAAAATTAAACAAAGCTCAATAAAATTAAAGTCGCCATTAGTCCCAACAGTAGCCTGCTTTGGATCAAAAATATCCTTCACATGCAGTTTTGCTATAGAAGACCCGAGGTTTCACTTTGCGGTATGGTACGTCGGTACTTATAGAGTTGAACGTACCAATCACAGATTTCATGTAAGTAGAGTTCAAAATAAGATGTAAATATTATTATAAACTAATGAAGAACATATTGGAGAAATAGTTAAAAAGGCAACTTATCTTTACGGCTCATTAAAAAGAACAAAACATTCTCCCTGCTTAGCGAAGTTTTTTAAGTTTATGTTTTAAATGCTCGGTAGTTCGTGTTAGCGTGTTAAATTATATACATATACTTAGTACAATAATATAATGTTTTTTTAATTATTTTTTATTATAATTTATTAAATATTTACTTAAGTATTGTTAACATTTTAAACTAATATCGGCTCTACTACGCGATAAAAATTAATTAAGATTAAATACCTTTTTATTTCCCGACGTTTCGGCCGAATTTCACCAGCCGTGGTCACGGGATGACTAATGTCAGCTCAGCGTCGTTTTCGTGAGGCGCGAATCTCGGTAACTACCCTCGCTTGTTCCTCATTATTTGTGTTGTTGATATTGTTAATATCGGAAGTGAGGGTACTTAAACAAACGACACTAACGGTGTCTACACACTGGCTTTTTAAGTCGCGGCGAGTATGGCGCTTGTTAAATACTGGATTCCATGCTGGTGATAGTCGATATCCATCTTAAATTTTTATGTTTCTTAATTTCAATCGCCTCACGTACTATTCGAGGATAGTAGTGACGGTCTTTGGAGAGGACTTGTGGCTGGTGCAACTCAATCCAGTGGTTGTGACCTGATTCTATCAAGTGCTCAGCTATTGCAGACTTTTTAACTTGTAGGTTTTTTACAGCTGCAATATGTTCATTGCAGAAAGGGTCAAGGAACATATTGCAGCTGCCTCACTTCCGATAGTAATAATATCAACAACACAAATAATGAGGAAGAAGCGAGGGTAGTTACCGAGACTCGCGTGGTCACGAAGACGACGCTGAGCTGACATTAGTCATCCCGTGACCACGGCTGGTGAAATTCGGCAGAAACGTCGGGAAATAAAAAGGTATTTCACCTTAATTAATTTTTATTAAGTATTGTTCTTCATTTTTGTGTTTCAGGTTATAGAAAAAGGCGGTAATTTCTTATTAATTGTTAAGCAAGTTGAACCAGGAATGGCCGGTGAGGTAACATGTGAAATTCGTAAAGCATTGCCGAGTAGAAAATCAATTTTTATAATTAAAACGACCACAAACTTAGCTATTGTGCCATTATCAATAATTGAAAAAGAAATTAAAGATAACGAATTATTGATTAAACGAAATGTCTACTATAATGTAGATTCGAAGATAAATATTATTTTAAGCAAAGGTAATGAAGAATTAAATGGAAACGGACTCCAGAAGGGTGTAGTAAGTAAGAAAGTATACAATCCCTATTAAATATATTAAAATTATCGAAGTATAAGTGTATTTAATTTTGTGTAAGATATTTATTATTTGACTTGTTAGAGTTAGTTTTTGCTTTCATTGCGAAATACATATATAATCAATAATGGAATAATAATAAATTATACGTAATCTTATCGCAGCGCGTTCAAAATAGTCAATAATTCAGCCGAATCAAATATACCTACTGTTATTACTTCTTTGTTGTTTCTCGTGTATGCATGAATTTTAGATTGCAAATTTGTTATAGAACTTGAGTTTTATGTTTTGTAACTTTTGTAAGAAATGGCCAAACACATCTAAAAATGAAATGAGTTAATATAAGTAATTCGGCTAATATTAGGTCCTTACATAAAATCTTAACGTTTTATGAGTAATATGTATAATGCCAATTTTTGCATTGCTATAAAAATTATGGGAGCGAGAGCCAATGAACTCTTTGAAGGCGGTTTAGACTGCCTCATGGGAATTGATTTTTTTTCCTTGCAATAAATTATCAAATTTTTGAAAAAAGTGGTCATCAGTTGCACTAAGGTCTGGGGAGTACGGTGGGAGTCGGAGACATTCCAGTCTAAGCTCCTCTAATCTAGCGACCGTCTGACGTATGGGGTTGTCCTGAAACAGGATTGGACGAGTGCTATTGATCAGTCTCAGTTGTTTAACAGCTTTTCCATCAATGTTTGCAATTATTAATAATACAGATTTGCCGTAATTTTGTCTGACCAAGTTCATGAAAACGCTAGGTTTATATGTAACGACCTAATATTGTAAATGTTAAAGTATGTTTGTCCGTCATTCAAGCAAAAATTTCTGAATGGATTTGTATAAAAAAATCACACATAGACCTGAAAAATGCTACAGATCCCGGCAATAACAAAATTCTCGTAGGGAAAACTCTCAGCCCCCATTCGACAACAGGAAACGCGAGAAACAACCACGTTGTTTGCCACGCGAGTGAAATCGTAATCAAAAACTAGCTAGAAATAAAGCGCAATGCGATTTCTTGACATATTAAATGTGAATATTGAATGTTACAATAGAGTTGAATTAATTTCGCATTCTTAGATTTCAGCCAACGGAATCGCACACAATTCTAAAGAGACAAGCGGTTGCGTGATTACATATTGCAGGTGGTTATAATTTACAATCTATATCAAAAAGAAATTGTTGTTTTAAATATTGTAAAAATATATTTATAATTTTTTTCAAATGTGTTATATGTCCTATACATGTTGATAATAGTTTAAAAATGTATACTTTTTGATACGAATTTCTATTTTGTATTAATCTGAAAGTTAAAAATATAATCCCAATTCTTAGTAGAATTTGCTAGTGCAAATTAGAATATAATTAATAAAACACTTGCGATCCTAAACGTTTTAAATAAACTAAAACTAAAACCAAATAGTAACAAAAACAATAACAAATATAATAAAAGTTGTTTATTTTTATTGTATAATTAATTTTCGAAATAAGCGTTGTTTCCATTGTCTTGAAAGGTATCCAATAGCCAAGAGTAAACAATGGAAATATTTGTGCCTATAATAAATAAAATATAACAGGTAATGTTATTTTTTCCAGTTTAGATGATGAAAGCTTTTATCTAGATGTTTCCAATAATGAGGACATAAAGGCTGAGAAATTATGCATTTACAAAAAGCCATCTCAAGCTGATCTAGAAAATAACACAAAATCTCCTGGACTAATTATTATTGAATGGTATGGCGTCTGCTAAATATTTATAACTTTGATGATAAGTGAAATAAAATTCTAAGATATTTGTTGTTTTTTAAAATGCTTTATCCATTAGGCAAGTTACAAACGTTGATAACTCACAGAGAGAATGGTACAAGATCGAAATCGGGAAACCTGATACTGGTTTTGCAGAAGCTGGAATATCAAGCTTACCAATGTTTGAGATGGAAGATCCACAGAAAGAGCATATTATGATATTTCGAATTACCGCTGTGGGCTGCCCGAGTACATCCGCTGAATCAAGAATTCGAATAGGTGAGAAAAGACATTTAATTTGACGTACTCTTAGGTTCATTTAACTTAAAAATGTATAATTTTCATATTCATTATCAGTGCCAGCTGCGAGGGAGATACGATTATCAAGTAAGAGTTGCGAGCTCAAACCAATGGCAGATTTTGAGACAAAATTCACGAAAACTGGTGATTCAATTGGATGTGGTGCGTTTGGCAGCGTGGTCCTTGTTAGTGATATGGACGGAGAATTTTATGCAGCTAAGATATTGAAGACACGAACCAAGAAAAAGAGGGATACCGCTATTCGTGAATACGAAATGATGAAGCGCTTACAGCATCCAAAGCTAATTCAGCTCTATGACGCGTTTATTACCAAAGATGCCGTTGTATTTGTTATGGATTAGTGAGTAACGTTTATTCATAACATATCGTTTAGATACACTTATAATACTTAAATCTGTTAAAAAGGATTTATTATCGTAATGTAATATGAATAAACAACACAAATGATAAGTAAATTAAATCAGTTGTGACTAGATTTTATTTTTGTGTGGTTATGATTTAAGCACCAATTGTAAATAGTGTGATTACGGAGTATAAAGATTTTTTTTTTGCGTTTATGTAAAGTCTAAGCCAATAATATGTATATTCGTTGAGAAGTTTTTTATGTAATGATGCTGATGACCTTTTCATTGTCGTTTAATTATTTATTTTACAATATAGCGACGGTAAATGTTAAACCAGCAGTATAATGGTATTTAAACTTTAAATTTTATTTAAATTGTTTTTGCTACTTACCGTTCAATCTCAGCTAAGATATCAAAACTATGATATCTGAGTTTATAAGAAATATAAAAGCCTATATAAACAGGCGTTGAAAACAATGCCTAAGCGCTATTGAAAGAAATTACCGTATCCTTTTAATCAATTGTTAATGATATGACGATTTTGTTTTGTATAGCGGTCGGAGAAGCAAAATAATTAACACAAAAAGTATTTAATGCTAGATATAGGTATATTAATTTTATATTTATATTGATGAATATTGTTTAATGAAACTTCCTAACTTACAGTTTATGGGGCAGCGAGTTATTTGACAGAATTGTTGAAGAGGAACATATTAAAGAAGTGGACGTAGTGCCTTATGTGCGTCAAATTTGTGAAGCTCTGCTTTACTTGCATTACCAGAGGATAGCACACTTAGATTTAAAGCCTGAAAACATAATTTGCCTCAGTCCTAATTCCAGGCAGGTGAAAATAATAGATTTCGGCTTAGCTCGGGTTTTGAAGGAAGGTCAGGTGATTAGAGCCATATATGGGACGAGAGATTATGTTGCACCAGAAGTTTTAAATTTCGAGCGATTGACCCTGGCCTGCGACATGTGGAGTTTGGGCGTGGTGACTTACATGTTGTAAGTAATTACTTTAAATACTCGAACACTTTTGTGAGTCACTTTTTTTTTGTTTTAAGTGGCTCCATTACAACACTCAAACTGATCTTATTCATATTGTTGCAGGCTGTCTGGTGTCATGCCATTTAGTGGGGACAGTTGGCCCCAGCGCTCGGCCAACATTACCATGGCCAATTATAACTACCACGAATCAGCTTTCAAAGAAATATCAGATTTGGCTAAGGACTTCATAGATCATCTATTAGTTTCGAAACCAGAACAGCGAATGAATGCATCTTCAGCATTAAATCATCAATGGATATTGGAAGGCCCACCTTGTGGGTCTAAATCGGGACATATGAAACGGACAAGAGAAAATTTAAAGTCGTATCTAGCTAACTACAGAGCCAGGTGGCAAGTAAGTAAATTGAAAATTTCTCACATATAAATTAAAAGTATATAAATAAATAGTTATTTTTCACCAGAGAGCTGGAAACGTAATGATAGCAGCTCATCGGCTGCGCACGCTCCGTGCCACGAGCGAGGCAGACCGTCAGCCGATTGTCACTTAGACATTACTAAGTGTACATACTCGTACTTATAAAGTGGTTTTATTCAATAGGAAGATATCAATAAGACATTGTCTAAAGGAAATGAGAAGATATCGAGAAGAGTTTAAAAATAGCTTATGCTTTCGTTGTTAAATACGTCGTAACCGAAAGAATTTTATTTATTAAATCATAATATTCTTAAGTTTTTAATTGGTTACACTATATATCATTGTTTATAAATAATTTATTTTATACTTAATTATGTATTATTTTCTGACTTTACATATTTAATTAATAAATAGCGATAACTTTGTAAAATTATAGACACTACAAAAAGTCATAAAAGCTATAAAATTTCCAGTAATGGCGTCCGTAATGCGTTTTAAATGTTACAAAAAATATTTACGACTTGATAATACTACAGAAGCCACGAGAAGCTGTGATCACTTATTTGCCGTTTTAGGTAATAAATGTATTCTATTAACATTTTATTGCAATACACACTACGATAACCAGACACACATTACCTTATTTATTATACTTACAGACTTGTCAAAATAATTTTCTGCATTGTACTTGTAAAAATAATAAAACAATAATCGTAATACAATTTATTTTTTAAATATCCCATGTGTGCTACATTTTTAACTAATTGAAACAAAACTTGTAACAAACAATATAATATACAAAAAATGTTTTCAAACGACGCTAAATTATAATCTAAAAGTACTAAAACAGGAAAAATCACACTTTGTTCACCTTCCGGCGAGCCCATCATTATATTGCAAACGTTATACAGATATATGTTATAAATAAATCAAATACTTAAGAACAGAATTAAACAAATGTGCCTACGATAATATAAAATTTATAAGTATACATGTTAAAAAACAATTTCAATAAGTATTCTTCTAAAATACAGACCCAGGTTCCATTCAATAATTATTTATCTATAACAAGCGATATATGCAAATATTAGCTTGCTTCATATTCTAAAAAAAACAGTAAAATACTGGATATTTTAATAAATAAAATGCACGGAAACAAACTCAAGAAAACAAAATAAAATATTGTTCCTCAAAATAGTCGCCTCCACCAATAATCTTATTCTGAAAAAAATATTATTGTTAATATCATATTATCAAATAAATTAAATCGAATAGAACAAATTAAATATATCATGAATTCGCTTTGGATTAGTATAAATAAAAGGGTACCCAAATTTCGCATGGCAATATTCACATGAATTTTACTAACAATAATGAACATGGTACCTGTCTTGCGTCATTTCTGTTGAAGAATATTCCAAATGGCCGCCATCAGTCTTGTCTAGAAAATGAAGGAGTTCGTCTTCTATAGGTCAAAGCTCTTCTGCTTGGGGAGGCGCTAAATGATCTTGTTCCGTGGAATTTGCCCTTCCCAGATATCACTTCTAGTCTAGCTGAGGCTTCTGCCCTACCGTAGTCGTTCTCCAGCGTTATTCTGTATAAACCGACATCTTCCACGTTGACCTCTGCTATTTCTAAAATTCTAAACATTTCATCTTTTTCCTTTATGGTGATTCTTGAGGAAGCAGTTATTATTATTCCGTCCTTGTCCCACGTAGCCCAAGGAGGAGGCAGGCCTTTCACAGCGCATTTAAATACTACAGTATCTCCTTCTTCAGCTACTCTATTGAAGGGATAGGTGTAGAATTTCGGTGAAATTTCACGACATGGACTACATAAACGCCTTGAATCTGTAGATAAATTTATTCTTAATTAAATAAATATATTAAGAAAAATCTTCGAAAAAAAATATTTATTTTTCACCGGTTTTATAGTTGTTTCTATCTGACAACCAATCAGATCAGTAAAGTTTAATACATAGACGCATTTAAACTAGCTATAAATTCGAGCGCCAATCAAAGTAAAATAGTTGTACTTGAAAGAAGAATGTGAAAATGTACTGTTTAGGAACGTATATATATTAAAATAAAAGTGATCTCATAGGCAGAATTTTCTAATTTTGTGATTGTAGAAGCATCTTCTAAATACCTGGCGTGGCAGATAAGGAGCGCGCGGGCGTGGTGCGTGGTGTGGTACGGGGAGTGGTGCGGGGGGTGGATCGTGGGGTGGAGGCGCCGGACAGCAGTGCCGGTGGCCGCCGCAACCGTTGACTCAGTGTGTTAGGCTCGCCGGGAGCTGAAATATTGATTAATATTGATTATTTATTTTTACATTGTGCTTAGGAGCGTTAAAGCACAGAACCCAAACAAACAATAGTATCAGAAACAACAGATAGATAACTCAAACAGGTAAAGAGGTTTTGTATATTTTTATTAATGGTACCGCGAAATAGTATACATGTGTATTAACTTTCTCGATGAATATAATCCAATTATAAATAAGCAACCAATCGTACTTCGTAAGCGAAAATCCGACTCTCTAGATTTAGTATAGGTATTGCCGAATATCGTTTCAATGATCACAATTCTCAGGTAAAATACAAATCTGTTAAGAACCAAAAAAATATAGTAAGAACAAGTATCTTTGGTACTTACGGTATACAACTAAACAGGCACTTGAAGAAGTTTTTCCTAAGCTATTGGAAGCTTCGCATCTGTAAGTGCCTTCGTCTTCAGCGGTCACTTGCATTATCTTTAGCCGTGCCGTGCCACGGTCGTAGGAGTATTCGAAGTCAGGAGATTCTGGTACCACCTAGATAATTGATTAAATTAAATAACTTAAACCGAATTTTACATTGTATAAACGTACGGTGTACAAAATTCGAAGTATTAGGTACCTCAGAGTAATGGAACCACCGTATATCAGGATCGGGATTCGCGGAGATGCGGCACTCGAATTCGATGGCATCTCCGTCGTAGCACAGAAGGTCCGTCAATTCTTTCTCGAAACGAGGAATTACTTCCACGCGTCTAAAAAAAATATATTTTTAAATGTAAAGCCAAGGTGTAAGATTGTATCTATTTATTATATTTATAAAATTAATTATTATTTTTTATCCAGCATTTTTAGCGTCACTATATATCGGAATTTTGCCTGACCAGTTTCGAACAGATCACGCCGCGAGTCCGCCATGCTTTGAGATAATGAGTCAAAAGTTCAAAACTACTGGTGCAAAATTCTGATATAATTGATGTGAGAACAGTCGGTCATGGATCACGTTTAAATTCAAAAATGTATCTGTACTTACCCGTATCTAATATTATGTGCGTCTTGACTTGTATAGGGATCTGTAAAATAAGAAATGAAATGCGGTATACTTTTTTTATTGGTATCGAATGAATTTTTTTATTAAGCTTACCTCTTGCCAATATTTGTAGCGATATAATAGCCTTTGCTTCACCATGTATATTCTTAGCTATCACTGAATACGCGCCAGTATAGTCGAACTTTGCGTGTGGAATCTCAAATCTGTATTCGGGCCCTGCACCCACTCGTTTAAAATGGTTTGCATCTCGATAATAATCCGGCTGAAAAATATATTTATGAATATAACAATCTTCGTATTTTTTTATTGCTTCTAATATCCAGGTTAAAGCCGTTTTACAGAACCTTGTTAGTCGGTGCAATTTATGAAATAAAGAAGTACTAATTTTGATACTTTGATATTCTTGGTTTACTGATAGTAGATTTACCTTCAAAAAGTCTCTTAACCAGTAAACTTCTGGTTTAGGGTCGCCGATCACTTCACACTCAATAATAACCGTGTCTCCTTCACGTGCTTCACTGGATCTTGGTTTTCTTAAGAATCGTGGCTCATTCGAGTAACTGTATGAAAACATTAAACAACATTGAATACACATGAGTATGAGGTATAAAAAAAGAATTATTCTAGATACTTACAGAGCTCTAGAGCTTTCATCGCTTACAAAGATCGGTGGAGCGTGGGCGTTTTCAATACTACTTTCCCCTACTAAAATTTCCACTTTACCGGAAGTGGAAACCCGTCCTACTTCATTTGAAGCTGTACAAGTATATACTCCAGCATCGCGTGCGGTTACAGAAGCTAGAGCTAGTTCAATTTGCCCATCTCGGTCTAATGTCATGATCGCTCGACGACTTGGCCTTAATCTAACCCCGTCCCGGTACCACGAGACGCCAACAGATGGGTACGCTTCCACTACTGCTGAAATCCTAAGTTCCTCTCCTATAATAAAAATACATAAAAAGATACGTCAGAAATTTAAAGCTCTCTCTAAACGTAAATCCACGTAATATAGTAAGATACGCCAAATATCAAACGAATACCTTCTCTCAACTGATAAAGTGGTTCTAGACCACAGCAGAATTCAGGCGCCACATAAGCCCTGATGCCTTTGTCTACCACCAGACTGCAGCGGCAGCTGATGGCACCGCTGCTATTCCTGGCCATAGCTTCGTATACACCACCGTCGTCCAACGTTGTCGGTGCAATCTCAAGGGTATAAAAATACTCGTCTTGAGACATGTTGTGGCGATCTAGAGGTTTTAGACAAACATATTATTCCCTCACTTTGACTGAAATTTCCAATACCTATACATATCATAAAAGTGTAGAAGAGTATAATTCTATACATTTAATAAAACTAAAAAATATACCTTTAGGGATCTTCAGACAAGTAACACAAGTCGAAAAGAAACATTTTTAAATTTTGTTGGCGAGATTGATAAAATACGAGCCGCAAAATAAATAAGCAGATGAATCGGTAGGATTTATATTTTTTTTTTGTTACTGTAGTTATATGTTAATATAATTCTATGAAATTGTAAGAGATATAAATAGACTGGAGATTAGTGTCTCTCCATATTCTCATGCTTTTTTGTGTGTTTGCAATCTCTGGATGGTTTGGATTCCGATTTGGGCCATTCGGGTGACACTGTGATCGGATTCAAGGCTTTTTTCCGATTTATACTACTTTTACCGGAAATGTTAGTTACTCTATATATAGTAACTGTACTTACTTAAATTGGTACTTAATGAACTCCATAAGAGTGTCGGTAATGCTTTAGAAATGAAGTATTTATTATATATGATTAATATGACAGAACATTACTTACAAATTACGTATTATTATAATTTGAAAATGACAAAAGATTTCTGTCTTATTATACATTATTAAATATTTTTGTTTATTAAACATCTGATTAGTTTGCTATAGTGTTTTTGTTTGATATTCATTTATGTCAATTGTTTCTCAATTGCATCATCAGTAAGTATTGCAATTGCCAAATGTCAGGTGTTACTGACATCTCATTTGAATTGGGAATTCTATTTTGGGGTAGAGATAATATGCAGACATTATTAATCACTTCCAAATTAATACTCTTAAGAAACTTTTTGTATTTAAACTTTCATGAACCATGATGACTATGTATTTAATATATGATATATATTTAAATTTTACCCGACTTCTTCGTCTCTCTTCGAAGAAACCATCACACAATGACAATAGGTTCAAAACTAGTCGGGCAAAATACCGATATAATTGATGTGAATACCGCTGTAAATACATATATTATACGTTCGTTCAAAGAGACCTTTCAAACCATAAAAATTTGGCCTATTCTTTCATTACGTTGAAACTTACCGTCGGCTTTTGCTTGTTCTCCATTCTTGAACCATGTGAGAACGGGAGCTGGACTACCGATAACTTGACATGTGAGCCGCACGGGGTATGTGGCTTGCACGCGGCGATCCCGGAGTCGCATTGTAAACTGCGGAGGATACTCACCCTCCACACCCGATGATCTCTCTCTATCAAATCAGTTTTTATTATTTATAATAATATATATACACACTCAGTTTATACCTATAACTTTCAGTATGACTAGGTTTAAACATTGGAAGTTATCTAATGTCTAAACCTTCTCAAGTATTAACCAATAGGATAACATACCTCTTTAACTTAGCATCAGCATCCCAAATTTTCCGATCTGTTATAACAGTCATTCTAGCATATGTTGAAGAGCGTCCGTGAATATTCGACGCCTCGCAACTGTATCTTCCCTCATCTTCTACCTTAACATTTTCTATACTTAAAGATGCTTTATAGCTGTTTAGTGTAATTGTTACTCGATCTGTATCTTCCTCAATATCATGCCCATTTTTCATCCATAATATTTCCGGAGTAGGTTTACCTTTAAAAGTACAACATAAGGTTGCTGTTTCGCCAAGAAGAACTTTTAATTGACCAGGAAGAATATCTATAAATTCCGGCCTGTCGCCTGTAAGACCGATTCCGATCGGTGATGTCGTTTGTACTGATTCTCCCCAACCGTATCGATTTCTGGGAGTAACTCTAAAATGATATTCTTCTTCTTGTTTTAAGTTAAAAGCGTCGAAAGAGTTCCTTGGTGTAATACCCAGTTCAGCCCATCGAGCACCACCTTCCTTTCCTACTAACCAACTTTCTACTTTGTAAGCCAATATTGGAGCCCTCGATTGACAATCAGGTTTTGGCCATGCGAGTGACACCCAGTTCTTGCCGCCATCAACAACGCTTGGCTCACTTGGGATCCGATCGGGAACAGCTACAAAACAAACATCGTTGCCGTCGCATCAATGTCGTCGTACTTGAAATATTGCCAATTATTATATGATCCTCGACCAGATTAGCAACAATTAATTTATACTTTAAATATAACTTCAAATATCTTTGGTAGTTTTATTTATATTTTATTTACTTATAATATACTATACTGTTTTTTACGACTCCGCCCGCTACAGAATGGTGCTACACGTTCGGGACATTAATTAGTTCAGAACTAATTGAGGTCTAACCCGAGAAAAACAGCATTATCAGCACTTGCCATATTCTTTTAGAAACACTTCTAATCCTTGTACACGTCTAATAAATTATTTTTTAGAAGGTACCATCTAGTACTTTTTGAGAGTTTTAATGAAATGTTATATAACTTAAAATCGTCCCAAGGTATTCGGCTATTATATATCAAATGCATAAAGATTTTTTTAAATTCGTCTAGTAGTTGAAGACATTATAACTTTCAAATAAAAAACAAAGACTTCAGCATTATTATTAGTATAGATTATAGCTACCTTTATAGTTACGATCAAGCGCTGAAATTGCTAAATCATCCATCGGATATGTCCAATCTGATACAAGATTTTCTGATGAGGCACGTTGTCTGATCTATAGTGAGAAAAAATAATCTATAGTGTGAAAAAATATTATGTCAATTTTTTTTGATGCAATAATAGTAACAATTGTAACTAAGCCACATTAGATATAAACTCGTCTTATATATCAATAACAGATAGTGGGTCCACAAATATCCAGAAAATTTATTTCTTTTAATATTTTTTACATATTCTATGTAAATTTTGTACGCTATTCAAATAACGTTTATTGTACTTATGCGGAAAACTCACCACGACTGTCACAAAGGCCCTATCACAGCCGTAAGCATTACGAGCAAGGATGCAATAAGTTCCAGCATCAG
Organism: Dircenna loreta; assembly: GCA_963555665.1. Classification (NCBI taxonomy): domain Eukaryota; kingdom Metazoa; phylum Arthropoda; class Insecta; order Lepidoptera; family Nymphalidae; genus Dircenna; species Dircenna loreta. The sequence goes on along the minus strand of OY743092.1, from coordinate 6,126,038 downwards.
ATACAACCGACCTTTTCAAAGTGAATTTTATGTAATCATCAGATGTCATTTTACAAACGCGCTGACTGTGTGTAATATCTCTTAAACCCTTCATGAAAATTACTGTAAAAAAATCGATAGGTAGTTTTATTAAATTTATAATTAGTTTTATGTTATTATATGTTGATTTTAACGTATCTCCCTTTGTTTGTTAAGTTGGAGAAACGGCACATACAACACGCCTAAATTGGAAAAAATATTTATTGCGCACACACAATAATTCTGTAAAAGGTATTATAATATCATAAGGTATTTATTAGTAACTTGTCTGGTAATCAAAATTACAAATGCGCATGTTTTGAAGTTATAATATAAATTTAATACAAAACTTACCCTTAGCCTTAGGTTCTCCCTGTACTCTAAACGATATATTGATATCTTCACCAATAGATATAAGAACATCCTTTGTTGGCCTACTAACAATTACCGCAGGTTTGCCGTCAATTTGATTTGGTTGCACAACTATTATAGAAGCATTCATATCGACATTTCCATGACTACTCCAAGCTCGACATGTATACAGACCTGATTCTTTTTCTGTTACATCGGTCAGGGCTAAGGTATAAATTCCGTGGTCAACATATGTTTGTGCATTCCTGTAGGTATCAATTACAGAGCACCCTTCTCGTAACCATTCTACTCTCGTAGGTGATCCCTTTATTTCAACTTGTAAACCAATTGTTCCCCCACTTACTACTTTACAATCTGATATGACATTTGTAAAGTGAGGTTTACGAGATTCTAATACCTGACGGTTTAATCGCACCTTTTCTAATGTAAAAATATTAGGACTGACACAACTTTCTTTATCTGTAAACAAATTATTTAGGTATCAGTGAATATACACATCCTACTTCAAGGTATAGGCGTCCTTTTCCGTTATGGAAAGGATGCGGAGCTTTTAATGGTAAAATAACAATTGGTGCATAGCACATACAGGTTTCCACACGGCTTTTAAATTCACCAACCAAGCCTGAACATATTATATAAGTACACGAATATATCATATCCAAAACAAAATTTTACTACATTAATTAGTGTATTATATATTACGTATATGATCTAAAATAATACAAGTCTAGTACTTAAGGGCTTACCAGTGAATTGAACATTGTGATAGATTTGATCAGACCATATAGAACTTTCAGCGTGACATGTGTATTTTCCTGAGTCTTCTTTAGATGGAGAACTCACTGTTAACCTGCATACTCCTTCTGCTAAATAGTGGGCTTGGTAGCGTTCACATAGCGTTATTGGTTTATCATCTTTGTACCAAGTTATAGTTGGCAGTGGTTGTCCACGAATTCGACACTCCAGAACTAATTCATTCTCCAATGAATGATATACATCTGTAGATAACGAAAACGGATGTAAATTTTTGCATTTACATTTTATGTATGCATTTTATTAAATGCCATGACGTTTTGTAAATTAATTTTTACTCACCACGAATTGAACGCGTAAATGTAGGTGGTATCGGAGACGCTTCAAAACTTGGATAAACTTTAAGATTTGCTGAGGACGTAATTGATCCAAACTCATTTTCAACCGTACAACTATACTCTCCCGAGTCGATTGGTATTGCATTTAGCACTTCTAATGTTATCAAACCATCAATAAATTTAGATCTAAACTTCTGTTTATCTTCCAATAGTGTCCCGTTTTTATACCATGTAATTGTAGGGTCACTAGACGATAATATACTACAGGTAAGTTTTACTCGAGAACTTTCTACTGCTGTTCGATCTGTTAAAAACGTTGAAAAAACAGGTTTTCTTTTAAGATCCCGAGTCGATCGCTTCTCCGAAATTGCACTTCTTGTTTCACTTATTGCCTTTGACCTGGACCTTGCAAATGCTCTTTCACCATAATTGTATGAACTTTGATCAATTTGTTCAATATGTGGTGAGTAAGAAGACCGAGTTTGATAATCGTGCACCAGGGTTTGGGCTTTGTATATAGGAGCTCTATTGAGTAAGTTTAACTCTGAATTTACCAACTCCTCATAATCAAAAGTTTTTGAAGTATAAGTGGGTGGTCTAGGAAATTGTAACGTATAATCAGTTTTATTATGATCAATAAATATAAGGCTCTCCTTCGCACGATATTTTTCCCCTTCAGATTCGATACTTTCTGATGTGTTATCAGTTGATTTTTTAGAAACTAAATATTCTATGTTTTCATTTTTTTCTGTATCTGTAATACATTCTTTTGTATTTGTTATATTATTATAAGAAATATTTCTTGCCCCACTTCTAATTTCTTCTGTGTTGTATGTTTTATCTTCAGTTGAATTAGGTTTACATTCTTCCGCATAAAATGGATGTTCCCTGGTGTTAATAACGTTGCTATGTTCGTCGTCAACTGATATTTGTATAGGTGGTTGTTTTTCTTCATCTTTTGCCAAATCATATTTTTCTTTTGTAAGTGATTTATTTTCAATGTTGCATTTCTCACCATTATTCTCTTTTTGTTCCACAAGTATCTTTTTTTTATCTGGCTTTTGTTTCTTTTTTCCATTTTTTTTATTTCTTTCTTGTTGTTTACTATTTACTTCATTTGATGTTTTATCTATATTAACGTCATCTTTGTTTTTATCCAAGTCTTTTGATTTATTTTCTTCGACAGTAATATTTGGGGCATTTATTAAAGGTAAATTATTCTTATTTGTCGAGATTTCTTGAATATTCATACTTTGGTCGATAACATCAATATTATCATAATCGGATTCACTTTTATGAATACTATCTTTTTTTGCTGTTACATTTTCTTTTTCTTTTTGATTAATTCCATCTAATTTTTCTATGGCATTTTGGTTTCTAACTTCAGCCTTCAATTCACAAATTTCAACGTTAATAATATCTTTCCCTTCTGTATCCATAGAAGTGAAGTTTCCTAGTTCTATCACAACAGGTGTTTTTTCGGACTCTATATATTTTTTCTCTATTGATGTGTCTCTGGCATAATCCGTTTCATTATTATCAAATTTATCTAATTCTTCTAATTGTTTGTCGTGCACATTTTTAGTGAAGCCGACCTTTTCTATTCCTTCACCATTCTTCATAAATAACTGCTTATCCACCGTAACAGTCTCATCTTCTTCTTTCTTTTCCGAATCGGAACGAATATTTACAGAAAACTCTTTATATTTTACATCTTGGTCTATACTAGCAGCGACTTGGTGTGAAATCATATTTTCTTGAGTGAATGAAATCGTCTCATGAGCTTCATCTGATATATCATTAACCCCATCTTTGATAGGAAACTGTATAGGTTCCTGATTTTCTATTATGTTGACATTTTTATCATCTTTCATAGTTTTATCTTTTGTTTTTTCATCACCGGGATAGGATGTAACTTCTTCCTTTGATTTATTCTCTAGATCTGATTGCACATTCCCATGAGGTTTCAGCTGTTCTTTGCTTATGGATTCACTGGACAGGACTCGGTTATCGGATTCCGTTTTATTACTCTCCATTGATTTTTCCACCCTCTCTTTATGAATTTCACTGTATTTATTTTTATCATTTTCGGTGTCTTTTTCTGATATTTTAGTCAACGTACATTTTTGTGCAAACTCCGATTGTTCTTTCTTTTCTATTGTATTGAAGGTAAGGTTTTTCTCATTTGTTACTGATTGTTCTTGGTCTTTTATTTGACATCTATCTGTTTCTTTGATATTGTTAATTAAATCATTTTCTTCACTTTTCTTTATGGGAACCTTTTCAACATCTGGATAACACTTGATATCTTTTGTTTCTTTGTTATCTAGATCTGATCGCATAGTTCCACGGGATGTATCCTTATCTTTTTGCATTGGTTCGTTTAACATGGCTTCGTCATCTAATCCTGTTTTATTACACTCCAGTGGTTGTTCCTGCTTTTTTCCACAGATTGTGCTTTCGTCATTTTTATTTAAAACATTCTCATCAGATAGTTTTTCGTTTATTGTTCCATGTACATCTGTACCTTCAATAGTGTAAACTAAATCTATTTCTTTTTGCTGTTGTATAGTATTTTCACCAACTAAATAGATTTCTGCTTCCGTTTTGTTGCATTTCACTGATTCTTCCTGCTTTTCTGTTAAAATTGAGCTTTCATCGTCTTTAATTATAACATCTTTTTTCAAAATTATTATTTCTGGGTCATCCTCTCTATTGTATTTTATTAATGTTTCAATCATAGCTTTATGTTCGGACTCTCCACTTCGAACCTCTATCACTTCTTTCTTTTCTGACCTAACTTCTGTAGTTTCTTTGTTTTCTGACATAGATTCTGTTTTTTCTTTGTTCTCTAGTTCTGACTTCACATTGACGTGTGGTTGTATATCTTTTTCTATTGATTCACTTAAAACGATTTGTATGTCTGATTCTGGTTTTATTTTTTTAACCGAATCTTTCTGATTTGTTTTACTAATTGAGCTTTCATTGTCTTTATTTATTACATCTTTTTTCCACGTTATACTTTGTAGGTCATCTTTCTTATCATCTTTTTCTAATATTTCGGCCGCCATAACATTTTTCTCGGAACTTGATAGTTCTTTCTCTACCTTTGTATCTGCAGGAAAATTTACCCCTTCATTAGAAACTTGCTCAAGTTCTATTTTTAGGTGTATATCTTTACCTTCATCTATATTAACTAAATCTTTTTCTTCATTTTTCTTTACTGGAGCTTTTCTACCACTTTTATAAGATTCTGTATCTATTTTGTCGGTACTTTCTGGCTTAACTTCTGTAGCTTCCTTGTTTTCTGACTTAGATTCTGTTGCTTCTTTGTTCTCTTGGCTTGATTGCACATTATTATTGGAATTTTGTATACCTTTTTCTACTGATTCACTTAACAAAATTTGGCTGTTTGATTCTGGTTGACTGCTTTTTGTTGACTCTTTCTGCTTTGCCTTACAAATTGAGCTTTCATTGTCTTTATTTATAACATTTTCTTTCAACGTTATTCTTTCTTGGTCATCTTTTTTATCGTCCTTTTCCAATGTTTCAGTCACCATAATTTTGTTATCGGAATCTAAATGTTCTTTCTTTACTCTTGTATCCGCAGGGAAATCATTGTCTTTATTATCAGATAATTCTTGTTCTTTAATTTTGTGTATATCTTTACTATTAAGTATATTAACTAATTGCTTTTCTTCTTTTTTATTTACTGGAGCATTTTCACCACTTTTATGAACTTTCGCCTCTATTTCTTCTTTCCTTTCTGACTTAACTTCTGTAGTTTCTATGTCAGAAACCAATTTTGACTTAGATTCCGTTGCTTCTTTGTTTTCTAGATCTGATAGCACATTGACGTTGAGTTTCTGGACATCTTTTTCTATTGATTCACTGAACACAATTTGGTTATCTGATTCTGGTTGGTTACATTTTTCTGACCCTTCTTTCTTTTTGCTATCAAACGAGCTTTTATCGTCTTTAATTATAACATCATTTACAAATACACTTTCTTGATAAACTTTCTTATTACCGTTTTCGGATATTTCGCTGACTGTAGCATTTTGGTCGGCATTTAAATTTTCTTCCATTATTATTGTATTTGCTACAAAATCAACTGGAATTACATTCGATTGTTCTTCTTTTACTATTTGATTTATATCTATATCTTTAATAATATTAGGTATATTATTTTCTGCATTGTTATTTACCACACCTTTTTCATGACCACAGGAATAAGACTTTGTATCTTCTGTGTCTTTATTATTAAGATCTTTTTGAATATTTAAAGGTTCTTCTTCTACTTCTGAAATTAGTATTAACTCCTTAGATTGTTCATCTGATTTCTTAATGCCTACATTTGATTCAACTTTGCCTGTAGTTGAAGAAAGAATTCCTTCACCTGTCTTCGTTTCATTGATATTGCTTTGTAAGAATTGACAGTCATCTTTGACAGTAATTTCAGTATGATCAAAATATTCCTCGTCTTTCCCTTTATCATACTTAGTATTTTCTGTAACTGTTTCAAGATTTTTATCTTTTAGGTTCAAATCTTTTTTGTTTTCAGTTTTTGTTATATCTTGTAAATCTATTATATTCCGATCTTTCTGTACAACGTCATCCTCTTTTAGGGTGTCACTTGCCACTGTTAACTGTTTTATAATTCCTTGTTCTTTAAGGTTACGATTTTCGTCAAATGCTTTTGACTCTTCTACTTTATCAATAAGTGATTCGTCTGTATCTGTTAACACGCAAGCTAAGTTTACTTCAGCATTCAATTTATCTGCACATACTCCATTTTTATACAAGTCCTCTGTATCCACGATATCACCTTTCTTGTTTACATCTTTAAAAGCTTCTTTTTTAGTTTCTTGAATATTGATGGCCTCGTCTGGAAAAGTCGTTTCTCTTATTTTTATCATTAAAGCATCATCAAACAATTCCACTTTTTGCTCTGTGTCAATTATTTGTTTTTGCAAAATTACTTCTTTAGATGTATTATTACTAGTAATTACATCACCACTTAGTATTTCAGAATTTACAGGCAGCTCAGAAAGAATTAAGCATTGCACGTGTTCGTCAGTTTCATCTTTAAGAATTTGTGATTTATGATCCTTTTCTTCATTCTTCAATAAAATGTTTTCATGTGATTGTTCGTATATTTTATCTTGTACTGTTTCTCTGTCGCCCAATGGCAGTGTTTCTGTTATTGTTTTATTTTCCTGAATGTTCAAGTTTGTTCCTATGCTAGTGTCTGTTGCCTGATGGTCTTCAATAATGCTGGCCTTGTTATCGGCTGCTAAATTAGTATTCGATAAAAGACCCACCTGAATAGTATTTTCTAAAATTTTTACCTTTTCCCTGTCTTCGTTTAATTGTTTATCTTTAGTAACAATAGTATATGTTGTTAGTTGTTTTGCAAGCTCTCCGCTTGTGTTTGTTGCTAAAGTTAAGGTATCTGATGCTAGTTTCTCTATAACTTCATCGTCCAATTCATTATTGACAGATTTATGTGCATCTTGGATTCGTAATGTGGCATCTACCTCTGCTTTGACATTATCTTGCAGGTTTGTTATCAAAACTTCACATTTATCAATATTAATTAAACTCTCACCCACTTGTTGACTGTCTCTTAATTCTTCTCTTGTATGTGTTGTAAGTTGGTCTGAAGGCTTTCCACTTGTGTTTGTTGCTAGAGTTAAGGTATCTGATGCTTGTTTCTCTATAACTTCACCATCCAATTCATTATTGACAGATTTATAGCCTTCTTGGATTTTTAATGTGGCATCTATTTCTACTTTGATATTATCTTCCAGATTTGTAATCAATACTTCACATTCAGCTATATTAATTAAACTCTCACCCACTTGTTGATTGTCTCTAAATTCTTCTCTTGTAAGAGCATTTTGGTCCTTTGTTGTATCAATTTCCGTACTTATCACATTTGAGAAGTCTGTTAAATGAGTAACATCTTCAACACACTGGGATTCAAAACTTGTCAGACCTATTTCTTCTGGCAATTCGACATTTTTTTCTATGTCAACATAATTATCACCTTGATCCTCAGGTGAAATTTTCATGATTTCGACTTCTTTCAATATATTTTCGATAACTTGTTCTTTATCTGTTTTTATTTGTTCGTTATCATTAGTTGGATACTCCTGTAAATTAATCAAATTTTGTACTACTGCAATACTTTGCATTTTAGAAGCTTCTTGGAACACTTTTTCTCCTTCAGTAGTTACATTGACTAACTCCTCGTTTTCTCTATCTAATGAAACAAATTCGGTACTTTCTAAATTTAAATCAAATGTTTCTTGTACTTTAGACTGTCCTATGACTGAACTATCGTCAATTAATTTCTGTTGTTCTTCGTCATTTATTTTGATAAATTTAGAGTAATTTCCATCCCCTGTGCTGCCTTGAAGTTGCAATTTAATAATTTCTGTTGCTTCTAGTATTTTAACGGATATATCTATAAAAATAGGAATTTTTTCTTTCACTTCTAATGTGGTCCTTTCTTCAATTTCTACATTTTTGTTATTAATATAATTTGACAAATAATTAACTGTTTGCCTTACATCGGAATGAATATCGTGTAATTTGTTAACCTCATCCAAGACAGCTATGGTTTCTCGGAGAATGATTTTTGTAAATGCAGCATCGTTTGGTATTCTTGCAGTTCTATCAAAATTTATGTAAAACTTTATATCCTCAAAATGATTTAAAACATTACGGAAAACTTTTGCGCAATTTTTCCAGCTTGACTTATTATCAATGTTTAGCTGAGATATATCAGCGATGTTTTTAATAGATTTAAGAAAGTTTTGAGAAGGTTTTCCATAATTTTCATACATGTATCTTTTTTGAATACTGGAAATAGCTCCTCTCATATTAGAAATACTTCCGTATACAGAGTGCATAGCTGTTATTATGTCATCTTTAACTTTAGCATCCATATCCTTTATTTTATCCATATCTTTTTCTAAAGAGAAAATTGTATCCTCCACTAGATTTAAATTCTTAATGACATCTATACCTTTTAAAATTAATGTTTCTGCGTCACCCACAAAACTTGTTCGTAATGATTTCATTATATCTTTCACATTGTTTAAACATGAAATAATATTATCTAGTTTACTATTTTTCTCTAATCCACACGCTTTATTTAATAATTGTATCGTCTGATCGGTTTCTTCTGAACAGTTATTAATAACAGAATATATTTTAGATTCCAAGGCCGTTTCGTTAACGTCTTCAATATTATTTAGACAAGATACGATAACCTGTAAATTTGAACATGCTTCCTTCAAAAGTACAGGAGGACTTTGCTCATTTATTTGAAGTTGAACGCTTCTCACATTGCACTCTAAATCTTCAAGAGTTTCATTGAGAGCGTCATTTGCAGTGCCATCAAAGTCATATTTAAGTTTGATGATGACAGACTGAACCTCTTCCAGATTATTTTGTACTATTTCAGAATATTCAACATTTGTTAAAGATAGATCTATATTATCATTTACTTCTTGCAAAAGATTCTCTAACTTTTGAATTGAATTAGTTTCATTTTCATGATCTGTAAATAATAAAGCTACTTATATTATACAATAACTTTTAAGATACCAATTGTGATTAAGATAAAGCTATTTATTTACTAATGAATTTTTATATTTTTTTGTTTTTCGTTATATCCAATCATTAAATTACAGTTAAAAAAAATCTCGGTATGTTATAAAAAGAAATTCTGATACTTTTTAATCAGTGTCATCATTTATCAAGATTAAAAAGAATTCTTCTGATTGACATTACTGGTGTAAGTCTTAATTTTACCCTTAAAAGATGTTTCAATAGCGGATTAATCATTGATTGAAACTACTTTATCTTACTGTTATGTTCATGAAATTATTATTCTAAGATCTGATGAAAAATTGAACATTGTGTTTCGAAATCAATGCGCGCAGCTATTTGAATGTAAGCACTTCCAAACTAATCTCACGGTCGCAAGGGTGATTTTTCTGGCCGCAAAAGTCGATCACACCAATACGATCGTGATTATATTATATAATATTTACGATTATATAGTTAGAAAAAAGATTAATGTACCTGTTAATATTGTCAATTGTTCCCATTCAATAATTTCAGTATTAATGAGAGAATCTTCAGATTTATCTATCACGGTACTCTTACTTATGTTGTGGGGAAACATTTCATCGTCTTTGTTATCGGTGGAAAGTATCTCCACTTCTTCAATCTTACAATCTAAATCAGCAATCTCTTTAATTTCAACAACATTTGGTTCTATTCTATGTTCTGTTATAGGCTCTACATAGAGTTCTTGTTTACTTTTATCCATTTCTATAACTTGTTCAATGGCATTATGCTGTTCAGATGTTATATAAGTTTCAAGAGTATCAGTAAGATTCTTCAGCACAGATTTGATTCTTTGAAGTTTATCTTTTTCAAATAAAGCTGGTAAATTTTTAGTTTCATCAAATAACTCATTATGAATTAACGTTATTGATTCATTTAACTGAATAGTTAACTCTGATTTTTCTTTTAGAAGATTACAAATATTTCTTTCATCAATATTGGTCACTTTACACAATGTTACCAATTGATTAGCAATCTGATGTGACTTCTCAAGATGTTCCGCATTTAATACAGGCAATGTTTCTGTTAATAGTTCCGTAACTTCTTCACTTACATACTCGGTGATATAATGAACAAGGTTTTCTGAAAATAGTATAAAATTTCATAAAAATGGTGATTTTTTAATAAATAAGAAGTTTTTTGCCATTACATTTATACAAAAAGCAACATACATATTTGTTATAATAAAATATATAGCTAATAGTCGGACTTTTTGAAAATTAAATATGTAAATTATATCATGGTAATTTAAATATTTTGCGTGATTTACCCTCACCTCATATGAACACAGTTCAATATACGATTATTTTAACTATAGTAATGTTAATATACACATTTTTATGTGTAAAAAGATAAATAAAAAATAAAGTAAAAAAAATTTACCCCCTCGTGCTCCTAATTCTTCTTTTCTATTTGTATCTAAATTTTTATTATTAACCATATCTCCTGATTTTGAATCCCTTATTATTACCTCATTATCTGGAAGATTAGCAATAGTATTATTTGATTTTTGCTCATTATAATTAGCAGAAAATATTTGAGTCTCACTCAGAGAACTATCAATTTTCATATTTGACTCTATTACATCTGGACTTTCTATGGCTAATTCTTCACTTTTATCAGCTTTCATTGTAGTGTTTGTTGAAATATTAAGATTTTGAATAGCTTGACATAAATTGTTTGCAACGTTTTTTAATTGCATCAACTTATCTTCTTCGAAAACTTCCCCCAATTCTGTAGCAGGCTCGTATGTAAACATATTCTCTAGGTTTTTATGTAAGTTAGAAAGTATTTTCATCTGCTCGTCCGAAATAATTAGGGAGCCTGTTGTTTCCATTGAAACACAATTACTTCGATCAAAATCCTGGTAAAATTGTTGTGATATATCTTGGGTCATCTTAACAGTTTCATAGTTTAAGCAAGAGGCAAATTGGTTGGCTATATCAGTAATTTCTTGACTTAAATATTCATGAATATTACCCAAGAGAATTTCTAAAACAATAAATTACAAACACGTTATTCAAACAAAATTGGTAATATAAAAACAAAAAATATATATTCGGGAATTCCGGGTTAACAAAGTTTAAAGGTTATTAAACAAAGTGAGTTCACTTGATAGGAATAGATGTTATTTGAAACAAAAATGAAATATACCCAAAAATTATAATACCTATCAAAGAAGGTTTTGAAGCGCACACATTATCATAAGTTTCAATAGATGACGAATTAGATTCGCTTTCACACTTTTCCTTAACTTGTAAATCTTTTACATCTACTTCTTGTAAAATATTACATTCCGGAACTAATTTTTGTAAATCTTCACTCTTTCTCGAAAAATTTAAAGGTTGTTCGGCAACATCACCAGTATTTTGTATTTCTTGATCAGATTCCATCAATTCACATTTAATTTCATTGTCTCTTAAAATTTCTTCGCTTTGCTTTTTAGAGTTAATTACATTAATTTGATTGTTTTCCTCCCGTATAATATCTGTTTGAGCATTATTAACATTTTCCAGCTTGTTTTCTAATGATATGTTTGTTAACTGAATCAAATTATTTTGTAGGTCCGAAACCACATCAATAATTTGCTGCCGTATATCTTCTTTAACGTTTACAATATCTTGTTGTCCAGAATCTAGAGCTTGACTTTGCAAAGATATTAGAGCTTTCTGTAGCTTGTCAGTTAAAGGTATCTGGTCAGTGGCTATGGAACTGCATTCTTCCACGCCAGAGTCTATTGCACTTTCAGACCCCGCGATACTACCTCTTAATTCTCGAACTATACTTGCCGTCTCCTTTAAGTCATCCAGTCTTATAACTGCGCTTACTTCTTCAACAATTTCTATTATTTCAATATGTTGTTCCATCTGTTGTAGAAGGGCCTCAGCCTTTTCTGTAATATAATAATAGTATTTTTACTTACTCTGAATTATAAATTTAAAAAAACGATCTTATATATTTAAAAAATAATAACAGACTGTCACGAACGTTAAATATACATAAGTTGATATAAGTTTAAGATACAAAAAGCGAAATTAAATTTAAAGCCTCTTGTCTGATCGTTTTGTATTAAAACATAGAAAAACAATTCCAATAATAAACCATTTTGTACCCACAATGGCTTTTTCCCCCTACATTCATACTTAAAAATCATATTTAAAAATCCCGTTTAAACTATATATTCTTCTTACTTACCTTTATTACTTTGACTTTTTTTATCGATAAGGTCCTTGTTATAAGATATAATTAGGTGCAGACTTTTTTCAATTTCTTCTATGGGATTGATCAACAATTCTATAGTCTCAAAGATTGCACTATTTTCTAAAGTTTTTAGAGTATTATAGATTAAATGAATTTTATTATTTAATTCCATTACAAGAGCTACATCATTATTGTCCAACGACAAACCATTATTACCGATGCAAAGTTTGATATTTTCATTCGCTTCTGTAATCATATTCACATGCGTTTGTAATGTTTTTAATTCGGTCAAATCAATATCTTTTTCTGAAGCAAGTATTATTTTATTACGAATATTTATAATTTGTGTATTAAAGCAGTCGAGTGGTTCTGAAATCTGTAATAAAAGTTCATCTATGTTTATTTCTTTAGGTATACGTTTTTCAACAGTTTCCTTCAGTGTATATTCTTCAGAATATTGTTTTAAAATATCTATGCAATCCGATACGCATTGAATAAATATTATTCTTCTTCCTATACCTAAAATATCGTTCACATCTTCGTGTTTTTTTATTACATGGAGCAATTTATCAGAAATATGTTTTAATGGTTTCTCTAAAGAATTCTTTGCTTGGGCCGTTAAAAAGCTGGCTAGGTATTCATAATTATCATTGAAATATGCGTCATCTTGTTGTTGTGATGTTATATCTTCAGAATTATTTAACTCTTCAATCATCTTGTATTTCAAATTATCATTGAATGGTTTCGACGATTCTATTATATTCAAAATAACAGAACACGTTTCATGCAATAATGTATCATTTTTAGAATGTACTATGTTTTTCAAAAACTGTTCACCGTCGTTTATTTTAGTTTGGGGAACATCGAAAAGTAATTTCGACTGACTATGTATAATTTGAACTAGAATTGTTTTTATATTTATCAAACAGTTTTCCATATCATATAAAGAAGCTTTGAGACATCTATTAAACTCATCTGATAGCGTATTATTATATCTCGATTTGTAATCATTAAGATTTCTAAGTAAGTCATAAAAGATTTGTATTGATTTAATGATTTGCTTAGGGCTAGGGCGATTTTTAATCAAATAACGTAACAATGATATCTCTTTTGAAAACGTATTAACGAATTCTGTTGTTAATTTGATATCATTTTCAGAACTTTCTTTAGATTCGTTAAATATTGCATTGACTACAATCTTGGTAATCTGATCTAATTGGATTAACGGATCAACTTCTGTATCACTAGCAATTTGTGAGATTTTACTACCACTTTCTGATGAGAGAGTTACAAATTCTTCAGGTAAGTCACATGGTTCTAGTGTGGCAATACATTGTTCAATTTCACACAATGTTTTTACTAGATTAGATTCATGAGATATAACATTTAAATTTTGAGCTGTACAATTAAATCCTTCATCTTGCACTTTCGAAATACTTTTATTGGCTTTTTCTATGATCTCGTTAACTTCTTCTTCATGAATATTGTCAGATATGTTTGTATCAGTCAAAGCATTCAAAACATCTTTTCGTAAGTTTGTTAACTCCATCTTCAGAGTTTGGTCCTGTGGAAAATCAGTATACTCACTCAATAGAATTTCAAGCTTCTTTGGTAATTGTTGTAATGCAACTCTTTTAGCAGCTATATCAATAGCTATGTCTACCGCTTCTGTCGCCAAGTGTAAGATATTTAAAAGAACATCTACCTCTACTTTTAAATTTAGAAGATTTTCAGTAAAAACCTGTGTTGCAGTAATTTCTCCAACATTTTCATAAAATGTAATGTTTATTGCATTAGCGACTGATAAGCTTTCCTGAAGATGTTCCAGCGGCTTAACCATTGAAATTAATTTTAAAGGATTTAAAGGTTTGGGTACTTCCATTGTTATTGGTTGTAATATATCCTTAATATCTGAACTTATTAATTGTAATTCCAAAATAAGTGATTTAATAGGTAAATTTTCATTATCATCAGGTAAAGCTTCAATATTTTCGGTGATAACCGAGTCTTGTAAAGATAAAATATGTTTATTTATTGTCTGTAAAGCTTGATCTAAATATTCCTGTGATGCATTCATATGAATGAACGGCAATTCTTCGATTTTTACGTTTTCAATGGATGATATCATATACTGCTCATTTGGCAATAGTATATCAGCAGTAGTTTTTATACCGGATATATCATCGAATGTAGACATATCATCAACAACTTCCAATACATCATGTTCTTGGATTTTTAAAATACAGCTTTGTAGATTGTCTACACTATTAGCTATGCTACCGAGCATTTCAGGACATTGAACTATTTCTTCATATTGTGAAACTACTTCAGCTTGTAAAATTTCTAACGTTGTCTGTAATTCTATAAGGGGTTCAGCAAAAACTGTAAATTGTGTGATCTCGTTATTATTAGCAATTTCACATATAACTTGATTAAGCACACTGATGTTTTGATGCAATTCACAAAGTGGATGGGCAATGGCTTCAGTAAACGAAGATATAGTCATATCGGCAACGTTTTCGGAATGTTCTATTGTATTCACATTTAAAGAAGCTACACAACACTGAATCTCTGTTAATATAGGATGAATATTTTCAAAAACCTGTGTAATTGTCAGATTTTCTACATTTTCTAAATATACTACTTTACTCATTGAAGCAATTGTTTTTTGAACGTGTTCTAAAACAGTTATCAGTTTGTTCTCTTCATACACTTTTATTGATAAATCGTCAACTTTTTCGGATTCTACATTTGATGTTGTCTCCTCAACTTGATTAATAGTTTCCTGTATATCCAGCAGTAAATCATTTATATTGTTTAAAACTGATTTGTTGAGAGAATTCTCGAAAATGGTTTCGTTTACACTTATTTGAATTATTTTTAATGTATTACTTATGATAGCAAGAGACGGCACTTGTCGAGATTCCATATTATTTAGCGACGTATTTATTCTGCTGATTGCACTACAAATTTCCAGCAAACTAAAATATTTTGTTGAATCATTGCCCTCTATAACATTTTCAAGAATTTTGGTAAGATTTTTATGAAAAGCTGTCATATTTGTTTTTAGATTCGGAATTGTGTCTAAGATTGGTAGACTGTTTTCAAGAGAAATCAAGATCTGAGCCATTGTTTGCAGGACTTCCAACTTATTGTCATTGTGCAAAATATCAAATTTGCCATTTTTCTCTTCAAATAAATCCAATTGAGAAGAAATTGAATGTATATTTTGTTTGATATCCAATAATACTTCGTTTATCTTATTTTCTTTATCTGTAGAGAGTTGTTCAAATGCAGTTCTCAATTTTAATACAGAATTTATTACAGATTCTATTATTTCGGTATTAAATTTGGGCAAATTTGAGTCCGATTCCGCCACAGATAAAGTCTCTATTTGTTCAAGTGCATTTTGTAATTCTTGAATTGGTGTTGATATTTCATCTAGGATAATTTCGGCATTTTTTATATCTGCAATACTTTTAAACATAGCATCCGATCCTCCTATGATTGACAAAACAGACTTAAGAGAACTTTTAAGAGCATACAAAACTTTCTGAGTACGATGTAAATGTTTTGTTTCTAAGCTTGTTGTATCCATAATTTTATCCTCTATGGTTTCATTTAAAATTTTATCCTTTTTACTTGCATCTGCAGAGCTTTTAAGAGTTTTTAATATGTTTTCTGAAGTTGATTTTATATTTGCAATGCATATATCATTAATGAAATTATATTCTTTATAAGCTAATGTATTTATTGCCGTTATTAATTCTCTTAGTGTATCACCACATGTCTCCATTAATGATACACATGTTTTCTTTACTAACGTCTTGTTATCACTTTCATAGTCAATACATTTCTCTACTATCGTTAAAGACTGTTCAAGTATCCCTAAAGATTGTGGAAGTCGATTAAATAGAGAACCAATAATTTCAGCAGATTCGTTTTCATTTTCTGTTTCTGTAATAGTATCTGTAATACTGTGTATTTCAGATAATGGTGTAATAAGGCTATTAATAATTTCTAAGCTTCTGGAAGCGGTTGCAGCAACAGACTTCAGTTCTGATTTTAGAATAATGTCTCTTTCAATTATTTGAATAGCATTCATCACTTTTGTTAAGGACGAACTTATTGACATCATTTCCATTTTAATGTTTTCTGCAATAATTTTATTTTGTTCGTTTTTATTTATTTCTATTTCTAAAAGTTCCTTTCTTACGACTAATGGTGATTTTTCACTAGAAGTTGACCTTCTTGACCCACGACTACCACGTCTTTCTTTGTGACTTTTAAAATGTTCAGTAAATTGAGCTTTGAAATCTTCTTTAAGCAAAACTGTTTTTGTAATATCTGAGGATTCCTGGCCATCTTCTACGGAAGGTTTAGAAGATTTTGATTTCGGTTTTTCTGTACTGTGGGCACTAGCGAAACTTTGCAAATCGCTTTCAGATAATACTTGAGTATCATCATCTTTTTTTTCCTCAGAAGAGGATCGATCCCGAGATAAACTAAAGTAATCATCTACACTTTTTTGTGAATCTGATTTTTTCCTCTCTATTTTTTTTGAAATATCAGCACGTTCGTCCGATAATAATGCCATAGTTTTTTCTAAATAATCCTGACCGCTTACGTCTTGATCAAGTGATAGCTGCGGTGGCCCATTTTCATCAGCAATAGATATATCTTCTATATCGGCTTCGGTTCTAAGATCCTCTTCCGGTGATGTGAAGTATTCTGGTGAAACATCTATAATGATTGCTTCCATAAGTAAATTACCTGAAGTTGAAGTCTCTTTAACAAATCTTAGAGGTGGTAACTCGACCACATTATGTTCAGTGACATTTTCGGATAGTTGATCTGCATACATCTCTACTATTTGTAAAGCTTCTTCCTCCGTTAGATCTGGAGTTTCATACAAAGACACAGATACCTCTTTTCCGTCAAATGAAAATGATATCTCTCCTTTATCGTCCAGTGTTATATCGCCCACAGGTGTATCATACATTTGGGAGGTGCGTTCCTCGTGAATTGTACTTAGCGACAAATTTCTTTGTAATGTTTGTTCGTCAGCTTTCTTCTTATTTTTAGCTTTTAATGAGTCTTCAAAACCCAGCAAGGATGCAGAACTAGCTGCAATTCCCATACAATTTTGGGCTTCACATGTATACGTGCCAAGACAACAAGTTCCATCTTGACCAGATATAATTCTATGAATATCTCCCGGTTTAAGTTCTTCACCATCTTTATACCATTTAAGAACTGGTTGGGGAACTCCAATTACTTTGCATTCTAAGTTAACAGCTCCTTCATCTGACAATATTGCCTGAAGGTTTTCTAAGAATCTGGGTTTCTTATAATGACGAGGAATTACTAATTTTAGAAAACATGAAGTAACGCTTTGTCCATAGTCATTCATTGCAACACATTTCCATTCAGCTTGATCCATAAACTCTAAATTTTGTATATCTAAAAAGAAAGAACCACGTTCTTCGTTTCCGAGATGACAGCGGGAAGACTCGTCTACAGGCTGTTCATCTCTATACCACAATACTGTAGGTTCAGGCGGAATGGCAACTGAAATGTATAATAAAATTATTTTAATTATCAGCACAAACATTTATTATTAAACGTTTAAAATTACTTCACTGTAACTATATAACACTATTGTTTTATAATCAAATAAATCCTTGCCTTTTATTGTAAAACGGAATGGTTCATCAATTTTTGCTTCTACACTTTTTAAGCCTTGCAAATATTTGGGTGCTTGATTTTTGGAAAATAATTGCAATTTTTCTTCTTCATTTAGTTGATTTTGTATATCCTCTACAGTCAGCTCAGCAGAACTACTGGCTTGACCCATGAAGTTTCTTGCTATACAACAATAAGAACCCAAAGAGTTGGTGCCAGTCAGTTGATAAACATCTCCAGGCTTTAACTCTTGACCATCCTTAAACCAGCTAAGTACTGGAGTTGGAAATCCAACAACCTTGCACTCAAATGAAACTAGGCCTTCTTCAGTAAGTACTGCTTGTAAATTTTCCATAAAACGGGGCTTCCGATAGTTTTTAGGTACTGAAAATTAAATATAACTGTTATATTATGTCACGAGCAACCGATACAGATTTACTAATGCTTTCGAGAATAAAAATTTTCTGTGAACAGATCGACACAAATTTATGTTATGAATATTTTATATACATACATATAGTATGTGAATTGAACAATTTAACAATAAATATTTCGTCAAAATCTTTTGAAGATAAAAACTGAAATTCTATCGTAACAAAATCAGCGTAGATCAGCAAGTTACTCTACAATTTTATGTCATCCAATACAAATCTACTTACTATCCATAGAGACGTAACAAGTTGAGATACCGACTCTGCCACCTGTGCTTGTTGCTACGCATTTCCACTCTCCTTCGTCAGGAAATTCAGATGTCTGGATTTCTATAAAGTAGCCCCCGACACCATCTTCTAAGATGTGATACCTACGGGAATATTTTATATATTAACATTAATCTATTATTGCCTTATATCAAGCAAACTTTTCAAAACTATTGGTGCTTACTTATCATTGGATTCTACTTTTCCTTCCTTGTTATACCAGACAACGGTGCGCGGCCACGGAGGTACCACGATTTGACAGCTCAATGTCAAACGCTCACAAATTCTCACAAACTGATCCTCAAGCTCCTTTGTGAAGATTGGAGGTGGCTCTAGCAGAACTCCCCTAAAAGAAAAAAATTACGTAACGTATCAACAGCAAAATCCTGTCATGTTATTTTAAGTCTTTGATTTATTTTACAATTACAAATAAATATAAGAAAAATATCGTTTTATCTACAGTATCTGACCCTGAGCTCGGTCGCGTTGAACCCTCCCTGCTGGAACGTCCGACGACCTGAACCTTCGAGGAAGAATAGGCTCTTCCCATGCAGTTTACCGCCTCGCAAGTATAGGTGCCAAGCGACGTCGGGTCTTCCGCGTTCGCAGTCAGCGCGAAAACGTCGCCGGCTTTGATCTCTCGACTATCCTGTAATTTAAAATGAGATATAAACAAATTATAGTCAGTATTGATGCTTTTTTTATGCCTAGTAAGTATAATAATATTTGAGTTACTATATAGGGTTGGTAGAATAAAAAGAATGTACAAAACCGACATAAGCATATAGGTATACAAGTTTCAGTACGTAAAATAGAAGTTGTATTTTATTATTTTACTTGAAAATAAGTATAAAAAGTTTTTGTGAAGCGCTACAGTTATTATTATTTGGTTTCATGTTGACACCAAAGATGAGTGAAACCTTTGAATTTAGATAATATTACTTTGATTATAAAGTGCTTGCCAAAATTATGTTATCTATTATCCATAAATTTTTAATTAGTTTTAATTAAATAAAAACAAATAACAAAAACAATTATCTAAATATTAAGAGTAAGTATAATATGTAATGTAAGTATAATATTATAATACTTGTAGAATATAATTATTTAATAATCCTTATACCAAAATCTATTTTTTGATGATGTAACTGCGTCCTTTGACCTTCCGTTTTAAATTCAATGTCAACAATCAGTTATACCTTAAACCAGCGAAGAACCGGTGTGGGAACCCCCACCACCTTGCACTCCAGCGACACCGTTCCCTGCTCGGTCAGCAACGCACGTAGTTCTTCTACAAATTCTGGCCGCTTATATGCTTTTGGAACTAAAAAAATATTTTTTTATAAGTTATTGTTTTTTTACTGATCAAATCACAGATCAAAGTTTTGTATTGACCAAAGCTGTTGTAAATGATATAAAAATGAAACTCTTTCTATACCATAAACCTTAAGTTAAGCAATATTATTTCCTAAAATACAAGGTTCATACAGCATTTCTAGAGCACTGATGATCCGTGAATAACGACCAAAAAATCTATTGGCACGAGTGTCTTATACATTCTGAATATGTCTGATGATTCCGTGTTAGTCAAGTTACTAACCCAAAACATTAAGATGTGCGGAGCAGCTGGCTCTTCCACCAATGTTCTCCGCGGTGCAGGTCCAGCGGCCCGCATCGTCCACGCTCACAGCTGATATATCCGCGCACCAGAAGTTGCCGTCGCGAACCAACGCGATCCGTTCTGCCTCCATCAGACGACGCTCGTTGCGATACCATGTAACCTTTACGATTAGTAACTGTTATGTTGGTATATTTTATTTGCTGAGGCTGGATACGTTATATTTTTTTTTTTGTGAAGAACCATTACGGATATGTATTTTGTTTTATGAACTGTAGTATTGAACAGATTGAAGCTAGCCTTTACAGAGCTTAAAAAAATAATAATAATTCGTCTTCCTTTTTTTATCTCCGATATTATCGAAGCTAACGATTTGGTAGGTATAATTTTACGTAGCAAATAATCATAATAAAATAAATAATTTAATTATCTTAAAATGTTATTTTGGCAAAGAACTAACAGCCATTAATAAAACACCAATAATCGTCATTATATAGAAAGGACCACCATTGTAAAATTATACATAAACATGTTATAAATAAAACGACGGATGTGAAGATTTAAAATAGAGGAATTATGTCATTAGGTCTGACGTACGCATTCCCAAAATCATTTCAAGGTTTATTTCACTAGGTGAGTATATTAGTTAATTTATTATAATAAGTCATAAATCAACAAATTTGTATGAACATGTTTGTTGTTGGTGACTAGGGCATTGCTGTTCATTTCTGGCTCTCAAATTAGATAATTTATAGTAAAATAAAAAACAATTCTATTACATATATATATTTAACCGGCCGTTTATCATATTTGTTTACGCCGCGAGTTCACGATGCTTCGAGCTCTTGAGTAAGTACCCCGACTGGGTTCGAAACTAGTCGGGCAATTTAAACTATTTATTAACTTGAATATAGCCGGGTAAATATATAGTAATATAATAGTATATATTCACCATGGTTCACGAAAGTTTAAATATAAAAATATAATTAATTTATGGAAAATTATAAGAATCTCACCCTGCATTCTGTTGAACTGACAATCTCCACGAGAAACCTTGTACGGGTTCCCACCTTCACGGTGAGATCCTGTAGACGTCGCAGAAACGTAGGCGGGTCGTCGCCGGTCGGCATTTCGTCCGGGGATACTTCCAATCGTACCCGGGTCGTATCCTTACCGGCAGCATTGCTCGCCTGCTCAAAAAAGAATCATTGAAGTACTCTCCAAAAACTTTATACATTTATATCAAAAATACAAATTTATTAACAATTACCACGCATTAAATTGTGCTTTATATATATATTAAAACATTTGGTTTACTAATTTCATAAGTGAATTCGATATCGCAGCCATTCTAGTATTCATATTTTGGAGATATAAAACCAAACAAAGATATATATATAAAGTTTGCCGAGTGTTTATTAAGAACTTTGATTATTAATCGGCTTTTACATATAGATAATATATATATTTAACAGCTTACTTGCAGGGTGTAAACACCGCTGTCTCCAGTTTTTGCAGCGGAGATGGAAAGTCGAACGCCACCTGTGTTATGCGATGAGGTAAAGCGTTCGCTTAGCTTCGCTCCCGCACGACTCCTGGATAGGATTACATTCGTATAGGCATAATAAACAGTTAAATATTCCATACAGATTATTGACATATACTTTTAGAAATGGTGCCTATAATTTAACGGGCATTTAACATAAACGAATTGATTTTCATAAGCACATACATATAGAAATAATCATTTTATATTAATTTAATAAGGAACAAATCTCCAGAGACCTAGGCATATATGTTCGAGCAAGCATGAAAATAAGACAAAAGATACGTATTGTGTTACAAAACCTCGCCTGGCTGCTATAAGTAGTTAACTCGTAAAATCGTAATAGAATGCTGCAAATCTAACTTGATTTAAGATGTTAAATAAAAGTAAAATAACAAAAGCAGGATTCAAACCTGCAACCTCTGGGAGGTCCCGTCGCTTTTTCATTTGAGCTAACGTAACGCTGTCCGGATAAGCAACGTAATCCTGTCCACGCTAATAGCGCAATTGGCGGAGAAAATGTTAAAATGTTAAAACATATTAATATACAATTTCAAACATAATTTAAGATCTTAACTGTTTTACAGCTCTGAAGAATTTGAACAGAACGTGGGTTGAAATATTATGTAATAATTAGAAAAGTATATATACTATTAATAATCATTTTTTAACAATACAAATTAATATTGCTATATATTCGCCAAGCATATCCTAGAAAAAAAAATAGATAGGCACATAATAACTTTAAATACGCGTGATGCAAGGTACAATGATGAATGGAAACAGTTGGCATAGGATACGTTTTCGTAACGTAGCCAACATTGCATTTGTATGTAGGTGTGGTAATAAAATAAAAATGGTGTCAAAACCCTAACAGACATTTCAAAAAAGGAATGATCACATGTCATATTACATAAAATAGGTTATTGAAGAATATATGTACCTAAAGAATTGTAGACGCCATGTGATATTTTCCGGTGATCGAAAACGCGCCTGCGCTAAACGGAAACTAGGATAGATCGAATATTGCACCCCTAGGATGCTGATATCTATAGCCTGATCTGAAGTACATTCATGACACGTAAAAGCTATACCTTTTTATCAAGTATAAAGAACCAATTTATTAAGTACATTTAAATACTATATTTATTATCACATAGTATTGGTTAAAATGACTAACAGTATAATAAAAAGAGATTAATAAATATTACTTAACTGTTTTTTTTTAAAGAATATGTGACCTTGTGACCCTTGATTTCATCATTTCGCAGCCGCCCGTCTCCGAAGTTCTTAGTCTAAAAATAATAACGTTTGAGACGCCAATGCCGCGGCCAAACGCGTAGCACAATTACTTTGTTCCTATTCGCGTGTATTTCTCTACCAAATATTAAAACAAATTAATACCAAAAGACGCGGAGCGCGTTTCCGTATAAGATAAAATGAATGGAATTATAGAACCATCTTTAAAAGATTGCCGTTTATCTTAGCAAATACAAAAGTCTATAAACATTCTTACGTTAAATAGTTAGTAAAATTAAAAGTTCACCGAACTTTCCTTAAATAGATTTCAAAGCACATTGAGGGAGCAATATAATACATGATGAATTAACTAAATTTATTGGCACTTAAATACAACGCAACTAAAAAGGCGGAGAGTTCACTTTCATTTGAAACGAAAAACACTAAATTACTTCCTTTTAGCTTACTACTTACTGCCAACTTTTACTTGTAATTGTCAAATTCATTGGCCTTGACTTCAAATTAATATCATGGTATCCACGTATGTTTAAAATGGAAATAATTGAGCTATTTATTTTCTAAAAAATACTGTATTATTTGCTGATTTCTTTGTGTTTTTTTCTTGTTAATTTCAATATCTTTATACATATTATTATAAAATAGCGTGAAGAAGTATTAATTTTAGTATATAATACCTATGTTTGGTTGTCTCTGCTTGTTATGCGGACAACTTGTAATACCAACAGTATAAATAATGAACAAGTTAATTATTTACGAATTAGGTTCATTATTTTGATGTCTGGATACTTTTTACATTGTAACTCTGTCAAACCAGTATTAACTTTTAAGAAATTGTTTAATAAATAGTACACACGCAGAATAAGATTTTGTCATCAGATTTCAAATTGATAGAATTATTATATTTACTTTAAAAAGTTATGTGAAGACCGCCTTACGTTTAATTATAAGTGTTTTGAATACATTAAAAAAAACGTAAGGTACTAGGTACTCTTTTCATAGCCTACTAAACTAGTTAGACTTTATTTTAGTTTCACGACTGCCAAATAATGTGTACACACGACAATTTATGGCTTGTAAATTATACAACTACACACATTGTGCATCTTTCTAACAATTTATAGATTACTGCAAGCGTTCCTCTTCCGCGGCCCAGATACCAAACTATTTGTTTATTCTACGCAGTAATAATAGCTGTACAAAGAAACATGTGGACTTATAAGAAAATAGGTTATACCATCTTAGAGAGCGCTGTCTAAAAAAAGATTTAGTTTTTTTAAGAATTGAGACGTTTTATTTTATTATCCGCATATTTTATATTCTAAATCTAATAAAGGAAAAAAATATTGATGAATATTAATTATTCCCTACGAGAAATTTGTCGAGAAAAAAAAGAAAAATGTGCTTAAATAATCTTATCTAATTAAGTAGTTTAAAGTAATCGTTGCAATTTTCATCCGAGCCCAAACATACAAATATCAAATTCATAACACATTTAGCATATAGCTTGTGGTGAAGAGCGAAGAAATTATTCTTTCTTTATCATCGGGGTTAAAAATAAGAAGTCATTTTAGTCTTTTTATTTGATGGTTGTAATTATATATATTTTTAACAAATGTTTTTTATTACTTAAATAATGATTAAGAGACAGTCCTAAAAATAATGAAAATCGTACCATAAAGTATTTAGTACAACTAGGGTAAAACTCTAGCTAAAAGTCGAAGTTATTTCTAACGGTCCGGTCTCGGCCACAAATTGAGATGATTATAAATAGAGAACAATTAATACTGACTGCACAGAAATAAGCAAATTGTAATTTTAATCAATAAGTTTTTTTTTTTAATTAATTATAGCTTGGCAACTATTCGTAATTTGCCGTAAAATTTTGTGCGGTTATCATTTTGCATAGTTTAATATCCGGGAAGAATATTTTTGATAAAAATAAATATACGGCAGACAGACGTTGACATTACATAAATGATGGGATAAGTCAGGTTATTATAATAACCATATTTTATTTTAAAATCGCACGTCGTATCCCATAGTTTAATCCCTGGCAATAAATTATAAATTTGGTACAAAAAAAGGTTACCGATAGATATTGTGACATGAATGAAATTAAAATAATATGTAAATGACAGGATAATATCACAACAATAAACATACTTCGTTTAGGATTCATTCGGTCGGTCATATTCCATAAAGTAATTTTTAAATTGACGTTCAACTGTCGATGTCATTGTCAGCAGCACACTTCTTCGCTTCTATCGATGACGTATGATTGGCTGCGCTTATAATTCAAGATTCGCAATATCATTGGATAAAAGCCAACTAGCGTATGATTAAAAACAACAACCTTTATACTAAGCGTTTTTATAAGAACTTGTCTTTTCTTAATTTGGATCATTTAAATGTTTAAAATACAGATAAGTACTTAAGAGATGCTAGCACTAAGGGCTTTGATATTGCTTAAACGGATATCGATGGAGATCTACCACTGAGGACAGCTTTAAGGGTCTCTAGGAAAACTCATTTTACTACTACAAAGCTGGACCCTAGCTTAGGGCTTTTGTTAGGTTATACAAGAACTAGCCACAGCGGTAGAGCTCTCTCCGCGACTCTCTTACCAGAGACTTGCAGGAAAAGGGACCTCAACATAATCGTTAAACACTTAATATGTGTTGTAAGAATGAAGCCAATTTATCAGTTATTAGTAATAACATATAAATCTATAGGATGTATTTATAACGACCCTTTTGAGACCTAGGGATAGATACATAAATGTCTAACGCGCTTATTTCGATATCTAATTTAAACCGCACTATTTAACCCTAAAAAGTAGGTTTCTCTACTAATTAGAGAGAAGCTCTAACTCACTAACAGCCATTCCACAATGCGATACACGTTAAAATTTTATAATAAAATGGGCCCATAAACTGAACTTTCAACTGTCATTGGTAGCGTTTTAGAGACATTGGTGTGTAGAAATTAAATTAGTGGAGAAAATTGCGATATGGTGAAGGATTCACTCACGATATTAATTTAACTAACAGTAAGGATGCCCTTACTGCCATGCCTTAAACCATGCGGTTTAGAGGGTCTAAAGAGTAAGTGAAAGGCAATCTTGAGGAATCTCATTGTGATGGGGAGCGGAATTGAGAGAGGAGGTTACTCTGTAGTGTAAGAAGAGATTGGACAGTTAGTCTCTGTTATTATTTACGTTTTCAACTGACGACTTGAATTTACACAATTCGTATATCAGAAAATTGTGGCAGACCTTGTCAAATGTGTAAGCTATATCAAAGGCTGTCGTTTTAGTTTTTGAGTATAGTTAATGATTGATGAGTTTAAGCATGAAATATTCTATCTAGTTATCGCCCTCTTTTCAATCCCAAGGGTAATATCTTAAGAAAAAACAATAAAATAAACACGTAGTCGAAAAACTAAAGAGCAATTCGGTTTGCGCCTGTATGTTTTTACTGGCTTCTATAAAAGTGGTCCATAAAACTACGAGAACGATACCTACGCAAGAGATAATTAATTAAAAATTTAATTATACAAATTCTATGTTGTATAATTCTATAATCTTAAATACAAAGTTTAAGGAAGAGTGCATTTTATTTGTAATATTCATTTATACGTAATAATATTTTTATATTATAGGTAAACAATAGGTATTTACATCAAAATTGACGAAAGATTGTTATTAATAGATTATGCAGTAAATATTATATAATGTTTTTTAAGTCGCAAACAAAGGTCACGTTACTATTACTATTACGTATGACCTATAACCGTATGATTTACTAAGTTCATATTTTTTGAGTTTTTAATAAAAATATAAGTAGAATATTAGTATATAATTTTAACCAATATATTATAAATATTTTACATTGTTAAACGCACTATTGTAGGCCAAAAATATTTATAAAGGCGTCATAAATCATAAATGAATTAAATAAAATCTCCACAACAAAATCATTTACTAACACAACTCTTAGACACTCGTAAAATCTAAAAACACAAATAAAAATCCCCACGACCTATATATCATGTGAAACATTTCAGGGTGAAGAGTAAACAGAAATACCTGCTCTTTTAAATTCATTCTAAAGTATACGCAGATATTATTATTATTTACATTACTGATGTCATAGATAAGTGGATATGTATTGAAACTATGAAATATTGTAGTAATATTGTGGCAGCAACATTTTCTATGAAAATATTTACAAATACTCAACAATTATTATTCGAAAAATTATAAATGGGACAGTCAGTATATGAGTGAGGCCAGCTTGATGTTTATATTTACACATTTTCGATTATACATTCAGGTATTAATTTCCCAAAACATTGGATATTATGAATGCACTTGAGCAGAAATTTCAATACTTTAACAACAATTGTACGGAAATGTTAATAATGCCCCCAAAATCTTGACCATAGTGCTATTATAAATATATATACAGTGCAACCTATTGAGGTTATATTGTATAACAAATCGCAAGGAGACAAGTAAATATTCGTTATATCAAGTTATTCGTTAAACAGAGGTTCGTTATATTGTGTTAAGTTTTGTTTAAACATTTTTATAAGAGAGTACCATGTCGCGACTGAATCACATACTATGGAACTAATATACGTTATATAGGTGTTTTGAATTGACAAAAATCGTTAATTAGAGCTATTTACACTTTTTCGAATTCGTTATAAAGAGATAGTTCGTAAAAAAATCGTAATATAAATGTATATTTTTTATTCATTCTTATGGACAATTCTAGGGGATTACGAAAAATTGATTATATCGAGGAAGTCGTTATATTGAGGTTCGTTATATTAAGGTTGCACTATATTAACATTATAGGGTATACCAAAAAAATATACACAACTGATTTTTTTCAAAGAAGTTACGTCTTCACTACATAGATATAAAACAATGTCAGTAATGTAAAAAGAGAATCTTAAATAATACTAATGGTACAACAAAAAGCCATGTAGGTATGTCTTATTGTACCTACTTTTTCCTTTAAATGTAGTAATAACAATTAAAATTAACAAAAGTCTATTTCATGAGTGTCAAAGTTCTTATACACCAAATCCGTGACATATCTTTACGTTCATGTTTTATTAAAAATACTAATTGAATTTTATCACTGCTTAAGCTGTCTTGATACTAGATAGATTAATACACAATATTGGCACAAAGACCCATCACTGATTTGCTTGCTACGCTACGTACGGATGTGCCACCCTGAGTTTACCGCAGAACTCAGGGCGAGGAGTGCATCACAAATACCTGCTGTAAACAGAGGAGCCCGTCCTCACGACGGGTTTCCCTGCTGCATCACCCTTGCAACAATTGCTGCCCATGGCGGGAGCGCATCTCGTTTCGAATCGAGTTCGCGATGGCCAGGCGCGTACTGCGAGAGCGCAAGGTATTTTTGTAGAAACGATACTAGCGCCGCTATTTGTTTATTACTCTAGCTTTAGGAATTTCGGGGCTATGCGAGTGAATCCATTTAAAATAAATCGTTAAGAGCAAGAGGAACAAGTCATTTGAATCATTTATTACATTGACTTACAAATCATAACTACGGTTAAAGGTAATTGGTATAATCGATCCTGAAAGTTTTACCGTAAAATTGTTTCAGTGACAAACACCGCTCGCGCCAGATGGCATCAGTACATTATCTCGAAGTTCAATATAGGGCATCGTTAACAAGCGGTCCTCTCAAGATGGCGCTGTGTTAAATATGAGCAAACATAAAAACCTAACATCATATCTATTTAGAATTATTATTATTTTTTTTTGTCTTCAAAAGGTTATTATTTTTTTAACAAAAACAATGATGATATTTTAGAGCAAGTACAGATTTTACATTTTTATGTAAATAGTCAGGTTTGCTTTAAATAATATTGTAGCTTCTACTTATTTAATCAGGTATAGGTGCGGCTGAAATGATGGGTATACATTCTAAGAAAAGAAAAAAACACCGTAAATTTTCGAAAAGTTTTCTTTTAAAATAAACTGGTTAAGCTGACATTTATAGTCAGCTTAACCAGTCAGTCAGGTTTAAATATATGACACAACTATTACGAAATTAAATCTTCCCTTAATAGAACAAGAAAAGGTTATTTCAATATATTGAAAACTATTTGGATACATATAACATATTTCCGTTACTCCGAGCGCATTTTATTTTTAATCGCGCTGCATGCTGCACTCAAGTACCATAAAGCAATAGACGTACATTATGATACATCTGTTTCAAATTCAAATAATAGATGGCTAATCAAATGCTCGGCCTTGAAGAGCTTTCAGTTAATCATTTTCATAGAACAGATCGTGTAACAAACCAAGTGTCGAGTGTCTCCGAGCCACTGCTTCCTGGTCTGTATTTATACATCGACAAGCGAAAAACAAACAACGCTTGCCGGCGAGTCGCAAGCGCATACGAAGTACCTTAGTACCCATGCACTTTATTACAAGTACTTAGAACACAGAATTGTATATCAAGACGGTGCATAAAAAAAAATATCCCAATAATCCGTTCAGTGTTAACTTTTCATGAGATTTTTCTCGTAGGAACACACTGAAATCTAAACATTTGCAAATGCGAGTTAATATTTATGAGTACGAGAAAATAATGCTAGAAATAGAACATACCATTCGAATTGAAATGGTGGCGAGCCGGAGGGCAGAGGGAAGACGATGCCGGCATCGCTGCCGGGGGTCGCCCTCAGGACTTGGGGGCCACCTGCGGGGAACGATGGGGGCTCCATGGACTCCAGTCCTCTCGGCCCGCGCGCGCCTCGCCGTGTGCGCGCGCACACTCCCGCCCGTTCACTTTCTATAAATAATACCAAAAAATGTAACACGCGCGGAGCGAATTTCGTACGAATATTTTGCTAACAACTCCGTTGTCATCTAATCCAAACAGCTGATTCGCATTATACCTATGAAATATTTTATTTATTTATATGGGAATTGAAATTGGAAAACGCTCGCTCGTTCATGATTAAAATAAAATAAAATAAAATTATATTCACATATATCTATATTTTATTATTAATGTTTGTAAAAAAAACCATATCTACTTTTAAATAATTAATATTTGGGAAGCGGTATAGGGTATAATAAAATATGGGGTGACATTTATTTATTTATTCATCAAAAACTAAATATTCAATACATATGTTATTAAGAATACAATATTTAATATTTGCCGACTAGACCATTTCTTAACCTAACCCTAGGGCTGAAAACAATAGATATAATAACGTAAAATAAGATTGTAGTTTTTCATAATATATTCAATAAAATAATAAGAGAACACCCTAAGCAAATATATTAATTTGTATATTCTTAATTAAACTTCTTTATAATTAATAATGTCGACATAGTGCAATAATGAAGTAAAACCGAAAAGTTTCAATATTTTTTTAAGTTCATCTTAATATATGGCTCATATTATAACAACATCAATTTATTTTGAGATACATAATTATTTTTCTATGCTAAGTACTATCGATCCTAAGTTTTCGGTTACATTCAGTTAAATACTTCACAGCTAACTGAATTTCTGAATATTACCAAAGATTACCGACGTAACATTGTTGACAAGTATTTCTTTTGCCAAACGTTATATAGATTACAATAGCAATGACATGACCAGCTGTTCCGAGTTTGTTTATCTGTATGTTATTCTGAGGATAGAATAATTATTTATTATTATATTATATTTAATTCTAAGCTTAACCCAGGTATAAATCAAAATTTATAGAAAGGGTAAAGTTATATCCAAAAGTTAGATAAGATGCAGTCTATAGTTAATATAATATACACTTAGTATTAAGGAATGGTTTTCAAAAGGTTAATAATATTTATTTGGTATGAATATTTGTTCGAAACCTATAAGATTTTTCTATCAGATATTTCTTGTGTCTTTAGTATTATAATTTTTTTTTCAAAGACATTAACTGGGCAAAGATTACATTTGCACAAAATCTACCTCATACTGACTAACATCTATGATTCTACATATTATAATTTAATACTAATACAAAAGAGAAAGTGTAGACAAAGCTTTATATAAAGGCCAACATACTCCTTTTAGCTCTTTATCAATTAAATACTAATATCCATTTAAGGATTAATTTACTATTGCTATAGATACACACGTATGCAAATTCAAGAATATTAACAAATTTTTGAAAATTTGCACTCTTAATATTAAAAACTGGGCATATATAACCAATATATGAAATATTTCAAAATACAATCTACAGTATAATTACAAAGCTTTTTCTATAAGAATATAATATTTAATTCTTATATCGCAGCTGTTCAACGCTCAAATGAATTCATCACAATGTACTTTTAGGTCTTAGTACAGCGTCTTGACATCGACAAATAACTTCATAATTCAGCATAAATCACTTTCGAGTTATATCTATTCTAAAAATATAATATATCTATAAGATTTTATTCAATATCATACAAAAATATAAGTACAAAACAGATCAAAGTAAAGCTAAATAATAGATATATTTATCCAAATCTTATCCTAGACATTTTTGATCCCCAGAAGGAATAAATTATCCAAAATTAGCTAATCTTAAACAGATTTCACTATAAAAAAAGTCTTAGGCCTGCTAAAACCTAAATAAAATAAACACTTACGCTATATAAAATTCTATTAAAAATAACGAAAAATGAGCAATATCTCTTAAAAGCAGTGAATATATATTCATTATTTCAGTGTTGTACTTACAATCCTTTCCTGTAAATATATAATATTCTTCATCTTAAACTAGTCTTGCATTTATTAGTTTTAATTCATCATTTCTAAGTTACCAAATATTATATCATTTTTTAGTTTTAATTCATCATTTCTAAGTTAGCATTATTATATCATTTTTTAGTTTTAATTCATCATTTCTAAATTAGCGAATATTATATCTTTTTGAATAAATCATCAACAATTCTCCTACTTGAAATTAATAAATTATTAGAATAAAGACATTTAAAATGCTATAAAAAGGGAGTTATTCTAAGATTAATGTAATATTACTGATGGGTAAACTATTTCTACTCCTATTGCATCAGTATTTCTATAGCACTTACTATGATACTTTAAATATGTGATTTTGGGATATCTACACTGTTTATTTTAATAGTGTTTCGAAATACAGACACTTAAAAGACTTTCCAATATACCATGTACATACAAATGTTATGTAATACAATATATAATCTAAAGTAAATTAGGTCTAAAATAAAAAATATTACAATGAGATCTTATAGGTCCGCCCTTAATAACTTAGGAGATCAAAATTATAGTTCAATATTTAATTTTAAAAAATGAGGCTAATAAATTAGTTTAAAGACAATAAGATCACATTTTGTAGGTATAAATCAATTTAAACTAATAACAAAAGAATGAGAAACTTTTAGTAATCTAAACGTGAGCGAGATCGGGTGTGGAGTTGTCATTGGGTGAGTGAGTGAGGGATTCCTGGTCGAGGGTGTTGTCCGCGACCACCACGTTGCCATTGTCTTCGATTACCGTATCCTTAGCCACTGGTACGGCCACCTCATTCCCGTTCTCCTCCTTGCATAAGCAGTCAACGCATTCATCCACGGCGACAGTCACAGTTTGACCATCAGTATTCGAGTAGTTCACCACAGTCTGTGATGGATTGTGGTTGTTCTTCTTTTTGCGGCGGCGACTGTTGTCAGCGTT
This sequence comes from Dircenna loreta, assembly GCA_963555665.1. Taxonomy (NCBI): domain Eukaryota; kingdom Metazoa; phylum Arthropoda; class Insecta; order Lepidoptera; family Nymphalidae; genus Dircenna; species Dircenna loreta. The sequence continues at coordinate 6,093,156 of OY743092.1, read as the reverse complement.
GGCTGGGGCGTTCTTCACGCCATCCGAGGAGGAAGAGGTCTGGCGGTGGAAGAACTTGAAGTTCTTACGAACTCCGCAGCGGCAGCCACTCAGTGCGATCTCGCGCCTGTAACAGGTATTTATAGTAAATAACTCTCAAATGTATAATATAATAGAGTATGAGTTTGAATACGTACTCCGCAATGACTCTCTCGCGTTGTTCGAGCTGCAAGCGCACGGCACAGACCTCCATGTAGAGCTCGTTGGCGCGGGAAAGCTGCTGCTCGTACACGTAGCGCACATCGCGGGCATGTTTCAGATGCTCACGGCGTACGGCGATAGAGTCTGGAGCTGCCTTGTCGTGCCTATACAAATAGGTCCAAAATTATTATTATTATTAGTATTTATTACTTTGTATTTTTTTTTCGCAATCTTACTTAGCATAGAGCCTTTCCATAGCGAAGTACACTTCTTGGCGCCAGCGAGCTTGTGTGTTATTGAAGCGCTCTGTGTCCATGGCACACAAATCTTCACCCGCCATTTCAAGATGAGCCGCAATAATTTTGAATGGTGGTCTATAAAAAAAATAAAATTTATATTAAATATATATATATATATAACATGCATATACTGTGAAGATAAATTACCTATTGCGGGGTGTTCGATTCCAGCATTGATTGAGCAGCAACTGTAAGCTGCTTGGGCAAGTTGTCGGTATTGGAAGGGCGATGGTATCTGTCCCCACGCCCCACATTATAGCATGTGTTTCGAGAGTCTTGTAGGGCACTTCCTGAGTGAGCAGTTCCCACAGCACCACGCCATATGACCATACATCGACGCGCTCAGAGCAGGGCTCATGGCGGATCACTTCTGGGGCCATCCAAGCTACTGTGCCTGTGAAGCTCATTATTGCACTGACGTCGTTCCATTCGCGACTGGTGCCAAAATCACTCACTTTAACCACAAGATTATCTGCAATTAATATACTGAAAAGAAAAATTTAATTTAGTTAAGCCATAAAATAATTATATAAGTATTATTTTGTTTCATCTATATAACTTACTTAGGACTCTTAAGATCTCGATGTATGATCTTATGTGAATGAAGATAGCTCATGCCAAGGGCAATGTCTTTTGCCCATTTGATAATTTGCTTTGGAGTAAAAGAAACTCCACTGTGTAGAAAATCAAACAAAGGGCCATATTGGCAATACTCCATGATGATGCAGTAAAAGGGATTCACTGTGCAGACACCTCTGAACCTAACTGTTGGAAAGATTTTTTGTTATATATAAATTAAATTATTTAAAAAGACAGTTTTCCAAAAATGAATTTGAAGAGCCTACCAATATTCTCATGGTTAAGTTTTCTCAGATGTTTAATATTAGCTTCACTTTTATCTCTTAATTTCTTAACTGCCACCATTTCTCCCTTGAGATTCCCACCAAATACCACACCCTGTGCTCCAGAGCCAAGGTATACCATGTCGGTGATAGATTCAAATGGCACTTCCCAGTTAACCTCTGTAAAATATTATTAAGAATATACTTTATTTAATGTGATAATATAAAATAAACATATATATATGTATATATAAATATATAACTTTTTTGCAATTTCTGCATAGGTCTCAGAACAATAGTGATATTTTGCACACAAATCATAATGCAAACTCAACTTGTTACAATAATCAAATGATTAAGAATTCCAAAATATTTATTTTGGCAAGATTAAACTTCCAGAAGAATCAAAGTTAATATTCTGATAAATGCATTTGAATTTAATACACATATTTTTTATAAGAACAAATTTCATTTGATTAATTTTGTAAGTAGGTGTTAAGAATATGAAAATCTACTTAGTCTGGCCCTCAACACTGTTAAACTTAAAAACAAAAGTTTTTTACTGCAAATAAGATTTATTACTTTTACAGTATGTTAGTTTAGTACATAAATATAAAACAATTAAAATATATAAAGCTTAGTCAAAGTGGTCTCCATTGGCTGCAATACAGTACTTTATCCCGCCAGTTATCAATAGAAGCACACACTCTTTCCATGGGAAAATTCTTCACTGCCAATTGTATAGTTTGTTTTAGGGACTCCAAGCTGTACTCCCTAAAGTTGACCATAAATCATAATCCAGCAGATTAAGATCGGGACCAGACAACGGCCAGTCTTCAGCTCTGATGAAGTTCACTTCCAACCAAGACTGCCTGGAACGAACTTTATAACCTTCTGGAAGGACCATACTTGTTTATTGAACATTATGGGGCTTAACTACCTTCTCAAGAATGGCATCTTGATATACTTGTGCCGATGTTTTGATACCTTTTTCACAAAAATATGGTCACTTTCATAGCTAACACCCCACCAAACCATTACTGAAGTCGGATAATGTCCACGTTGCACTCTGTCGACTAATTGGGAAGCTTCCTTAGAGCTTTGAGCATAAACACGGACATTTTGTTTGTTAAAATGTTACTCAATTGTAGAAATTTTCTCATCCATAAACAATTTTTTTCTGTGACCTCCCTTTGCGTATCGCTTCAGTAGTTGTTTCGATTTTACCACCTTATTCTTCTTTAAATTATCAGTTAAGATAAGAAATGACCAGTGGGTCTCTTATAGGCTGCAAGTCTTAAGTCATCTTTTAAAATACGCGACATGGTTCTGCTATCTGCTATATATAAGGTGCTATCTTCATTTCCCGGGATATAATCTTTTGCTTTTACTTTACTTTGTGTAATGCAATCACAGCGATTCGGTTCTCTTTATCACCCCACTTCATTTTAATATCGCAAAATATTGTACAATGTATTGGCGCCAAAATGAGAAAACACAATGAACAATCGTATAAAAATGACAGATTCGAAATTCAAATGTAATATTTTTTTATTTTTAAGTGTAACAGTACTTATGGTCAGACTAAGTAAACAACAAGAATAATTTAAGATATGAATAGTAAATTTGCATTATTCTACAGTAAATTTAATTTAATATTATGTAAAATTAATTTACATATTTAAGCATATAACATAACATTGCGTATTAAAAGTAGCAGATATTATGCAAAGAGAAACAATTATTTGTGGTTGTTAGTAAGAAAGTTGAGGAAAAGCAACTGTGGATGCATCAGTACACAATGAATTACCTGCAGTAGTGGTAATTACAAAAAATCTGACATCTGTAACAGTGACTTGAGTCCATACAAAAAATATGACTCGAAATGCCTTTGAGTGCTGAAGTTAGAAACTGTGTTGTGTAATAGTGGCAACTTTTGAGTGCTTTATTCTTGTACCTTTGTGTTTAGTTGTAGTTTGATTTATGATATTGGGCATTTTGTGTACATTCACAATATTTATTCAGAATACATACAAAAAAAATTATAATCAATATCCTCAACATAGTTTGCATGACTCAATTGAAATAAGTGACGGCTGGGAGTTGATGATGATGATGAAAATGTTTATAATGTATGTATAGATAAAAAGTATTTAATTTTATTTCTTAAAAACAACATTTGTTTTATATTATTATAAAACTCCAACTGCAACTCCATCAAAATCAGACCCCCACGATACCTTCAAAGTAGATGTGTATGTATACCTGCTCTCTCATGAAACCTGAACCAAATATGAAGTTGTAAAACATGTTCATAGTTTGAAAATAGTTATTTTATAGCTACTTTATTCACTTAGACTATAGTGATATATATATAATATTTCTGATTTAGGAAAAAATATTTTTTTTAATTACAAATAAAATAGATCAATTAGTTAATTATGTATGTATTATTGTAATGTTACATAACTTTTGTTGTAATATTACATACTTAGATCTGAACTAAAAAATCATATTGTTCATTGCATTATATAATAAAACAAATATAACAGTGAAACCTGCAAATTTATTAATTACAGTATATGTATAATTATATATGTATTTTAGTCAATTCATAGTAACTAAGCGTCTTCACCGCATACGTCCAAACGCGCGTCTGCGTGAGTGATTTTTGCGTAAAACTAAAAGCAGCATACGCTATAAATGCTCCTGAGTACAATAAAAACACTTTTTATAATAAAATACAAATTATATTATATTACACATATAAATTATTCTATACATCATATTCAAGTAGTTCATCTTAAGAAAGTAGCCACATAAAGAAAATTCGAGTCAAAGTCATATTACAACAGTACAAAATTATTAGCAAGGAGTAAAATAAACAATGCAAAGCTGAATATTATGTGTTCAATGTTGACATGCAACAGGGCTATTTGCATCAAAAATCAATCATCCCTCATCCTACCACCAAAACCTGCGTGGCGCATCGACCTTGAATGCGTCCCTGTAATTGCATCCGATCGAACGAGCCCCGGGAATATTTACGTCATACATATGTGTTATTACAATACAATAAAACTGATGGGTGCGGACTAAAGTTAGTTCATTATCTAAGTCAACATATAAGATACTTTCACCCCACAAAATGTTCAAAAGTTTACGAAATATAAAAATGGGTTTAAGCTATAACAATAAAAAAAGACTTAAGTATTTTTATGCATTTATATTGATGCTAGATGAAAAAATAAAGCTGGAAGGCTCAAGGCACGAAGGAAGTCGCTAGCAAATAAACTTAATATTGTGTATATTTTATCACAAGAAAATGTGTTTACCTATATGATAAAGGTTGGACGCGGGCGAAATAAGCATATCATTATAAGTATTTTGCATATATGTAATACAAAATCACTTTAATTCACTTTAGTTAACCGGGTTTTCGTTTATCCGGATGACTCACGTCAACAATAAATCTGGTTAATGGTGTTTCCACTCTGCAGGTTTATCCGCCACTTATATCATAAAGGAAACACTTACCTTGAGGTGTTTCAAATTCTGAGGTTTTAAACAGTGATACGACGTTTGAAAAACAATCGAGTACACCGCTCATCCAAATTGTTTTTTTATCACGCTCCAGGGCTGGAGAACCGAAACCTGGATAATCGTCCTTCATTGGGTAGCGAGCTGCATTAAACTCAAATTGAGCAACTTGATCCATCTTTCACGAACTAAATTGCACTGTTAGTTTCACTGTTATACGAACATATAAGTAAAACTTTACGAAACAAAAATACGAAGTTCAATCTTCTTCCACAATGTTACAACCAGCTACAATGAAAACACAAAGATGAATAGAACGCGAGGAATAAGCGGTCCCAAATCCGAATGCCAAAACTATGGATTATAGTCTATGGCACATCGAGTAATAACAAGGTCAAGTAGGGAGGATGCCATAATCAGGAATGAGAATTAAGGACACCAAGGTACACCATTTTATATACAAAATATTTATTCTACTTCGACACATCAGCATAAAGTTTTATAAATAGAGAGGTGGAGGTGAAGTGAATAGTGTTTTAGCAAATGTCCGTCAAAAGTCAAAACAACAAGAGTGGCGGTACGACAACGTAGAATATATTTTAAACAAAACGCGATTTTGTATTTTCGCGCTTCTTCGCAAAATTTTTAAAAGTATTTATAGTCGAAAAACACTTAATTTATGTACAATGAATGTTTTGTTTTGATTATATTTTCAAAATTATTTTAGACTGCGCAAATAGGCTTTGGTAAAGTGATCTTTAACAATTTTAAATGTTTCACTTAGCACACTGCAACTAAAACAAATACTAAGGTATATTTAATTATCAGTATCCAATTAAATGCGATGCAACACTTACTTAATAAAGATTATTATAAATAATTCTCAAAAAGGAAAAATCATAAGAAGTAAGAAATAAAAAATGGTCATATACGGTACAAATGCTTTCGTTTAGACTCTACACGTCACAAATCGCAATATTTAAACGTCAAAAATGAGATATCACATTCCACAATTTGACTTTATAATCTTTTAACATTTTACTTTAGTGAACACTTATAACTTAACTAGGATTCCTATGAATACTAGTTAGAATACTTAGTCAATAGTCGTATTTTGCCGGTGTTATAAAGTACAATTGAGGAAATTTTGATTCACTAATTTTCATACATAACAATTTAAGAAGTGTAAACTGTGATGGATAAGAAAATATCTATAGGCGGATTATTTTCCGCATACAAACGATGGGTAATTAAAAATCCAGGAGCTGCTACAGACGTAGAAACTGTAGCAACGTGGTCCTCTTATTTTGTAGCTGGAAAAATAAATAAATCCCCTATTATCTCAGAACTTGTCTATTCATTATCCAAGTTACTATCATTGTTTAATGATCGACTAATAAAGGAGGCTTATGGTAACGAAATACTTCATTACAGTTTACAAGAGCAAATAAAACTATGGTTGACCATAATTCATTATTGTGAAGTTTTTGTTGAATTAGTTGTTAAGAACAAATGGGGTTCAAAAGGAAAATGGACTATTGTGTCTCTATTACAGTTATTTAAATGCTCTTCAGCTCTTGTTTTACTGTATAAATATAAAGAAGTTCCTATTCAACATCCTCCAATACCTGTGTTACAAAGAAAAAAATTGACTGAAATAAAAGATGGAGATGAAAACTTAAATGCATACTTTACTTTGAAGAGATCAGGCAGAATTGTACGTCGTGTGGATGGAGCACCGCCGATTGCATTGCGTGACTGGCAACCAGTTAAATTCAAAGATGACATAATTTCTCCTAACCTGAAAATTCAAGAATTATTGCAAGCCGAGTTGTTACATGTCATAAAACCGTTAATACATCTTGCAGCAATGAGGATATTTGGATCAAAGTCATGGAAGCAATGGCTTGTTGCTTTGGGAATGGATGTGGCTAGTTTTAAAATGTATAATCAACATATGAGTGATCTATCTTATGATCAAAAGTTGGAATTAAGTCGCCGAAAATTAGGACTTGTTTTATATTTGTTACGTAGTCCCATGTACAAGAGTTATTCTCAGAATGTAATTGAAGGAATATTAACATCCGCTGCAAAAAACATACCAATGTTGTCATTTATAAGTGGTCCGGTCATTCAATATTTAAGCCATTGGCAAGATATTTATTTTTATATGTGGGCATCATAGTACATTTTTTAATAAGTTTATATATTTTGTTTACATTTCCAATAGGTTTAATGGTTTTGTTTTATGTCAAGGTCATGGAAGTATTTATAAGGAAATCAAAGTTTAGCAAGACAATAATTTTCTACTATTATGCAATTAAAAATCAATACTATATATCCTTCACAGCTTTTTAATGAATTATGCAGTTAAAAAAAGTCCAAGTTAAAAGTTCTGTTGGTTGTCCAAACATTTAAATATAATTACTAAATAAATTAATCTGGGTATTTAGATTCCAAGGTAAATACAAAATATTATTTATTCACCTAATGTAAATCAATGTAATTATGGTTAAATTTGGGTTAGGATATGACATACCATTCTGACAGCCATTTTGATTTTTAAAAAATGGTATTTATTTTATTAAAAAAACTGATCTTACTTACATTTCAAGTAAGATACACACATAAAAATTATATTTGTGTTCCTGAAAATTAACAAGTCAAGAAAAAAAATATCATTCCAGATATTGCCAATTTAACATATATTAGGGAGTGAAAAATATAGTTAGATATATGGGGATAAGTGTTTTTGTATAAATATACAAAATACCATTTAAAAGGGTAATCATATTAATTAAGATATTTGGTATGTTTTTTTTAATAATTTAAATAAAAAAGACTTATTACCTATGGTTGTTTAATTTTATTCAAAATAAATAAACATCAATGTTATTATTAATGTGCCACATTATATAATGTTCACCTAATATACATATATTCTTTACGAAATATGAAGTCAATGAGGAAAAAATTGGCTACCTGGATAGAAAAAATAAAATATATATCCTTATAAAGTAGAGTAAGTTACCTATATTGAATTAGCTACCTAAAATGGTTACATTTTCTGAAAATATTCGATGATATTGAAAAGTAAACCTTAAATATTAATAGTTACAGATAATATTAAAACAAACAGTGGATGTACACTGTTTAGTATTAACAGCAATGTTAGAATTGTTTATTTTTATATTCTATTATATTATAAATATATATCTATTAATATTACAAATAATGCACAATAACACCTATAATTTCATATTCCTAAAATGAATTATAGTTATTTCACATCACTGCAATGTATTTTGAGCATTGAAAGATGTAAATATGGTGTTTTGTGCTTTATTATTTGAATAACTAAAGCAATGCTAGCCTAAATGATCAATAATTGTCTAATATATTATAAAAAACTTATGCTAATTTTGCTAATACAATACATATAAAATAATAGGCCTTTTATATATAAATATATTGCATTATAATATATTTTTACAAAAAAATACTATATTCAAATCAATTCTTAATGTAGTCATAAGTTTTGTATCAGCGAGGCATAAAAGCATCAAGATTTGGCGTAAAAAAATACTTTGTAAATATTATTATGAGAACAATTATGGAATTTATTGCCATTTTAGTCCGACAGAAATTTGTACATTTACATAGCTATTATTATAAATGCTTAGTTTGGATCCAGCGCGCACTGTATTGTGAGTTTATTACTTTTATTTCCTCCAGGTACCCGGTACAATGAATTTGTAAAATTAACAAATCCTGCAGTGCGCGTTGGTTCTAACTATAGTATTTTATCTAAAAAGATAATACTGACTGAAATTTATCTTTAAACTCTTACAGTAAAGCAAATATTTGTACATGTACCTCAACAGATTATTAATTTATTCAAAATATACATTTATATTTTAATTTCATGTAAACGAGCTAACATTGCGAATTAATAATATTTTTCATATATTTCCCAATTTAAAATTGATATAATTTATGGACAGATTTTAACATTGATCTAATAAAATATTTATTATATACATAACGTCAATAAAACTATGCCTCGAGTATTATGAACAAATCAAATTATCATAAACTTAACACAGCACAATATTGAATATTAATATGAAACAGGACAGGAATAAACATTACACCAAGCATTTATTTATTAATTATACATAACATATTAAGATTATGTCATTGTTATAAAATATAAAAAAAAAATCAACCAATATTCAATTCAATAAAATTTAATTTTTGCTAAAAAATATATATACTTCTTTATTTATAACCTTAGTAACTACAAAAGCACTTAGAAATATATTTTGATAAAAGTGGAATAATTATACATTTAAAAAACATCTATTGGTATATTGATTACGTAATAAGGACATTTTGTACCAAGATATAAACTTAAAACTTTATATATGGAACATTTGCGTTACAACACAAACTACTGTCGACGATAATTGCACAACTGCACGTTCGTAGCTCTTTATTGCGCTGGAAATCTGTCAAAAGAAAAAAATTCAAATAGAACCATGTCACATTGAGGCGGATGAGACATTGCAATATGTAAAAGGCATAAAATTTCATTAAATATAAATAGAACCATGCCACATTAAGGCGGATGAGATATTGAAGTGTGAAACTGGATTTCTTACAGTTTCACACTTCAATTAATTTTTAAAAAGACAAAATATGGAATATAAATAGAACCATGTCACATCGAGGCGGATAAGACATTGAAATAGGTTCTCTTACACAAGATATATGGTTGCATTATTTACTATTTTTAATTTGTAAGAAGATAAAATACTTCATTATATAAATAGAACCATGTAACATTTAGGCCGATAAGAACAAATAAATTTACAAACAAATACGTTTTTCTTATATGATTTTTTGAACCGTTTTGAAATTCCATTTCAAAACGGTTTTTTACTTGAGATAACTTAAATCCAAATAAAGTTACCGAAAGGTTTTACTGTTAATTATATAGGTATTATTGATTTTACATCGCCAACAAGAATACAACTTTAGTAATAAGATTTGAATATAAAACTTCCTATTTCAAAATAGTTTTTTACTCATTTAATACCAAATAGTTCATATATTTTAAATATCTGGATCAGTATAAGGTTTTATTTCACCCTCATGTAAATTGCCAATAAATTATTCCATTTCATTAGTCAGTTGAGAAAATACTTAGCCATTACACGCCGCGCTATATTGCATCAAGTAAATATGATAGATTAAGTACTTGTTTAATACACCTAATTATTGGGTTTATGTTATGTAAATTGAGATGTAAGGAGTGTGAGGTTGTATAGTAAAACTTTTAAATATTTTGTAACGCCAAGCTAAGCCTCAGCCAAAGCCATGCCACGCAACGGCAGTTAAATGTATAACTGTCAGCCAAGCCAGCCATCGACCGTTGTTGGACGTAACAAAACTGTCAAGTGTCAAGAGAAAAAGAGCGGGAGAGCTAATTTTTGGGTGTCTTGCGATGGTGTAAACTTGTGGAAAGAAAAATCGTTGCGAGTTGCCATAAGATTGTTATAATAATACTTCAATTAGAATAAAGTGATTTATAACCTTATCCGTTTCATAATTATATTACAAAACGTGTTTATATTCGGCCATTCGTTTTACTCAGAAGTGGGATGAAACGCAGTCGTTCTCATCTATCCGGCCAGGGTGTTCGCCCGCATGAATGGAACGAACAAAAATCATCCAGTGAAGATGAAGATCACCCGCCCCAACCAGCTAGAAAATTACTAAAACGACTACTCGAAAATAAAGTTGATAGGGCGATACATGATCTTGATCATGAAACCTTACCTCTCAGCCGTTCCGAAAATCATCGTGCAGCATCACTCATACCAGAGTTTGACCCCGACGGAGAGGAGTGCACCGTATCGACGTGGTTGAAGAAAATCGACCAGCTCGGGGACATCCACGCCTGGAATGACAAGGTGAAAGCCTTTCATCTACAAGACAAACTTCGCGGCCAAGCTCGGAAGTGGTACAATCGGCTAGATGAATATAATTATTCCTGGGAGGAATGGAAAGGCATGTTAACTCGAGCCTTTCCGAAGCATCGTGACTACAGCGCGCTATTAGATGAGATGATGAACAGAAAGAAGTTATCTAACGAAACAATGACCAAATATTATCAGGACAAGATCGCCATGTGTTTTCGTTGTAATCTTTCTGACGCTGCTAGTGTCTCGTGCATTATTAGAGGATTGCCGCCTTCAATACAACCAAATGCGAAAGCGTTTCAGTGTCAGCGCCCCGACGAACTGTACGAAGCGTTTCTGTGTGCACTCGATGATTATCGCCCGGCAACATTCGATGCACGCTCATTGAATAAGGACAACAAACCACCGCCAACCACAGAAAAGAAAATAATAAACCCAGATGTCGATCCCTGTCCTCGTTGCAAGAAAACTGGGCATATCCTACGAAACTGCACACTACCCGATCAGCGTACTTGTTTCAAGTGTGGTGTACAAGGTCACATCGCCACCCGCTGCACAAGCGCTTCTTCCAAACCTCCATTCGAATCAAGTAGCAACATCAAAGAAATCAAGCTAGTACAAAATTACAACGAAATATACAAAAAGCTTGCGAGGGTGAACAACATTCATTTGAAGTCATATATCGATACAGGAAGCCAAGTGAATGTCATTAATTCTGAAATTGTACGTTTGTTAGCCCTAAACATTACACCTACAAACACTGTACTCAGAGGTTTTTCTGGTGGTCTACTTACTAGTCGTGGTACAGTAGAATTCGACCTAAAGATAGACGACATACAGGTGAGATGCATGGCGCACGTAACAGACGTTGATATGCAAGACATACAGTTATTGATTGGTCAACCAGTTATAAACGCTCCTTGTGTGTCACTGGTGGTGACTAACGGGACGGTTACATTAAGGACGGATTGTGACCCAGCAACAGAATTTAACGTAGTCAACGAAACTTCGAAGTTTACGGTTGTTACAGTGAGCAAGGAATCTCTACCACCTGGTACCTCAATCATCCGAGTGCAGATGCCGGAGAATATGGAAAGAAACAACGTGTGCACCACACCGCGCCACTACGAACTGCAGGGAGTTTCATACTCCTTACCAGCTACAGTCCTCCGCGGACGCGAGGGCTACATAAAAGTTATCAATACTGGAGCCGATAACATCAACTGGGAAGCGGGAATGGTTCTAGCGCGAGCAGAGACCTGCGAGGAATCTGTCAGCCAGCCAAGTCAGGTGAGCCATGCCAAGCCATTTATCTCTAGCCTGCCTAATAATATTTCATCACATGAGCCAAGCAGTAAAATAAACAGTGTTCTTAAACTACATCAGCCTACATTATCAACCGCCTCCATACCTACCATGAACCTAAATATAAATAATAGCATAGGTGGAGTATCTGTAATCGATATTAACACAGGAAGTTTAAATGAAAAAGACTATAACAGTTTAATACATTTATTATTACAGTATAAACACACCTTTGCAATAGACACAAAAGATCTTGGTTGTACTAATTTACTGAATATGAAAATAAAATTGACCACACAGCAACCTATATATCGTCAACCATATAGATTATCACACACAGAACAACAAATAGCTAGTTCCAAAATTAGTGACTTATTAGATGCCGGTATTATTAAAGAGTCCGAGTCCAATTACGCTTCTCCAATCATCCTAGTTAAGAAAAAGAACGGTGGCAGTAGGTTATGTGTAGATTACCGCGCACTTAACGCAATAACTATAAAAGATAGATATCCACTGCCAAATATTGACGATCAAATGTCTAAGTTAGCCGGTATGAAATATTTTACAAGTCTTGATATGGCACAAAGTTATCACCAATTAGCAATCGCACCTGAAGATACACATAAAACTGCTTTTATAACACCTCAAGGCCATTATGAATATTTGCGTGTTCCTTTTGGTTTAGCAAACGCGCCTTCTGTTTTTATGCGATTGATTAGTAAACTGTTCGAATCCATTCGCTATTCAAAACCGCACACTGACGGTTCACCGAATGAAATTCTAGCGTTCTTAGATGATCTATTACTACCCTCAATTGATATTGATTCCGGTTTAAATTTATTGGAATTGGTGTTACATAAGTTTCAATCAGAAAATCTGAAATTAAACATGAAAAAGTGCTCATTTTTGCAAAATAAAATCACGTATTTAGGACATGAAATATCTGAAAAAGGTGTGCAGCCTGCGGAGTTAAAATTAATTGCGGTGTCACAATTTCCGGCCCCGAAAAACGTTCATGAAGTGCGTCAATTTATCGGTCTCTGTAGCTATTTCCGTAAATTCATATATAAATTCGCTGTAATAGCTCGCCCTTTAACGGAGTTGACTAAGAAAAATGTGCCATGGTTGTGGAGCGATAGGCAAGCTGATAGTTTCGAACAATTAAAGAATTGTTTGTGTTCTAAGCCAGTGTTAGCTTTATATGACCCTACGTTATATACAGAAATACATACGGACGCATGTAAACTAGGAATAGCAGGTATATTACTACAGCGGCAATCTGACAGTACTTTACGTCCAGTTATGTATTTCAGCAGAGTGACATCTAGGGAGGAATCTATGTACCATAGTTATGAACTGGAAACATTAGCTGTTGTCGAGACGTTGCGAAAATTTCGCGTATATGTCGTAGGTAAACACGTAAAGGTAGTGACAGACTGTACAGCCGTCCGCTCCACACTTACAAAGCGTGACATTGTTCCACGTATTGCGAGATGGTGGTTGTTGATACAGGAGTACGACATTAGCGTAGAATATAGGCCCGGGGAACGTATGAAACACGTCGATGCGTTAAGTAGGAATCCCATTGATAGTATAAATATTAACCGCTTAGAAATTATTGATTGGTTCTATACTGTCCAGTGTCAGGATGACAAATTAAAAAATATTATAGATCAACTTAAGGCTCGATCCGCTGAGCCTGATATTGCAAATAATTATGTTTTGATAGACGATAGATTATATAGAAAGACGGTCAATGGTAATAGACTCGTTGTCCCTGGACCGGCCAGATGGAAAATAGTTCAAATGCATCACGACGAGATAGGACACGTAGGATTAAAACGTTCCATGGACTTAATTAAAGGTGAATTTTGGTTTCCTAAGATGACTCGTTTTATAAGAAAGTATGTAACATCTTGTTTACATTGTGCATATGGGAAAGGACAATACGGCAGGAAAGAGGGAATGTTACATCCGATACCTAAGCCAAATGAACCTTTTAAAATGATCCATGTCGACCATATAGGCCCATTTTGTAGAACTAAGAAAGGTTATGTATACATGCTTGTGATAACGGATTCCTTTTCAAAATTTGTTATTGTAGAATGTACCCGGACAGTTAATTCAATAGAAACTATAAGAGTTCTCAAAAAAACTTTCGCGTTGTTTGGTTATCCAGATAGAATTGTAACCGATCATGGCAAGGCTTTTACTAGTAGATATTTTAAGAAATTCGCCTGTGACAAGCAGTTTAAGCATACACTAAACGCGATAGCATGCCCGCGTGCAAACGGTCAAGTCGAACGCACTAATCGTACCATATTAAATGCCTTACGTGCCACCGACCCTAGCGAGGCGGCTAATAACTGGTCTAACTGTATACCGGATATTGTTTGGGGCATAAACAATACTGTAAACGACACCACAGGTTTTAAGCCTTACGATTTAATGTTTGCACGTAATAGTAGGTCAGTCTGCGATATAGCTATTCCGGATCGTGTATCAGAATCTACTCAGTCTAAGCGTGACAGAGCTACTGCGCGTATTAGTAGGGCTAGTTCTAAGATGAAACGTAATTTTGACAAACGACGTAAAATCGCTCATGCTTATAAAAAGGGTGACTTGGTTCTATGGAAACAGGCGCCAACTAGCAGTGCTGGAAGGGTTAATACAAAACTTGACGACTTATATTCTGGACCTTACATTATAACCAAAATTGTTGGCAATGACAGATACAGGATTAGAAGCATTAAAGGTTTGAGGGGCTATAAAAGTTTTACGGGACTTGTTTCAGCTGACTCTTTACGACCATATCGTAGCGTAGCTTCTGTGTCTGACAGTGCCAGCAGTTCTGATGATCAGCTAGACACTGAAGACCTTATTGACCTATTAGAAAGCTAATTTGATTCTTGTATTCCATTGCGGGAGCAATTGTTACAGGATGGCCGACTGTAACGCCAAGCTAAGCCTCAGCCAAAGCCATGCCACGCAACGGCAGTTAAATGTATAACTGTCAGCCAAGCCAGCCATCGACCGTTGTTGGACGTAACAAAACTGTCAAGTGTCAAGAGAAAAAGAGCGGGAGAGCTAATTTTTGGGTGTCTTGCGATGGTGTAAACTTGTGGAAAGAAAAATCGTTGCGAGTTGCCATAAGATTGTTATAATAATACTTCAATTAGAATAAAGTGATTTATAACCTTATCCGTTTCATAATTATATTACAAAACGTGTTTATATTCGGCCATTCGTTTTAATTTAAATAAGGGGTATTTGATCTAAAGCGGACAATTAAAAAAGTGACCCGTACTTCGTTTATGTTGGTAAAACGAGCTTGTTTGTTTCTCGTTGTTTTTATATTGTTTATACTATGCTTGATAAATATATGATGTACATATTCAAGGTCTTCAAAAATATACTGACCGACGAACGTGAGTACATGTACTATTTTTTATGGGAGATTTTCAGTGAGAAAATAGCTTTAGAATATTCACACAATCTCATTGGCGTAACAATTGCTTGGCTCCACTCCGCTGTAAGCTTGAAGGCGTCTCTAAACATTTTAAGTATCTTCCAATACCATGGAATGGTTCCTTACCGTAAGAAGTTGCGTGAAATTCTACATCTGTCTGAGAACGTTTTTTGTAAACAAATACATTTGTACAATTTTATCTATTTTCATACGTTAGGCACTGTCTGGGATATATATATTTTTTTTATACAACCACTGCTTTTTAAAAAATAAATCATGTGTTTTTGAAAAGCAAAGAATATAATTTGAGTGTGAATGCTTAAACAGGCGACGGAATTTTTCGATGTAGGCGTATCTCTTTGCACAATCTAACCAACTTTAGCAAGCGCCCGGTAATAAATGTATGTACTCTCACTACAATTTTACATCTCCTAAAGCAATAAAGATCCCATTATGCAATGAATTTAGGAAAATGTATTATTGTTAAGACTTATTTTGTAGGTAAAAAATATGGTAAAACTTATTAAAAGTATACATTGAAATATTCACTACTAGTTGAATACTACCAAACTAATTCAAATTTAGAATCATATTTAAATCGAAATGAGCAGTTAATATATATTTAGTTGTCATTTACTTCAACATCAAAAACTAAAAAAACTTCATTAGAACATACTTCATTAGAACATACTTCAATGTTTATTGTCATACGATTTATTAAGAGTTCATTTCATTAAATAATTTTGGTGACACTATTTAACCTTGAAGAATAGCGAGTTAGCCTCTCCACCTCACCTCAGAGGGAATCACTAACTCACTAACAGAGATGCAATGTACACTAGTTGAAGTAGTGTCGCTTAGATTGCATAACGAAACGCATTAGACGTTATTCTCCGACAATAGAATGAAGTCTCTTGACTTCCATTTTAATGTGATAGCCATTTTAAGAAACTTTTAATATATCACAGTAATGTTTTATAATAATTAACGACGATAAGCGGAAGTTAAGAGTACGAAATTAATTTGATATTACGGTCATTCTCAAGTGCATACATTTATGTTGACAAGTTAATTAAATTAAGCTTTACGGGAAGGTAAAATATGTCATGGTTCAAAAATCCAATTAATTGAATTTTAAATTAAAATAAATATGATTATTATTATCAAGCGCTGACACGTATTTATACAAAGGACACATATATGTCATGGTTCAAAACTACAATTATCCATGCTGGTAGTTTATTAATCAAACCATTAATCTAGGTTGTTTTTTCAAATGTATAATTGTGGCTACTTCTACCACATTACGTGAGAGTTTGTGACAGCTTCCCAGTACCCTGTAAGACTATAGGAGCAAACTATACTTGACCGTGGCAGATTTAGACTTTCACCATTATTCAAAACGAACATTTAAGTTAGGACACGGAAGGAATATTTATAGTTTAGTATTTTATGTTTTATTAGAGTCCCTCTAGAGATGTCTGTCACCAAGTTTGGTTTTTTGGTGTATGAGCATTTCTTTTTGAAATTTTTAGCGTGTCATATGAGCAGGACTTCAACCTGCAACCTCTGAGGCACCATCCCAGTTTTTTGTTTGTTAAGCTTTCAGACCTTAGCTAGTCAACCGATTATCATTAAATTCTGCTAACACGTTGTAGGATCAGAAAAGGTCTTAAGGTACCTTTAATACCGAAAATAGTACTGTTTCTGACACACCCAGACGGGTGAAGCGATTTTTAGAGTACCCATGTTGTATCAACTTAGAAAAATTTCAGAATCAAATATCATCTTTCAAAGTGAAATACTGTCTCTATCTATTGAACAAACCTAATTTTTTTTTGGGAAGATTTATACTTGATTTCCTGATAATTATGAATTTTGATGGTCAACATTTTTATACTTGTCTAGGAATGCGTTGTACGCCCAAAACAACGAATGATTTTTTTGAAATAAAAAAAAACGCGATCTTTTTCTTTTCTCGGAGTTATATTGAACTTTACTCCTTTCTCAAGAAAGAAAGTAGATTTTAACTGTATTTGGTAAGTTACCAAACGAAAAAAAAAAAATGTTCAAAATCAAAATAAATACATTGGATTTTGTCATTTTATAACGGATACAGCGGAATTAAAATATGATTCATTTCATCCTAATGTATATCTGTTTACTTTATTGTATACTACATTCTAAATATTATAAATGTCAACACCAATTAAAAAACCACCAGAGGTCAATTAATTTTGAGTACTGTCCTTGGTGTATAGCAAATAGAAGTGCCATGATATATTTATTAATACGTGTGGCAAACATTCTGAAATACGCCCGTATATTATATGTAGCAGTTTTCTCAATAATGTTAGCTTAATAATGGTATATTAAAAAAAATGCGTGTTTAATTACTTTAAATTATATAAACAGAACTGGATATGAAAACAAAATACGTTAGTCTTGAACATAAAAGAGATTTGAAATGGAGTTTTTGGAAAATAATAATCTTTCAATCATGTGGTTTTAATAGTTGCTGTATATTGTATACTTTTATCTAAAATATGTTTAAATTTTCGGGAACCTTATATATGTGAACAGTTCACACCGAGTCCGACATGCTTCGAGCTCATGAGTTAGAACCCCGAATGGCTTCGAAACTAGTCGGACAAATTTCGATACAATTAACGTGAATACAACTGGATATATATGTATAATAATATGTTCAAACTTTGAAAACTTTTGTCATTGAAACCACTTCGATGAATCTATGCAATTGAAGACAACTCCTCGGTTATTAGAACTTGATCCGTTTTAAAAATTTTGTGAATCTGAATTGTTAACCACATCTATATTGTTTTTTTATTACAGATACATTATCAATAAATTACTAAATTCTATGAACTTATTAGGGAACTTCACGGTACGCGGTATTGCTGAAGCATTCTTAGGGTATCCAATTTGAGCCGTAACTAGATATTTTATTTAAAAAAAAAACATTCAGCACAGCTTTACAAGGAAATGCAAGAAAAGTTTTCTGTTTATTAGAAATGCAATACATTATTGAATTTCTCGGAATCAATATACACCGTACCGTTTAAAGGTATATTTATTACGGGGGGTGGTGGGAGATCATGAAGCCCCCCCCCCACCCACCCACCATTGTACCGAGAAGGGGGTTGCAGCCTCCCGTTATAGATTTTTGCTATGCACCCACGTAATTTTATTGTTGGGATGAATTATATTCAATGCTTTGCATATTATTTCGCTGTTACATTTAAGGTAATAAGAAAAAAAAAACATCTATATTTACACTTTAAATTTAAATATGATGAAGATATATTAAAACATTACCCTTTAAAATTGTTAACTACACTAGTGTTCAATCAATATTTAAATAAAAGAAACTGTTTATTAAAGCAGATTATACTAAATAGTTTAATTGACTGAAAATTTATAATAATATTTGGTATCGATCGAAAATGTGACCAAACAAAAATGTGTTTAATTTTATTAAATAGCGGACGTATTTTATTATATAATAGTTAGATTTCAATGTGACCTTTATGTATCAAGACAAATTAAACATAGAACTGAAACTAAATATTTCATCTCAGTGACCGGTCTCTCAACTACGTACGAAGCAGAGCATAAATAGTTACACGATAAAGTTTAAACCGTTAAAGTTAAATTAATATGAGACAGTATGAGTTTAATTTCGCTTTTTCAAAGTCAATACTTGTATTCACAGTACATAGCGAGCACACATATTACTTATATATTTCGCATAGTAGGTACATAAATGTATATATATGTATACACACACATATATGTATTTATTCAATTCGCTTAAAGATAATGCAAGGCTTAGAATTAGTTATATAAATAGCAACTTAGTAAATAACATAATCTAGCACACTTATTTGTCTGTTTTTTTTTCCTTTTTAGACTGAAATGTGCCAGTAATTAATCAAGGGTTCGAATCCCGGGTCGGGCAATGTTGAAAATTACTTGCTCGTGGCAGGAAATGTACCCGGCATGGTGGTAGAGTTATTATGTCATGGGAAGGAAAATCGATGATGGCTTCGATCGAAATGGATGCGAATGGATGCGATGAATGGTCACCCCATTCGATGGAAATAGACTTGACCGACGATGATATATATCCTTACCAGATCTAATTATTCAGCCAGTCCCAGGATTCGTCATCAGATCGTTTCTTGATGGTGATGTTCTTGATGTCCGGCGGAGGACTGGACACTCCTACTTGCGACAGATCGCGAGCATCAAGATTGTTCCTAGCTGCCACCGACTGGATGCCTGGCTGGACTTGTTCATTCCTATAATATTCGAATGCAAATCGTATCTATTTGTATTATTTCAATCGCGATATCAACTAATACAGCCAAAATAACGATATTTAAAAAAACATGCATTATGCTGACTAGTTCGATATATGAAATTGGGTATCGAATGATTTTATAGCTTAAAAATATTATTAGTAAATGCATTTTTAAAATCGTGTCTATCTGTCTGAAAATATGTAGTAATATAATTCTTCATAAATTCAAACATTTCAATATCCAATTTCAGTTGAAAGTAAAAGATTCGAGATTGTTTGATATATGACATATCCTCTGTTCGTACCACTTGACCCGCTTAACTTCTACAATGCATGTAAGGATTATAGCCGTTGGGAGGAATTAAATTCAAACATATTACACAATACAGATTATATATTACGCAAAAGTTTAACATAGGATTTAATATATTACATATTAGTAATAATTACCACTTGGAGTATGGCTCTGAGGTTGAATTCTTCATGGCTCCGTAGCTCTGTGACTGGAAATGCGTGCTGGAGTTGCTTGAGCGACGCATATCGTTGGTACCGCTGAGGCTGCTCCATCCACCACGATTATTCACCTACATCAAATATATTCATTTATTTATATCTTTTACACTTTGAAACAATACCACCGATCAGTTGTGTATCAAACTACACAACTGATCGGTGGACAAATCCTATTGGTACCATATTTATCAAATTAATAACGAATACCATACCATAAACAAACATTATAAATGTTTCCGAGCCTAAAAAACTTTCTATAAATAAATAAATAAATAATAGTCCAAGTTCACACATGTATACGTATAATTTTAAATTATTTCTCTACTAAATGTATGTAGCACCAAAAGCAGACACAACTACTACTGACCAGAACTCATTATAGATTTGTAGAAAAAAGGAAATACGGAAGAGGTTTGTTTACTTCGCGGTAAAAACGTAACTGGTAAATTAAAATAAACATATAACAAAAATAAACGTTTTTGGTTTTGTTTTTTTTTTTTACACAACAATAGACCGCAATCGCAATTTAAAACAAAAGGTAACTTGAACTTGAAAAGTTTCTCATATAGTTCGAGAGTCGACCCTAATAATTGTAGAGGATAATATGGACAAAATTTTAAACAACAGTTTTTGCCTTTTTCTGTTTGTTATTAGACAACTTGTTTATTCTTGCGTTATGGAAAAGCTACTAGATAGATTTGGATGGAAATATATATGATAGTTTATTGAATGTATACACGATACTTTTAACTACCGATGTGGAAGGGAAGCAGATAATGTCGCTAGCTCCAGCTTGTCATAATAAAATATACGTATCTATATATATCGTATAATTTACTTCTTTATAAAAGGTTAAAATCATTTTTTTTTCTTTTAAGTTAGAATTTTAAAAATAAAGAAAAACAACAAATATTATACCTATAATTATAATATTTAATAATAATCATTTAAATAATTGAAACATAATTGTTCTAACTATTATTAAGATTTAACAAACGAGCACAAACTTGATGATATCATATTTTTTAATTTCTATTTTCATTTCAGGTTTTTTTATGGTGGTTTCTTGGACTACATTAAACTTATTATGGAAAAATTTAATACTATAATATTTCCATTAAAAATATTTACAAGAGTTATTTAAAAATCACTTACTAAAAAAAATAATAACCTTTTACGATAGTTTCCTTTGTAATTTCTCAACATCTTTTATGCACAAGAAAATATAATTAGATCCTTCAGATCTTTAAAGAAGCTTAGACTTATAAAATAAAAAGAGAAAATCTAGTAGAAAATTTCCTCGGGATAAAATTGTACAAGGTAATTTCTTTTTATATAAAAATAAATGTGAATAAATATTATAATCATAGGAATAATATATGATGTTATCCGCAAAGTACATGTTCACGTAAAACATGTTGGTGTCGAACGCACTTATTAACTTCATTTTAATTAATAAAATAGGTCGCTGTTAAAGCTCTTTGATAAAGCGGGGGTGTGAACAAAAGCCACCCCCGATATCCCACCGTTAAGGGACGCAACTGAAACGTGGCAGAACTTAATCGAAAATGTTATTAGAGCCGTAGCGATGTTTGTAAACATGAATGCGTCGAAAATGCAATATATAAATAAGGTATTTTGTATTTTTTTTATAAATATATATATATAAATATATTATATAATAATATATAACTGCCTTTAAGGAATTTAGAATTTAGAGAATGCTGTTTAAATTACTATTCATTAAGCTGTTATCACTTGATGATTATAAAATATATTTACATTCAGTGTTCGAAGCTCATGAGCTCGAAACGTCAGGACTGAGAGCTGGAAATCCGAATGGATTCGAAATTAATCGGCACAATTCCTATATAATTGACGTGAATACAGCCGGGTAGATATATATTACATTATAGTACATCTAATTAGTGTAGTGATTACGGTTTAATGATATATTATGAATTTAAATTGATAGGTATTGTTATTATACATCGAAATGTATAAAAAACCCATGATAGTGGTACCTACTGGTCAAAGATAAACAGTATGACAGGAACAAGATTTTGTGACAAAACCAAACCCTCGGTCTCAGGTTGAGTTTTCACCCGAAGTAACTTCTAGATATATATTTTCAATGAACATAAAATGAAAAATTCGTAAACATAGACCGGACAAGATCCCAAATCTAGCAGGTTCGAGTCCTGCTCGTGTTATGAATGAAGATTTCATTCTATATTTATTCAAATTAAGCTTACCGTGGCTAGTGTTGATAGAGAATTTCAAGAATTATTAATATATGTTCAAAATGTTATTGTATGGTGAAATTCAGTGTATTTCTGACATTTACATTTATTTACTACTTACTGACAGTAGTTGCAGCACCTGCATTTGTTTTGCGTTTATTTGATAAATGTTTTTTTATAAAGTAGAATGTTTGTTTTTTGATTCGTTGCTTACCAATGAATACGAATTGTTTAAAATTGTACAAAGGGAATGAATGATGATGAATTTTCGATGCTGTTTTAAAAAAATACTGTTTCTTTTTATATAGTGTAAATTTTAATTAAAAGCACATAATCTTTCAAACGTAGAATATTATACGATCTTCAATATACGTGAACTATTTAGATAGTATAAGTACGGCCTCGTCACAGTGAAGAGAAGTTGACTTCTGTCAGTTCGTATTTAATTAATTGACTTCGGAAACCTGTACTGCGCTACCTAGAAATATCTTATTAAATGCTATTATTTATTTAATTAGATTTTGTAATACGTAGTTTATTAATTTAAAATATTTATTGAGGGCACATTCTATATATGACGATATATTCTAGATACGACGACTAGAAAAAAGTTTCATGTTTAGTTTTTATATACGACTTAATCCTAGCGGGAATCTTCATTTCTCTATACAAGATTTTTTTTTTACTTAGGGATTTCGGCGAACTCGAGCAGCTTTTGTAATACTAACACCATAGATAGAGAGGTCATGATCAGAGATAATTTTCTTAACATCTCAGTCCATCTTTTAATCTGATAAAGGAAAAACCAAATACGATATTTTTTTTACTTAAACGCGTTACAAAAAGTAAAACTCATATTTTAATATTGTAACAATAGATATGGCCAGACCTAACTTTTGTCAAGACTAACATTTAAACCAAAACTACCGATTGTAGAAATAGATTTCTTTATCAAAATAGGCATTCGTTAAAGCATCCATTAGGATTTTAAAATTTGCAACCGTCAAATGAGTTTAATGTGGGATGAGGGTTTAGATGATACTGATCTTTTTCAACTTACATACATGAAAATAGTTTTTAGGCAAAATAAACAAAACACGTATTCTTGGATGTTAGGAAATCCACCCATCCGAAGTTAGCAAGAGCCAGCTAGTAGATATTTTTAAGGTGTTCTAGAAGGCAGAGAAATATTAAATTGTGACCTGTAACTTTTTAACTTACCTTCTCAGTGACAGTGGTGGCCATTTCAGAGACCTTCTGTGAGGCGATTCCTCCATATCGCACAGCGCTCTCCGTGGCCGTGCGGGCCGCCTTCGTCACTGACGAGGCGAACATTGACCACCCCTGGTTTTAAAAATAATTCATATTACTAAAATACTAATTTAATTTAATATTTGTTAAGCGATCAATTTACTTCACGACTAATGTTAGATCCGCCAAAAATATATATTAATCGATAACACTTTAATAGAAATTTAATTTAGATTCTGGGTTTCATATAGAGCGGGTTATATGAAGAGGCACCCCTTGGTAAAACTAATTCATCACATCATATTTCTAACAATTCTATTTTTTTTTACTTTGGTTGAATAAAAAATGTAATATTATATTCTATATGAGTGATACGTACTGTAGCCAATGAAGACAGTGTATTGTCAACGATCTCGTTGCCACTGTGCATCGGAGACATCGGGGTCGATTGGGACTGCTTCGGAGTGTTCCCAAATCCTGTGTAGCGACCACTGCCATATTCGCTACTGTGAAAAAAATATATGTTATAAAAAGAAATGCTTTTGCACCAAATATTTAATATAATTATACTTACTGGTAGCTAATATTGTTATCTGAGCCGCTGGTGTGGAATGTGTTATCACCAGAGGAGTAGAAAGTCTGTGATTGGCTCCAGTCTGATGGCCTCTCCGCTACCTCCGGTTTGTAATCTGACGGGCTCCAATCACCCCCCCCAGCAAGAGCAGTTATCTGGCATCAAATTAATATTTTGAAATTATACAAATATTGGTAAAATAATATACAGTAGTTTAGCAAGGAAAAAATATAAACTCCACAAAAAAATACATAAACTCCACAAAAAAATACATCGCGAAGAATATGACCCTATAGTCTTTGTCTGATTTGATTTTAAATAATAATGCATTGTATTATATTGAATGAGTTTTAAATTAAACTGAATGATTTTCTATGAATTGAAAATCGATTGCTTATATTTTTTTTTCAAAGTCTATATATTTATTTTTCAAATAGTTCGACTAGTTAGTCACACTAGTTCAAATTATCCAAGAATATGTAACTGTATGTATATGTATATATGTATATGTATATATGTATATGTATATATGTATATGTATATATGTATATGTATATATGTATATGTATATATGTACATGTATATATGTACCGAGAATAACATGTGTTGCAAGTTCGACATTTAGTCGAATAGGAGGGTATAGGATGGAATAAAATATTTGAAAAACCAATAATTTATACCCAACCCAACCTAATTAATAATTCATAAAATAGAAAACAATTTATTATTTGTTAGTTTGAAGTTTATGAATTTTTTTCATTCTTATCTTCCTGAATACTAAAATAAAATACCAATAATATATTGCTGAGAAATCTGTTATTCATTCAACATATGATAGCGAAGGAGCTGGAGTCTAATTCAACCATTATTCAATCAGATGCAAGTATCAAAGAGTTGATGTAAAATAATATTGCTTTTCTCATATGCATTCTGGTGTTAATAAAAATGATCAACACACAGACAGCTATAATAATATGAAAAATATATATATAGTTGTTTGTTGTTAAATCAATAGAATACGGCCTTGAAGTAATTTCTGTAAATACTTTCACAACGTTTGAATATGACCTTCTAAATTTTCTCTTAACCCAGAATGAAATAATGAAAATATATTTAAGTTTCAGATTAATAATATTTCAGAACTACTTATTTTACGGTACCATATACCTTACACAAACTTACACTATGGGCGATATATTACTTGATTTTGTATATGGACCATAATTTTTCATTTATATCTTACTAGTTGAGACTGCGAATCTGTCTGTGTGAGAAAATGCGAAACATAGTCAACAAAAACAAAATTAGATAAACAACAACTTAACAAAAACTCTCTAAGACTTGCTACATTGTACAAAATATATATTTATACAGGCCCATAAGTCTGACCCCGGCTATACTGTTACAGGACTATACTGTTACATTAGGACTAACAGTATTAGTCAATACAAAAAAGAAAGACTGATTTTATAAATCTATAAGATATTGTCCAAATTCATATTAACTATGATAAACAAAAAGCTAGGCAAAATTCGAACACAAGACCAACTGCCTATAGACAAAAATATAGCCCTAGATCATAAAAGTACACACCATAAAATAAGTAATAGATACAATTAAATATTGAAATAAAATGCCTGTAACATATCAAAAAGACAAATGATAAATGACGAAAGGCCATCCATAAACAAAACTGCTTACAAACCAAAATCTTTAAAAAATAACTACTAACCATACCCCCTCATATGTGCATCAATACAAATAAGATTGATATACTCTCTCACAGACTCAATTTCTAAAGGAATTAACAGAAATATAGAAAATAGATGGAAAAGTTCAGATTGTAGAAAGAAGAAGATTGGAGAAGAGTAGCGAGACAAAGTTTAATAGTAAATATCAGAGAAGCCCTCTGTCAAGAGGTACACTGAAATACTTTACTATCTACACCAAGTCAAAATATATTTTATTCTAATATTTAATGTTTAACCTACTATTTCAGATCAGATTATTATATATGCTCATTTTACTTATATTGACATTTGTGAAACAGTGATCACAATAAAGAAACACCCGGCTGAGTTTGTTGTGTGGTTCTTCTCAGACCAGGGTGTGTTTGGAATCCTCATAATTTTAACTTTAAGTTCACAGGTGTTCTTGCAGAAGGGCTTATTTTGATAAGTATGGGCCCTCCTGACACCTCTATTTGACATACATAAGTGATCACTGGTAATGATTCAAAGTGGAAAAGAATGAAATAAAAATAAATATATACTATTGCATCACGTTTTTACATAGTATTATGTAAAAATAAGAAGATTAAATATTTTTTTAAACTACACTACAAATTACTCTAATGAGCAACTACTACACTGTTCTTTACAACTGTAAGAAAATAAATTGTATTTACATATAATAAGAACTAGAAACTATGAATCAAAGGAATGACCACCATAACAAAATATTTACTCAAATAAAATGTCACAAAATAGGGCATGCTATCCTAAAGTATCTGCCTGAGAGGATATTTATAACAAGAGTGTTAGAGATTCTTAAAGAAGTGCTTAAAACTAGCATTGGATCTAAATATTATAGAAAGTCTTATCCAGCTATTGCCATGACATAGTTTTATAAATATTGATTGTAGTTGGCAAATGAGAGTTAAATATATAACTTATTAAATCATAATGTAACATTCAACTTACCTTTTGCCTGTACATAGCTGCAGCTTTAGTATTATACTTTTGCTGTATTTTCATCTCTGGTTTGTAGTCCGGTTGACTCTCCAAAAAAATGCGAGCTTTTAGGTTGCCCCCCACCTATACAAACAGAGAAAAGTAATATTTATTTTATATGAATGATGCACAGCCACCAATATAAACTTCTAAATTACAAAATATTGATTTGTTTAAAAGGGAATCTATATGTTGTCAGTGAATTGGATATCAAGTACATTTTTATCAAAATGTACCCACACTATACTTCTAACTTGTTGATCAAATGTTAAATTTTTCTTACCATCATTTTTTCTAATTCTATATCCTTCCATTTGTCCATAGTAACTGATCTAACAAAGGATAGATGAACTCCAAGACTTCGATGTATACCTGAACATTCTAGGCAAATCCAAATTCCATAAGTCACTGACACCCATTGCGGATTTAGAGTGCCGCATTCGAAACATTTCTAAAAATGTTTTAAGTTAATTAGAATTTAAAAAAAAAACATCACTTATTTTAAATTGTGTGTTGTAATAGAAGTATACATACGTGGTTGTCGTCTTGAGTGCGGATAAAGTTTAGTTTAGAACGGGTACGCGGTGATGCCATTTTAGTAGTTTAAGCAAATCTATGTAGATAGTCAGAATTATAGTATAAGCTTTTATGTATTTCTTTAGTGATAAACCGTCCGATATGTTTAAGAGGCAGTTACAACAACCACGAACATTTCAACACTGTTGAATGATGAGGACATCTCACGTCGGTCATCAAACGTCAAAACTATTTTCTTCCACTTTGGCAACCACAGATAAGATAGAACCTAAAATGAAGTCATTGCCTTTTTAAAAATTTAGAGCTTTCTAGCTAACTACGATAGCTCAACCAAATTTTAATCTCTCACTCACAATTACAAAGAGAATACATATATATTTTGCACTAATGTTCTACTACAACTCGATCGTATGACAAGGTCTCACACCCAATCAGAAAAAAAATTATATACATTACCGTCACATTGTGTCCCCTAAAACATCGTAAGCTTTGTAAAAGTTTGTAATCTCGAGATAGGTTTCTCCCAACACAACTGTAGGCAAGCTTATTCCTTAGCTCATTAATTACCTCAGTTGTTGTAGTAGCTATCAACACATCCGCTCTCTAGGTGTTTTACCCCGTATGTATTGCAGAGTATATTGAGTCTTATTTTTAATTGAGATGTCTATAATTGAACAAGTTCAAGTGATTGCGGTTTATAATCATACAATCCCTAACTTTAATTAATATATATTTTGTACAATAAACTACAAAGTAGTTAGTGTCTTTTACTTTCTGGTGCTATGAGGAATTGGTTTGAAGTTTAAAAATTTAAGCTGTAGGTACTGTGTTTTATAGTTCATTGGTAGCCACGTCTGAATTATTTTAAAAGCACTATATTTTAAAAGCCTACGCTTAATATATACATAAAGTATATTATATATCAACACCTTTGAAATGGTAGTTGTCACAAAATTTTAAATAAATCGAATGTTTCAAATATAATTAATTTTCATTGAGTATTATATGGCAACTTAATAATAGACACTAGACAGCAGCAGTGCATCCATTCTTGTATTGAGTATTCTACTCGCAATTCGCATTGGGACGGAATAGACTACAATACGTTAAAGCATTCGTTTTGTTTGATGCATCACGTAATCTAATTTAAATCGGTTTCGACAAGCATTTTCTGGCGATACGAATAAGTATATCTCTTCCGTGTTAAATAGTTTACAATATAAGCTAAACCCGCGAGATTTGCGGCATCCGCTGACGGTTTCAGCGAAATACTTTGTTCGTGCAAGTTTGAAATGATATAATTGAACCGTGAATGACGACAAAATGAATTCAAACAACATTGAAGCAGAATACATGGACATTGCGAACAAAAATGCCTGGCCTATCATCTACCAGGTAAGATATACGTCTGTATGACGCGTTGGTTTCAGTTGTATATGCCACGCACGAGTAACTGAGTACTATATGCAACTTACCCAATTAATAATATTACAACGTAATTATATGTAAACTAAATTCTATACCTGAAATGATCATTAATGTTAAATACATTGTTGAACTAACATCAAAACCCTCATTATTGGCATAACACCACTTTAATTTTAAGCTGTAACTACTGTAATCAAGTTATTTTTAATTCTCTACTACTTTAGAACAACCCAATTATATAATTTATTGTAGTTCACAAGTATTTTTAGCTTTTAGTAATCATATACTAGAAAAAAAATGTTGATTATATACCATTTTTTTTGTCAACAAAGTATTGACAATGTCAAAGTCATCATATCAATTAGGAGCAAAAATTTTAATTACTGCAGTACAAAAAGCCACAGACAAGCAACAACAAAAGTTTTAATGTTTAGTTCAATTATGAACTTTTTTGGTATAAACACTTTATGACAAGTATGCAAAGAACCAAGATATATTTTTACATAATTAGATAAAAGGTCTGATGTGATTCCTCTACTAATCAGGTTGTAAATCTGTGCCTGAGAGAATTAGGAGCTGTAAATTACAAATGAGGGTTATAAACAAAATAGAAATTATTTACCCTTAATCAAAGAAGACCTGGATGAAAAATGTATTAATAATAGTAATTTGTCATAATAGTTTACCAAAATACCACAAACTGATGTTTCCAACAATATGTAATTCTTTTATTCACCAATATTTTTTTTACATAAACATCTGCATTAGAGAATTATAACCTGTGTGATAGAGTTATAATATTTAAAAAAAATATCAAAATCCCAGATTTTTATCTTCTATCTATCGATAACCAAAAAACTGATCTATTACAGTACCCAAATCATAACTACTGTCTCATTTATCAGGGGCACTAACCAATAGACCAACAAGCAAAAAATAATCAAAACATAATAATATTCATTAATAATACTCAATCCAATATACATAGAAAAACTGGCATGTTTTTCATGATTAATAAAACTAGTGTAGAATTGTTTTACATAATCAGTATAGTTTTATTGTAATTGTAGTTCTGGTATTAATTTTATGATAATTAAAAAATATATATATATTTAATTTAAAAATACTGTTTGTTTGATTGTATTAGTGCATATTTAGAAATTTTAAATATAATCCAAAACATTTCATGTTTCTTGCAGAAAATTGGCCGAGAATGTCAAGCCTTCCCGTACACATGTGTTGAAGCCAAAAAAACACAGAATAAGGCATTGAACAGGTACCGGGATGTCAATCCATTTGACCATAGCAGAATCGTCTTGAAGAGATGTGAACAAGACTACATAAATGCAAATTTAGTGAAGGTGAGTTGCCAAATTGCACTTATCTAAAATTAATTAAACTTTCAATGACAATTATTGTATTAGAATCACTGATAACTATCATACAGGAGACTTCTGATTGATTTATATATTTATTTACATATGCTATCAATTAAATCAAGGTATAACCAGCATTTATTAAATTTTCGTATTTTATGTATGTACATCCTAATGCCCTACTGAAAACAAATTTAAAGTTAACATGAAATCAACAAATGCATCACAATTACCCAAGTAACAAGCCCCTTATTTAACTTACAATCCAAGCTTTTCTGGATTTTACTTTTATAAAGTACTATCATAGTAACAATTCAAGGTGCTAACAACTCCTGGTAACCAGAAGTTGTAGAAGCAATCAATGACATAAATGACTTTCATTTTTGCTTCAATCATTTTAAAGTAATATTCTTTTCTAGACTTTATTGTCCAAAATTCATAAGGTTTCATTCCAATAGGATTTAATAGAAATTATGATTAAATGACCAAACCAACTGTTAGTGCCAAGAAGATCTGGTATTACACATCTATTACAATTAATATTGAACAGTTACAAACTGGAACCCTAACAATATATATTTTTTAAGTTGAATAAAAAATAACTCAATGAATCCACTGTATGAGATTAAATTTAACATATATTTTAATATATACTCAATTGTGTAACCTTTAAAATTAATAACTATAAATAATAACAAACGTGTGTATGTAATTTTTATAAATATTTATGTATTGATTTTTCTACTCATATCTAAGAGAATTATTCACACCCCACTGAAAATTTAAATGTGAAGGTTTGTTATTCCGTCAATTACGCTAAAACTACACAGGATTTTCATGAAATTCTGCACTCATCTTGACCATGACTTTAGACACTAGCATACATATCGTAAAATGTATATTATCCTGGCAATTCTACGGTTCCTGTGAAAAAAAATACAACTACTAGATGGCGCAAGTGCACTGCCACTGTCTGTTACATTTGTTATATTCTATATTGTTTGTATCTTTAAAATATAGCCAAAGCTACTCGCCTCTTCTAGTCTGTGTAAAAGAACGGGAAGGAAAAGAATGATCGAAAGCTTCTTTCAAGTCCAAAAAGTCTTCTAAGCTTTTTTTTTATCTATATAATACATGATATGTACAGTCGTGGCTTAAACTAAGACCGCCCTATATCTTTCCGAGGTAGGGCCGGCTAAGGGACATAATACAAGTGAATATCATTCTTCACCAATTAACCGAAAACTGGCGGAAATACCATCAACACGCATTCATTGACGTCAGGCAGGCGGCCCGTCCTACTATTTTACCGAAGGTTCAATTAAAACATTACGCAAAATAATTAGGATAAGGGTTGGTGCATGATGATCCACCTGATCTACGATAAGAGTACAGAGTGATGAAACAGCATCTTCCGTTAATAATTGTTTTGAAGAAGTTTTTGATAAGCAGATCTTTAAATTGATATCCATGTACACTGTTGTCCGCTGGGTGACAATTGTTTATTTAGAATTAGGTACAAAAAAGGCGATATAAATAATAGATTTGTAAATGACGGATATGTGGAACTGCACTGACTGGAACGAACAATGATCTAATAATAATGGAGAAATGCCATCCTCTTATTATCGTATAAATAAACACCTCAATCACGATTCGTCAATTTCATGCATTTTATTTTTTTATTTTGTAATCTTTGTTTTCATGTTCCGTATAAGGACAATGGCATGTGTGGGTCTCGGTAGGTCTCTTGTTTCACGGTCGGCATGTGAATGAGCGGCATATCCGATGCATCTTTTTCTTACTAAGTGCCGTTTTGACCATTATATTCCACTACAAGAAACTCTAGTAACATTAGTTTCTATTTATTATAATTTCTAAATTTCACGCTTATTAGATTTATCCGTTGCGGGTGATAAAAAAATCAACAGACACAGTTCCTCTTTTATGACATTATTAGGAATTTGTATTGTTAAGACTATTATTATTTATTCTTAAGTGTTTGAGTATTTAATTTAACAATACAAATTATTGTAAATGATAATTATACTGCAAATTTGAATGTAGGTTAGGAATTTCTAAAGAAGCCCTAAAGATGGCGCCTTCGTCCCGATCATTAATTAGAAATATAGAATACTGGACTCATCAAAGCAGCGAATAGCGACACGGTAGCTCAATTGTTAGAGCGAAGGGACAGATAGTATCTTAGAGGTAGCAAGTTCGAGGCCTACCCTTGCGAATTAATTCTTTAGTCTATATAAATTTCAAGACAATTTCACACATTACTCTTAAAGTACTATATAAGTAATATAATACACAAGGACACAGATTTTTGTGCACTTTTAAATTACATGAGCTATAAAATCATAGTATTTTTATTAATACAATGAAACACACAGCTCAATTATTATTATTTATGATATTAATGGAATATAATTTATATTTTAGATGGAACGTGCAAATAGGAAATACATACTAACGCAGGGACCACTTGCGTTTACAGTGGGTCATTTTTGGCTTATGGTCTGGGAGCAAAACAGTCGTGCCATTCTGATGCTTAACAAGATCATCGAAAAGAACGAAATCAAATGTCACTGGTACTGGCCTCATGGCGTCGGGGCAGAGGAGAAATTTGTCCTCGCTGATGTCAAGCTGACGGTGGAACAGATGAGCGAAGAGGACTGCAAATACTATATAACAAGAGTTTTCAGGTAAAATTCAATTGTTTTAATAACAAATAAAACAATATCTTGAATGATAAATAATTTATATTATATATTTTTTCATACAATAGTTCATCATATATCAATTTAGTTTTGTTTTGTATTGCTGGCGAATGTAATTCATGCACGAAGCGGAGGTTTCCCGGAAGTCGATTATTGAATACGGTGCATACAGTTCCGTTACCAATCTCTCTGAATCTCGTTTTATGCTTTAAAAACGGTTAAAAACTGACATTTCTCAGTATCATAGAAATTAGAACAGGGAAGTTATTAATTATACGAGCATGTAAAGTTCTTTGTAAATTGGTTTGTTATATTCCATACAATGGGATGTCGAGGAAACTAATTGAGGGAGTGGCAAAGTTTTTTTTTAATTCCTTTTAATTTCATGAGTAATTGTAGTTGGTACGTAAATTTACTTCATAATACATTTTAATTATGAATTGTTTTTTTTTATTATTATAATAAGTTCCTTGTATGGCGTTATGATGCAAATCTTTATGAATTATTGGAATCTGTCATGAACATTGGCCGCCATCGAGAACACTGTTGGATAAATACTTTTTTACATTTTCATTTCGTTCTGCGATTGTTTACTGAATTTCCTTTGAATTATTCACTTCTCATAATTACATTTTGAAAGTCTGTGAAACATTTTGGTATTGTTTCTTTATGAAAAATATCATGCAATAATAAATAATGAAATAAGAAAAATATTATTTATAATAATAATAAACATACTAGATACTTGCGAACTTTCATAATATGTAATTTTATTGGCTGTAATACTTTGGTTGTATTGTGTGATATAGACTTTTAATAAGATTGTTTTGTTTACGTTCTTTAAAATGGAACCACAACATATGTTATCGCACCCGGTACTCAAATATTAAAATAATATCTTGCTTGCTTTTAATTTTATCTATAATAAGAAGCAATTGTATGATATTTATTTATTCCTGCAATTAAACCTATGACTTAAATCTATGCTTCGTACATTCAGATAATGACTCTTTATGATTTAATATAAGTATATAGTGAAACCTAAACGCTTGTATGTTTTATATTATGTAATAACATATGCCTTACACAGTGATAACCTAGCTAGGCTGCAAATATTTAATATAGAGAAATATATACATTGCGAATTGAAATTTTAGTAGTATTAATGTGTCTATAAAATTGTATGTATCCCAGTTTTATTGTTGTAATGTAAGGCGTTCAATAATAAATAATACTAGAATAACA
This sequence comes from Dircenna loreta, assembly GCA_963555665.1. Classification (NCBI taxonomy): domain Eukaryota; kingdom Metazoa; phylum Arthropoda; class Insecta; order Lepidoptera; family Nymphalidae; genus Dircenna; species Dircenna loreta. Next base: position 6,058,585 of record OY743092.1, on the reverse strand, counting down.
AATTAATATACTATTCTTATGATCTGTCATTGATAACAAACAAATGATCAATATTAAAACAATAAGTAAATTTGCAGTAAAAACTATGTACATATTAACATATACTCATCCACAATAAATTACAGAATCACTGACACGGAGAGTTCGGAGAGTCGCGAAGTTATTCAGTTTCATTACACCACGTGGCCAGACTTCGGTGTTCCTACCTCACCCGTTGCGTTTCTGGAGTTCCTTCGACGGGTGAGAGAATCTGGCGCGCTGGCGCCCGACGTGGGACCACCGATAGTACACTGCAGCGCGGGGATCGGACGCTCTGGGACCTTCTGTCTTGTTGACTCCTGTCTTGTCATTGTTAGTATACCACGAAAACAGCAAATTTATTTGATTACTTTTAATAAATGTCTAGCTTACTTAAAACCATTTCAAATCCGAATTAATTCTGGAAACATTATAACATCACATTTTATTTGAACAATTTTAAATATTTTGTTTATTCTTGTCTCTTCGTCATAAACGTCATGGTAAGGATTATACTTACCTTTTCCTTTTATATAAGTAACATATAATTTTTGTTTGTAATAAGTTGTGCGAGTAAGAAATTACTGCTCATGTGAATAGTATGGTATTAATTTAAACATTAAATAATGCGACCTCTTGCATATTACAGATTGAAAAAGATGGACTAGAGAGTATTAATATACAGGATATCTTATTAGAAATGCGCAAGGATCGTATGGGATTGATACAAACACCCGGGCAGCTGCGATTTTCTTATCAAGCCATAATTGAAGGCGCCAAGAGATTTAGTCCTGACTTTGTAAGTGTATTATTAAAGACAAAAATCAGAAAAACAGAGTTATTAAATTGTAAAATATTTATATAACAACATTAACAGAAATCTAGAAAGTAATTGTACTTTGAAACGAGTTTACAAAAACGAGTATATAAAAAAAATATTAAAGAAACTTTATTTCCATAGAAAGAGGAGCAAACGGAAATGGAGGAGAGTATATATTCGTCAGTTGCGGAGGAGGAAGCCCCTCCGCCTCCTCCTCGTGCCGAGAGCCTTAAACGCGCGCCCGCACGTCCTCTGCCACCTATACCCAGCAGCGCCTCGCTAGGTATTACACACACAAACACATTTATACACAATATATACAAAAATATAACACACATATATGCCGAAACAAGACGGTGATAGCCTTTGTGGTTATATGAGCTATTCCGACAGAATACAGAACACCATTATCGCTTTAATAGGACGTTACGGTATCGCTTTTAGGACTGTGTGGTTTCTTAAACACCTTAAATCACACAATGGTGCTGAAGTGCGGCAACCGTCGGTAATATCTTCAGCTTTCACTGCGGATAGAGTTTACCCTCATATATCTCAAGGTGAGCCATTGAACAACAATAACCAGGAGTCCATTACCATCAGGACGCGTCTTAGCATTCCCAATATCAAACATACGACCTGGAAAGCACACGATCGTAATATAGCGGCCCTGTTAGAGCACCCGAGCTCGAATCAGGATTTCGACACGCAGGTAGAGACTTTCCAAAACACCATATACGACTACTTTAATGAGCACTATCCACCTCCAAACCGTTATGCTCACAAAAATAAAGAAAATACTTTTAAATTGAAAATGAGGAGGAAAAAAAGAGAGTTAATACGGAAACTTCGTAGGGCCAAAGCCATGGGCGATAATCAACTTAGTCACCAACTGTCTAGGGCATTAAGGTCAATTCTTAAACTAATTCAAGGTATATCAAAACAAATATCAAAAAATCTTGACAATTTTGACCGGGCAAAACACGAAGTAGATTTCGATAAAAATCCTTTCGAGTACTCAAAAAACATTTTCAAAGAAGAAAAAGGTAAGCTTCTCTTGACCAACGAGCAAATTTACGAACACTACAAAAGCACTTATCAACTACCAAAAACTCATATACTATATAAGGATCCTAACAAACAAAGACCTGAGAGTCCTTCTATTGATTTTCAATCAAACCCACCAACTTTGGAGGAAATTAATAGAATAATAAAAAAGAAGCCAACTAAATCAGCACCAGGTCCTGATGGTATTCCTTACATAGTGTATAAAAAATGTCCGTCGGTTCGTAATAAACTTTTAAATATATTCGATAAAATCTGGTCAAGGAAGCAAATACCGGTAACATTCGGAAAAGCCATTTTTGTCCTCATCCCAAAAAAAGACAGTGTCACGAATCCGAAAGACACTAGACCGATAGCTTTAACTAACACAATTTCTAAGATCTTTTTCTCTTTTTTACAAAATAAAATGACGCAATTCATGATTAAAAATAAGTATTTCAGGCCGAATCACCAGAAAGGGTTCTTGCCCGGTATTTCTGGATGCCTGGAACACAACACATTAATTTCGGAAAGCCTTAAAGATGCCAGAACGAGCGAAAGACAAGTTACGGTGTGTTGGATAGACTTAGAGAACGCCTTTGGGTCGGTACGACATGAACTGATGATGTTCGCATTGAGATGGTATAACTTTCCTACTTTAGTTGTCGACATAATTGCATCATACTATTCAAAATTATATTTTTCAATAACTTCTAGCGGAAACCATTCCCGACCGCTAAGCTATAATATAGGTCTGTTTCAAGGATGTTGCATTTCTCCAATAATATTTAATATAGTAATTAACATTTTAATAGATAAATTAATAAGTCATGAGAAAAAGTGGGGTTATCGGTTTAAATTTAATAATAAATACACGGAATCCATACTAGCATTTGCAGACGATCTCGCTATACTGACACGTAACCCTAAACAATGTCAGGTACTTTTAAATGAAGTAGAGGATTTCTGTACGTGGACTGAAGGACTGAGGACAAAACCCAGTAAATGCCACTGTCTGTGTCTGGGTAGACGAGACACCAAATATACCTCTTATAATCCGGGTCTTTCAATAGGCGGTCAAAGTGTTGCTACAATTACTGAAGCAGCCCCATTCAAATTTTTAGGTAAAAAAATAGATTACAAAGGTCGCACTCCATCTCTAGATATTATAGTCGATAGCTTTTTAAATGATCTTAAGAAGGTAAACGATCAACCAATCAGTAATATCAAAAAAGCTTGGATATATGACAACTATCTAACGTCACGTCTAAATTGGCCTTTTCTAGTTTACGATCTTAATAAAACCCTTTTGTCAAAGTTAGATGCAAACGTCATAAAGATATTGAAGTCGTGGTTTGGGCTCGCGCATTCAGCGGACTCTTCAACTTTATTCAGAGACCGAAACAATTTTGGGATGAAATTAAAGAAACCATCGGAGCTCTATAAACACCTAAGAGCTACCAAAAGACATATCATCGAAAAATCTCATGATGATATTGTAACATCTCTTCCAAAAGATAAAAATGCATCAGAGCTGGAGTCACGACTTCAATTCCATAAACAATTCATGATAGGTGCTCAAACAAATAAAGCAGGGTTAGGATGTAGCGGGAAAGTTCGAGATATAGACTTAACAAAATCCTTTATTCGGCAAGATGAAAACGATCAGTATCGAGTGCACGCGATGAATCTAGAAATTCAAAATGAGTGGGTGACCATAGGCGACTTTTGTATTCCATTAGCATTGAGGTGGCGCACCTTACTTCATGAGTGGTCTCCAGCCTTATTAAAATTCTATCTAAATGCGTTCCAAATGACTCTCCCAGATCAAAGTAATTTAGTAAGATGGGGTAAAGCTACCGAAAAGTCTTGCAATATCTGTGGGGAGGCGGTAGGAACGGCTAAACACTTGTTGGTAGGGTGTAGGGTGCTATTGGAAAAAGGTCAATACTCGCGGCGCCATGATAAAGTATTGGAAATCATACGTGAAGCGGTTAGTCTTTCAGTAGCTAGAGCGCAAAAGGGTATAACAACCACCAAAAGATTCATAGAGTTCATTAAAGAAGGCTCGTCTAAAAAAACAAAACAAAAGCCTCACTCTATCTTAGAGGCGGCTCGCGATTGGACTATAATGATGGATACGTATGAGAAACAGTATAGAATTCCTGAGGATATTGTTGTCTCGTCATCCAGACCGGACATATTCCTGTACTCTAGACAGTTAAAGCGCGTGATACTTGTGGAGCTTACTGTTCCGTGGGAAACTAACATTCCCAAAGATCACACAATCAAAGTAAACAAGTATTACGAACTGACCAACGAACTGACCAGGAATAGGTATATAGTTAATTTGTACGCGGTAGAGGTGGGAGCGAGAGGTATAACAGCGAAATCTCTCTATAACCTACTTAAAGATCTTGGCCTCTCTAGAACTATCATCAGTGCATTTCTAGAACGTACTTCAAAGGCGGCATTAGTAGGTTCATTCCAAATTTGGTTAGGTAGGGAAAGGAGCGCAACCAGTTGAGGTGAGCGTGAATGCGCATTTTAAAGGGGCCCCTTAAACCTACACTTGGGTCGCAAGTCCCAGGGGCTGTTTGCGCTCCTCTCCCTGCAACGCGATGGGCCCGGCACCCGCACGGTGAATCCATGGAATGCTAAGAAGCTTCGTCTCATTGTCTGACTTTTGATTTTCTTTGTACGCATTTTTCGAATGATTTTGATATATAATATCATACTTCCAGGCAACCTCAATACGTACACGTGCTCAGCTGAGAGCTCCAGTTCGGACGAAGGTGCGCCGACGCCGCCCGTTCGTGACCACTCCGCGTCGAACTCTCCCTCTCCTTCGCCGCCCCCCTCGTGCCCCTCTCCCGCCTCCTCAGCCGACGACGAGGACGACGAGCCGCCGCCCGCGCCCGTACTCGACAGGTACTACTTTATATACACACAAATGATAACATCAGAGGTAACCCGTACTGTAGTTTTAAATTCAGCTCCTACACTACAATGTATATATATACTGAATTCAAGTCGAAGTCTCTAAACACATAGATAATAAAACTAACTTTTCATTATTACTTTTCTTAAACAGCCCAAGTATTGTGTATGCTTTAAGAGCCTTTCGTGCGATTTAAATTAAAACTATAACTTTTTTAAACACCACTTCAACCAAGTATCACGTAATTTATAAATTATTGTAGTAAATATTTCTGACTTAATATCTATCAGAAGAATATGTATTTTATTGGATAATATACTATTTATACCTAAATATAGGTATTCTTTTTTTTTTTGCATAATTTTCAAAGTTTCTTAATATACATATCTATAATTACGTACATTTTAAGCAAAAATATAATTTTAATAACGGGTCAATAACTTTTAAATAGTATTTACCAGATGATTTTTTTTTGTTTGGCTTTACTTTAAATATATGTAAAACTAAAAAACAAGGAACATTTTAAGAAGTTACTCATGTAAAAATTTGCTTTGTTGTTCAATATGTCGCGTTGAAAGTAATTTAAAAACAAACCGCCGCGAAGGTTTCAAGAGAGTGAACGTGTACACTTGCGCTCCGGCGTTGAAGGCCACGTGTGCAATATAATGTACGGTCGATGAAGAAGTTTTGGACAAGTATTGATACTTAAAAAAAATTATTGTATTTGATTATTGATATTTAAAAAGTCTTTATTATAAACGTTACTAATTTTACTTATATATAATAAAAGTATAAATTAATATAATTGTATTGATACATTAAATGCATTTTTATATTACCTGTCTGGCTCCGGACTAAACACTCTAAAAGGGAATACTATTAAAAATTATGTTAAAATATATAAATCATATTAAAGATTATGTAATCAAAAGTTTCAACAATCCGTTTGGTAATAAATATTAATGCAAAATGTAAAAAAAGGCATATCATTCAATTTTAAGTTGAGTTCCGCAAAAGTTTGTAGTGAAGGAACAACCAAAAAATAGTCAAACGTGCGTATTATTTGATATTATTATTTATACGATTTAGTCTAATCTCAAAAGAATCAAAGCGCGTTTGTTTAACTATACGCATACATTCACATGCGCGTCTGTTTGAAGTAATTTTACAAAGAAATATTTAAAATTGAGGCGTACCAAATCGTTTATATATAAAGTAACTGCGACAGTTCAGTGCGGTTGTTTACTATAAGGTCGTGTATTGCAGTGCGGAGAGCGCAGAGACGGTGCGGCGAAGGCGCACGCGCGAGCTGGCGGAGCGCGTGTCCGGGATGAAGAAGCGCGCGCGCCACCACGAGCGCTGGACCGCAATCAAGAGGTCTCTGTACACCCCACTCACCATCACCTTCGGCTTCCTCCTCGCCGGCATACTCATTTACACCTACGTCAAACATTAAACCCCCTAAACAATCTCGATTATACACTGTATTTATTATTTGTTACTAACTGCGCTAACGAACTAACTCGTGGACGATGATTAATTATCTATTTCTATGACTTCCACTATTATTAAATTTACTCGCACCGGCTACCCGTCTTATGTAATGTCGATTACTATGGCCATAGAGTATTCTTCGCTGGGAGCGTCTCGGTCGAACTTTGCATACGTTCCAGATGCATTTGCATAATAAATTTGTGATTCGATTATGTTTATCTTTTATGAATCGATGGGTGAATAAAATTATCATTTACGATCGCAAATATTCTAAATATAATTATAAGTGACTATTATAACGTTAATTTATTTTTATTAAATCCATTTTTACAATTTTGTCCCCTATTTACAAAAGAAAAATATTTTTTATGATTTCATTTTATGCGTGCAGCGAATCTTAATCGATCTAAGTCGTTACCTTACTGATTTGATAAACGCCAGCACGGCTCGTGGCTCGGCTGTGAAAATGAACTTTTAATCAATTTCGTGAGCTTATTTTCGTACGATACGACTTAAGGTGATAGTAATTTTCTAACGTAGTATATGTGCGTAAACTATTCGTAATCATCGAGAGTTCATCGAGCTAACGATCTTATATTGCCACTAGATTATAAATAATTTAAATATCTTGTTGTAACAGCTCCCTGTCGAACCAATAATACTGTTTTTAATAATTCAATAACACTAGTGCTGTAGTGAGAGTACTGACACTTGTAATAGCTTCATGTTCTAATTTTATTATTTATTCTTCAATATCCAGCCTTAAAAATCATTTAGTATCCAAACCGTGCACAATGTTTACAGAACCTAAATCACGAGTATTGATAGTACGAAACGTTGATAATTTTCGAGCAGTCACGAAACGAGTTCACGTTTGTGAGTATTTGATTCTAATTAGTAAACCAGCCTGGTAAACCAATCACAACCAAAAACTAGTTTTGGTTACGAAAACTATCAACGTTTCGTACTATCAAAACTCATACTAGGAACACTGATTGTAATAATTTAATTATTTCTTATGGGAGCGTCTATTTGTAATGTGTTCAATATATTTCGCCGCGTGCCTCATCGAGAATCTAGCGAATTGGCCATACGTTATGCGGCTTGTATTGATAGGAATTGATCCTGTGCTGATACATTTATGTAAAATATTTGATGTATTTGTTTGTAAATTGTTTGATATTTTCTGTGATATACGATTGTTATGCAGATGATTCAAATTGGGCGTAATTAAATAGATAAAGAGTATTCCTATATTTTTCCACTCACTTTTTAAGAGCATTGCACTTACATTGTAGGAGTTAGTTAGGTGTTAGTGAGTTAGATGCATTAGCTAAGTATTTTTCTTGTACGCATCTGTCAATGCAAGTTATAGACATGCAGCTGTTAACACCAATTAACTTATGCGGTAGGTCTGAAGGCGGTGTTAGTATTGTAACAATATTGAATATCGCAAACATTTAAACGATGTAGTAATGCGACGCTGATTTAGCACTTGATCAGTGTACTGAATTAAAATAATTATGAAAGTAGAGGGGTTGTTAAATTTGAACAGCGGTTTATTAATTTCAGGTTTAAATCGGAGGAAAAACCCTAAAACTGAACCACGCGAAGACTGAAGAGATTAGGTAACATTTTTAGAGAGAGTTTATATTAAATTGATTTAACGAAAACATATCCTTATGAATTGAATGGCTGTTGAGCTCACACAAGCATACGGAAAAACGAATATGTCTACCGTAATTATATTATAATTAACGATAACTGTTATTAAATCTTATTAATAGTACATAGATTTCCGTCCCAATAACATTTAATTTTCGGAAAATTAAGAACAAGAACATCACAAATTGAGATTTCAAAGTGCACCTTACAGCGTTTAGAATACGTCACATTTCACAAGAATACCTCCATGTGTTTGTAAGGTTTTATTTTTATTTAAAATTATAGTTGGTAAAGATCTGCTTTCACAAGCTATAGAATTAGTAACAATCCGTAACTGATCACGAAGTTCTAAATCGAATATTGCGTTTATAATAAGTTTTATTGGTAACGAAAAACAAGACCCTTTACTAAGAAGAGTATTCTTCTTTTGTTGATTCGCTCTTTCAATGTAGACATAGCATTTCTCTCATGATTATATTAGACTCTTTTAAATCGAACAAATAAACTCTATATCCGAAAATAATAATAATAAATATATTTATGTACAAATAACTTTAGTTTGTCAAAGAGTTTAATATTTATCTACTCCTGCTTCAGCATGTACTATTTATTAATCTTATATAACTATAGACATAACTCTGCCAGTTCAGAAATTCATAAGAAAATAAAAAAAAAACATCACTATATACTTTTGTTTAAATATATCTAGTTAGTTTGTAGAAGAGGATCAAGTATTTTACCAAGCGGTAAATGTTTGTAATCAACATTAACTTTTTCCCACCATAACTTTAGGGTTTCTTCACATTACGTAGACTAACTTAAAGCATTTAATAAAAAAACTACAAGTTTAGTCGACCTTTACAAGTCAATATTATCTAGTATGAGATATATTATTAACATCTTTACTGCCACAATAATATTAGCTTAAAGCCTTTATGAAAAGCAATGTACAAACGCTCGTATCCGTACAAGGTAATACTTTTACGACGCGCCTTTACCCCGGAGGCCTTAGTAATATACAAACATCAAGAGATGAAATCAATTATACAAAACAACACATCCACTTTTGTAAAACTTATGACTTGGTAAACAATATCAATTGAATATACACATAATATAAGTATGAACTACGAAGACTTAGAATATATTATCCAGTAGTATAACGTAATAATTTTTGAATTATCTAATTTACTTAATAAAACACATATATCATTTGTGTAAAACTATTACTGGTAAGTAATAATTCCAGTTGCTTTGTCAAAATATCACTTTCTTGCAAATTGTATTGAGAGTAATAATGTTTATTATTAATTATATTAAGAACCAAATAACCACATGACCATGGTAACACTTGATGTGATGCATGTAATGTCAGGATCGATATGTTAGTTGATGTAACATTGTCTGGGTATGACTTTGATTAAAAATTACATCAAAACCAGATTGCTGGCTTATCAAAAATTGTTTAAGTAAAATAAAAACATTAAAAGAAAAGATTACTGATTGTTTTGCATTGAGCAGTTAAGAGTTGAAGTCTACATGCACTCGGGGATGTTCATTGTTATGACGTTGCATTGGAAAAGCCCAGGCCCAGTATGGTCAGTATTTCTGTTTAATGTAGGCTATTTAATATTATATATAATGTACAAGAAGAACTCATTTTCAACATTTACAACGATTTAAGGTACTTCACAACTAATTTAAATTATTTATTTTTGTATTATTTTTACTATTTGTCTACTTTTATATATTTAAAAAGGTAAACTTGTATGTCATTCATGTACATTGTGTTTAAAAATATTAAATATCAATAAAGAACACCTAATTATAACCCAATCTAAATACTATTTAGGATGTTATTCGAATAACTGGTAAATTGTATATCACAAAGATAACATTTGTAAAATATCTACACAATATATTAACATTGTTTCATTTTGTTATAGTATTATTGCAGAACAGTTCATACTTATTAAATTTTGAAGTGTTATAAACTCATCTCGTATTATTAAATGTACTCGTTTTTTATTTAATATCTACAATTTGATAAAAAGTTAATATTGTTTAGACTATTTTACAAGCTACGTATGATGCAGTAAAAATACAATGAAGCTATCATTATATTTATTCTTATAAAATGATAATATAAATCAAGTAACAGTTCCCACTGAGGGTTCTCATGAGAGGTGGTGGCCGGTATTAAATTTTTTTGCCAAATCAATTTCAATTTGTCAAATTTTACATAATGCAATGACCCCCAGTAATTGGGATAAGTGCAGGGGAAGTATTCAAGTAACCATTTAGAAATTATTTTAATGTTATTTTAAGTAAGATAACCTCATTTAGTGAAACAGTTTATTGCAAATGTTTAAATTTATTTATACACAGGCACAAATGTTTGCCTTCGTATACAAGGATTGTATTTTTTTATAAGAGTATCAAGTGAAAGGATAATAATCTTATCAACATCACGCATTAAATATCAATCTCAGAGCACCTGTACCTGTTTCCATTTATTTTCAAAAAGTAGAGGGTCTGATTATAATTTTACTAGGACAAGTATAAAGATTCCTTCATTGTTATCATGCTACGTCATACGTATATTTTTGCAAGGTGAGTGTAACGGTTTAGAACTTTAGTTAATTATAACAATAAAATGTAATGTAAAGGAAAAGCAGCTGTATTATTTTATATATCACTTTTATTTATCTCCCGCATTAGAAGAGTATGTATAGTAGTGATCAATTATTATTTATTTAATTTACTTCACTAGTTTTTTTTAACTTAATTACTATTTCAGAGTAGAGTTCCATTCCACTTTATATATAATACGGAGGTGATCCCTATTTTATTAAAGCAGAAGTTCAATATGATGATTTGTAGTTACCATCCCCCCTAGAAAATAATAATGTTAGCAGATGATTTACTATCCTAGATGAACAGGAATAAACGAACACACTTGGAAAAGACGGCTAAGCTATGAGCTTACGGTTCTCTTGCACCGTGTCAAAACACAAGTCTGTCTGAGGTATCTATCTACCATAGTCGAGCCACCCCCAAATGTATCTTATAAAAATTGGAGGGTTTTCTTGGGTGTGTCGATCATTCAATTCCCTTTGAAGCGATAACTTGCATAAATCTGAGTGGGTCATAATATTTCGAAACTAAGTTGTAATTTATTTTTAAAAAAAGATGATTTACTATGAAGTATATGATTTTAGTTGATTTTATTGTTCTGAATATTCCTTAAAAGCCTTATATACAAGATAAAGAAAGGTTTGGTACCGATCAACTATATATACAAAAAAGGGATACATGTTTATTTGTTGTAAAGGGATAAATATTTATGTGTTGGTAAATAAAGGAAAGTTAGGCGGAAAATCTAAAAAGTTAAGAAAATTTAACGATTATCAACTTTCAAATGTAATCATACCGCTCATGACATAACTGACAGTTGGCGAGATTGACGTTATACGAACTATCGTCCAAAACATGAATCAGTTATTTGTTTTTTTTTTCAAGATAAAATAATCAATTTAATATTTCTGAGAGCGTATTTTAAAGTCAATCCGAACGTTATAAAATTTTTAACACCAAGTTTTTTATACTTATTCGAATTTAATATTTATAGTTAACACAAGATGTCTCACGAGTCAGCTTAGTCATACACCTATATATACTTCATTATAATGAAGAATACTAGTTACTATTGTTTGTTATATATTTTCTAAGTTTAAAGTCTTCCTTATAAATATAGGTGCCTCAATTATATTACTAAACACTAGAGTTTGTGGATGTTTTATAATAATTTTGTTATATCTTATTTCTCATTAGCGACCTCATCTTTTTCCGACTCATATAATTTAATGTATGTATGTCACCGTACATTTTACTTATATTATTAGTAATTATAGTTTAGTCAGTCTCTGTTGTTCCCTTAATATTAGATATTTTAGTGAGTAAAACGTATACTAGACGTTAATAGAGATGCGCAAATTTTTTTCTGTCCATCAGTTATTCCACGATCAACGACAAACCAACACAATTTTCTAATTGATTTTAAGAGAACTATGTTAGTAAGTTACTAGTAAGATTTATTTTGTTCAAAATATTTAATGTTTAAATTTGGCCAAAAACAATTTATTATTTAAAAATGAAAATTTACTCTTTTGCAGTGTTATTTACCGTCCAATTGTAAATCTAAACCACCCAGGGAACCTTAATTACAACACAAGAAAGCGTTTCTAGAATGAATTCTTTATATAAAGATAGATTGTAGCAGGTAGGTTGTTTTTGATTAGGCTTTTGGACTCACAGGATGGACGTGAATCGTTAGAATACGACTGATTACACAAATGTACCTACGGATTTATAGAAACACGTCTATGATTACAACGACGATAATAAAATTACTCAATTATCTATTCATGAACTACAGGGGGGTCTAGCGGGGTTTTTTTCTAGAAATATTTTACAAATGTCGTTAAGAAACATAAGTATTTTACTTTTTACGCAATTATATAGTTATACTTGCAATTTTCGACAAACAGAAACAAATGCCTTAACGTTGAATATTACTAATATCTACACTTTAAGACATACAGAATTCTAATGAAATAACTGTTAAACTGGCGAAGTCCCCAAGAGAGAGAAAAGAAATAAAGCTTGGATTTCTCATTACGCTCACCCCCTATAGAGCCTAGAAAATACAAAGAAAACTGTGATAGTAATATGGAAAATATTGAAATAAATTTAATATTTAAATAATTTATTTCAAACAGTTATAAAGCTCTGAAGACATTTATAGTTACACAATATATTTAAATTCTTTAGTTCTACCATTAAATATTTAATTATGGCACAATCCACAGCTACGTACATGAATGCCGTTAGATGGAAAATATTTTTCATAAATTTGAATGAAATGTTAGGTATATAAATTATTTTATATTTACCTTTATATTAACTTTTAACAATTATCAATAGTGAATATCGTTTCAAAAAACAAAAACTGAATCGGTTAGGAATTATAGATACAGCTGAAAAGGTCTATTTAATATTGTTATAAGAAATAATAAGGAAGACTTCAATATTTGCAATGTTCCTAATGACAAAGCACAAAGTTTTTTTCTGACGTGGTTATTAATACAAGCGTTCAGTTAGTTAAGTTTATAAATACTGTAAAATTCTATTACTTATATATGTATTATCCAAGAAAGGTAAAACATATAACATTGCCTATTAATAACAGTTCAGTACAACACTATTTAATATCTCCTTAAAATACATTTTATGACAATTAATAATAAACTTTCTTTACAAAAAATAAGTACAGCGAAGAGAACATTAACTATTACTTGAAATTTGTTTTCTAATTGTAGACAATTTAAGACGGTTAGTCCCACACGTACCTACTATGCTAAAGATAAGTCTTTATAATAAATAAAAGCTTATGGGTTCCGAGACGAACAAGCTCGTAAGAGGCACGAACGACTCGTATATGTATACGTACGCATGTACTAATGAAGGAAGCATTTTACACCACTCGTAAAAACGGATTGTTTTAAGGTTATAGGACTGAAAAACTGCAAGTAAATTCTACGTAAACAAAGACGCAACATTTTTATAACCTTACTAATATTCTGTAAACTTGCGTAAAGCCTTTTATTTTTATATTTACATCCAAAAAAAAAGTACAATCAAGTATAGGTAAATAGAAAAACATCTTTTTACTATAATAATCATCACTAACAAATATCGTCTCGTATTATACATTAATATAACGTCGTATTTGACCACGACGTAACCGAATCAAACAGTCTATACAAAAATATAATGATCTAGTCTATAACTATAACATTAAATGTCGCATGTGTAGCTCGTATAGTATTTGATTCTAAACATCTATGGAATCCAATCAATATTTAACATGGAAATTTAATATAAATAACAAAACCTGAACATAAATTGTTGGTCATATACAAATATTTTATTTAATTTTAAGAATATTAATCAAGTTTGTGATAGTTTCGTCTACATACCTAGTGCTTTCAACATATAGTTATTTGAATATAAATGTATTGCTTTTCCCTAAGCAAAGTACCTTATTTCACACAAAAATAATTGTACATACTTATATATTTGAATATATATTTGGTTCGAATCATATTAAATACGATTTATTCACTTTCAAGAAAATACATCGTTTTTTTTTATATTAAACATGAAATAATACAAATCAGAAAGTTTTTTTATTGCTCATAGTTTGAATACAAAAATATTTTATATTTTCGATTAATTTAATCTAAATAAGTTTGCTATAACACTAACATTATCACAACTGGTACAATATAATTAACTTTAATCAATATATTTTTTAACATTATAAACGGTGCAATATCTGGACTTGAATTTAATTACTTTCGATAGGCGTGTTAACAAAACGCATATAAAGACTTAAAAATATATTTTAAAATCTTTTAAATACCTAACGTAAGAAAACGATTACATACGTGGACGGTAATAAACATTTCAAATAAAAAGGAAAACCCCGACAATATTTGAGATCTTGTCATTATTCAAATGGGAGCTTGGAATATCTTGGAGACGATTGCTTTTACTTTTTTTACTTTCACCAAACAGGTAAAAACAGACAGACAGATATGGCTTTCGGTTAATAACCATTTCGGTTTTTTCGATTAAAAGCCGCACTCAAATCGGTTCATCCGTTTAGGAGCTATGAAGTCACAGAGAGACACTCAGTTATATACAAACGTGTTAAACTTACTCTTCTTTTTTGCGTCGGGGGTACGTCGTTAAATAACAATGATCGCAGTTGTACAATAACAACTTATCACTCAACAAATGTTTAATATTTTAACGACATCGATTAACTAGTTTCGGTAAGATTTATGTCGACTTTATTATTACTGACAAAATTTCTATCAAAATATGTTCACATCAAATATAAAAATTTATCTCTATTTTTATAATAGAAGGCATACTATTTAACTGTTAATAAGAATATTCGTTGAAATTTATTACATTTTAATTTACTTTTAGTCTAAAACTAATTTTAATTCTCTTACACACAAATTCAAAAGACACAATAAACACTGAGAACGTTATTCCAAAACGATGAAATATCTTATAAAAATACGGATTTTCTACAATTTTACAATGAACCATTACTATATTTCTTTAATGGAATATATGCAAAAACTCACAATAATTAGAATATTTATTCAAATAATGAACTATAACCACAAAAAACTAACAATTGACAAGAATTATTTCGTTATCAAAACAGTTCTAACAATAAACAATCTTGACACTTACACTTCGCAACATTTGGAAGAGGTTAAATAGAAAAAGTTTCAGTACAAATAATATATAATAACATTATTCACATGAATTTTTTTTTATTTGAATAATATGGCAAAGTGAAAAGTGTAATATTTATATAAATAGTATCTATTATAACTGTACTTCCTACTATTATAACTTATAACTGTGTATCGACTAATCGAATCATACTTTCATATTAAAAAAAAAAAAAGAACTTAATATATACTTCTGAATACTTAACAAAAAAAAAATAACATTATAATATAAGTAGTACTTTCAATACAACACAAATTTATTACAATCAGATACATTTTCGTATCAATTAGGCTTCGAGCCAGGGTATCGCGCTCAAAGAGCGGGCCGGGACCAATTATTCTATCGTGGTGTATGGCGATTCATCTCGCACTAGCAGTGACGTCAGCATCGTTGCTGTCGTGGTATTCGTGAAAGCAGGGTACAATGCACAGGTTAGTGCGACATTCCGGGCAGTGGTATTGTGTCTTGCGACGCAGTATTCTGCCGCACTCGTCGACTGTATTCCAGCAGAAGTTGCAGCTGAGCGGCGGGCCGGAGCGCACTGCGGGGGTGTGGGACGCGCGTTGTGTTTGAGCCGCACCTGCGCCATCCGCGGACGTGCTGCCACTTGCACTGGTGCTTGACTGACGATCAACCACTGCAACCGCTCTGATCAAAAGTGATCCCACTGAATGTTCGCTTTTCGGTCGTCGGTTTATCTAAAACGAAATTTTATGGCATGAATTATGTGATTGCTACTTTCAGTATTATAAGCGTTTTCAAGACGTTGATGGTCGGACAGACACTGTGTAGAAGTTAAATCGATATTTATAGAGTTTATAATTATAATCAGGATGTCATACGTACTTCACCAAATGACACCTACGTTATACCGACTTTCTTATCTATATTTATTATGAAAACTCAACTGAGCTGAACTGGATAATATTATGTATTGTAAAAAGAAAGTATTAATTATGAGTTGTAAAATATCTACAAACATGTATATGTAGCTATATTCAATTTGATATTTTTTTTTAATAGAGAATGAAAGATAAATCGATATGGGCAGTGATTCGAACCCGCGACCTCTGAAACCGACTAGGCGCTCTACCGATTGAGCTACCGTATCGCTTCACCTTTAGCATCCTATACATATTCGATTTTATAGGATCGGTGGGGACATCTTTTATTCTATATTTATTTAAAACATATATTTGAGGCCTGGGAGGCATCACAGGATACTTTCGGTATTCGAATTTGTTCAGAGGGTCAGAAAATTTTATCAATATGGTATTGAGAATGTTTTCCAGCTTTTCATTTCTTACTTGTCTAATAGAAATCAGAGGATCGAGGCGAATAAAAAGATCGTCTGGGGCGTTTATTTCCCTCCCTCAATGTATAATGTTAGGCCCATTTCTCTTTCTTGTTTTGTAGACAAACATAATGAGATTTATTGTTTGCTATATATGTATCATATCATATTTGGTACAAGAAAAAATAGCGGTCGGATTTTAAACAATTTGTACACGGCGTTTTCTAACAGTTTTAAAATAAATAGATATAAAATGTAAAATCGTTCACGATATTGGCAGGAATTCGAACCCGGCACCCATCTCTACGAATTAAGCTACCGTATCGCTACCAGACTCGGTGAATTTATCGTTATATAGATATTCATCAGTATCGCGACGGTGCTGACATTTATTAGGATTCTTTCGACAATCCTAACCAATGTTTATAACTTTTCAATAAACATTAACACTGAAAAGATGTCACAATCTATAATAACATTTTGAAAATATCTATAAACATTTATAGGCATGTTACGTTTATTTAAATAACACCATTTAATAATTATACTACTTATTAAAATTTTTAATAATTATTTTTAAAAAGTATAAATAAAATTCAATAAATATTAAATAAGCTATTAATATACATGTTTATAGATATTATCTAAACAGTTTTAAAATATATTTTTGTAAATACATATATCCTTACTATTTCTTTTTCTTGTCATGTTCTTCTTTAAATACAACATAACAAATTTCCCATTATTTTAAAGACTAATTACTCAAAATATTACTTATTATTTAGTTTTTAATATCTATCACTTTTTTTTTAGGGATATCTGGTCATCGTTCAGAAATTATTCATTAATTGTCATTGTCCTCTAATGAGATTTAGTATAGTTTATAAGCATGTGTTGGTAAGATGCGCGTTTAAACAAATTGAAAAAAGTATAGTTTAAGACTAAAAATGCCTGATACGCTATAAACGTGTCACAGTGAATAAAATTGTTTATTTGAACACAACTCTTTATAAAAAATCAAACAAATAATGGTGAAATGAATTCATAAAATTTAATATGTTGATCCAAACCTTTGGTGCTGAATATTGTGGATACGATTCATGTTTCTGTAATACAGGTCCACCAGAAGAAGGCGTCGGTTCAGAAACCTGCTTCCTGACTTCTCGCTCATCTGGAACCCTACTTTGCCGTTTGAAGTATTTTGAACGTCGCAAGCGACCGCCTGACGGTGAACCCAGACTACCTGGAAAAGACATGTCAATAACTTTTCAGAGTATCAGGTGTTACACTAACCGCGGTTTCTGAGTTTTTCTTCTATCTGCCCAAAATGAGACATATTTTGCATAAGCTTGAGTTTGAATCTATACAATTGCGAAGTTTAAAACGCATTACCGACGCGCTGCTAACGTATGTCTCTGATACTCTTTTCAATATTGGTATCGATACCAAAGCAAACAATCGGCTCCTTTTATTAGTTAGTGCCTAGAAAACTAACTCAAAAAGAAGACCAAGCTTGTTTCTATGGTTGTAAGAAAATCACACTCCGTCGGTTAAAAGCGAGTTTAAGTGAGTTATACAGGGCTAGTAATCTAATTTATTTGTAGTGATAAACCAACTAATTACAAGGTACTATTACCATACAAAAATAAGATACTATTACCAAAAAAATCTATGAAAATTTACAAGAAAAGCTTTAATGGTTTCTGTATAAGCTTAAAATTACATTGTATGCTTTATGACGTTTGTTATTCAAAAAATAAATTTCTCCTTTCTATTGACAATTTAAAAAATATTACAACTCTTACGACAGCCTTTTATCTGAAATAAAAATATTAATCTGTGATTCTTTAACACGAAGATTCTACAATAAATGTTTTAACTAAGTAATATTGCTGATATAGAAATTTCAATCATAAAACTTGACGACAACAAACTTGCAGGCAATTAATTCCGTTCTTGTTGCTTCACTGTAATCACATCTAAGGCATCGTCAAATAACAAACTTAGTTCAGGCATTATTTTGAATGAATAAAGTTAGAATCCTTTTAGCTCTAGAAAATGTAAAAGCATCATAGAACTAGCAGTGGCGTAGTTTTTTAGTCAACTTTTGGTATCACGTTTCACTTGAATTATTTCTTTACACATATCAACTCCAATAAATAGTAAGTGCAATGTAGTATATTAAATTTTACAGAAACATTTTTTTTCATGAATCTACACAACAATGTTGATTATTGACGTATTAACGTAACACAGTTTGCTTTAAATATTAATTATAACATTTTTTTTTAAAACCGCTTGTTTATTTTTTATCTTAGTACCTGCGTATGGTAATGGATACCTCATATAAATGTATTGAGGTGAAATGGGTTTGCAAATAAAATGTTCTTCTCTGCAAAATTATTTATTATATTTCATGCTTATATCGAGTTTCAATTCAGAATTGTTGCGCTGTATTTAAATAAAAAATAAACATTTGAGACATACAGCGCGACAAGTTTTTTCATGCATACATATATCACGGCTAGAACGAGGTACAAGGCAAGTGTCTGGTTAACAAATCGACTTTACAATCTTATATTGTAAGACTAGCCTCACATTTAGTCAGTGGTAGTAATATATTAATAGTACGGTAATAATAGGTACACCAAATATATTACCTTATCGACCAATAAATGTAAAGCTAGTCTGTTTCAATTTCTTATGTACCTACCTTTGATAACAAACCGTCTTAACATTCGATTTACAATACTAAATTTCTATTATTAATACTTTTAAAATTATATTTTGTAGCCTAAATCTATTAGTGGCCG
Source organism: Dircenna loreta (assembly GCA_963555665.1). Lineage (NCBI taxonomy): Eukaryota > Metazoa > Arthropoda > Insecta > Lepidoptera > Nymphalidae > Dircenna > Dircenna loreta. The sequence goes on along the minus strand of OY743092.1, from coordinate 6,039,116 downwards.
TAACGTTAGGTGTGTTCACTGTACAATGATTTTTAATCTAATTAAGTACAATTAAACATTTGAGAATAATTGTTACGGCTTGACAATTTTTTTTCATGCATAAATTTCCTGTTCGTATATTATTTAAATTAAGTACAAATGATCTTTCGCCATTTAAAACACTTTAAATATATACAAAACCTATACGCAAATCGAAAACCTATAAATATATTTTTACAATAGATACATTTTTACAATATATAAATATTCTGATATTTATTGAGATGACACCCAATTTTAGTACAAAAAAAAAGATCTTATCCCAAACTAAGAAAATAAAAAGTTTAATAATGTAAGATCATAATACTGAGTTCCTTATGAGCTAAATGCCAGGAAGACCTCGTTGCTTGTTCAAGAAAGAAAGAAGAATTATATAAGCATTACAATTATGAGGAAAAATATAAACATTAAGAACACTCATCAGATGTCCAGCATCTGTTAGATTAGGGGGAAAATTAGTGCGACACGTCAGCTTTCTATACATACCTAAGTCCATTATTTATGAAAATTAATGAAAACGTTTTTTTACTGTGTAGACTCTAATCTAGATTAAAAAATCGAAGAGCTTCAAAAAGTACGAGAAGTTTTGTTGTAACAGATGGTTTAAAATCGGAGTCGGAAGACTGGGTATGTTGACAATTGACTTTTTTAAACCAAATAAAATGCTTCAAGGCCACTTTAATAACATTTTTTATCGATAGATGAATTTAGACTAAATTCCTGAGCTTGGGTATTTTAATTAAGTATAAGACTATCTTATTAGACCTTAATCGGACATTTACATATAATACATATCGATATATTTAATAAATACTGTTATATAATTGCATTTTTACCTCAATACTAATATGGCAACCATATTGAGATAGTACTATAGCTAGCTTATACCTATAACTAAGCATGCACTATATTTATAAATGCAATATCGAGATAATTATAACACATAAAGCCTTCTATTACTATCTAAATACAAAAGAGATCGTCGCTGTTGTGATATTCTTATTACACTGTCGTCTATTTGCCACTACATTTTAATACTAAACAACTATAACAAGACAAACGAGATTGTTGTTTCCAAAAAAATCTGTTACAATTGTTTATTTTAAATTCTAATTAATAAATACCTAAATAAATTTATCTGTTAATTTATAAATAATAATTAAGTTGGGTATATATATGTATTAACCTGGCTATATTCTTAATTGTATCTTAATTTGCCTAATCACTTTACAGCTCACACCGCGAATTCGCTATTTTATGAACTCGTGATGAAGAACCGTGAATGAGTTCAAAACTATTCGGGCCAATTCAAATGCAATTAACTAGAACACAGTCTTCTTAACAAACGTTGAGAACTTATTCAAGGTTCTATTAATAAAATAATAATGTTTCAGTCTGTGGCAAGTGTAGTAACAGAATAGACGAGGTGCTAGATAGTCCATTGAAAAGTTACATTTGGGGTTGCGTTTCTTAGAGGACGCAATTTTATTTTTTTGATGTGTAGGGGGGGTAAGTGTAAAGCTAAAACCAAGTTTGTGGGGTCGCCACCCTTGTCCCACAGCCGCCATCTTGAAAATAGGGATTGAAACGGTTTTTACGATATATCTCTTAAACTATTTATCTGTTAAAAAAGATTTGTTAACGTTTTTTGTTGCAAATTAAATTTTCTATAATTTTGGTTCAGTAACTTTTTATCGTAAAACTATAAATAAAAAAGTTATAAGTGAAAATGTTCAGAAATTTGAGAAAAAAATTTATATTTTTCGATATAACTTTTTTTTTATCATTTTACGAAAAAACAATATCAGACCATTTTTGTAGATCGTTTCTTAAGGAACAACTTTTATAAGCAACATTTTTTCATTAAGTCAATAGCTAAGGTTTTACAGCGCTCCGAAGTTAGTACTATTTTTCAGTACTCTTAACTATACATATTTTATACGTGGGTACTAATAATGTGTCATCATTTATTTATTTATTTTTTTTATTTTGTTATTATAATTCTTTTATTTAGTAATTTTGCAATGTTATTAATAATTAAATAGACTCTTTTCCTCACCACCCACAAGGTAGAGTCTGGAGGCGCGTTTTTTTTTACGTGGTATCCCCAATAGGCCTAATCCACGGTGATTTTATAAATTTGAACTACTCCGTTCTCGGTATTTTCGATGGACCAGGTTGCAGCTCAGCATCTGATCGGTTTTCGAAATCAAATATCAGTGGGAGAACTGGAGAAGGAAGGGGTGTCAATGTCGGCAGTTCATCATCAAAGTCATTTTCATTTATTAATTCTGAGAGTTCCATTACGTTGCTGCAAGTCTCTCCAGAACAATGGAAGCACACTGCGGAACATTTTAGCCCTGCTTTTCGACATCCACACATCGCTCCACAGTTTCCTTTGCATTTGCAAAAGATCAATTTTAGAAGCTCAGGGGGTGCTGGAGGTTTAGAGCTCTGCACTGGCATCAATCATTTTCCACATTTTTTCCAGCCCCAGTCTTCAGGATCATTATTATTACCAAGCCACGACTGGACCTGATGGTAGACTCGGAAAGTATGAAAGCGAGCTGAGGTTTGTGTCGGAGGAAGTGAAGATAAGTTGAATGTACTTTTTGTCACTGCCTTGTCGAATAGTTTATATCTTAGGGTGTCAAGAGAATTATCATCTTTATTACCACCCTATAAAGAGATAAAAAAATGTTCACCAATTACGGGGAGCAAAGCAGGGCCAACTTTCTTGTTGAGAAACAAAGCCGAATTTTCTTTCTGAACAGTAAACAGTATTTTAAATAATTGTAAAATTCTGTAATGGAGTGGAAAAAAGTCAATATTTAATTATTAATAAGATTGCAAATTTACTAATTAAAAGAATTATAATAACAAAATAAAAAAAATAAATAAATAAATGATGACACATTATTAGTACCCACGTATAAAATATGTATAGTTAAGAGTACTGAAAAATAGTACTCACTTCGGAGCGCTGTAAAACCTTAGCTATTGACTTAATGAAAAAATGTTGCTTATAAAAGTTGTTCCTTAAGAAACGATCTACAAAAATGGTCTGATATTGTTTTTTCGTAAAATGATAAAAAAAAAGTTATATCGAAAAATATAATTTTTTTTCTCGAATTTCTGAACATTTTCACTTATAACTTTTTTATTTATAGTTTTACGATAAAAAGTTACTGAGTCAAAATTATAGAGAATTTGATTTGCAACAAAAAACGTTAACAATTTTTTTTTATCAGATTAATAGTTTAAGAGATATATCGTAAAAACCGTTTCAACCCCTATTTTCAAGATGGCGGCTGTAGGACAAGGGTGGCGACCCCACAAACTTGATTTTAGCTCTACACTTACCCCCCCTACACATCAAAAAAATAAAATTGCGTCCTCTAAAAAACGCAAGGTCAGGCCTAAAAAATGTAACATTTCAATGGACTAAGAACACATACGTAGTGGATATCCTCAATATGAATTTATTTTGACAACGAAATACACAACCATAAATATTCATTAGCTGCTTTTTGAAAAGTGGTGTATAATAATAATTTAAAATGCATTTGACTTATAATTTAATATTTACAGAATTTTAGTACCAGTTAAACAACGCAGGGGATAAGAAAGAGAAAATTCGAAGGAATATGAAGCTTATTTTATTTAACTTGTCCTAAATTCGTCTAACTTCTCTCTTTAGGCGCGAAAAGAATAATCTAACTTCTCTCTTCAAGGGGTTTTCATTTTCTGTAACATTTGCGAGCTCATATCTCAATGTACAGTTGAATCATACACATATTTATCATTAGTATGCAAGATTTGATGATAGTTGGATGAACAATAATTACGAATATATAATAATTATAATTACATCACCACTCTGGTAACAAAACTAACCGTTAATTTGATAAGGGCATTACAGATGGGATGAGAAACATGAGAAAAATGTTTATGTACTGCTTTTATTTTTGTATATAGTAACTGTAAAGTCAAGATAGGAACATTTTTGGGTAAGTTGTCAAATTATAATTTAAGCATTTAATAAGCTGATTGATAAATATTATCTTAAGATAAAAAAAAGTACAATGTATAGTCTGGAAGGCGTTGTCCTGGACTGTTCAAAAAACTCAAAAACATTCAAGTTCTTTACAAAATATGTCAAAATAAATTGGGCTCTCAAAAGTACTGCTAATATCTTAAAGTAGCACTTAAATCTGGTGTTAAATATTACAATTATTGCTACTAATTAACGAGATAATAATACAAAAATACTTTCACTGAATAGGCACGTCTTTACGCCGGATCTAGCTATTCTAAGGTCCTAGACAAATGCCATATAATGATAAAAATATGGGCTTAACATAAGATAACGCTGATAAACGATAGCGCTTACGTTCTTACATCTAAATATAAACCACCAACTTATATCTATTATTCTAGTGTAACAGAACTGTTACTGTTGCTGCGTTATACCCGGAACATCCCTTTGGTGGATAGTTAAGTTTCTTTATTTAAAATATTATTTTCCTTAACAGAATGTTTACAACTTAATTATTTAAAAATTTTAATACCACTATTTAGACATCCATAATAACCCCGATCGGAATTATGTTGTTTCCATGCTAAATATGGATCTTCATTGCATCAATTTTGTTAATATATTTCTCATAATTAAATTATATCTTGTCTGATAGAACTTATGGTGATACTCAATTCAACACTTCTTGCGCCCCGGTTTCATCCCTCGCTAAGTTACTAGCGGAAAACGGTATTTATAAAATTAAAAAATTAAAGACATATTCATGTTTTAGTTTATGAATGCCATCTCGAGCGCAATGTTTTTTGGGGTGCGAACAACTTTTTTAACAAGACATTTTTTTATATTGCTGCTGGAATTTAATACGCTGTTAAACATTATACCAAAAGGGTGTGTATAGTAAATCCTTTAAAAACTTATATCAAAAATAAGCTGCAGAATATTAAATAAACTCTAAGTGCGCAATCGCATGTTCGTGAAATGTAATAAGAAAGTTATATTAGGCACATGGACGATCATGTCTACTTCTTCAATTCATTCGATTAAACTTCATATTCTCTTTGTTATCCCTCATTATTGATTTATTTACGGCACCAAATACTATTACGGTTTTTATCTTTACAAAATCGACCCAGCGATTAAGCGAACAAAAATACCTATGTTAATTTTAAATTATTGCTACTCTTAAAAAACTGGTCATGACGTAGAAACCTTAATAAAAAAGTGCATAATAAATTCGCTATCACATGATTTTTTTACATAATACTAACGATAAATGCAGTTCTTTCAATAATAAAAAGCTGATACTAACTAGGTTCTTATATATAAAAAAAAATCTTACCGTTCTATTGAGATCTATCTACTTTATGGACGCTGGCCGCCTCACGCCCACTTAATACTTAATACTTTCTACAAATACAGCCGTCTTTCTAAGCGAGTAATACTGGACATAGTGGTAACTGGTATTTACAGGGGAACGTGCATGTAGAGGTCGTAGTGCATGTGGGGGCGCGGCGGGGCGAGGTGCGGGGCGGGGCCGGAGGGCCTCGGCGGCGGCGGGGCCGACAGCGTGCCCTCGCCGCCGTGCCACTCGGGTCACAACGAGTACGACTCGGTACCCTGCGCCCCGCATGCCGCGTTCTATTGCATCGTGAAATTCACATTGTTTACAATACTCAGGGAAGAGCTATTGATTGGGGGGAAGTCCATCGGTCTATGATCTATAAAGCTGACCGGCACCGGAGGTGGCTGGCATAGCAGGGCCATCTGTTGTGCAAGTTGAGGGGGATCTTCCTTTATTTCGGGAGGTGGCGTGATGTGCTCCCTCTTGATGCGATTCTTGATACTAGGTCTGTTGTTCGGATAACCCTTTTTTTTATATTCGAGCCACAGTGTTCTATTATTTACACCAAACATTCGCGCAGCCTTACAGAAACCGATACCGCCGACGCGCACCGCTTCTAGTGCCTTTTGAAAGTTTTCTTCGGCTTGAGGATTCGTCGTTCGTCGTCTCTTGATGGGCATCCCCACACCGTGGACCTGGCCGACCTGCTCATTCATAACGGGCAACGAGCTGGGACCAGGCACTGGACCTGCCCCACTGAGGGCGTGTGCGTAATGGCTCATTTCGTCCCCGTGCGGATGTATCACGTTATTCACATACATAGCCTGTTCCGGCTGCAATCCTCCACCGCCAATACCCGCGTTCGTATACCGGGGATAAGGATGCTCCATCATATTCCACTGTGCTCCTGGGAAGAGAGATAAATGATTTTGTAATACAATTAAATCATAAACATAATAAATATACTAAAACTACACTATTTCATTGATCTCCCTTCCCTGGAATGCAAAAAGTATGTCAAATTTATACTACTAAATATACTTTTTTTTTTAAATATAGTTATTTAGTTAAAAAACCAAGACGTATAAAAAGACATGAACAAATGTTGCATTCAGGAGTTTTGATGGAAGGGGTATCATCCAGAGACAATAGCCACAGCTACAAGTATAACACGGTTCACCTGTTCACATTCACGAAATTTAGAAAATAAAATCTTATAGAGAAACATAAATCTCCATTGAATGTACGAGTATGTCTATGTGCCAATATACAGTATCATTCCGATAAACTATATGTGTGCAACGTAATAATGATTTGTTTAGTTTTTAGTTGTTGCGTTTAATGTTATACTTCAGTATTTATTTTTTGTTATATTTCCGTAGTATGATAAAAAATGATGAATCAATTTTAAGTATTGTAAATAAATATATTTCTGTTCGTTCGTGTTCGTTATATAGTTCAGTTCATCAGACTAGTCTGATAGATCAAAATCAAGAAAGTTTTGATGACCTAATAATTTGCTTAAAAAAAAGGGAAAGATAAGTAATTTTGATCACATACATAAGTTGGTGTTAATATAACTTAAATGAAAATCAACAATTTTGGTTATGTTTAAGTATAATAATATTTTATTTACCACAAACATTTTTACTTGTAAAGTTTAAAAGAACTTATTTTGGTGGAACTTATAAAGTTTAAAAGAACTTATATTGGTGGAAGAAAATAAAATTATAGAGTAAATCTATAACATCATTAAAGCTTGTATATAGGTTTTAAATTGTTTATATCCATGGTTCTATGTCTATAAGCATATAGCTTAGAATGCAAAGGATCAGTAAGTTTATTATAAATAAATATAATAAATAAAAATATAATAGAATAAATAAATTCTATATTTAATAACCAAAATATTCACTATATTTGCTTATATGGATGCAATATAGGTTTTACAGTGCTGGATTATTATTATTATTATATGCTTGCAAATGATTGGTGTGATTTAAAATTATGTACTATGGTATGAATTGAATAGCTTGAATTTTTTTTATTTCCTATAGATGTAAAATAAATTTTGTAAAATGTCTTTTATGAAGATATTCAACTTGTTATTCTTGATACTTATATGCAAGCGGAACATTTTAATTGCTTAGCACAAACACACCAATTACCTGACAGTCTTAAAAACTGTATTAAAGATTTATATTAATTAATTTTAAAACTAACCTTGAGACATCCCCACAGCATTTGTATCCATTGCTAGTTGATCAATATTCATTGACGAGGCATCCTCTGTCTGGAATAAGATTAAAGATATCATAGTAATCTAATTATGTTATGTATTTAACATGTTTATAACTTTCAAAATATTACTCTTTAAACTATTGGAATTAAAGTTCAAAGAGATATTTGCAATGAAACAAGCATAAATTATATATATTATTGTGTATGTATATATTTGTATAAGTTGTTATTATATGCATTTCTGTATTTATACATGTGTCTATATATATTTAGTATTATAATTTTGTACCTGTAGAAATATCTATGTACCTATCACTGCCATCTATAAAACCTCCTTTCCAACTCATGGAAGAGATCTCTTTGTAGGGTCATTGTTATATATTTTTTATAATTAATTGTGCTACATGAAATAAATGTGCCTGCCTTGTAAAATAGTTACTCCTCTTGTTGACTGAGTGAGGGAAGGAAATTGCTTCGAAACTAGGTGAACATCCTTTGTATATACTTATATATGTATTTGCGCGTTTCTCAACCAATCTTAATAAAATTAAGGATTTGTGATTTTTTGACAACTCTAATAATAATAATAATAATTTATTTCAAGTTCAAACAATCATATACACAAAAAGGTTGAAATCTTCTTTTAAGGATAAGTAAAATAATCCCTGTGCCAAAAGACTCCATCCTTCCATAACAATATAATCATATTAAATTAAATATTGAAATTAACAGGCATTTGCAAAGTGAAGTGTGTGTGTGTTGATAAGTGTGGTAATATGTGTATTGATGTGAGTAAATATGTATGATTGTGTGGATAAGATTGTGTTGCGTGTGTATTTTCTCTAAAGACGTTTTTTTATGCATCTTTTTATCCTGAAAGTTTTTTGATTTGAAGTACTTTGTTGGCGTCTTGCCTATTATATGCACCCCTTGCTTGCTCAGTCTTCGGTGAACGACACACCTAAGTAGACTTATGTTTTACAATTACTAATACTAAAGTGGTTACACTTTATGTTTTAGATAACGACTCATTTCAGCCCTATTGTGTTTTTATAAAATATAAATCAATTGAAAATACTAGGAAGCAAGGAATTTAGTTAGATGGGATGCATAGGCAAACACATGTGCCAACATTTAGAATTATGTAGTATACTTTGCTTTACACTTATAATGAAAGCTGACTTTATTTTAGTACATACATACAAACTTATTAAATACAAACAGAAGATATTTAAGGTGTTTTAAAATACATATTGCAAAAACCCGATGTAAATCATCAAAAGCTATCAAATCAGTGCAAGATATCAATGGATTCTCTATCCTATTAGTGTGCAAGTTCCAAAATCAACTCATTTTCTCAAAACTCTTTTTATTATTATTATATATTAAATAATGTGGCTATGTATGTATGTAAAAACTATAAAACAATATAAATTATAAATATATATATAAAACAATATAAATTACAAGGTACAGTTGTTTATAATATACCTGTTGTGCAGTTTCAATCCTTTCATCCATCTCCCTCTTCTTTTGTATGTTTAGACTGCTTAAAGTAACTGCCTCACGCATCATTTCCACATTCTGCATCAGATCTTCAGGATTTGCCAATGAGCCTGAAGAACTCTTCCTCTGCCTATTTAACATAGACAGATATTTTTTCCAACAGCATGTAACTTTTACATTATTTATATGATTATTTAACTAAATATTGTAGAATAACTAAATTAATAGTATGAAGTATTTTTATTTCTTACAAATTGTGGTTTTAAAACCAACTTTGAAATAAATAAATTTAAATCAAATTGTTTATGCACATTTAATGTTACTTCACAGATTTTACTATTACAATAATTAGGCTTTGCATTAAACTGTTACCTCTTTCTCCTTATAGGGGACGAGGGCGACACTGATGGCCGTTGTGTATCATTTGAAGTTTCTGTGGTTGGAAATTCTGTAGGTATTCCCTGAGATCTTGTTAAGGAAGTGGAATCGGGCATCTCTGTTAGCCCTTTTATTTTTAATATTTTTGCCGTTTCCAATACCTGTAAGTAATAATAAAAATCATAAGTAGTGTACACATCACTTTAAATAAGGGAACTCACTATTTAAATATAAGACAGGTATAAAGCAAGTCAAGGGTATGTCATGTTGTTTATAACAATATTATAATATAAATATACATATATTTACCTGTGCTAACTGCTGTTCTGTCACATTAACTTCACCATAATACATAAAATCAACTATAGTGCGTAAATCGTTAAATGTTACATCCTTAAGAATAACTATAGGGTGGTGAGTTGGATTGTCCACAAATAAAGACTGGAACAAATATTATATTGTTATTATACAATAATACTTAATTTAATGTTTTCATATTATAATTTGAAAACAAGAAATCCATTGAAATGAAACATATTTAGAAACAATAACTCTAAAACTTTTATGTTACATAGTTTATTTTTATTTTTTATTTACCAATATATTATTGTAAAACTTACATGAAAATATGTGCTACATGCTGAAAGAACAACTTTATGTGCAACTAAATGTTGGCCTTCAGCTGCTAAAGTAACATCCACTAGATCTTTGGTGGCAAGCAAATTACCAAACATGGAAATGAAATTTGGTTGATGGTTATTCCACCGAAGACTGTATTGTTGAGACATCTACAAAATGTTAATAAAAAATTAACTATATCAATTTATAAACACAATAAATTAAATGTTTTTCATATTTTGAATCATGGAGATAGCTTAATAATAAATGTTCTGGAATTGGAACATCTGTTTACAGGAAAATTACTATGTTAAATATTACAATATAAGGATGATTCCAATTCACTAAGGTACAATTTAACTATATGAATAATATTGTAAATATTTATAGATACTGATAAGATAACAAAGATGAAGGGTATATTTGTTTTACCTTGATGAGACCCAGATGAAGTGAAGACTAAAGCTAGCACTGTCTGCTTGCCACCCTAGCTAGCAATATCACTTTTTTATTTTTTTAAAATACCTGTAAACTGTAAGTGTAAATGAATAATAACAGACAATCGGAGAATATTGTACTTTATCACAAAATCATTAATTTTAAATGTATATATTCTTTTCATGTGCAATCAGAACTTATCTTTAAAATTTAGCAGAATAATACATAAAAATCAATTTATGATATTATGAAAAGTTATATATTATATCTTACCTGAATCACAGTGCTCTAGAAGTTATCCTTCCCCTTCCTGATAACCTCTTCAAGTTAAACCAAATATATAAAAAAATCCATACATGAGTGTTTGTGTCAAATTTTAATGGTGCAATCTTAAGGATATCCAGGTTTCTGAAACATAAAATAACAATATTTAATTCAGATTGTTCTATGATAATTTTAAAAATTAATTAATAAAAACAAAAATATCGCTATGCATATATTTTTTTTCATGAACTATATTATTTTTTAATTTGATTTATGTTTTTATTTGGACCATATAGTTTATTTCATATATATTTTTTTAAATTACTTTAAATGGAATTTAACAAGGAAATAATAATTAAAAATTCGCTAAGCAGAAACATCAGCTTATTCAATAAAAAATACATCGCAAATGTTTAATTTCCAACTTCGCAATATGCTATATAAATTTAGCTTGTTGTTGTATACAACATCAAATATAATATCAACAGATAATATATTATCTGTTGATATTATAGTATTAATATTGGTGGGAACAAAATACTATAGTTTGATTATAAATGTGTTATTAATTCATTATTAATGAAAATTAAAGTAAAAAAATAATGCAAGTTAATGTTTTAAATCAGCATACTTCCAATAAAAACATTCCAAACTTTCAATATAATTTTGTTCAATTATCTATATTTATTACATTAAATAATAAAACAAACCAACCACCAGTATATCATGAATATATATTTTACTGTTTACTTTATTATTATTATTATCAATTTGATTGTTTACTTGGGTTGAGTTTTTTTTATTAGATATCTAAAACAAAGTCTAGTTATAAATATTGTTACTATACAATATACATTAACCCATTATTTACTAAAATACTGTGCACCGAAACACTCAAGAAAATACATTAAAAACTTAGTATTAACAATTCAAACACTACTTCTAAAACAAAGCCGCAAAAACCTTCTTATTGTAGAAATTTAAGCAACTCAACAATGTTATGAAGTTAGAATAGAATATATTGCTAATACAATACAATACTAAAGATCACTTGACTTTTAAATGAAACTATATTGTGATCAATAAAACATCACGCTGCATCATATTACAGATAAATCACTCTATAATAATTGCGCATTTATGGGACCAAACAAAAAATATATATATCCCGTTTTTGACGAGATCTGTTGCCCAGCAAAATGCTTACTTACTTAGTGCATTTTTTAATTTCTGGTACTTTCACACACGATAATTCAAATTTAAACAATTTTATCTTACAGGATAAAATATAAAATGCACTCACCGATGCTTTTATTATATTATTCTTAACCCACGCCACACTCGCCAACAATGACGACCAAAGTAGAAAGAACCCACGCCAACAAGTGTTGCCGTTAAATTATAGCACAACTGTCGAATGTTGATGTTGTGAAAATCAGGTAACAAAGCTATAAGGACATTTACTCATTTATGACTTATCATTGTCATTTCATTATTGATAACCAAAATACGGTTAATATGAATTTGAATTAAAAATTCTTTAATATGTACCTAGAAAATTTAGTAAATCTTTTTTTTATTATTATTAACATTATTTTAATGTGTTCTGCTAGATTAAGTAATAATTACCATCTGGTAACCCTGGTGTTGTGGGAGTTTTGATGTACATAATAAGTTTAAAGTTCACATTTTTTACAGTAGTGTGTGACAGCAGTCTGCCAGAAGATTTTTATATATTGCATAAACACAATAACAAAAGAAAAAATATTTAATTAATAAAATTAAGAAGTAAGTCTTCAAGGTAGGTGCCATATGTTTTATAAAATATTGCTATTCGAGGAAGAACAATAAATTCATGCTTGAAATTGTCTGTAAACATGTTAGCCATGTTAAGATTATAATTTGAAAAGGATAAAGAATGAAAAATTAATCAACGCGGGCTGGACTTCAACTTGCGACCTCAGGGTTGTCCCAGCGGTCGCAAATTATTTAAAAATTGACGCACTTCATTAAATATATTTTTTATATTTTGGCCATATCAATGTGAAAGTAATAATGTCTTCTGGCTATTTTTAGATCTTCCTAATGTTTACAGTACTATTGTTATTTGTATACTATTACTAATTATGTTCTATGACCTTCATAGTTAAGAAAGGTCATAACTCTAAGAGTATTTATATAATGTGGACACAGTATTCTTTTGGAAGATGCACAGTACACAAATTGCTTGCTAGAAATTATTTGTTCAGGCCTTGTTTACTTAGAGTGTTGGTAACACACAACAAGAGACCACAACACTATTTTTAGTAAAGAGGTTGATAACAATTATGGTTTTCCTGTATCAGAAATGCATATATTTTGTTAATAACCATTTCTATTGTTAGATAATTAAGTAATAACAAAACATTTTCAAGGCAAGTATTAATAAATTATCAGGCTTAGTAGAAAGTTTAAATATAAAAAATACATAATGCATTCTATATCTTAGTTTAACATTAACTAATAGCCTCATAATTAATATATATATATTTTTATAGTTATAAAATGGTTTTTTATGCTATTACATATGCTGTTCTCTTTTTACTTTTATTACAAACTATTGTATTTGCAAGCAAAGGATGATATTATTGCTTTTTTGTGATTTGTTATTGGACCCAAATTAATTTTTTGGGAATGACCTAGACAAAATATCCTCATAAGTTTATGGTGTTGGAGGTTGTCACATACATTTCTTAATACTAAACAATCCCATGATTTCCAAATCAGGAATAATAGAGTTGTGAACATAGCCAAGTTTTTATTTCCATTATGATTATTAAATAATTGAATGCAATTAGTGAAATATGGAATGAAATAATTTGTTTTGCCTATATTATATATTTTTACAAGAAGGTTGTAAAAAGTGATCATAATTCCATAGTGATTGAATAGAAAAAAGTAATACAAGGTTTGCTTTCTTTTAAATTAAAAAATATATATTTTCAGCTAGTCACACAAAATGAGTAAACTTTGTAGACAAGTGTCAATTGAATCCCCAGGACCCACTCTAAAAGAGTGTGTATTTAGTTTTGATGTCCCTGTACCAGATGTTCCTATGTATGGGGCAAGGATAAGAGTTGTGTATGCTGGTGCCTGTTACCGAGCCAACAAAACCCGCTCAGCATCAGTATGCAGCACATCTTCAGTATCCTCTATTGGAAGTTTAACTGGAGAGATGGAAAGCTTTGGTATTCACACATCTACACCGGCTCATGTTGGTCTGCGTGATGGTGCTTTGTTTCCGGGATATGAGGTTGCAGGTGTAGTGGATGCTATTGGAAAAGCAGCAGAATCTATTGATGATATCACAATAGGAACCCGAATAGTTCTATATCCATATGAAGGTGTTCCACATGGATATGCAGATTATATTGTTGTTCCTGATTTTAAATGCTTAGTGAAGGTACCACAGAATTTAAATTTGAGCATTGCTGCAATGTTGCCTACTGGGGCCTTACTTGCCATGAATACTATAAATACTGCTATTGAATGCCTCAATAGTATTATTGAAGGACCTACCAAAAAAGAAAAAGCAACTGTGCTGATTGTTGGAACTGGTGGATTAGCTCTCTGGGCGTTACGCATAGCTACGTACTATTTTCAAAAATTGTCCTACCAGGAACGGATTCGTGTATCGGTAGCCACTTTAAAAGATGAAGGAATCGTTTTGGCTTCAGAAGATGAGGAGTGGGTATCTGATTTATCTTATTGATATGAGGTATATGCATTGTAGCTATTAATGTGAATTATATGGTCAGTATCAAGGTGGTGCAGTGGTCGGAGGACCTGTACGAGCGGCAGCTAGTGGAGCGTACGGTGGATGCGTGCGGCGGCAGCGTGGACGTGGTGCTAAACTTCGGAACCACCTCTCGCTCGCTGCACCGCTCGCTGCAGTGCCTCGCACCGGTAAGTAAAATATGTTAGAAAATAAGCTTTAATTCAGGAAACTGGAAACTCAGACAAACTATCTCCATCGTCGTTACTTCGCGTTCACTTGTGCTAACTTCCTAGTACGAGTTTTGTCGTTACGAAACTTTGATAGTTTTCGAGCAGTTACGAAACGAGCACTTGGTTGTGATTAGTAACCAATCACAATAAAGACCTCGTTTTGTGACTCCTCAAAAAGCTTTCATAAAGTCAAAAGTCGTACATTAGTAGGTACAGGAGTTTGTAAATTAGAATAAAGATAAAAATTCTTATTTTACTACCAGGGAGGCATGGTGCTCGTTACAGAGGACGTTGGAGACAAACTGCTGCCTAAGTTTGCTAAGAAAGCTGATGATATGAACGTTAATATTGTTGTTGTTCAGAATGGGACCATTGAACAACTTAAGGAACTTGTCAAGCTGGTTGCCAATAGAACGGTAAGGAAATATTTATTTATTATTTTGTATTTTTATAAACTAATTCCATATTCAATAATTTATTATATTAGTAACAACTATTGGGTGAGATTATCCAAGATATTTATTATATATTTCCGTAAACATTACTATTTTCTTTGTTGATGAATTTTACAATTACTTTAGTTTAAAATATACAACAACGCATTTAACTTATCTTTTAAAGTAAATGTTAAAACTTATCTAGACTTATATCGACATGGTAACTAATTAAGTGTAAAAATGTAATTACTCTTATAAAGCCTCATACAAAAATAAACTAGACGATTGAATGTTCATCAATTAACCTTTACTTACAGATGTATGAGTTATTTGATGGAATAAAGTAGCTTATGATTATTAATACTTACAAGACATGGCTTAAAATTACGTTACTCGCACAGGGTCTACTTTTACAAAACAAAATGTATTTTAAAGTCGTAGTTTTTAAGTGTTTCAATATTTAGACTGGACTTTGGGATATTTGATGCCCTAACTATTTAGGTAAAATAAATCGTACAAAAAAAATACACGCATTAGTGAAATAAGTCGGATGTAAATTTTTACCCCATGGGTAGAATGAATTGCTTGACAAGTCATTTTTCACAGATGGGGCATCAATGAATTATGATTTACCAACTAATATAGCAGAAAGAATATTCTTTCTGCTATATTAGTTGGTAATAAGTATGAGATAAATATATATACGTTTATGTCAAACTTTTTTATTCATAACATAAGAACGTATAGTCTAGCGCGACAATTTTTCTAATAATTAACGAAATTAAACAGAAATATATTTACTGGAACAAAGACTAAAAACTTTTATAATCACTGATAAACCTATATCTACAACCAATCATTTTAATAATATTTAATCATATAAGTATAATAACTAGTCGCTACATACTTTTCCATCACCATATAGGTAAAAAATTACATTTCAAAATCTTCATAAGATGAATAATGTTAGCACTAAATGTTTAAAACTATTGTTGAGTCCTTCCTTCTTGACTTATCAGAAACAGAATGCGCTGGCGTTGAAAATCTGCAACGCCCATGCATTCTGGTGGCAAATATAACAGACCCTAGTGCGTTATTGCTTTTTAATTCGTTGCAACTATGATTATTTGGATCGAAGTGTGGTTTATTTTGCAAAACTTCTTATATTTTGTGTAATGTGATAAGATGAGTGAGACGTTCATAGAATGAGGTCTGACGCTATCATAATGCTCAGATAAATAGTAGCGACACCAGTATAAGATACACACTCGAAGTTACTTATAAAAGCTAGATTTAATTTTAGTGCAACGTATATCAGAATGTTTATATTAAATCATCTGTACCATCATAGACCAACACTGCCTTTGATTTAAGTGGTTCTACTTAAATATGTTAACTATAAAAACACACCCACTTTCTAATACATGCAATAGATGCATTGCGAATGACTATTATTTTAATATGGCAAATTTTAAATCATATGTTCCTTGAGCTAGAGCGGCAATTGTACAATTTGCGCAATATCCTTCCTCCCCTCTTTTATCACTCAAATAAAAAGACGGAATATGTTTACTTAGATCGAGCCGCCTCCCCACTCCGTGTTCCCGGCAGAGGAGGCGCAGGAGGTGGTGAGGAAGCTGTGCAACTCCGAGATCAAAGGTCGCGCCATACTCAAATTTCACAATATCGACTAAGTCACCATAAAAAACTCGATTTTAGTTATTATATAGGTAGTAATTATATAATGTTCCCATGTAACAATTTCTCCACTAGAAGCAGTTCAAAGAATTAAACTAGTCGCATTTAAGTGTTAATATCGATCATAATAGATACGTACAATAATAAAAATATTATTATATCATTTATAAGAGTGTGTAATACTCAAAGTTTAGGTTAGTTTTAGATGGTAATTAAATATTCTTTATGATAAAACTCGAAGAAATCTATCGCCCTAATAAATTATATAGAACCATCTAACTATTGAGGTCAATTGAAACTCCGTAGACAATCAGTGTTAATTTATACTATTTATAGTGCACTTGTTTTCTGAGCACCATTATACGCCTCTCACCGAGAGAACGAATGAGAGAATGACGGGTTTTATATGTGTCTTAAACTCAATCTCTTGCCAAAAAACTAATTTAAATAATTTTGTATTTTATAATAAATAAAAACCGGCTACCTTCCTTTTTTCCAAGCCGTTCTGGAATTTTTGTATAATTATATAATTCCAATAGTTCAGAGATCATAAGACCGTAGGTCCTTCTGCCAAAGAAAAACTACTATTTTGTATTGTTTTCTATAAAAACGATTTACAACATATTTTGGTTAAATTATGGTTATCGTACTTTAGTATTATTTTATATATCAAGATTGAATGTTTTACGTCTATAGACTTGACATACCTTTTAAAGTGTGTCTAGGTTTTGCTTTTTAAAGGACATTTTTAATTACTTTTTAAAAATAATTGTTTTAATTTAAATAACTTTCTTTAAGAAATCTTTTACAATTGGTGTATCTGAATTTTTGTACCTATATCATAAAAGTGGTGCAAAATCTTTATGTATTATTAAAAAAGAAGCTCTTCAGCTTTTTTATTTGTTTCTCAGAATATCTAGTCAATATAGTTTTCGTGCATAACATTTCGAATACAAATTTGTGTGAAACTTGATAACAGCGTTACCAATTTTAGTATTATTATAGTTAGAGTTTAACACTAATTATGTGTTTGTCAATAATAATAATAAATAAATGACATGATCAATTCGTTTTTAATTTAACCATCATGAAACACAGACACCATAATTTTTATAATATATCAAAATAAAAAATATATATATATTTATATAAGTGTTAATGGGCTTTGTTGTGGTTGACAGCTCGCAGTTTCTTGAAGAGATATAAAGACTTCATATTGCCGACATGTTCATCAACGATCATCGCCTTTGTGGTTTTTTCAAAGTTCCTTGTCCCCCAAATGTCTATAACGGATCTTATCTCTTCATTGGTCGCCGCATGCAGTACTATCAGCACAGACGAGGTCCCGATGCCGCCTTTCTTTATATTAGCACTGGCTCCACACGATCGTATAGCCACGTTGTCAACATGAATATAATTAATAATATAACCGGGAAAATGGTTTTCGTAAACGTATACTTGCCCTTCACTTATGGATACTGGACGATTTTCAACGACCGCGGAGTCCATATGTTTTAACTGGTTGCCCCACTTGCCTATTTCAAGCGGTATCTTAGTTTTCTCACAAAATAGCCTCGCTTTGGCGTAGCTCACAATGAGCAGAAAGGCAAAGCGGTCCATCAAAAGGCGCTGCTGTATTTCAAGTGGATAACATTGCATTAACACCTGTTTCTTGACTATTGTTTAAGAACAATGACTATTGAGCAACTATTAATGGTAGTTTGTAGTAACTTTTTTTCTCACTTTACATTCTTATCAACCTTATATATTTACCTAGGTCAGAGTTGTTTTAAAAACTTATGACTGGTTTAAAATTGCTTATGATGAGCCTACTAGTATGAAAACACCAAATATTCAAAAAAGTAATTAGTTTTATAATTATTAAATGTTAGTAAAATAAAATACAAATATATTTAACGGCACATTTATTATTAAGAAATCATAATTGGTCCCTATAATTAAAATATTTTAAGTTTATATTTTTACAAACATTCTTATACATCCTAAGTAAGGACCAAAGTGATAATAAAATATTTGTTACAAAAATAAAATACATAAAATAAGCTAAACTGCATAATTCCGCCGGACCACAAATTTTCATTGCTTAAAAAAACTGGTTATGTCTCCGTTTGCCCAAAGATCTTTGGCGATCATTCAATACAAAGATACATGATACTTATATTGTATATAAAGTGCACCCGATGTAAAATACAGTTACAATCATTATAATATTTTTAACACATAATATCACTCTAATATTAATTGTATATTTATATCTTAACTACTCATCCATATGTATAAAGAATTTTAAGTGAATTGAATTAAGAGTTCCGTAAGACTTACAAGAGATTCTTTGTTATATCCATTGAATGGAATTATATATCTTATCATTATATTTAATTATATTTAAAAATAAGTCTTCGTAATTCATAACAGTAGTTAATTTTACATATTTTATTTTTAAGTGAATATTTAAACTGTTATGAAAGTCTCGAGCCGCTTTAAGGAATTATCGAAATTTTAAAAAAAAGAAACACAAACGTGTGGACTATCTATATAGATTTAAGTAACTTGATTAGTCTTATTAAAATTGGAAGATCACGAGGATTTTTTAAACATGACACAAGTCAAGTGTTATATATATATAAGAATTTATCTTACCCTATATTAATACAATTTCTTAAATATTTTTATATATACTATTATAAACAGGGACGGAGATTTAGACGAGTCTTACGGAACTCGGAAGGCACTTAGATGCAACATTGCAGTCAAAATAGATAGTCTTCAAAATAAATTTTTGCTAAATATATATATTTTTTAAATAAATTGAGCAAGAGCAAAACGTGTTCTCTTTATTCGCACTTAGTCCCAAACCTTTTAGAGTTACAGAAATTACAAAAAAAAAAAACTAATATAAAACATTGTAAAATTATATAAATTCTTTCTCTTACGTAGTATAAAATATGCATTCAGATTTCATGCTATGTATGGAATTAAAGTACTTAAGCTGCCGATTATAAGCACCAAAACACAAAACGCAGTGTAAGCAGGCGTCATTCGTGCAATGCAATGTTTACTCTTAAACTTATACATATATATAATACGGATGATTTACATTATTCGCCCATTACATTATCCATTTTACAGTGCACTATTTGGATCCAAAACATGGCGAGTAAAAGTGCCTACCTATAGATGGGAGCAAAAGCTCACTAACAGCCTTTATACAATTGGATATTAGTACCCTAGTTGACCTAGCGCTCGGTAAATTAGATAATGTTATAGCTGCTCACAATTCCACAGCAAAACCTGTGGCCTTCCGTGACACTTCGAAAACAACCTTTTCAATAAAGGTCAGTTTAAAGGTCAGTAAATCTGTTTAAACCATACATGTAACAAAAAAAAAAATACAACCATCTTCATATTGATGTCGTTAGTCACATATATTAAACACCAACATGGCGAATCTAAAAAGGCCAACACTTGTATACGATATAATTTTTAAAAATATTTTTAACTTAATAGTGATATAAATTCAGCGATTGTATGTATTTTTATAAAAGGAAGTTATAATGAAATATATAAGTGAGTGGTGCTGAAATGTTTTACATATGTATAGTGGCCGCGGTGTAGCGGGCCTCACCGCGACGCCAACTCCACTGCGACGGACGGTACTGAAAATACAATTCATTATTTTAGTATATAAATTATGTATTATAACTAAATTACAAACGGTTTATAATACTGTTATATTTAAATGATCCCTTCAGAAGTAAATATTCATTTAAACTATATTATTTTATAGGATTCGGAGTCATTTGAATAATGCTTGTGCTTGAATATTTTTGTTGAACCAACGATCTCTCAGCGCTAAGACTTGTGCTACAGAACTCTCAAAGACAACTTTGATAATAATAGCAGCCATACTCAAATTACTAGAGTATGATTTATTAAGTTTCTTTAAGACAACGTAATATATAAAAAGATTTTTTTATTTTATCATTATTTAAAAAAAATAAATGAATAAATACAATTTACTTATAAATCCTACTCAAGTCCCAAATTTATATTATTCAATAGTGCAGCATACTTGACACATACATACTTTTTTTAAAAACAATATCAAAATAGAATCCATAACCTATAATAAATAATACGCACCTTGATGAGAAGTTGTCCGGAGCGTGTGTGAGGGTTCTTGAAGGCGTAGAGCGTCCATACAACCAGACTGCATACAAGTGTGATGGCCACGAAGGCAGCCACAACTCCCCCCACTGGTGAACTATGACTTCCTCCGTCAGCACGCACCACCTCATGCGCGCGGTGGGACTTCACACGAGCCTCCGTGTTATCTGTGTGGAATATCATTTTACAACCTGTCCTAATTACGGGGTTGGGGAGTTGGACATACGTTGCTGAACTTAACATGCTGAGGGTTGGTATAACATTAACTATAAAATAAGATTGCCTCATAAACAGTTTATTGAAAATATCCCTAAAGCTTTATTGCGTTGACCATTTCAAAGTCCTTTGTATGAAATACTCTCTTATTTAAAAATGTTCATACTTCAAGAGTAAAAGGGTTTTTGTACAACAATAAATATATCTCAGATATTATAGATAAGATATATATGAACTTTTGAGAAATATATTATTTTTATAAATAAAAAATAAAAATGATTTTTGAATGAACGTCAAGAATGTTTAGAGACAAAAAAATATAAGTATATATAATTACTCTGAAAAGTAGATTTTTGTCAACACACAATAATGTTATTTTATTCTACTATACTAATTAATAAGTATACCGTCAGTGAGCACGGCGGTGGCGGTGTGGTTGTCTAGTGCGTCAGTCTCGTAGGCCGTGTTACCGCCCACGGGCTTGTCGACGCGCGCCTGAGCATTGCACAACGACTCGTTGGATATGTTTATCTTCTCGCAATCTGGAATTATTATCATAATTAATTTTCATGTTTGAAAATGTCTATAAACAAATATGTGTGTTAAGTTTGTATACATTTTAAATAAACATGGATTTAAAAATATGTACGTCGATACAGGGAGCGAGCGTGAGTGCGAGCTCGGGGAAGCAGTCCCGTTATGTATTTTTGCGTATATTTTTTTTTTGCGTATTAGTCCCGTTATGTATGCTTGTCGTGTAGTGAGCGGATTCCGCGATGCATTAGAATATAATAAATGTCTATTTAGCGATCACGATGTATGGGGGTGATATAAGAAACGTTATACAAAAATATACAACTATTTATTTATAATATACAATGTTTTTTTAAATAATAGTACTGTACTTTCTTTAATATTTTATGGGCCGTCTGTCCGTTAGTTTTCTGCTATTATATATAAAATAATACTTACTTCTTACGTCCCAATCTTGTTTGTTTCTGTCTGTACCGCTAGAGCATTTCTGGACTTGTTCACACCATACACACTGTACAATAACATTATTTCTAAATATTAGAAAATATATAAACTAACGAGAAATTATCTAAATGTATATAAATAGGTGATATCGTACATTAAATCCAGTGTTGTGGTTGAGGCAGCTGGTGCAGGAGTCGTATTGCAAGCACGTGGGTAAGGCGACGAGTTTCAAGATGGTATTGTTGGTGATATCGTGTGACAGGAACGATACTCGGTGATATTCATAAACGGTCTTACGCCTGACATCTGTTAAGTATGGAATATAGAGTTAAAAACCCTAGTGTTCATTCGTTCAATTTAGGTTAAATATTGTGCAATGGCTTTCAATATGCAATACAGATTTGTGATAATTAATGAAAAAAAAAAATACAAAATATTTTACACCCTTGGGCAAATTACAGATGGCTCAAACATTAGCGGCCTGTTCGTCTAGTCATTACATTCTGTTAAATCTTTATTTCCGAATTGGATAAATAATTCGTGTCGCGAGATGCTTTACAAGCACAGAAACAAGGGAAAGACGCAGACAGGAAAAACAATCTGTTAATCACACAAAGAACTGTTCCGTGTGTGAATCGAATCCCTGACCTTGGCAGGGTCGCAGGCACGCAGGGCATTAATCAGTCTTTTAGAAACCGGGTGTAAAGTATTAAAAACAGAAGCATTCCAACTATACAATTTTTGATAGGTCACTTTTATATTTAGTCTATCTAATTACCACAGAGATTAATAATTGATCTATGATCCGAAATTCAAAACAATCTTGGACAACTTCTAACGTCTCACGTGTTAGGTTATTTCGTAAAAATAATTCAAGAAAGGTATTGTAATTTAAATCTTTAGCATTAAAAATTGGATCAGGATTGGATATTATTTATGACCGTCTGTCTCATAATTAAAAATATTTAAAGAAACATTATCCGAAACAAATTGTACGTACTATACGGCAGTTAGTATTGAACAATTAGTTTAATTGGACTCGGATAATTTTAATGATATTGGAGTAAAACAAGTCATTAACCTTTAATAATATCATCATGATATTTGGTATCAGCTAATGTTTATTAAACATTTTAACTAATTTAATTTATAACAAGGTTTAAACAAATAAAAAAAAACTAAGATCATTTTAATAATCTTAGTTTTTTTAAGACTTCAAAGGCAGTTTATGTTTTCATTCGAAGTAAATATTTATTCAAATTAATTATTAAATTGTATGTAAAATTATCTTCTACCACCAGTTTGGAAAGTTAATTGCCACCGTCGGGTCTATTCGAATAAATATTTTTTTTAGTTAGTAGATAACGCTATAACATAACGTCTATATATTTAAATAGAAACAATAACGAACGCTTGCCATTTATTTAGCTATAAGAAACTTAAATTTCTCGTGCTATTTCACTTACAGAACAGAATTTTATCATTAAGGTATGCGTCGCTGATGCCAACTTTGACTGGATGCTCGACGTCGTTGATCTTCTGTACCGGTATGGGCACGTCTCGGTACGCGAATACGATGTCCCCGTTCTTGAACAGAGTCACAGCGAAGGTGAACTTCTTTGTGTGATCCTCTTGTAATGTCGCATTCTCCCAGAATACGGTGAACTTTTCACCTGTAATTTTATTAACAATGAGGTTTTTGATTATTTTTTTGTGTTAAACGGGCAGATCATCATTTTATTGATTATAATTAGTAAACATATATATATTTTAAGTTTTACACAAAGTTAAAAATTCAAAAACACGATTATTTTTTTTTAATTTTTTAATTCCCATTTTAATAAGTGATCTAATTTAAATATTATACAATTATCAAATTGTTGTACCAAATGAACAGTAATATTTGCATCAACATATATTTTAAATATTTATTTATCACTTGTCAGGTACCTATATAAATATATATACATATAACAAATACCTAACCTTACAATTACTATTAAACGATATTCATGACCTTGACGGTACTGAAAAGCGCAGTAATTGTTTGGAAATGCTAACGTTAAATGAACAATGGAGTTCACTTCTGAAAATAATTCAAATCGATTGTCGTAATGATCATCTTAAAAGTTATTTGTTAAAAATTATGCAAAATAGTCATTATTCTATTATAAGATTACCGTAACAAAGTATTACTAACTACAGTAATTAAATTGGAACAGATTTGTGAATTTTGCTTTTAGTTTATAATAGAATGTATATCCAGTAAAGTGAAATTCAATTACTGCTATGTTTTAACAATATTTATTAAACTTTTATCTTAAAATATTGCAGTTATATATTAAGTAACTCTCTTTAAGTTATATGATGGTAAAACGCGATAATTATTTATGTAGATTAGAAAAAAATACAATAAAATAAAAAATATTTGGGCTTATTATATTTTTTTTTATAAAAAAAAACAATAAATTTAAATCATTAAATTAAATCTTTCCGTCATTTTACTTAATACACCATCTGGAATTATCCTGATCAATCGCTAGTGATGGGTGTGTGTACTTAAAATCAAAAAGGACAATAGAGATTGAGTCAGGGCAGAAGGTATATTATTAAGGCTAACAAGTCGAAAATAAATAATAGGATGCTTTTTGACTGTATAGGGAGGGAGTGAGTGGAGGGGTATTAGCAGCTATTAAGAGTATACTGTACAGACAATATTTCCTCACCATCATCATACATGTGAACGATGCTGTCGTTGGTGAGGGTGGTGTCGAAGTTGGCCATGAGTGGTGCTATGTACTGCGTGGCCGCCAGCCAGTTGTGCACGTGTTCGCCCGTGTAGATGAACCCGCCCGTCGCCACCGTGATGTTGCGGACGCCATGACCGTAGAACGGGAAATCGAAGCTCAGTTTTAGTGTCTGAAATCAATTTGCTATATTAGATTCCTATTACATATTAGTAATAATAATAAACAATAATATTACATTATTTTTGTCTTTTGAACTAGTCAATAATTCAATAAATATTTTCTTTCAGGAATGTACTTTTATGGTGTTGCAGTAAATCTGAGCAAGAAATTTTTTTTGCGCAAAAAAAAAACATGAATGTATTCATTTATTTTATAATTTCATTCATTCATACTATCTATGTTATTGCGGAGGGCATTTTAA
Organism: Dircenna loreta; assembly: GCA_963555665.1. NCBI lineage: Eukaryota > Metazoa > Arthropoda > Insecta > Lepidoptera > Nymphalidae > Dircenna > Dircenna loreta. The sequence goes on along the minus strand of OY743092.1, from coordinate 6,013,576 downwards.
GTGGCACATTAAAAAATATAAGGCTTTATTGAATATGACGTGTCCTGTGTTGGAATGAAAGTTATATTATTTAAATGGAATACATCCAGTTTGTACATTAATTCATTCATTTCAATCCAGCTCATAAATGTAGAAAGAACATTATCACAATTGGTTAATCCTGCTTGATTGCTGTTTAAAGATAAGAAACATTATTCAATAAGTTAAATAGCTTTAATACTCACTGTGGCTCGTCTGTGTGAGTCGCTGAGTACTCCGTGTACTTCTGATTTTGGTTCAGTTATATTTGCCCAGTATTCTTGGAAATAAGTCACATTGCCGATAAATGTGCTGTTATAGAAATCGTGATTGTCCTGAAACCAAACCCCATTAGCTATTATATAATTAATATATTATGTATATAAACATATAATTTACTACATTTACAAATGCGCATTCGAAAACGTTCGGAATATTAGTTTAAATTGTACAAAGGATGTATTGAATTGAAAAGTTGCACAAAGCCACATTCTTTAAACTGCGAAATATGATACTCGTGTTGTTTGTTTCTGTAGAGAGTATCTTATTTTAAATATAATAACATATTGTCTATATCTTTTTAAAGGCACTACTTGTTTAAGTGTTGTACGACCCATAATGTTTAATAAATACATTTTTTTTTGGATCCAACTGTCAATTCCAAAGATTAACGCGTTCTAACAAAACCACTCTTCAGCTACATTATATATATGAGCCAAATACTAAAATTAGCGTCTTCATATTATTTTTTGATGTTTCCCATATAGTGATGTACTTGCTTTGATTATTTTAAATTTATATATATTTAATACTTACATAGTTTATTGAAGTTAAATTCTTTTCAGCCTTAATTGTTTCCTTGAATATGTTGTCAGAATCTAAAAACATACAAAATATATAATAACATTTTCTTCATTATTATCACGATACTTTGATAACACTAAATACTCAAGACACTTTAGTACTAATATGATATTTCAAAGCTATATTATATGTCAGCATATCCTACATTTACTGACATATAATATAGCTTTGGTGACTGAGTTGACTCACATATTTGACTTTATATTATTTTAATTCAAATTAAAAAAAAACAAATTAAATTTTCAAATAAAATCTATTTTGATATTATTAAACAAGAAAATTATTAAAGTAATACTATAAATATATAATACTTTGTTTAGGTATGTACTTTCAAGTTTGTTATTGTTACACAGAGCGTGTTAAATTCATCGATTATAATTTCATGATGAATTTCATGAAACCAATTCAACTACTACAATATCGGGACACTAATTTACCGAATATATTGAATAATAACATAACTAATATGCAATAAGACGTCTGTTAAATAGCTAAGCAGCCATCTCGTTATACAATTTACTAAATGCTAGGTTAACTAGCGTACTAATATCGGATTGTGAAATGGGTTGTTAGTGAGCTAGTGCTGCCATCTGATTGGTGGAGGGTTTCGGGTCGATAGATAAAATGACCGCATTAGATAATAAATTTGTAGATATATTTAAAAAATATATAATTCAGTTTGAATCGTGCCCTTCTTAGTGGAATGTTATTTATTTAAATATAATAGGTATGTATCTACTTATATAATGTAATAAATACCCTAAATTGTATAATACACTTATATTTAAAATGACCACTTATTAATTAATCGAATTCCAACTTTCTTTAAATGTCGTATGTTTTGGTATATTTTAGAATAGCAAAATAATGTAATGTTTAATAATTTATTAGCCTTTGACTTATATCAACACTGAATTTTAATAATATAGTGATAACGTAACTGGTGTTTATTATTTTTATATTATATTTATTAAAAACAAAATATTTCACTAATGATTTTTAAATTTACCTTCACAACTTGTTTTTTAATAAATATGTATAAAAATATTTATGATGATGAATCAATAATTATTATTTCAGATTTTGTTGATATTTAAAATTTATGTTTTTTTTTTTAATTGACCATTATTAAAAGTACATTCTAAATTGACTTTTTGGAAAAAAAAATGTGTGTGAATAATATTAACACGTATAATACTCACTGTCATCGGGGAGTATGGGATCGCTAACTTTGGGCTTGTTACCGGTTACATTCACATGTAGTATACCAGATCCGTTGACCCCGAGTAGCGGTACCTTTGTCACCACGGCCGGCGGCGCCGCTGTCGGTGCTGCAACATTGCGATCTTTATTATCCTCTAATATAACCATGTATGGAGGTACTGCGACACAGTTTGCAATTATTGTTTACGACATGTATAATTTTGTGTTCAGTAAAAAACAAAATACAACAAAAAAATATATATTTGTAAGGTAATGGCGGGTTGAACCGACAAACGACATTTAAATTTCGGAAGGGAATAAATTTATTCAAAAAATAATAATTAAGTGGCGTCTAAGCCCTTCATGTTCCTTTTTAAATTGCCTATAGTAAAAATAAAAAAAAAAATCTGCCCTAAATTGAAATTTCTGATCGGTCGGTATTATCTTCACTGTCGGATAAACTTCACATTTACTAACGTAAAAATAGATGTATTGTTTTGATTCCCATAGTAATCAAATAATAAATCAAAATATGAAATATTGTTAAATAAAACGCAATTATGAATTAGCGAGGCAGAATGGTAGGCCGCATTGCGGTCTCTATAATTGGGAAAAGGAAACTGCGTCCTTAGCGTTTGTATAACTGTTTAAAGATTATAGTAATTGTGTTTAGTGAGCATTATACCATTACATCGTGTGAGTAACACAGGTCAAGTCATATATTAAATTAATATACATGATAATGTTACTTTATCCCGTTACATTATGAAATAGTGCTGGGATCTTTATGGAAATAATAAAAACTGGGGTCTAAAATTATCACTTCAAATTGAAATCGGGGTCATTGTTTGAGGAAAAAAAATATAATAAATGGGCCAATAGTTTAAACTAGATTAGAAATAATCGCAAAGCCTAATGGTATTTATTAATTTAATTAATAACAGATTGATATACAGCAGCAACCGCAACAACAAAAAAATTGATAGAAAAATAAAATCGATATATATTATTAGAAACATCGAAGATATATCGATGAAACGAAAATACTTGCAACATTATTTTATTTTTTAAACCAATGTGCAATTCATGTTTCTAAATACAGTCAATTGCTTAGTTCGATATAAAAGTTGATATATAAAAACAATACTTTAACCGCAAAATAAGGACAACAGCAAAAACAATAAGGTTTAGAAATGAAAAACAATATTCCATTGTCTTTATAATACTGTTTAAGAATAATAATAATGATTGTAAAGGCATAAATAAAATTCACAGCATTGCCTATTTTAATCGCAGAGCTTGACATAATTATATACATACATACGCAATGCATTAAAAATATTATTATGTGTAATAAATAACTGCTATTTTGAAGCACATTTCATTATCCAATCTACAGCGTACTACTTGATCCCAAAATATAGCAAGTAAAAGTGGCCACCAATTATATGGGAGCACTAGCTCACTAACAGCCTTTGCACAATGCGGTATTAGTACGCTAGTTGACATAGCGCTTAGTAAATTGGATAAATAGTAAATTGGATTAGACTTCAATATTAAGTTTGATTTTTCTTAACTCAAGTTTTATTCGCAGTTGCAAGCAAAATATAAAAAACAAAACATTTTTTACCAAAGGTTATTGATTGTATAATCGGTCTCCGAACCAATGAACAGAGATATCTGAACCAAGACAGTTACTAAGGAAAAATAATGAACACAACCAACGCTCACGCATACCTATCTTTTGTACGTTTCTTCAAATTATCCTTAAACTTTTGGTTGTTTTGTTATTCGTTATATGACAGAAGCAAAGGGATTTATTAAATATATTATAACATTGAATTCATGAGAAATTCAAAAAGAATATTAAAGTAGAAAGAAAACAGTCTATAATCGATTTTTTATGACTTTCCTTTTGGATACGTGGCGTTCTTTAGAATGTAACCGGGGCGCTCAAAATCGACAGACTTAATTTTAATATTTGTTTTCCTTATAGCATGTTTTTTTAGTAGATGGTATGAGACCTGTCTCATGTTATAATATTAACCGAAACAGTTTACGTCTTACGTCTCACTGCATTGTTTGAGTCCATTTCTCATAACGTATACAAGGCGTCGGAATCAATTAAACAAATCATTTTTTATGGCTACAAACATATTCCAGTAGTAACGGACGTATAACATACATATATGTAGTAGATATATTTCTTTCTATTATAATTATTAAGTCGGACAAATAGTGTTATCTAAGACATGTAGGTTTCCATACAATCAGCTCAAACAAATGTAATTATTCATAATACTAACAATTTGTTGTCAAAGTTGAATCTGCACGAACTACTTCTGAACCCTATGCCCGGAAATTAACGAATATGACAAAATAACGTGACTGGCTTCACTCCATATCATATGACAAGATTATTGCAAAAAAATCGCATCGTTGGGGTATTCATAAAAGTAATCGAGGAAAGAAACGTAAAGATATACTTTTATTTTATGTAGAGGTATACTTTGCCAGGAAACACTGTGTTTGTGTGTGTGTTACACTTAAGCCTAGTAGATATACGATTTGACTTTCTTAAATGATATTATTCAGGTATTAAAAATGGATATATTTAAAGCGATTTCCGTGAAATTCTTAGATTACATCACAGGTATACAATATATTTGATATATAAAATATTTCTCTCTCACGTCAATAATAATTTGCCGATTAACACAGAGACATTACCTCGTTGGTTTTCGTTGATTCTATGTGATAAACTGATTGCTAAGCATTCTTCATGGTAACCTGTTTTTATGTATATATTTATTATGACGTAGTAAATATTGAACTAAAGATTCCTGCGGAATAATCTTGAACAGTTCTATGATATGGCACGTATCTGCACGGCATTGAATGAATATCGTACGTACAATACTAATATAAACAGAATATGCTATGCATATTCAGTGTTCAGGCGTACGACACTGATATTAATTAAACAATGAATACATTCATTGTTTAACAACCAGTGGTGACATATAATCGATAGGATTAAAAGCATAATGTACTTCTAGTTCCAAAAAAAGAATTTAATTATTTCAAATAATTTGTTCGTTCGAATAAAAAGCATAATGTACTTCTAATTCCAAGAAAATGAATTTAAAGTTTAAAATAATGGAGGATAAAATGAAAAAACAAGAAATTATACTCCTCATAACTATCGTATCGAGACGATGACATCATTATTTAGTATTTTTTAATATCTGTGGAATAAGTAAATTACTTGCTTTTCATGTTTACGATGATTCCAGTGTATAATACATCTATTTCACATACAATTTTGATAAAAGTTCCTTTAATTTTATCATCATTTTATTCGTAAAAAAAATCGTAAACCGTCTATTATTTTTGAGTAATGCGCAGTTGACAGACCTTTAAAAAACTATTGTTCAGTGTTGTACCATATGACACATACACGTGGCATCTAATAGACTATATGATAACAACCTAGAAGAACAAATTCTATTATGTAAAACGTAAGAAAGAAGCTCTTCTAGAGATATATTTATAAATAGATAGAATATATATTGCATCATGCGTCTGTACGTCCATATAGTGAAAAAATTGTGTTAATAAAAATGAACTAGAAAGACATTAGTATAAAGTATTCATAAACATTCTGACAGTTCCTTTCAGACATATTCAATTTGAATTTTTTTGAACAATATATAAAACAATTTTCAGTTCCTTGTTCTAAATGGATGTCTTAAATTCTTAGCAAATTAGTTTGTTTATCCTTCGTTCGTGTATAATGTGATGAAACTGGAAAAAGGTAGCTTCTTATTGTGTCTACGCAGGACTTCAACTTAGAACACAGCTAGATTTACCTAATAAAAGACATGTGTGTTTAAGTTTTAATACAGTCGCATCCTTCCTTACACGAAATACCACAAACTGGAATAACAAACCTCTATAGGTATATAAATTTGTGTTATAAGCTGAGTCTAGAATTGTTTTAAGATATTCAAAAGGTTTTTCCGAATACGTTTTATATATACCTACCTATACAGATTAGATAATTACGTATTGTATAACGATATATAATTTACAATACCATTAATAAGAAATAAGTAGAAATAAATAATATATGCATTGAATAATAAATGTGGTGTAAGAAATATCGAAAACAGTGTAAGCATTCCACATGTTCCACGTGTATTGAAATTTTATATATTGTAATATAAGATACAAGTGGTAACAATGAAAAATGTTCAATTAATACGCAATTATTTGTTTAAGAATATAATGTTTATGGCTTTTGTATTGAACAAATTGACGTGTTTTGTTTGTTTGAATTTATATTTTATTCAAGTCAGTAATGTTGAGTGATTTAAGTATAAATATTATAACTGTAAAATTACTAGTGCAAAATATTTCGGTAACACACCAGTACTATTTAAAACTTATAACGAGTCACAACAAGACAAGACAGCGAAACATTTGTTTGTAAACGAGCCACTCTTTTAGAATGTGTATATTTTTGCAATTTTACTATGTAAAAAATAGTATCATTTACTTAGGTACTAACCTTCAGTCGCTTTTGTGGTCTTGTTGACATCAGCAGTGACATTTGGTATAGCATTCGATGTTATAGCGACTGTACTGACATTACTGCTGATAGGAGTCTGCTCAGACAACGCCGCGTCACTTGCATCCCGACGTTGTCGGCCGTGGTCTTCATGAAATATGAGATCTGGTTTCACTCCACTATACTGTAAAGAGCCCTCGTGTACCGTGTATTCTGGTTGTGCTAAAACAAAGATTACAATATCGTTAAAAGTTACTATTTGAACCCTGTGTGTATTTTTGATAACATTTATAACAGAATTGTATGACGCGAAATGGAGCCCTGTAAGAGGAAAACCTGACTATTAGTTTAAAATTTAAAAACTAAGAAAAAGTTAGCACATAAAGGTTATTTTATTTAAGGGTATTTTTTTTTGGATTGCTTGTGTTGACAGAGCTGTATGGCGCGAAATGGAGGCCTGTGATGGAACAACTTGTCGATAAGTTAAGATCTAAGAAATAGTGAGTGACGTAAAGGTCATTTATTTATGTGTATACATATAATAAGCAATAAAACACCAACAAGAGTGTATTTTATTAATAGCGTAAGAGTAATGAAACTAGTGATAGTTAAAACCACTTGGTAGATAATTGTTATTTCAATTACATTTTAGATCACCAAGATTAGTTTTAATTGATATGGCAGGAAGCAACAGTTTATATCCTTCTCTCACATTTTAACTGACAATATAAACATTACCAATTGTTTATTATTAATAATTATGATATTAAACACGTAATTTTGTATACACTTGAATAGAAATCTTTATATATATATATATATATATATAATTTTGTTAATTATAATATACAATGATAATAAAGTAATAATGAATGTGTTTGAATATGTTCCAATTAAAATATTATAAACAATATTATTGTATAAAAAATTCTAATTGACATCTCAGACGTTAAGAGAACCAGTCTTTAATAAAAAAAGGATAATGACTAAGACAGGTTATGGAGGAAATAAAATGAATTTTAAGTTTGAACCTTGAAACAAAATATTTGTTTACAATTTAGAATAAATTAATATGATTGAGAAAGATAGAAAGAATATACAGATACAGATACAGCAGGAAATTATTCTAAAGATATTGTGTGTCTATATATATGGTAGATCAGCTTAACATCTCAAATTAATCAGATCTTATTTATATATATATATATATATATATTGATTATCACACAAACAAGGTGAACACACTATATAACAAAAGTTATCACACTAACAAGCAAGCAAATTTTTAACATAATTAAAATTTATCACATTAAAAAAGTGTCAATTATATGTGCAAGCCACATGGATATGAGTGACATACTATATAATAATTATACTCATACATATTAATTTATTTGAAACACATTGAAAAAATATAAAGATAAAGAATATACAAATTTTAGGCCAGATTATTATACTTGTATGGCTTATATGGAATAAAATAAAATAAAAAGAGTCAAAATAATTTAAAGTATTAATATGATACCTTATACATTAAAAATAAAGTTGAAATTTCAATCCGAACTATACAATACATTGTTAAAAGTAAGTAGTTCAATAAATGCAACAATAAGTATTAAAATGTTTTAAAGAATTTATGATAAGATTTGATATATATATAGTCCTATAGTATAGTGTTACTTGTTGTATTTTGTGTTATTGTTCTGTTCTGTGTGTTGTTATAATAACCTCAAATAATAATTTATTTCAGTGTTGGCATTTGAAATTTAAAAAAAATGTGGTGTTTTTTTTTAAATTTAGCTAATTATTAACATTTGTTGATTTGATATGTGTGATATCATACCTAATGCAAATATTTAAAAATATGTTAATATGAGTAAATGAAACCGGGTTAATAATTACATAATAAAATAATATAAAAATGGTTTGCCAGAGGTTGATTGTTGTTGGCCCAAATCATTTTATTATTCATTGTATATTTATTTAAGATGAAAAGTTTGTATTTTTATTTCTATGTATTTGGTTGAAGTTATCTTTATTTCTAAGTATTTGGTTAAAGTCAGTCTATGATTGTATTCACAAATAAAAGTGCAGTATTTGAGAATATTTTGAAATAACCAAGTATAGGATTTAATTTCTGTTATTGCTCTTAGTAAATTCCTAACAATGTCTAATCAAAGCTAATGCACTTCCATGTCATTTTAAAGAATTATCAATTCTTTCTGGGGATAGTTGACATCATGTTATTCTATATTAAAATATGTATCGAAAAACATATTGGTCTTAATATACCCCTTAACTATTACAACATTCTAAAACAATAAGGAAAAACCGAGAGACAAACCATGTTCTTAAAAAACACAGGAATTGTTATAAGAATATTTTTTTAGGTTTGGATGATTACCCAAAACTGCAGTGACTTATACTGTTAGTAAAGTGACCTTTAGTTGACGCTAACCATTCATACTTCATATAGATAAAAGAGAGGAGAGGTTAGTTACATTATCTTAAGGTAACTGATATAACTTATTAATAGATGTAGAGTTTAATAAAGAGTTCAATAGATTACAAAATATAATAGAATAAAATAAAAACAAATCATATGAAATACATTGAGGTAATTGTCTATTAACAGACTCTATTGCAGCATTTGAAAGAAACAAAGAAAAAATACTAGCAATAGAAGCAGCCTTGCCATTTGCTTCTGAATAGATAGACTATGAAATGGTTGGCTATTTCATACCTATAATGGGAATTACTTAATTAGTTTAGGTATTCAAATTTTAGCCAAGGGCCGGCAAGAGCCTTTCCAAAGATTACCCCAGTCAAACAAAGATAGGCAAACATACAAACATAAATAAAGTTTTTATTTCTTGGTATCATGTAAATAAGCACTTAAGAAATAAATACTATTTTATTGTCACAGATGGACACATATTTAAGAGTATAGAGAAGCTCTCATTATACTACATATTTATGATACAAATCTAGATAAAATCACTCTTACTCTCATGTCTAGTATAATTTTTAAAAACATGAAAAAATATTAGTGTATCTTGGAATATAATAAAAACGAATACAATATATACGTAAATAAATGAATAATATATAAGTCGATATTAATATAACTTATTTTAATTCGTAATAATGTATGATATATATATTGAAATTGTTTACTTATAATTTACGTCATCGCTTCGCAAATACCAATATAATATTAGTAATGGACCATTATATGTGTTACTTGACACTAAAATATTAAATATATAGTTGAAATAAACTCACCTGTTATAACGTAAGTAAGCGAAAAACATAAAACGCAAATAGTCTTTATAAAATTCATTTTGATCTTCAATTGCATAAAGTCCATTTTTCCAAAAATATGTATGTTATTGTTATATAATTGTCATTTAATTTGACGTTATCCACGGTGGCACCTTCAAGGTAGTATTTCGTTTTGTTTCTTGTGTGCAACCTGAACCAACAAAGCGAGAAACTGCCAACTTGTAAAGTCCAGTTAATGCGCAGTGTTCAATATATTTTTAAGACTAAAAACAGTACTTTCTTAAATATATAAAATTTCTAATCTCTTTTTCAGAGGACAGAAACACTGGTATTGCAAAAGCACGACAGTCGAAGCATTCGACGGTTTTTAAAATTCTATCCTTGTTATTCTCGATCTATAGAATGTCCGTTCGAATGTTCGATTCTGTACAAACTACGAACTTGAAACTACAAAGAAGTAGTAAGTACAAACAGGACAGATTAAATTACTAAAGTAATACACAGTCTATGGTATATATTATTTGAGCATAGACTATAAATATAAGATACAACTTATAGCCGTAACAGACGTGTGTAATTGTAAATAGCTTATTATAACGGATAAAAATATTGTTTGCAGCTAGCGGGGTTATAGTATTGTTATTACCTACGGTAGCCATATTTTGTAAACAATACCGTTCAAAAAGTTACGGATGGTCCAAACCTCTTCTTTTTTAAATATTAATATTATTTGGAATTCCCTTATTAGACGAAAAGGCACCTTTTATTTATTTTCTCTTTTTTTTAATTTTAGATTTTTATGTTTAAAATAAATCTTTTGTTTGAGTTTGGTTTAGATGTCTATTAGCGAGTTTTGTTCTCACTCAGTAAATATATTATCATCATTATCACATCCTGGCACTTGTTTCGTGGCTGATCGCTTTGTTTGGCTTTCGGGCACTGACGCCTGTTTTCTTAGGGCTGAATTCAGTTTGGCTTTGCTATAAACCAAACTGTTCCGTCACACCATCGCCTCTTGACCCATTCAGCCTACCATCTACCATCAATATAAATAAATATAAATACAATCTACCATCAGGAGGAGGAAGGACATGCACCTTTCCAGATTCCGATCATGAAATCTTGAAAACTGCTTAGTTTCCGGGAATCTTGCGCCATCACGTGCGCGGTCATTATAATCTTATATTTAGGATTTGATTTCGGTGAGATTTGAGTCAACCGTACTTAGCACACTCATTATACAAAAACATATCTAAAAACGTTTATATAGTTCGTATGCGACGTCACGCGGTGCCCTAGTTTCAAATGTTCTACAATGTATATAAAATTTAGTTCTATAATATTTTGTTCTCAAAATATTCTCAAAAAAATATTTATTTAACCAGCTCTTAAAAATATTTATTTAAACAGACAAAAAATAATTTAATTACAAAATATTGTATACACAACTTGAGGCAAGTTTTTTTATTCTATTATATGCCGAAAAACACTTACAAATAAAATTGTAAATAATCTATCATTTGTATATTATTTTTATGCTTTTGACAATGCCAGTACAGTTAGATAGCAGGTTATATTTTACAATCGTATCAGTGGGTGGTAACACCCTTAAATAACATACACATCCGTGGGTCCAGAGTTCTTGTCGTCATAATAATACATTATCCTGACTGCTTGTCATCACTCCTGGTCGCGTCAGAATACAATATGATCACGTAAGAGACGAATAATAATATAATCACGTAAAGCATGCTTTTGATATTTGTATAATCTTAATATAAATAAGAATTTTTGCCTTAAAAGATTTCTTTACATTTAAAAATAAAACGTATGCCTTTCTTTGCTTTGTAGGTCTCTTATTCTATCCTGAAAGCTGAATATTGAATTCCATAAAGCCTCTTTCCGAATATATATTTCTGATTTGCATATTAGTTTTCATGTCCTATTTTAAATCCTTAAGGTTTGAGTTTCAGAAACGTTGAATTGTAATTGTATTTAAATTTTAATAATTCAAAATCCTGTTTGGGTTTGGAATCTTGAAATATGACTTCTAAATACTTGGTTGCATTTTATGGCCATAGAATATATATAGAATTATCTATATTCAACATTAAGTTGGTCGTTCATTCGTTTTTAAGTTAGAAATGTGAACTTGTCGTTTTATACCGTTGTCATCAATTTTTGTCTGTTTGTCGCTCCTCTGCTTCACCTTATATAATAAGTCATCTATCATAGTTTAAAATGTTACTTTTGTTTTATTTTATTATTATTATGTTTTACTATGTTTACATCAAATTTTAAAAATATGTTTATATTCGTCCAGTACTTGTCCCGTGATGCTCTAAAAGCACACGGATAAACAAACAAACAGAGTTGTGTCATGTCATTACACGTAACACTAGCACAGACTAGGCCTTGTTAGAACGTTATTATATGTATTGATATAAATATATTCAAAAATGTTCAAATGGCGGTGGAGATTCCCAAACATTTCTTTTATTATTTTTCTTAGTTATTTTTTTGAACAAGTTTACTATTGCATAAAAAAATTATTTAATATATGTAAAAATGTAAAGTATTTTAAAAATCATAGCGCGCGACCATCTTCCCCATCCCGCGTTTTCTGAGCTATCGCCAAGTACATATATCTCTAACTGCTTTATAGCCCATTTTAACCGATTATTCCCACCCACTGCTCGAATCCTAGCGACCTAGTTGACCTAGGTCTACCATTTTTGATATTTGGGGTTGATAGATATAGAACTACCTCTATTGTATGTATATTGTATATTTTATAATCAACCTATCAATCAACAAAGGATACAAGATACAAATTAATGAATATTAGAATTCAGAGAATGACGATAGATATAGTTTGTAACTACTTTTATTTTATTAAATATTCTAAAACTTTAAAGGTTTTAACAAATTAGAGAGGGTCTATGTTTATTTTAAGAAAATCCTAAGGATAAGAGAAGAGAAAGAAAAGAGAACACTTCACATCTACTTTGAAAATTGTATACACATATTATCAGATTATAAAAAAAATGGTGTGAAAACATATCGAGATTTATTTGTATATTTGTGGCTTCTTTAACAAATTGAAATACCCGTAAGTGTGAATTTAATAAATAAAGTGAAATACCCTTAAGTGTTTTATTAAAATGGTATTTTGAAACCGATAAATCCGTACTACTTACAGACTTCCGTTTTCATCTTGGAACAAAGTACTCTTTAAGATCGGTCTAAGCTGGTCGTTTAATATTTTCGAAAAATATCTATGGTGAAATTCTTGTATTAAAAGCAGTCAAACTCTTTTTGCCCATAAGTATACCACAATATTATAAACATTAAGCGCACTCGTCGATTAATTAAATACAACATTGTTTTAAATAAATTGTATTAAAATGTATCAACAGTAAATCAATCAACTTGAACAAAATTTTAAACAGAAGCATACAAATTAAATAAAATACAGTAGCAAAAATGTAACAGGTACTCTCTTAAATAAATAATTTTAACATGTATACATATGAGTAAGACTCCTTTAATAAAACGCGCCACCACCGTTTCCACGCGGGAAGACAGATCCGCAAAAGTTGATTAAAAAAACAAAGCGTTTAATTTTCTATATTAAAAAATATACATTGATCGGATCTATTGTTTCTTATTTGAATTGTTATAGTGCAAGATTTGTTATTTCGTATTAATTTTTATGATAACCCAAATACCAAATTTTATTTAAAAATTGTGTAAGTTTAATTGTTTCTCAAACCAACGGAAGGTAGATACGTTTATAAGTATATATTAACCTCTAGTGCTATAATATATTAGTCTCTATGAGTACATATAGCTACTAAGAGATATCGAACTTGAACTTCTATTAATTAACATATTTTATTTGTTTCGCCAAAACATGAATCCATGAAAAACAAAGAAATCTTCATTTCTGTTTTATTCGATATCTTTATGTACATAATTATTAATAAATAAAAAAATATTGCAATAGATATTTGTCTGAGTAATTTCTTTGATGATTTGAAAATTAATTGAAAGATATCCTAAAGTTTTCCTACAAAATAACCTATAACACACTTTGACCTCACCTTTCATGTTTGAAACCGCGACATTTATTTTTTTAATATTTTAATTATTTACAGCTTAGACATCAATTACAGTTTTTTATATAACCCCCTTTAGAGTCGGAATCTCCCAAAATACTCTTTCTTATTCCATATATATTTACTAAATCTGTTGTTGACAGTGAACCAGAACTTCCTCTTTATATTTATATATATTCTTCCATATGACAATATTTTTTTTCATGGTCTCACCAAATAATAATAGCATTCCTTGTATAACTTATAATTCCTTGTAGGGTGAACCTATAGTCGAAGCCAGGACAGATAAAAGCCAGCCAGAATAGACAAGAATTCGAAGAATACGAATACGAGTAAATAATACTGATAAAGGCATACAAATATTTTATGTGTTTCATAAAATCATATATATATAATTGATTATTTAGGTCACAGTGCTGAATCTTTGAGGAACGACCGTGGAAAACTTTCATTGAATTAATATTAACAACGAAATTACAAATTAAAGGAACTAAGCGTAACAAGTTAAATTGTCTGGTCGAATTTTAATTATTTCAAAAAATTGGTGTGGTTGTGGCTTCCTGTCCAAGTCAACATACTTATCGTCTTATTTTCACGGAAAAACATAAATAAAGATAATTAAGATTTAAGGATTAATATATCAAACTAAATGATGACTAATTATTTGAGGAAACGCAGAACGGACAGAAGCTGTTGGCGGCATATAGTCTTATATATCTATAACAGATATAAAAAGACAACTTCACTTTTCTTGATCTACCAAAGTATTTTTGGAGGAAGCGTATTTTGAATATAAATTTTCTATAAAATGTTATCAAGGAATAAGACCGAATATTTGAATATCCGATCCTAAATAGGAATTATAATTTATAACTCGAAATCTGAAAGTACAATTAAATATACAAGGTACCTATTTAGTTTAAAAATAAAAAAAATGGGTAGGCTACCGTACTACCTGGTCTACAAATTATGATCTGAACTTTCTAGCAAAATATAGTGCGAGTCGACGCGTTACAACGTTTCTGAAACTCAAACCTTGAGAAGTTAAAATAGGACATGAAAGCTTATATGCAAATTAGAAATATATATCCGGAAAGGAATATGGAATTTAATATTCAGCTTTCAGGATAGGATAAGAGACCTACAAAGCAAAGAATGACATACATTTTATCTTAAAATGTAAAGCAATCTTTTAAGGCAACTTAAGATAAACTAAAGAGAATCTTAGAAAATTCTTATTTATATTAAGATTATACAAATATCAAAAGCATGCTTTACGTGATTATATTATTATTCGTCTCTTACGTGATCATATTGTATTCTGACGCGACCAGGAGTGATGACAAGCAGTCCGGATAATGTATTATTATGTCGAGAAGAACTCTGGACCCACGGATGTGTATGTTATTTAAGGGTGCTAACACCCACTGATACGATTGTATAATATGATTTGGCATCTTACTGTATTAGCGAATAGCATGCAAATAATGTACAAATAATACGTTACTAACAAATTTATTTTTACTAGTTCTTTCATATATTAAAATAGAGTAGAAACAAATATCTTTTTTCAAATTAAATTGTTGTCCGTATCACTGAACTACTTGACGGATGAAAAAATGGATTATTGTTTTAGGCAACTTAAACACTACTTTAATATTATTTTAATAATGAATTAAATTGGTAAAATCACACATTTTAACAGAAAAACACAAAAACACGATAAAAAATTATTAAGATTTTGATGAAATTCGGTAAAATTATCTGAAGCAACATATTAATTACCATAAGGCTAACAATAAATGGCATTCGAACGCAACGCATTCGAAGTATTTTAATTTAAAAATATTTAAAAAAGTGGTCGAACTAGACATGTATTTTTAACCAAACCTTGTATTTTTCTAGGGTGTGGGCGATATTTATATGTATTTATTTAGAAAAGAAATCTAGTTTATGTATGTTTATCAGTAGTCTAGTACCCATAGTACAAGCTTGGCTTAGTTGGCTAGATTGCTTTGTGTAGGAATTTCCGAATAGATATTATTTGTTGTTATTATTAATTAGCATTATATTAATAGGATGATACCCACAGCATTAATTGTATATAATACCATCATAGCAGGCTTTTGATGTAACCAAGTTTATAAATAAAACCAACGAGATAAAATGAAGCAGATATCATATATTTAGTCAAATGGTGAGAGATACAAAATATGCACCAAGCCTATTGCTTAAATACCTAATTCAAAAGATATGAAATACATATAACTGTTCACTCAGATAGATTCCAATATCTCAGTTTATTAAAAATCTCTAGAACACTTTTCCGCTTGATTAATATTATATATCTGTCCACAATCTAGAGTTAAACGGTTAAAGTATTTATTTACACAAGTCCAATAAATACAAAGTCAATTAATTTACTTCTAGTAGCTGTCATCATCAGATTCCGTTTTCATCTTTGAA
Organism: Dircenna loreta; assembly: GCA_963555665.1. Taxonomy (NCBI): domain Eukaryota; kingdom Metazoa; phylum Arthropoda; class Insecta; order Lepidoptera; family Nymphalidae; genus Dircenna; species Dircenna loreta. The sequence goes on along the minus strand of OY743092.1, from coordinate 5,997,046 downwards.
CAAAGTACTCATTAAGATCTGTCCAAGCTGCTCGTTTAATGCCATTGAAGAATACCTATGGTGACATTTTGTCTTATTGTCATACATCGTTGTGACCACGGCTATGCCGGAATATTAAAATCATCAAGCACACTAGTTTTGCAATATTGAGTAACATATGTGAACATGAATTAACTAAAACAAAATAGTAAAAACAATAAATTAAATACACTAGCAAATTGTAATAGATACTCTCATATCTTAAATAAAGAAATTTGACATATATACTTATATTTAAAGGGTCTTTATTAATAGAGAGAGTTCGTTCGTTCTCTCTCAGCGGAGAGAGATGAATAAACGCGGGAAGACGGATCCCTAAAAGTTAATTAAAACAACAACGACTTTCAATTTTGTAAATTAAAAATATAAATTAATAAATCGTTTAACTGATCCAGCGTTTATTATTTGAATTGTGGAACCACAATATTAAAAAACAGAATTTACGCATTTGTTATTTTATAATTATAATGATCACTGATAATTTTGTTATTAGTAAAATATGTGTAAGTTGTTATTTAAACCAAGTAAAGATAAATAATTAACATAATAATAATATATAACTAAATTATATACACACACACAGACACACATCAGATATTCTTGTGTTCAGGAAACAAATAAGGATTTTCAGAAAATATCTAAGTTAGGTACTATTCATCCTTGCTCTTTTATTATATTTATGGCAAATATACGTATTATAAAAAAATATGTCCACTACAAATTATATTATAAATCAACTGTAGAACCTGTGGGTCTTAAATTGAAAATTTTGCAACTCGAATCTATAACGAGATGATATTATTTTTTATTAATATCCAGATAGTCAATTATAAAAAAATAAATAGAAGTTCAACTTTATTCAGTTTTGTGTAAACTAGCTAGCTTCATACATTAGGTATATACAGAGTGCCCCCAGAGTGTGCACGACAAACTTCTAGTAAAGATTAAAATTACTCCTCTTAAATGTTACCGGTGTAGTATTTAGTATTTAAATTATTTAAATATATTCACTATAATATTTGCTCGTATATGTATTATAACAACTTCTATATGTATTACAAACATATTATTTTGATTTGTATTCCTTAAAATAGTCATAATTTTATAATGAACTTCGTCCTATTTCTGTATTTGTGAGCTTTATTTAAGAAATAATTTTGCCACCAACAATTGAATTGAAATAAAAATTGCAGCTACCCAGAAATATTTATAAGATAAGATAAAATTGGAAATGCGGGAATAATAAGTAATTAAGTCCATTTTTGAAATGGGTTAATAACTTCGTCTGACATAAACGATACAGCGACGAAAGTGACGTAACTAGTATTTAGGTGTTCAAATAATTTATAATAATATTAAATTATTTAAATTGACCTTCGTTGCAGTTTCTGTATAACAATAGAGATTCGACTACGTGTTTATAGTCCTAAATCAAGGACGAATTTTTTCGTTTAATGATTTCTATAATTTTGCATCTTTGTCATTCGTACATTTTATATATTTTTTATTAAGTAAGTTCAGTGGTTTGTTTGGTCTGAGTTTTGTTTTGTTTAACTTGTGCAATTTATTATGAAACAGAGAAAACATTTTATAATATAGGTAGCCTAGGTATTACAGAATTTTCTAAAGCAGCTAAGAATTCAATCTATTAATGAGGTGTTTTGAACAGCAATAATTTGATTTATATTGTAATTTAACATGGTAGAGACATTATTTTATGATTTACAAGAACTGCATCAGCTGCGCCGGCACCGAGACGCGAGCGCTTTTTGCTGCTTGCTCTTTCATTATGACGTTGGTCCTAACGTCATCATTGAAATAAAGGGTGACTTGTAGTTGTGTGAGTGAGCTGTCGGGCGAGCCGCAGCGCACGCCTAGCGATATCGATCGTGCGCGTCCTAGTGCGCACGACGCTTTGCTCGCAGCCCGCCAGGGCGTCCACACTCTTTCTCTAGTCATGCGCGAGTGTCCTCGGCTATCGCATCGACCGACATTAGAGTAGGATTAAACGCGCGAGTGTCGCGGTCGCGCTCGGCGGCCTCGACAGATCTACGTAGACGCCCCTCCGCCGCCGCCGCCGGGTCTGGGTCGTTCCTCCATGTGTGTCCGGAACGCGTTAAAAATATCGATCAGGGACCGTCGTCGCGGGCTTGGGATGAGTTCCAGCTAATCGCGAGTTCCAGGTGGATGAGGAGGAGCGACCGCGCGACCCGCCTGCACCCGTCCGCTGCTGCTCGGCAGACCATCATAGACATCACCGTGAGGTATGTCCTCAAAATTACAAGGATCTTGTTCATGCCAGCCCTATCATTACCCTTAAATTTCGAACTTCATTGTCATCATTCAGAAAATAAGTATATTTGAACTTTTTACGAGCGCTACGGCGGACATGTGTATTCGGTATTGCAGTATTCCGCCCGCTTCTGTGACATAGATTCGTTTATGTAAGTGCGGCCGTCGATATCGCAAAAGTCAGTGGCAGTAGAAAGAGAGAAGACTTATAGAAAGAGAAGGAAGATGTCCGTCAATATAAAGTTGTTAATAAATTGTATTTGAGACTGAAGAATTCCTATTCTATATTCCTGCTATTTTCTAAAAGGAATATAAATGAAAATAGTTGAATTCATCTTAATTCAAAATAACACGGCATCACCAAAAGGAGGTTGCCATTATACGACCCTTTTTATCTTACTAGACAGGTGGATCACCTCATATAACAGTTTTTTAATTGTCTATAAGTTATTTTGCTTGCGTTTGCTCTGGCATTCTATTATATATTAGTGCGATTGTGTTTAACTTTATTTTGTAAGCGAATGCATTATTATACACCATTAAGTTCTGTTTACCCACAGGGAAAAGAAAATGGAAGAAATAATCAATAAAACGACCTTCACCCATTAAACTAGAAAGAAACTGAAAACATTGAATTTTTTTACAAAGCAATGCGAAGGTTATAAAATGAAAACCATTGTATTTTTTAAAAATTATAGTTACTTCTATTAAGTTGTCATTTTTTTGATCATTTATATTTTTTTCATATATATTGATAACGATAAAGGAAGAAAATTCACGTTTTCAATATAAAAGATGGCGTTAAACTGCTCCTGAATTATTACGTAAATCCATTAAATTTCAGTCGCTCATTACTCACATTAAATAAAAAGAGCTCTACTTAATCTGGTTCTATGTATGGGAGTAAAGATGAAACACAGCGTCCACCAACAAATGAGATGAGATGAGATAAATCATCACCAGATGTTGAGGCAAATCGATTTGAGCCTTTTATGAAATGAGATGAGATAAGATCGATCTAACTAAATGCAAAGTTTGTTTGGAGATCATTACATTTATTTCACTTGTTATGTAGTGACATACACTACTTGAATTATAAAACTCCATCTTGCGTCTTTAAATGAAAACTAACCCATACTGCTAAAATACTAAGTTTGAATAAATACATCAATAAATCAAATATTTTCTTTACATTTCAAAGAAAAGGCTTAAAATACCGTTAAGTCCGTTGGTTTTTTTTTATTAAACATTAATTACGAGGGGTAATTTGCAAATAAGCTAATATAGCCACATATCTTAAATTCCCATATTTATTGTAAAAAATATGATCCATATTGACTTAAAACTAAAATAAAATAGTAAAAATTAGTAAGTATAGATTTCTGCAATTAATCACAGTAATTAATAAAAATAACATATAGGTGAGCAAATAAAAAAACAGTTATTCACTTCTGCGTAATTTTTTTTGTAAATAATCCGTGTTTTGGTATATTTATTTTGTATTTATTTTATAATTATTTTTTTATATTAACTGGTATAATTTGATCAAACTATTGTATGTAGACATGAAATTTATATATATATAATTTGAAATGAAATCTATAATAAATGTTTAGTTCATTGCGATGGAAAAATTCAGTTGAATTCAGTTTCAAGAACATGCAAATTACTCTACTCGTATAATTATGTTCACGCATTGAAAATTATGAATTACCTTGACATGTAGAGCATAGTGGGTCGTATAAACAATCAATATATATATATATATATATATATATATATATAGCTTCTTTTAAATATGTTTTAAAATCTGAGACAGGAATTATTTTAAAATTCTAATTCTAATAAACATAATAAACACTATTTAAACTATACACCCAAATTATACTCAGAGATCAGTATTTTTGTACACACACACACACACACACACACACACATTATACATATAGAATATATAGATTACATGAATATAATAATATGACAATATAGTAATTCAGATAAATAAAATATATATAATATCTGTTGCTGGTGTTTTTTTGGTATCTTTAAAACCAATTAAGAATTTTAAAAACACAATCTTCAGATTTCTACTTCAAAATTACCACTTTTACGTTTCCATTATAAATTTTGTATATTTGTAACATTATTTGATCCGGCGATATAAGTTGATCTGTATTTTTTTTTTACTTTTTTACATACTGTAATATACACATTTATTCGATACTAGAAAAACCATATTGAAATTGTAATATACAAATTCCTTACTCTGCGCTGCCGCCACATTGTTGCATGGACAATTTTCCAATATTCATTTAACAAGTAACAATTGTTAATATTTCTCGTCTATTGCAGTCAGGACATATTGCAAATTAATTTATTATTGAAATTTGGGATTTATCAGACAAGTCATAGCTTATACAATTAACAAAAACGAAAATGAAATTAAAAATATAAGTTGGTTATATCTCTAGCTATAGTTGGCTATAGTTTTAGCTTCTTGGATGCGACAACTATGACACTCAAATAAGATGAATTTATTAATATTATTTGCGCTTATAATAACTATTATCTGCACATAGTGAATAAAAAAAGATTTATAATCTAATAATATTTATATAATGTTGTATATTTTAAAACGTTTTTAATTTAAAAAATAAAATTGTTTTTGACATATGACGCATTGAAAAATGAGCTAGATATATATATTTTTTATAATTATAAATTAAATTATCTCAGATAAAAGACGCATTAGATAGTATTTTTATTGTCTGTCTTCAAACTAAGTCTTCACTTAAGAATAAAGCTTTTCTTTATTCTCCGGTACTCACCGATACAATAGATTACCGCCTTTAGAAGCGTATTTATATTTTCTGCCGTACATCTGCTAGTTGAAAGTAATTTCATAATTAATTAATTATTTACGCAAAATGATATATTATAATTGTATTTATTTATATAAAAAATCAAGGATCACTTGTGTTATACTATATTATAATGAAATCAGATTTCGAACAATGTGAAGAGATGATATTTTTTGGCACAAAAGTTTTAATTTATAATATGAACATTTAGTTTGTAGTCTGTGACTTTTTCACTATGGTCTAGACCTAAGACTACACAAAAATATACAATTATTTAATTAAAAGAGTTAACTCATACTTATGAGTATCGTAAAATAATAAGGGTAAGGTTTTTTATTTACTACCTGTGTATATATTTTTTCTAATTAAGAATTTTAATCTTGTATAGTGTTATGTTTACGAAGCCAAATCTAAATTAGATTTTTAATTTAGCCTACAGATAGCAAAAAAATTAATAGAACAAGGTATTAACTTGTTGACTATACAGAATAATCCTCATACGGAGTGAGGGCGAAGACGTACGTAAATTTAGTATTTTGTAATTTTTTTTTAATTGAATTGCTATTTTTTTATTTTTTATTAAGAATCATGAAATAAATTGAATGCAAAATAAAGACACCAAATAAATAAATGGATTGCCATGCAACTAATATAGGTATGTTATTGAAATTTATTAACAAATAGCATTTATCAGACTTCGACTGCTGACCCTATAGTCAAAGAAAAGAAATAATATTAAAATCTCACAAAAATTCTTACATCATTAGATTTTTTATAATTGGCCAATTCTTGTCCGTTCTGCAAGTCATGTTTTATGTTGACTTAAATAATAAGCTAACATCACACCAAAAATCATCAAAATCAGGCCAGCAGTTTAACTTACTTAAAAATTTATTTTGAGTTCGGTGTCGTGTACAAAAGACATAGTAATATGTTATTTAAAAAAATATAGATGTACAGATTTTAAATCGTTAATATTTGATTGTCTAGATTACTGTAATTGTATTGACTATTGTGTTTGATACTATTACAATGATAACGAGTATACTGATTGATCAATCATTATTAATAATGATTCATTAACCGTATACATTGCTTTCAATCATTGTATTACGTCAATTAATGGTCTTGCGCGTTCATAAACTACTTGCTCAAACCGGCCTCGTCTGCGTGGACTGTAAACGCGTTTATGATTATTTATCGAACTAATCTAACTAAACTTAAATTGCATATTTTATATATAGTTCAAGTGTGTGTGTATGTATGTGTATTTACTATTTAAAATTATGATTGTTGTAGTGTAAGTTTTGATAAATTCATTCATAAGTAATTTTGATTATAGTTTATTTCCGGGGTCAACGTTTAGAATATATTTTAGTCTGAAAAAATCTCTGATTTGGGTTATAACTATTATACAATAAAACGGACGAAGTCGCTGGCAGCAGTTAGTATACAGTGGAATATCGCAAAAAAATATGTTAGAGGTCCCATATGACACAACGATTGTATGATTTAAAAATAAATTACTGTTTTAAAAACTATTTTATTTTGAGCGAGTCCTGAAATGTAAAAAGACCCTTCAGCTTTCTAATGTATGCTAAAAATAAAATCAGAGATAAGAAATGGATACGTATTTAATACAAAAACTTACATAAATTCCATAAGCTTCATACAGTTCGTTTACTGAAGTTTTGTCCATCTCGAATTGAACAGTGAAGTTAAAACCAACACTAGTGTACATCTCTCTTTATATTCAGCAATCTATAGAGTAGGTACTTCATAAGATGCTACTTGATAAGCCTGAAAAAACCTGGCATTCGTTTTTAACATCTGGTCTTAAAACAGTCTGAAGTTTTTTTCTATTTGCAATGAGTATATTTAAAATTTGGATTCTGTAACTTTAAATTATTTCTTATTCTCTAAACTATTATTTAATCGTCGTTTAATATTTGTTTTTAATCATTCAACTATGATAATATAGTCTTTTATTTTTACATATTTTTCATTACACATACATACAGCGTGTATTTTCTTACATGTTACACGTTATAGAACCTAATACCTACCTATAATATAATTATAAACTCATAGATTATATTTGAATTATCCGCACAAAGACTTAACAAAGATTTTCTACGGTGCATTTAAGCCTTTTTTTCGAATCCGATAATTTTCCTATTATTACAAGAACAGATTGGAGGCTTAAAGCTTTATAGTTAGAGAGCACCCGTTAAGAGCCTTAGAAATCTGTAGTATTATATTTATTAAAGAGAAATTTATATATGTCGTACTTTTTAGCCTAATAAATTTGATTAGTCTTTATAAAGCCATTTTATAGACACGCTTTACCCAACTGCAACGCTCGCTGTCGATTCTATTTAGATGTATGGACGTAAGCGATAGTATAATGTATTTATATGTCTAATATATATAACATTTTCTTTCTATTCGACAAGCGTTAGTGCCATTTGTCTAGACCCCGCGATCAGTTAATTAAATTGGTTTGTTCAAGTAACGTTCATGTCGTTCCCGTTATTCAGATAGCTCTTGATTCATTTGTCGGTAACTGATAAGGCAGATGAAAGTGGCCATCGGGCATTTCACACGTGCATATATGGCACAGAGCTACACAAATTTGTATTTGTTTTTTTTTATTCCATATTTTTTCTTTTCATGCCTTTATGATATGCATATGTGGCATATATGGTAGCGCTACACAATTTCGTATTAATTTTTTTTATTTCAATAATAATAATTTCTTTAATTCTGCAAATCGCCAACACCTCTTTTTGTAATCAGAACCGTAAATATTATTCAATAATTTCTTCACCAAATTATATCATTTGGAATATTGTTTATATGTCTAAGAAACATTATCGTTTATATCAAAAAAGTGTATCATCCTATATATAGTTGAGAATACCTTAATAAATGAAAATAATCATTTAATCATCTTTATAGTATTTCTGAGTTTATATAGATTTTGACATTTTTAAATATCTATTTTGGTAGAGGACAAATGAGCAGACGGTGTCCGTTTCATGTTCTCGTGGTGTGCTACTGCAGTCCTTGTATGTGTGCTAAATATGCATATGGGAAGCTGCAGATGCATTGACACCTTAGGGAAAGGCGGATAGTAGGACACGAGAGGATGAGAGAGAAGATTTGGGTGTTATTTTTTTCGAAATTTACACGACGTTTGAATTTATATAGTGTTATAATAACAATAAGATTATATTTTTATATGAAGTTACTTACAGGGTTGTCGTCATTTTTAAATATTTTATGTATATTTTACTGAGTTATGTTACTTGCTTAATTGATGAAGATTCAATGCATTTGTTAATGTACCATTATAACTGAAATAAAATAAAAATATCTGAAATAAATATCGTTAATCATATTATATTATCGATATATATTTTTTAATAATTATAAAAGAGCTAAACGAACAAAGTACTAATTTACTGAAGAATAAAAAAAATGAGAAACTAAACTCCACAACCCTGTAGAGAGCTACAAAAATAGATGACGCGATGGTACATTTTCAGAAATAGATATCCACGATAATGACAAAACTGATTTAACAAATAATATTGAGTATCTTGTATATGTTCACCCGACTGTACTCGTATAGTATAAATATAATATGAATTATATGGAATATAAATAAATAATAATAATATGGATTAATATGGAATATTCCGAGCCCGCCACGCCACAGCGAGTCAGTTCACTCCGCGAGTCCGCCACGCTAAGAGCTCATGAGTAAGAACCCCAAATTGGTCCGAAACTAGTCGGGCACATTCCGTTATACGTGAATACAGCCAGGTAAAAGAATAATATTCCCTGTTATCCTGGATCACGCCTGTTTAAATAATAACAATAAAGTAAGTATTTTTGACATTTAATGACAATTTACAAAAAAAATATTAAACACTGTCGTGGTTATTATTGAATTCTCTGATATCTGAACAACTTTAGTAAGTCTCTTCTCCATAGATAAGTATCCTAAATTAAAAAAAAGACAGAAATTATAATAAAATTTATGTTGATATAAATAAATAGTTAATAACATGTTTCTATCTCCAGTAGGTAAGGCAATCCGTTGTTATTGAGATTTTCATACAAAAATATCAATTTTCCTGTTTTCCAGTAGATTGTCCAAAAACTTTCATACAGCACTTGTCCTGAAAAAAGCCAAGTCTGTCAAGCTGTCCTCAAGTGATGCTCCGTCATACGTGGCAATTGGGAATTTAAAAAATCTGTTTTTTTAACGCGCAACTATAGGTCGTCATGCTTCTGATTTAAACACGTGAATTGGCAAAAAAATATTATTATTATTGTCTGTATGCTGCAATGAGAGAAAAAAAACATTATGACGTCACGGGTGTTCGGGTTTGCTCGGGAGCTGTCGGCCTGTTTCAGTACAGGATTTAAAACAGTATTTTTATTTATTTATTTATTTTGATATACTGTTTTAATTATTGTAAAAAAAACAAAAATGTCTTGTTATAGAAGACCACCACACGGTGGTCTTTCCATTCACCATTAACATTTAATTTTTTTAATAACTACCTTTATAAAAAATAACTTTTTATTTTAATAAAGATTTTATCAATAAAGATAAAGCAGGCTATAACAATAGTAAGCTGTAACATGTAACAACAATAAAAAGCTTAAATCAAATAGATATTTGGTCACGAACTCACAGTAAATTCAAAGACAATTATAAAACAGCGCTACGAATGCTCTTCGGTATTAATATAAACAAATAATGTCTATTTCTGGAAGGAAAGGAAGAGATTCTTATTTAACTAAGTCTTAGATATCAATTCCATGAAATATTGAAAACAAACTTAGCAAATAAAATAGAGTTTGAATGAGATTGAATATTCATTTTCCTACATTAAAATTATTTTGTTGTATTTCTTTGTTATCAATTGTATTGAATTCCCAAACGGAGAATTCAAAATTAAATATTGGAATATATTTTTGCTGCAACGCATGTTGTGTCTATGGAATTCGCAACAGGAATTTCTAATTGTATTTTATTTTATGCAATGCTTTTACATACCAATACAGCAAGTTATATACTGTTTATATAACTTAGTATTCAGATGAACGAAACTAAAAAAAAATCTCTCCATATTTTGGGATACATACAAAAAACCATGGCTATCGAAAATTGTTGATAAACATGATATTTACTTAACTGACTGGTCTTTTCCAAGTTGGGTCGACGAGGTGAGCTGGTGGATGCAAGTAGCATAGAATCGATGATAGATGACGTCAAGCAAACCAGTAATTTTTTACTTACAATGAACTCTTAATAATTGAAGTTCTGATTGTTCTTAGTAAGAACAAAAGCATTTCAAATAATTCAAATATTGTCATTCATACTGTAGAATTTTAATTTATGGCATACAACTGAGTTGTTAAAGAAACATCAAACTGGTACGATATGTACTAACCGAAGAGATCATTCCATGGTCAATATTGGTCTCAAAAAACAATATTCGACATAAGTTAGTCAAGTCGTAAAAACAGTTTTGTTTTCTAAATATACCAAAATAGCATATGTTGGTATGAGTTGGACCTGTATGTCTTTTCCTTGAAAAATCCTACGAATTTATAATAAGTAGAGGAATATGATGATGACATACAGAAATAAAGTTTATATAAATTCTAATGTTTTAAGATGATTTGATATCTATATATAAACTCTCTCTTTAAGAGTACACATTCGTAATCCCGGTCTGGTTTTTGATTTCAATGAAAATACTTTAAATAAATTTCACATTTCTAGAGCCAACGTCTTGACCGCTCAATTAGATTATATAATATACTTAAGTTTCTCTTATATATAGGTAATAACTACCTAACGATTTAGTACTATAACTCATTTTACACGAAGTATTCACTAGTTTTCGAGGATTAAAAAACTGTTGAACAGAGTTGGAAAAACCAGCTAACGCTTGTTAAACTGCAACGCCGACTATTTCGAACAGTAAAACGTAAAAATAACAAAACGAAACTTCTCTTCAATTTAAAAATAACGTTATGACTCTTATTCAACTTTTAAGATTCACATATTTTAAAGCATACTATCAAAGTCAATAATAAAACACACACACACACACTCGATATTTAGGTAACTCGTTATTAAACAAAAGCTCAACATATTACAATTATCTTTGTAATTTTAAGAAAAACGCATGTGATTGAGTCACACACACTCACATACACCCACACATACCAGCCACTTCCATACGTGTTCAGTTTTAGAAATACTTTAAAAGGAATGATATACGAGTAGATGTGTGTCTATAAATAATTTGGAAGTACTTAGTATTCCACTGCTTTTAATATAATATTAATGAAATAGTGAAGTAACCGAATCATAACAAACTTTAATTACAAACTGTTACATTTAAATTTTAAATAAATATAGAATGAAAAATAAATCGATTTAAGCCCGTGACCTCTGGTATAACCGTCTCGATGCTCTACCAATTGAGCTACCATAGCGCTACGGCGATTTAAATTTTATTGTTTATTTATTTAAAATATACATAAGCTTTACATGGCTATACATGTTTCAAATATTGCTATTAAGGTCTACAATCTTATCAGTATATTAAAGATCATAGTTTTAATTTATATTTTTTCTTGGTTTTGCATTTCTTTAATAAAACGATAACCTCAGAACAATTGTGATTTTAAAACATTTGATTGTATTCAATTACTTTGAAATGTAATTAATTCTTCCCGTAATATTAAACGGATTTGAGGATTTATAATATAGAACGTCAAGTGTGATCTCTTAAAAGATATAAAACGAAAATATCAGCGGACGCCTGTAAATTGTTTCCTTTTAAGCTGGCTTTATAAGCTGGTCTATAAAGTTGTTTGTGTACATAGTAATTTGTTAATTTTTTTTGGAAAAGATAATTGAAAGTATTCTTACTAGTTTTTAATATTAATATGAACATTTTACTTTATCGGAAAAACCCACCAGACAGGATAAGGATATAAAACTAAAACAAAAAACTTTATTAATTTTATGTATTAATATCAAAACGTGAGCAAGAAACCTGAATTATAAATTTACTAACATACCAATATATTGCTTTAATAATTATTGAACAAGAAGTCATAACAGCATTGGCCAGTACAATTAGAAACCTAGTCAAATAAGGCCCCCGCATAATAGTCGTCAATAACATCCAATATTGTTTGGTTGTGATTAATTTAGTAAGTAATACGAGTACGTGATTACAGATGATGCAATCAGATATATAATTGAATCATCTAAAGTTTGCTTATCTTGCAATTGCTAAAGCCACATATTAGATTAATGGATATTAAATTAATATCTGTAGTTTTACTGTAAATATTTTTGAAAATTGACTGAATATAAATATTTTTAGAAATGTTAAGCTTATTTAATTTTAGATAAATATAGAAAGAAGAATTTATCACTACACGCAGGACTCGAACCTGAACACTTGGAAGTCATACCATCTCTTTATCAATTGATACGGAAGTGATTGTAGAGAAATATTTTTACTGATATAAATTAATAATACTGAAATGAAAGTTTAATTTGTTGTAAGCTTATTTATAAAGAAATTATTAATAATTTGTAAAATTATAAAAGATTTTAATTTAGAGTTATAAGCTAAATCGTGGTTGTGTCCGAATATAAGTGTTATAAACGTCCCATTAGAAACTCTTTAGTGTGTAGTGTTGGTTCCCTCAAAGCTCAAACGAATAAGCGAATGTTAGTTCCTGGTATTCAGCTGCGGAATTTATGACAGCAAAGTCTACTTTACTAGAAAAGAGGGCCAGTCTCTTTACAAATTGAATATTGATAAAAATATTTCACTTCATAACTTTATATGTTGACACAAACATTGTGTTTGAATAAACAATGTTTTTGAGAAAATTGTATATAAAAATTTAATTTATGAAAACCATTTTTAATTTCATTTCTTTATTATACAATATTAATAGAAATATTAAAGCCAGCTTCAAAGGCAAATAATTTATAAATAGAGCTTTTCAATGAAAAAAATGTTCAAGGATTGCCTTTCAAAGTATAAAAATAGTCATAGATATAACGGCATTGCGCTTCATCTCGGGAAGCATATCTATTAGATAGATGCAATAATTTCTCGTTACCAGTTATTCTTGGATACGAGAAATCTTTATCGAGTCCCTGTTATAATGTTAGGTCATGACGTTACGTAATTCTTTAATATATATATATATATATACATATTTAACCAGCTGTAGTCACGTTAGTTTATCATGCCCGTGGTTCTAAACTAGTAGGCCAAATTCAGATAAATTAAAGTGAATGTAGCCGGGTGAATATATTTATAATAGCATCATGGTACACGAAAATTTAAATACATAATTTCTAAAAGTATTTAGGTACAGTACTTAATATTATTTATTTTTTAATATTATTTAGTTAGTCTTATGTTATCTTCAATAATACAATATACTGTTGTGTTGTTGAGTAATATTATCTGAAATTGACTATGCACTTGTTAAACATATTATAAAATTTCTATACAAGTAAAATTCATAAATACAGGTAGGACTTGAAGCTGCGACCTCTGGGTATGTACTGAAAGTTCACATGAATGAATGAAAGAAATGGAATTTTGTTTTAAAATTATGATATATAAGATAAGTATAGTTTAATTAAAGTAAATAAAGTAGATCAACTCGCATCGTATTGTAGTTTGAGGCCGTAGCACGTAGCACACCGTAGCCTCGAAGCGGCCTCGATCGTAGCACGATCGTAGCGACCTCGGGAACATGTTAAAAATGCATGTCCGTTGTACTTACATAAAGCTGTCGTCACACGAACGGCAAATAGGAATACAAATATGATCCCACTGATATGATTGTTCTAAAACAAATCTTAAATTACATTCATTACAACGAATTTAGACGATATATAATAACTTTGTCCAGATTAGACTGTCTTAAAAATAATGATTCATTTTTTAAGTAATAATTCGCATTAAAAGTTTCATCTCAGGCACAAATATTATAACGGTAAGCAGTAATCATAGTGAGTAACGACCCTAACACGGTTACATAACCCGATATCTAGTCAGATAAGCGATTGACCACACTTTTCCATTATCGAAGTGAAGAAAACTACTTTAAATCAAAGACAATTTTAATTATTAAAGACAGTTGCCGAGGTTAAATGGCTTAACAAGGCCTCGACTTGTAGACTCATTTAAAAATCATAGCGCAAGACCCTGTTTGACTTATCCTTATAATTCTAGCAATTATTTTCGAATACAACTTTGATTAAAGTTGCATTTGCAAGTATTTATAGCAATCATGTATATTTGTATATTTATTATAAAGGTATTCAGGTAGCCTTATAATTATGTCACTTGCCAATTAGCTACAATAATTGCTAGTGACGTACTCGTATATCTCAGAGAACAAGTAACGCTCATATTAAAGCCTGGCTGAACATTTGTGATAACATTGTTTCATAGCACTACACAGCAGTTAAAAGCAGTTAATGTCTTTTAACAGAATTTATTAACTAATATAAAACTAACTAAAAAAATTTCTAATTATCTTAAAATATTCAGTATAAGAATATAAGTTTATATTAATTTTAATATATGTTTCAAATTTGTACACTGTCGAATTTGTTTAGGAATAAAGTTGGAAAAGTTAAATCTTGAAAGTATAAAGCTATACAGCGTCCTTTATTCGATAGTTTCATTTAGTTTAAGAGTTCTTATCTATATATAGTGCATCATTGCATATTAAGCTGGAGGGAAGCAGCGCGCATGCGCGGTCCCGGTTGAAGGCTAGAGTGTAAAGGCATATCAGAGAATAGTCCGGGTCCTGCCACTGTTCAAGACTAGTCCGGTCGCAGTATTCTTGAACTATCTGTGCAACATAATAACTACTTGTTAAGATTTTATTACTTACTGTAACTTTAATTATCCTTGAAGTTTCTTAACTGTTTATTGTTTTTTATCCTCGGAAAAATGCATCATGTAAAGTAAGTTGTTGATTTATACAAACGTTTATTTTTGTCTAATTTTATTATATCTAAATATATTAGCATAAATAAAACTAAATAAAATACTTTTATAATTTAAAGGAAAAATAAGTATTTTATTTGACGGAATTATAACATCCTGTATAATAAAAAATATACAAAAATATTCATAAGAGTAATCTAAAAACAAACCAAGTAACACTACTCAGACTTCACAGCTATAAGTGAATCGCGTCCATGCCGCCCTTAAACAAGATTTCCGCGTTAAAGGCATAACGAATATTTCTGCCAGAGTAATTTAAAAACGTACCTTTAAAATCCGATTGTAAACTAAAATTAAAAATTAAGTTCTAAGTATACTATGAATATTTAATGTGTTTAATATATTTATTTCGATAATGTTGTTTCAAAAATAAATATTTTGTAAAACAATTATTTTTCGAAATTGTACAATTGTATTTTAGATATGAAAAAATAAATATGTATACAAACTCTTTTTTGTTATATAAAATAAAGTGAATACAACAATAGTAATACCAATTTATATTTCTTTCCAAAAACAGTATAGAGTACTAACTCACGGTGAAGTTAAAAACCCGTGTACATATTCTGTAGGTAATTTTTTTATTTTTTTTTATAATAATCTAAATAAGTTTATAATCAGGTATTATTTTCTTTTTTTACTGTGATCATTGTGTTTAAACATGTGATTATACAAATAATGAAATATTATTATTTTATCAGTGGGGTGATTTTTTTTATTTTTTATTTATTTATAAATTTACAGTTTAGTATTATGGGTGAAGTACTGTACTCCTAGCTAGGTTATAAAATAATCTGTATTAAGGAGTAACAGTCCATAAGGACAAAATTTCAGTTTTTTTTTATCAATAATATCAATGTTTCTTTTTAAAACGCTTATATATATTCTTATTAATATACAAACATATTACCAATGACATTTTTATAATTTTAAACATACCCATTCTGTTTTGAAAATACACATACTAAAAGAATACACTTTTTAATAACTCATTCTCTTCTAGTATTTTAAATATAATAATTGTAACAATAGCTTATAATTATTTTATTTATTAAAACACATTATCCTACAACTATATAATTTAGCTCATAAATATTATTCACATCATTAATTTTCATCGAAATTGCATTCCTTTGAGATGCATTTCAGCAATTAGCTCCTCTGAATTTTACAAAAGCTTTGACTACCGTATCAAGAAGCCTATTGCATTTGGTAGTAGAAGCAGAGTCCGTATAAAGGACAAGTCGCTTATGAAACTCATTCGGTTAGGGAATTTTACTAATTACTTAGCTAGAATGGTTCTGTCAGCCAGTTAACTGTTCAATTTATAGTTATACTAATTGCCACTCTACATACATAGTATGCGTTGATAGGGAAATGTTTTATCTTAACTACAATTTAAACTAAAACTTTATATGTTATATCGGTGCCTTGTAAAAGGTTTATTTACAAATCATTAGACTTGTTCCACTTGTAGTTACTACCGTTAACCGAAGATTGAAACTACTAATGATTCAGAATTATACAACCTTTCATTACAGTTTCTTATCTTATCTTGATCAAGACTAAATGTGGATTTAAACGTAATCTTGAGCAATCATTCTCATTATTTAATCGAGTCGATTTAAGTAAAATCGATATAAAAGTAGAGAAATAACAACTTTAAAAGAAGCAAAAATAAAAATATAATCTAAATAGACATTACTCTTAAACGTAATATACCAAAATAGAATACCTAAAATAGATCCATATAAGGTTTTTATTAACTCCCAAGATATAATGAAATTTTCAAATTGAATAAGATTGCACTCGGTAACCTGCAGAAGCTAATATTACATGACATTCGGCTTACGTACGTATATACGTAAGATGGTTTTATAATTTAATTCTCTTCTTATGCATGTGTGTGTGTGTAACGTACCTATGCATGTGTGGGATAACGGAAAAAGAGGATTGTCAAGATCGGAAATACTTGACAGACGTATCTAGTCGTGTTAGTTGTAAACTAACAAAGTTGGCTATGGGCATATTTAACATACATACGTGTGACACGTATGTTATTATTAAAATATATTTATGAGCAAATGTGACGTCATCTTACACAAATAAATAAATAATATGTATTCATTCATACAAATAAATAAGTATATATTAAGAAATAATTGGTTAATTCATAAACATAATTATTTTTCATTTGTTTCAGGAAAAATGTCGTCGATTAGACTACTGTCGGTCGTAGTCAAATGACAATAACTAGATTAAAGGTGGGTATGAATATGTTATAAAACTATATTTGATATAGATAGCATTATATAGTTGTCCTTGTCTGACAGTGTCGGGAGCGCTGATGAGACAGTCGTGCCACCGTCTGCTCGAGCACCAACAAGCCGGAGGGGAGGAACCTCCCCTTTACTCACCCGTCGATCAAATTTCAGGTACGAACTTCTACTTACTCCTTATGTTCTTATTTATTATGTTCTTTAGTGTTTCACCTAAATTTAAAAATATACAAAACTACAAGGATTAATATCTTAAAGTATATCTTATTTGAATAAGGTTGACTTGTATTGCATTTAAAATTTTATCGTGAAATACCTGCTGATTTATTTGGTCACCAATTTCATTTAAAAATTACCAGAGATCATAGTTGTCTACATAAGTTACTTCCTGAGAATTCTTACTACCTTATGTTAATTTCTTCGTTAGGTACAGAATGTGTAAGTAGCCATTTTTATTATTAATAGGATTATTATAGGGGAATCCTAATTTTAAGAATTTATGACATAAGTAGTTTTTATTAGTACCTCAAGAACCTATTATATATATTTTATAGACTCCAATCTGATACGTTTGTGTATCTATACGTTTGCTTTAGTTTTTATTTATAATTCGTATTAAATATATCAAAACAAGGTTTTATAGTTTAAAAATGGGCTTACGGAAAAAAACAATTATTAAGAAATATATTATTATTTTTAAATTATGCAACAAAAGAGAACCTTTTATAGGACGCCATTTTCCATCACTAATCCACAATTGCACCAAAATTAAGATATTTTTGTTGGTATAGAACTCTTGCTATGACACAAATGTGTTGATGGCAGTTGTTTATAAGTACGATGTCTGTAGTTGGATTTCGGTCAGTAGAACACTAACCATACGACATTTCAAATTGGAATTTTGATGAAAACAAATATTGTTTCATTTTATTTTTTATAAATTGCAAAAGTGAAGGATGCTTAACAATAGCAATTTTGGTAACAAATTTATTATAAAAATTTATGTTTTTTTAAGATTGCTAATTCCCGCAATTTCGTTAAGGATATAAAACGCATATACGTCTTATTTTCCTTAATTTTCCATACAAAAAAAATATTTTTTAAAACCCTGGAAGTGTAGGAATTGTTTTCAATTTTCATTATGAGATTATGAGTCGCTTATAATGGCCATTGGCGCTAATTGGCAGTACGGTGACGACATTCATTGGTTCGATTTTATGCTGTTAAAGGTAAAAGTACACAAAAACAAACAATCAACTAAGCAATCTTAATAAACATTTTAAAGCGCTGCACGCTCTGCCAATAACAAAAAGCGTTCCGTAAAAACATTTCCTACAAATAGACCATTGTATGTACTGTTGCTCATTTGTTAACACCGACGAAATACTTAAACTATGGCATTGTGACTGCGCACTTACAAAACAATTATATATTCATATAAATATATCAATATGATGGGATTTGAGAAAGTAGAACTTAATGAATTGATAAGTAATATAAGAAAATAATGAGAGGTTATGGACGAGTGCAGATAGGAGAATAAATAAGGAGTTTTCATACAGCGGTACCTGATCATGTGGGCCGGCAGGCCGGCAGCAAGCTGACACGATATGCGCCGGCGGAGGAGGACGAGGCAACTCTCAGGGAACTTCTTCTTAGGTACGTGTTACCCTAGAGAAATGTCCAAAACATTAGCTTGCGCCTTTTCTACTGGCTTTGTTGCATTGTCGATTCATAGAGATTTGTGTGCTATATCTCTACATTTTCACCTTGGCTTAGCATCGATATCTTTTATTGCAGATATTTCACAGATGCAATCGCGGTTATGATTCATCATCACTGTTCCTTAAATTATAACATCGGACCATCACCGTACTGTTATAAACATTAGATTCAATGGCCATAATATGTCTCTTACTACAAGACAAGTACAGCGTCGTTAACTCTATCCATTTACGTTACTCTTACATTTAAACAGCATACCAAACCTTTAAAGATAAAGAAATGCTTGCATGTATGTAAACGTAATGTGTTTTTAATTGTATATCATCTGTAAATAGAAACTATGCAAATCATATATGAAATGAGAATTGACTTTTTATACAAATAAATCTTTTTTTGTAGAGCTCCACCAAATATGCAATATAGTATCCAAATAGCAATTAAATGCTGTATACAAGAAGCATGAATTGATTCATTCTGACTAGTTTGTTTTACATTTTAATTATATTAATTATTCAGCTTAAATTTTAATTCAGGATTCATTCAGAAATTCATGTTCGATAATGAACTGTTATGTTATAACTGACTTTGAATCTATACCTGTTTAATGTTATAAAATAACATGCCTTCATGACAACTTATTTAGAAAATTGCAAATACAATGTTATGTAAATTGGAACTAATTTAATTCATTTATTACATACTTGTTTGACTTAATTATTTTATGAATTATCAGATACAAGATAAGGTTAGATAGGTACATACAAAATAGAATAAAAGTTAGGTAGTTTTGGTCACACAGATATACTCTCAATAGCTCACTCTTTTAAATGGATTCACAACAAGGGCCTTTGTTTTTCGCATGATAGTTACTGGCGGCGTACGAAAAGGCTGAATATTTGAATGGGTCGCCTTTTTCATTGCTTTTCGTTTTGTATGATATGTCCTATGTTTATATATATATTTATATAACAGAGGTATGTTGTTCGCAACCCTCGCTGAGAAACTGTTTGCAGCTTGTTTTCTATGTTGAATTAGTTTATATATATATTTTGTTAAAACTTGCTTAAGTTTCTTAAATATAGAATAGGATTTCGTTAGGAGTTTACTTCGTATGAGAAAAGAACACGTGCTGTGGGAGTACCACAACTCCTCCAAAGGAGCTAAGTTTCTATATAACATTTATAAACAATCTTAAAATTCATATTTGAATATATCCTGAGTTTAATAGAAAAAATGCAATAATGTGTCAATACAACTCAAGTATAACAAAAAAAAAACAATCAACAATTAAGCTGTAACGAAATTTCCTAGCATTCAGTATTGAGGTTACATAAACGACGCCGCACGATACTAATCTGCTAGAATCTGCTAGAATCGATATTTGCCTGCGCGCACACACACTCATGCATATTACAAGAGACAGAGAGAGAAAGAGAAGAAGTTGACTGGATGCACTAAAGCCTTTTTTCTTGTGTGTTTTTTACCAGTCAGACCCATCGCAAGTAGCGTTAAAAAACATCGTTGCAAATGGTTCTTATAAATGGTTTTATTTCTAGGACTATAAATTTAAACCTCTTTATTCATAGGTAAATTTTTAGATTTATTTTTAGAGCCGCTAAAAGGGAGATTAATTCAGAGTGGCTAGCTTAAAATCCATTCGTACTATACATTAGTAAAGATAAAAAATGTATCTATGGGTAACCTAAGTAAGCTTTTTGGATATTTTTTATGTAAATCACAAAATATGAAGAATACGAAATAAGTAACCTTAAAGGATTATATTATTAATAAATTTCCTAATTTAAATCAATGATTGTTTGTTTTTAAATCATATGTATGCATCTATACAATGATTTATTATCAAATACAGAATATTTAAGATAAAAAGCATAATAAGTTTGTAGGTACATTACCTGATATCAAATTTAAAAAGAAGCTTGAAAATATATTATTTTGAACCATTTCAATCGATGTTTTCGATATTCTTATATTGTAATTAAGGAAAATAGATGATTAAAATTATTAAATGTTTAAAAAAAGATATTTCGGTAGAGTAACTGAAAGAGGAAACGGCAAAAAGCTCTTAAAGTCGGCAATTAAGCACCTGGTTTCGTTTGTGCGCTTTGTGAAACGTTAAAAAGGGAATTAACTTATATTCAAGTTGTTCTAGGCTGTTGTAGGCAGCTTCATCGTGTCATTTTCTAAGGTATTTAAATTAGTTTTCAACTTGTTTATTTTGTGCAGTTGCTTTAACTTCAGCATTCATTAAGTTATAAATAAAGTCCGGCTGTTATTCCTTCTTCGTTTTGTAAATTACAATTTTACTAATTAAATGAATGTCGTTTAAAATTTCTTCTTTTTTATTTATTACATTGTTGTATATTTATAACTCAAACTTATAATCTAATTAAGCAAAGCAATATAAAATAATTTGAACCTACACAATAGAATCATAATACACACCGGACTATATAGGCTATACTAATTATGATGAGGACGATGATATAATGACCTTCTATAAATATCTATATAAAATGTCTCGGTTATAAGAACCCAGTGTGGAAGCTTTTGCACAAAGAATGCATTGTTATATTTTTTATAATAGGTTAGGTAGGAATAATTCCAAGAGTTATTGTATAACACATTTAATAGGATAAGAATGATTTTTTATAAATGTATTAAATGAATGAGTTAGAATACGGCGAGAAATAAATTATTTTTCTAAATAATTCTCGAAAACAAATCTACTGGACGGAGCTAGTTACATTTAATGCAGAAAGTTTTTAAAATTTCACGGGAAAACAGCTATAACGAAAACACGGAATAACAATAGATATACTACTACATTAAAAAAATCTTAACGGATTTCCATAAAATTTTGGTAAGATCGTCTCACGCAGGTCTAGTAATTTTTTAAATAACTTTTTACGGCGCAAAATGGATACCTTTACAGAATATGACGAAATTGAGCAATAATAAACACGAAAAAAATTACAGATTAAAAAAAAAAAAAATGTGATATGTGATGAATATATAGGAATTGACCGAAAATCTATAATAAAATAGTGACAAGCTTATTTTAATGAGACAGGTTTAAGATACAGATATAATAAAACTGAAGAGATATTGTGTTAGAACGGACTGTCCTCTGGTGCTATCATTTAGATAAGAAAATTTATTTTTATATGTAATATCTTTATTAAGAAGGTCAATGTTAAATTATTTAACTACTATCCGTGTAATGTATCCTATATAGAACACTTTCTATAATTTAATTACCAAAAATTCAAAAGTAAAATACTTTCATATATGTTTTCAATTTCAATTTTGATTCAGTGTCATCTAATTACATTCCCAAGAAAAATGTTACATAATTATTTAAAAAATATTTATAATACTAACATAATACTCTTATGAATAAAAATCCATGCTCTATATTAAGAGATTTTGAAAGCCAGTAACTAAAAGGATATCGACAAGAATATAAAATGTTAAACCAACTTTGAAGCAACTATGTTTATTCAAAGGCCTTTGACGAGCGGATATTAAAACAAGATACGATATAAGCTGGCATAAACAAGATGAAACTGATCTTTCATTTAATATGGCCGGTATTGCAAAGCGATTAATCACTTCCGGTACCAATTGGGGAGTATTCAAGTCGAACCGTTTATAGTTACGTAATGCCAACACGACGTGGATGCATCTTCATATGGATATTGCAAATATCACTTTGAAGTCCAATATTAAATATCTGCTTGAAGTCCAATAATAAATATCAGTTTGCAATCGCTCACGATAATTAAATAATAATTGGAAATATATTTAGCGTTAATTGAATTATATTTGATATAATATAATTGGATACATAAATCCGAGCTTTCATGAAACAATATTGTTTTGAAACGTTTTAATACATTAAGTACTAAGCGTTAAAAATAGGTCAAACCATAGTAAATATATAATTTGTTGTATATTGTTTGAAATTAGAAATGTTATTTTTATTGTTTGTTTTTAAATTTATTAATTATGATATTTATGGTTACTTATAATATTGTATTAAATTAATGTGTACTTGTTTAATAATAAGTCTTTAATAATATTTAATTATTGTAATTAAGAAAAGTATTCTACGTTTGAACGTACAGACTAATTCAGGTTAATATTCTCAAGTCTCACTCTTCACAGTTTTTATTATCTAAACTTTATAAACTAGACGTTTATTTCTATTTTAATATTTTATCTCTATCAGTAATTCCTTTTAAAAATAGCTTTGTCTATATTTCTTTATTATTAAAAATATATATATTTTAGAATTTTATGATTATTATAAAATATGATTATTATATATATATATATATATTTTAATGCACATTACCTGTATGTATATATACAAACACTTTGCGGCAACGCCTAGCGTGACTTCTGTCTTTTCTCATGAATCAAACTTTCCGAACATACAGCCGACAGCGACCTCGTTGTGTGTTTGACTTTAACGAGAGGCTTTGCTCCAGTTTTCGCTATAATGAAGCACAACATACGTTTAAAACCTCAACAAAACTTTTGTAGATATATATTTTTTTATTTCTCTTCTTTGCAGATAAAGTATAAGGTTTATATAATCTTGAATCAGGTTTTCTATTTCTGTTGCAAAAGTTGTTATCATTATGGATGATAGTATTCTAAAAATATACTGCGTGGTTTATTGCAATACAATTTTATAAGGTGTGAGATTCTTATATAAAATTCTTACACCTCATTTTATTTTGTCCCTGTAATATAATCCCTGTGTCGAAGACAAAGATGACACTACGTCCAGATTTGGTATAACAGTTGCAGATCAAAGTATCCGTGTGAGAATCAAGCCCACTAGCATTGCTTCAACAGTCAGGTTCACGACATCAGGCCACCCAAATTCTTTCACATTAAGGAAATAAGATTTAATTGCGAATGAATTAACGAATTAATTTAAAAAAAGAATACATTATCACATCAAAATTTTCGGTGGTCGTTGACAAAAGTGTATAAAAACCAATGTCATTTAAAGTATTAGCAGCATCAGCATTCCAGGCATCGGGACTGAGCGTTGTTGATGCCTAGCAAGTCAAGTTGGCGTAAACATTGCCTTACGGTCACTTAACAATTTGCTACGTGACTTTTGACATTAAGGATTTATAACAAAATTATATACGACTGTTGTATATTTTTGATTTATCTCATGAAGATCTAATAACAAAGAACATCCATCTATCATTGTGCCTGGTTAAGTAACTTCAATTCTCCCAGATAGTTAACGGATTATTGGAAAAATACGAATGAGATCATTCCACTCATCTCTATTATAGGATAAAGCTTTTGTTACTGTTCGTTAAGACCTAAGATTTATACTAATTTCCAACGATGCTTTAATTTCCAGGCACATAGGTCAAGATGCAAGTAATTGTAATGTCATTTTTGACACGATGAATGGTAACAAGGAAGACACGATACGGAACTATTTTAGGTATTATTTTATTCTAAAACAAATAACTAATATTTCATCGGGTCTAGTTTGCTTTCAATTGCTAAAGTAAGTTTGTATTATTATTTATATAACCAATATTTAATAAATTCTATAACTTAAGTGATTGTCAGTTATATAGAAGCGCTTATGGCTCTCAGTATTAATATACTCTGTTCTACGTTATCCCAACTAAGTATTGATATGTAACACTAGAACAACAATAAATATAATCAACTTTAATTCCTAACTATATAATGTCACCTCTCAAGACCGCTTTGTGGTCAGCTTATCCAATAAACAATACCAATATTTACCCATATTTAGTACATTTGTATTGTATTTAGAACATATCATGTTCGTGATAAGAGTTATAAACATATATCACGTGCATTTTCTTTAGTTCGTTTCAGTTATATGTTTTTACTAAAAACATTACTAATCAAATTATTAGGTTTGTGTAAAAAGTTTAGTTTAATTGACAATATATAATATGTATATAAGTCGATTCTTGTTAATGAAACTCGATTTATTATTAATTATGAATTAGTTATGTATATATACGAATGTACCTATAGGTATATCTATAGATATTTTATACATGGATGGACATTTTAATTGGCATAATATTAATGTACCGTACAAGTTGTATGATACATAATAACAATTACCCCAAATAGTTTTCAGAGCGCATGTGTAAAACTTATCAGAAATTTCATGCCAGAGTATTAATAACTTTTAGATAGTATTAAAATTGAGTATATTTATAATTAAAATTCAATAAGTAAAGAATATGTACACAACAATGTTTATTAGTTTGATAACCAACTCAGAATTTAGAATATTGCAGTACGAGACGTATGTATACACGTCTTTTGTATTACCAGTTAAATCAGAATCCATAGATCCATAGTCAAGTGCCATTAGTGTTGGCTTGTAGTAAAAAGAAATAATCATGGTCCTTTTTGTCCAGCCTTCAGAGACAGGTGAGCGTGATGAGCATGAATCTGTCTGCCAAGTTGGATGAGCTGCAGCGGGGCGACCGGCAATTGGAGACTACGGTCGCTCTGTGTGAAATCCGCTCTCAACTCCAGGAACTCACCAAGAGCGTAGAGTCATGCCAGAGTGAGGTCTCCGAGGTAAATAGATTTTTTAGGTAGAAATTTATCATTAACTTTACACAAGTATAACATTGCTCATATACAAATTATGATATATAAGAGCTAGATATATTTATGTATTATACTCTTACAAATGTCACGCCACGATAAATAGCAATAGTAATCCCTTTATTTCTGATAGGTTAAGCGCGATATGGTTGCCATCAAGCAAGAGTTAGACACCGTTCAGCAAGTAAAGGAAGAAATTGAAGAATTGCGAGAGTATGTTGATAGACTTGAAGAACACTCGCAAAGGCGAAAACTGAGGTTGCTTGAGCAGGTAATACTTATTTAATGATATTCTAATAAAACTTTTTATATCAGAAGAACTTATCAGTAGACATGGTAAGAAGTAAGTAAGTTTTGTACAACTGAAGACTTTAATAACTGCAAAAGATCAAAACTAATCTAAATTATAATAAATACAATAAATTTAACTAATACTGTTTAATACATTTATAGTCTTAGTATATTTATTTCCGGGAGAGATAAATAGCTTTTCATTTCCAGGGTCTGACGTTTTTCCTGTCCTACGCTATTTTAGCCGCGGTGCTGGGCATGTTGCAGTTTGGCTACAACACTGGTGTCATCAACGCTCCTGGCCGTGTATGATATCATTTTAACATTAATATTGATTATCTATTCTGTTCTTATTGAATATATTATAAAAATTCTTTATTGTAGTTTAAAAATAATGCTATATGTATTAAATATTATACAGAACATCGAGAACTTTATGAAGGATGTGTATAAAGATCGCTATGGCAAGGATATTCAAGAGGATACGGTGAATAGGTTATACTCGATAGCAGTGAGCATCTTCGCTATCGGTGGTATGCTGGGCGGTTTCTCTGGGGGAATGATTGCTAATCGGTTTGGAAGGTAAACATATTTTGGCAGTATTAAAACTGGTTTCCTTATAAATTGAGTATATTTGAATGTTTCTACAGGAAAGGGGGCTTGCTGCTTAATAACATCCTCGGCATCGGCGGCGCCAGTCTTATGGGCTTCACCAAAATATCTCACTGTTACGAATTGCTCTTCTTCGGTAGATTCATTATAGGTGTCAATTGCGGTAATTCCTTTTACATTTATATCATCTAGAATAGTTTTAGGATATTTGTGGTTAAACATTATTTTCCGCAACAAAATGAACAAAGCATCAATGCACCATTTGTAGAACGTCTACAAAACCATCAATAACACTGCAACTTTAACAAACTTTTAGAAAAAACTACCAACATCCGACATAGATGTTGTTAATTTTTATAAATCAACATTAATTAAGCTTACAAGTTTCAAGCTAAAAAGCAGGATACGGATTTTCTAAGAGTTAATGTAATTAAAAGTCGTACGAGGAGGTATATCGCACTAATTATATTTCCTTTCACTGTTTTAAAAATAAGTTCTAGTATATTTTTTTAAATATATATAATAATCAAAATAAGTAAACAGTAATATCTAAATAATACTACAGGTTTGAACACGTCGCTTGTGCCCATGTACATATCGGAGATCGCGCCGTTGAACTTACGCGGTGGTCTGGGCACGGTCAACCAGCTGGCCGTCACTGTCGGCTTGCTGCTCTCGCAAGTGCTCGGGATTGAGCAGATTCTTGGCACTGATGATGGATGGCCTATTTTACTTGGTAACTTAATAAAGATAATTTACTATATTTTCGAAACAGACACTGCACTTCTTTTAGAGCGTACCCAACTCTATCTCTACTACGTGGTCTGGTTTTTAGGTTTGGCTGTTTGCCCTGCAATCTTACAACTGCTCCTCTTACCGGCATGCCCCGAATCGCCACGATATCTGCTAATTACACGTCAGTGGGAGGAAGAAGCCCGGCGGGCGCTAAGAAGACTGCGTGCTAGTAACCAGGTAAGAATTAAGTTTATTTTAAAGTACGTTTTGAATCAATCAGGAATATTTCCAAAAAAAAATTTAAATTCCATCAGTTTACAATGTCGTTAACTTATATTTTTCAGATTTTTTTTTTTATTCCTACACGCTGTTGCGAAAACTATTTAAAATTTTATGCGTAAGTTAATCAAATCTAAGATACAATCTTTACACAAAATATAGTCATTTTAGCATTTCGATTATTTTTATTATTTAGATTACTCAGTGTATTTTATCAGAAAATGTTGTTATAGTTACAAAAATCCGCAAAGTCAATCTGGAATTGCAAATATTTACTTTATTTTTAGACAATCAGAATAACATTTACCAACATAAAAACCAATTAATATCTAAATTCATAAATAGTTTGTAACATTTGTACATTAACTTCATAGTTATCCAGCTTAGCCTCCGTGGTCTGATTTGTTAAAGAAATTGAATAATTATAGAAAAGAGAAAAAAAGAAATTGCAAATTCAACAATCTACTTCTATATGGCAATTATAAATATTTTGAGCGTTACCAGATTCAATATCTGCACCGCGAAGTATTTTTCATATTTATTAATTCATAAGGTGGAAGAGGATATTGAGGAGATGCGGGCTGAAGAGAGGGCGCAGCAGGCGGAGGCGTCGATATCAATGAGGGAACTGCTTTGCTCACCCACCCTGCGCGCTCCACTCCTCATCGGCGTCGTTATGCAACTGTCTCAGCAGCTTAGCGGAATTAATGCTGTATGTTTCTAATAGAATTATAAATAAGCTACATAATTTATTTATCTTAGAATAGTCTTCTTTTTTTGTCATCCAAGATGGGTTGGATTATCTTATTGATTCTTAATTTAAAATAAACTAGAACATTATACTCACATACGACCTGGCCTGCCATAAACTCTTAAATATAATGTTACTTTTATAAAGTTTTAATACCGTCATTCTAAATCATTTATTCTTGTACTATAAACATAAACTTGAACCAAATATCAAAATATTTGAAATATTAATGTGATATTATGTTTGTCACATTTAGCATTTAATTTAATATTATTGAATGAATGCAACAAAACTTCTTAAAACTGTGATAGTTTTTAAATTTAAAGTTCGTGGTAGGTCTCCTGATTACAATTTGTTAAAACGTTGGTTACTTACAAGGTAGTATTTATTTATTATGTAGAAACTACTGGACACACTTATGAACTTTAGTGTTAATTTGCTTTTTATTATAGTTTAACGACTTAAAATTAATAGTTACAGTTTTGATGTCCATTGTTAGTTAATTATTATGGTTGATTTAATGATGAGCTTAAAAAATCATAGGTGGTATAACATCAGGCTGATAGGTATTCTTTTAAATTGTATACTTATTTTAAATAGCCGCCCTAGTTTAAAAATACAAGTTTATATTTTGTCCAACAATTTTTTGTACTGATGTATTTAATTTTATCTTGTTTAACATGAAAACATTTAAATGGTACTCATAACAGTTTCCATGAAAGCACTTAAGATGGAACTTAATCTGGAGTTGTCTAGTATCACCATTTCACAGAATAGAAATAGAGATCAGATAAGAATGGTTCTGGCTCTTAAGCATCTTAACATTACGACTAAGCTACCCTGCGGCTTTCGGGCATTATTATTTTAATATAATTAATGGAATTATGTAATAACATCGCCATTATACTCTGATGTGTCATAAGTGCAATGCATGCTTATTTGAAATTTAAAAAATGACTGACTTTGATTAAATGTGATTTTTTTCTCAGGTATTCTATTACTCGACCTCGCTTTTCACATCTTCGGGATTGACGGAAGAATCGGCAAAGTTTGCTACAATGGGTATTGGTGCAATAATGGTCGGCATGACGCTGGTGTCCCTCCCGCTCATGGATCGCACGGGACGCCGCACGCTTCACCTCTATGGCCTCGGTGGAATGTTCATCTTCTCCATTTTCATCACCATCTCATTTTTAATAAAGGTGTGTCTTATATAATAACGTTTTGTTATGACTACATGTTTATGTGTTTGTTTGTTTGGATATTCAGTAAAGTTGAGTGTAAGTATGTTGGAACTTTTAAAATACGGTAAAAGTAATAAGTTCATGCAGACAATTGCGAAAATTTGTTATACTTAAGCATAATATTTAATTAATTACTTCCAATTATGCGTTTAAAATGTATTGTTGCTATTAGTATTTTAAAGATTTTATTTAAGCAATTGACCTTTTGAGGATGAACCAAAGATTGACATGTGGTTGCTAAAGTATTTACCAACTCAAGGGGTCAATATGATTGCCACCGTTTATGCTTATTTCACGCTTAACCAGCTTCCTGAAGCACCGCCAAAATTCATCGACCCTGATCCCTTCTAAGCGATTTTTGTTCAATTGCCTATTGTTGTCATAATTATTGAAACACCTTCATTTATAGAGTTAAAAACAAATTAAAATCGTAATAGACATATATCATGGAAATTTTGGTATTTTTGTTCCCTCTACACCATCTTTTTGTTGCTTTGCTTTGCTAGATGTCCTCCCCAAAATACGGCTTTCCTGTTTCCGAGTCCGGAACTCTCAGTAGGAAAGCAATTATCAACAACGAAATAAATTTTCAAATATAAATGTTAGGAACATCACTCACTTAGCACCTTACACGGTTTTTATTCACTACACGATACAAGTCATTTAAACGCGTTAGATTCACGAAGAGCTCTGGCGCACGCGTACAATGAAGCGAGATTTTCCACACAACGCTGCTCAAAAGCAGAAGGCACATTTCACTTAAGCATACGCAATACAGCCAATAAGACTAAAGAATACTTCACTCTGCTATTACAGCACTATGTAGATCAAAGCTCAAAGTGCTTGACGTCTTAATGCTCTGAGATGAAGTGGAAATGAAGTGATTCGAACCATCCCTACTATTGTCGACAAACACAGACTGACGAGTGTGTGATGGCATTTATGTTTGTGATTTATTTCTATTCCGGTCGGTCACGGGAAAGAGCATCATTGCTATCCCCTGATAGGAGTTCTTTGGCTATGTGCAGGAAATGATAGACTGGATGAGTTACTTGTCTGTGGTATCAACGCTGAGTTTCGTGGTGTTCTTCGCGGTCGGCCCTGGCTCCATCCCTTGGCTGATTACTGCTGAACTATTCTCTCAAGGCCCACGACCGAGTGCAATGGCAATCGCCGTGTTAGTGAACTGGCTGGCAAACTTCGTCGTCGGAATTGGCTTTCCTAGTATGAAGGTGAAAATATAATATTACATTTATTAAATCAATAACTCGTACTTTACAACTTTAAGTTTAATTTGTAATCCCAAGAGAGATCTGAAAAATTACATGTACTTCTATCTTCTTCTTGCAGGCTCTACTGGAAAACTATACATTCCTGCCTTTTAGCGTTTTCCTTGCAATTTTTTGGATATTTACGTATAAAAAAGTTCCTGAAACAAAAAACAAGACCTTTGAAGAAATCTTGGCCCTGTTCCGAAATTCCAATGGCAGGTAAGAATAGTAATATAATTATAACCCTAATTTTGTTATCAATTATTCTCAACCATACAAGCACATGATGGTTTCCACGTGACATTCACATTTATTGTCCACTAACTTATTACGAAGCACCTTATGCAATGAATTTTAAATCATAGCCATCTGCACGCCGTGCACTGAAGGGAAGTTTAATATAATATATAATACTTAAAGATCTTCAAGTTCAAAAGTTAACTATGGTAAGTTAGGCTAGTTAGACTAATAATGTATTAACATTTTAAGTAATAGGTATGAAAATATCAATAGATGCTCGTATAAGGGAGAGTTAAAAATATAGACAGAATTATAGACCTAAGCGATGAGTTCAAAATGTATTGACTGCAATAATAATAGTTATAAAAATAGATAGATAGATTTTGTTGCAAAACGAATATAGTAGTTGTAAGAGTTGTAACATACATATTTAATTAAAAACTTTTTATCTAACACTTAAATGTTACAATACCTAGTAAAACATTTGAAAATACTTCTTATAATTTTATACTAGTAATAAAAAAAAACTAAATAGTTTTGTGAATAAACTATAAACAACATATTAAATATGAAATCAAAAAGGGAAATATATATAAAGAATGTGATGGAAAACCATGGAGTGTTGCGTCTCTGGGGCTGTGCGCGTGATGATAGGGTGTGTGACCTGTCCAGGGACAGTTTCCGCGACAGCCGGCTGTATGGAAGCATGATGAATTGCGTGAACGCCCTCGAACAACAGCTGCCACCTCCGCCGCCTCCAGCTCCAGCCGACGAGAAACATGACTCACGTAAGAGCTTAACTTCTCGCTTTTCAAGCCTTCTGTTTAATTTAATTCCTTTTTAGGGTTCCAATTTTAAGTGTTACCACATACGTCTCAAGGAAAAAACACCAGCCTATATGTGCCTTCATTTTCCAGGTTATCAACAATTTGCAAGGCACTGTATATCAACATCACTTTAAACATTCTACCACGTGTTTAAACATATGGTACTTTATTTACTTTGCTTGCTTCTCGTGTTATACGTCGGTAATTAAAATCCTTGCTATTTTTTATGCTCGGCAAAATCCCTATCAACGTTTCTAGGATGTTTTGTAACGGCTTAAAACCCCATAATCTTTTTATGCAAAGTAGTAATATATCAGCTGCTGTGTTTCCGATAGAGTCAGAAAGCCAGAATATATTTTAGGTACCTGTGTAGATCCATAAAAGTATTAATAATAATTTATGGTTATTTTAAACTTAATTTTAATCAGATTCTTAAATTTAAAGTGTACATAGTAATATGTGCAATATTAAAATTTTATTATATATATTTTACATATATTGAATAAATCAGTTAAGATTAGGAGATAACTAACTGACTCGCTTGAATATAATAGCATAAAATTGCGATGAAATTGCATGAACTGTTATGGAATGTAACAAAGAAATATATGAATGTCCATAGGCGACATAGTTATAAGGAGACATAATACAAGACACTCGTGTTCCCACTTCAGTGTCGGAGCAGTCGTCGGGGGCGGGCGAGGCTCGGCCGCCGCCGCCGCTGCCGCCGCCGCGCTTCCCGGCCACAGGCAATGTCTGACAATGGGAGACCGCTGCTCGTGCGCCGCTAGTCGCGCCGATCAAGGCCGCCGCCAGCTTCTTGTTTCATGGACTCAAGCGTCAAACGGCGGGCCGCGCGTCTATCACTACCACACAACAAATGTTCTAAATTGATGTGATTAGGTTAATAAACGAAACTAGTATGTAAGTCACGGCGTAAATTAATATAGTTCTTTAGTCTGTCATTTTATGACAAACCTACATACTTTATAAAATGCATACTTAGGTACCGTATAAAGTGCCATCGGTTTCTTGTACCCATTTTAATTAGGTCTTAAATTTTACTTAAAAAATAATGATATTATACAAAATTGAAATGCATGAATTGCATATTTCCGGCTAGGCTTGATTGGGAGTCGTGAGACGAATTACGAGACAAACTTAGCTTCAGATATTAATAAAGTTAACTGTAAGTATGCGACGATGATGTTAATTCATTATAATAAAAGATATAGTAGATTTATTGAGTATAAGAGAGCAATGACGGCGTTTTGACGAGCTCGATCCTAAGTGGACGAGCTAAGAAAACGCAAACGCGCGTGACAAACGCAAGCGACTCGTATATTGCATAATTATAATAAGAAAAGTAAGTCATCTTGATAGAACGGTTCAAAATAAAGAGGAAATGTGTAGTCCTATACAGACGAACACAGCGAAATACTCAGACATATTAAACTCAGAATGATTGAGGGTGGGACTGCGCGTATAAATTATATTGAAAACTTTAATATGTTTTACGTAACTTCACCGAAACGCTCTCTAGCTTTTATTTCATGTAAGATGTCTTAAGTTTATTCGGATGAAATTATTATATAATTTCTTGCACAATATGTTCATATAGATAATAATATAATATCACATAAATAATTAAGTAAATTATTCAATATATAATATTTATATCTTAAAAATAATATGTTTGACTTATTACGTACCTCCTACTAAATTTCAAACTATACATTAAAATATTACAAACTGAGAAACAGTGTTATAAAGTTTAATATGAATTATTTATTTAAGTTACTTATCTGTACCAAACCAGAGTCCTTTGCGGAGGTTGCGGGTGCGGGTCGGAATGACTTACTATTCTTAATATAAAGCCACTGAACACTCAATACGGTACGGGTCAGATGCCAACTACAACTAAAATAATATAAAATGGGTACGACGAGAGTACATTATGCTTACGACAATGATAATTGTCACTGAAGTGTATAAAAACAATGTAAATGTCACTGAAGTGTATAAAAACAATGTAAATGTCACTGAAGTGTATAAAAACAATGTAAATACATGATGTGACTTTATTGTATTGTTGATTTTTTATACATAATTATATTATTTTACGAATGTTTTTATTCTCCTTTTACTCACAATTATTATTGTTATACCTAATGATAGATTAGTCATATCTAAAATGACCGAAATATTGTAATTACAATATAAAATAATATTATAAAATAAATAATAATTAAAATTCGACACATACAGTTTAATTGCAGTTGCGGGATTGATTACATAAAATATTGTAATTTATTTTAGTGCAAACGAAACAACCTAGAACACAAATCACATTACTTGTTATAAAATAGTAGTTTATTTTTATTCCCACGTTTAGATTAAACTTAATTTATAGTGATAAGAGATAATAAAACATATTATCTTTTTAATTTATGAAAAGTATAGTGTATGATAAGTTATACAATTTGTGAAGACTTTTAAGAATGTAAAGCTTTTAAACTTATACGCCCTAGAAAATGAACAAATACTTCATTAATTATTAGTTAGGGTTCCGTAGTTACTACAGGGTTGTAGTCAATCTGTTCGTCCGTTCATCTAATAACTGCTCAATTCAATATTAAGACTAGGAGGTTCCGTAGCCTACGAGATCGGAAAAAGTAGCACGGCCTAATAAATATGTGAAAAAGAGTCGGCGTTAACTTGTCATTTACCGCCACGAACTGCAATTAGTTACACACATAATATACTCAGGTGATTATTAAGTTATTGAGTTATATAAATTATCTACTAATTAGTATCTTTGTATATTTCCCTGATACTTCCTCTTATACTTCCCTTTGAAGGTCATTTTTCGACCATCAAACTTATTATTAAACTTTATCGATCGTATTTTAAATAGTACAAGTTTTGCAAGACACAAAAATATGCACAAAATTATATAATTTGATATAAAATAAATAAATACTGTTATTATTCTACGAAGTTTAATTATGTTGATATTTTACCATCATTGTAAAATAATAGTTTAGTATTGTACTTAATTGTAAAAAAAAAAGATTATTTTATGAATACTTATAGGTAGGTAAATTGTTATTTCCTATACATTAATATAAATTATTGAATAATTCAAAATGTATTTTGTTATGCCAAAGCCATTGCAAAGCACCTGCGCGACTGTAGGCCTCCAGTAAAGATCTCAAAATAAACTTAGATTTCATTGTTAGCGATAAGTTTCGAGATACGGAGATAATTGTGAGGAAATAATTCCAATTATATTGTAATGATTTTGCTCATTAAGTACTCCGTTTAGATTTAGGTTACAAACATCGGTCGGATATCGATGCTGGATGCACGGATGGACAGATTCGTTGGGAGGGCAATCCCATTCGCTAGTGAAAGAAACCCTAAATCCTTCTAAGCACTATCCACAGTATATGCCACTAATATCTGAAATGCCTTTAAGTTTCAATATACGGAGATTTCTCCGTACTTGTACAAAAGGAACTTGTAAAATTTTATTGGAACTAATACTTGTTATAAAAACGTTAAAAATACACAAATGAGTTTTTTTTCATTTTCACTCAACGCAGTCTTATGGTAATGGAGTATTTCAAGTCTACAAAGTAATCGTTATATCTACACAAGATCCCCTTTAAATTCACAAAATATTTAAGTAAGTAATTTCAAAGAAGTTGGATACTCAGTCAATCAGTCAAACATACTTCTCAGGTTTTTAACGTAGCAACTTACCCTAAGGTATGACATGAATTATCTTTCACACAGTTAACTCAGATGAATTCTCATGATAAGTAGCTCCAGATACTATATTAAAATTAAATAGTTCTGAAAACTTAATTACTCAACAACTATTATTGAAAACTAAAATCATACATAAGGTAAGTATTTAAGAAACACTATCCATAACATCTTTTGTCTATTTTGTGTTCTATTAATGCTCTTCTTTGAGTGGCATTGAAAAATAATTACTCACACACCTGAATAAACCAAAACAACATTTCTTATTAAAGACCCTATTCAAAAAAAATTGTATAATTGTTTTCAGAACACACATAGACAGCATTCAGTTTACAAAGTGTTTACATAAAAAAGGAAATAAGTTTAAAAAAAGAAACGAGAAACAATGCAGTTGTATCTTCAGTATTATATACCTAATACCAAACTACTAAACTTACTGAATCCTTATAAATTAATCCTTAAAAGTATCTGTCTTCACTATTATAACATTATACTCACCTCTCAACACAACCGCCATCCATTGACTGGATAAAAGATCCTACATATCTGGTTAATTCATTTCAATAAAACAGCTGCGATAGCTCCTACTTCAAAAAGGCAAAGGACGCTATACCATGACGCTTCTACTATATATGTTAAAAAAGGGTCCAAAATTTAAACTAGGTACCTGAATAGAAAAACAACCCATTTTAAAACAAGTATTTTAACAAATACAGTGGCGAAAGTAAATAAAACAAAGAATTGTATTACAATATGTATATATCCAACGTAAAAACACAAATTGATAAAACTCAAAGACCATATAACCACGTCTGTAATATTTTTTTGGAAACTATTAAAAGATTGTGGCCATCATTGCGATTTATATTGTATCAAACTATGTATATTATTATAGATTTTAATGTTGTTACATCTTTGATATCTCGACTAAGCATATCAATCTAGACATAAATAAAATAACGAGGCCAAACCTGTATTTAAGTAGTTTATTATCTCAATTAATAAGTTCGGCTTATCAAACAGAAAAGAGACGCTCCAGTTTCTCATCTAGTGAGATGAACTTAACTAATACTTTAGTTAATAAACCTCATGCTCTGCAATCAACAGACTTTGGTAGTTTTAAATAGACATATTTTAGATGCTGAACTACATTGGAAAAGTATATCTAGTAAGTCCGGCATTAAACAAACTTTTTACTGCAAAAGGAGAATATTAAAAAACTCGAAAACAGTCAAACCTATTGAAAAATCTTGATATATTTTTGTTATTCTTAATGTTAAGCATCTTTATTAATGTGTATATATCAATCATATAATTACAATCTAATAAAAATCAAAGACCTTCCTACATCTTTATCAGAAAGCTACTCCAACTAATAACGTTTTGATTAGAAGGACTTTGAGGGTAGCTCAACCTCTAAGTGCTCGCTCAGTCTCCAGTGCACAAGACAACCAGTTTATTTATGTTTATGCAATGCAATGTATTTAGTACTAAAATATTTAAATGTTCATGAAGAGCCTACAATTAGATTAAAAACAAATAAATAAATAAGACATTTTTTAAAACTGTTTTTGGACACCACTCCATTTTTTAATTAAAATTCTTACATTAAAATAAATACTTCCAAAGTTGACAACTTTTGTTTAACACCAATAAGATTCCAGAAAAACCAGAATTCAATCCCTGTGGTTATTTTCATTTAAAGTTGACTGTGGCTTCTAAATAGCAATCAGTGTATAGATTTTCCTATAAGTTGACCGGGCCTATAAAACCTATTATCATATCAAATTTCAGACATATAAAAACTATAACCATACCAAATTTCATCAAATCTGTCTGTAGTTTTCTGTAATTTGCAAAGAAACAAACATACTGACA
This sequence comes from Dircenna loreta, assembly GCA_963555665.1. NCBI lineage: Eukaryota > Metazoa > Arthropoda > Insecta > Lepidoptera > Nymphalidae > Dircenna > Dircenna loreta. The sequence goes on along the minus strand of OY743092.1, from coordinate 5,959,176 downwards.
AGTAAACAGAAATAAAATCTGCATTTTTTATTTCAGTGCCATGTTCTGAACATGTAACAATTAGTTTTGGTTGAAAAAATATTTGACAAACACTTAAGTAGTTCAATAAAATAAATAAAAAATAATTAACATTGGCCATAATAGCTTTTATTATAATTTTAGCTAAAATTATAGTTTCAATAATTTTATAAAGGAATGTTATTAAATGAATGATTCTGATATAATATAGTAGTAAGTAGTATTTGTTTGTATAGATAATTTGATCTTCAATATTGCACAATAATGAGAAAGATACAAATAATATGTAGTAACCTTTTAATATATATTGAATATCTCTATCATAATATAATATTATATTATAATCTATAAATATTAATTTGTTGTTAACTTGCATATATAGTAGAACATTTTATTCCATTATGACTTTTCTTCAAGTTCCTTAAAGCGGGCCTTCAATTGTTTGGTGTAGTTGTCTAATCGATATGCATTGGCTTCAAATTGAGACACTTGAGCATCAATTTCATCAATTTGCAGAAGCAGTGGTTTTATATGTGTTTTATCTGGAAAATCAAACATGTTATCAATGGTTTTAATAAGATATTGCACATGTATATTATTACTTACACATTTCATTATATTCATTTAACGTTTTACTCAAGTTGACAGTCAAGTTTCGAAGGTCAGTGTACTTTGTTATGGTCAATCTGTTTATATCCTCTAAAAGATTGTAATGGTCCTATAATATCAATCAAAAAGGTTATTTCTAATAAAATTTTAGCTATCAATTTGCAATGATTTATAAAATGGCAGAAATCTTCTATCTTTCTCCACAATTTAACAATATTTGCTGGTAATATAAAATTTTAAACTAACATACATGTTAGTTTATTTAATATTGATTCAATTAATTTGTTATTGATTATCAAATAAATATTTAGCAATGTTTTAAAAAGATTTAATATTGAATCAATGAGTCCATAGAAAGATAAATAACAGGACCTGTCCTGCAGCCATTTCTCCTTGCAAGTAATCATTGGTTTTCTTAAACAGCTGTGTTGCCAAGCGGCTAATAATTGGATCATGCGGGTCCAACATTTCAAAACTTGAACAACTTGTAGACAGGTACACTTCTAAAACAATAAACAGATCTAAAATTAAAAGATTGAGCTGATATATATTAATCCAAAGATTGATTTTATTGAACAGATAAAATACACATAGTGTGTTCTTTATCATAAACAATGCTGCTATAATAGACTAATGATAATGCAGCCTAATTCCTATAAAAGGTATATACATAAAATAGGTACAATTGATAATTACTAACTTGTTTATTTTAGAAATTATAGAAAGCTATAAACCTAAAATCCACAAAAGAAAATAATTTATGTAAAGGAGTTTACATTATCAATTTAAAAAGTTAAATTTTACTCTAGGATGACATAAGATTGTGGGAAGTAAGTAGGAGTTCATTTCATATGCATTAGGTTTATCTTGAAAAAAAACCATTCAATTCAGGGGTTGTGTAAAGATAGATTTATATTTCATGTAATAAAAATAGTGTAGGAATGTTTAGTTACCTCTATTTTGTCCTTCTTTGGCCCACTGATCTAGATCTTCTTCAGACATTTTATATTGTTTTTTAGTTTGCAATGGTTGTATATATTCAACTATAGTATAGTATTGGCACTTAATAGTACTTCCGAATGATTGCGAATTCTTCGTCAAAACTCGTAAACCTAAAACCAATAACATTAAATTGAATTTATTCTTAAAATAAATGATAATTTTGGTTTGGTTAATAGCAAAAAAAAGAATTAAGTTATTGGAAAACAATAAGTATTGGTTATATTATTTACCAGTTATTCTTAGCTTACATTGGTATTTAAAATAAGTATACACTAATAATTAATATGTAAAACTGCGTTTTGTTATTCCCTATTCTGTATTAGCTACGAACTAGTTAATAATAGGTATTATTTCACAATAATTGTTACTTTATTAAAGTGGTTTACTTACTCTAAATTCCGGAATCCGTGCATGTCAAATGTATTTTTTTTTTTTTGAAGTTATGGCTTCATTCACAATGTATGGAATATTCTGCCAATTTCAAGTTATATAAAGCTAGTACATTTTTTTCTAATACTTGTAGAGTAGAGAAAACATGAAGAAGATTGGAAATTGGCAAAAGGAGATTAGAAATCATCAATTTGACCCAAAACAACACAAAGATAATACATATTTTATCAACTATACATAGGAATTAGTGGCAGTTTTATGATCGGGTTATGTAAAACCAGATCATAAAAATGAAAGTAAATAGACTATTTATATATAAGTTACACGTGAAAAAAACCAAAGAATCTGGAGTGTTTATTTTGAAGAGTGCACTTTATATCTATTTAATTTGTGTATAAAAGTTGTATTAAAAGTTCCATTATATTATATTCTATTATTGTATTATATTTTTTTGTGTTGTTACCTGCAATACTACATATATGCATACAGGCAGTGGTGTAGCTACTGTAGGGCTAGACGGTGCGATTCCCGAGGCCGCCAATCTCAAGGAACTCCCAAGAATTACAAACTATAATTGAGCTAGTGAAAAATTCCCCACATTTTCATTTAACCACATTCCTGGAACGTAATTGTAATAATGGCCACTTATTTGAAAAAAAAGCAAATTTGCAATAAGTCTCTAACATCTTTGTTTGTAATTGCAGAAATATGTAGGAGAATTGCAAGATTTTTTTAGGAATTTAACTCAAATGCTGGGATTGTTGTAAACATCTACTGGCGGATCGAGGGGCACTGCAAGGTTTTTTTTAGGATTTTACATCAAATGCTGGGATTGTTGTCAACATTTACATCGGATCGGACACACCTCTACAAAAACTAAATTTGACTAGATGGTCCATTAGGGTCAATACGAAATCTGCAGTAAAACTTCGTTATTTCGATATAATCAAAGTATTATTTTAAATCTTTCTTAAAAGTTCCAGTAAAAATAAACGTAATCAAGCAGAATATAGTCCAAAATATAAAAAAATAATACTTGTTAAAAAATACGTTCTACCGTAAAAAGTTGTAAGATCCATGTACCAAGTCGTTTAATAATTTATTCAGTCCCTTCTTAAGGGACCTACTGTCCTAAGTTTATCGGTGTACTAATATAGGTGCAGATAAGATAGATGCGAGCTAGCATTGTTGGTATTCTAGAAAAGGTACCGGAAAAGAAAAATAATAGGACTATCTACAGAAATAAATGAGATTGCATAAAAACAATACTTGTAAAATACCAGATTAAAGCAAAAATTATAAAAAATAGAATTCATGCACTGTAGCATATTGAATGGTATCAATTGTGCAACTATTAACATATATTATTTCGCAAAAATTCAACATCGATTTGAACGAAGCAATTAGAATTTTACATGAAACAAATGCAAAGCTGCAAATTTATAGAAATCACTTCGAATCATATAGACTGCTACAAAAAATGAAAGAAAAAAAATAAATAAGTTAATTTTTTCTCTTTACCGATTTTAAAACAAGCAACAAATATGAAAGTACTATTTTAAATATTTGTTCCTTGTTTATGTACTAGACAGTAATAACTCAGCTAAATTTACATAAAATTACATAAACAACAGTGTGGTTTCACTCCCGGTTGCTCAACAACAGATGCTGGTGTTGAGTTATTGCTGAATATATTTGGGGGCTGGGAGGAATCACGAGATGCTCTGGGCATTTTCTGTGATTTATCTAAGGCGTTCGACTGTGTACAGCATGAAACTCTAATCCAAAAATTACAGCATTATGGAATTAGGAAAAAAGCCCTTGATTTGATTAGCTCCTCTCTTAATGAAAGAATACAAAAAGTAGACGTTAGTGGAAAGCGTTCCCCTGGTTCATTTGTCAAAATGGGCGTGCCACAAGGCTCTATATTGGGGCCTTTCTTATTCCTCATTTACATAAATGACTTGCCTTACTTTGTAAGGGATAAACATAGGATAGTATTGTTTGCTGATGATACATCTCTTATTTTTAAAATGAATAGATAGCAATCAGTAATTAACGATGTAAACAATGCTCTCTCAGACGTTTTACAATTGTTTAATGCTAATAATCTGTTGCTCAACGAAAAAAAGACTAAATGTATTAAATTTACTTTATCAAACGTGAAGACCGTCAAAACCAATGTTCAGCTAAAAAATGAGGAATTGGAATTGGTTAATGCTGCTACTTTTTTGGGCATTACCTTTGATGCAAGATTGAAATGGGGCCATCATATTTCAGATATGTCGGACAGACTTAGCTCTGCCGCTTACGCGGTTCAAAGAGTACGCCGCTTGACTAACATTGAAACGGCTAGATTAGTTTACTTTAGTTATTTTCACAGTATGTACGTCATATGGTATACTATTATGGGGTAATGTATCAGATATTGATGCTATATTTGTGCTAAAGAAGAGGGCTGTTCGTGCGATCTATAAGATGGGGCCTCGAGAATCGTTAAGAAATAAATTCAAAGAATTCAAAATTATGACTGTATATAATCAATATATTTATGAGAACTTAATGTATGTACATAAGAATATTAACAACTTAAAAAAAAAATGTCATTTACACAAAATTAATACCCTAAACAAAAATAAACTTGCTATGCCCACCACTAGGCTCCAAAAAATAGGAAATTCCTTCAAAATTAATTGTATACGTTTTTATGATAAACTCCCTAATGAAGCCTTAAAATTGTCATTAAATAAATTTAAAGCATACATTAAAAGAAATTTGATAAAAAAATCTTATTATAGTGTAAAGGATTATATTAACGACGGTTTGGCCTGGGAATAAATTGTATTGTAGCGATAAACTAGTAACCTGCGTAATTTTTTTGACGTTGCTAGTTACTTTTGTTTGATCAACTGGCCGCATCACTCCGTTCCCTTAGAAGTCATTACTTGCGGTAGCGTTGGGGGTCGGGTCGCCCTCCCTCCCTCAAATATGGCGAAGGGGGTGATGGCTGACCCTTGCGTTATGGTGATGGCTGACCTTCGTGAACAGGTGCTGCTTGCGGTGACTGGTCGTGTTGCTGGCAATGGTTCTTATGTTTTCATTTCTTTATTTCTTAAATTATTAAGCCTTCCACGCGAATTGATTGCGATGGTTCTAGTTGTTCGTAAATTGCTCATTTTACTTATATTAAAATTTGTGAAACAGTGATCACAATAAAAAAAAAACACTCGGCTGAGTTTGTTGTGTGGTTCCAGTTTGGTTTGTAGACCAGGACGCGTTTGGAACCCTCGTAATTTTAACTTTAAGTTCAGAGGTGTTCTTGCAGAAGGGCTTATTTCGATAAGTATGGTATCAAAATAGGCCCTCTTGTCACCTCTATTTGACGTACACAAGTGATCACTGAGAATGATTCAAAGTGGAAAAGATTTAAATAAATAAATAAATGCACGTTTTACTGGCATGAGTGCAGTCAGTCAAATATAACATTTTCTAACACCGACATTTTTAGTGGATGAAGATGAAACAACTTTATTACCACCTGCAAGTACAGGTGATGCAAGTAAATTACTTGAACTAAGCCAAAACATGGATTTAGAATTAGTTTAATAATTTTATTAACTAATACCAATACTTATATTCATTAATTATCCCATTATTTATTCCTAAATTCCGCGGTTGGAACCAGGACAAATTCTGCTACGCACAATACAAAACTTTAAAGTATTTACATATTTAAATTTTGACTTGGATGACGTTGTGCTCCGACCTCGACGAAGGTTTCTCCAGATTTGTCGTTTAACGTATAGTCCGGAAGAAAGTGGTGTTATTAGTTGAAAAATGTCTACTTAATAAGGATTCCTTACCCATAGGGCCGACCGTGCCTCTGCTGTCCTTGTTTGCCACAGGACTGTACTTTTGGACTTGGACTATTTGAGCGGTAAGAGATAGACCTTTACATAACTTCTTTTGTTTTCATAAAATAGTTTTGATAGGTTCATTAAAAAAAACTTTTTTCCAAAAAAAAGTATAACTTTCAAAAAGAAAAAAATAATTGTTAGGTTAGGAAGTACGTAAAAAGTTTTCCCCTTTTGTCTAGATCAATCAAAGAAACTGGCATCTACTTCATTAACAGTTTACCTCATGAAAACATTTTATTATTTTTCAAGGTGTAAAAGTTTTTTATTTCCTCCTTTGTAGCGGTTTTTTCCATTATGCAGGCGTTTTTTTATCTACATCTTCACTAATATATAAAACAGAAGAGTTTGTTTGTTTGTTTGAACGCGCTTATCTCAGACTACTGGACCGATTTGAAAAATTCTTTCAGTGTATGATAGTCCATTTATCGAGCAGTGTTTTATTCTATATAAGATCACGCTCAGGTAAATAGGGAAAGAGCAGCAATAAAAAATGTTGCGAAAACGGTAAAATTCAAAATTTTCCTTGCGTGCGCTGAGTAAACGGTGAAAGTTACGAAAAAATAAAAAATCATGTACTACAAAATTGTTTCCCTCTAAAAGTTCTAAAATAAAGTCCGTAACAGTAAATGTCTATCTTTTAAGATTAACCCACTATAACCATTTTTATGGTTATCATAATAGTTCTAAAATAATACATTACTAACGAAGTCGTTTTAATAAACATGATATTAATCCTTATCCAAATGAATAAGTTATTTATCATAGGCACTTATTTTTCAACAAATTCGCCCTTGACTATATTTGATTTGAACCAATATGTAAGGAGTTATAATAGTTTAAAATGATAATGGTCAAATATTATGCGCGCACGGTGTGCATTAATGTAAGGGTGTGTGGAGCGGTGAGGCGGAAGAGCGCTGGCCGACAATTCTATATAAAATTCATTAATTCCACTTTGATATTTTTAAAATATTCACTCATAAATAAAATAATTGAGTAAGAAATTGATAGTTGGATCGACTAATATATATAAAAGAAAGCCGTGTTAGTTCAATTATTTATAACTCTAGAACGGTTGAATCGATTTAGCTGAAAATTGGTGGGGAGCTTAAAAACAGGAGACGAACAAAGAATACTGTTTAAATCTTTCGACCACGTTTATCTATATATTATTTCGAATTATTTATTTACTATCCGACAGTCACAATTATCTGTTAGTTCCATACTATTCTAATAGATAGCGATAGATACAAGCTTATTTGTTGTCTAGATTGAGTAAGTAGCTAATAGACGGCGTTTTTTAAAAAAATACAAACGTTTCAAATAAGCTGAGGCAAAATTATCAGTTAAATTTCTATTATTGGAAACATAACACTGTGAAATTCAATATACATATATATTTTGTATTCTATTGCGCCAGGTAACAATCTACGAGTACTTACTTTGAAGATTACAATACATTTTATTGTATTGTAATTTTCAAAGTAAGTTATCCGAATCTCAATATGTCTTAACCAATATTTAGAAATTTCATTTTCATGTAGGATCTAGGCTATATTATATTAGTCCCTTGAAATATTAATAGGAATTTTCGTATAAAACAATTTTGAAATAATGTTAACCCAAAAAACTCGAGCAAAGGAGTTTCTTACGAGCCCTGTTCTGAAATTCTCGCGGACGGAGTCGCGGGCAACAGCTAGTGTTTTATAAAATAGAATGAACGATACCTAAGTACACAAGCGATTGCCGTAATCATTTTTTATAAAAGTTACAGCAGAGAAATCATTAAAAGTTCAGTTGTTGGTCTTCGGAATTCGGAACACGACATATTTATGTGCAAATATGATATTATGAAAATGTGCTTTTACCTAATCGTCGTTTCTTTGCAATGACATATTATAACTATTAGTAACGTTTTTGGATTGTTTGTTAATTTATTTTTGTTGACTCTTATTAGTCCATATATCAAACGAATTTATTCAAATCATAGTACTCACTTAAATACCTAAGTAGGTATTAATATTTTTCTATAAAACGAAAAGCTACACATTTAAATGTCATTAAAATCTGCTAGGTAATTTTATTGTAATTATATCTCAAACTCTAAGAGAAGTTTTCACAGTGAAGACGTGGACATACTAATTCATCAAATATTATGCAGTTGTTCTTGCATCATGCCTTTAAGAAATGTTTTTTTACGAATTTAGTATATGAATAGATTTATTTTTTTATAAATAGCTCCAAATACATATTACTATTGATTGTTCCAAAGACTATGTTTGGCAGTCATACCAAACCGTACTAAAATTATAAGACTACTTATTGATAGTTATAAATTAAACTTTACATAGTTTATCGTTTTTTTGTTTTATTACCTGTATTTATAGTACATTCTCTTGTTCCCTTCTAATTATTTAATATAGACTATTATAAAACAACTAACAGGAAAAACAATATTTTATTGAAAAATATTACACATGAACATAACTTCACAATTAGATTTACACATTCACAAAATAACTAGAAAAAAATATTTTACAAAAAGTACTTTCAAAAATAACAAAATTAAATCAGTATAAAGCTTAAAAACTCCAAACCGGTTACAATGTACTGTACAGTTATACCGGTGTTCACTTATGTTTCCATTCCTTCTACATTAGAAAATTATAATCTAGCTTTGGATAACATCAAAACATAGAATTCCACTAAGACCTTTCGACCCAGACCCTTTGCCACTTATATGGAATTTGATTCCTGGAAAGGGACCTGGTGGAAGTTCCTCGAGAGGTATTACGTCGGGTATCTCATATGGACAACTACAATCCGTAGCTGCATTTTTGGATTTACTTAACGATTTATTTCGACAGGCACAGGCGTCCTCGTCGTATTCATATTCTGGAACCATCTCGGGATGCTCTGCAAAGTACCTTAGAGCGTCTTCAAAACTCATTATGGAGTCTGAGTTTCTTTTAATTATATCTATTTTAAAACCTGACGTAGTTTGTGTTAAATCTGATTTCATTTTCTTTATTTGCTTTTCATCAATATAATTCATATAATCAGGTTCAGGCTCTGGCTCCTCGGGACATTCACATATGTTATTTTTCTTACTTTTAGATCGTTTTTTGTCCTTTTTACTACTACTACTACTACATTTACATGAAGGTTGTAATTCTTTATTGGGACTAGGAGGTTCTATTTCAATTGGAGGTCGAATATTCATCTGGTTTTGTTCGCAGGGGCATAAACGTGGAAATATTATTGTCTTTTCTTTTCCACTACACTTACACTTCAGGGTACCCTCAAATTTCTTCGGGCTGCATCTGCTACACGACCCATTGGAAGAAATTAGTGTTGGACCTGGTTTTTGTATAGGATCTGGAATTGTTGTTTTCTCTGAAAAGTTAGATATGTTATAAAAATTAAGTTACCTAACAGTTTACCTTTTATATACAGTTCTTAAACCATAAAATGTAAGGACAAATGATAGGCTTTTGGTCGTCATATTAAAAACTTTCACAATCTTTGTATACAAGTACTACATATCCCAAGGGCATATACAATAGGGCATTATATTTAAAAAAAATTGCTTTAAGATTCACATTTAGTATTAAAAGGTTTTCTTTTTAATCTTTTTAAAAACCAGTTTTGCCAACTCTACTAACTTTTAGATAGATCTACCAACTTTAGCTACAAATGTACTACGATTTTGATTAGATTTTTGCAAAAAATATAACAGTGACTTATGTCAGCAATTTATTCATCCACAAAGTTTTTTTTTTTATTGATTTCTCGAATGAATAAAGAAAATATAGAAAGAGGGTGTTGTTCTACTAAACCTATAATATTTTATTTAAATTTAATGGTTATTTATATGGGAACGTTAAAAATATATATTATTAAAGCAAGTATTCATAAGTGAAACGGAATTATTTTATGCGAGAAAACAAAAAAAATATATATTGGCAATGACAGTGAAACCGATGAGAAATCCGCTCCACGAAAATGTAAGAAGCTTTATTACAATACTTTTTTGTTTTATACTCTCGACTAAAAGGTTCATTTATCTACCCTATAAATGGGTTGAAACCTACAATCACCGACCTATCAGACAAAAAAATTAAAGCTTACATTAAACTCGTGCTAATGCATTACTAAGGACTATGTTGACGGCTTACATGCAGGTATTATATTACTAGGGACTATGTTGACAATTTTAAGCATGTTGCTTTACTGTAATTACTTCAAAGATGGCGTCCTTGGTCAACGCGTTGAATAATCGCTATTGTTTTTAATGTTTAAACTTTGATTTTTTTAAGCTCTTGTTAAAGTTAGAGCATCATAGAACTAATAGCGGCATGATTGGCTATTGTAGTCTTTTTTTCGATACCACGCTTTACATGAATTCTTATTTATTCTCCAATATCAGTGTATTTTCTCATATTACTGTGGCTCAAATGGTCGGTACTATGGGTTTTTAAGTAATTTTATGAATAAGATGAGAGTATCCATGGAGTTTCTTGTCGGTTCTTTTTCATAGACTCTTCCATTTGGAACCATTATTTTCTTAAGTTTTCTAAAGTGCATCGTATGCCCATTTGAAAGTTTTGACTTTGATTGCTCGTTTTCGTTTTGAGTCCTCTTTTGGTTTTGTATATTGCCTTAAAATAGCAGTTACTTACCTACATATCATTTACTGAACTCTTTTAGTGAATTTGCTATTTGAATGTTCAAAATATATATATATATATGTATGGAAGGTTGGCGAGTTCACGTTGAATTTGAAAATCCGGTTAGTTAAAAGTAAATATATATTTGTTCTACATTTAAATTTCCTTTTATTTTTATAGCACTATCCATATCCATAACATTATATTAACGCCGTATTTAGTATCAATTCCCTTAAGAAACCAAACTGGCATCGATGCAGAGTGACACAGACGCATGAAACTTAATTTAGACACTGGTTGAAAGTTTTTGTAAAGATATATTTAAATAAATTAAACCTATAGAGCATTTTTATTATTTTCTCAAAACTATCGGAGTTTCCTAGTATCTTACCTTTTTCAACTTTAAACCCACTAAAGCATAAATAACCTATGAATGTCTAAAATGGCTTATCAATTAATTTGTAATAGAAACTTTTAATATATATATTTTTAACCGGCTTACTCAAGTTAGATTTTTTTCCTCCTATTATTTCTGTTGAGTTTCCACATCCTGTAGAAATCATTTGCTTTGCTACTCGTTCAAAAATCATTTTAAACTTCTCTATGTCACAATCACAAGATTTTTTCGAATCCATATGGATAGGGCGCATTATACCGGGGGCAGGATATGGCATCGGGCCATGATGATGCCAATCAGGTATGCGTCCGCATGGTGGAATGTTGCATACACCAATAGAAGTCTTTTGACATGAATGAGAACGAGCTTTAGTTAAATTTGAATAAGATTGACAGCCAAAATCTGTTTTTGTTTTTTTTACAAGCAATGCCGCATGACCCAAACCTAAAAGAAATGAAAATAAAATATAGACTTTTACGACAATATTAAAATATATTTCCAAAGCTCAATTCGAAAGACTTAAATTCAACTAAAAGGATTTTTGTTAGTCAATCTGCCATTGTTACTTCCGGGATTAAAAAGTCAGTAATATTACTAAAAATAAAAACAGAACCATTCTTTTAAAGTGATCTTTACAGGTATACTCGTACTCACTTGTAGTCAACTTGGTCATAGCTAAAATAATGACTTTATTTTGATAACAGAGACGGGTAATTTCCTGCAAAACTTTATTAATAAAAGAAAGTGAAATTTCAAACCTTGTGTGACAGCTTCTTTGAGCATCATCGGAGTTACTAATTCTGATAGAGCATTCTCAACAGTATGTTTTGTTTTCCTAGATTCATTTTTCCACTCCAGTTCCCTCTGTGACTGACAACAGCATGGTCTATCTTGGGTAGTGTCTGCACTGAAAACCCGACCGGAATCTTTCTTAACTTTGATAAAAGGAAGAACACTTGTATACTGACATTGCTTGTCTTGGTTACTAGTTAGAACAATATTATGTTTTGATTTACTATTTTGCAACGGTTTAATTTTAGACTTTTTATTTAAAGTAAGTTGTACATCCTTTCGCACGTCATCTTTATGTTTCTTAGAGATCTTTAGTCCCCGTCGACAGTTTCCAATATCTTAAAAATAAATAAGAGTTCACAAACAAATATTTAAAAAGCCTTAAGATAGACAATACTTTGTAATATCCCAGGTAGGAATTAACAATTGGTCAATATTTGGTTCAAATTTGTGCCAAGATTTATTATACTTGGGCCGAGCCTGGTTGCTAGCTTAGGCCAATGCTTAGCTCAACCTTGATATGATATCCATGGCCTACTAACTATTCTTATAATAATTACCTGGTGAGTAAAGTGATTACTATTAATAATTTAAGGTTTGGCCAAGCCTAAGGCCAGGCATGTACACCAACCCGCCGGGGCGTCACGGTCAGTGCAAAAGCGATCCCGTCGCGTCCTACTAAGGCAATAAGGGCAACCGTTGGTTTTTTAATGGGTGACTTAACAAAGACAGCGTCTTCTATGCTGCCAGGTAGTCCCACATAACTCCCCGATCATCATTGGCCTTGGATATCGTAATGGATTTTTTAAATGCAAAAAAGGCATGTACACCAAGAATTGTCAATTAACAACCGGCCCAAGGTTTGGCCTGTTGTGAGTATTGGGAGTTCCTATCTGGGATACACCTTTAATAAAATTATTATAAATGTACATCATATCGCTAGGAATTCCAAACCATATAACACTTACATCCGGAACTGCAAGGTATAGTATTACTATTAGAAAACTTTTCACTGAGTTGTATACAAATCGTGGAACTTAAATAATCATGCAGTACAGAATCCGTACTACTCTCCTCCGAAGATGTTTGTATGAGAAAAATAAGAGAAGATGATTCATGCAGTTGCCTTTTTGATATAATCTTTAGTAGTATATCTCGAATTTCTCGGTCGTCCAGTGAGTCGATATCAGCATCTTCAGAATCCCAATTATTATTGTCAGGCATATCAAAAAGTTTTGTTTTTAAGTTTGATAGTTCTAATATAGTTAAACTGCGATCAGTTTTTTTTTTCGAGTATGTTTTTTGAGAAACTCTATCGTTGTCCGTCCACATGGAATCGTCAAGGCTCGTTACACTAAAGGTAAAATTAATTAACTTTAAGAACATGCTGCTTAGCTTACCAGAATAATAATGTGGTCCAGAACAATTTCGCAGTAAATATACATATTAAATAAGAATCTCAGTAAGTGCCAACCTTATGACTCCTACATTATTTTTATAATCTTCTTGTAACTGATGGTCACTACTGCCATCTGTTTCATAATATTCCGAATAAAATGAAGACCGTAAAGAAGAAGTTGAGATAGATATAACACTTATAGTATTAGAAAACCGAGACAAACTCAAAGATGATTCGGTTTTCATTACGTAAATTGATTGGAAACTAGAAGTTCCGGAGGTTTTTTCTTCATAAATATATTCAGTTTCGTTATATGGAAACTCATTGTTGTCTGATACTGACTTTAGTATTATTGTATTGGTTGAATCTTTACCGCTTATATATTTACTATTTTCGAGTATTTCCGATTTTCGAGTATGACCACCACGATTAGAAAATTCATTAGAATATGACTTTTCAAGAGAATAAATATTTTTGAACGATGTCGTCTTTTTTATTATATGATTCGAATCATTACTCGAAAAATTACAGTATGGCAGTGAGTGACTGGAGGTTGGTTTATGTTTCGAAAACTCTTTAGAAGGAAATTGAGGTATTCCCAAGACTCTTCCAACTGTTACTTTAATTCCTTCATTGTCAGTGAAAACCCCGCCTTTTACACCTGGAAAACATTCGTCTGGGCATGGGCATATGGAGGAAACATCAGGTGAAGTAACTCGTATTTTCACATAGCTGTGTTTAAATCTAATTTTCTTCTTATCACACCCACAACCTCGGTCACAAGTTGTAGTTTTAACTATATCTTCATATTCTTCATCTACTCCTTTTAAACTTTTTCGCGGTACACCCACCTTTTTTGATTTTTTTTTAATTTTACCCATTTTTTCAGACGGTGTTGGTTCCGGAGGTAGCCCAGCCTTTGTTCTTATAGTTCGTATCAAAGCTTTTTCAGAAGGAGTTGTTCCCTCTGGCATCGGTAAACCAGCTTCAGCTAACCCTTTTAGTATCTTCTCTTTTTGTGCTAAAGATTTTCCTTTAAGTGGGGTTAATAATCCCTCAGCTCTTGCTGCGTCTATTATTTGTTTCTCAGACAAAGTTTTAGCTTTTGGAGGAATACCATATTCTGTTTTGACTTTTCTGATAAGTGATTTTTCAGACAATGTTTTTCCTTCTGGCAATGGTATCCCCTCTTCAGCTAAACCTCTGAGAATTTCTTCTTTTCTCTTAGCACTTTTTCCCTCTAAAGGAGTTAACAAACCTGCAGCTTTTGCTTTGCGTAACTTCTCCGATGGAACGTGTACTTCGGATAATGGTGGAACGGAGGCTTTAATTTTTTTAATGAGCGATTTTTCTGACGGCGTTCTTCCCTCTGGTAATGGGAGACCTAGTTCGGCTTGACCTTGAAGAATTTTCTGCTTTTGTTCTTTTGTTTTTCCTTCTAACGGTGTAATAAGTCCGGCTGCAAAAGCTTTTTTATATTTGGATTTCGTAGCCGAAGTCTTAGGTTCTGGAGGTAAGCCAACTTCAGCTCGAACTTTGTCAATGAGTTTTTTTTCTGAAGCTGTTTTTCCCTCCGGTAATGGAATACCATGCATAGCTAGACCTTTGAGAAGTTCTTCTTTTTGTTTCGGAGTTTTTCCTTCTAAAGGTGTTAAAAGACCCGCAGCTTTCGCTTTACGTATCTTCTCCGATGGAACGTGTACTTCGGATATTGGTGGAACAGAGGCTTTAATTTTTTTAATGAGCGATTTTTCTGACGGCGTTCTTCCCTCTGGTAATGGGAGACCCAGTTCGGCTTGACCTTGAAGAATTTTCTGCTTTTGTTCTTTTGTTTTTCCTTCTAACGGTGTAATAAGTCCTGCTTCAAAAGCTTTTTTATATTTGGATTTCGTAGCCGAAGTCTTAGGTTCTGGAGGTAAGCCAACTTCAGCTCGAACTTTGTCAATGAGTTTTTTTTCTGAAGCTGTTTTTCCCTCCGGTAATGGAATACCATGCATAGCTAGACCTTTGAGAAGTTCTTCTTTTTGTTTTGGAGTTTTTCCTTCTAAAGGTGTTAAAAGACCCGCAGCTTTCGCTTTGCGTATCTTCTCCGATGGAACGTGTACTTCGGATGGTGGTGCTGCGGCCCTAATTTTAGATATTAAAGCTTTTTCCGAAGGTGTTCTTCCCTCAGGCAACGGGAGCCCTAATTTGGCTTGACCTTTAAGAATTTTCTCTTTTTGTTCTTTTGTTTTTCCTTCTAATGGAGTTATAAGACCTTCGGATACAGCTTGTTTGTATTTTTCTTTTGCAGATTTTGTTTTTGGTTCTGGTGGTAGCCCAATTTCAGCTCGAATTCTATCAGAAATTTTCTTTTCAGACGCAGTTTTTGCTTCTGGTAGTGGAATACCATGCTTAGCTAAACCTCTTAGAATTTTTTCTTTCTGAGCAGTAGTTTTTCCTTCAAGAGGCGTGATTAAACCTTCAGCCGCAGCTGCTTTAAACTTTTTTGATGGCACTTTATAAATTGGTTCTGCTTTTATTTTGCGTACTAATGCCGTTTCTGAAGGTGTCCGACCTTCTGGTAGTTCGAGGCCTGCTTGATGCATTTTCCTCAATATTTTTTCTTTTTGGGGAGCAGTCTTTCCTTCCAGTGGGGTTACGATGCCAGCATCA
The DNA here is from genome assembly GCA_963555665.1 of Dircenna loreta. Taxonomy (NCBI): domain Eukaryota; kingdom Metazoa; phylum Arthropoda; class Insecta; order Lepidoptera; family Nymphalidae; genus Dircenna; species Dircenna loreta. Next base: position 5,943,327 of record OY743092.1, on the reverse strand, counting down.
TGTGCAGATTTCATTTTTGCTTTCATTGAAGGTGTTTTCGGTTCGGGAGGTAAACCGACCTCCTTTCGGACTTGAGATATAATTTTTTTTTCAGAAGGAGTTTTCCCTTCAGGTAGGGGAATACCGGCTTTAGCCATTCCTTTTAGTATATTTTTTTTTTGTTCTGGAGTTTTGCCTTCCAAGGGTGTCAATAAGCCTGCCATCTTAGCCTTTCTTAATTTTTCAGATGGAGTCACTTCAGCAGGAGTAATATAGCCAGTGGCAGCTTTGACTTTTTTAATTAATTCTTTATCGGAAGGTGTTACACCTTCGGGCAGTGGTAAACCTGCAGCTACTCTACCTTTTAATATTTTTTCTTTTTGTGCAGCAGTTTTTCCCGCCAATGGGGTTATAAGCCCAGCGGCTTGTGCCTTACGAAATTTCTCAGATGGAAGATAACCTTTCACAGGTAAACCCATGTCTTCCCTAACTTTTTTTATAAGTTTTTTCTCGGATAAAGTCTTCCCTTCGGGTAATGGAATCCCTGCCACGGCCAACCCTCTGATAATTTTTTCTTTCTGCTCCGGTGATTTCCCTGTTAATGGCGTTAGTAACCCCTCAGCCTTGGCTTTACGTAGCTTTACCGATGGCACAATATATTCTGACGGTGGTGGTGCCGCAGCTTTAACTTTTGCTATTAATGCTTTCTCCGATGCAGTTCTTCCTTCCGGTAATGGCAAACCTAATTCAGCTTGACCTTTTAAAATTTCTTCTTTTTGCTTTGCTGTTTTACCTTCTAGTGGTGTTATAAGTCCTGCTTCCTGAGCTTTTTTGTATTTCTTTTTTGCAGATGCTGTTAGAGGTGGAGGTGGCAATCCTACATCAGTGCGAACCTTATCAATTAGCCTACGTTCGGATGCTGTTTTGCCTTCTGGAAGTGGAATACCAGCCAATGCTAGACCTCGTATTATTTTTTCTTTTTGCTCTGGTGATTTTCCTGATAATGGCGTCAGCAACCCCTCAGCCTTTGCCTTACGTAACTTTACCGATGGCACAATATATTCCGACGGTGGTGGTGGTACTGTTGCTCTAACTTTTGCTATAAGTGCTTTCTCTGATGGAGTTCTTCCTTCCGGTAATGGCAAACCTAATTCAGCTTGACCTTTTAAAATTTCTTCTTTTTGCTTTGCTGTTTTACCTTCAAGTGGCGTTAAAAGGCCAGCTGCCTGAGCTTTTTGGTATTTCTTTTTTGCTGACGCTGTTTCAGGTGTAGGTGGCAATCCTACATCAGCACGAACTTTATCTATTAGCTTACGTTCGGATGCTGTTTTAGCCTCTGGAAGTGGAATCCCAGCCATTGCTAGACCTCGTATTATTTTTTCTTTCTGCTCTGGTGATTTTCCTGATAATGGCGTCAGCAACCCCTCAGCCTTTGCCTTACGTAACTTTACCGATGGCACAATATATTCCGACGGTGGTGGTGCCGCTGCTCTAACTTTTGCTATAAGTGCTTTCTCTGATGGAGTTCGTCCTTCCGGTAATGCCAAACCTAATGCAGCTTGACCCTTTAAAATTTCTTCTTTTTGCTTTGCTGTTTTACCTTCAAGTGGCGTTAAAAGTCCTGCTTCCTGAGCTTTTTTGTATTTCTTTTTTGCAGACGCTGTTAGAGGTGGAGGTGGCAATCCTACATCAGTGCGAACCTTATCGATTAGCTTACGTTCGGATGCTGTTTTGCCTTCTGGCAGTGGAATCCCAGCCATTGCTAGACCTCGTATTATTTTTTCTTTCTGCTCTGGTGATTTTCCTGATAATGGCGTCAGCAACCCCTCAGCCTTTGCCTTACGTAACTTTACCGATGGCACAATATATTCCGACGGTGGTGGTGGTACCGTTGCTCTAACTTTTGCTATAAGTGCTTTCTCTGATGGAGTTCGTCCTTCCGGTAATGGCATACCTAATGCAGCTTGACCCTTTAAAATTTCTTCTTTTTGCTTTGCTGTTTTACCTTCAAGTGGCGTTATAAGTCCTGCTGCCTGAGCTTTTTGGTATTTCTTTTTTGCTGACGCTGTTTCAGGTGTAGGTGGCAATCCTACATCAGCACGAACTTTATCTATTAGCTTACGTTCGGATGCTGTTTTAGCCTCTGGAAGTGGAATACCAGCCATTGCTAGACCTCGTACTATTTTTTCTTTCTGCTCCGGTGATTTCCCCGCTAATGGTGTGAGCAACCCCTCAGCCTTTGCTTTACGTAATTTTACCGATGGCACAATATATTCCGACGGTGGTGGTGCCGCTGCTCTAACTTTTGCTATTAATGCTTTCTCCGACGGAGTTCGTCCTTCCGGTAGTGGCAAACCTAATGCAGCTTGACCCTTTAAAATTTCTTCTTTTTGCTTTGCTGTTTTACCTTCTAGTGGTGTTATAAGTCCTGCTTCCTGAGCTTTTTTATATTTCTTTTTTGCAGATGCTGTTAGAGGTGGAGGTGGCAATCCTACATCAGTGCGAACCTTGTCAATTAGCTTACGTTCGGATGCTGTTTTGCCTTCTGGAAGTGGAATACCAGCCATTGCTAGACCTCGTATTATTTTTTCTTTTTGCTCTGGTGATTTTCCTGATAATGGCGTCAGCAACCCCTCAGCCTTTGCCTTACGTAACTTTACCGATGGCACAACATATTCCGACGGTGGTGGTGGTACTGTTGCTCTAACTTTTGCTATAAGTGCTTTCTCTGATGGAGTTCGTCCTTCCGGTAATGGCAAACCTAATGCAGCTTGACCCTTTAAAATTTCTTCTTTTTGCTTTGCTGTTTTACCTTCAAGTGGCGTTAAAAGTCCTGCTGACTGAGCTTTTTTGTATTTCTTTTTTGCTGACGCTGTTTCGGGTGTAGGTGGTAATCCTACATCAGCACGAACTTTATCGATTAGCTTACGTTCGGATGCTGTCTTAGCCTCTGGAAGTGGAATACCAGCCATTGCTAGACCTCGTATTATTTTTTCTTTCTGCTGCGGTGATTTCCCTGTTAATGGTGTGAGCAATCCCTCAGCCTTTGCTTTACGTAATTTTACCGATGGCACAATATATTCCGATGGTGGTGGTGCTGCTGCTCTAACTTTTGCTATAAGTGCTTTCTCTGATGGAGTTCGTCCTTCCGGTAATGCCAAACCTAATGCAGCTTGACCCTTTAAAATTTCTTCTTTTTGCTTTGCTGTTTTACCTTCAAGTGGCGTTAAAAGTCCTGCTTCCTGAGCTTTTTTGTATTTCTTTTTTGCAGACGCTGTTAGAGGTGGAGGTGGCAATCCTACATCAGTGCGAACCTTATCGATTAGCTTACGTTCGGAAGCTGTTTTGCCTTCTGGGAGTGGAATCCCAGCCATTGCTAGACCTCGTATTATTTTTTCTTTCTGCTCTGGTGATTTTCCTGATAATGGCGTCAGCAACCCCTCAGCCTTTGCCTTACGTAACTTTACCGATGGCACAACATATTCCGACGGTGGTGGTGGTACCGTTGCTCTAACTTTTGCTATGAGTGCTTTCTCTGAGGGAGTTCGTCCTTCCGGTAATGGCAAACCTAATTCAGCCTGACCCTTTAATATTTTTTCTTTTTGCTTGGCTGTTTTACCTTCTAGTGGTGTAATAAGTCCTGCTGCTTGGGCTTTTTGGTATTTCTTTTTTGCAGACGCAGTTTCAGGTGCAGGTGGTAATCCTACTTCTGCTCGAACCTTATCAATTATCTTGCGTTCCGATGCAGTTTTTCCCTCTGGAAGTGGAATGCCATTTATTGCTAGACCTCGTATTATTTTTTCTTTCTGTTCTGGCGGTTTTCCCTCCAAAGGCGTTAGAATACCCTCAGCAATGGCTTTTTGTAGTTTTGCTGATGGGACTTTATATTCCGAAGGTGCAACCGCACCAGTTTTAATTCTATGTATCAATGCTTTTTCTGATAAAGTTCTGCCTTCGGGCAGCGGTACACCCAATTCCATTTGTTTTTTTAATATTTTTGATTTTTGGGCAGCAGTCTTGCCCTCTAATGGTGTGATTAAGCCCGCAAGTTGTGCCTGACGAAGTTTTTCCTTTTCAGCTTCTGTTTTAGGTTCTTGGGGAAGACCTAGTTCCGTTTGAACCTTTTTTATTAACTGTTTTTCTGATTCTGTTTTTCCAACGGGCAGTGGTGCTCCCGATTTAGCCAGACTTCTTAATATTTTTTCTTTTTGGGCTCTACTCTTACCTTCCAGTGGTGTAGTGAGCCCAGCTTGAATTTTTTGTAATTTTGCTTTCCTTTTTTCTTCTTCAGTCCCTAATCCCATACTAAGAGATTTTCGCATTTCACCTAATTTTCTTTCTTCTCTAGGTAAGTGACCACATAAAATACAGTCACAATGATCGCAATTTTTTTTTTTGTAACAGTCATATAAACTTTTCATAACTTCGAACATTGCATCGGAGTTACAAGAACAGCAACATGTTTCTTCTTTGGTATTTAACTGGCAACGAAAAACCTTCATATTTGTTTTTAAAAGATGGTCATATAAAGGAAGTTTAGAAACACGTATTTCCTTTAAATTATTTATAATAAAAGCTATTTGATATGGATTATAGTCATTTGAAAATATTTCATGACAACTGGTACTGTGGGTATTCCTGCTAGATGATTTAAATTTATGAGTGTTTAAAGAAGGCATACTGTATAATCGTTCGGGCAATAGATGTTTTATTTTGTTAAAATTAAAATTCTTATCAATTTCATAGTTTTGTTGTTTTCTTGCATATCTAGACATTTTTATAATTTTATATTTATTTCTTCGTAGTTTCTGTGTAACAGTGCCTATATCTTTAGTTGTCAAGTAAGTATATTTACGATGAGATACTGTTTCGGTCTTAAAAAGACGGTGGCTATCTTTTGCATTAGAAAACTCCATCATTTTCTTATCTGAACTAAACAATAATTTTAAACTCCGGTCGCTATTGTAATCGGACTTCTCCATTTTATTTACTATTTAATGTATTGCAACTATTAGTACCATTTGTTTATAATATGTAAAGTATATCTTTTGGTTTTCTCTGAAAATAAAGTAGCCAAATGTTAACTAAAACTTATAGTTCAGTGAAATTTATAGTTACAACTAAAATTACCTTTTCACGACAAATTTGTTATTATAAGTGCTACAGAAATTTATTTTAGCATCTTTATTTTTATAAAAATACCTTATAATTCAAAATAAGGCTGTTTAGAATTTTTCTTGTTTATTCATCTGAGTAACTTCATTGACAGAATTGCATAAATTTATTTTTAAAAAATATTCATACTCTTTAGTGAATGTCAGGTATTCAAGCAAAACACATCAGTGTACAAAACACACTGCACATAATAAAACTAGGATGTGTTTATACATATGTTTATATATAGCCCTCTGTAATCTCTGTAATTACAATTCCTAACGACTTAGCAAGTAGTCATTCTTCAACTAGAAATATTTATCAAGTATGTTTCAAAATCATGATATCAACTTGAGCTTGAATGATTAGAATATAATTGTTATCATATTCTAATAATTCAACCGGGAAAACGTTAAACAACCTATTTAACAATTATTTATAAATTGTTACAATTATGTGGTGGTTATTTATCAATAATCTAGAGGTGAGTTATAGCAAAATAAATAGAATGAAAACCTCAGTAAGGAATACTTAAATATACTTTTGTCGTTTTGAGTCTATACCGAAGGGGTCGGAGTATATCTATACAAGGGAGTGCGATCTTCTGGAATTGTAATCCAAAGTGTTGCTTAACACCGTTCTTCTTTGAGAGATTGGTAAGTACTAATCCGGTAGAGAATTTTAATATTAAGTAATATCGAAATTAAAATTCTCTATTATTACTATTAATAAGAATATATTATTATTAATAAGAATATAATTATTCTTACCACTCTTCATTACGAGAGAACTTTAAAATAATTTCTATAGATTGGTTGATTTTTTTCTTTTATATATATATATACATATATTTTATAATATAACAATATGAGATTTCGCTTTGGATTTGTATATACATTAAAAGGGTTGTTTTTGACAATATATATATATTTTTATTCTTACTGTTTTCCTTTTTGAAAACCTAAGGCTGTTATAAATTATAAAAAGTTATAACAGTTATACTATATGTAAACATCACAAAGCGACTTCTTTTCTTAAAATCAATCATTCTAAACTTTTTGAATTAAATACTTATTACCAATGATTGAGACCAAAACATGTATTCTCTGTGGATCTTCTTTCACAAGATGACAACTAATATCTCACATAATTAAAAAGCAATAGCCGGATAATAATCAATAATTCTTATACATTTTTACAATCTAAGAAATAACTAAAAAAATTAGTTAGTTTTATTTTTATAGGAAGTCATAATCGAAAAAAAATAATTCAAATTTAGTTATTCTTACCCTGATTAAAATTTTCAACAAAATGATCGCGAGGAATCAATATACATTAATTAAATTGTTCGAGAAATTCTATGAAAAATGTGCTGCATATAATTTAAGGTATTGGTAATAAGTTAAATTTTTAGATTCTGTAAGTACAAATAAAGTTCAAAAACTTTTTACAATAGGATCTCTTATGACTTACTCGCTAAGTCCATATAACAGATGAAGCTCCCCCCCCCCCCCCTGTTTTTTCATTAAAATGACATTAAATTCTTTGCAGATACTGTTCTTTTTATGCACCAATAAACCATGATGATTATTTAACTAGAACTGTAAAGCTACTGGTAGTTTTCATATGTTTTCTTATAGCAAATTTCATAGTTATGGCAACAATTTTGATGAGGATTGCTTTTAATGTTACCCACATAACCATTACACCTATTACTTGGTTACAAAGGTTAGTATGTTTTTAGATAGATAAGTAAAATTCCTTTGATCTTAAAGTTCACAAAAAAAGACTTGAGAAGTATTTATCAAGTTGAAAAGACCAATTTTATAATTTTAATTTAAGGAATGTTTTTAGTTGTATTTTTACAAGAATATTATTCATTTTAAAATACAATAAAATATTTTATAGGTTCATTTAACCAAATTGTTTTATTTACAGAAATTATATAGAGGAATCATATCCACGTTCCTACAAAACTTATGAGGGCAGTAAGCAACATTTAAATGATTCTAATTTCAAAAAAAAAACTTTTTTTTAGAATTTATACAGCCCAAGTTATACATTACAAAGATTATTTACAACAAATGTAAATTATATTACTTAACATTTTACGAAATATAGATTGCCGTAATTTTTTTTTGTTTAATTTTATGAGCTGTTGCCAGCGACCCAGTCATTCCCTATATACCTATACTCCCTCCTTTTTTCAATATAATATCTATATATAAAAAACTCTTCTTCTACCGAGTGACTGACAGACAACGCCCAGCCGAAACTACTGAACGCAAGAAGCTGAAATTTGTCATGTACGCTTCTTCATTGTCGGAAATTTCACCCCCAAGGAGATGAAAGGGGTGATGAAGTGACATGTAAATTCATGAAATAAATTAAATAAATAGTGTCGGATTCGTTTATAAAGGGTTCCATTTTGATTTCGTTAACGCTAACGCTTAGATCACCTCTGCTTCTAATTCCACGTGGGCGAAGCCGCGAGCGAAAAGCTAGTTGTAGTATATATAATATATATATATATAAAGTAGTAGCTATTATTTATAATTCAAACCATTTTTTTGTGTTTTCCCTTGTAAGTGAGAAAATTTATCATAATGAAAGCGTTCTATGTGTTGATTCAGATAATAAACTAACATCAAACCAACAAATTTTATTGATATTCTTCGAAAAGTTTTGTTATCTTGTAATTAAAACATATTCTTCATTTTCCCACCAATATAGAGAATTTTCACGATTAAAAAGTATCCTATTATTATTGAGACACAAACTAAAAAAAAACAGACAAAATAATTAAAGACTGTTAGGTATTTTGAGGTTTGTTGTAATTATTTTATCTGCACGAGACCTTAGTCGCTTTTTGAGCTGAGTTCGATTGTAGCAAAGAAGTGAAGAGTGCATGTTTTAGCAACTGCATGTACCTAGCGTTGCTTATGTTTAAGAATATTTATATAACTTTATAGTTGTGTTGTCGTCTTTGTTGTACTAGATGGCGTTACACAACAGATTGAACAATCGTGTCGTCATTGTTACTAGCTATTTTCTTCTAAGACATTTTTGTAAAAAAGTGAAAAAGAATATTAAAAGAATTAAGTTCATATTATGATTCAACTGTAAATATTTCGTAATAATTGAAAAGATATCATTTCATAACTTTTTTATATTACTGTTATTTTGTTAGTTCTACATTTTTAATTATTATTTTTTGAAATAGTGTTCCTAACCATTTATTTCATCGGCATTGGATTCTCAAACAATTTTTTAATTTAATTTTCAACATTTTCAATAATTCTTAACTTCTAGGTATAACAAAAACAACAGCATCTTGTTATAACTAAGAAGACATTTCTTTTAGTAGGTACGTCTCAATTATATGGTGAATTAAGAGAATATATTAAAACGAATGGCCGAATATAAACACGTTTTGTAATATAATTATAAAACGGATAAGGTTATAAATCACTTTATTGTAATTGAAGTATTATTATAACAATCGATTTGAAATAGTAATTTTCTTTGATATTCGCATTTTTTTTGTTTTTTCTGTTTAATGTCCCCTTTTTGTTTACACACCTTAGCAAAATGGCCAACGTGTACTAGCCATCTCGTATACAGTAAAACGATATTTCGGAAATCGCTTAATTTAATAAAAGCCATTAGAACGTATCGAAAATAATTGCTTCAAATAATTACCCTGAAGTTCATGTAGTAATATTAGACGTTCGAATTATGCCCAATTACTAAAAAACTAAAAACGCAGTTTAATTTACACTTGAGAATTTATTGTAAGCTTAAAATGAAAAAAAAACATACCAATAATGAATATTATCAATAACAATACATATTAGACCTAAGCGATGAAATATTGCTAAAAAGTAAAGTTATAAAAACTTGTTTAATATTCTTCGCCACCTTCACCCTCGCCTTCTCCGGAATCCATTCCAACTTCTTCGTAATCCTTTTCAAGAGCTGCCAAATCTTCACGAGCTTCAGAAAATTCACCTTCTTCCATACCTTCACCTACGTACCAATGGACAAAAGCACGTTTCGCATACATTAAGTCAAATTTATGATTGAGGCGAGACCAAGCCTCTGCAATGGCAGTGGTATTTGAAAGCATACAGACAGCTCGTTGTACCTTTGCCAAATCTCCTCCAGGCACTACAGTAGGTGGTTGATAATTAATACCCACTTTGAATCCTGTAGGACACCAGTCCACGAATTGAATAGTGCGCTTAGTTTTGATAGTTCCTATCGCAGCGTTTACGTCTTTAGGTACAACATCCCCACGATATAACATACAACAAGCCATGTATTTACCATGTCTGGGATCACATTTCACCATTTGATTAGCGGGTTCGAAACATGCGTTTGTGATTTCAGCAACTGATAGTTGCTCATGGTAGGCTTTCTCTGCAGAAATAACTGGGGCATATGTCACTAAAGGAAAATGAATGCGTGGGTATGGGACCAAATTTGTCTGAAATTCAGTAAGATCTACATTTAAAGCTCCATCAAATCTTAAAGAAGCTGTGATTGAAGATACAATTTGTCCAATTAAACGATTCAAGTTAGTATAAGTTGGTCGCTCTATATCTAAATTTCTCCTACAAATATCATATATAGCTTCATTGTCTACCATAAAGGCAGCATCGGAATGTTCTAAGGTAGTATGTGTAGTTAATATGGAGTTGTAGGGTTCTACAACTGCTGTAGAAATTTGAGGAGCAGGGTAGATTGCAAACTCAAGCTTAGATTTTTTACCATAATCAACAGATAAACGTTCCATAAGCAAGGAAGCAAAACCTGAGCCAGTTCCACCCCCAAACGAATGGAATATCAAAAATCCTTGAAGTCCAGTGCATTGATCAGCTAGTTTTCGGACTCTATCTAAAACAAGGTCTACTATTTCTTTTCCAATTGTATAGTGCCCCCTCGCATAGTTGTTAGCAGCGTCTTCTTTCCCAGTTATCAATTGCTCTGGGTGAAATAGTTGTCGATAGGTACCAGTTCGTACTTCATCAACCACCGTGGGCTCTAAATCTATAAAAACTGCTCTCGGAACATGTTTGCCAGCACCGGTTTCGCTGAAAAATGTATTGAATGAATCATCACCACCGCCAACTGTCTTATCTGAGGGCATTTGACCGTCCGGTTGGATTCCATGTTCCAAGCAATATAATTCCCAACACGCATTACCAATCTGAACCCCTGCCTGTCCGCCATGTATAGATATGCACTCACGCATTTTGCTGTTTTTTACTAGAACTTAATGAATATACTTTGCCAGCAAACGGTAATGCTTTCTCAGAAGCCTAAATTTTCAAACTGAACAAACTGAATTGTTTTAAAATAATTGGCAATCCAAATTCAAAAATTTGAATTTTAAATATTATTGCAGTTAAAATAGTTTTGTTTCAATATCAATATACTAGCCAGAGTTTTCTTTTTATGTTTAGTTTTTTTTTTATTTGAACTCTCTTATATCTCTCTGGAGCTACCAATAGGTTCAATCGCTTGTTAATCTTGTTCCTTGCATTTGGTAGACCATTTATTGAAACCTCATACTGCGACTCTCTTAAGTGGTAAAAGAAAGTACCTATTAAAAATGTTTTGTTAAATTATTTATTCATATGCCTTTTACCAAAACATGACGAATGCCAAGTACTCTCCTGAGATAAAATGGGCGCAGGAGCATCATACCAAGTTGCTATTAACACCCAGGGGTTAGGGAATATCGCTGCACTTTAAAATAAGATATTGTTTCACTCTTAGTTAGCAGTTTGAAAAAAATAAATATAATAGGAAGCTTGTAGGCCCTACGGAAGTACAGAGGTTTGAGTTCTGTGTATGCTATGAAGCTCCGGTGGCGATAGACCTGAATATAGGTATATTCAGGTCTACCGTAACCGAAGCTTCATATCATACCTGCCTTCTTAAAAGGTCTTCACAACTGTACTTTAGGACATTAAAGAACGTAAGCAAACTTTATAAAGTACCTTATTTCTAAGGGAAATCTTAATGAGCTTCCATAGAAAGGCATAGAAACGGCCGAAATGTTTGCTCTTGATTTGAAATGTGAAACAAAATATATATTTTTTTATCCAACGGCACTTAATTATTTATCATCTTTAATGTTTTATTTTTAATATAATTTGTTTGTTAAGTAGTGACTTAGTTTTCCGACCGCTCGTAACTATACCAAAATGTTTGTGATCTCATATCAAAATAATAGGTATATTTGAACTCATGTGTGATGACGCTTTTGCGCCGATAGATATAGGCAAATAGTCATCACTGCTAAATAGAATTCTCTAGATGGTAGACAGAGTTAGCGTTGTGTCTAAGCAGTATTGCCTTCGTTCTAGTCTATTGATTATTGAAGTACTAATATAGCCCTTCTATAATGCGCGCGCAAATATGTACAGATATCATATATTTTCAATTTTATATTTAAGACGCAATCAAAGAGTAAATGTATATATGGCCATACTATTTAAATGTAGCTGTTGGTAAGGTTACACTCTTTATACATAAAACTGCACCAAATTAGTTGTTACTGGTCGCAAAAGGTGAGACATCGCATGACATTTAATTATTATTATGTCAAATGCCAATAGAAGACGTAATTTTATCATAATAAAACCTTTGATTTCAAAGTTTAAGATCAAGAATAAAGCAGTTTAAATAGTGTTTTAAGCAACAGTTTTAATGCTTAAGTTAGAACAAAACTGACTAACTAATTAATCTGACAATTTACGATAGTCATAGTCAGGATAACATTTTCAAATTTTATTTCAGGATTTTCTTTAGTCAACAGATTTTCCTATTGTTATTGCATTAAGTTATATTATTGTAACACAGGAAAATAAACCCTCATTCGATTTTTTCAGGTTTTTGTTTATTTCGCACACCCACATTTATTATATACAGACTATAATAAATGTGACTGTGCTATAGTATAGCTACACTACAAATTTCACTTTGATTTCGTTATATTGTTTCGTTTTATCTTTATTCAAGTAGGCATTTACATGCACTTTTGAATCGTCAATTACATTACATTAATAAATGTCAGTATGTCACTTTTTCAGTCCGTGAGTAAGCTTCCACCAGCTCGGAATGCGGCTTTGTTGAGAAGAGCTGGCCAGAACCTAAACAGTAACTCTTTTAAAAAGAATTTATAGTCAACAAGCAAAGCTCCACAACCTACCTTTTAGTTGATCGAAATACGATTAATTTTTACTCTTCTATGCTATATACAATAAGCTCTATTTAGCAGTAAACTTTTAAAATTTTAAATTTAAAATCATGAAAAGGAAGAAATGTTATGGGTCACATTTTAAATAATTTGTTATACGAATAAATAACAAAAAGAAGTGCGTTTCGCAAATAAGAAAATCGCAACATAAGAAAAAAATCGCACTGCAAGATATGTTTGTTATGAACAAATATTTATATTGCGTATAAAAAAAAACAAACAAGAAGAAAAATAAAATGAGTTCTTAACTTATTTTAAATACATATTAAAACTCACTTATTTTAAAATGAATTGCATTTTATTGGTTAAATAGCATTTTTATTAAGACCATACAATGCAAATTAATATACAATAACTAATCTATTATGGAGATACATGTTTTGATTATATATAATTATTCAGCATATAAATGTCTCAACCTTTGAAAAATAACAATACCAATAATGTTTTTTTTTTACCAATTCGGTACTTTGTCAGATATCAATACATTAATTCCTTGTGATTGTTGAGAGTTTATTTCATTTTGCATAATTTATGAACTAAATTGACCTACATTAGTAGAATAAGTTAAGGACTAGTATGATTAAATATAAATTAACATATGACAAGATTATCAAATATGTTTCAAAGCATTAGGAGCTTTTAAGCATTCATAATTTCAACAAAATAGCATCTATTCGTCTTGTGAAACATAAGGCCAGACAGATGCCTCCACCTCAAGATCAACCGTGTCAGTAATATCTTCAGGACTTTCCGATTCTGCTTCAGTATTTCGGGGTGGAGATTCTGTTGTTGGCATCTCTTCCTCTTCATCAACATCGTGCGACTCCTCTGACTCCTCACCCTCATCATTTCCTGTGACAATAAAAACTATACAAGGCATTAACATATATTCTGAAAATTTTAATTCCATCGAAGTCCAAGAATCTTGAACATGGTAGCTTGTTTTATCAGTTGGTCAACATAGACGAACCAGATACCACATACCTGTAGTAACTTACCATCATCATCTGTCTCAGCTTCTTCCATGGGCTCCGGCTGGGTCTTCTCAATCGGGGCATGTTTCATGTACTTTTTGGCTATGCTGTTCAACTGAAATTGAAAATTGATTATTTTAAACAAATAATATTAATAATATCATCTCATAATTGATAGTTTCGGAAATAATAAAATATATATTAAGTTATTTTACTTTTGTTTTTATTTATCATTAGTCCTTCTCCTCCTAATTATAAAATAACCTTAGAACAATTACCACAAAGGTAATGCACTGTTTAGTGTCTACTGCTCTATGCTGACCTCTTATAGACAGATCACAGAGCATAACATAGCACTAAATCAATACTGGTTGCATCCCCCCCCCCCCCCGCCTCCTTCCCCAATGCAATTCGTTATGTCGTTAATTATATTTCTATATGAAACAATATTCCTTCTACGTAGGATTTAATAGGCCTCTAAAATGAAGATTGAATTAATTGTATAATTAAATAAAAAATACACACCCAACGATGATTAGCTTGCTCTAAACTCGTCAGTTCCGCATCCTCATCACAGGGTTTATCAGAATTAAAAAAATCTGGTGTTAGCATACGAGGATATATAATTGGAAACGGAATATTCATCTCCGTAAATCAAATTCCTGATCTTCAAGCTGAATCTAACATACGTCCACTGTTCGGGAAGCTGAAGTATAGACTGAATCTGAATGTGACCTCTCTATTAGACTCGCTCAGTACCGGGATTACTAAGTGCCTCGCCCGGATGATCGATTGAGCTAGCCGCTAGGGTTCTAGACGCAGGTCTCAGGTATTATTGATTATTTTGAATTTGTTTGTTTTGAAATATTCATTACTTCTTAATATGAATTTTTAGCAAAAGGAATTAATACATACAGCCTCCCGTTTAATAAAGTCTTAATATGTACAAAATTTTGTAAAGAGTATATCATTGGTATAATAAATATATCATTATAAAACTACGAGTTTCATTTTTCATATTCTTTAAATTGTTTTAAATTTTAACATTTTATGGTTGCTTAGTCTAAAGGGACATTTTTTTAGGAGCGTTTATATTACCGACATGAATATATAGACTATAAAAATTATAGGTTTATCTTCTATTTACTTATATTACTGTTTCACTTTTTTAATTGTTATTTTTAGTAAAATACTATAAGTGTATAAAATCTTATTTATAAAATGTATTCAAATTATACTTTATAGAAAAACAATGTTATTATAACGTTTAATTTGTTTGTTATATTGGAACAAATAATGTCAAGAACTGATCATATAAACAGTCCACATTTTTCTCCTATACTGGCAATGTTTGCAATATATCTAAACTTATTTTATGAAAGAAAACACGGATGATATGGGATAATAATAATTTTTTCGCGGTATCCCCTTCATTGTCATACAATACAATTAGGCTGGCTTGTCTAGTTAAACTGTTATACCTTTAATATTATTTTATATAGTTTACCTCTTGTTTAAAAGCAGCGGTATGTATGTTTTAAGTGTTAAATTTAAAGGAATAATGGTTTATTTGGTAATTAAGTAGTTCTTTTACTTATTATAAAAATAATCGTTACATGGCACGTGCCCAAATTAAAACATTTGGCGTCTTTTTACATCGGTTTAGACTTATGTGAGAAATTTCTCAACTTTTTGGTTTTTTAAACGATTAGTGACCAATATTACAAATTGCTAACGAAACATATCTTATATAATTAATGAAATAACTGAGGTGTTGGTGTGAAGGACTGAAAATAGCATATTTACGAGAAGACACGTACAGTTATTCTTTTGAATTGCATGTTTGTATTGATAAAAGGTTAAAGAAACTTTGTTAAACTTAATTTAAATTCTATAAATTAAACAGATTCGTTTTAAAAAAAAACCAGCTACTTCTTTTTTTTTTAAAGTATTTCTAATAGTATATATTTCTAAACAGTTCTAATTACTCTTTATTTTATAAATGTTCAATTTAAATGTTTCGATTTTTTCTTAAACTTATATACATATAAGGATTATATTTAATATAAATAATTATTTAGCCATATAAATTGGTAGATAGATATTTGTGGGTAATGATGAATTAATAAGCAATAATGTTATAACTTAATTGATATCAGCTCAACATTTTCATTACTATCAAAATTTACTATTCTGTTTGTTATCTATTTTTAAATAAACCTGTTGAAATAAAGTCTTATGTTGATATCATTTGCCTTTTTATGTAACTTACTCCTGTTAAAATTTTGCAAATTAATATAGTGATGGTTGGACATGTGTTTGTTGTTCCCTATAACAAATTTTAAAGATAGTGATACTCTTAAAATTAGCAATGTAAAAAATGAATATTAGTACTATTCGATTGGATGATTGAAGATATATATAGAATTTTATATATTTATTGTCTTAATAAAATTTTAAAAGAATAATTGATCATGTAGAGAAACCTTGTTCTCATTAAACAAGAAAAATATTTAAAATGTTATTGTTAGTTGTCAATGTTAAGAGTAAAGATGACTAATATATATTATTCATGTATTAGAAACTTGATTCAAACGGGCTTCTAATGATGTTATAAAATGAAAAAGTTTATTCAAATTCTTGGCTGTTTGAAGATTTTATATAAATATATAAAATCTATTAATAATTGATTTTTTCTAATGCTATTAGTGGTATTAGATTCTCCTTCTAGTTGAATCCAAATTCTTTACTTGTCTTTTGTGAGGAAAAGTAGTGACAAATATGTTTTGTAAGGAGGTTCCAGGAAAATTCCAGAAGTTTAAATGCTGGAAAGTAGAGGATTAGAAAATTGTGGTTCTGATACCAAAAATCACATAGTAAATGCATTCTAAATATACTATCAAAAACATGTTATGAAATAATTAGTTACAATATACATTTTTCTTCTGAAATAGGAAATCAGCATTGTGTTTTGAAAGTTAGAGGATTTTGCATTTGTATGAAGAGATACCTGAAGTCTTTTTATTCAGTTTATCAGTTATGAGGCTATGAGAGTTATGACACTTGACCAGACATGAGATGTATACATTATTTCTTTCTATGATCTGCACGGTCTATGTGTAATTCATTATGGTAATTTTTGTTTACACTCAAATAATGATTTGTTTTTCCACAACATTTTTGGGAATCTAGCTTGACTTATGTTTATCTTGTTGAGATTATAATAGGGAAAAGGAATAAGTAAGAATATGTTACACAGGTAATGATGAAGTTAGCAAAAATTTTCATGCTATAAAATATGTTCAATGCATATCACATATTAATTGATAGATATTGGTCTGACATCAATAAGTTCTGTTGCACCTTTTAAATTGAGTCCTCTCTTACAAATAAAAGTGCAATCATTCAGAATTACCATTTATGTAAGCATTACTTTTTTTACAAAGTTGTTTATAAATTTCTAGAGCATGTCTAACAACGGTAGTCGCAAGCGGGCTATGCCGGCGTCAGGGCGGGGCCATAAGGCACGTAAGCCTCGCAAGCAGGTGTCGGATGACGACAGCAACGACTCTGTGGTCTCCGATCAACCAGTAGAACCTCCGCGTGAACCCTCACCGCTACCCGACGTACCAACTGTTAAACTGCCAGAGGTAAAAAAACTTTACATCTTAAACGAAATCTTTAATTGGTTTTTCCATATATTTTTTCTCATTAATCATTACTTTAGAACTAAAAATGTACATATATATTTTCAGGAGTTACTTCAAACTTTCTATAAAGCACCTGGAACGCTAATGATCAGTGGTCTCGTGTCCTGGGACCTAGTTGCTAAAAGAGATAATAATCCTTCAAAGAAGACGCACCCTAACTTATATACTTTTCATAAGTTCACCGAACAAAAAGTAACTAATTGTACATTTGATAAAAAGCATATAAAACTTTTTCTATTTTATATGTCTATATTATCATTCACAAAATGTCTCTCTGTGTTTCTTATTTATTTATCTGCTTGATGCATATTGCAAAATTAATATTATTATCAAATAAATAGTAACTGATACATAAATATTTATAAGCATCATGTAATCCTGATATGTCACTTGTTTCAGCGACATACCAGGATATGTGTAATCCTTGTCATCTATTTCTTTCTTTTTTCTAGAATATGTTAATTCGTTCTTTTAAAATTAATAGTGCATTTAGGAAAATGTAATCTATGTTCACAGTACAGGCTGATAGTTAGTGGATGCAGTGCTGGACACTCTATTCTAGTATCAGCAGAGGGTGAAGCATATTCATTTGGTAAATTAACATAAATCTTTAGTGAAATTGTTAAAAAGAGAATAATTTGTTTATTCAATAATAAACACACAATTTAAAACTATTTTTATAGAATTAAGCTTATTTTTGTTGTAAATATAAAACATAATAAATTAAATGATATCTTTTAAATTGAATAATTGTATATTTAGGACGGAACACTTGTGGCCAGCTTGGTTTTGGCGATACTACCACACGTAACGTGCCAGAGGCTATTCCAACTCTCAAAGGATTTAACATTATTCATGCCGCTGTCGGTAGAAATCACAGCTTGTTTGTCACAGGTAATATACATTCTATAATATGATGTGGTGGTCTTAATCAGAGTAAGTGAAGGCAATAACTTTAAAAAAAATAAAATTCAGATCACAAATTAATCAGGATAATAATACATTTAAAATTTGCTATCTAGTGTAAGCTTAAATCTTGGATATACCACCAGTATAATTCCACACTAGTATAAAAAATTAAATTAATCTTAACTAAAATACTAAAAACCACCTAAATACGAAAATGTTGAACCATGGTATAACAAGTAAATTCCTTCCTCAGACACTGGCACGGTCTATGCCTGTGGTGACAATAAGAGCGCACAGTGCGGCCTTGGACACACCACCCCGCAGATACTTGTACCCACTCGCATACGATACACGTTAGTAATAACTGAATTGATATTGTGATTGCTTGATGTATCTATTTCTGTTATTATGTGATTTAGTTTTAAGAAATACCATATGACAGGCCCGCTGAGTTCCTACATTTGTCAGCTCTTCTTAGAGTTTTGGCAATTAAGTTTCTGGACTGAAGCTTTGAAAATAAAAAATGTTTTGTATAAAATGAGTTTAAATAAATATTTTGATTAAGATAACAAACAATCTATTAACAATTATAACAAAATGTTTGCAGTGGAGCTCCAATAGTGAAGGTTAGCTGTGGGGCAGAATTTTCCATGATACTGGATTGTAATGGCGCTCTGCATTCTTTTGGACTTCCTGAGTATGGACAGCTAGGTAACTGCTTGAAATTCAATTTTATATTTTAACTATTCAATAAGATGTGTAAAGATATACTACTTTTTTTATGTTATTTAGGTCACAACACTGATGGCAAATATTTCGTGACGTCCACGAAACTCTCCTATCACTTTGAAATGGTGCCAAAGCACATTGCTTTCTTCTTCGAGAAGTCCAAAGATGGTCATGTAACTCCGGTTAAGGATGTGGATATAGTTGACTTTTCGTGTGGAAATAACCATACAGTAAGTATCACCACTTTTTCTACTTTCGCGTTAGAACATAATGGTAGAGAATTTTAATTGTACTGAGATAAATATATACGGAATGAAATTTTATGGTGCTAAATATTTACAAACAATATCTGGTTAATTCTGTTTTCTTAGTTCCAAATAAAACAATATCTTATGACCCATACTATACACCGTACTTAGCTTGCGCCTACTGTAATCTGGGAGTTACTTCAAGTATTTAAAAAAAATCAAAAACGAAAGATTTTGTCTATAAATGACAATACGTATTAAGATTTGATGTATAAATTTAAAAATATTATGCGCACACACATCAAAAAGGGTCAAAATTGAGGTCTGGACTTACGAAGACATATCATATATCTATATTTTTTAATATCAGGTGGCGATAGATTCAAAGAAGCGCGCCTATAGCTGGGGCTTCGGGGGCTTCGGTCGTCTAGGACACGCTGAGCCCCGCGACGAGAGCGTACCGCGGCTCATCAAGTACTTCGACTCACAGGCGCGCGGCGTGCGTTCCGTGCACTGCGGAGCCACCTACAGCCTTGCCGTCAACGAACACGGTGAGTATATTGGATTTTATCCCTACATTACATACATAAGATGTTAATACGTTTGAATTATTCGCTCTTAGTTGCAACGTTTTTGATAACATTCAAGAAGTTTGTTTATGTACTTATATAATACCTTGCATACCATACTCGCACTAATGAGCACATTACACGTCACGATATCTAATAGAATTGATATGAATCTTCTCTTTCTGAAACTAAAAAGTAATTATTTAATTATAATTAAATATATTTTAACTATGTGATATTCATGTATAAATTGTATTTTATACACTAAACTGATAGGTTGAGTTTTGTTCAAAATAAATTTCATATTATACTCTTTTCATTCGTTCATATGTTTCGACCTTTAAAATGCTGCAAAATCTGAAAGTTTTGTTCAATATCCAAATCAATTGAGACAATCTATTAATAGCTTCATAAATTACAGGCGCTCTATTCATGTTCGGACAAACAAAACGCACTGGTGAAGCCAACATGTATCCAAAACCAGTACAAGATTTAACTGGTGAGTATTGATTTGCAAGATGGCACTATGTTTTAACTCATATTGCATTATATTTTGTTGAGTCTAAGATGTCAATTAATACCGTACCCAAACATTACTAATCATTATCTCACTTGTTTATCTCAGGCTGGAATATCCGCAGTGTGGGAACAAGCAACACCTCCATTGTGATAGCTGCTGACGACACCTTGATCGCTTGGGGAGTGTCGCCTACATATGGAGAACTGGTAAATAATCTTCGTAAGCTATAAAGTCTCACCTCAACTATTCTATCTGATATCCCTGACTCCGTCGTAATAGGAATCAAACCAAACAGGCGGGATTTACATTATTTCTAATATGTTTGTACAAGTAACGTATAATATGTCCTCAATAAATTGTCATCAAATGCTGTAATATATATTGTAATCTTGACTGGTAATTGCTAAGGTTAGTGCATTAAAATCAAAATGAATTCTTAATTTTTCTTATATTATATATGTTTCTGTTTATTGGAGATAACAGTATCATTTTCATATTTAACATTATTTGTTTAGGAGTGTTTTAGTTTATCCTGGCCTGTTTTTCTTTTGTGAGGTTATATTTAACTCCTGCGATCTCCGAGAAAATGATTTATTTCATACATTTTTATAATAAAATGATTACAGGGTACAGGTGATATCAACAAGTCAACAGCTCGTCCCAAAGAAGTTTCTCGAATGGATGGACTTAATATATCTCAAGTAGCCATGGGGTACTCTCACACTCTGCTGCTCAGTGATGATTCTTCAGAAGAAGTTAAGCAGAAACTTGCTACCATGCCGGTTTTCAACCCTTAAAAACCACAAGACCGAGTGCCTATTTTGTTTGCCGTCAAGGTATCCTGTGTTGTTTCCACAAAGTACTTTTTCACTTAGAAAACATATTGCTGATATACATTTAAGACTGAATACGCATTCATTCTACATTCATAAGGAACAACCATTTTAATTATTATAGCCATTTGGATAAAATGATGTTAAAGTTAAATAAAACACATTTACACTATTATGAATCACCAAGAAATATTCATGACACATTATTTTTAGTTAGTTATATTTGTCTGACACTTGATCAATTAATTACTTTATTTTGTAGTGTAATTTCTCAGTTGCTCAAAGTAGGGTATGATGTTGAAAGAAAAAATATTCATTTCACTATGTTACGTAGTGGTGATAAAGCTACAGGTTTATGTAATGCTGTATTTTAACAAATGTAAGTGCTCAATTGTGGATTACTTGTTGATATTAAAAATGGTCGTAAAGTAAAAAAACTATGAAAAACTGTAAAAGAATTAATCAGATCTGATAACATATTATATTAAATAAGTTCACTTAATAGTATAATTTAGTAACATGTGGCTATATCTACTTCTTTCTACATTTCTCTTTAATAAATTAAGATTAAGTTACGATTTGTACGCAAATTCAATATACTTAAAATGTGCCGATTAAAGGGTCTAATAAAACCTATTAGATGTTCGAATTTGAAATAAGTATTTTTAATGTGTGTATTTTTTATCTAATTATGTAATAATATAAGTATACCTTTCTATATATGTAAGAGGCCGTTAATTATTCACCAATGGTATGCGATTTTTAACTCCAATCCATAACTCTGCTTAGAGAAACATCAAACTTGCGGCGACCTAAAAATAAGTTAAAAAATACTTTATTTATTATTATTTTTACTTCTTGTCTGGTAAATAAGAGAAATAGTAAAATATATGCAAGTACTTTAAAGATTTCTTATTTAGGTATTTCAATTGCGGCCTCTAGTTTAGATATGTTTCATTCCATCTTTATTTGGATTAAGAATAAGTAAATGGTACATCATTAAAAGTTATTTAGTAGCTTTTATTGTAAGATAAATTAGAACAATTATATAATATCTAATTATAAATTGTTAAATAAGACTTATTAATTTTGATCCTTCTACAATTTCAATTATGTAAATTATAAGTGTAGTGTGCATAAGATATATGGTGAATTGTAATTTACAATTAAATGTTAATGTTGTGTGAAAATTGGCTCTTACCTCATCACAAGTGGGCCTTGCAGTTAATGTTTGATTTTTTTATATTTCACATGTACCTCATAATCTCCTCACACTGCCTTACTGATGTTATGTTACTTGAGAAAATAACGACTAGCTTCATATATTTTTTAACTCAGTAAATCTTGTAGTCGTTATTGTTAAATCATTTGTGAAATAATCCTTGAATTATTATTTTTATATAACTTAGTAAGTGTTTCTGTACTTTTGGATCATGTGGTAAAGTCGAGGATAGATGTTACATTTTTTAGTATTTTTTTAAAAAGCAGTAAAGCCTTCACAGGTAATTTTGATAATATCAATATTGTCCATTGAAATATATTTTACAAACAATACATTATATATTAGTTACGGTTAAATCTATCTTCGGCTAGCTTCGTCCAACGTATTTGAAGTGTTAGTATACGATGTTAAGAATTATTCATAATAACAGTAAGCTACATGACTTGTGTTACTCTTCTAGTTGTAATAAAAACATTTTCTACAAGTTTATTGTGAGATTTCTCATGTTTACGGTTTAAGGGTTTTTTCAACGTACTTTTAGGATAATTGTTATTGTAATTAACGTCAGAGAGCAAATGTTGTTGATTAACGAATCTGTTCTTAATTTTCTATGTAAAGTTAACATTCCGAACCTACAGTTGTGTGAAATTTAACTTTAAAAGTATTTTAGCTCAGTAAGATATTGCCTAAATTTATTTCTTGTTTAAAGTATTTTAATTTACAATAACACCAGTTAAAGGAACTCAATACAACGTAATGAGAATTTTATTATCAAGTATTTCTTTTTAGTTGCACTTGTTGTGGTGAAAATACTTGGATACACAATATGGTGATGTTTAAAATGAAAATGTTCAATATTGTGCTTTGATACATAAGTTAATAATGTCTATTTCATAATCAATTTCAATTTTTTAAATATAATGTAACAATAACGGGTAAATATGTTTTTATGTAATATCCTTGCCAACAATACTTGGATTATATACATTTATAATAACTTTGTTTTTCTTTTTACTCTGAAGATAATGGAAGCTGTGTGTATGTTTAGCGTCTTATTCAAACCCCACTACCTTGTATAATCAATTTAAAAGATAAATAAACTAGCCATCATTTGATATTTTAACCGACGGTTTTATACGTTACAAAAATAATGTGCAGGAAAATGTGAAATTTCAGTGGAAAGTTATATATATTACTAGCTGTTTGCCGCCGGCTTCGCGTGGCGTAAAATACAAGCTTACATGCAGGCATGGGAAATATGAGAAACATATCCCAAGCCCTGGCAGTTACTGCTGACGTCTATGGTGTAGGGCTACCTGGGATTTCTAATTTTTCTAGAATTTTAAACTATATTCATTTTGTTATTATTATAAGATATATATATATATATTATTTTTAATAATTGTTATTAATAATAACATATACAATACTTTTATTATATATGGTGCGTAGCTAACGATCACGATGTCATATGTTGTAAGTGATATATCGGATAGTGAATACTTCTCACTATGTTCATCTTCGGGCAGTGTACTAAGCGAGTCTATTGTTATACCATCGTTAACTGAAGGACTACATAATACTTTTGTGACGTTGTCCAATAACTATAATGTCATGCATATCAATGCTCAAAGCATACCTCCTCATTTTGCAGATATGCAAGTAAATTTTGCAAATAAATACGTCCTTGCAATTCTTTTGTCTGAAACCTTCCTTACCTTCAGTTTTTTTATCGTTAGAGGGTTATCGTCTGATCCGAAATGATAGAACTTGCCTAAGATCAGATGTCGGAAAAACGGTTGGTGGAGGTGGAGTCGCCATCTATCTACGCGATAACATTCATTGTAGTATTAATCTTAAATCGGCATCTGTGGCAAACTTCCCAGATTTTTTTTTATGTAGAGATATATTTTAATCATACATCATAATATGTGCCTTGGTGCAATTTATAGTCCGAACATTTAATTATTATGAGTCTCTTGAATCCATCGTGTCTAACATAATGCCTGTGTATAATCATCTACTGATTATGGGTGACTTAAATACATGTCTTATTAAAGACGATCATCGCTCTAAAAAACTGGTTTCGATTTTAGATTCCTTAAATCTCATTCCCCTGCCACTCTCAGCAACCCATTTTCCACATGATGGCCCACCCTCGCTCCTTGATATAATTATTGTTCCTTGTCCGGAAGTTTCAGATTTACATGGACAGTTGTTTGAATTTGAAGAAATATCAGCCACTAAAGTGTCGGAAATTATCCAATCCTTAAGGTCGAAGGCAATAGGAAGGGATGGCATTGGTTTGGATATGATCTTACCGATCAATCACCTTATTTCTCCTTTTCTTGCGCATATTCTTAACTTAACTTCTTCACTTTGCACTGGTGTTTTTCCCGCTAGCTAAAAGCTGGCTCATATTATTCCTCTTCCAAAAAAGACATATGCTACGGACTTCTCTAGTATTCGTCCTATTTCTATTCTTCCCTCTCTCTCTAAAATATTGGAGCATACTGTACGTCGTACCTTTACTAACCATTTACGTCAGTTTAATTTAATTAGTCCCTTCCAATCTGGATTTCATACAGGGCATAGTACGACTACTGCCCTTCTCAAGGTCACCGAGGATATTCGTCTCAACATTAATGACAAAAAGTTGACAATATTGGTGCTCTTAGATTTCAGTAGTGCTTTTAATTCTGTTGATCTCGACATACTTCTCGGTTTCCTCGAAAGGATTAATGTATCAACGGTTGCTGTATCATGGTTCAAGTTATATCTTTTTGGTCGTCAGCAATTAGTTAAGTATGATATTAGTCGCTCAAAATCTAGTCATCTTACATCAGGTGTACCTCAAGGTGGTGTGCTTTCAGCGATTTTATTTTCTTTATTTATTAACTATATTACTAAAATTCTTACTTGCGCATACCACCTCTACGCTGATGATATGCAAATTCACGCATCAGCTACAATAACAAATAATAACGATGCTATCAAACAGAAAAATTTTGACCTTGTCTCCATTTCAGAATGGGTGAAAAACTTCGACCTTATTACCTGTTATTTGAAAGAGCGTTTTCAATATTTGGCTAATTTAAGTAAAGATCGTGAGACCCGGCGCTAATATTAAACTCGCATTACCCATTGCCAACTCAAATTGTTATTCGGCGTCTTTCACTGTACATGCCGTCAAGTTATGGAATGGGCTTCCAAAGTCCATTCGCGAGACGTCTCTTTTAAGAAAAACCTCCGGTAGTGATAAGACAACGAACAATAGACGTTCATTATGTAAATTTAATTCCCATATAATATAAGTAGATGTATTAATAAGATTTTAATATATATTATATTATGTTATATGTATATTTTTATTGTCTTAATATATATAAATTACGTGTCACAGTGTTTGTCCTCGGTGGACTCCTAAACTATTTAACCGATTTTAATGAAATTTTGTAGGTATCTATTGTTGTATCTATGCTATTGAGCGGCAAAGAGCTATTAGTAAAATTCAAATCACCCCCGTCATTCGCGGACTGACCACTGCAACTCCGAATACATCGACTTCGAGAATTTTACTGCGAGGTGCGTAAGCTGATTAGTGCGTCCTATCGTGCAAAATTACCTTTAAGCTTTCTAGACGGCATGCACCTCCCGCCCAGCAAGGCAGCAAGTGCTCAAACGTTGGGCTGAATATTTTTACTACCTGCTTAACGTAGATCAATCAGCTGATCTGCATAATATGAGTTTATTGCCTGAAATCCTCTTATCAACCGAATTGTATAAGCCCTTGTCGTGTGATAGGGTGGTTGCTGCCATCAGACAGCAGCATAACAGACGGTCGGTTGACATTGACCTTATACAGAGTGAAGTACTCAAATGTAGTAGTATGAAGAGCTGCACACGTCGTTATGGAAACTCTTTGATAATACTTAATTAATAACATTTTTAGACTCATCCTTAGTTGGACAACGAAAGCAGTCACTTTCGACCTCGCATTTTGTAGGGCCTCGAATTCTAAGGGTTGCATCCTAATCGACATCAGACAGACTTGGGGGGCCCAGCCCGCGAATATTCGAACAATCAACATGCAGTTTATACAACCTATCATTAAATACTTTATTCGATATCTATACAGGTTCAAGATTCCTGTAGACGTTTCTTGTCCATGCGACGGCGCCTCGGCACAGTACCCCGGGTCATGTGCCTATCGAGGGCTCTCCGAGATTTTCGGTCCCACGACTTGATCACGATATTCTCTCAATCTTGAGTATCTTACTCATCATAGGACACTATTGCACATACTTTGCGTCCTGCTCCTTGACTCAAATACTATTCACTCATCTATCATAAAAAAAATATGAATATTATTCATCATATGTTACATCATAATACTATAATAAATACACAATTTTTCATATTTTAATATGAAAATTATAATATTTCAGAAGAAAAATACATACCATTTGGGAGTCATAATGCATCGTTATCGTAACACAGGAGTATGAGGAAAGTTGTGTTATAAAAAAACTAAATTTGATCACAACACTTTATTATAGAAAGTCTACATTTTTATTTTAACACACAGTATTTAAGTAACTTAGTTTATAAGTTTGAAAGTACAGTGTTTTAAAATAGGTGTACTTAAAAAAAATGAGATCAACACAACTTAAATTACCAATTTTCAAGAATTTATAAATAGCACATTGCATAAGTTTTAATCATACGAACATAAATAATTAAACTGAAATACCGCATGTTAACAGTGCATAATATTACTTTAAACATTGTAATAAAAAGCCTTCTGTTGTTACTACATACCTACTGGATGTCTTATAGTTGTTCATTAGGTTGTTAGTACAACACATTATTGTTCATAGTGTTCAGGTCGTATATATAAAGGATATAATAAACATAGCTGGTAAGAGAACAAAAATATGATAGGGCGGCTCCGTTTTGGAAAAACAAATAAATTTAAACAATGCTATTCATTTTTTATGGGTAAATTGATATTAAAACATTTATAAAAAGTAATAAAAGAATGGAATTAAGTATTTTTAAATTCTACGGTATGCTTAAACTTAGTTTTATATATTAATTTTTTGTTATCAACAATATTAATCTGTTCAACAGAGTTGATGAAAGGTTTTACCTTTCAATCTTATTTTAAAAGTCTCGAAAGTTTCATTAATAATTACCCTGTGAGTAGAACGAAAATGCAATAATACAAAATATGCATATGAATATAGTTGCGTATGAAATAAAACTATATGAAAAATAATATCAATGCTTATTTTAGTTGGCATAAAACCTCCGAGGTTATCAATGGCACTTGTCGTGTGTGTGTATGCGTGACTGAAGTTTTTATTGGTTGATATGTAAAAACTAAAACTCAACAAAATTACAGTTAAAATTGATCAGCAACAAATCATGAATATAGACTTAGGAGTATGTGTATCCAAAAATATATCAGCCAGCTAGTGGCTCATAGGTCCGTAGTGAAAGTTTCCAATGAACTGTGTTAACACACATCGAGGGAGAAAGCGATTAAGTTAATATTTACAAATTTTTACTTAATATTACGTGTTAAATTAGTAATTAAATCAAGAAGTAAATAACCAAACCATTTCAGCAGTGTTTCAGCAAAATATAATTAAATGTTGTCCAAGTCTTTTTACGAATTCAAACATTATTTACGGTAAGCTCACAGTGCGTTCCTTACAGTCACTGAAGTCCCGCCTGCGGAGGATTGTGGGGGTAAGGTAGCGGACGTGCCTGAATTACAAAAAACGTGCCTAAAATTGTCAAATATATTTTACTAAATCAATTTTACTATTCACGGTATTGTTTAGCTGTCCCCTTATTCAATAAAATACTATGTGCATTGCTGGCACACATACATTTAATTTAGTAAATATTAACTTAAACATTTGCCTACCTGTGTGTGAATAACAAACTGTGTTTCTCAACATTCACACACACACACACACAAGGATCCTCATAGGATCGGGATGTAAAACTACATATTATGATACGTATCTTTGTAAACAATTTAATCTCACTAATATATTTTCTTCGCACTAATATCATATTACTGTTAAAGCGACGTAAGATAATCAGTATAATGAATGAGATCTTGATATAAACTAAAGTATTGAAGGTGTTGCAATCCCTCGCTTAATAATAGACAAGAATCATAATTTAAATTAGCAACATTTATTATAAATAGAAATACATACAAAAATAATCAGACTTATACTTCTCGTCTCTAAAATAATTTGTAAATGCTTAAAATACCTAGAATCTACAGTCTTAGTATTGTGAAAATAAGCCTTTGTTTTTTTCATGAATGAATGATAGTGGTTTGAGATTGTAGTTCCTGAGATCCTAGAGAATAACAATAAGTAAACTTACTGCTAGTTGTGATAATGTAGTTAATGTTTAAATGCCTATGAAACGAACGGTTATACACTTAATAAACAAGATGATTAAATACGCACTAACATTGAGCTTATATATTTTAAAGCATAACTTTGTTACTTGCACTTAGGACCAATTTCAATTTAGTAGTGGTTATGCTTTTGACCTTTTCAATCCTCAGATAAATATGGAATATTATTTTTCGTCAGATATTCTATTGAAAGGAAATTGTAAAAAAAATAAATTTATACCCTTATTAAATCCTATCTGAGGATCTTAAAATTTGTTGATATAATGTATATATGGCTTCAATACTTACAATTAAGTATCAAAAGTGTCACGCTTTAATCTTACTGTCAGTACCAACAAGAATGAAGTTAACAAAACAAATTCAAAGTATAATCACTATATAATATTACGACGTAATATAAATCAAATGATATTTCGTAACCAAGGTCACAAAAGATATGCATTGTTTCATATTTCATCCACCACCGGTAAAATAATGTAATGTTATTTTTTATCACCATTTTTCCATTTCATTTTATGAAAGCAAAAATAAGAGTATCTTAAAAAAGTAATGATGAGTAAACTTAACTTTAGAAACAAAATAATATCCTTCAAAACAAAAAAAAAAACACACTAATGATATGAAAATAATCTCCTGAGTATTTTTTAATTAGTCCAACTGCAACACAACGTTACCGGCAGAATTATTTGTATCATTCAGTATGTTTAATTCTACGATAAATAGTGCTATTTTTTACTCCTATCCTTTAACCAAATCTAATAAATAATATAAAATAATTGAAAACAAAACATATCCAAAAAATATAAGATCCAAAACTAAACTATATATAAAAAAATATATACCTAAAAAGAAAAAATAATAAACGATTAGAACGACGTATAAATTCAGCCGATGCCATCGAAAATAGTAATACAAAAAAGAAAAAAAACTCGGTGTCCTCCGAAAAAAAAACCTGCGTAATTGGTGTCCAATTAGCAATACTTCATATAAAAGAAATACTTCATTATTAATCAAAAAGAATATGGAATCAACATATACTTCCAAAACTTAGTTAAAACTTGTAATTTAAATGCTTGTAGGCTTACTCCCTGGATAGTAATTGCTTTTGCAAGTTGACTATAATCTCATCCAGTTCTTGACCGGTCATGGAGACTTCCAATACTATTCCGGTTAGATCTAATTTGCCATCTTCTTTGCGGTCATTTAATACTCTCAATGCATGCTGTTGGCACAGTTTAGACTTCTTTCCAAGAACTCCTGTAACCTGCGGATGACAATTTTTTATATATAAATTGTTTGGAAGCGATACAAAATCCAGATCCTTATTTTCTTAGAATAAGAAATCCTTACTCACCCGCGACAAATACAACGCAGTCCTGCACACTTGACATTCTTCCTCATCGCGTAAATTCCAGGATGCCACGCGGCGTTTAACATATTGCAACTGTAATTATTTAATAAAATTAAAAATAAAAAGACTCATCGTTGAGACGATAAATAATCAACATATTATAATAGTGACTGTTGACATACTGGAACTTTTAAATCCCTGAGGGCGTTGCGGTATATTAGCTCCTGTCTCAGTATGGTGTTGAGATATCCGTGCACTTGATGCTTCAAGTAGCGCGGAGTGGTCGGGTCCTTGGACATGGATATCAACAGCTGCTCCAGAGAAAATATCGACGGCTCACAGCTCTCCCTCAGCTCCTATTCACAAGAAATTCTTATATTATGAAATATTATATCTTATATATCTCCTTACGTTACTTATGTTGTTGATAATTGAAAATTGCTATTGTGATTTTAAGTTTGATTTTTCAGTTTAGATTTGTATTACGAATATTTGGTTAGTATAAGTAATCAAAACTAGTTTTTGTATGGCTTAGTTTTTATCGATACTAAATAAACCAACATAAAATGTACATTTGTAAAGTTATTATAATAAATATTATATTACCTGAAAAACTGGATAGGCTTTTTGAATGAAGGAGTTGGTGGCGAAGTATACGCTCTCCGATATAGTAAAACCAGTGGATATTGAGCAGGAATACGCCTTAGGCATTACAACTATAAATTCTCCAGGTCTTTGAACAACCCGCGATAAACGAACATTTTGATCTAAAAGCAGGTTGGGCGGGATCATTGCAATGTCAGATGACAGCCATATCGGCTTGTGCTGGCAAGATGTAGGGCAAAGCGTCTCTGCAGCAATGCGGAAATTTGAACTTTGTCCTTCCGGTACCCCATACCTAAAATAATATCAATAGAAATTGTCTAAATAATCTTTTTTAAATTAAAATGAATGTCTAATTAAAAAGAAGATCATATTATACCATATTTTGTCAGGCCCTTGGTGCATATACTCGATCCAGGGGAGGCCATGGGGGTCACGATGCCAGCAGCTGGTGGAGAACACCATACCCACATGCAGCGAGGGTCTTGTGACACCCGAAGCCAATCCAAGGAACCGCAATACATTTTTGTTGTTGCTACTCAGCATCTAGGCAAATAAATGGTTGAGTCGTATTTATTCACATTTAAACATACAAATTAATATATTTAAAAAAGAAATATTTATTACTAAGACTACAATACAATTATTATTTCGAACAAATTTAATGTTTTTGTTGTAGCCGCTTCAAGTCCTTTTAATGTATAACTGCTTTTTTGCACTTCCCAAATCTTTACCTTTAGATTCCAGGGATGCTTGCCGTATGCGGCATTCTTGTTCTTGGTGAAGCCGTAACCTTCTGGGCCGGTATCAATGAACGCGGAGTTGATGCTCACGTGGTCAGTCCCCATGAGTACTATTCTCCAATATTCATCCTCGACAGCGGCAGTAGTAGGTGGTGGATCTCCCGGTGGGAAATGCATTTTTAATGCAGTGTCAGCGATCTATGTATGTATTATAAAATTTGTTAAAATTAACTAGAAACTACATATTAAATCTTCAATCGACTTAAACTGAACTTATACCTTCTTAAATGTGCCGAGGCTCATATTTCGTCCTCGCACCACACAGTCCTCCGACTCGCTGAGCGCCTGAGCATAAATATCGTCTTCGTCTTGATCATCGTCAGATGGTTCTGAATCACCCAGTAATCGTTTTTGTTGATGAAGTGGGTTTACAACCCGCGCTAGCATCTTAGTGCTTTTTTTCAGCCACTTTTGTTCAACTTGGATCATTATGGCTTGACGCTCCCCTAGAAAAATATATTACAATCAAATAATATAAATGCCACAATCGTGCTGTTTTTAAAATAAAAAATAATAATTTCATAAGTCTTACTTTTAGTCAAAGTATCATATGGTAGCAAATATTTCAAGCACAATAAATCAAATTTCTTCTCAGGATTTGGTACAGTTTTCATTTTTAATATTTCAGCAACTCTGGTCCATTTCTTTTTATTGAATACTGATTTCAAGCCACCAAGTTTTTGGACCGTGTGGAACAGTTTAGGTAAATTTACTTCCAAGCCATCAAGCTAAAACATTTAAGTATGTTATATATTAAATATATAAATTCGAATGAAAAATTGAGTACTTTCTTAAATATTAAATATATTCACCAAGGGCGCTCGGGAAAAGAACACCTTCTGAGATGCTAAATATGCACGGATGGTGCACATCTCTCTCGCAGCGGGTCCCCAGCGGGAAAAGAGGCGAGCAATATATTGATTTGTAACAGTAAATCTAGCATTGTCCCCCATTGTGCAAGGGGGGTTGAAGCCGTTCGGTGACACAACTTTAAACAGTCCATACGTTGCAGCTGAGGGCATAACTTTTTCCAAATATACCATTGGATCCTGAAAAATATTAATAATTATTAATTTTAGACGATATTACTATTTTGATTTTGGATAACATTACAAAATTACTTGTCATTTAATAAATTCTTACCAAAAATTCGTCTTTATTTGGATAAAACACTGGGGCATTTATAAGATCTGCCTGTTGCAATATTTTAGGTAGAGTTGGATCGACTACGTCGTTCACAGCATCACTCTTTTTTCTTTTAGCACTTGCATCAGCGGCGGCTTGTGATTTCTGTCTTGTCATAGGACCTCCGTTGGATCTTCCTCTGCCTCTCTTTCTGCGACGACGTGGAGGTGTTATTTTTCTCCCAGATGCTGCATGCTGGAAATCAGATTGTTCCGAAACTTCAAGTGGGACAAAATTTTCTTCCGGCATTTCATCGTGGGCAACATTTTGTACCGGTATATCATGCTGGACACCATTTTGTACCGGTATTTCATGCTGGACACCATTTTGTACTAGCATTTCAGGCTGGACAACATTTTGTACCGGTATTTCAAGCTGGACAACATTTTGTGCAGGCAAGTCTTGTCTAATATTGAGATCGACACTGTCTTCAGTCAAATCAATTGTTTTTATATCTGTATCATCGTCATCATCGATAGTTATGGACTCGATACCAATTTCTTCAGTTCTGGCATTATTAATAACAATATTTAAAGAGCTTTGATTATTATTCGCATTTGCAACAGATTCTTCGTTTAATCTTCTAAGATTTTCTTCCTCCGTCATGGTTTTCAAGGAATTCTTCCTATGTTGGTTTAAGAACTCATGAAGATGTTTGCAATGAGCACAATTCAGACACAAACAATCGTAAAAACTTGGGCCATAATGTAATATAGCTGCCAACGATGATAGCTTAGATCCAATACATGTATTTATGTCAATTTCAGTATTTACACTCTCATCACTGCGGTTTCGAGAGGTCTTTCTAGTTGAGACTTGAGGCACTGGTGGTACAAAAGTCATTTCAGACGACACCCAATTGTCTATCTCTTTTATCCCGTAAAAAGGAGGCTGATTCAACAATGTTGCTTCTGTAATAAAAAAAAACACTTATTATCTTCATTCGTAGTTCGCCAGCATCTATATAATATAAGTTAAGTATGAGTATATCCTGTAGCTAGATTACAAATGCTTGCGCTTGTCTAACTACAATGTTTGCATAATTTCAAAATAAAATTTAAAAAAAAACATGAAATAAATATTTTCTTATTTTATTTTGATAGTCCTGGATTATAGGTTAACAAATACCAATTTTATCTTATAAACCAGCAATATATCAACTACATAATAGTTTTTTAATTGTTATAAGTTATGGCTTCATTCACAATGAATGCATACTTGTCAACTCTTGTCCAACAATTTAGACATACGAGTGACATTGCAAGTTAAATAAAAGCTTGTTATAAAAAATAAAACTAATAAAATTATAAAAAATAGTAATTAATACAAGAAATAATAACAATAAAGTTCAGGGGCTTTAGAAAGATGTAGTTGGAGAATATATTTTATCACATTTATAAACACGTAAATATCGAAAAAATCCTAATATGTAGTTGTGATACTCTTAATGACAAGACCCAAGGACTAGAAAAATCTTCAAATCCATAGCCATCTCTCCAAATCTTATTTACTCCCTTATTTCATTCATATTATTTATGATTATTCTAATTGAACATATTTTTAATCGCGAAAATGGCTAGTGCTTGTTACTATTTGACCATGGATTATTTTTTATTATTATTATTATTAAATTTAAACTCAAATAACTTACCGATTTCGTTTGAAGGTCCGGCAACTGCAACATTATATTTTGGTTTTTCTTCTGGGGAATCTGTTGACAAAATATTGTATATGTGAGCATTATAGAACTGTAGAGATAGAATTTGTAGTGGCGAGGTCGGTTACCCTAGTCATCTTTTCGGTACCATGCTTTAGTTGAATTCGAATTTATTCTCACATTGATATGGTATACATACTTTTTTACATTTGAGTCAAATTCATAGTATCGATGACTGTGACTCAAATTGTTAATATATGGGTTTTTTAATTTTTGTGGATGGATGGACCTACACTTTGGAACAATCGCACACGTGTGTAAAATATAAGAGAAAACTTTGACTTCATGTATTTAAGTTACCTTACATAATTGTTTCTTTTTAATCAACTTCTTATTTATTAGATGAGTGACGAATAGAATACTTTTTTAGAGTAAGAGGTGGTCATCGTAAAATGAAAAATTATTAAATGCTTTAACGGTGACGTCACCATAATTCTCAGTCCTTTCCTAAGTTCTGAAAACTTGTCTAAAAAAAGGGAGCTCGTACATACAGCTATTTTTGCCTGTGTCCATGACAATTATTATTAAATCAAAATCATCTGTAGAATGATATCTTTCAATATAGTTTGTAATTTACATTAGAGAATTTGAGTCGAGTGGACAAAAATTGTCGTCGTAAATTACAAGGCCTGCCGGCAACCGTCGAGAACAGTATTTGTTTGTTTCAGATTATTTAAAATGTATCTGTTTGTTTCCATTAAAAGGACAAAGAATCAAACTAAAATGGGAAATATCTTACCATCTTTGACTGAACTACAAAATGATATTGATGATGCGGAGGTCCCTGGGGCCTGTTCTTCATTAAATGAAGATGTTCCAGCCACAGGATCTTGACGCAGATTGGATGATGTCGATGGGACAGGGTCTCGATAATAATATGAAGATGATGTTCCTGGAACCGGATCTTCATATATAGACGCTGCTGAAGTGCTTGGGACAGGTTCTTCATATATAGACGCTGTTGAGGTGCTTGGAACAGGGTCTTCATAAATAGATGCCGTTCCAGATATCAGCTGTTGCTCTATATGTGACGCTGTTTGATCTGCATCGTGACAATTACCTGATAATAAGGTGCCTGGTGGAATGTCTGTAAAAAATAATGTCTGTTATCACATATGTGCTATAATAACTTGTTAAAATTGTATTCAACTAACTTTTTGTATTTTTTGCGTTATGAAATATATATGACAATCAATAAATAAATCCTGAACTGAAATTAATCACTATGAGTATACTGTGTCAATGTATCTGACCGACAAAAATCAAGGCAACATACTGATGGTTATCTTCCATTGCATTCATACAATAATAGTCCAAGAGCTAGTCCTCTGGGTAACTTACCGTACTTAGCATGCTATGACTCATAACTATATGAATTCCTATCCTTACAGGCATACCGTTCAATAGCTCTCCTACTATAACGAGCATGGCAGAAATGGCAACAAAAATATTTTGATCTAGTTTATTACAGTGAAAAAGTGATAGGGAACGGAAAGTTCAAGATTTGTCATTCCATGTCTAGGCTTTTGGCAAGAAAACAACTTAAAATTTTTGATATAAATATACAGAAAATAAACTTTAGAATAGTCTTTTTGTTTAAAAATTTGCTTAAATTTTAAATTAAAATAATACTAATTTTGTTTTGGTGTAAAATTAATTTTGTAGTAAAATGCCCGACTACCTAGTTTTATTATTAAAATTATATCATTTTAATTGAAAGAGAATTTTTTAAATACACAGTTTTAAATTAATACAATTGGGGCCAGCAATTAAATAGCGGATTTTAATAAGGATATTTGAAAAATGTTTGCTAATTAAAATAATCTTATTAATATAGGTAAATATTGTTGTTGTGGTTTTTTGTCGATGACCTTTTACTGTCTTTCCAGCAGTGTTATAATTCTACATTCAGACCTATGACTTTTTCAGCAAAAAACTCAATCAAATGTGATTTTAAAGTCGAATCATAGAAATAAAAATCGATTTCATCTTGGAACGATATATAAGTGGTAATCTGTTCTAATCCTTATGAATGAAAAGAATTATTTTTGAATACATATTTAATGAGTTATTGAGTTCAT
The DNA here is from genome assembly GCA_963555665.1 of Dircenna loreta. Lineage (NCBI taxonomy): Eukaryota > Metazoa > Arthropoda > Insecta > Lepidoptera > Nymphalidae > Dircenna > Dircenna loreta. The sequence goes on along the minus strand of OY743092.1, from coordinate 5,907,016 downwards.
CTGCCAATTGCGGTCATTATTGTTCAATATACTGCAACGCAGCAGTATGTAAGCTCAAAATATTATTTTTAGGAGTAAAAATATATTTTAATATATACAAAAACATCTGGTTTTAAATCTGACGTGTACATATCTATCTATATCTTTTTTATCTTACCGCTTTCCATTAGATCCATATCATTGACGTAAGCTAATATGGACGATGGTATTTCGGTTATTACATCTGTAATGAAATACCACCAGTCTAATTAAATCCTTGAATTTCAAATTCCGATTTACCAGTTGTCCTTAACTTTTGTAACTCTTAGAAAATACTTATTAAATTTCATAGTAAACTAGCTTTTACCAGCGGCTTTGCTAGTTCTATACGTTTAAAATACAGACTAAAAAGGTTTTTTTGTACCTTCGAATGCAGACGTACAAGATTTTTTTTTTACCTAATATAAGTTTCTTTATTTTACTTCTATACTATAGTATATGTTATAGCATCAGCTATCTCCATGCGAGTTTCGTCAAAATCGGTCCAGCGGTTTTCCAGTTTAGTCGGAACAAACAGACAGCTTTTGATTACAAATATTCAAAGCACTTTCATAGGCACTTTTTAAAGCATTAGTATCTTGACATTACAAACAAACGTTTCCACTTGTATACATAACTATTATTGCAATTTTTCTACAAACGTGCATCAAGTATTAATCAAGTACTACCCTGTAGTAGGTATTCCTAATAGACAGATCAGATATACTAAATGGCATATTATTAATTCGAATACGTACCTGGCACTTCTAGTATACGTCGTAAAAATCTTTCCTTAATTCTACGGGATGGATCGGAGTATTTAACTGAAATCAACATGATAAAATAAATAAAAAAATTAAAATTAAAATTAAGGAAATTAGTCTCTTATTTTACCTGACTTTGGGCCTTTCCATTTCAATTTCTTTTGCTTTCTGTTTTTATCCGTACGGGCTCTTAGCGTCTTTTTCCTGAAGAACGTTAAAGGTTGGTCATCATCATCATTAGAGAATTCTTCAACTACTCTTTGAGGCCGCTTCTTTATTCTTAGTTTGCGCGCATTTGCAATAACTCTTTTATGGTCCTTTATGGAATTTTTCTTTGTGTAGGGTGGACCTTTATTAGAATCATTATAAATGATAACACGCGATCGTAAGTGCATTGGAAGTCTTGGTGATATTATTCGTGTTTTATTATGCTTGTGATGGCGAACAGGCGTAACACTGCTTGCTTGTAGTTTTGGTTCATGATTAGGTTTATTTATTGTACTTGTTGAAGGTTTACTAGTGATCGTTAATGCACTACTGGTGTGATCTTTTGAACCCAGCGTGACAGAAGACAGGTCTTCTAATCGCTCCAATAATACAATTGGCTGGGCATGTTTGTGTAAATCTACAAATTTAATAAAATAAAGATATGGGAAACTTGCATTAAATAATTCGATTTGTGATGAATTATATATTTAGCTTACTTTTAAATGATACAATGTCCAACAGCGACTTGGCAGATGTTCTATTGTGAAATATGTTTTTTTCTTTATTAGGTGAAACATCAATTCTTCGATCAAGGCTCACACTGGCAATATTTACAGTAGGTGGTACAAAAGCCCCTTGTGCAAATTTGCGTTGAGCTTGAACTTTCCTGAAACAATAAGATAACAGTTTCAGATTTCATGCATCGGTTTGTTTAAAACTAATAACTTTTTTGGTTTTTCACACTATTTAAAGTTTTACAATTGAAAGGAACAAAACAAAAATGGTTTTTATGATCAACAACTACAAAATTTAATTCAAGTGATTAGGATTTCTGTTTTGTCAGCACTACCTTTGTGTAACACTGTAATGATTCAACAAAGGGCCATCCCCTTAACACGCTTTCCGATTTATGAAAACACTCTACAGACAAGACTAAATGGAGTCAGGGTTTACCAAGTTGGTTAGAAGATTTTTTTTTAATTATTCAACATATAAGCCAAGCCAAATAAATAACTACAATTAATTGATTATTAATTTTACTAGGGTCATGATAATTTTTTAATTCCCCATGTGCACTGCCCAATAATATAAAATGATAACAAAAAATCCACAAAGTACCCACACCAACAAAACATTCTCATCAAATGCTGAGCAGTGCCTACCTGTTGGTTGGTTGGTTTAAAATATGAATTTGCCAATAGTTAAGGTATGGTAGTAAATTTGTCACTGTGCCAATACCAGGTAACCATATACAGTTATAAGTTATATTATGCAGATATAGAGGCTGCCAAAACAAAAACTCTAAAATTATTGTACAAAGGGTGTCTGACAGATTACATGACAGCAGATATGAATGGTATAAGGGTATTACATCAGTTAGCACCATTAGTATTTGTTAAACCCAATGTTGAACACAAATAACAATTCTTTTTTAAACTAAAAACATGTAAAAGTTATCCAACATATAACAAATTTCCATAAAACTAAATAATCAATCATTTTTGTAAACATTTATCAACCAATTTGGATATCTTTTGCTTTAGCCGTAATATCTGAGCTCTCAAATGAAAATAATATACTATGCTCTCATATCTTGTGTTGGCCTGTACATTTGTACTGAAATGTTCTTTTATTCAAGAAAAAAATTGGTAAGTATTATGAAACTGGTTTACGATCTTTATATTAAAACAGTCGCAAGCAGCAATTTAATACACATTTATAATACACAATCGCACATTTTTTAAGTGATAAAACATATTTTATAGGCACACAAAATCAGATCATAATGTTCCAAATGGTTCCAAACAGATAATGTTCTTAAAATCATTAGTATTGGTAGATGTAATATAAATCAACAAACTTATATTAATATCAAGACTTAAATTACATAAAAATTGATACAAATATTGTTGTGTAATTTCAAAAAAAAAACTTAACCATGCAGGATTTAAAAAACCTGTGGCAACAGTCGCAAGCAGCAAGTAAGTTGATATTTAAATGGATACTTAATTTAAATAAATTTTCTTTAACCAGTAAGTCTACACTGCCATGCAACTTTCTAAAAAATAAATAAATAAGATTGCAGTGGCAAAATTAAACATTTGAAAGAATGTACTGTTTGACCTCCTACATTGCACATCTACAGGTGAACAGATGACATATATTAGAATTCCTTCTATGATGCAAGTTTCCCCAGCATTTTCTTTTGCCAACCAGATGAAAACAATTGAACTTGTCACAGCTATCATTACAAAAGAAAGCATATTAACTATTTCCCATTAATCAATAACAGTATGCAAAGTCAAAATGCCAAAAGGCTTCTTAACTTGTCTTGATATTCTAGACAAATATATATTTAAAATTAAATTAGGATTTAATTAAGAAAATTAGGTATGCTTAAATCTGTAGTAAGTTTTTCCATTCTCTATCCTTGCTAATTTGAATAATGTATTTACACACAGAATATCCTCAACTTTGAGATTACCTAGTACAGAGCACCATTGTAAAATATCACCTTTCTGTATTAATTATTTCATTAATTGTTTTTGTTATTTCTATTATATTCTTATTTGTTTATTGTCGGGGAATGAAGTATATTGTTAATATTACCACATCTATCTGGATGAGTGACAAATCTCATCCTTTTTAACTTTACCACCCTTAGATGAAGGGCAGTAGCACAAAGGTGGTGAAACGATTTGAGTTCTGATCGATCTTTTGAGAGTTTGTTACTACACCGTTCGAGCCAAAGAAAACAGAGATTTTTAATCCAAAAAAATCGAATCAAATAATATAATAATAATATAAACATAATAATAGACATTTATCTAATCAAAGCCATAATATAGTAATAGTACTATTATTGTTTATTGATGATTGTTCTGAACATGAAATGCTTATAAAATACGACGGGCAGACGCCATTTTGTAGTGTCGCCGACATATAGTTTTAGCACGTGGTGATGAATGAAAAATCTTTTTTTTTTCGAATACATAAAAGGCTAATCATTTATGTAAATATTTGCAGATCAACAGGCAATATACTGGAAATTATTCAATGTGCAACAAAGTTTAAAAAAGGAACATATGAAGGGTTTATATTTAAAAACTTCCGATATTTCACTTCTCGTATTTGCTTGTTCAATAAACGTAAATGTAGTAAAATACATTATTACAATACTTCAAAATAATATTTATAAAGATAATCAGGATTAATAGGATTTTGAAATAATAAATAAATAAATCGTACTCACGTCTTCATCTTCCCAGGTGGTCTTAAAACAATGCAGCAAACTGCACTTACTACGACTACGAATGTCCAATTTTATCCAGACACCCTCAATTAACAATAAATAAATCAAAACCACTGCGCATTGCGCATCCAACAAATTGGAGTTATTACCAGTTAACTAGCACTATTTATTCGTTGTTTTACCAACTTGAAATTTGAATAGCTCGAACAATTATTCGTTATTATACAAAATTCTACCTCCAATTCCAAGTTATAGGGACGCTTCCTTCGCTAATACCATAACTAATATAGACCATTAATTTGAAACGAAGTGCCAACTATAGATTGACTCGAGTCAGACTCGATTTCTGTTTGAAGAATCGCCTACTCGAATACCAAAAAATTTTAAACGCATAATTGTTTTATTCAAATTGAACAATAATTACTAAGAACCTTACATTTTCAAACATTTAATTTATTTAATAAATATACGAATTTTAAACTTTGTAAATTATTGTTGAGGTGACTTACGATTTTTTTTTTAAATAAAGCCTATACAATAAAATCGAAAAACGTTTCGATATATCAAACTTCGATATTGATATATTTAAAAATGTCGATATATTGAGAATTTGATATTTTAAAAAATATCAACATTCCTACAATCTTAATGGCCTAAACTATAATTCTTTATGTAGTTTCCTTCTATAATAAAGGCACTTATTAACAAAGAACAAAGTGGTATTGGTGATCTAGTTCTTTTTTACTTTTACTTCCACAATGGTTTGGTATTAAATAAGGCTACTTTAGACGTTTGTCTGTAAAAATCTAAACTTTTTTGTCCGAATTAATCATTTATTTCACACTAATAGCGAATAGCATTATATTCTAAAAAATTGATTGCCTAAGTTTTCTATATTCTTAATTAAAATTGTTCACCACAGATAACTCTAGAAAGCTAATTATTGGCAAGCCTTCAGAGAGCACAGAGTAAGAGTATATATAGATATGTTATGTAGTCTTTGGTTGTGGCTTTACAATAGTGAATTCGACTTGATAATGAGCTATTTCAATTCAATTGTGTTAAAATTATTGTTCCTTCAGTATATTTGCATTCAAAATAAGTTGTACATTTGAATTAAGTAACATAATTGTCGGCATTACCTCAAATAATCTTTTTTATGAAGGACGTATTAAGGTGAGTTTCTTATTCTTTTATATATCTCTGCTTTCTGCGTTTTGCGAATTGAGCTGCTATGTTTTATTATTCTAAATATATATTGCTGTCCGTTCACCTTATGTATCAGTTTTGATTCACTTGACTACGAATTTAGCTTATTAATTTAGGACAAGAGGGTATTTCGAAATTATTCCATATTTATATCGTATATCTATTTGTGCCAGGTGAGTGGGCTGATGATTCTCAGATAGATACGAATTTGTAATGTCACAAATATAAAAATATCAAATCGGTAAATCATTTTACAAAAATTGTTAGAGATTATTGCTTAATTTTTTTTTAAATTAAAATATACGAATTGTTAGTCGATTTTGATTTACAAGATAGAATTTTAAAAACATTTTTATTATAAATTAGTTAATGACATGTTAAAACTATCCTAATTTGTTTTCTAAATTATACTTTTACTTAACAACGATTTTTATTTATGACTTATTTTCTTTCTACTGTACATAAGCAAACTGTTAGTTTTGTGGTATGTTTTGTCAAAAGTTGTAAGAAATTAAAATATTTAAATTACTCTTGTGAGCTTAGACTTTTAATTAATAGTAAGTGTAGTTCTCTATATTCCTATTAATATGTAACATCTTGTATATACATCTAGGCTCCAAAATGATTCGGAGTGGACAGGTGGAGCCCTCACCTCCGGAGTGTGCGCTTGCCGCCGAAATGTTTGACCACTTCTGTTCAGCCGGCACTATGAAACAAATTCTAGCTCTCCATCGAGAAATTTGTGACACTCTTCACTTGAAGCCTAACAGATTACCTGATTTCTATCCCAAATTAAAGGTTTGTATAATAATTCTATAATACAATACTTGAGATATAAATCTTATCTAAGATTGTACAGGTGCTCTTGGTTTTCTTACCCAGTATGTTCTATGTTTTTTATCTGCTCTGTTTACCGATTTCTTTATTCTTACCTTGTTCTTACACCAATGTTAATTCAAAAATAAACTTGAAGAACTAGGTACTTTAAATTTTAAAATATTGTATAAACTTCTGAAAAGAACAGTGTTATTCTCATTTGCTTTTTAGTTTGGCATGTTGCCAATATAAAATCTGTATGTGCTTTGAAGAAAGAAATATGCCTAGCACATACTTCACCTCAAGATACATTCACATTCCAGATAGGCAATTGGTTTTATAAAACTCTTTATCCCAACACAAAAACAGTAGCTGTAATATGGTGGAATTTGTTTGTATGTTTGTGTATAAAACTGTGGGGTGTGTTCACAACAGGATGAGTGAACTGATTTTGAATTGTTTTTGTTATTTTTATCATTGTTTAATGAAATCACTATGCTTACATCAAGCTCTGTTTAGTCAATTTAGGGTTATGTTAGATGATAAAAATACACTTAGATTGATATTAAAGAGATTTTTAGGTTAGTCATTTAACTTACTCGCCTCTGCTGAATAAGAAAGATATTTGGTTTTATAAAACCAAATAACTGAAATTATTTTTATCTTTACAATTACATTGGGCAATAATTTGTAAAAGAAATAAAATGTTTAAAAAAAGTATGTTTTTATATACATACAGGCAAAGGTATTAAAAATTAAATAATATTTGTGATTATGTAGAGTTAATTTGAATTGATTGGGATGGCGTATCAGTTTCGACTGTACAGACAGCTGTATTGTATTTTGTTTTGTTTAGTTGAGATAAAAATAAATCTTATTATTTTTATAACATTGGAGGTAGTCAATCCAAGTAGTAACTGGTAAATATAATAATAAATATAAAATAATAACTATAAAATAACTTTTTAAAGTAAAATTGAATGAAGGTCATTATTATTTAATTTTCGATTGTGGCAGATCCCAAACAAGCCATTTTCACACTTAGTAAGTGGTAGTTACTACTAGGAACTCACTTTGGAAACGAACCTAGCAAAAATGCTTGCAGAAAACTCCTAAGAGTTGTGGTTTTAGGATTCTATCACTAATTTGGTATAAGATAAGGTTGCAAAAAATGCTAATGTCTTAGTGATTAAGATAAGATAGGTTTATAATATTAACAATATAATTTATTAACCAGCACAATTTTTTATAAATAACACTTGTTAATAAATTAATTTATTTTTTTTAATTCAATGTTACATAAAAAGTTTAATTTGGTTCTAAAATTTTCTGGAATTTTCAATTACTTTTGGATTAAACATATCAAAAGAAAATAATCATTTAATTATGTTAACTAAATATGTGTGAATGTGTGAGTGGTGGTTAAATTCAATTAAATTCAATTTAAAAGCCTTATTTGCGAGACATACAGTTGTCATAAGCAAATATGGTTTGTACAAAAATTACTTTAACAATAAATAAAATAATTAACAGAGTCTGTCCGTTTTTGAAAACGGAGAACCAATCAGCATCTGCGAGAGCGCTTGACTCCTGCGCTGATTTTAAGTGACTGCCGTGCCATTACCTAACAAACATTAGCAACGGTTATGATCCCGTCGAAAAAGAATTATAACAAAAAAAAAATGGAAGGCTTTGTCAGTCACATGCCTCTTTGAGGGTGGAAATTCAAATGATTATTTCATTTTAGGCGAAATTGGCTAGATCATGGAAAGCACAGGCACTTTTCAAGAAGTTCGATGCCCGAGCGAACCACAAAGTATACGGGAAGGGGCAGGCCTGTACTCAGAACAAGGTGCTGATTATTGGGGCTGGGCCTTGTGGTATGCGCGCAGCTATCGAGTGCCAGTTATTGGGTGCCAAAGTGGTTTGTTAATTTGCTACTATATCTGTATATTCTTGCTTATTACGGAAACACATTGAATAATGAAATGTATATTTTATTAATTTATTTTGTCAGTAAACTATTTTATTTTCATTTGTAAATGTTATCAACAAGCATTTGAACACATGGTAATTCCACCTTGACACCATTAAAACCCTTTCAAATGTAATTAAAAATAAATTTCTAAACTCGGTAAGTCACGGTCTACTTACAGAGAAATTCAAATACATATTTTATAACCAGTTAGGTATATTTCATTTTTAAAGAAAGTTGCTTAAATTCTTTTACTAAAAATGTTTGCCGGTGAGTTCGTCGTCGCAGACTGTAACAGAATTGATCAGAATAATCGACAAAACTAACTAAACTTATATCATATATAAGTCTACTTAGTTGCTACAATGGAATCTGTATTCACTTTAAATAACCTTTAAATTAAATATGATAATTCTGTCTGTATGTGTAATATTAAAATTGGGTACTACAGTTACCAAAACAAGTAGTCAGAAAAAAAATGTGTACAGGAATTGTTTTAATTTTTCAGATTTTAGATCGATCGAAAAACCTTTCTCTTGTATATATGAATATACTAAGAGTTTTATGTTTTGTTGAGATTTAGTTTTAAATGTATTATTGATAAAAAATATTACGATACTACATACCATTCTCTGTATATTAAATTCTTTTATTTTTAGTTGTAATTTGCATTTTTTATAAAAAATATTACGATAATATATAGGTATATCTTAACTCCACTGTGTGCTCAATTCTTACTGTGTTTTAAGCAGATACTTACTCGATTTATTTTTTTAGGTTGTAGTTGAAAAACGGGACCGTTTATCCCGAAATAATGTGGTCCATTTGTGGCCGTTTGTGATACACGATCTACGAGCTCTCGGTGCTAAGAAGTTTTTCGGGAAGTTCTGTGCTGGTTCCATAGACCATATTAGTATTAGACAGCTACAATTCATTCTTATGAAGGTAATTTTAAAATAAGGCTAAACCTGCATTTATTTATACATCTATTATATTTTGATACTTGACTTATTATTTACTTTACCTTACTATGTTGCACTTCTCAAATTTATGGCAATTTTCCTATTAGTGATATTTTGACAATGAAAAAATGAATTATATAAAACTGCCTTTTGTTTTTTTTTCTACTATTTATACTTGTTTCAATATAGGTAGCACTTTTGCTTGGAGTTGAAATTCACGAAGGAGTTAGTTTTGAAGAATTATTAGAGCCGACGGCTCCACAAAAATCAGCCTGTAAGTAAAATATTTTTATAACTAATATAGTAAATAGTCAAATGAATGTTATAAATGATGATTGGTTTCAGCGCTGGGATGGAGGGCGCGCGTGTCTCCGCGGGAGCACCCGGTGTCTCAGTACGAGTTCGATACGCTGTTGGGCGCTGACGGGAAGCGCAACACGCTGCAGGGGTTCAAACGAAAGGAGTTCCGCGGCAAGCTCGCCATGGCCATCACCGCGAACTTCATCAACCGCCACACGGAGCAAGAGGCTGCCGTGAGTTATCATTTTGATTCTACGCTTTACCCTTCGTTCTAAGCGCTTCTTAAGCTTGAAAATAATTATTTTCTATTTTCAGGTGCCAGAGATAAGTGGTGTGGCTTTCATTTTTAATCAAAAGTTTTTCAAGGAACTCTATGAAGTTACTAGAATTGATCTCGAGAATATTGTATATTATAAGGATGATACGCACTACTTTGTTATGACAGCGAAAAAACATAGCCTTTTAGATAAAGGAGTGCTTTTAAATGTAAGTATATAATTCAATTTAATCATTTTCTTTATCTTCAACATGTTCTCATACATATAAGCCATAATTGTGTCATACGTACTTCAAAGACTACATTCCTCACCGGTTATGGTGGTTTGCAACGTTATATATTAAATTATATTTATTTATCCTACCACTGATGTATTTGGTAAACAATTTTTATTATCTTAGTACAAATCTAACACTACTCAAGAATTGTTACATATTTAGCAACGCTGTATGCACTTGATTTTGTCGACATTTTTTAATTTATATTCTTATAAATGTTCAGTACTCATTACATTTTTAACTAACAAATAAATTAAAGGAAATGAAATCCTATGATAAAATGATAAATATATTTCGAGTTTTATTATTAAAAAAAGAGGAGTTAAATTAGTTTTAATGGACAGGATTAGGACACGTAAAAATACAATTAAACTCTTGTTTAAGTTGTATCCATTTTTTATAGTTAAAAAAAATTAAATAAAGAAGGAAAACATGAATATACAATTGTCTGTGTAAAGGCGGTCTTAGATCTCATTAAGAGTTCTAAAATTGCGGAACACAAACTATTCAAGCTTTTAATTAAACATTATTTGTAGGATTACGCCGAGGTTTCTCGCCTGCTGTCTGTGGAGAATGTGAATCGCGGAGCCCTGATGCGGTACGCTCAGGAAGCTGCTCGTTTCTCCACCGATGGACGACTGCCACTCAAGGACTTCGCCTTGAACCATTATGGCGAACCAGATGTTGCTCTGTTTGACTTCACATCTATGTTTGCAGCTGAAAACGCCAGCATTGTTAGTAAAATTGAGTAGTCTTTAGTTTATCGTTTTTTTTTTTGGCATATTTTTATAGTTTATCATCATCACCGTGTTAGCCGATCACCACTTTAGCTGCTGAAAAAAATGGCAAAAGTGTTCTTTCTGCAACCAATTTTCGTTAATCATGTTTCGTCCAATGCCAATTTGTGGCCAGGACAGTTTTGTTTTAAAAAATCATATAACATTAAACAATTAGATTTTAGAACGCAGAACTTCTTGAATCTATAAAAGATATTCAGAATGACAAAGTGATTCCAACAACTCCGTTCCAGGTGTACGAGCGCCATGGGCGGCGGTTGCTATGTCAGCTGGTGGGTGACAGCCTCCTGGAGCCGTTCTGGCCGACGGGCTCGGGCTGCGCGCGCGGCTTCCTGTCCGCGCTAGACGCGGCGTGGGCAGTGCGATCATGGGGACTCGCCCCCGCACCTCACCCGCTGCTCGTAGTCGCGGAGCGCGAGTCCATATACCGGCTGCTGGGTTAATCTTTAATATCTCTATAGTTTGATATTTAGCTGGTTTGAAGTTCATGTACAATCTGTTTGAAAATACCATTAAAGCTAGGGTTTATAAAAAAAATACAATACTTTAGATGCCAACATTTTGAATTCTAAAGCTTCAGCAGTGTTTTCCAGTTAGTTTAGTTTTCTCGTCACCAAAAGACTGAACAAATTTGGTTATTCCAGCTCAAACAACCCCGGAAAATCTACATCGTGACTTCGGCGCGTACACCCTGGACCCAGGGACGCGGTACCCTAACTTAAACCGAACCGCTGTCACCCCGCACCGAGTCACCTCCTTCTACAACTCGGACGACCCACTGCCGCTAGACGCCGCCACCACACCTAGGAAGCGACGCAGAGGTAACGATGTTCTATGGTTTATAAAAAAAATATTTAATTATATTATAAAATCTCTTACCCATAAAGAAACTTTAACCTATCAAAAACCGATTTTGTGAAAAAAAAAAAGAAAAATTGCAACATTATTCCAAATGTCGTATGATTTAGTGCAATATGTTTGTTTGCAAATGTATCCAGGAACACATTCAAATTTGATAATAGGTAAAAAAATTTTCGTAACCAACATTTCTACAATATTTCTTATAATACATTTGAGCTTTCACTATACTTCAATCCTGTAGTATGTATATATATATATTATATATTTAATGTGTGAACTAGATATAGTTTATAAATAAGCTCTCTTTTAATGATTGGTATTATTCACTATATAGGCTTACCACCAAGGAGGTAATTATAATAGATAAACACTTTTAAATTCATCCGTTAAGTCGCCGAATACAAATATTTCCGTCTTGTCTTTGATTCAAGTAGGAAAAAAAATCTCGAGTTAATATATGTATAAAAAACGAGGTTATTGTTAAGTTTATATGTGCATTAGTAGTTAATGATTCATAAGATTTATTCATTTAGTTGATGAACGTATATAGGTGATTATTCATTTAGTATGATAGAACAATTTGTATGGAGTGCAAATTCACCGAGTTCAGCACCGATACGGTGGCTCAATTGGTTAAGCGACGGAATGGTTTTCATGAGGTCGCGGGTTCGAATCCCTGCCCTTATCAGTTCATTTTTAATTCTATATTTATTTAAAAAAAATATTCGCAAATTGTAATTAAACGTTATAGAGCCGGAATTATCAGAAGAGGCTCTTATAGCGTGGGTGAAGTTCCCGGAGCCCGGCATCCGCGCCGCGGTGAGCGCGGACGCGCTGTCCAATCTGCTGCGACGTTACCGCCCCGACTTGCTGGCGTCTGATGCACCCGCCAAACTCGTCTACCAGATACTGCAACATGATTTTGGTAATTATTATAAATAATAAAATATTACTATTACATCACATATTATCATAAGCACTTTGATTTACTTAACAATTTCAAATTTATTTTTGCATTAAAAATAAATTCAATACCTATACCAATGCCAAAATGATTACAATGTTCATTACATTGTTTATACATGTGATAAAATATAGTTTCTCATTAAGGACAAATCATTTGTGCAAAAATCTAAAATTATGTTTTGAAGATTCCACTTCTAGGATAACTAAATATTGAATTGTTTTTTTGCGAAATTATGTAACTTTTAAAGTTAATAGTGACACATTTGTTTTTATTTGTTGCTTAGATATAAAAAAAAACTCTTTTTGATATAGCGATTCCAAAAAGGCAAAACCGCGGACAAAAGTTGGTATATAATAATTCTTAGGCAACATCACCGCCTCGAGTATTGCATTGTGGTGGCGTACTTATAAATAAAACATTATTTATTTGAAGATCATAAACGTCGGAATAAAGTACGAACAGTTTTAACGTTTATTTTTAAACCTAACAATGTTAGTAGAAAATATATCGGTATAATTGGATATTTTGTGTGATTTTCAGTAAAGTTACGGCTCAACTATATACATTTAAAGCCCAAACTAATATCCAGATTGGCGTCCTGTACTTATTACTACAGGACTATCCTATACTTATTCGAAACCAGCGCTTGCCTACAACCTCTCCTCACACTTGTTTTTTCAAATTAAAAGCCACTTTAAATTCATTACGAACCTATATATTTTTAATTTTATTTCTATTATAACCCATTTTTTCCCCATGAAATGAGAGAATATATATATTGATTCCCCCGTCAACGCTCTAACAGCCAATAGGGCTAACAGCAGAGACAATAAAAAAATATATATATCTACATATATATATATAATGAAAGGAGCAATACCATGTATAAATATTTTTTGCAATTCCAAATTTCTAAGATGTATACTTGTGTATACTTGTCTTCATAAAGTTATCTAATACGAAGATATTTAATAAGCCAAGTAATATTGCTATAGGCTACATATAGTTCAAAATCCGCATTAATAAACGGCATCGTGCCAACTTTGAACCCGGAGGTAAGCAATGATTCAAAAACCTCACTCCTCTTGTGTCCTCGTGATGGTTAAGTTCTCTTGTAATTGAAGAATAATCCAACGTTTTCTAACATTTTCATTCTATTATCGATTTTGCATTTCGTATACTATGTGGTTTAGATTCATATCGTGGTAAGCATTTTACGCATTGAGGTTATAACGAAAATATGCTTTCATTCACTATACTTATATTGGCAAAGAATATTAGTATAGACTAGACAAATAAACACAATGTTTGCTAATAGTGGAGTGTTACAAAAGTTAGTAAAGCGCCGATTTCATTATCCAATTCATAGCGTAATACTTGAAGTAAGATGAACCCACTCACCAATAAGATGTAGGTAGCTACTAGCCTTTTCGCAATGCGATATTAATACCCCAGTTGATCTAACGCTCGGCAAATTGGATAATGTAATGGCTGATTTAGTGTTAGTTATTATCAGAGATGTCTTAATATATTATAAAAATTATCTTATCTTATTTATTTCAAATGTAGTATTTCAATGCTGAGTGTTTTATTCCTACACTAAGAAGATAGAAATTGATAGAACAAGCATCAGCATTGGCATAGAGCCAAGAACAAGAACGAAACGCAACTAAACTAACGAACTAATGTAATGACTAAAAACTATAAAACGCTAAATTTATTCACAAAGTTAAACAAAATATTCGTATCACAAAAATATCTTAGCCTAAATACAAATAAATATAATTATAAATGAAACAATAAAGTTCTCCAAACGCCGTTGTGAGTAAATAATCTTAAGTTTTAGAAAGTGCAAAATAAAATGGTCAAGGAAATTATTTAAAGAAATGAACCGATAAGTGCCTAATAATGTTCAAAATAGGTTTAATAACATTTCCTTTAATGTTATTAAATCTATTTTGGAAAATAAGTTTGATCAAAAATGTTTAGAAACCGCAAGCTGTTGTTTTAGTAATAATCAGTTATCAAATAGTAATCTATATTATGTCTAGTGAACTATCACATTTACTTTTTAAAAGAATATATTAACGACTTCATATGCAAGCGGATACTAAAGCCTCTAGGTCTTTGTAGGGTGAATTTATTTTTAAATTAATAAAACTTTTGTATACGGAAATTTTATTAAAAAACACAAGTCAAGTCACAAATACGATGATGGAACTTTATTTTTTTTTGTTTTAATGCAGGCATTCCTCAGTTGTCTTCAAATGGTTCGTTTAATGATGTCTCTTCCGCTAAAATGAGGGCCTACTTACTTCGGGTGTACTACGCTTTCAAAGGAGAAGTGCCTCATATCTATCACAAGACCGATATGTTTAATCAGGTTACATTTTTATATAACTATGGATAATATGAATAGCTTGTGTTTATTAAAGATATTAAATGGTAATTTTTGGCATATTATAGTATGTGTATGTATGAGTTTTGAAGCTTTGTATGTGTGAGATGTCCTCACTTTTGAATTGAGTTATTCAAATGTGAGTGTACCATTGCTGCATTTTTTACTGCGTACGTATTGGTTGTTTATCATTTCTCAGTATCCATGTTATGATATTATTTTCAGATAAAACAAAGCCAACAAAAGGAGAAGGGTATCCGGAACACGGCAGAGCATTCAGTTTCTGTTTATACAAGTAAGTACAATGAATATTAGAACAATATTCGTATTGTGTATTATATTCTATACTCTCTTTCAGATACCGCAGATACTGAGAAATCACATTCGAGCAATAGAAAAAAACGTCGCCACATCCGATCACAAGTAAGTAACGACCCGTCTGATTATATAAGAAAAAAAATAGAAAAGTTAGACCTCAATGATATTACGCAGTTAGCGCGTCTCATAGAAGGTCATGATGCGTTTAACAGTGACCAACATGCCTCTAAGCAAAGAGAATTACAGGAACAGATTATGACTCTATTGGATCCCACAGATTCCCCCGATCCTAAAATGATAAGGGAGTCTCTAGCACATCTCTTACAAGGTTCGACAAATACTAAAATTAAGTCTAAAGGAAGCAAAGATCAAGCCCGTCTAACTAACTTCTTTCAAAATAAACCGTCTGAAAAAAGTCCTGTTAAGCCGTCACGGAAATTAAAGGGTTTAGATTTAAATACAATTAAGGTGCCCGATTGCTCGGACATTTTCCAAGATGATTCATCTAATACGGAAGCAACTCTTATAGCTTCAGTAAAAGAGGATATAAATAAAGAATTGTCTAGATCCCCATCCGTTAAGAAGGACTTCACACGTACTTCCTCAACTGAAAATTTAATTCCCCAAACAAGAAGATTTTCTGAAGTAGCGGACACAGAAAGGAAAAGGTTTTCCGTAAGTCCGGAAATTACCGCCCGTTATGGACGTTCCAGTTCAGTGGGGTGCCCGGAAATGGCGTTAAATACAAAACGTATTACAAAAATATTTGAAGATAATAAAAAGCACTCTCCGAGTCCCGAAACTAATATAGTTCGCTCCAGGATAACCGACAATCCTGACATGGTTTTGCGTAGGCAACGAATGACAGATATTATTGAAGGAAAGCTTCGCGACACTCCCAGCCCTGATAAAACTAAACGTTCCGACTCTATTGGCAACCCAGAAATGGCTTTACGCAGGCAGCGTGTTGCCGATTTGATTGAAGGCGCCAATAAACCTCGCCAGAGTCCTGAGTATACGCAGCAAAGAAGAAATTCTGGCGAATTAGCGTTTAGACTACAAAGAGTGTCAGATATGATGAAGAAGAAAAATGCTGAAGCCAAAAGACCGAAAAGTGGTGGGAAAAGAAAAGCGGCTCGTGAAATTATGAGACAGCGTTTTGAAAAGAGCTTGCAAATGTTAGCTGCAGAGCCACGTGTCGATTTTGCTCCATCTGCAGACCTGGAGAACGACTACGGCTTGCAGCAGTACAGAGCCAATGCACCGCAGTTTGGTGAACGAGTCAAAAAATTAGAAAAAAAAATACAACACTATGTGAGATACGTGTGTCGTGTGCTGCATGCATAACACTAACTCTCTATGGAGGTGAATCTTGTTTGAATCTGTCAACGTTTTCTATTAGCTAATTTTATAGGAGAGATTTTACCTTAAATGAAAGTATAGAACAATGAAGGACATGAAAATAGATAAAAATGTAGTTAAAATAAGAATAAAAGATTTATTTATAATAGTGGCATTAAAAATAGATGAATTAATTTGCGAAACTAGACTATTTTCGATTACTTGGGTTACAGTGTGTGCATGACATTGTGCATTTAATGTTCACGCTTACTTTCGTAGATTTTCTCTTTATTGTAATATTCCAATTTTATTGATATTATTAATAAATTGGAATAATTACGGGTAAAGAATGTGGCGTGAAGTTGTTCACGATATTTAAAACTAACACGGCTTGTTTACCACATAACAATCTGCACTTTGTTGTTGTAAATAAAATACTTTGTAAATAAATTACTCAAAACAATTGTCCAATACGCTCTTCTTAAGATGTGTATATTGAAGTGTTCAATGACATATTATAGTATGTTATATAAAATTTCATGCTGTTGGTTGTTTTGTAGGAAGAAGGTCGAGTTGTGGGCGGTGGTAGTCGGGTGGCTGGTGTCAGTGCTCGTGTTGCTCGCTTGACAGCAGAACTATGGAACCCCTCCTCCGAGACTACCTCCAGGAAATCTTCAAAACCAAAGGACCTAATGAGATCTGTAGGTAAAATAGAACCCGATGACTGGAATGTTAAAGAAATTGAACGTAAGATAATGGAGAACAAACTCGGCCGACCCGAGCCTAAACTAGCTGAAAAAGTTCCTAAATGGGATAGAGAGCAAGTGAGTTTAACTTATTAATATAACATTGTACGTGGTTTAAGTTTTGTAATTGGAATATAATTTTTTTTTTTATTAGTTTCTGGGCCGTCAGAGACGCCTTAAAGAGGGTGACAATGAAGAGAAGTGGGGAGAGATTGATGAAACTCTCCATAAACTTGATCAAAAGCTTCGGGATGCAGGGCGACCTGATCATGGAACAAAGAAGGTCATAATTGTTTTGTTAACATATTCGTTGTACTGAAAACAATTATAATATCTATTCATCTGTTATTGCAGGTCGCTAATTTAGCTACAAAATTTGTTAAAAAAGAAGAACCGGAAACGTCTAAGACATCATCCAAAGAAGAGGTTAGATATTAAAACGAAATATATAATATATCGATATAATAATAAATCGATCTGATCGAATTAGCATTTCACCTTTCTAGTTTTAAGAATGTAGTTCTAAAGAAAGAATGCAGTATTCTTACAAAGAAAAAGAACGAAACTCTAGCTAAAAGTATACATATTTGTATTATAATTACATAAATGTGTAGTTAAAGAAGACGTGGCGTACTCCGTCGGCGGCGGGTCTGCAATGCGCTGCGTGCGGCAAGCGCGTTTTCGCTGCGGAGGGCGTCACCGCTGACGGTCTTCGCTTACACCGCGCGTGCTTCCGATGCGCTGTCTGCAAGACTGTGCTGAGACCCGGGTATGAATTCAACTCGTATTAACTTTGTGTTCATTATTGGCTGAGCAAGTGAAGGGTCAAAACAAGGCAAAAAAGTTTGTATATGGGTTGTGGATATTTGTCGATCGATTTCTCAACAATATTTTATACATAATTGGATTCGTGTTTTGTAATTGCCGGCGCCGCATGACGAGCAATATAGGGTCAATGGAACAGCGATTCAAGATAAATCTAAAAAAAAAAAATATTTTGAAAATGGTCAAATCTATTGCAGTTTTGGTTTACTATTAAAAGTATTATTTACAGAAGTTATACCATGGAGCGATACGGCACTAGATTGGTTTGTCTGCGACACTCGGGCGTCAGTGTGCCCGATGCGATCACAGCTGGCGCGCTCGTTGCTCGAGACGACGACAATCTCACCGACGCGCGCGCAATGCCTGAAAGAATCAGTCTTGAACTCTCTGATGGAGGGGCGAAGGAGATCGATGAGGATGAATGGACTGATAGGAACTTCTTAGCCTCTGAAACCTCTTGCGCAGGAGGATTAAGGTATGATGTATTACATATGAAATTCATTTGTAGTATAATAATAATTAAGGATGATTTATCATTCAGACGATGAAACTATTCATTAGATTCATAAAATATAACAATATTTTATGAATCTAATGAATAGTTTCAAGGATTACGTCCTACTTACAAACTTGCAAAACCTTAAAATATTAGGAGATATTTTATTTAGTCACTACATTTTTTTGTGTGTATATTTACCCCATCCAATATATTAAATGCCTTTAATATAATTTACGAATACACTATAAAGAAAAAATACTAAAACTAAAAAGTTATAGAATAAAATAAAAACTACTTTACTGCTTTAAGGTCACTGACCTGCCAAGAGCGGCAACACGTAAAATAACAACAATAAAACTAACAATACTGGAGGTGATAGTCATCTCGTACTAAAATATATTCAGTGATCTCTCTATTCAAAAAAAAATATTTGCTGTAGAATTTTAAGTTTTCAATTCTTTGAGGCTCTTATTTATTAATATTGTGGTTATGTATCCTTGCAAAATAAGATAATTTTTTTTAAAGAGTGTCGATACTTTATTTTGTCGGCGTAGTTTAATTTATTAATTTATATTAAGTTTTGTCTGAATAGTGGATTGAATGTTTTTTTGTATGCTTTTCGCTGAATGTAATCAAATATTATTTCGCTAATCAAATGTTATTGTGACTAACATTCTATTATCTATTATTAATATATTTTTTAAAACACATTTTCTTAAACTTACAAAAAATCTATCTAATCTGATTAAAAAAATCTATCTAATCTATCTATATCTATCTAATATAATGGATGTTTCAATACTAATTAAAACATCCATTATTAATCCATTTATTATCATACAATAATACTAGTAGAAACAGTAGCCAATGACTGTATTTTACAATGATTAGTAATAGAAAATAAATGACAACAAAAATAGTAAAGTCTCTATTGGGATGACTGCGTAAGAGGTATGCGTATGATTTTCGTTTTATATCTAAATAATTATTATGAGGACAGGTTCTACTCTGTTTTCTTAGGTGTAAGGATATATATATGTTTTAAAATATTTTATTTTATTATATTATATTATCCTGCTCTGTACTGTACTGTACCTAAATACCCACTTTCGTATTTCGTGTCCTCTACCCAAAGGTTGCCTGGAAGAGATTGCTCTTTAGCAATAAGGCCGCCTTTTGTACTAGCTTATCTTTTATTTGTTATTGTTTTTATATATTTTTTTTGTTTGTTATGGTACAATAAAGCATATTGTATCGTATATGATTTACGTTTCATTGGTAATAAAATATTTAGTAAAGGTCTACTAAAGGCCTAAACTTATATTGATATCTTAACAGATGAATTACTGTCTTCAAAGTGTCTGTCGAAGTAAGACGTGGCGTGGCGTGAAAATACGACTACAGCTACTTTGTATTTATCAATTGTTGAATGTTTTGTTCTTCTACAATCCACACTCTTTAAGGACTGGTTTTCATTATATCATTAAAAGAATTAAATGTGCATGGAACCTTAGTGGAAACATATATTTATTGAAGGTCTTTGACCCCTCTGTGTTTTGTTTGACCAATCGGTGTATACAAACATAACATTTAAGCTATAGCATGTGGTTAATCTTCGAAAGATATATACAATATTGTTGGTCTATTTGTTTGAATTTTTGTAAGTGTATTTGGAATGTAATTAGAAATGTCGGTTTAATATATTGTAGCATTAATTGTCCTTAACATATTAGAAAATAATAATGAAACTAAGAAATAATCATGAACAATAATTAACCCATGGGATTGCTAGTTTTTATTTACCTGTTTTTCGATAACAAGATTTACCAATATGCGAAACTAGCATGGTTCAAGTATCTAGTATATAGGCATACTTTACTAAGTGCTTTTTTCAGTGTACACTTATACAGCATTTATTTAAACATTATTTATTCGTTATAGTGATGAGGATGAATCAAGCTCTGATGACTATACGGACGCCGCCGACAATGATATAGCCGACGAGTCTCCAGAACTTGTAGAAACAAATCCGCGACCGCTGCAATCACATTTATATTTTTCGGATGATTCTTTTGGATACGACGATTATTCGGATGAAGGTACTAACGATCGCTATACATTGCTTTATGGCACATTTTGATCTATTGTCTATCATCATCATCATCATCATCATCATCATCATCATCATCATTATCATTATCATTATCATCATCATTGGCCTCATACGTCTGTGACAGACAATTTAATCTATGTCCGATGCAAGACTTTTCGTGACTATATAAGCCGATGCGGGAGTGGCATGACTTTCCGCAACCTCTACAGGTGAAGGTGAAATTAGAGACTGGAACATGCATGTTTAGATGTCGTCTTATGTTGACAGGACTAGAGAACCAGGCGTCATCGTGAGTCTTACGCCCATCAAATACACGCTTTCTTCATTCGTCCCCATCCACAGCAAGCTTCTCCCAGCTTTGATGGCCAATCTAAAACGCAGCCATATTCCGTTAGGCGCAATCTTTGAAACACAGCATGGGTCTTCCAACCCCTCTTTTGGCGTTAGCTACGGCACCCAGCAGGATACGCCGCGGTAGAAGCGAAGGTTCCATCCGGTGCACATGCCCTAACCATCGCAAACGTCTCTGCTTGAGCAGGGCGGTTAAAAACTAGGCAGCTGTGCAATTTCTAGAACTCGCTCGTTTGTGACTCTGTCCTGCCAGGTTATATGCAAGATGTTTTTTACGCAGCGCATATGAAATCAGTTTAGTCGACGTTCTTGTTTTGTATACGATGTCCAGTTTTCGGTTCCGTACAAGAGTGTACTTAGAATGCAAGTTTGGTAAACAATAATCTTGGTTTTAGTGGTCAGATGTTCAAGGGAACGCCACTAAGCATGATATGCGGTGCTTCTGCGCCTTGAACTAGCATTACTGTTTTTTTGGCATTAATGGACATAGAGAACAGAGAACACGCGTGGGAAAACTTACAAACAATGTTTTGAACCTCACTTTGAGAATTAGCAACGAAGGCTGCATCGTCAGCAAACAGAAGGCTATCGACGAATATTTCATCGCGGTTATGCTTAGACTTAAGAAGCGAGATATTGTACAGCTTCCCGCCAGCCCGTGTGTGCAGGTGGATACCTTGTTGGTCAACGCCGAAAGCAACTTTAAAAAGCAATGAAAAGAAAATACCAAACAGGGTAGGAGCCAACACGCAGCTTTGGCGAACACCTCTACGCATTCCTTCCAGATCCTTTAATGTCGTCGTGGAAGGATTTATCGGGTTTTGGCGGGCACCCGATGTTTAAAAGTGCAGTATAAAGTCCATTTCTGCTAACGGCGTCGAAGGCCTTGTTAAGATCCACGAACGCCACAAACAGAGGTGTTCTCTGCTCTCTACACTTTTCTTGCAATTGGCGAAGTGTAAAGATCATATAGGTAGTGGAACGCTGTTCCGCGTTCCAGTTGGCGTTGAGCATTTGTAATAACAGTGCCATCCGCTTCTTTAAGGGGGGCTGTTTTTTTAGCCAAAGGACTTAGTCTTTTTAATGCCAGCGTAGACACCACTAAAATTTCCCACGCCAGCGAACGAATGAATGCTTTAAAAAAGCTCGGTCCAGTATGCATTAGCAAAGTACCGTGATGTGCGTTGTAAAGCTGATTTTGCATTCGCTAGATTGATACGCGACTTTTCGGTTGGGTTAACGCGATGTCTTAGTGCAGCTTGTCGTTTGGACTCGAGCAAAGGAGTAATGTGCTCGAGATTTTCAGCGAACAAATCCTGGTTTTTGACTTTCTGATGACCGAAAGCCTGAGTAGCAACTTCTGTAAGTAGCTTCTTCACTTTTCCCCACTCTTCTTCGATGGGAACGTCTACATCCCAGGTTGCAATTTCGTCCCGTACAAACTCCTCAAACTTTCGGACCAACTCATCATCTCTGATTTTGGGAAGATCGAGCTTCTTCTTACCGGAAAATTTGGATGAGTGTATCTTTTTGTGAGCTATGGCAACATAACATATGAAGCCACCAGGGAGTGATCGGTGTCACAATCAGCGCTGTGAATTGTTCGCGTGTGCAGGGTCTCGCGGAGAAATTTCTTTTTGGACAGCAGAAGGTCCAGCTGATGCTGGTTCCCAGAACTTGGATGTTTCCAGGACACTTTGCGAGTTAAATTGCCTTTGAAGTAGGTATTGGTAACATACAGGAGGTGTTTAGAGCATAGCTCTCATAAGCGTTGTCCGTTTTCTTTTAGCTTCCGTATACCGTGGTTACCTATACAATCTCGCCAAGCTACGTTGTCCTGTCCCTAGCTTTAAAATCCCCCAGAATGTATAAGCGGTCAGTTGGTTTTATACCGCACAGAGTCTGGTCGAGCTGGTCATAAAACTGTGTTTTGGCTTCATCAGTTGAGTATAATGTTGGTGCGTAGGCAGATATTAGTGCTACATAACCATGATTAGTATTTAAACGCAGCAACATAATGCGCTCCGAGATGCTGCTTGGAGCCTCTATAGATGTTAAGAGGTCGTTGCGAATTGCAAAACCAACACCATGTTTTGTCACCACCTGTCCTTTCCTTTTCAGAAGAATGTATAGTGTGTCTCACGCAAGGATACCTCATCCGGGAGTCTTGTCTCTTTTAGAGCACAAACAGCAATGTTTAGTCTGTCTAGTTCGGAGTCGATAACGGCAGTTTTGTGCAGGTCTTGTGCGTCAACAGAAGAACCTCCACAGGTGTCAGGGAGGCCTGTCCTTATAGTACAGTCATTCCATGTTGCAAATCGCATGGATAAGCGGTGTAGCTTTGTGTTTTTATTATGCCTTTTAGTCGCAGGTGTACAATGTAACGGTGCCGATTGTCCAGTCGAGGCTGGTGCTCTCTACACCCTAAAAGAGCAAACCAGCACCGGGGCGGAACAGTACCTTATTGGTTGGGGGCTGCCCAACTTGAAGCGGGCGGTAACTGATCAGTGACGGAAGCGACCCCTGGCGCCCGCACTTACCATATGTGCAGACTTATAAACGGTCACTGCCACTTCCCGTGTTGGTTACCGCGTGACGCGGGTGAAGTTTCCTCTCCACAGACACTGCGTTGCCTGGGCAATTAAGAAAAACGCAGGGCTGCCCAAAACCTGCGCCACTCTCTCGACCTCCCTGGCTGATTCCACAGGAACGATAAGTCGATATACGATGATATACGATGATAGTGTGGAGCCAGGTTAGCTGCAGGAGTATACCGCACGATAGACTTCTATCACACGCGCCTGACGAAGACCTCGTTCCAGGTTTAAATGTGGAGTTGCTCTTCTTCAGGACCCTGATATGATTGGATTGGATTTAGCCCTCGGTCGCCTCATACGACCCCCACGGGAAGAGAAGGGGTGGTGCTATTCTACTCTGCCGGCATTATTGTCTATATGATGTCTTTATGATATTGTCTATATGATGGTATTATTCATCGCAGGTGCAGTATCTTCGGGTAACGAGTCGTGCTCTCGCATGCGCGCGGCCCGCGAGGCTCGTCGCCGTGAAGTGCCCGCCGAGGCACGACCGCCGACGTACAGCAGCGAGGTACAGCGCTGCGTGATGATGTAGCCGACAATCGCGCGACCATCACGCGACGGTCGCGCCTCCGGGGAGGTGCGCGTACCGCCTCTCGTTCTACGCCGCCCTGTTGCAAGCACGCATGCTACAATCACTCATTTCATTCTATACCTCTCCTTAAAAATGTCTAGTATTTATTTATATTTATTCGTTTGTATTCCTCAATTAAATCGGAATTTTGATTGACTATAAATATAATAGTCATGGTTCACGAAAGTTTAAATATAAAAATTTGATTGACTACTTTCGAACAAATTCGGGGTCCTTATTTATGAAGGGGTTCGAAAATAATCGATATTATATAAAATTCCGATATAATAATTGTCGTGAGTACTGATGCATAAATATATGTAATAGACATCATGGGTCACTCTGTCTTGTATATGTTTAATGTTTATCTTTTTGTCTATCTAATTTGTTTTCATGTATAATTAGAAAGTAATTCTCTTGTAAAAATGATCATATTTGTCATCATCATCATACTCATTGCGCATGTGCCAGATACGATAACGCTGTTAATATAGGCGGCGGCGAGAGGTCTGGTAAGAGTGTATTTGTCCACACTAACTTTCGTCTTTATTTATTTTGTTGCTTTAAACTAATATTTTTAGTAAACAACAAAAACAATTCATAAGACATTTTAAAACAACAGCTCAAATATATTTAATATATATTATTAAAAGACTATATTGAGCTAGTAGCTAAAATACGGTGATCTACACAAAAGCTTTCATAATTTATTTAACTCTAAAGCTTTAACTTTTCATACCATATCTAGCTTCTGGTTTGTTAAATATGGCCGTAACACGTTCGCTGTCCAACGACTCAATATTAAAACATGTAACGTGCTACGCTAACGTTACGCTGAATCTCACTACCACCTCTGCTGAGGTCAGATGGATCTCTGGCTCATGGAGCGAAAGAGAAAGCAAATTTATTTGCTTCTCTTTTCGCTAATAATTCTCATTTAGACACTGGCCATTGCCAGTTACCCCGGCACAATTTCCTCACTGCGGAATTTCTATGCCTGAAATCAGCATCACTAACAAAGAGGTATGGAAAGTATTGTGTTGTCTAGATGTGAATAAAGCCAGTGGTCCGGATCGTATACCAGCCATCCTGCTCAAAACGTGCAGCTGAGTTGTCTCCTGTATTAATACGTCTATATCGCCTCTCTTTCAGGACTGGAATAGTGCCGAAATCCTGGAAGCTGGCTAACGTGCAAACAGTGCCCAAAAAAGGTAGCCGGGCCAATCCTGCCAATTGCAGACCCATTTAAATCACCTCCATACTCTGCAAGATTATGGAGCGTGTATTGAACTCGCGCCTTTTAGCATACCTAGAAGGATCGCCGCAGTGACCGACAGTACGGGTTTCGCCGAAATAGGTCCACTGGGGACCTTCTAGTGTATGCTACACAGTTTTTAGGCGAGGCCTTAGAGAAGAATGGAGAAGCGGTCGCCGTCTCTCTAGACGTCTCGAAGGCATTTGACAGGGTCTGGCATGCGAGCCTCATAAGCAAGCTTTCAGCGTACAGTATATCTTCTGGTCTGATCATCTGGGTTACGGACTTCCTGAACCAAAGATCATACACAGAAAAAGATATCTGCCGAATACTCGGGCCAGTAGAGATCAAGTACAGGTTGAAAGAGAAGCCATGGTGCAGCGTTTGAATGACAAGCTAGAGGCGGTCTCCATATGGGGCAATGCCAATCTTGTTAAATTCAACGCCACCAAAACGCAGACGTGTTTATTCACCGCCAAAGGGAGCCCTTTCACCTTGGCTCCTACTTTCCAGAATGTATCTTTGGGATACAGTGAACGACTTCAGTTGCTAGGGATAGAGATTTCCTCGATCCTCAACTTTGGTCGGTTCATTGAGTCTAGAGCAAGAGCAGCCGCCAGCAAGCTTGGCGTCCTTGCAAAGGTCCGGCAGTACTTCACATCGGGACAATTTCTTACATTATATAAAGCATAGATCCGGTCGTGTGCGGAGTACTGTGGCCATTTAATGTCTGGTGCCGAAAAATGTCATCTTGCTGCTCTAGACACAATTTAGAGGCGTACAAAGAGGCTAATTGGCGATCCTGAACTGGTGGAAGCCAATCTTCATAGCCTCGACCATAGACTTAGAGTTGCCAGCCTCTCAGTATTCTATAGGATACATTTTGGTGAGTGTGCGAAGGAATTATATGAACTAATTCCTCCATCCCCCTTCCTTCACCGGACGTTCCGACGCACGGCGAGCATCCATACTTTTGTAGTAGACGTGCCGCATGTCCGAACGAAGCGCTACGATTCATCTTTTTGAAATCGGACAGCGAAGGAGTGGAACAGCTTGCCTGCGTCGTTATTTCCGTCCGAGTACAATGTGGGTGTCTTCAAGGCAAGAGTGAATAGGCTTTTACTAAGTTGATGCGCTTTACCACCTACGACTACTTTTCCACTTCCCATCAGGTAGAATGTAGTCAAGGGTCATCTTAGTTTAAGTGTAAAGATAAAAAAAAAACCTTTAACGTGTTGAATTGTGCGTGAATTTTACTAACATGTTTTATAAAAATATTTAATACGTATATATACATATTCCGTATACTACAAATTGAAGATAAAAATATTCATATAATTGTAATTAAAGTGCTTAAGACAAGTTATATAAAATTTAATTACTAAACTCAAGAGTAAGTTAGTGTGGAAAGTAATTATGCGCACCTTACCTGTTTTTTTTTAAATAAAGAATTGTATAGTCCATCAATATTCTTATATAAAAAATCACATGAGCCTGTAAATATAAATTTTGTTGTTAATTATCTATTCTAATATTTCGTCATCTCCATTATAATGCATTAGATGGAGTCTGAAGAGGAAAGCGAGAGTAGTGAGGATGAGGTGTCATCAGCGACAGAGGTATCAACAGATAGCGAGTTCGCTCGTGAAGAAAGTGGGCCTGCGTCCTCCCCACCTGCGATTCTGGTGACTGAGGCCACACCCCCGGCGCCTCCGCCCCCGCCGCCGCAGGACTATCCTCTGAGCAGAACGCGTTCCGCCGGCGGTCTAGCCACTAAACGAGCATTGGAACTGAAGAGAAAATACCTACTCGGTGAACCATCCCCACCCTCCGTTAGAAAATCAGACTCTACCTCACAGTTAGACACTAAGTTGGAAGCCTTTCGTTCTAACATATCGGAATTTCAAAAGCTATTACATCCCGCCCCTATGCCAGTGGTACTCGATCAATCAGTATCTGCACAACCATTACCTGCACAGCCGCTACCTGCTGATATTGCAGCAACACAAACGGTACCTGTGCGACCCGCTCCCGTTCAGTCTCCGAAACCTGTTGTTACATTTCATATATCAACAGGATATAAAAGGGTCCCCATGCCCGATATTATAAGTAATCTATGCTCTGAGGCACCGCTTGATTTGTTAGATCAAGGATTTTTGCCAAGTTTTGATAAGGAGGAAGAAAGCAAGGAACCCGAAATAGAATCCGATTCTCTTTCTGAAGATAATTCCTCCCACAACCACTCACTGCCAAATCAATCTGTACCAAGAGTGGAGGTCCACGATGAAGGTGGAGACCTAATTCAATTAGACAGTCTAACAATAGCTAATAACGTTGATGAAAACAAGATAACTGATATGACAACCACAGCAGGAATTTCGACTGCCTGTCTGGATTCTGAATCATCGGAATCGGCTAAGGATGCAACAACGCTAGCTCTTACTGAAACTGAACTTTCTGACTGGGCTGCTGAAAGTGCAGTTTTAGATGACTGTGGCTTCGATGAAAAGGATGAAAGAAAAAGATACAAAAATCCCAGAAGCTTGAGTGAACCGAAATTGGTTCATGAAACCAAAAATATATCGACCATAGCTTCTCATGTTTGTGGAAAGACGAGCCCTACAGAAGCTATTGTTTTTTCAAACGCTTCCGAACACTTCGAATTCGCCGATGAAGGTGATCAAGACCCTTCAATTGAAACACCGGTTACACCACGAAACGAAGGTTACATGGAGCTAGTAGATGATTATTATGGACAATATTCACCTACGAAAGATAGATCGATGAATTTTATAGAGAAAACTTTTTCTGAAACTACAATAAAGCCCCCCGTAACAGAAAGTCTAGAAGTTGCAGTGAACAATGATACTGAAGAAATAAAATTTATAGACGATCAAGATTCTAAGAGTGAGGGTATATCTAAAGATGAAAGCCTAAAATCCGCTGGAGAAATAACTAGATTGGACAATGAATCTTACATACAGTCTATTAGCAATGGTAATGAAAAGGACATTTCCATTAGTAAGTCAGAGCATTTAAGCTCATTAAAAAAAGAAGATGTAAATACTGTACAAACAAAAGCAGAATCGGGTAGCATATCAGATATATCTCCGCCGCTAGAAAATGACGACGTTAACATTAAATCGGAATTTTGTAAAAGTGAAAATTCATGTAATAAAACTTCCTTAGAGGATATATCACCGCCGCTAGCATCGGAAAAGTCAAAATCACAAAGTAGTTTATCACATCACAATGAGCACAAACCAACAACATTTGCAAGCCCCTGCAGTATTAGAATATACGCACCGGCCATATGCAGATCCGCTAGTGAAACTTTCGGTAGAATGAACAGAAGCGGAAATTTATCCCCACGATATACCGAATGGAGTATATCTTGTCACCTGAGCCCCGACTCGATGTCCCCGACGAGTCCAACGATACCCCGCGATACGATAGACAAGGTGCAAGTGATAAAAAAAGAGCGGGAGGAGCAAACGGAGGTAGTGCGGCGGCTGGTGTTGGAACGTCTAGGCAGCGGGCAGCGTGCGGGTCGTAAGGCAACACGGCGGCAGCGCCCGTCTCCTCTCAGTGGCGCGCCGCCCCCCGTACCGCCTCCGCCTACTCTCCCCGCCGCCCCGCCCCTACCGCCACCCCCCGCGTCGCCCACCCCGCCGCCACGACCCTCCCCGCCGCCCGCACTTATGTCTCTCCCCGTCACCTCCTCTTTCTCAGATCCAGATCTCACGCAAGACAGGAGGCGAAAAGGTATTATGAGAAGCATTTCGAATTATTTCAACAGACGCCTTGGACCTCGTCATAAGGTAATTGTGAAAAAATATTTTCTAATCCATTTCGTTATAAGGCAATAGACTGTTTATGGCATATAGAGAATAAAATGTATCACCATTTGTGTTTGATATAGATGCCGTTCACAATTTTATTTAAACATCAATATAACCATCAAAGCACGCATTTTGCATAATGAGTGTGAATGTAGCTAATGAAGCGATCATGAACATTTTTAAAAGGTTTTGACGGCACAATACATTAAACTGTGAATATTGTATATAAGGTGGCTGTTTAGTCTAGTTGGGGTGGGTGTCCTATTTTTGGCCTATAATATACCAATATAAAAAAAAATACAAAACTATATAAAGGACACCCAATGTAGACTAACACTAGTTCACTTTTCAGTGTGTCTCGGAGCCGGACCTGACGACGCACGTAAGCAAAGCATATCAAATACAGTATCGTGAACTCGTGAGTCGCATGCTGTGTCCATCTCTCTCGCACCCATCATCCGCTAATTGTACGTTGTCTTGTCTCGCTCAGTCACACCGTTACGTGTTGCTTGTTATAGTAATATCGTATTCTTGTTGACATTGGGTCATATGTGATTGATATTAATGTATGTTCTTGTTTGTTAGTGTTGCTATAATGTCTATATTTTGACTTTGAAGTAACAAGAGTATCTTAATCCTTTTCAGATATTTCTTGATCCAATGTCAGTGTTGTTTACTTGGCTGCGCTTTTTTTATTTGTTCTTGTTCGAGAGATAATTTCCTACAATAGCTAACTTGTCAACGTTTTTGATTCTGAAACTAAGGTTCTATCCACAGGTTTCGTTATATTATGCATGAATGAATGGCTTATAATTTGCATATATATACTATTGTGTCGCTTTTTTTTTCTGCTCAGTTGTATTTATTTCTTATATTATTTGTAAGCCGAAAGTCCACCACCATTGGATTATACATCTATGTTTGATTATTTTTACAGAGGACCTATCGACTATTATTTTATGGGCTGATCAAAAAAAATCTTCGAATCAGCATGTAAAGAAAATCTAATAACATAAAAATTAAGTTATTAAAGGGAAGTTTCTTCTGTTTAAAATAAACGATTAAAAATCAATACTAATTATAAAAAAATATAACTTTATCTTTAATAACCAAAATTGACAAATATGACAAAAAATAGTACATAGTTTAAAATTAAATCTTAACAATCATAATTAACAAAAATGTTAGTTCCGATATTTAAAATATTGTACAAATATTTAAATATAAGCATGTTTATATGTACATATAAAATATAAGCGTATTTTTTATTCGTATATAAAAAAAATCGTTCCTGGCTATTTCTAGCTACTGTATGATGCTTACTAGCTAAATCATTGTTAAATATGTTTTAAATTTATAGTTTCACTTTTAATCAAAATTTTATAAACTAATCAAACTTTGAATTTTGGTACTGATAAGAAAAATTAAATAATTTTTCCTTTTGAAAAAAACCCGAGAATTTGAAAGACCTATATCTTCGAGTGTCAGAGAAATCTCTAACACTCGAAGATCTAGAGAGGGCTGACGAAAGTCTTATATCTGATCAGAGTCTTAACCCACAACCATTTCATTTTGTTGAGTCCCAATACTCAACCGATCCCCCCCCCCACTAGTTTTTGTGCCAGTGGAATGAGAAAAGTCATCCCCTACTATATAGCTTCATTTACTTGTTAATAAATTTACTAATAAGCAACAGAAAGGCTAATAAAAAAACTCTGATCTGCCAGCAACCATCCTATAGTAAGTTGTTTAATATTTATTGGGAGCTCTTAAAATATTTCGTAGTCCATATAATGTAAATAGCTTGTGAATGATTTGAATGTTGTTGCTCAGTTAAAATAACAGGGTAATTTTGATTTAGCTTTCAGAATGAAAATTTATTTTTAATATGAATTAAAAATGGGAAGTCCAAAGTTCCTTGAAGTGGAGATTCTCATTCTATACATAATTTAAACAAGTTGTTATCTTATAAATTAACCAATTATGTAATTAATTTTAAATTCCATTAAAGCTTGAATTGAATATATTTTTCAATAAATTTATGTTTAAATTATTTTAGGATAACAAGATCCTTTCCGTTTTTAAGGTTCTATGTCAGCTGTATGGGATTGTTTGTCTGAATGTTTAATATGTATTATCCAGGAAGAGGATCGAGAGGCTCATAAGTCAACAGGGGTGCTTCCTCCCCCGGTACCTCCACCGCCAGTTGCATACACGCCGCCTCCAACCTTACAAGGTACCAACTACTTCTTCATATTCAATTGCTACCCTAATTATCTACTCTTGCATGTATTTATATGTTCCTAGAGAATAGACTTGCGGAATGTTTACATATCTAGAACCAATGTGTTTCTTGTTATTTTGTTTTCATAATGTGATGTCTTATAATCACTATAGTATTTTTTATTGCCTTTAACTAATCATAAAACATCTGCCATATAATGCGCTAGTAATAATATTACCTTTCCATAACCATGTCTTTATCATTACTTACATACTCGACTCACTTGGAAAACTTTATAATGTACTGTGTAACGAAAGTGAATACTGTACATTCAACACATATAACACTTATTATAATTGATTAATAAATTAATTTCCAAGTGAGTATCGTCATAACAAACAATCGTACATCAACACGTACAGTAGTCGCGCGGTCGAGGAGCGGGGCGGGCGGGGGTGCGGGCGGGGTAGGGGGGGGCATGGACCCCGTAGAGCGTGACGCGATGCAGCTGTGGTTCGAGGCGCGGTGGGCGCGGCTGGTGGCTCAGAGACGAGCACGGGACGAGCCCCGCGACGAGCACGAGCCGGCTGCGAGACGCCTCGCCGCGCTGCAGCGCCGCCTCACGCGCCCTCTGTCCGGTACCGTACTGTACTCATATCAGAGCAACCTCCCACGATCTTCAAATGTTACCAAAACTAACTATACATTTCATGTTTTTTTCATGCTTCGATTGTACTTCAGCATGCTTTTACATCTTTCATTTTAATTTGTCTCTACGAACTGAAATGTTTTATACATTTATATATTGTATGAGGTACTAATATAGTAACTTACATGTAGTTAATAATTCGTGTTATAGCGGAGGAACAAGCGGCGACGGTGGCTGAGCTGGTTCAAGTGTCCGCCCAGCGTGACGCGCACCAGGCATTAATGGCTGCTGACAGGTGAGTCATTGATTTATTATTATTATTTATTATTACAAATTCTTAGAAAAATCGTAAATCAATAAGAAGTAACAGACGTTAAATCGACACATAAGCTGAAATTGATACAATGAAGTACTAAATTTGGGGTCTAATAAACATAGTTAATCTACAATGTTTGATTTTTATTTATATAATAAGAAAAAACAAATGTGAATCTATTCACTAATGGGTTCCAACATAGTATGCTACTAAAAATCATGCTTCCTTTTCATATTTTGTAGGAGGCGAAACGGTGCAGCAAATGGAATTGGCGATTAAAATTTCATCTCTATTCTACAGACATTGTATGTAGACAAGGATCACTTGGAGGGGCTGTATATTCTTCATATTTTATTGCAGTAGATTTGTTTATCAGAAATATGAAAGAGATTATATAGATTTAAAATATACCCAAAGGATCGTTACTATAGCTGATGGCGAAGTTATTGAAATGTATTCTATGGATTGATAAAACAGAACGAAACGAACACGAAAATAAACTTACAATGTAAAAAATCAATCATCAATATAAACAGCTTCGGTGGTTTTGTAATATATTATCTGTCAAAAACTACCCAATTGAAATAGTTAAATAGTGTTAAGTGTATTTAAATGAACAGTACAGAATCAGGCTGTGAGGACATCACACGATTCCATCACAAGGGTTCCTACAAATCATTAAATTCACAAAATAGTTTATAAGTTACAATATCAACATAGTACCAGTGAGTATATATGTTGTGAATTATTAAATCTAAATGTAATGATGCAAATATTTGTCTAAACGTATATCTGTACTAATATCATGAAGAGGTATCATTTTAATTTGTGCAACATCTATTATATAATAAGAATTATTACAAAATATGCTCTCTTAATAATATCTTTAATACAAAATGAAATGGATCCCTGTATGAACCAAATAATGTAGGTGCAAACGGTATTATAGATTATTTGACTAATTGTATTTATCGCTTTAAATGTATATCAATCTTAAAAATATATTAAATATTGAATTGAATAGGCCTAATATATAGATTATTTTAAAATTAAGCTTCAACATTTAATGTTTGTTGAAAGTGGAGTTATTTTTTTTTAAATTTAGTATTTTCAAATTATGCTTATTTTATTTTTTAAATAGGATACATAGATTGATTCTTTTAAAAAATATTCAAATTTTAATATTAAAGCTATATATATTATGAATCATGTAATCAAAGCTTTATTGTAGGATATAAATTGTTTCTTGTACTACGAGGTGCGTGCCTCGGTATAGCTTTATAGGGAGTTGTGAGCAATATGTTTGCCCTTACATTTAGCAAAAAAAAAACGTCCCAAAATAAATGGTGTGCTAGATAAGCCAAATGAGTATATTAAATATATATATATATCATAGTTTATAATATAGATAGATGATACGATTTTTGTGGATTGGAAAATGTCTGAAAGGTTTGTTTTTATCTTCTTTGTACTGTATTCTGTTATTATTTTTAAGACATGTATGTGTGTTTTGTAATTTTTTATTACATTTGGTACAATCTAAAGGCCTGTTTTGATACATGACAGATTTATTAATTTTATTATTGATAATGTGTAAAAAGTATAAGGTTTTTGATGACATATGTTTTGTGTAAAAGAAAAATACATTGAAAGAGACCTGCTAGATTGTCCAAACTGGTATCTTCGTCTCAAGACTATTCAATACCATAATTGAAACGTACACACTTTTATTAAATTTAACAACAGTTTAGCTTAATATCGTAATTTGTTTAAAGTGATTTGGTAAGAAAAATAGTAGTGCCAAGTTTAACTTAAAAGTAATATCATGTTATGTCGATTTTTAATTAATACTAAGATAAGCAAAGACGCCGCAAAGCGATAAAACTTGTCACCAGCTAAATTTATCTTCAGTGTATGTTAGAAAAATCTCGGAATATAAAATTCGGGTTTCGGATATAAAAATATATATATAACACTAACAGGGAAAAGTAAATTGAAAAATATTTTTATGAAGCGCTTTTTTTTACGAAATGTTAATACAGCACAGGTTTAGAATTTTTGATACTGTAGAGTGTAGACTATTCGGCATTCACGGCTTGTTGACTGCTTGCAATAACTTCCTGTTCCTTGTATTATATATATATATATTTATATTATATATTTCTGATATTCATTAGTTGTAAGATAAATGTACATTTGCTATATTTTTGTAAAACAATATAGTTATATTGGTAGGTCCTGTGAACTAAAATCATGTTCGTTTAAGATAATTATTACAAAGTTACAAAATCGTTCTGTCCCTTGATGTTTTTTATTAGAGGATATATACAAAAAAACAGCAATATACAAAATAATATAATGTAGTATATTTATTAGTTAATTCGTTTGCACAGATTCTATTTTATCTATCTTTTCCATTCTTTTTCTATCTGTTGACATTTATCATTATTCCGATTAAGTATTAGGTTTGTTGTATTATTTTGTATTTGTGAGTTCTTTATTTGTACAACAGTTAATATTACACAAATTTGTTCAAATTTCATATTGATTTTCATATCTACTAAACCAAATACGATGTGAATTATATATTAAACAACGTGAACTCTTTTAATATAATATCAAAATGTATATTTTGTATTATTTAATTTTTATTTTACATCGAATTTGGTTAGCAATTTATAAAATAGAACACTTATGATGGTAATAAATTGTACCACAGCTGTTACGGACCTTAGTATTTTAAGATGAATGTTTTACGATGGCTTTTCAAATGTCAAATGTACTCTGTGAAAAGTTGTGCTTAGTGTTTTTTTTTATAATAATTTATATTTTTTTACGATTTACCTCTTGCAAGTCACATTAATATGGTTTTGAGATTATTTTATGCTTTTTTTTATATAAATGTTAGTACAATTTCACTTGCATGTTTTAAGTATTAATGCTTTATTTATAAATAAGTAGATAATGTCAAGAACAAGTTTCTTTAAACACAAATTCGTATTAGCTTGTATGTATAATTAGTAATAATAATACCTTTGCAAGTGTATTAACCGAGGCTTCGCAAATCTTGACATTTTTATTTCTTGTTGTATGCATAGTCCAATTAAACTAATACAAATTACTTTATTATATGTTGTTTTATTTAAAATCTTACATTGAAACAGTAGTCGTATATATCACAAATTTAATTAAACTATATTTCGTTTGACATTCATATGTAACTTTGAAACAAAATAATGCATTTATTAATTAATAAGTATAAAGTTATGATATCTTATGGTATAATAATTCAAATGTATACTTATATATATCTGAAACTTTATTTAATGAAAATAAAGTATTTACATAACATTTATTTCACTTAAATATGATATTTGAATTTGCTAAAGATGTTTTATACTTCTTACTAAATACAATAGGTTTGCCCGTTGAATGGCACATTTTCATATATATTATGTTAATTTTTAATATTTAACAGTAATTTTGCTGATTACACATATATATTGTACTTACAAAATGTATTTGATTAAACATTTCCTATTAAGATTATTTTGTACCATGCGCAGAGTAAAATATTACGATTCATTTGTATATAAAAAAACGGGAAATATAAATAAATAGAGGAGGAGTTCACTGGTCTATACCTTTTGGGATTGAAGCAAATATAAAGCAACTCTAGACCAATTATTATCCACTTTCAATGAATATTTAAATTTATTTAGAATATGTTCTGTTACGAAATAGAAACTTTCTAAAGGATATTTTTTGAATAATCGCGTCTCGCCGATAGTGTTTGTATTGCAGATATTTCTATCCATCCACAAGCCGGTTTTGTATTTAATTTAGTAAGAACGACATTTCTAATTTAATATTTTTGGTTAAAAGAAAGCGCTGACAATGATTTACTTCAATCTAATCTTATAATTATATATTTACACAAATTTTGCTATTTATTAATGCCTATGCGGTAATAAGTAATAGTATGTAATATTTAATACTCAAGATAAGATCAAGGTAATCATAGTTAAAGCAAGAAAAATATATACATAAGGAATATATTACTATACTGTCTGTTTTTTTACAGAGCATGGGTTTCTGTTAAATAAATTTCGTTAAAAAAATACACCAACGTAATATTCAACAATTGAAGAACTGTTTTTGAATGGTATAATATTTCTTACTGATGAAACTATCATAGACATAGAGAATGGATAGAATTCCCCTCCAGCTTTTAAGTAAAATATTCGTAGAAAAGTGTTAAGGTGGTGGTATTCTCGAAGATGTCTCTTTATAATTGTCAGGTAGGAACCGTTACAGACCCATAGACGAAAGAGACACTAGGTCCACGCCGTTTTTTATAAGTTTAATATATTCTCTATGTCTATAAAAACTATATATTTATCTTCAAAGACAGGAGGAATAAATTAATTGTATATTATGTAATAAGTACTCAAAAGATTTTCCTTTATAAAATACAATAATTATGACAAATAAATATCAAACTAAAGTAACTAGTTAGGCTAACATATAAACTAGGTATACATACAAATTTGAATGTTGAATTGGACCTTACGTACAGATATATTCAGGCGGCCTTATCATATTAATTTATGGTTAATATAAACTATCTCAATAAATAATTAATTATGTCTACGTCCATTGCAGTGTTAAAACTTTAGTCCTTAATATCTAGGTTTGTGGTTGTGGTGGGGACGCTGCGACGGTTGCCAGTCAGGGTGCCTGGGTTCACGGTGGTGGTGGTGGTGATGGTGTCGTCGTTTATCTCTATTGTGGGGCGCGGGATAGACGTCAGACACTACCAACTCGGAACCATCCTTCGGAGCCTCCCGTTCATGTCGTCTATGGCCATGTTTTGTTCCAGTCGCTTCGTGGAGCTCCTCCCAAGCTTGTCGATAGTATCTATTGAGGCCACTCCGTGATTCTGATGACGATGAGTCCAATGAAGCGACGGTATTGCAGTCCGGCGAGATGTGATGCCTGTATCTTTTACCGTCATTTTGTTTCCTGCAGATGTTGATATTAAGGATTAAAGGTCGGTAAAGCTAAATTTGTCTTTTTACCAAGGAACAAAACCAATATTATATATATCGGCGCAACAACGAATTGTACGACTAATGAAATCGGCGAGTCATCGTGCAGGTGTTTCAAACTTTGTAAACAAGTGATTAGTGATATTTGACCCACTCCTTCGACTATGCTGTGTATAAAAGCGAGGCACAAGGAAGGGAAATGGTCGATTTGTTTGTTACTGTTCATACGGATAACAACTGTGTAAAATTACTTTACTTAAAATAAAGTTTGAGTTTACTGTATTGGTTTATTTCTATTATGGAACACCAAAATATCAAGGAAAATAGATAATGACGTCAGCTGTGCCTGACGTCATAGTTTTTAAAAAAACACTGGAACGGCTTACTTCGACATCAGAAGTGGGATCTGAAGCTCATTGGCTCACTATGTTCGAAATACAGCTGAAGCATATAAAGTTGTTTGAGCTTGAATAAGCTCCTAGTGAGGCACTCAAAGGCGGCGACTCATCACGACTTTTACAAATCTTACATGTGGGTATGACGGAAATAATTTAATGAATTGTTCTTTTTTTAGTGCATTGGCGTAATTAATGGCAAACCGAAGAATGATGAATATTTGGAAGCTTAAACTATTCGTTTTATGAGTCCATTGATGACAAAGTAGAAGAAATTGCCGCGTCAAGTGATGGCGAGTAAATTGGTTTTATCTTGAGAAAACGATAAAGCTATCTTAGGCGTTGACATTCGCGAGACAATCAAACAAGAGGTTTGTTTCCGTTTGTTTGTTGCGGCAAAAGCGGGTATGTTCCCTGGAGTGATCGTCGCACCAACGGAGGCGTAGCCGGTGCGACTTCGGGCCATGTGGTCCATAGCAGCGGAGGCAATGGCATACCCGGTACATTTCGACAACTATTACATCGCGGGTATTCGCAGGTGATTGCTATTATCTGGTGAGTTGTAATATTTTTATTTGTATTCTGCTGCCGTATGCTCTCTTGTTACGACTTACGTAATGTGTTAGAACAAATTATTTGCGACGTTAAGTCACCCGTTAAGAGTTACAGATTTTATTGTCCATACTTTCCAATAATTATTTAAAGTACAAGGTAATTAATGGGCGAGAAATTTAAAAACATGGATTTAACGAATAAACAATTACCAAAGAAGTAACAAACAATTGTCAAACGATTAACAAACAATTAATCTTATTCATCCGTCGTTATCTCCAAACAAAAATTCATAGCTACCCACACTTACAACCCATTTCAATTTATTATCTTAATTGTATTGACGCAAATATTCAAAACAAACAATTCTGCAAGAATTTGAAAATTCTTGGTCATGCTCATCTAATGTATGAGATGTAGCTGGAACCTTTAAAATGATTATGGTTGTTTGAACTACTTTTACTTTTCTGAAATTCATAATATTAACAATATAAATGTTAATGTAACACGTGAAATACGATGCAGTCTATATCCTGTTGGTTTGAAAACCTGTGTGGACCACGATCATAATATTGAGTGATCCAGACCACACCATCGACCTAGACCCATTTCCTTTAGAGCCTCTGTGGACCACGGCGCACAAGACCGCCTAGACCACAGCATCATCACTTTGCTCCCGTGTGGACCACGATCATATTAAATGATCCAGACCACACCATCGACCTAGATCCATTTCCTTTAGAGCCTCTGTGGACCACGGCGCACAAGACCGCCTAGACCACAGCATCATCACTTTGATCCCGTGTGGACCACGATCATATTAAATGATCCAGACCACACCATCGACCTAGATCCATTTCCTTTAGAGCCTCTGTGGACCACGGCGCACAAGACCGCCTAGACCACAGCATCATCACTTTGCTCCCGTGTGGACCACGATCATATTAAATGATCCAGACCACACCATCGACCTAGACCCATTTCCTTTAGAGCCTCTGTGGACCACGGCGCACAAGACCGCCTAGACCACAGCATCATCACTTTGCTCCCGTGTGGACCACGATCATATTAAATGATCCAGACCACACCATCGACCTAGACCCATTTCCTTTAGAGCCTCTGTGGACCACGGCGCACAAGACCGCCTAGACCACAGCATCACTTTTATGTACTAAAACTTAAACAATGCAGATTTACGTGGAGTGACTGTATTGAAAATCAAATAAGCGGTGGCATGATGCGCGGAGCATTGTCATCTCTTTGTACTTAATCTCATTATACTTCGCTAATATGTTTATGAATATTGAACTATGGCTGATGACTTTGTGAAGTTGATTAGCTAAAAATCTACTATTTACATTATAATTCTGCTAACTTTGCTAATGGAATATTCTTGCGCTTTTGTTAATTATTAATCATAGGCCAAAGATCTTGTGAGAGTCAATATTCAATTACATTACCTCTTAGTATCTACAAGAGTGGTACCTCTGAGCTAATTATGTGTTACCCTTGTGCTATTACCATGGGTCCTTGATGAATCCTTAAGAGAACCCTGAGATACCATTGGGATGCCTTGTGGAACCTTAACTAGACACGTACACACCATAATCTGGAGAGTAGTACCTCTGAGCTAACCACGTGTTACCCTAGTGCTAACCACGGGTCCTTGATGTATCCACAAGAGAACCCTGAGATTCCGTTGGGATGCCTTGTGGAGCCGTGGTAGACACGTACTTACCACAGATCTACGAGAACCTTAAAGAACAACTAATAACCTAGTCAGTACGAGTTACAGTTAGTAGTGCTCACAAAATCTTCCTATGTTTACAAGACAGTGCACGAGAGGTGTCATTGTCTACTGATTTAACACTATTTGAAAAGGCAATAACCTAGTCATTACGAGTTACAGTTATTAGCGTTTTCCTATATTTACAAGATAGTGCACGAGAGATGTCATTGTCTACTGATTTGACTGAAAGGGCTGTATTGCTTACAGATGCCTACTCAAAAGAAAATGTTTCATTTGCTTTCAGAGTACGAAATTTATAAAACAGGTAGGTGCAGAGTATGCACCGCCTTTTAGATGGCCGTATCGGCGGAAGAACCCCAGCATATCGACCAATGACCCAAGGACTTTCACGGCTGGTGCAGAGCGCGCACCGCCGGTCAGAATGGCCGTATCGGCGCAACAACGAATTGTACGACTAATGAAATCGGCGAGTCATCGTGCAGGTGTTTCAAACTTTGTAAACAAGTGATTAGTGATATTTGACCCACTCCTTCGACTATGCTGTGTATAAAAGCGAGGCACAAGGAAGGGAAATGGTCGATTTGTTTGTTACTGTTCATACGGATAACAACTGTGTAAAATTACTTTACTTAAAATAAAGTTTGAGTTTACTGTATTGGTTTATTTCTATTATGGAACACCAAAATATCAAGGAAAATAGATAATGACGTCAGCTGTGCCTGACGTCATAGTTTTTAAAAGACACCGGACCGGCTTCCTCCGACATATATAATTAAATATTTGCATTGCATTTTATCCGTTTAAATAAATTCCCTTCGAGAGCCAAGATAAAGCTGTAAAAGTAGCCGAGTGTTTCTGTGTCTCTCTTTCGCCTGTAGATACTGATTTTTAAAGGTAAAAAGGTGCCGCTGTAGCATTTGGAAGTGCACTGATCGTGTGAATAATATTTCGTAACCTCGTCCTTTTTTTAAAAATGCATTTCAGTGCTCGTGCCAGGTGCGTGTGCAATGCGGAACGACACGGTGGCTGCCGATCGTGACAAATTTAAAATACAGATTATCTTTCCTCTAATACACGAAAATTTATACCAGTTATTATAATTAAGGTCAGGTTGTACGAAAATATACCACAAATAGGTATAATTTTAATATTCATTTGTTTTACTACACAAAAAAAAAACGAATAGAACAAGATCCT
This sequence comes from Dircenna loreta, assembly GCA_963555665.1. NCBI lineage: Eukaryota > Metazoa > Arthropoda > Insecta > Lepidoptera > Nymphalidae > Dircenna > Dircenna loreta. The sequence goes on along the minus strand of OY743092.1, from coordinate 5,865,339 downwards.
AGATAATAAAATCAGCCACCATGTCACCGCGTGCGGTACCTTAAAATATAAACGCACTGGCTATAATGGATTGGAGAAATGTCCCGCGCGATGCGTGTGTCGGTGCGCGCGCGCAAACTCGCGTCTCCCGACTTGCTGGTCCGGGAACGGGAGCGCCAGCAACGTGTACCAGCGAGAGGGCAGCTCGCGCACCGGTGCCTTTGGTCGCTTGCGGTCTCCGCTAATGGGTGTTATGCTTTTATTTGTGCTTCTTAGATCATTGATCCATGATATTACCATTGCACTGTGATTGTAGTCATAATTTCAACGTGCTTCTTTGTAGCGATCAGGAAGTATTTACTTATGTCTATACTATTATCTCCGATATAGCCATATTGCAAATTATCTCCTAGCCTTGAGTAGTACAGGATTGTTATTTAATCGATAGAAAGTTTTGTGAAGTATCTCAAGAAGCGAGTTTTGAGCATTTATATTTTAAGGTACATGTATGTCTATACCTTGGCTGATGACGGACGACCTTTATAAAATGTTAATGAAAAGCTAGGAGTAATACTGTTTGATCTTACCTCTTGACTAATATGACTATAGTTGTAATGATAGCTATGAGGAAGACTAAGGCGCCGAATGCCCCAAGCGCCACAACCGCTCCGATATTAAGGCGGGCGCCGAGCGTCTCCCGGCGGTCACCATCCACCGGCTGGGGGATGTTTACACGTGGGGTCTGTTCTGCCCTTATATTATTGCCACTGCCAAAGACCTGCAAGAAAAACCATTACTTAGTGTATTAATATAATAGCTACACAGTGTGCTCGATCGGAATTCGAGAAAATGAACTCAAATTGGGTCTCAGAAAGTAATTATTTGCATTAGTGCTTGTGTATTAGGTACGAGTTTTGTCTAGTCAGAACATCTCTTATTTGGAACATAATGTAAATGGATCCAAGAACATCTTACATGTTAGCTTATATAAACTAGTTTAACTACTGACCTGGTTTTCTCTTGGATGACTAGCTACAATAATATGAGGAACGTGACTCGTGGAAGTATCCTGAGAATCTGCGACTGTAACTTTTCTTTGGGGTGGTTTTTCGTACAATTTAGTTGTTGATCGTTCAGTTGTTGTAATCCTCGGTCGAGGTCGTGGTCTCGGAAGTTCTGTAGTCACAAATGGGTTCGGGGATGATAGCGGTCTCTGTGTTCTCCTTGTAGGTAATACTAAGCGAGGGGTACTAGATAAAGGAGTTATTGATATTGGACTTGTTTCAGGCGGCGTAGTTGTAGTAGTAGTAGTCGTTGTAGTAGTTGTTGTTGAACTCGTAGTTGTAGTAGAATGCTCTTCAACTAAAATTATTATTATAAATTAATTTCCATGTGAGAGGTAATATTTATTTCAGTTTATCAAATATATAAACTTACAATGACAATGTGGAGCAGGCTTGTCCCACGATCCTGTTTCTAAGCATTTTATTCTCCTCGCTCCCTGCAACTTGAACCCTTTAGCGCAAGTGTATTCCGCAACCGAACCGAACACAGACGCATTATTTGTTAAAATCAAACGGCTATTTGGTACTTGTGGCGGTTTTTCACATTGCACGACTAAAACGAAAATAATGAATTAAAGAACTTGTTAAATATGTGTCATATTAAACCTCTTAACTTATTAAAAGCTATAAAGTGATACGTTAAAATCAAAAGTTATGTATTTATATACATGAGCTTTTATGTTGCAAAATTTTACATAAAAGCTCTAGAGCATGAATCGAATAATTAAATAACATCAGTCACCATCACATCGAGGCGGAGGTCCATTCCAGCGCTCGTCGATGTCACACACAAGTCTGGATCGACCAACCATCTCATATCCAGCCTCGCAGGAGTACTGTACATGGGAAAGATAGGAGACTGAGGCGTTTATAAGTTCGTAGCCCCCGTGTGCTATGTCCGCAGGAAATCCGCATTCAATTCCTGCAATTTTGTAAGTGTAAACCTTTTGAGACGCTTTTGAACGATTTTTGTTTAGGGGAAATCTTACTGGTCACCAGCGTGCTAATCTGATATTTGTACTCATAAGCAGATTGGTATGAGCTAGTTGATAATGCGTTTTTTACTGATATTCAATATTTAGGAAAACATTCCTGTTTCTTACTTAAGTTACTATGTCGTCTCCTAGATGCATTTTAGAATTTAATGCTATGATTGCAAGTACAAGCAATCTAAATGTTAATGTATTTTTTATGAAACTGAATAGATACGGACACATTTGTTTCGCACACTTACTTTTGCAGACTGGCGGAAACTCATCATAAAAGCCAGTATCCAAGCAGGTACGGACCGTAGGTCCGACCAGCAGGTGGCCTTCATCGCATGCGTATTCCACAGTGGCTCCTACCTCGAAACTCTCAGTAGTCATAGTTGAATTTGGTGGTTGTTCTGGTCTACCACATGCTTTGGGCTCTGGAAGTAATTTTTAACATTGGATGGTTGTTAAATACAATAACCGCCATAGATTTAGAACAAAAGATGTAGGTACACAAAAGTTTTCATAAAAGCTTATGAAATAAATTCGCTGGGTCAATAATGCAGTAGCTTAAAATATTCGCAAAGCATAGAATTCGTTTCGCCAAAACATAAAATAAACTTACGGTGTTGACAAATATAGTTAAGTTTTGATTGGCAGTCCGTATCTGCCCATAACCAGCCCTTGCTGCCATCGAACCTAGCGCAGCCCTCGGTTCCGCCCGGAGCGTTCCAAAACGATACGGTCACGTCGTTTCCATTCACCCACTTCCAACTATTGGGATCCTGTGGGTCCCGGACCGCTCCCATCCAGTATTGGCTGCTGCTATCACTCCTGATGAGCATACGTTTAGCATCAAATATCTCATCACTTATTATATTAACATTGTGAAGTTTTAGTTAAATTACATTGGAGAGCCACGTAATTTTAAATACTTGATTTAATTTTTTTTATTGCTAATTTTTCAATCATGCAGAATCATTCAGCTCAATTAAATTAACCAAATTAGTAAGTTATTCTTCAAATTCCATATTATGCATTACCAGAGGAAATAAAACAATATGAATTTATTTTCTTGGTATTGGAGTTTGTTAGTATATATGATTCACAAAACAAAGCAAAATCAAATTTCACATTTGCAACATGAGATCGCATACGGCAGAACAATACAAATATCACACACAATTATTATGGATGACACACATTTATCAATACAACACAATGATAAAAATTGAATTCCAAATTGACTCGAATTGATTGACTTTAGTAGAAGTCTACCGTGCCGAGTTATAGGTAGGTACATATTAAAGGAAAACAGCACCTTATACATTTAGGAAACCATAATCAAAACATTGTGTTATGTACTCAGTGATTGCTTATTTATTCAACCAAATGTTATTAAATTTAAATTACATTAGACATTTTTACAGTTAATATTAAATATGTACATATAGAAGTGTATATATAGCAAGTAAATAATAGCGTTATGTGTAAAACAATGCTGGATATAATATAAGGTATCCCGTTGTAAGACATCCAATCATGGTAACGGCCTAAAGTAATAGTGAAGTTAAAGAGAGGACAGAATTGACTTGACTACCGCGCTCTGCTTCGCATAGCGGATCTGTAATGGACCATTCAAGTAATACGAACTTGTGAGCTGATATTCACTGTACCGTAATAAAAATCAATCTAATACGCATCTAATATGGGAACATAAATATTATAACAGTATATATATAAATGTTCCATGATATTTTTGTATTAAAGCTCTTTTGATCTATGACGAATTATATCTGAATTTTACCCGATATGAATAGTACATGCCGCGGGTCTCCCATGCTTCGAGCTCATGACTGAAGAACTCCGAATGGGTTCGAAGCTAGTGGGACAAAATGCCGATATAATTGAGGTGAATACAGCCGGGTAAAAATATATAACAGTTCCTCAAGTATCAACATGTTCGTATCAATACAAGATCCTATCTTAGAGGGTGAACATGGAACAAATGATAAGTGAATGAGTGTGTTTCCAAATTCGTATAATAATATTTTATAATGAATTTTATCAACCGATAATAATTTAAAGTGTTACTAAGTATAGTCAGAACCTTAACGCAATGACAAGTATAGATAAAACTTGTTAACTTTCACATCATTTACAGATATATAAAATTCTATACATCATCTATATAGATATATATCTATATAGATAATATAAAAAAGTAAGCAAAAAGTTAAATATACATAAAACATAAGTAGGAAAATATTCCACTTGATCGCAGTAATAGATGACGAAAACGTGATGACAAACACATATATACATATAATAAATAAAGTGTTTGATCAAACAAACTTCATATACGTACAATGAAATGTCACAAATATTTTATCTTAAAATGTAGTGCGATTTGTCAAGCTTGAATTGCAAATTCACTCTACAACGTAACAACTCGACACGCTAGTGTGACAATCAAAGATGGTCTTGCTTCATATTTCCAAGTGCTATCAATCATCATCACATCATTACGCAAAAGCTTGTGACAATGAACGCAATGAAAATTAGCTCTTCCTTGTTTATGTAACATCAAATTCGCACAGCATGACAATGATTACATTTTAACACCATCGAGTCACCAATAAGTCTTAATACTTAATCTCAGTTTTTTTATCAACCCAATACAATATTAAGATTTTAAATTGTAATATAACATTACTTTCTTGTACAAGGTATAATGTATTTTTACGAATATGTGTTTTTTACTCACCGGTGTCTTCTCCATAACTCCCAGCTGATGAATCCTTGTAAGGCAGGGTTGCTCTCATCTACTAGCGTGCCACCTCTAGAGCGACAGAATCCAAGGGAATCTCTAAAGTTAGCGGGTTGGCGGTCGTAGAAGATATAGCATTTCCCATTATAAGTAGCAGTGCTGCCAGGCGGCTGGTCCCGGAATTGTGGACATCTTTCTATCGGCAATGCTTGATCCGTGTAAACAAAGGCCTCGCATATAGACAGTTGACTAGGATTTGAGGCCTCTAAATGAACACTAACAAAAGCTCCAGGCATAGGAGGGTTACATGGTAGGAATAAAGGCTGGCCTTCCTCGAGGAAACCCGTGAACCGGTTGCAGATTGGGTTTGTTCCAAGATCAGGTCGGTTATTACCAACTCTCACTACCACCACAGCTGGCTTGTTAACACCTGAAAATATTCAAATCATTAGATATTTATCGCCAATACCTAATTTTAAAATAGATATCTAGTCATTTTTTTTAGGTAAATAGAGCATTCAGACTACAATAATTTAATAATAATTTAACAATAAATCATGAAAATATTTAGTTCTTTAGAAACATTTATGACAAGTTTCGATTAACCATTGGAAGTTTATACGAATTTTTATTCGAGCTTAAAACAATATCTATTTTAAATTTGTCAAGCGACAAACGTAAATGAATGAATGCAAATTCATTCATTTTTGTTTTCATAGTCTTAATAAATAATGCGATACAATGCGGTCAATCAGCTCACAACAAAAATAAAACAATAAACAAAGCTCCCCACAATATGAAGGTTAGTTGATTTTTAACGACGTTCACATGCATTTCACATCCCACTTTCGTTACGTCCTGCGTTTGTCGGATTGTCTCAAAACTTTCACTTGAAGGTAATCATTTGCAGTCACTGGGGCTTGTCCGCAGAACTGTTTATAATATAATATTATAATAATAATTGCTAAAGTTCCAATGCTGAGATTAAATTGTTGTGGAAAGCTGTAACGCGTCACCGCTTTTCTACTTGATAACTGTTTGCCTCAAACCAGTTATGTTTCTAAATGACTTTGCTAGATATAGGTAATAAACTGTTGCTAGATGTAGGTAATAAATAAATTTCGAATAAAAGATTTGTTAATAGTTAGGTAATATTCAAAGTATATACTTTAAATAAATACAATTAAAAAAGTAAAAGTCACAACTATAAAATGGTAAAATTTAGCAGTAATATTCTAAATCATTATTATAGTAAATTTTTAGACTAGCATAAATAATTTTAAGTGTTGTTCGAAATATGTCCATATACAAATAACACTATGTCAGATGGAAAACGGACAGTGCGTGCAGTTTAATTAGTAAGTTAACGCCCGCAGAGTGAATTCGAGCATCGTTGCACATATAGGTCGAGCCACAGACGATCTTAGCAGACAGAGACACGCAGTGCGCTGCGCTGAGCCCAGTGAAACGAGACACGCTCGTTAAGACGGTAGAGTTACAGACAGTGAACGGGGATTAACACGCTAAACTAAATCCTAAATCTAATCGATGATTCGGTTGAATATGAGTTGTAGACTAATATGAAAAATTTAGTTATTTGTTATCAGTTTTATTATTAATACAAATGTTAGATAGGTATCAAATATAAAAGTAAAGATTCGTATTGATAAATATTAAATTGAATGAAAAAGATCTTAGTTTTTGAAATATATTTCAATTCTCTATAACTCTCTTTCTATCACTCATGATATCTAAGCTCTCCTAACAAACAATCAATAAAATGTTAGTTAATTAAATATTTCGTTACATAACATAAGCATTTTGTTTTCAAGAATTCTGCATTGTTGATAATTTATTGTTCTATTTATATTTACCCGGCTGTATTCACGTAGAAATTAAATCGGAATGTGTCCGACTAGTTTCGAACCCTTTCGGGGTTTTTAATCATGAGCTCTAAGCGTAGCGGACTCGCGGCGCGAACTGAATGGGTTCGAAACTAGTCGGGCACATTCCGATTTAATTTCTACGTGAATACAGCCGGGTAAATATAAATATAATTGTCATGGTTCACGAAAGTTTAAATATAAAAAAAATATTGTTCCTTACAAAACAATATGATTTTGTGCTACATATGTAATAAATAGTCAATTATATTAAGGAAGTTATAGACATAATCACGTAAAAGTAGAATTACAACCCAATTTTTGAAAAAAAAAACAAATTTATGGGGGGCTCAACCCTTGTGAAGTGACTACTTGACACTTGACTAAATGTCAGTCAAAATATTTGAGGTAACAAGGTGAAAGTCGTTTTTTCGGACATCTGAATGACTTGAAATGCACTGATACTAGAAGGCCATTGAAGAAACACAAACATAATATTGATGAAGCCTCAATGACTGTTTAAAAAAAAGTTGTGATAGACGTCATGCTTTAAGAGGAAGATAAGAAAATTTAAATTATTACAAAAGAATCAGCATATAATAGTTGTTTGTTAGTAAATTATATAATTATCAAATAACAGGAATTGCCAGGACATTTTGAAGTTTCTCTAAACAGTTTAACCAGCATATCAAGACAATATGGGAAAGATTTCAAGGTTTATGGCCACATGATAACGGACTACGGTTGGCCTTCAAAGAAACTCACATAATTAAAAGGTTTCGGGGATAGGAAACAAGTTTGAAACTGTAATATTTTTAAATATCACCATATTTTCTTAGCAGACTTCTTTCTCCAAGATCTCTACTGTGATTTAAGCATCAAGCGAAAAAAAAACACTAGATAGTCAAATACAATGAAAAACAATGTTGTTCATTGAATCAGTTATACTGATTTATACTTCGTTCCGTCAATCAAGTGACCAGGTACCAATTAGGTGGCAACCGGTAGTGTTGGAAATCAACCGCTACCCGCGGGCAAAATAAATTACGTTGGACCCCACGAATTGGCCAATCTTCGGCAACCTTGAGGGTAGATCAACATATATAAATTATTGGTCCTAACTCTTCTATACTTATAGGAATAATTAAATTCCTTGTATTGCATATGGATATGTGTATTCTTGCTAACATTAAAAAATATATATTTAAATAATGGAATTGGTTTTACATAAACTTTACATTAAATTTGATTGGGTTGACTTCTTTTAGAGAGTAAAGTCAGTAGAATCACGCACTTCGAAATTAATAAAAATATAAACTGACTTTACAATCCAAATTCGCAGAATTATTTCCCTGTGTAATACAGGTTCAAAAATGTTAATGAAGCGAAACAATACATCACCCAAAGAACGATTTAAAACTACATACAAACTGAGCCGTCACGACTTGGAGTAACAATGAACAATGTAAACAATTATTTTTATTTTCACGACAAAGCAAGCGTCGCCTGTGACTGTGCATTTCAATCGTATCGTAACAATCAATTTTCTAAATCATTAAAACGTATGTTGTATTGAACTTACCACAACACGGTTTTCCAAAGTCAAGCCTAACAAGTTGCACCATGTATGGCTCCAGTAGGTTGACGTACCACCATGGAACTCTTTCCGATTTCGTGAGGGTGCATGTTTCAGCGTTGAAAGCAGAGGATGTGCTGCCGTCTAACGCTCTCTGAGGAACTCCTGCATCTTCTGTGGAGATCTGCATAGGTGCCTTTCCGGCAGCCACATTGATAACTGAAAACAAGTTTTGTTTCATCATAAAAGAAATCATATGAAGACTTGTGTAACCTAAACATTGTATTAACCAATATGTTGATCGAAGCTTGCGCGCCTATTCTCAGAACAGACAAAGTAGGTATATATTTAGGTACTATTTGTATAAACCTCGCAATTTGTTTCTCAATATCATGGATATTATATCCTGTCTAAGCTGTCCTTTAAATTAAAATTGCGTTTGAACATTGACAAATCAAAAATATAAATAACTAATCATAAATTAAACAGGGCCAATAGTAAGATTTTGAGGTGGCTATCGCCCTACATTGGTAGGTACATGCGAGGTGGGCTCGACCCGTAGGCTGCGGTCTACTAGTTCCTAGTTAGTAGTCATAACGTTACTACCAGTGGGCCGTGCGGTGAATCGCACGCGTCTCAAATTAACAAGTGACTATCAATTATCAATACCTGCACTCACTGGGGCAGGTCAAGATCAATGACACTACTACTCGATTCAGATTGCCTGACAACTTAATTATAACTTTAATATGTGTGAGGATTTATACCTAGCGGCAGTTATATGTAATTGACTGATTTCTTTTAACTGTTGTAAATAAATTAACGTATTAAAATTTATTGTATTTAAAGCAGTTTTGATTAAGGTTTTATTACAAGAGATAATGATTATAAAAGATATGATTTAATTGAAAAATGTATATTTTGTTTCCGGCGCCATTGCTGCGAAAGAGGGCCGTTAGCTCGTTGACCGTGACATCTTAATTTACATGCAATTATCGACTTATTAACAAGTCGCATCAATAGTCGACGACATGCTTCCTCGGAAACCGTTAGTGGAGTTTTTCATACATATAATACAATTTCTTATAGTTTCCATGAATTCTTTTCGCTATGTTTATACACAATTGTGTAAATGTACAGAATTTCATATCAGCGATTGTAATATCAAGTATTTTCTATTAGCATATATATTTTTTTTTATTATTAGGATCACATCTTTTTGTCAATTTCACTTACAAATATTAGATTATAAATTTAATAACATATTATAGTTTAAAATGCAGATATGCAAAGATTACAAAAAAAAAACTCATGCTTGAGGAATGAAGAGACAAAAAGGTAGCTTGAACGTCACAGGGTTGCCTACAGATTAGAAAATAAAAAAATACAATGTGAAAATGTTTTTTAAAACTGTTTTAAAGTGTGAGATACGATGTACCTATCGATGTCGATGTAATTTTAAACATTTGAACTTACAGTTACATGTTATAGTTTGCAAGCCAACTAGATTTCACTTATTTAATGAAATAGTTATTTTATTTTTATATAATTAAATAAAATAAGTAATGTGTAATCCCTATCACATTTAACGGCAAGTGCCTATATAAGTGTGCCAGCTTAACGGTGAGCCGACCGTCGCCGCACCTGAATTGATGCCGGTTCGATTCTGTCTCTTTTGATTTATATTTACATTTATTCTTCTAGCCAACGCCAGAGGCTCACACGTGGTTAATTTTAAATTACTCCTTTCAAGCCGAGGTTTATATTAATAGTGCCAGGCTACCTTTTTGTTTCAACGGTAATCTTTTTCTTATTATCAAAAAACCGTTCTCAATATTGTAAATATTTTTTTTATTAAAATATTGTTTGTGAATGTTACATTCTCTTGATTTGAACAATAATCAATCATTCCTATTTTGTTTTTTGGTTACTTATTTCGTAGATATTTAAGTAGAACACCCTGCTACGTGTTCTACTTTTCAAAGATTATTTTAGAAGATGGTTAATATTTTTTTCTCTCTCTCACTATAACATGATATGACATACATTTACAGTTATTATTGCAAGTGGATAGTAAATTTATATATATTACGATTTGGATGTGTCAGAATAAATATGGAAGGATGTAAAAATATTCCTTTAAAGTAATATAAGTTTTATTAGGAACCTTTATTACCGATAAATTACTCATAAAGGAACAAATATCTATTCCAGTACCAGAGAAGAAAACTTAAATAGAAAGTTATTTAATGTAGGTCCTGTAGATTCTAGAAATAACAGTTTACATTTTAAATAAATATAAGTTGAAAAATTCTTCGACAACGTACAAGATGATGATTCCAACCTGTGACCTTTGGGAATCGTCTCGTTGCTCGGGCAATTAAGCTACTGTGACGCTACCAGACTAGAAGAATCTATCATTCTATATGTGATTGTCTTTACCAGGACGGAGACTTTTTTTTCATTAAATATTCTTTTCTATATAAATAAGTTTAACTTAGCTAAACATGTGTATAGATAGTGTCAAACATTAGTTTGATGTTATGTTTTAAGTTATAATATAAATACGTGCCAGAGATAATAGACGCATGTCTTACTTAATTGATGAGATTATATTTTAATTTTCAAGTGACATTTAAGTTATTTAGTTCGTTTAACGTAAAATGATTTATCGGCTATTATCTCAAGAGAAAAGTAAACTTTCGTTAAATTACAAACATTTTAATAGGTAATAGGTAATAAGCTGATAAGATTTCACATCACGTACAATAAAAATAAAGTCTACTAAAAGCATACAATGTATGGTTGACCATTTATTGTTATAGTTCTTTAAGTTTAACATGGTTTTTTTTAATATTCTTTTAATACGGGAGGTATTATTTTATTATTATTAATTACATCTTCTAACTTTCTCTTATAATAAATAAAAATATAAACGAGTATATCAGTAAGTTATGAATATCTAAGAGCGGGCATCGCTCTAGCTTGTAAACTAGTTTAATAAATGGGTCAATAAGTCAGACAATGCCTCAGATACGAACATTTTAATATTATAGCAAAATATCAATATCTTATTTTGCAAGAGAAGAATCAATGATATATTTAATAAATATGTGTTATAGATCAGGCTATTATTATATAAATATATTCAGAGTACGTATGTAATTTATTTGCCGACTGTATGAGCAAATAGACAAACAGAAAAGCGACAAAGTTAACATTTAAAACACTGAAGTTTGTGTCATGTACTGAACACATCAATAATATTCAAAAAGTAAAGATTTTGTCTCCTTACTATTTTATTATATATATATGTATATATATATATATATACAGGTATACATTACAGGTATATATATACTATTATGAGTAGGCCAGATATTGTAATCGTGCTTCTAGCATGCATCTAAAAACTACCTTGCAGATGGTACATCACGATAAAACATTTTTTCAAATAAACTATGAAAAACTAATTCAATGTCGTGAGTAGCTCGGAGATACATTATAAAAACAAACAAAAATATAAATAAAAATATTTTGAACAGATCTTTCGTATAAATTAATATTTATTTTAAATACAACCCGAAGTTTCGAATGCTCTGCAGATATCGTGCTCCGGTTTGTGTGCATACTGAATTCTATGAACGGAATCCTCGAAACTGTTGGAGGTAGATGACTAATTAACTGATTTACTGACTGACACATACTAGCCTGTTTTTCTGAGAAACTTCAGGTTCAATTTAAAATATTACATCCAGTGAAACTTAAGAAAATACTAAACAATATATACATGCATTTATTAATACACTAGTTAATAATTGATATATAGCACGTTAAAAGTTTTCACTACATATGTTGCAGGACAGATTTCTTAAAAGAACCTCAAATAGTCGAGCAATCACTTAAATTCGAGACGTTCATTTATGTTGTCACGTTTCCTAAACAAGTCTATTGTATTACATTGTCCAATGTGTGTATATAACTCTGTATTGTACTATAACAATTGTCTCTTAATGGTAAACTTAAATACCACTAGTTAGGAACACTATGGAAGAAAATATGGCTGTAATATGAAACTACTTTTCAATTTAACTCTATGGATATCTCTATCTCTATTATAAAATGTTTGTTTATAATTTAAATATATTTACTTTAAAATAACTCAATAAGTGAATTTTGCGCTATTATAAAATATAAGGTAAAGTATAATACAATAATTCAGAAAAAAGTCATTGATACAATGTGATATACCTGTTTACTATCGGACTAATCAAAGTATTTGTCACAAAGGGCGTTTATTTATGAGCAACTTTCCGCGCGGAGAGAGCCGTGGGAGTGGTGCACAATGAATCTTCCGCTTTTTCGACTCCATTCACGGCTCATGTGAAGTGATTTCTCGACGAAGAAAGTAAAAGTGGGTCAGCAGAAGCGGTGTCTTCGTGCGGAAACCGTGGTGCGAGCACGATAACATTATGGAGCTTGTCGTAATACCTCAGTAACAACTGATAAAGTATTACTCCCACCAATCGTAAAGAACAGCGTTTATGGAAAGAAATCGAATAGTTTAGCTCATGATTGAAATTATTATCTATGGTGGCTATGTTTAGCTTATTTACTTTAAAAAAAAGTTCGCAAGTAAAAAAAAAAGCACGGAGAGGATATGAAGCTGCGTTCTCTGGCCTACTGTTTCATTATCATACTTTATTATTATTTTTTTAATGCTCTTTATAATAATTTAGACTCGATACAAATCTTTAAAGACATAACCTACGCGTTATCTTGTCGTTTGTAACTATTGTGATTAATATCGGGTTACAAGACCATGGCTGAAGACGTCATTAAATGCTTATAAAATCCATTAACTCAGGAAGTATGTCACTTTATATGCCAACAACATGAGATAAAATCACCTTCAGTATTCCTTAGAAATTATAAAATTCACACACCTACAAATAATTAATATTAAAGTTAAATTTAAGTTCACAATAATATATTAACTCACCACAAAAGGGAATTCCATCTGGCGTCCACTTGCCATTCGTATCACAAAGTCTTCTGGAAGGACCCAGCAGTTCGAAGCCTCGCTCGCAGGCATACGTCGCAACTGTGCCTTCTGCCAGGCTCTCGTCAGAGAACATGACTCTACAGTGTGCTGGAGCTCCGGGGAAGCCACAGGAAGCAGCAGCTGAACCTAGACATAACAGATATATTGTCAGTTTGTAGATTTTTGAATCTACTATATATTCACATACTTAGGAATAAGTTTTAAAGATTTGTTATCTGTAATAATATTGTTAAATCGGTTTACCAAAAAGTGAATTATCTTAAATTGTTATACATTTGAAAGACAAATAAAAAGCAAAACCAAACATCACTGTCTTGGTGACACTTCATTATTTACTAGTGGTTTGAAAACTAAAATGAATTCAAAAGATTTAGTGCAATTAGTTCAAAGCTCAAAATTGAAAGAAAAGGAAAATTCCTCTCGCACGCCCCTCCTGGCTCTTCGGCTGGTGACGCTCATGATTGTAGTTGCTATGCTGTCTTCTCATTTAAGGTCTTTGAAAGTATTTCGTTGGGAACAATCAGTGACCGGAGGGATACTGGTTACTTACACCATTGCACTTGTGGGATTATCTCTATGTGCTGGTTCACAATTTTGCAAATGCATTGTATTTCAGGTATACGAACATATGAACTCTTTACTTAACGATCTTTAAATAATAATATAGTTAATGCTGGAGTTTAAATTATTCTAAATACTGTAGCATTTTTGCAGTTTTGGCTTTGGCTGAGTGGCTATTATTTATAAGCTTTCTTTGGATAATGTATTTTTTAACGATAGGCGTACTTAAGCGGCCTGGGTGCAGTTCTAATGGCTGTTAATGCGGCGGTTATATGGCAGCGCTGGAAGAATTCAGGCGACCTCACCCATGTAGTAGCAGAATTGCTGCAAGCTTTAGGTGTTCCACTTAAACGACAAGTTACAATAAAAGTTACACTTAGTGCCTTGGCGGCTGTTCTGCTCCTAATTGATCTGATAATGTCACTTTCAACAAAAGAAAATTAAAAATAACTGCTTTTGCGTTTCAAATTGTACGTAATAAGAAATAAGAATTTAAAAGTATTGCATTAATAAAGTAAGTGTTAATATATTTGTAATGTTTTTATTGACTACTAGTACTATAATTGAGGTCGCAATTTGACTAACTATTTTAGCGGTAAGATGAGTAAGAGGAAAGTCGTGACTCAATCATGGCATGACAAATTTTTAACGCGTCATCGACGTTAGAATATCCGTGAAACATGACAAATTTGAAATGTTTCATGATTTAAATTAATCCGTTTAAAGTCGAACCGGTGAAAGCGCGGCAAGAAATAATGGACCAACCCGTAATTTTCTTAATCTCTTCACAATTATCACCGGCTAAACCAAATATTTATAATGTATTTGAAATTAAATTAAATGAAATGTCAATAGCGATATCTTTTTCAATCTATCATTAATTATTATCATGTATCATTATTATAGTATCTATCTATCAATCATATTTAATACAAATTTAATGAAGAAGGTTGATTGTTCATTAAAGTACGTAGTGTCGTGTAGTGTACCGTAGCCACTGCTTATAGCATGTAAGTAATTCGTCGGTCCATTGGACCAGGGGGCAAATGTCAGTGAAAGGAGAGTTTTAGTTTACAATGGTAGATAAGTGACTAAGCAACTTTTGCAATCTAGAGAATTCGTAACCTTTTTAAACTTTTTACATTCATAGCGTATCATTTCGATTGTGTATATTTTTTACAGCTATAATAGCGGTCGCGTCTTCGAATAGGACCGCCCATATCGTCCCAGGACGAGGCCGGCTAGGGGACTTTACCCACTTATCCAAGAGGTGGCGGAAATTCCACCATGCATTCCCAACAAGGGTATTCATTCCCTAAAAACTTTTGCCAGAACTATGGCGCCAACTCAAAATAATTAGTGTAAAGGAATGCTCATGTTTTTTTACTACTTTTTTAGACTTGTTGATACATGTCAATGGATGAAATAAAAAAAAAAACAATACTTAAAATTGAATCTTTACAAAAAAACTGACTGACTATATTAATTCAAAATGTTCAGTTGACTATATTAGTTAGTATAAAGCGTAATTAATGATATTTGGTATTTCTTTTTCTGCTTGATTTTCTGTACACGATTCCTGAAAATCGATCGATTGTTGAGAAGTTGATCGATTGTTACATATTAACTTATATATTTTCGTGTTAATTTAAAAGTAACAAAGCGAAATCGAAATACAAACAAACGATAATACAAAATGAAGATATTAAAAATGCTTTGATAAAGAAATCATTAACTAAAATTTAGCTTTAAAAGAGAAAAACGTCCCGTCCATAGCTTTCTGATTTTATGACCTTCATCTATCACTTCATTTGTATGTCAATGAGAGGTAAAATAAAAACAAAACTATTTTTCTTATGTTAATGATAATAAATAGTGATTTACCCAAGGCGTATAAAATGCGTAATACTAGTAAAATTACCTGCTTTTCTGTGTTTGTTTATTAGTTTTTCTAACTCACAAACATATTTTTTTGTGGATTTATACATATTTTGATTATAAAACTAGATTACCTACTGAAAACAGCAGACTTTTGTTTTCGAGACAGTGAAAATAAAAAACGAGCAATAACTTTGAAGATCGTATTTACTACACTACTTATGGGCCGATTTCATTATATAATTAAAGGACACTATCTCAACTAGCGTTCTAACATTGAATTATAAAATGGGCTGTTAGTAAGTTATAGCTTCTCTCTTATTGGTGGAGAATCCTACTCGCTATTTTCTAAGGTCAAATAGCAACGCATAAAAATTGGATAATGAAAGGGACGCATAAGATTAATAAGCAAATATCGCGTGTAGGTCAAGAAGTGAATATACAATGAATACAGTACCTCAAACTTGGAGCAAAACTGTCAAATTTGATCAATAATATAGTATGGTGTGAACAAACGGTGAGTGATACGGAATCGACACATAAATAGCATCATAATAACTGCACTTAGTCGCAACCGTTTGTTTCATAGCAAACGACGATTACTAAGACTAAGAAAGCGTGGTGACCCGGCATCGGCGCGGCCCTCGTTTCTGTTACTGTCACTTATCCAATTTTCCATAATTTTCAACTTAAACGTCTGTCTCATTATATATTGTGATAAATATCTTTAATATAATTGTTTACAATGAAGTATTTATTGTGTTATTGCATTCTATTTACAATTATTAGTGTTTCTATCTTTAAATACTTAATTATCTTCAAATACTTTTCTCAATAGCTATTAGAGGGATGACTTATAATATGAAATGTAATGTGATAAAATAATTAGTAAATATGATAAAGTCGGCAAGAAAAGATAGGTGGTTATTTTTAAACCAAAATTGATCTTATTTTTAAACGTAAATATATATAATTTTATATGTTATTTGTACTAAGAAATATTATTGAATTTTTAATATGAGCTTGATATTGAAATCATATTTAACTTCGAAAGTAAACCAAAGAGGTGAACGTCCGAGAGATAAGAGGTGGAGGTAAACAAGAGACGACTTCCTCCTTTGACAATCTTATACAAAGTGGGCCACACGGTATGCCGCGTACGTTTCATCTCCGTATAATATCATAAATTATAATAGACTATTAATATATAAACTTTCACATTTAAGTAAAATGCAAAAAGATTTGAAGAATTATTGTTAAATTTTATTAAATTAAGTTGATTAAAATATTGATGAAATTATTGAAAAAATGTTTATATATATTATATATATACATATATATTTATTTATTTATTTCATATGTCAAACTAACTATATTACAGAGTCATATAGGGAATATATAGGGTCTGGCAACATTAATGTAATTATATTTTTTGTCAAATATAAGGAGGAGGCTTAATTAGGTGCTTATGTCATCGGCTATACTATATATAAAATATTCAATATATATGTGTATATTAATATACAGAAATGTGACACTTAATAATTGTAAAAGGTCGCTTATAGCATAGTGTATAAATTCCGTTATATTTAGCGTTGATTTGATTTAATTTGCATGTATAGAGTCTGTTGGACGTTTGATAATGGTGTTTCCAGGAGACAATTTTAACAGTTATAACTAAACCGTGTATTAAAATAAATAATTTTAGCGATACATGAATGAATGAATGAATGGAACGATAAAATCCCTGCCCTTGACAGCTTTGCAGATAGATATTTGTATTGCATTATGAAAATACAAATTCATTTACTCATTCACTGGTTGCTTTATAGATAACACTTTTGCGCGGTGCCATAAAGTTTACAAGATGGTTTAAACGTGTTCTGCGTCATTGAGAAAGCGCTTTCACGAGGCGAGTCATCGGCGAGTTGTCTTCATTGTGAACATTATTTATTAGTATACTTCAGATCATTGTTTAATAGTTGACTATATTTCTGCATCAATCCCATTCACACAAAAAATGTGATGTAAATATTTATTTTTGAGATATTTTTAAATCTTATTATTAATTTAATTCAATTTTCAATAATTGTTTACATGATAATGGATGTTTCAAATCTAGTAGCAATTATAAATTCATTCGGTTGTCTATAAAATCGGAAGAGGCATTGTTTAAACGAGATTATCTACTGTATACAAAAGTTTAGAACATGGCATATATTTAAAATCTTACCAAAAACTGCTCTACTATCTAAAAAACTTTAGAACATGGCATATTTCTAAAATGTTAACAAAATCCGTGGTCTTAACTTGCGAGCTCGACCACATTCTTGTACCGTTACATCGTCCAATACGCAGTTAGTTTAGGTATAATCAGGTCGCCAGCCAACCCATCGAGTGATGTAAATGTTGGCACGCGACAGATCCGCTTGGTGTGTTGTGTTGGTAAGAAAAACGACTGAGCGGTTTTGTTCCGATTGAAGATTGTACTGGCAGTGCGTTTTAATATAGCAATCGCTAGCTTATTAAATAAAATTTTGAAAAAATACAAATCATATATATTTAGTATAGAGTTAAAATATGGGTGGGGATTGCACAACATATTTATTATTTCATTTAAAATGAAATACATAAATGTTACACTCTCATTTAATATATATATTCTCTTAATTTAACATATTAACCAATTAACAAAGCACTAAATTCAAACCGCAGTTATAAGACCAATAAATAGAATATATCTAAGAGAGTTTCTTAAATCGTTTGCAAAATAATTTAATTAGACAGATATAATGATCATACTTTTGTATAACGAACATTACAGATACACCACTAACCAAATAACATTACAGAACTACGTACAAGTCTAAATTAACGGGAGACAGTATATTAATAGCACTTTCACCTGCAACCTGGCAAATACTTTTACTTTATTGAGTAATACAATCCTCTAATGACTTATACTTATGTTATATCGTATACAATTTTTTTTACGACTTGTAAGTAATATTATAAAGTTATGATTGTTTTATAACCAATATCCATTAACGGAAATATAACATTCGTACACAATGCGTTATTATATGCATTGTTTTTTATGAATGTCAATAAAAATAATATCTATTTACAGAAACATAACGTTCATACTCAATGCTTTATTATATGCATTGTTTTTCATTAATGTAATATTGTTTTTCATGAATGTTAATAAAAACAATATCTATTTACACAAACATAACGTTCATACGTGAATTACTTTATAAGAATTGTTTTTTATAAATTTAATATAATTTTATAAACAAATGCTGTCTAGGTTCCTAATTATAATACGTCAATGACCTAAATACAATATTGTGGCAACTTCCCTTAGAAATCAAACAGCGTAAATGGCCTTAGCGATGAAGAAACGTCTGTTAAGTGTTTCATTCAAATAATTACGATCAGTAGATGCTCCTGCGCACAATTAGTGAGAATTATCGTAAGCAGTCCATGCATTGTGAATAAAATAAATAAACACCATCTTTGGAGATATACAAATTACAGTCTGGGGATATATAATGTGTTATGACTTAACGTTAAATAAAATGTAATGTAGTGATATCGAATACATTAAATTAATATAATTATAGCTTAAGCGTCAATTTTCATTTATGACTTGGTTATTCTATTGAAGATTGCTATTAAAAATAATAGTTACTTTTATCTTGGTTATATAAATAACATTTAAATAACAATTATACAAACGGAAATAATAGAATTTATGAAAAAAAAAAGCAATATCACATACAAGAAAAGCAAGAGGCTAATACTTGCTTATGAATACTTCAGGTTAAATATCATAAACCTTAAATTTACAGCTCTATGACAAATACAATGATACGCCAAATGACTTCTCCAACAACATTTTGACCTGTGCTTTCGTGTCGGTATGCCACCTCATAACATAACTTTCTCTTAAAAGTTTTATTTTTCTTCTATTTGGAGCCAAAATGTCTTTTTTATCCTACATTTGACAACAGTATTTTCGCTTCGTTAATTTTAATACAAATAAGCTAAGAAATGATTATGTAAAAATCAAAGGAACGTCGTATGTTTTTCAGGTCTATTATTGTTTATTTATAGTTATACTGTCAATTAGTATACTTGCGGTTCCTATATTTCCCCTCTTTCCGGTGATACCGGAAAGAGGGGAACTATAGGGACTTCCGTCAACCTGTCTAGAGACAGCTGGTCAAACTTAATAAAAAAAATGAACTTTTGAATTGTTCTTAAACTCGTGTAAGTATTTATTTGTTCATCAAGGTTTATCCAGAAACTTATTAGTAATATGAATTGTAACTGTAACAATTTTTTTTTCAATGGTTGCGAATTTCCTGAACTTAGATAAGTTTTAATGTACACTACGGTCTAATTAATTGTATGTATAATGTATATGTATAAGTTTATCACGATCTTGAAATGGAGATGAAATTTCCCTAATCCATATAAAGCTATCAGGGATGTGTTTGTTATAACCGCTGCTGTACCAACGATATATAATCAGACTGGCCCGTGACACCAACTATATGCCAATACAAATATGTATATTGTATAATCTAAGTACCCATGTTATATATAATTTACTATTATTTATTCCTCATTATTTTTTTTTATTTAATTAAATATTGTAACCATATTAAGAGTTAGTTTATGATATGTTATAGAAATACCTACATGTCTTATACGCAATTGTTAAAATGATATCGTAGAGTGAATTTCAAAACATATTTATAAATTCAAATATCTCCTATAATGGTCAATTACTGTTTGTGGAGTATGGAGTAGAAAACGATTAAGACTAAAGTAATTACAAAGTGAAAACGTATAAAGAAATTAGTGATTCGACAGAAGATCAATCCGAAAGTGGTTCATCTTCTACCGAGTGGAGTTCTGAAAGTTCTCCACTTAATATATAATAAAAATATAAGTTACCTTGCAGAAGGGCGAAGATAGCACAAACGTAAAGGACATCCATGATAAAGTTAACACAAAAAGTTCGTTTGAAACACTCACGACGGCTTTTCGTATATGAGCGCGGTCATGGCGCGAGTCACTCGGTCAAACGTCGGCGTTGTACTGAGCCGGTGCGGCAACAGGTGCGCAGACGCATCGCAGGTATACAACGCACCTCACGCAAGCGCGGAGCTTTCGCGTGCCGAATAAATTTCTCGAGCTCCAGAGTACTGTTTACGTGTTTTGATTTGGAATGCCGATTTCTGTTGTGTTGGTGTATTGGGTCAGTGGGTATATCTTATTTGCATAATAATATAATTGATCGTGAATATTATCTTATTTTATTATGCTTAATTGGATTTTTTTATAATATATCAATCGTAATAGATATGTTTATCAAAAAAAAAAATTATGAAGGAATTTACATTCCTCAAACGAAAGAACAAAATCTGGTCCATGACCGCTTACGCTAAAAAGACTCAATTGTTATAATATAATGAGTTGACTCCAGGTCACTCTTGTGAGGTTTGGGTGCAGATATTAGTCTCGTCTCTAGGATAGGATAGGATTAGGATAGAATAGGAGTCTTTAGGATAGCTGGTATGGATTCTGTTTAAAAAAGTCTTTTTTTTCCATTCATACCACCTGGATATGTATACCTAGTTTGTTTTTTAAATGTTTTTAGTGACTAACGAAGCCTAAATATTAGTTAATTGTAAGCTGAAGCTTAATTATTGATGGCCTATTCCATCAACGAAGACGTATGGCCTATTCACGAATGGTGGCTAAAATTTAGTAGGTATTACCGTTAATCAGTGATAATGTCGAGCAATAGCCCTGGGGCAGTCAGAGACAGCTATGCAAATTGGCTTCAGTTGACCTAATGCTAATAATATATATCGAGGACAACATCTCGGTATCATTATATTCCGACACGTTGGAAATTGAACCAGTCGTCACACTAGTTAGTATAGATGTCTTTTCATCTAGATATTCTGATTATATACATTCCTATTCCTCTTTCAAGTTCTCTATAATCCTCGTATGACACTAACTTCTATTGGAATGTTCATGTTACTGCATCTAGTTTATGAAATTGGTTTACGTGGTTTACAAAACACAAAAAACCCTTCTACGTGGTTTACTTAAGACAAATTAAATCACTGCAATTACTGATCCTTCCTGTTATCGATTATGATGATGGATACTGCTTTGAGCCTCCGAATACAACTTGATTACTTTTAATAATCTACTCTTTATTTTCGGTCGTAGTAAATCCGAGAATAAATTACCTCAATACCAAACGGTCTCCAAACAAAGCAGCTTTTAAAAATTCCGTCTGTTATTAAATGTTTAAATCCAAAACGTACAGAAATAAAATAAAAAATACATAATTTATTTATATTAATCTAAAAATATGTTATGATATTATGTAGATATGGTTTTATAATGTATTAAACCTATTTAAATTTACTTAATTATATGGGAGTGTATATATTTAATTATATTTGTATAAAAACACAGCATTTGTATAATATACTAGTAGAACTGGCTGACGTACAATGTCAACTGCCCCAAAAATATACAAAAATCCTCGAATGTGTTACGATACTCATACAAAACTACATCAAAATCGTTATAATAGTTCCCGGTATACGTTGTCCTGCTAAAAATGTAGTAATTTTCATATTGCCGCTATTTTCTCCATGTCCATTTATGTAAAAACTAACTTTCATGCCCATAGTTTGCTCGGTATATAAGATGAAAGGCTGCAACACGATCCGGTAGGAATCTAACTAAGGAACTAAAATAAAGTGCAGCACGCAAATATTTTCCCTACTCTAAAACATATTATTAAGTTTCATAGTGATTAGTTGAACGATATAGAAGTTAACAAACTGCAACGCCATCTGGTGGTCACTAATAACGTAGGAGAAAGCTTAACAGAGATCTAGATGATATACGAAAAATCTTAAACAACAAAAAACACCTAAAACCTTATAGATGCGCCCTCTATCGGGTCTCATTGTCAACCAGAACCACCAAGACCAGCCACTCAAACAAAAAAAACAATCATCAAAATCGGTCAATCGTTTTTATTTTTTGACGAGATGAACGAATAAAAAGTGGTTATATATTATAGGTATATATTATCAAAATATTTTTATTTCTTTATGAATGTCTATAGACATGTAAAGCCAAGTTAATTCAATAGTCTCAGAAGTCACAGAATCGAATACATCGATTTATTTTTCATTAATAATAACGTTTAATATTTTAAATTTCTTCTCGCCTTACGTAATGTAAAATTTAAAAATTTTCGCTTTATAGGTCAATCATTTGTATCTTTATTTGCATTTTAAACCAAGTTTTTTTCAAAAATGGAGCAAAAAAGTCCTTTTTTTAAAAACACCTTTTTAAAAGAATCTAGCATATATACGGACACGGCAACGATAATATAAAAAAAAAATCTGTACAAAACTTTTAAAATGATAATACCAATTTTTAAATTTTATAAAAAGATAGAAGTTCTCAAAGAATTTAAGACTTGTAATTTACCTATTAAGCATTATATTTTATGGACGCATGCAAGCAGTTAAAGAAGTCGTTACAAAAAAGAAAGAATAATAGTGTAATAAATATCCTGAGTATGTATTTAGACCGAGTTTCTTTTGTTTCCTTATTTAGAAGTAGATAGCTAGAAAATTTTGTCCCAATTAGGTCATCCAGTATTCATTTTATATATTATTTACCTACTCTGATGATATTTTTACTACTACATTACCAAATTGTAGGTTACCTTAAAGATTTATAATAAAAAGGTGGTAAATTTGTTGTATAATCATTAAATATAACAATTTCTAGAATATAATGTAATTTATGTATACATTTATATTAGATTTATGTTTTGTTTTAAATTTTATAACCAAAGTTCAAAATGTGTTAGGATTTTATTTTAACGAATATAAACAAGACTGAAGGCAACATGCCGATACTTTAAAAAAACTATTAAGAGTGACCATCCCACTAGGGTAGGATAATGGAAAGTGGTTCCTACATTCCGATACACCGAAAGTAATGTCGTGATAGTTGCCTATTAGGTGACAAAATACGTTTTATTTCTCACACGCAAATGTCAAAGGTATTGTTTAATGTTAGAGTTGATATTACAGCAATCAACGAAAATAGGTTGGACCATAAAATATTATCCGTGACGATCCTTTTTAGGCTCCATAATGGAAACTATCGCATTTGTTGATAATGCCAGTCTATCCCTCTGTGGATAATTTGAACGTGTTGGAATTTTATGTAAATTACATGAGTTCTCTGTAAATTAATGAGTTCTCTGTAAATTACATTGAAGATTCGTGCACTATTATGGCACATTAATTTCGTTCTGAGTTTAGTTACATAATCTAGATCAATGTTCTAGTGAGAGTGGAGAACATTATTCTTGGTTTTTCCCCATAACAATACTCTTCGGCTTTCTCCACCTGTCGGAAAGAACCTCACCCCTGATATTGAAAGCTTGGGCCACTGAGAAAACAAGTGGTGTAAATATAGAGGTTCGAGCGTCTGCGGCGCCATTATACATTTTATATAGATGTCTTTCTTTACCCATCAAACCCAGACAAAATATGGAAGTGGTATCAGTGTTCAGTGGGTGACTAATTTATTATTTATTGCTGTTGCCAACGACTTCGTCTGAGCCTTCTCCTAACTCAAATTAAGAGCCATCTAACTATTTTTTTAAAATAATGGTAATTATTTAAAGCCTGAGGCAAAACCTTAGAAGGGTTTATAATGAACATTTCGGTTATTTAATTTGTTGGTTCGGATGTCACGAAAAATTTGTGCGGCAATTTTGATAAAATTTTGTTTTGTTATGGGTTATTGCCCTTGTCGATATATAGGTTACATATTTTCGTTGACAGCTAAAGTCGGTGACTGCAGCTAGTATTAATTATACTTTAAAACATCTTAAGAACTAAGACTTGTTTATTAAATACGACTTTTCATACAAACTCAATATGGTTAATACACATCTATTCGATCGGATTAGAATCTATGGTTTCATGTGTTACAAATTGTTGTTGTAAATTCTGTAATATTTATAAATTCTATTCGATATTGCAGTTTCTATTCAGACAGGTATATATATATATATATATATATATATATATATATGGCTACCTATCCAAAGTCCAGCCTAAAAATGAGCTTGAATTAAAGTGAAGATTTTAAGTTGTGAGCGTAGCCGCTAACAAACTCTAGTATTATACTATTATCTTTTTTGTACTTTTACTCATTTACACGAGAAAACCAATATGCTATAATCACAATAAATATATGTCGGTGGATAAATGTCATGTAATGATAGAAACGACTTGGTAAATAGTTACTATGTATATACGTAATATTTACTTAACATTTGATATTATTTTCACCAGTAATGTCTGAAAGTAAGGCTAAGAATAATAAATAAATAATAAAACGCTTAAAATTATCGTTTACCCCAAAAAAATATTAGGGCTGGTGCATTGGCATTATCTACTATTTGAAATTTCAAGCTGATAATATCACTCTCTAGTTATGTTGTCTCAAGTTTTATAACTTATTATAATGTTAATTTATTAAAACTTTATTGTTCAATAATATATTGTACTATGGGCGGACTTAATGCTTAAAACTTAAAATATTTAAAATGGCCATGTCTGGCTTCATAAAGGCGTCTGTCTGGACAGGAACTTGGGATTTGATTACATTTCACTACTAATGAACTGATCATTAAATTATATTTAACTTTTATTTTTCCACTCAACAAAATGAGAAATAAAGTTGTATGTTATTATTTAATACTGTATAGATTTTTTTGCATATAATAAGAATTACTATGAAATTAAAATAAACAATAATTATTTAATTTACCAATCACAAATATGTTGATAATATATTTAATGTTGCCGTAAGATTTACAATAACAGGCATTGATTAACTGAACATAATTTAAATATGTCATGATAATTGTTAGTTAACAACAGTTAGTTAACACTTAAATCATTTGTTAATTCACAGTTAGTTAACACGTAACAACTCATATAACTTTAGTGATTTCTTTTTAAACGATCTAGCGATTAATTAGAGAGCGTCTTTAAAAAATAGACGAAATTATATTTATTATATACGTATAATAGACGTTACGACGTCTCTTAATACTACGATACTACAACGATACTGTTTTAAATCTACGATAGATATTGAAGACTATTGATAAACCCGCCTTTTTAAGGATTGTAGTAAACAGTAAAACCCGTATTACTTAAAATTCACAACGTCTTTAACTTAAATTAATAATGTCAGTTTTGGCCTTCAGGAACTGAAAGAAATGTTTCGACGACCTCTCTAACATAAATTGTCATCTAGAATTCATGTGCCAAACAAATGTTCTGTCGGAATTTATTGGTTACACGGGTTGACTGTTTACTAGTTAATCTGTTAGTGTAGACAATGAGTAGTTTAAGGCAGTGCAACGTCTTATTTGCATCATTACATTTTGATCTCTGTCCAGGAAATATCACTATTCCCATAATGATAACATAAAAGTTACCTTTGTTTAGGTAAATCCAAAACGAAATTTAAGATAGATATAAATTGAAATAAGAACTGGCGATTTTGTTGTAACCCGCACCCATTGTCGCCTAACCGTATAAAATTGGTATTGTATGTAATATGTATAGACTCTTTAATGATTTTTTATAAGCAAATGAATTGCTACTGGATATTCGTAGGTATATTGTATTTGATGAAGACGTATATTTCTAGCACATTTACAAAAAGACACATAGTACCTAACAGTGCTGTCAGCAGCAAGAAATATACGTTTTCATAAAATACAATATACCTACGAATATCCAGTAGCAATTCATTTGCTTATAACACCACAAGAATACGGGAATGGCTAAATGTATAGGTATTTATACCAACAAATAAATGCAGCATTATCATCGAAAGACCATTAGTTCAACTTGGATGATTTGGCTGTTTTTTTATTGTGTTTTCTATTTTCAGGACGTTCCTTTTCTTTATAAAGGTTTTTTCTGTACAAAATCTCTCGGAAAAGTCAGGAAGGATACATTTTGTACGAAATTTTCTATAAAAAATGTTACAGTACGCAAGGTAGCACAAATTCATGAAAGTTTATTGAATGAACCTTGAATTATTGTTTTTTCATAATAGGTTATGTACATCGCGTGTTATTCGGTTTTTCTCTATTTAAAAATAAAAATGTCTTTCCGTTTACAACATCACCAAACGATGCAATTACCTAACTTAAAACACCAACAAATAATTACCAAAACAATTAATATCAATTTATTTTATAATCATACTGAAATTGTTTTCTATAAATTTACACAAATTCAAGAAAATAATAGTGGTGGTATAAGAAGCTTTTCACTCTCTTAGGGAATGGCATTTTACGACTTACTGACGGTTGCGACTTGACAATGTTCGAGTAATTGAGATTGAGAACTATTTAGTTAAAAGTTAACTGTAATTCCATCCCTATTTCCTTTTGTTTTATTGATTTTTTTCTAAGAACTTTATAGGTAAATACAAATTTAAGTTTTCAGTTCTTTTTACAAAACAAAACGTAAAATGTTTTTTTAACTATTCCTCTAAGTTAGGGTATAGTAGATAAAAGTCTTTTAAACCAACACTGTACATCGAAAAAAATATGCTTAATGTTTCCTAAATACTAAAAATACGCATCTGTCGAGCTATTCAACATTTGACAGTTCGCCCCTTGCAAGTGACAGATGACTTCTGAAATTGGTATTTGATATAGGTTAACTCTTGAACTTATTAGCAGTTGCCCATTTCAATTTATTATTAAGTTAATTTTTTAGGTTTTATTTGAAGCAACTTTGTAGATATCTAGAAATAGTTTCATAATGAACAGTGTTAAAATGCCTGAGGATTGTGCTAAACAATGGGAGATTTTGTTGTTGTTATTGTCGTCAGAGGAAAATAAAATCGATCGCACCAGTGAAACTGAAATCGACACTATGTATTATTTCTATAATAACAAAGGTGTCAGGTATGTATAATTATAATATAACTAACCAAAATGTATATTTACTTACTTAATACTTTTAATACTTTTTTTAAAAGTTTTTCCCTTACTTAATTGTTGACATTTTCAATACAAATATAAAATTCGGTATATATTGCATGTAGGTGTTTTTTGTTTTGATTTTATCAGAGATTATTGAATATTCTGCTTAATGAAGTCATTAAGCAGAAGCATTTTTATGACTAAAAACCACTTTCATGTGTTACTACTTCTTAGATGTATAAACTAATTTATACTATACTTTATTTTTAGACAAATTTTGCTTCATTGGCTTCAACAAATGAAAGATACATATGCCAAAAAAACTAGTGAGTCAGACACTGCCCAAAAATGTGATGAAGTCTCGCTTTTCTGGCGACAAAGAGGAAATGATAAATTTAGGGCAAATTTAGTTGAGGAAAGCTACAAATGCTACACAAATAGTGTGTTTTATGCAAAACATAAGAGTCTTATGTATTCTCTTGCCTTTGCCAATCGGTCTGCAGCATTATTGAGATTAAAGCGTTTTCAGGTATTACACTTTATGGCGTATAGGTTGCTTTAAAACTTTTAATTTCTATGTGCCTCAAAGATTACATAATTCCATCTGTACCTGCTATTTTCTAG
This sequence comes from Dircenna loreta, assembly GCA_963555665.1. NCBI lineage: Eukaryota > Metazoa > Arthropoda > Insecta > Lepidoptera > Nymphalidae > Dircenna > Dircenna loreta. The sequence continues at coordinate 5,836,856 of OY743092.1, read as the reverse complement.
TAAAAAAAACCTTGATATCTAAATTAGAGTATGACTTATAAGTTGACGGTCTTATAGTCATCAAATTAATAAAATCACATGGAACCTTGTTTAACTCGGCAGATAAAACATTCAAATTAAAAATATTTATAGTTTAATGAACACTTGATGAAAGAAGGTTTGCAAATCCTAATAGATATTAGGTTTATTGTGTTGATGTTCCATATTAATTTCAAAAAAGGCTTGGCATTTATTTGTACCTTTGCTATGATTTTGAAAGAATAATAAGTTTGAGAAGTATTCTGATTAAATACAAACACTTGTAAATTGTAGTGTAAATTGTATATTTTTGTTAAGCAACAATTACAAGCTCTCTAATAATGAAGAATATTCCCTTGCAAATTATGTTAATCTATATATTTGAGAAATAGATAGTTGAAAAAGAATTTTGCAGCTGATTTAAAATGTTTACATTGACTTGTCTTAAAAAAGTTTTTGAATAATAAAAATAGCAGTTTCCACTTATTTATCTATTTACATTAAACATAAATCCATTTGTTACTCAGCATATAAGAACATAATTCTTTTAGAATGGTTTAACACTCTTTATTTTGTAATATGAGTTAAATATAAAAATGAAATTTTAATATGCTTATAATTTATTTTCAATCTTAATGTCTTCTGCAGTTGCCTGTCACTTTATGTAGATTTCATATTCTTTTTTTATTTTATTGTTTATTCTTGATTTTTGTTAAGGTTTTTTATTTACACAAATAATTTAATTTTAGGAGAGCTTATCGGACATTGCATTGGCAATTGAAAGTGATTATCCAATTGAACATAGACACAAACTACTGCTACGCCGAGCGGACTGCTACATCGAACTACAACAACGAATAGAAGCGCGAGCCTCTTTGGACGCGGCGATACAACACACTGGCACTCTCAACATGTCGGCGACAAGCACATGTACGAACTCGTACATATTTAAATTAATATTTATCAATATTTGAAACAAATTATTCAATGCCAGTAATTTTTCCAGTGGAATTTGATCGACATATAAAGATTTTAGAAAAGAAACTTGAAACTATGAAAGGAGATGCTTGTATAGAAGAACCCGTCATTCCTGATTGCTATATGGGAACCAATTCTCATTTTGCCACAGCATCTAACGCCCTTGAGCTAAGGTAAATATTCCAGAAACCTAAAAACCTCTAGAAGCGGCACATAAATTAATAAATAATTCGGTAGATACAAGGATACAGTGGGTCGGCATGTGGTGGCGCGTGAGTGCCTCCATCGTGGGGACGTGCTGTTCTCGGAGGAACCCTATGCGTGGGTAGCTCTGCCCTCCGAAGACGCCGTGTGCGAGATGTGTTGCGAACCCGACATCAATCCAGTGCCGTGAGTTGGTCTATTTTTTTTTGTAACTTCTATATTAAAGAAAACTCATCTTGAAAAAGATATATTGTGGCTACAAAAGAAAATAAATTATTATCATCAAGAAAATATTTTTTCTATTTTATTGAAAAGCATAATTTTGTATTTCGTTTATTATAGGAAATTTACATAAATAGGATTAGAACATCGTTTTTTATTAAAGTGATATGAGTTTAATTTGTTATTCGTAGTTGCAGCGTGTGTTCGCGCAGCGTGTACTGCGGGTCGTTGTGCGTCGCGCGCGCTGTTCCGTTTCACCAATGGGAGTGCGTCGGGGCCCAGTGCGCTCTCTTCCCCACTATAGGCATCGCGCATTTAGCTTTAAGGTGACGGTTTTAGTTTACTCCTAGGACATTTTCATTATTGACATCTTTAATTGGAACAATCATTGATGTGATTCCTTACACTAATAAAGTAAGATTTTGTAGGGTGTTATTAATAAGTGCAGAAAAGGGTTTCCCGGCGCCTCCTCGGCCGCTGTCGCAGCCCTGCACCGCTCGCGACCTGTTCAAGAGTTACTCACAAGTCGACAACATAGAAATATATAACACAAATACGACGTCCTTCTACAGGATGTTCAATCTTGTGACCAATTTCGACAAGATGAATAATAACGATTATATACAGTATGCCTTGGTGAGTTATTTTTATATTAATAATAATTTATGAGGAATTTGTTTTATTGAAACATATTGACTTATTAGATCTAAGTTTAAAAGAATATCTATAATTGTTATGACAATAATTTGAATACTTGGCACTGTTCGACTTAACCTTACTTATGCCTTCTGAACAATATGTTGTTTTATTGTATGCATTGAATATTATAACCCTACTTAGTTTATAATCAGCCTTATATGGCTTCCTACAATACTACTTTTCCATAGTTCGGTTATTGTTCTGGACTCAAAAAAAGGAAATATTTTATTAGAATCAATTTGGTATGGGCGGAATATTTTTGATCATTACAAATAATATAAAAGCGATAGTTGCTCAGAGGGCTTAGACGAAGGCCTTGATGCTAGTCGATTAGAAGGACGAAATGTATATGTTTGACATAAAGGTACGCTGTACTACCGTTTACGTCCATACATATACATGTAGGATCGACAACGACCGTTTTGTACTTGTCTAGGCCCCCTGATCACCTGACTGTCTTACGCTTCGTTACGTTAGGCGAAATTTGACTAATAAATAGTTCGAGGTCCTGAGAAACTACGTATATCAATCTTTTTAGGGAATAAAGCATGGAATTTTGTATTAGACAACTAGTATTTCTCAAACTAGAGTATAATTTTTATGAATCAAAATTATCATATTTACAAAATCTATTCAAAAATTAATATCACATAATCTTAAACTGATAGGTGGCGCTGTGGTTGAGTTAGTTGTGTGTTGTAAAATCGTTTATCCGCGGTTAACCAAATATTAAACATATTTAGTGATTGCAATAATTCAGCTAATATCTACCAAAGACTGCATGCCGAAAGAAGTGAAAACGATTTTGAATGATTACTAAGTGAAGAATGCAGAAATGCCAATGAAAGAAAAGAGGAGACTATATAATATGTGTATTAAACCTTGTCACGGATGAGACCTGATGTCAGACCTGACCATGGACGGGGCAAATCACAAACAAAATAAAAATCTTATGAAAACGGAATGGAGAGAAGAACAATAAGAGCTAAAAGAAAGGACCGAAGATAATTTAAAGAAAATAAAAAGAGAAACAAATTACCAGAATGCATTAACCACTAAAATGAAGATGAACAGAGTATATGATTAGAGAGTCGAGGGAGAAATGGATAAGAATAATAACATAGTGGTACTTCCGAGCCAGCAATAGAAACAGAAGTTGGCAGAATAAGAGATGAGAGGAAGATAGAAGGAAAATATGAGATCTAACATGGACTCGTATAAGAAAAGATAGAACAGAATGGAAATCTCTAGAGAAGGCCCTTGTCGAAAGACAAACAATTTAACGTCCGTTGGCCGATATAAGTATATATTTAATTTTATGACAAAATTTTGCCCATTTTTTAAATTGTTATGACAATATATAAATATTAGGATAGCAATAAAAGATCTTTGTTTATTTATCTAATGATTCAAAGGAGAATGAAAACCGAACACAATTATACACATAGCAGTTCAATATATAGATAAAATATTAGTACATGTAGTCTAGATAGTTGATAATAATCTACTTTCCAGACGGCGACAATGTTGACGCTATACTTGGAGAACTTCACCGGTTTCTTCGAGTATTTACCTACGAGGATGCCGCACGCGCTGTCCAACAGCCAGCTGAAGCTATTCGTGGCGGCCATTATACTCCGTAGCTTGGGGCAACTAGTGTGCAATGGACATGCCATATTAAACTTGGCTGTTGTCGAAGAAAGTGATGGTAGAAATGGTACGATATAATATTTATAAATTGTCACAGTTCATTAGTGTTATATAATAAATATATATTATGATTAATTATTGTTTGTTCAGGGAGGACGCTCACAGAGAAGGAGGTCCGGAGAGCCACGGCTATATATCCTTCTGCTGCTATGATGAATCACTCTTGCGATCCGAATATTATAAACACGTTCGTATATTTTAATTTATATTAGTATTGTTATTATGGCGTAAGTTGAACATTTACAAGAATGATGTTTGTCGATTCACTCGACGATGATTTCATAACAGACCTATAATAATAATACATATATAATATTGAAATAGAAATTTGCGAGAGTATCTTAAGAGATCTCATTGAATATTAAAAATAAAAACCATCGCTCATTATTTCTTGTTTTCTACAGTTTCCTACCTAATATGAAGGTCAGAGTTTATTTATATCCCATATAGCCTGTACATTTCTTGAAGGAGATTGGATTGTACACTGTTTTTATGTTTAGCTTAACAAATTGTTTTGATTTTGAAAATATATAGATCTAATAATTGAACATGGTCACGACTCAAACCTATGACCTCTTGGAGTACTTTCGCTTATCTCAGCTAACTAAGCTACCACATTGTTTTCCGCTTTGATATATTCCATTTATGTAATCGGACTCTCGAAGGTCGCATGTTCCAGTCGTGTTCGTGTTTTTGAATAAGCTTGATATAGCGAATATGTTTATTGACAGTTTCAAAAATTCAAATGCTATTCGATTATTTAGTTTTGGTACGGAGTGTTAATAAGGGGTGTTGTAGGTTTTACAAGAGCCGGCTGATCGTCCGGTGCCAGTGCGAGGTGCGCGCGGGCGGGGAGGTGCTGAACTGCTACCGGCCGCACCGAGCCCGCGCGCCCGCCGCCGAGCGCCGCGCCGCCCTGCGCGCGCAGTACATGTTCACCTGCGAGTGCAGCGCCTGCAGCGACACCGAGCGGAGGGACTTTGTGGTCGGTTTACATTACTTGCTTTCATGTATTTGTGTATGCACTGTGATCTTTGTGGTCTGTTCATATAACATGTTTTCATATATTTTTTTGTATGCACTGTGTTTTTTTTGTGGTCTTTTCACATATGATGCCTTCATGTATTTTATGTATTGTCTATGGTTTTTTGTGGTTGGTTCACATAATCTGCTTTCATGTATTTATTTAAACTGTATTTTTTGGTGGTCTGTTCGCATAACATATTTTGGTATTGATCGTTTAATAAATGGGATCCTTTTTTATTAAATTAACATAACATCATTGTTCTTCTATGTGTCACCTGAAGGGTGTGTATATAGAATGAAACTAGCCAATTATTAAAACTCAAATTTAAAAAAATGTTTTCTGTGTTTTTTTCCTCCAAGTCAAAGCTTTTCATTTATAACTAAATTAAAAAGGTTGTACAAAAATATATAGTCCACTATTCTATTTTTTTTGCGGCCATATTGGTTTTACAATTACAAGTCAAAGCCATTCATTTGATACCCCAATCTTAAGGGTTGTACAAAACTATTTAATCCACCATTTTATTACTTCGGCAATTTTAGATTTATGATGACACTCTATTTAACTTTACTATATATATTATTCAAATGTTATTACCGGTCTGTGCGTACAGTCCCTGTTCAGTGCGTATCTGTGTGCGTCGTGCAAGGGCCCGGTGTGGGAGCGCGGGCAGGGGCGGCCGCAGTGCATGCAGTGTCGCTCGGTACTGAACATAGAGCGTGCGCATGCGCTCCTCGACAGCGCTGAAGAACTTGCCTCGCAGGGTTTGTTAATACTATTAAATGTACGCCTCTGCTATACAGTAATAACTAACAAAGATTTTAGTTTCAAGGCATTTAATAACATTTCGGTTCATTTAACTAAACCATAATATATATAAAACACTATAACATTAATTGTCTTTATTTATTTACTACAAAACAATAATAAAAAATAATTGATAGCGGAACAAGCGAGCAGTTTAGAGGAGCGTTGTGCGAGGATGCACTCCTCGTATCGTCTCAAGCAGCAGGTGTGGCACCGACACCACGCGTCACTGCGGGTGGCTGCAGACCGACTGGCGCGACTCTACGCTGACATCGGTTTGGAGCTATTTATATAAGGATAATTCAAGATTTGTATCTAGCTTTTTGAGGACCTGAAAGTGCTTTACGATGCTGTGATTTGTATCGAAATATTTACATATCAAAAATAAATCTGCAACACATCAGGTCGACTCTAGTGGACACATACATACACTTTATTTATTTTTTTGTGTACCTTCCCAGTTTTTCAGAGACTGCCATACATTAAGATAATATTTAATAATTATATATGGGAATGTTGTATTTTAAAAAATGTTATTATTGTTAAAGGTGAATTCGGTAAAAGCATGGAGCTAATTAAACAGAATATTCAGAGCCTAGAGTACCGGTTTGGATCATTCAGCGTCGAGGTAAGTGTATAATAACCTTATATTATTATGAAACTTTTTTAGATACTCAATAACACAGATATTGCACAGCTATTTGTTAATTTTGACAACACTCTTTGAACACATTTGAACTTTGCTCTCATTATTTTCTGTTTAAAATATCGGGAGGCACCGTTGTATTTTCTATTTAACTCTATAATTCGGATCCCTGGTACCATGGTACCATGTGTCGCCATATTCTCAAGAGGGCCACACGGATAAAATTGTTTGAATAGTATAGTAGAATACGTGTAAAAAAAAAATCAGGAGAAATAGTAGTAATTAAAGTGGTTTAGCCCCACTTGATATTCAAAAACAAGCCTCTCTCCAACTGTGGCATGTATAGACAGATACTTCCTTGATAAACTTTAATACTCTTTAGCGTTATAACATGATTGAAAAATCAAAAAAAACAGAAATGAAAAAAAAATATGTGTACATCTGTTCTAATATTATAAAGAAGTAACATTTTAGTTTGTGTTTTGGTATGTTGTAAGTATGTAGTTTTTACTTAAGAACTACTGGCCCGATTTAAAAAAATATTTCAAAGTAACTTCTCTGAATCTAAAAATATCTTAACCAATATTCATAAGTAACTTTTACGTTGGATCTGAGATATATTATATTATACCCGTGAAATAATAATAGGGTTTATCGTGGAGAGCAATTTTAAAAATAAATATGACCAATAAAATGTCGAGCAAAGGCGTTTCTTATGAGTCTTGTGTACTAAAGTCCTCGCGGACGACGTCGCGGGCAACGGCTAGTAGTTAATAAATATATTATTTTCAGGTGGCCCATGAATTACGGAAGTTATCAGACGTTATGATGGAAAGAATTCTTAATTCAACACAGCACCTGGATCACAGGTTAGTTGGTATTTTTATATAATAGTTTGTACTAATGACATTGGTATAGTATAAGTCAAGATTAAAATTAAAGGATATTAAAATATAATTCTTACCATTATATGAAAACATTCAAAGTAAGTGTACTGGAAAAATAATATGAAAACATGCAAATAAACTCCAGGGAATGGTGCCTGGAAGCCCACAAAGTGATTAAGAAAGCCGTTCAACTCATGGAATTGAATTACGGTTCATGGGAGCCCTTGGTGTCCCGGTTGCAGAATCAAGAAAAGTTCTTGGCATCCCTCTTGGCTGAAAGCAGAACTCCGGAGGCTGTGGACTGTGTACATCACAACCTACATTATAACCTGAAAATATAAATCACAACAAAATTCTTGTCTTACTGTTTATTGTAGGTTTAATATAACTAACATTTTTTATATATTGTAGTATTATGACATGGCTATTCAAGTTAAAATAGCTTAGTGAGATTTTATGTGGTTTATATTTATAGTGTAAATACTATATATTGCCTTGTCTTTCTTTGCTAAGTATAAATAGTGTAGTCGCTTATTATAAGTTAATAATATTAGTATTATAGCCGGAACGTTTTTAGGGTTGCTATTTGAAAATATATGCCTTATGAAGCCTTTGTTGCTGGCACATTTTGTAGTGATTTAGGTACATTCAATTAGGGACAGTTTTTTTCCTTGTTATCTTATTAACAAACAATTATAGTTAATATTATAATCAAAATTAAAAAGTGACTCTATTGTCTTTGTCTGTTAAAGCTTTAATCTATTATAGTTTGTAATTTTATGTATTTTAAAGAAAACAATTATATTGTAAAATGTTGTGTTATAATATATTGCTTAATCTTTTAAAATTTCTCATAAAAATATATTTTAAGTTTTGTAATATCCTATTATCAGTATATGATTTTTAATTTATACATTGTTTTCGATACGGGTTCTTTATACGGTACAAGTTATAACGAAAGATTACTTACTGATAGTCTCGATTGTTAAAATCTTTTTAGTTCCAATATGTTTTATATGTACATTATTAAATATGTAGATTCACGAATGAGGCTGTGGCGCAAAAACGGACTAACCCTCAAATTTTTATATACGGACTTCTTTGCTACAAATTATTTAAAACGGGCTTAAATTCAAAGCAAAATCGGTGTAAATCTGATTTAGCCAATTATGTAATAACCATTCAAGCATGTTTTTTTTTTTAATTCCCCAAATACATATTTGAGGGTTAGGCCGTTTTTGCGCTGAAAGCCTGAAATGTAAAACCAACGTCATGTAGAATGTTGCACATAGAAGTCTACACTTGTTAATACTATGATTTAACTTTAAATAGATATGTAATTTGTAAGCTGTTCAATTATATTTTTTAATTTAAGTTAGCACTTAGATGAAAATAACTTTTAATTTTCTGATATAAGTAATGAGTAATCATTTTAAATTATATAATCATAACGATGTTATGCTTGCTAAAATTTTAAATATACGATTCATAATCAAAAACCAGCAGAATTCGAACCCGCGACCAATTCTTTCTATATATATTTTTACTGTAATGGTCACTGTTAGATTTTCTTTTAAAAACTAATAATAATAATTACAAGTTTATCTGATTAGACTAAGATATTTTATATTAAGTTAAAGGTAAATTAAACATTTTGAGGTACTGAGTAAAAAGTACTAAGGTCATTTATTATGATTTTGTATTTGGCAGGTATGAAACATTTGTTCGATAATAGGTTCGATATTTTCAGGGTACTTTAAAGTGGTGATTTATTATCGAATTTTTACAAAACAATTTTTACAACTGTACCAATTATTGTAATTTTTAGCGTTATTTTTAGCAAACTTTTATCTAAAAATTATACTTTGTTTATACTTTATAGAAACTTAGTGATAGTAAGTAATTCATTTAAATATATAATAATTTTAATGTAGTATTTTAATTTACATACCTAATATGCATATAAAGAATTAAATGCTCAACTCTATTCATCCAGTCTAATTTTTAAAAAACGGATGACATCTTAAGACAGCTAAATATAAGATTATTTAAACGTTTTAAAATTATATTCGCATCATATAAAACCTACGGAAATTATTACATTCCGGTTTTTATTGTTGGAAGGCTTAAAAGGTAGCGCAGGTTATAGAAAATCGTCGTGTCAATACTGTCATGATATTAACATGTAAAATAGACAAGTACTTATTTTATTTCCGCTCTGTTAATTACGTACAGCGAAGACGAAATTATTAATTATTTCCAGTAGTTGTCACGTGTAACAGCTTTCATTGCTAGATTATAGACCCAGAATAATGTTCTATATTATGTGAAAATAATAACCAAATATAGTTTAATACAAAAGAATAAACAAAGTTGAACAGCAATTTTCAGAATGATAGAAATAATTATAGATTTCAAAACGTTTTGACTACGTCAATACTTCAATAGTACATCTTGTTTCAAGTGTTACGATTTTCTTATTAGACCTGAAAACCGGGTAATACATTGCTGATACATAGATTGTAGTCTATGGTAACATACAGATTTTTTATCCATATACTCACTACTCTTATGGGGTTCATGAAATGTAGGAATTGGTGTGGAATTAAAGAATTTTAAGCATTTCAAATGTTTTAATGAATATTACTTGTTCAGTAGCGCACATTAAATAGTAAACACTTGTATTAAATCAAATTAAATAACTATTCAACAATGATAATTAACGTTCATGCAAAAAAATCTTAAGTATCTCAGCAGTTTCTTTAAAAAAATATACAATTTTGAGGGAATCTTTTTTTTTAGAATAAAAATATGCACATTTTTCAAGAAAAGTAAATTCAAGTATATTAAAACAAAATAAGAACTTAATATATATCCAAGTAATTTTGATGTGAAAGACTCAATACAATATATGACTCGTACATTAAATGAGTTATAAGTCATTATTATGCAATGAAATCCAAATTGGAATTACAGAGATCATGATTTAGTTGATAATCAATAATGCAATTGAACGATATTACAATCCTGTTATTCATGGATATCTATGACTCAAACACATATAACAGCTTAATAGATTTTATATATCTAAGTTTAAAACGGAAAGAAATAAAAAAAAAGTATACATATGCCTTCTATTTAACTTACTAGTTGTAATTTAGACTGGAGATTACATCTGTGTAGTGAAATTTAAGAGAACAATATATTAATTTACATAATAGTGGTAAGTTTGTTGACATACGGTTTTAAAGGATTTCTGTAGATAATGTAAAGTTATATAGTTACCTTGGATTATAGATATTTATATAATCAAAGATAGTTACATTTAATCTAATATTATGTTGAAAGCAGTGACAGATCTGCATTGACTGTAGTTGTAAGAGTAGTATGACAATGTATTAATTGGGGAGGGGAGGGCGGTTTGAAATGAAGAAGACATGCATATTAAAATAAATCCAATTAAAATAAATGTTTATCTACCAAATCCTATACAATATCTACAGTCACATGCTGATCTGTTTATATTTACTTAAAAAGTACTTAAAGTATATCTAATATTTTTTGAAGTCTATCACATCTATAATCAAAATATTTACAGGTAAAATAAAACCATTAAACTACATATTACAACAAATATACATTCTTGCTTATAAATTTAATAAACCCGATTTGTTTCACAAGCAAAGAACTGATTAAGCACATTACCTAAAATATATCAAAATATTAAAACCCATTGATCAAAACTTTAATTAGAAGATGGTACTACAAAAGAAATCATAAAATAATAGATGGTAGGTGCCGTAATGTTTATTAAAGGAGGCAACACAACACGATGTCACGGTCATGGTTGGTTGGCCGTTACATGGTATAAAATAAAAGTAGCAATTTGTGTACATACACATCTAGTTCCAGATGTAACTATAAGTTTTGTTTAATCTATTTAACTATTTAAATATGTTAAAAGAAGTTATTCACGTAAACAAACCCGTGAGGTATGTTGTTAAAAGTACTTTGTATATCATAGAATAAAATAACGAATGAAGTAATACAATATATAGCATACCTATTATTATGACTTCCCATATGTAGTAACTACATGCGCCATGTTAAAAGTTACGATATTTATATAAAAATTGGGTTATAAATATCATATGTTAATAAATCAATTATAACTAAATGATTTCCGTGCTCGGCAATAGCTATTTATGGTATACTATTGCAATGCTTTACCTTTTCTACGATGACAAGATGATGACAGCCCCATATCTTTCAGTATGATCCCGCTAATGGTCAAAAAATAAAGTGCCATCCTTCACCACTTCTCAGATAGGTCAGACCGGTATCCAAAACTAAAACTTTAGCCAAACACTTTGGAATATGTTCAATTAACATATTGAACTGACTCTAACTAATAAGATTAAGGACACGTAGATGATGGCATTGCAATGCGTTTTCTCATTAGCATGAATTAACTACGAGTCACAACAAAGTCGCACTCGCAGATCATTAAAATATTTGTTTTCTTGAAAGGAATAAAGAACTGTATAGTAATAGCGTCTTTATAATGTAACAAAGTAAATATCGTGTTATTATTTTTGATGTTACCTCATAATAATCCCACTAGTCTATCAAAGGTGGTTAAGTAGTTTTTGTATTGCAATGAAGAATAGACCTAATCAATTTTAATATCTGAATAAACTGGTAAATAATTTTACTATTTAAACACTAACTCTACGGGCATAGTCAAGTAAGAAGAACAATGGAGTCCTGCTCTTATATACCAATAGTATACTTAATGGTAGCACTAACTGTGAGACAATCATTGTATAACTAATAATATTAACTACCAACATGTGGACGCATGATTCTCTATTGATTTAATAACTGTTATTATAACAAGCTTGGGACATTTTTAAGATAATCTTTACAAATAATAGAAATGCACATTCTTTAGAATGGTTTTAAAATGTATGCGGTGTTTATAAAACAGTAACACCATATCATCTACATTGTTATTTTGATATACTGATATAGTTATTTTTTGTGCAATTAAACTAAACGTAACACTACTTTGTCACTGTAACTTATATCTTCCTCCTCTGCTTCTTCTTCTTCCTCCTCCTACAAAAAAAAAACAATTTTTGGTAAGCATTTGACTTTTCTACCCAAGGACAGGACTCGAATCAGGGAACTCTGTGATATCATCTATTAACTAACAGATATTTCTAACTTTGCAGTATATGATAATATGGATAATATGCCACAACCAAAAACACCGATTTCTATGTTATTGTCGCCCCCCACCCGATAAAGATGGTTATACATTTATAAAATGCTAGATTCATCAATAGGGGTAGCTACACAGTAGCTCAATTGGCAGAGAAAGGGTACCCCAGATGTCGTAGGTCAGTGTCCTTGCCGCGTTGATAATTTTTAAATCTATGTTTAAACTAAATATGTTTATAGAAGTTTTTGAAAGTACAATTCAATATTTACATCAAATCCAAAGCAAGTGTCCACTTCTTTTTCTAGTTTGATTGTTCTATTCAATATTTTCTGTTTTGGAGTTTCAATCGGCGTTTCCTCTTCTTCTTCCTCCTCCTCCTCCTCTTCTTCTTCTTCCTCTTCTAAAAAGATATACAATTTTAGCTTATAGTTATTATTATCTTTTTCTTTTATTCAGCATTTAGTTTTAGATTGATAACATACCATAAAGATGTTAAGTTTATTATTAATCTGTATGCAGATGATTGTTAAACGACGAAGACGCATTCATTTGTCTGAATAGTTTTTTAATAGAAATAATATATAATGTACATATTTTTTTTTATTGATTGAGATTCAAAACACAGTCTATAACAAGACTCAATGTATATATTTTGTAAGTAGGTATGGCTAGAAACATCATTTTAAGTTTGTAATGTTGTTAAAACCTACATAATATATGTACAGTAGACTATGTACCTTGTTCCTCCTCCATGTATTCGGGCGCGACGACGGCCACCTGTTGCTCGGTGCCGTCCTCCAGCTGTATGACTTCCAGCACTACATACTGTTGGCCGTCCCCGTCTGCCACCGTCACTAGCTCGCCCCTTTTCAACTCCTTGTTGAGACCCAACTTCAATATGTCGTCGTCGGAATCTACCGCCTAAACATAATTGTGTATTAGTTTCATTTACATTAAGTTAATATTAAATTGTAATTATAATACTTTTACACACACTTATTTCAGATATATATCGCTATTTATTCCCAAAAAATAATAATAATTTCGCTTTAGAATATATGTAGTCAACAATTGCGATAATTCTAAGTATGTAAATACATACTTTATCACATATAAGACTCCTTGGGTAGTATAAATTAGCAAAGCTTTAAATTAAAAATGCAACGCGATAAATTTGTGCCTAATTCACGAAAATATATAAACAAGTTTGTTTTTTAACATGGATTCCAATAATATTCGTCTGATTTCAATGTAACTTTGAATAATTGTACTTCAAACAATAAGGTTTTTAAATAGTAACGATTCGTGTGTTTTCTGCATATTATTGGTCCACGCATTTTGTGCAGAATTTCAATTCAATTTTGACATTCATTTCAATTGCAAGTCAACATTAGACAATAAATATAAAACTCTGTCTAGTATTTCAGCACATAAGCAAATTATTATATTATAAAACATCGCAAGCAGCAAAAAGTTAGATACAAATTGAACCAAGAACAATTGCTAATTTAACAATCACTAAAATAGTAAAAATATTTTCTAAAGAATATTAGTGAAAATAATATTTTATTATGCCCTGCAATTCGTTCGCAATAATGAAAGCAATGCATTAATTTCACATTTATTTCTTAAAGCAAGTGCATTGTCTGTACAAGGACAAAAAATGCTGACATTAAAAATGCTGATGTAAATAGATTCCAATAAACCATCTCTGATTTCATTACATATTTATTTTGTTATATCATCTTTAATATTTGTTTGCTAAAACAAATTCGCATTGTACATTTGTTGAAAATGTTACGGTATATGTATGGTTTAGTTTAAAACATAACAAATATAACTTACTGCCAATTATGTATAATTAAATACGCTATTAATACTAATATATTGACAATTGTTGATGAAGTATAGTGAAGCAAAAGCATACAAACAAAATAAGAACACAAATCGGATATTGACAGTCCTTAATAAATACTAAACCAATTTTGATAAAACTGTAATAGAATGGCTAAGGGTTGCAATTCAATAAAAAAGAACTATAGAATCAAACAGTTCTAAAATCTTAATTGGAGAATTATAAATATTTGTAGCTACCTTAGAGGGTCCACCAGCAGAGTTCTTGATTTTTCGCTGTCGTCCGATCTTCAGAGCCAAAGCCCGTTCGTGGTGTCCTGAGTCAGGGTCATGTATGGCGAGGTGGCGGATGAGGTTGCCCTTGTGCGCAAATGTGCGCTTGCATTCGTGACAGGTGTGGGTCTTCTCCTTGGGCGGCTTGGGCTCGTAGTGGGGGTTGTGGTATAGGTTTTGATGACGACGGAGAAGTTGCTTCTGTCTGTGTGTTAACATTTGTTAATACTTCATCAATACTTTGAGTTATTTCTTAAACTTTCAAAGATTTTAATTGTGGTACATGTTTAAATTTACAAAAATAACGGGTTTGACTCGCATAAGTCTGGTATAACAACTGCGTTTCTTTTTCTGTGAACATTATTTTATTTTTGACTAATGAAAATGTAAAGTTTCAAATAAAACTTAAATTAAATTTAAACCAATACACAGGCGACTTAAATCGAAATAGTTTTATAAATGTAATTGCCGACATATAATTAAATACTTTTGCTAATATCGATCTTACCTAAAAGAGTGGTCGCATTGTTCACAGGCGAAAGGTTTTTCGTCTGTATGTTTTAGCATATGAGATTTAAGGTGACGTAGAGTTGTTGAAGCATATGGACATAGTTCGCATTTGAAACATTTTTCACCTTCATGGGTCTGCAAAAACAATTCTATGTATAAAAAAACAAGGAATGTCTTGTAAAAGAGTGATTTCTATACATATATATGAATGTATATTAGAAACATAATGCAGCTTATTTTTAATACCAACCTTGTTATGAATTTTGCATGAATACCGATCTGGAAAAGATTTCCCACATCGTTTGCATTTGAGTGGTTTGTCAGAGGTGTGCAGTTTTTGCACGTGAATACGAAGGTCTGTCTTACGACCGCATCGTGCCGGACAAAGCTCACACGCAAACACTGGCTTTTCTGATACTGTAGAAGCAATATTACCAATTAATATAAAACCAAAATTTTCCACAAAACAATCCAACATATCATACAAAGTAACATCTTACCATTGTGTATTAGTTTGTGAGCTTTAAGAGAATTAGATTGGGTAAAGCACATGTTGCAATGATCACATTTGTAAGGCTTTTCGCCTGTGTGAGTGCGCAAGTGTCGTTTTAGCTTGAATGTGTCTGGGGAGGCGTATGTACAATGGGGGCACTGTGGACAAATTATACTGGGTTAGTTTGACATTAATTTTATACTGTTTTAATCATAATAAATATAATTTACCTGATACGGCCGTTCACCAGTGTGGCATCGCACATGACGCCTTAATTTCGATAGTTCTACCGATGCGTAATCACATTCAGTGCATTTATGAGGTTTTTCGTGAGTGTGGCGGTATCGTACGTGCCGCACTAATTCACCTGAAAACAGAATCTTATTAATAACATATGCACTCAGATGAATATACTTTTATGGTAGTGTCCTCACCAGAAGTAGTAAAAGGGCTCTTGCAATATTTACAAACATGTGGTTTGACTCCATTATGCATATTCACGTGATTCTGTAATGACGCAACGGTCTTAAAGCCACGCTCACACACTCCGCACTTATGAGGTCTTTCCTCCGAATGCGATTTCATGTGGCGCAGTAATAGATACCTGAATATATAATATATCAGAAACTTTAATAAATATTAGCTATGTTTTCATGTAAATCTATAAATACAAATATATCTTACCGTCTATGACTGGTATAAGAGCAGAAAGTGCATGTAAAGTATGGACGCACATACTTATTTCTTTTGGATGTACTTTTAGTCTGAAATCAATATATATATAATGTAATATTTATAAACAAGAACTAATAAGATAATTTCTACATAAATTTTCATACCTTGGGAGCTTCCTCGCCATCATCTGACCCCTCTTCATTTGCATCTTCCTCTTCTTCGAAATTGTAAACATCTGTGCCCTTTTCTTCCTATGAGAGAGTATTTTATATTGTTATTATATATTATTGTGAAATTTGATTTTTTTATTATAGTTTACATATGGCAGTTAATTAACGTTTTTACAGTAAGTAGCACTAAAATATCAAATTACTAATAATAATCACTTTTATAGTAAATAATTGTTGTAAAAAGTTTACTATTTTTTTACGAAAATATAATATGCTATTTATACCTTTATGTGGATTAACTATTATTTATAGTGTTGGAAATAAAATCTGGACCTTTACAAGAATTATAATGTATGAACTGATATTTTGGAATATTCCATTATTGGGACATGTTTATTTATATAAAAATTAAAATTTATAGTAGTATATTATTATATGTTAAAATTATGAATAAAATGAGTGTGAATTATGAAATAATTAAAGGAGATGGAATTAAATGTGATTGATGTGAAAATGAATATTCAGTCTTATTTAGCATGTTCAATCTTCTAATGTAATCAAATTGAAGGTTGAATGAAGAACTTAAAACCCAAAAGCAATCACTGTAAATTATAATAATAAAAGAAATATGTTCTTACAAGTGTCCAAATGTATCAAAATAACATAAGTGATGAATGTCTCCTTCCCTAAATTATAATAAAAGATTACCTGATCCACCTTTATATTTATATTGACAACTGGTTTGCTTTCTTCTTGCATTACTAAAACATAGCTGACTTCACCATTTCCACTGTCTGATGGCACCAATGTGACTGTCTGGTAACCTTCTCCATCCACCAACATTTGAGCATCCTCGGTATTCTAAAAAATCATTCTTATAAGTATGCCTGGCATAAATTGTTCATTTTATGAGGTATAGTTTAGTTTAGTAACTACATTTTATCATTTACAATTTTATGTCCACATAAAACTCTTTAAGCAAATATTGCAACTTAAAAGCCATTTTACATAAAAGTATTATAAATTATAATAATAACCAATATTTCATAATAATTAGTAGCATGGTTATTAATTCCAAAATATAATATTTTGTTTTTGAATAATAATTATAGAGTTGATAGGGAAATAACTACTTCAAAGATATGTATGTGACTGCATATTATTTTTATTGTAACCTCAGTACATATCACCTCTTCGTCATTTTCCTGTGTAACCTCAGCTGGTAATGAAACAATGTTCTGGTTTTCTCCAGCTGGTTGGTAGTAATATCTTCCTTCTTCATCGACAAAGTAGGTAACCCCTGTATCAGCTTCCTCTTCACCCTCACCATTGACTTAAATTATAAATAATAGGTCTTTAAAAGAATACTGTGTTACAGTGAAATCAAAACCATTAACAAATGACAATTATAGATAAACCAAAAATTAACAAAAGTACATTCAAAAGTAACTAAATATACATAGTATCATACCGGCAATAACTGTTGTTGGTTCCGTTTCTTGCTCAAAAGTGTTCAAATATGTCTGCAAAATGGTTTTTCCCTTGGTTGTTTTCTTGTCAGGTGGTGGCATGGCTTTATAAACACAAATATGAATATTTAATACTATGATATTTAAATAAATAAACATTTACAGTGACATAGGGTAGAGTAGTATTAAAAATAAATAAAAAAAAATGATTCTAAAAAGGAATATATTCACCAGATAATAACGAAAGGGCTCGTCTTTTTTATTATATAAATAATCTAACTAAAGTGGTGTGCTTTAAGACATAATGTGACTTATCTTGAAAATGGTAACATCAGTACCACTTAGCACTTTTTAGGAATATCATATATTTTTTTTAGTAACGTTTTATAGTTCGACATCCGATATATTTAAATGCAAATGACATTCATTGCCGCCTATAAGATTTACTTATTCTGTGAAAAAAAATAACATCAAACATCATCAATATTTTTTTTCCAATTTAAAAATATTTTGAAGTACACATTTAATTTCATCATTTATCATATGTAATTGATGAAAATACCGAAAAAGGAGATTCCTACTGACCTTTTCAAAGCTTTTTGAATATAATTAAACCTAGAACTTTGGAATGATGTGAATTATTATACTGTTTTATTTGTGAAGATTACCATCCTTACATTCATTGTGATCAAATTATTGATCATTTTGTGATAAAAAAATGTTTAGAAATATAAAAAAAACCGTACCGGAATCGTAATCAAATAAACACAGGCCACTATAACAACTTCCTTGCCACGAAATTTACACAACAGGGTCCGCCATTTTAGGAACGAAAAGCAATATTTATTCAAGTAGACCCGAATCACTTTTTATAATTACTATCCTCTTCCTAAATAAATTATTTCACATACACTTTATATGATAATATATTACCGCCACTTGAAAAATGAAACTAATAGTAAAGATCACAGACGGCGCTGTCGTCAGTACAAAAATTGATTATATTACAAAATTTCTTTTGTCTTTGAGAATCTAATAAAAGTATAATGGCCTTGTTAGTATATTGTAAATGGAGGTAACGTTATTACAATCGCTTCATTGATATTTATCATGATAATTGATTAAATTATACCTGAATTTTGCCAAAGTAGCTTCAAATTTTTCTCAACGAGGGCGTTCCAATCAATTCTTTGAAGCGATTGTGACGCCGAAATGGCGGACACGAGAACTACATGACAGTCGCTAAGAATCGATGTTGCAAGCTGAAAAAAAAAAGGGAAAAGCGAATCGTCGTACTGTAATAAACTATGACGACCGCCTAAAAGTAATGAAAAAAATTATAAATGTATAATTCATACTCCATCTGAAAATTATTGAAACTTCTGGGAAACAATCGATGAAGGAAATTTATAAAATTGTTTGGCTATTTTCTTTTGTCCTCAATTCGCTAACCCAAATATTGATAAAGACTATAGTCCAACTTATTTAAGAGGTCCCGTTTGACGTTCCATACATTCATTTGAAGTCGAAACAACATTATGTATGAGTAACTCATTTCATTTTATTATTTTTTTTCGGTAAAACTACAAAATTCTGAATGAATTCTTATCTTATTACAAGGTTATATTATATACAATACAACAGGAAAACATTATATACAATTATCAGTTTTTTTTCTATACATCACAACAAAGTCACCGAGTTAGGCCTAACCGTGATAATATAATGAATTAAATGATCTTTTAAAATAGGTATGAATCAAGAGTTCTTTGAATTTGCGTAAATTTTTGTCCCAGTAGTGGTCCTTTCATTCTAATAAAAATTTTCTAGAAAAAAAACTCTAAACTGTATTCTCTGGAGAAATGGTATGATATTATAGTAACCAATTTATTAGAAACCATTCCTATTTTTTAACCTAACAGACTGTCAAACGGAACTTCTTCGAAAAGATACACAAAAAAAAGTAATTGAAAGTGACATTTAAGAAACATAGCATATTTTAAACTATTATATATATTTGTATATCTGTTTATCGGGGAGCCAAAATCCAAATCAATCTCGAAACAAATTTCGGCATTATTTTGACAAGCCACATTTATGGACAATAAGTATAGATATATATTTAGGATTCTTCTACTACTTTTAGGATTATTTTAGGTCTAAGGTAATTCAAAGGTGTTACTTTGTTAATATTTGCTAATTTGATATTGCTTAGTGGTTTTGTTTTATACTCAACTATCTAATATTTATTTTTATAGATATTTTCAAACATTAATATCGGTTGTGACATGTTTTCAATGTTAATCTATACTGCTAAGTTATAAACATTGGTTACGATTTTCGAAAGAAGCATAATAGATGTCACCACTGCCCCGATAAAGACGAATATGTATAGAATGCTTATTTCACCGACTTTGGCAGCGACACGGTAGCTTAATTGGTAGAGTAACGGGACGGAGCAGAGGTCGTGGGTTCTATAATTATTTAAATTATGTAATATTTATTACAATTTATAAAGGTACACATATACACTGTTAGGTACTTATATGAAAAAAGTCATGTGTAAGTTCTAGTGTAAACAACAGTATAAATTTTGTTTCCTCTGTTCAATTTATTGATAAATATTATAATTGGTCTTTAAAACAGTTACTTTTATATATACTTAGTAAAATTTCTCGCGAGAAGGCTATCGAATGAAAAAATAGTTATACAAAACAGTTCAGAGAAAAGTAACAAAAATATTACTCTTGAACCTAGTAAATTAGTAAAGATGTATCATTACGAACTACTACAAAAAATGTAAATATATAATTACAGGTACTGTGGTGTATTTTCAAATCCATTACTTAGAGTTTTTGTTATAATATATAGATATATCAGTAATATAATGTTATGAAGATACATATTTCATAATTTATTTCACATTATACGACAGTATAGAAATAGAATATTTATCGTTTATGGGAGCGATTATAAGGTATTTATATTAGGAGTAACACATTGAATAATATAAAAACTCTAAACACTTCTAAATATCTTTAATTGCTTTTAGAAACATGTAAATGTAAATGTAATACAGCGGATTTATAGAAGCCAAAAGTAGTTAATATAAAAGAAATTATATTATGAGAAGTGTTTGAGTGTTCATCAATATTAAGTTTTACTTAGTATCAATATTCATAAAGAAATATCGAGAGATATCATTCTAAAAGCATTCTAATTTTCACCGCGGAATAATTGTGTTATGGCCTCCAGTGCATCTGACGTCACTACATCGCTTTAAAAGCGCCTGAATAGAAAATGTAGCTAAAATTATGTAAATGATAATTTGCTTATTGAGATACATTTTTTTTTATCTTATAAATGATTGAACTTAATTAAATCAATAGGTGAATTGAACAGTTTTTAATCATACCTAATATATATTTTTTTTATTGAGCTTATCCTAAATCACAGATATTGGGACCTCCTTTTTAGTACTAAATTATTTAGTTTTAATAGTGATATGAAGCGAGACCTCATCTTAGATGCTAATTCTTCTAAGTTACTAATCTAATTTATCTAATAGTACTTTTCAATCAAATAAGAAAATAACCAATTTGGCCACAAACCTCCCCAGACTCCAAGAGGTCGAAGGGTCGAGCAAATGGCCCTTAAATAAGCGATCGTTACCAAATCAGCTTCTTCCTATAATAGAATAGAACTGAAGCTGTTCCCCTATATCAAAAGTAAACAGAGCTTTTCAATCTAATCCCTGGAACTTCTTCCAAACTCAGGGTATCTAAATGCGGAAGGAGGTTCAACTTCTTAAACTTCACACTCATTGCAATTTGATTCATTGGATATCCCCATTAATTACATAAACTGGTTCTACAAACTGAGTCCATAACGAGGTCCCATCGTCCAGGACATAATATATCTTCTGTTCAAGAGATGTTTATGGACCATGTGGGTCGAGAAGGCTGGCACTGTATTGTTTTTAATAAACCTTTTACCTTACTTTAGCCTCATTGGTATCCCACTATTCCACTTTATACAAAATACCACTTCTATCGCTTCTTTGGCACTTGGTCTGCCTTCTCATTACATCTCATTCATTAATGTTTATGTGAGGGGGAAACAACTGGATAATTATATTTATGTTTAACACACATAACAATTATTATTTTTTTATACACATATAACAAAGGTTCAAATGTTGTAATTAGTTCACAATACATAACAGATCAATATCCAAACTGCCCGCGTATATCTAGTTCTGCGTCGGAAAAAGCTACCCCACAACCATTTTCATGCCTCCATCCAATGTACTGCATACGTAATGTAAGGCTCGACCGGGGCGCTGGTGGCGCCGGTGGCAGCACCCTCTAACAGATAGCTAACTCTAACCGGAAACCTAATCCTATCATATCCAGCTGTCTTTCATTCATTCCTTAGTTCTCAAGGCTGACAATGAATCAGCAATTATTCATATTTGAAGGTGTATATTTTTGATGATATTCAATTACCATATAGGCAGGCACTTCTTATTTTTATTTTATTAAAATAAAACAAAACCGTTACAAAATAGGTGGGGAGGTAGCTACCTACCTCCCCACCTATTTTGTGTTTTCTAATTCTACATATCTAATTATTATCTAAGTAGGTTTTATTATTATGATTATTTAATATAATTCTTTGTAGATTCTGACTGCAGTATATTTTGCTTGTCAGTGAAAACGATACATTATGATTGTACCTATATAATATGTTGATGTTATCAACATTATTTAACATCTTATACCATAAAGGCATTTAAAATTTTTATTAACTCATGAATATTTTTGACCACTGCTAGCAACTTTATCAACTTTAATAAAATCGTTGTCAGACAGCAACAAAAACACGACGTATATATGAAATATGTAGTTAGTTTGAGCCTTTGTTTCACTCACCGGATGGAAAATAATTATAACGACACGAGTTTAGACGTTAACCGATATTGTATGCTTTAATAATATTAAATGTAAAGGTCAATTTAAAGTCCCATGAGAGTTGCATTTTTTTGATATCTAAATTAAGATTAGTTAACATTAATTATATGTAATGAAATACATATGTACCTTAAAAATTAAAAATAAAAATTTTTGAGTTAAAAACACGACTCTGAACTCAAAACAAGTTCTTAACATTTAACTTTGTCTGTTGATCTATTTGTTTGTTGGTGCATCACGGAAGGGGGAGGTAGAGGGGAGCAGTCGAAGTCACTGGCAACTGTAGGCATATACCCACTAATTTCTAAACTGTATTCGTATGGTTATAGTTACACCGATGAATAGGTACTCAATGAAAATGAATTAAATTATATTTACATTTTAAGCTCCCCTCCCAAATTCGGAGGTCCCCTTAAGATTTGATAAAATCTTACTTGTAATATTAACAAGTCCACAATTCAAGTAAATTAGTTTATCTCGAACATTTTTAAGACAAGTATGCAGCCAATTTACCCTTGTCAAAAAATAAATTATTGCAATCGAAGAAGATTCTCACATTATGTATAGGGTAGAAATTCATATCAAATTACATTATACACCCATGTTATAATTTCTACCCCTCAATACCTAGACTCGTATCCATAGTCTCATAGAAATGTATTGGTTCGAAATTGGTAAATTATGAACTTAGCTCAGGTTAATGCATCGCTCATGTCAGCAGCAACTCCATAATATAATAGGTATGTAGTAGGTAGGTGCTGACAATCCAGGCAATCGGGGGAGGGGGGAAGGGGGTAAAAATGGATTGGAAAAGGAGTACTTGAGTTTGACAAAATGTATTAATTATATGTATTTATATGTTTTTAATGGTCATTAAACAAGTATATTCGTATAGTAGGTACCTAAGTATTAAGTATTAGTAACTGCCATAATGACAATTTTTTTAGTGTATTTGTACAGTACGTACAGCACGTACGTACACTGTTCTATTATTCTTCCATACAAGAATTAGTCGTTTGCAAATTTCATATTTTGTATAGTTCATATATGCGCTGATGGTCATATTTAGAGATATAAACGATTTAAGCCGATTTATTAAAGTGAAGTGAGTAATGTATTTTTATTTATTTAATGAAATGAAATTAGTCTAGAAAAAATAAATTATTAGCTAGGGGTCTTTTTTAATAATGGTAGACTTGGAATATGTCATTCAATGAATCTAGCAGTTAATCAAATAGATTCATCAAAACCAAAAGACTATTCGTCGTATAAATTGATGAATAATTATTTTGACACGCTCTATTTCATTAAGAAAAGTACTTTACTGGACATGTATATAATCTTTATTAATATTCTGTCCATCAAACTAGGTATCTATATTAGATATTAATTTGGAAAACTTCCATTAAACCGGAGTTTTTCTGAGTCTGAACAGTCTGAATAAAACAAAAGTTAGAAAAAGAGCATTTATTTAAATGACAATATATAATGAAGAATTCGAACTAACAACTATACTTACCTACTTTTAGAATATCCGGAAAACATCTTAAGTCAAATACTTTTGTTTCCGGACGGTGCCTAAAGTCTCTCAACAAGTCCATATGGCATCACCAGCACTAGAAGATGGGTATGGTCTAGAATCTAGATTATAGATACTTGACTCAAGATAGAATACAACTGTCACAATAATACAGCTATGTTACATTATTATTGTCCAAACACAGACAGGTTTCAAACAAATCTTATCACAGCATCAACAATACGAAACAAAAATTATATAATATTTTATGCCTAAATAATACATTTCCATCTCAACCTAGAACTATTGTTACAGACAACTTACATGTTCTGAAAGATAAATGCTGTATATATAAAATAGGTACTTATAACATTGGATACTGAAATGATATTACCCTGATACAATTGTAACATCAGTTGAAAGTCATATAATGACTTTATTAGCTTGTTTAGAATTAATCATGATATATTTCAATAAACTTTAAACGAAATTAAGGCAACATTTACAGATATAAAATTTGCAGTAGTTAATGAACTTAATGTTGAAATTTAAAAAAAAACAGAGGGATTTTCTGATTTAACTTTAAATCAATTATAATTGAATTGTGGAAAAAAAAAACTACATATTATAAAACCCTTCACTAAAGGAAGTTATAATAAAACATATCTTTTTGTATTCACTTATAACGATCTACGGTGGGATGTGTCTAACAAACTATAAAAGCGTAAATCAAATGAAGTTTTCTATAAACAGACAGAAACGTCGGTATCGTAATAGTTATATCAGCACCTAGCTGATTTAATGTAATGTAACGTTCATAAAGTGACCTCAAAAATAAACCAGCAACACACCAATTATAAGCTTCATTTTGCTTAAGCTAATCTACTCACCTTAAAATATAATAGAAACGAAATAATTTAGTAACAATAATTATCTTAAATCTAAAACAATTTTTTCTTGCAATACAATAAACCTTAAAAATTAAAGAAAGAGCTTTCTTAATACTATTATAATTTATGAAGGACTTAAAACACGAAAATATAAAAACACGAGAACACTACGGATACCATTTTTAACAATCGCAAAGCAAACAGCAACTAACAAACATTTTACATACTTATCAAAGAACTCAAACATTACCTACCGTCTTGGTTTTTAACAAATGTTATTATATTGAACACAAACATTAATTAAAGAGTTTATATTCGTTAATACTTTGTACATGCATATAACAAAAATAATATTAAATCCTTCTTTGTTGGGTAATAGCATCTTTTAATTAATTTAGTATCTTTCTTTGAACAACCGAAATGAAGAAAACAAATAATATTACTATGTACAACAGTATTATAATTATGTTTTCGTTTGTAGGTAAGACACATCGCATTGCGCCAGGCAGAATATATACCAGAGATGTTATATACTTTAGCAAAATAATTCGCAAGAAAATCGCGTAAGTTTCTGCAAAACTTAGCAATGTGATATGTCCTTCCTTACCTACAGGGTACTACTGGAAGAAAGTTTTGAAGTGCCAGCCTATGATAAAAAAAAATACAAACATTAGAAAATATAACAAACGTAACCTAATAATAAATTATTAAGAAAATAAAAGATAAGTACCACATGTGTAAATGCTTAAACAATTCGACCAAAAAAAGAAATGAAATAATCTCCTCGATCTCATTCCAGAGACTTGCGATCAATTATATTTCCGCAGCTTGTGGTCTTTTCGTGTGGGTTCTCATATGCCTCGTAATCATGTCTCGACGACAGGCAGCGTAGGGGCAGGCTGGGCAGCGGTAGGGCTTTTCACCGGTGTGAGTGCGCTGGTGCGTGGCGAGATGGTCTGAGCGTGAAAATACCTGTCCGCAGGCGGAACAAGAATAAGGTTTAACACCACTGTGCAATCGTGCATGACGGGTTAGCATATCAGAACGGGCGAATCGTCGACGACATATTTCGCACTCATATGCACGGGCAGTCTCCGGAGCTCTGTCTCGGTGTCGAGATGCAACATGTTTGGCAAGACGATCGTGCACAGCGAAAGTTTGACCGCACGTCTCACACATGTACCCGGTCGTTTCATTGGCGACTTTCGGGGTCTCAGCTTTCAAAGAGAGATCGAGAGGTGCGTCTTCGGACGTCTTTGACTCGTTGCAGTTGGAGTCGAGCATGAGCCAGCGAGGGTAATGATTGTTGTTACGTATCTGAACAGCCAGTTTATCAAGTAGTCGTGAGAGCCGACGACGTTTACGCATATATTTTGGACTGTGTGAAACTGATGCTGTTTCCGCCATACTAGCCGCAAAGCCGCTGGTGCCTTCTCCGAGCCCTGGCGGCTCTAATGGCGCATGCCAACCTGTAGACAAGGAAAACAGACATTATTGCCAAATACTAAAACACTAAGTACATAGTTATTTAGTAAAAAAATACAATTTTGATATGTATTAATTGTAAATATCTATAGTAGGATTTACCTATTTAAAAAAAAATACCACAAAAAATATAACAAAACACGTGTCTACATTGCAATTAAAACCACACGACTGAAGCCAGAGTCCTTAAACTTCAAGGCAGGTGATGTTTTTTCTTTATTTACTGAACGAGATGACAAAACATAGGCAAATAGCGATAATGTATTGCACCTTTAACGCATCTGTTCATTGAATGTGATGGGCGCGACCCTTATCCTTACAGCCCGATTGGTAATGCAAAAATACTTTTGGACCAATGAGATGTCTCAGCGGCGCAACAAAAGAAATCCCCTAAAGTTTAGGGAATGGATTCAAGTGCGAGTATTTCTTTAAGGCGTTGCTAATAGAATTATTGACAAGTAGAACGAAGGGGTCCATGAAGTGTAAGCCGATCTGTTACTAAGAGGTTTGACTTTTAATGTATAGATGGACAATTTATATCAAGGATTTATATAAATTATTAGTTTATTTTATATTAAATTAATTTAGTCACTTATTTGTGAACAGAAATATTTCTCAACATAATTTAATGATTGTCAGAAAAATACGTTTTATAGCTAAAATATTTGTAATGAACAATGTTACATACAATATTGGAACAGGTAACAAAATAAGTATCTAACAAAAATAAAATCAATCAGAAAGTGCTCGAATGCTGTTACAAAGATTTTTATTAATTTAATCTATACATTAGTCTCTTTTCAATACATGTTTAAATATTATTGTCTCTTTTCAAGTTAAGTTAATAATTTTAAATAGGTATATTTATTCCACTAATAATCGCTGGGGTAAATCTTAGGTAGGTACTAACATTATAACCGCGAAACTTTCATAGGATATTTGGATGAAGGTGTATTCGTTTCACGCGCAACTTTTGTTTGGTTATTATTTATTATTGTAATCAATATATAATATACTTATCACTGTGGAACGTTTGCTCACTGGCACTGCGGACAGTATTTTAGCTATAATTGGAATAAATAAATTTAGAAACACATTGGGCTGATTTTTATTTAATCTGGTTTAATAATCCCAAATTGAGACGTCATAGATCTGTAGTTTTGGAATAATGTTCTAAACTCTCCCTTAAATACCTAGTAACTGATACTTATTAGTTCTGTAGGCTTAGAAAGTTCTGAGAATTCAAAGAATGAACATTACGAGAAGTCTTTATTATTATTGTTTATCGTTTAACTCTCCAAAACAACATCAAAAAAATACCGATCTTTAAGATTTAAGGTAGTATACCAAAATAAGCTATAATAGCTATATATCTATTTAATAGCTACATCTTAAACATATAGCCGTTAATCAAACAATCGAAGTTTTTTGAGAATATAACAATTTATAAATCTGAGAACGGAGCAACAGAACGGCGGTTTGTTGGGTAGTTACAACTTATTTCGAAACCATACCGTATGACCTTTAATACCATTACTTAGCTAATAGTATTGTTTGATATTTTATATAGATTTTTAATACAATCAATGCTATCTCGTAGTTCTTTTTATTTGTTTTCGCGGACAATACCGGTGCCTCGATGAGACAATTTT
The DNA here is from genome assembly GCA_963555665.1 of Dircenna loreta. Lineage (NCBI taxonomy): Eukaryota > Metazoa > Arthropoda > Insecta > Lepidoptera > Nymphalidae > Dircenna > Dircenna loreta. The sequence continues at coordinate 5,808,468 of OY743092.1, read as the reverse complement.
AATGAACCAAACGTTTTTTGAAATTTTGATAGATTATTGTTTTATAAGCTAATAATTAGGTGTATTGCTTGTATATTTAATGTGTATATATTAGATATATTTACATAACTACGTAACATACATGTTTCACATAATCCGTCCTGTCAATCTCGCGATTCGTGAACAAACACAAAGAGTCTCTTATTCACAACTCTCCTCTGCTTTTTGCACTGTCTCTATCTATTGCATTTTTGTATCGAAGATGCACTTAGAAGCACGAGAGCCGTGTTGCGTACAGTGAACGGTACGTAAGGTCGGCGGGTCGGGCGACCGCGGACCGGTCCCGCCGCCCCCGCGCTTGCATGGAAACATTGGACATTCACACACGAAACGTAAATTCCTCTTCATGCACACGACACACGTTCATCTCACTGCACGCATCGCGAACGACTGACCTGACAGCCGGAGCGCCGCCCTCGCCGCCTTCACTCCACTTGCCACCTGCCACAAGTGGCCGAACGACTCGCTACGCATGCCTGCTCTAATCGCGAAAATATTGCCATGAATTGTCCATGGCCTACGATCAACGCCATGGATAGCTGAGATTGCGTAAGCGCAGCGCTAGAACTTGAAAGATTCTCCGGGTTTCGAATATTAGTACAAAGTATTTGTTTAACAACGTTTTGGAGTTAGAGAAACTAAAATCGTCTCGGTAACAAACATCTAAACTGTGCGTAGGTACATTTTTTTCCATATTTCAATTTTCTTATTTTTAATTTCATCTCTACCTACCTATTCATCTTTTTTAACAAGATAGTCTTATTAGAAAACATTTTATTTTCCATTTTCTTTCCACAAACCTAATAATTAGTATTCATATATGTATGTATATATTTATTTAGATAAATTAATAAATCGTAAACATACGGAATATATAATAATTCAAAGAAAATATAAAAATACTTTAAAGCAAGTATAAATATGCATTTCTTTACAAAGGAATCTATATAGAGAAATGCATGTGCTTCGTAAGCTGTTTGTACATGAAGATCAAACGAATGCTAAAAATGAGTAAAACTTTTAAAATACTTTGTAAGCGTGACATAGAAATGATTTATTATATAAGTAATTAGTTAGATTTAAATACATACTTAAAAATAACCATCAAATCAGATGAATATAATATAAATATATTTCTCTAGTCTTAGACAAGTCCAATAATTGAACAATCTATACATACCTATAAATCATATTTCATTTACTGTATTTTAGAGAACTTATTTTTTTTCAAGTGCTCATGATATGTATATACATATCATGAACACGTGTATATATATATGAGATATGCATGATATATATATATACATGATTCCAAGACATAAGATACCTTATTTTTGAATTTTCTCCTGTCATGTCACGTTAATGGGACTTTCAAGAGGAGATAGAGGAGTCGGTAGGGCGTACATGCGTACATAGGATACATTTTATCCCAGCATTATTTATAGTTTCATCTTCGAAATCATAAATCCGTTAAATTGGAATTTGCCTATCTATACTAATGAGTAACGCCCAGTAGGTATAATATATTCAGATGCAGAAATCTACAAAAACTGAAAATTAAAAAGATACAAAAAAAAAACAAAGTTTTTTACCTACACGGCGCGGTCATCGCAGCTGGCAAGTACTAATAATTAATAATACGCAAAAGTATTGTTTAAAACGTCTGCGTAACATTTCTAATTAAAGGTTAAATTATATAACTTCGTACGTAAAATACAATTATTATTTACTGCATTTTTTTTTCACATTTTGCATTAATAATTTCATATTCCGATCGAGGAAGCACGTCTCTAAATTTAGCCTATCACTTAACTACATCAGTATTTATAAGAGAAGGCAATGAGACAATATATGAAAATATATTCTGTATATACCTACTACTTGAATATCATCTTTCTTCATCTTCACGGTTACGAATAGACGTCGCCGATGAGTGTGAAAGGGAAGTTTTGACCCTCAAAAGATCCAAAATATATGTGGTAACTTATTACAAATTATCAAAATTGCCTGATGATGATCTATGTAACTTATCTATAAAATTTTATCAACTGTAGCTTAATTGTGAAATTATTTAAAAAACTATATAAACATCATAAACAAAAACTCACCTGACATATTCAAGGTTCTAATATCAGATTTTTGAGAATCGAAAAGAGCTTGCATTTTTCCTAAATAAAAATAAACAGCAACAAAATCACTCGACACACAAACAACTTAAATATATTTACAACTAAGATAGAAAAAAAAAATCAGCGAAAGTAGTGATGTAGCACGCGCGATGTCTTCTCAACGAATGAGTCCCGTTATATGAAATCAGTGCTAGGGTAGAAAAATAATAAGGCCAAGTTTTATTATTGTGTAATATGTAATGAAGTCTAAGAAGGGTCCGAGAGTTAAGCAGATGGGGGTCGCGTGAGAAACGGCTTAGCAACCCTACCAAGTACCAACTAACAGCTGTCTTGACAAATCGTGGGTGTATTCTATACTAAGTGATGGGTAATCTATTACACTTTGACATTCACGCCTACTGTTTATATTGAGTCGAGATATTCAGATTTATGTGAATAAACCACCAGTAATTATTATTTCAGCAAAATCTAATATTATAATACGCTTTTAATTATTTATGTGGAATTCGAAAACCTTGTTTCAGAGATTCTTTTGAACCTTAATTAAATCTTTTATTTCTGTTTCATTTTATAAAATACGGTGCCATTAAGTTATACCAATTTCTTATTTGCTTTATTTTTTATTATTTCTTTAAGACAATGTGAATCGTGTAAATAATATTATTGTTTGTTAGTCTGTCACTGGATAAGTAATTCTATATGAATGTAATTTTATAGATAGCAATATATATATATTTTTTTTTTAATTTATTAAAAATGTTAAAGGAGGTTAAATATAAAACCTTTATTGCAAAATAGGTTCCATGCGTTAATATTTCTACAGAATATGGTAAAAATATTGTTTATTGAAGTAGGTAGGTCTATATTAGGCCTTCCTTACCTTCTTCCGCGTAATATAGACCGTAAAGGTATTTTAAAATTTAAGTAAATTTGTTTGTCTTCTAATAAAGTTTTTAACTTATCAAACTACGAATTATTATTCATTCATGCTAATGCTAAACAATATGCTTATATTATTTTTTTGTTAAAGACAATCATAGAATTAAATTACATAGAAAATGAATCCAAAATATTCTCAGATAGATAGATTTAAAGGTTTTTTTTATTTTAAGTTATCTGCGAAATCAAGTACTAAATAGTTCTAGAACGGATCGAAACTTCAAATCAATTATCCACGGAAGAAAATGTTTATACATAATATGTTAAAAGATTTATCATATCTAATTGTTTTATATTTTTTAAATAAACTATCTTTCGGGTAGATAGAACTGCAGATTCTGATATAAATGTAAGTATAAAGAAATAAATAAGTAGCTCCTAAGCGGATTTAAAAATGTTGATGTTCTATAAATATATTTGTTAGAAGAATGATTTTAAGCCGCTAGAGATCTATCTTTTAACATTTTGTTATTTTTCTTCAGTACACCCACACATTCACAAACGTAACCTCATCATTATTTGACATTGATAATTAGATATTAACCTCCAGAAGTACGTATTATATTTCTTAAATTAAAATATACATTTATTTGGATCCCTAGAAACATATTTGTATATCAAAAGTGTACAATCATATACGTCAGACAATGGATTTAATTAACGTTATCATACATAGATTTTTTTTAAACATCGGTACTTTGAAGTCAAAAGAAACCTAATTAATATAGCAATATGTATAACAAAAAATATTATCTTAATATAGATTGGTAATTGGTATCTAATTAAAGAACAGATTTTTATTCCACTTGTTTTTCTCGTAAGCCCTCAATTATTTTTAATATACCTACATTATTTATATTAATATCCTATTTATAAGACTCTTTAACGTGAAATGTACGATTCAATTACGGTATAAATTCTATTCGATTTTCTTTAACTAACTTAAGTAATTAAGAAAGGAAAACCTTGATATAAAAAATATATTAAAGTGAGAAGTGTGACCTTCGTGCGCCCACGAATCTGCACGTGCACCCTCTTGTCTCACACCCAATAATGATACCGACTATTATATGGAATATTTCAGACCTATAAATAAAAAAAATATTAAGTTAAATATTACGTACAAGGATTGAACATTACCAAAATAGGGTAGAAGATTTAGAACTTCAGAACCTCAAAACAATTTACCTCATTTCTTTTTATTTGTTGATAGTTTAGGTACATTTATAATTTAACTATTCATAGAATTTTGATGTAGAACTTATTCTTATAATTTTGTAACATTTTAGTATTTTTTTTACTTTTTTCTTTGGGATAACTGGTAAGAAATGCACTGTAGCATTTAGGTCGCATTGAACATAAGATTAATAAATAAATAATGTTTTTATTTCAAAATGTTTCAAATAATAAAAAAAAATTTTGTTTCGTATCCATGTATTATGCTATAAATGGTTACATTAGATCAAAATATTATAAAATCATAAGAATTGTGTTACTTTTACGTAAAAAGATGAGGTTTTAAGTGTGACAATACCTCATATAAAAATCGAACAATTTTATAAAAGATGTCGACACAATAAAGAAAAAACAAATGCGATCGGTTCAATAATTTACAATATCTATATTTTTTTTCACAGACACTACTCCTTCATCTTCATAAATAATTTGCCTGATAATTTCTTGGTAAATCAATTAACTTTGATACCTATCCACCTGTTTTGTTTCTATTATCAGGCATTTATTTTAGACAGTAATATATAATCGATACTATATTTAATCGATGTTTTTATTGTAAAGTCAGCAACAGTATACAATTGTAGCATAGTTGTAAATAGTACGGTCCCCCACTTTTGTTGCGTGGCGCTCTCACGGCTGACACCTGGCCGAATATTGGGCAGAGTTTAATTAAATAACTATTTAAGTGTCTCTCAGATATAATAATAGATTTATTTAATAATTATATTTAAGTTAAATAAAAAAAAAAAAATTTATACAACTTTTTTTTTTTTTTTAGCTATAGGTGATAGGCAATTACTAATTAATTAATTTAATATTAACTATGTGTTTTAGAATTATACGATAGCTTAATAATATTAATATAACATTAAATAATTCAACATCTCAAGTCTCAATCGTGGGAATGTTACCCCTGTACTGTTTTGCAAATCGCCCTCCGCCTGCTAAAAGTGTGTCCTAGGCGTTTAGGGGAAAGATTTCTCACGATTCACACCTGCGTGTGCCCTCCGCCTTACTGCCGTCTAATAATACCTTGACTGGTCAACTTTTACTGTTATGGAGTACTGCTACTTTCTGTTTCAGACACTTTTTTAATTTGTGACCGGGAGTATTATGGTTTAAAATGTCTGTAAGCATGTACAGTCATGTCAAACTTATTATAAATCTATTACTTTAAATAAATCGATCTATTTTTGATTCTATATTTATTTAAAATATGGGAATATTATTGTTAGCGACACATACCTATATGATCAACTTGTAAATTTCCCTCCAAAATAAGACAAGTAAAAGATTCGTGGCAAAAAGTTTAGAGTAAAAATTGCTTACCGCGAATGTTCCTAGTGTGATGATGAAATTAAAAGTTTTTTCAAACATGATAACAATTAAATAACAAAGCCAAGTACTTACTACTTTAATATTATTTTATTATATTCATCAATAGGGTTGTAACTGTTAATATATCGAATATTTGGCTGTAGATACCTACGCTTGCTCCTCTTAGGTATACCTACTACGAGAGGTTTTTTAAGGGCCAGTTAGCAAACATTACCTGGCAGATATCAGATAAAGTTGTGCCTTGTATGAATATAGTTGTGAATGAGCTTAAGAAACACTTTTATCAAAAGATAGTGACTTAATGTCACATTTATCTTTACAAAACTTTTGCATATTGAACAAAAATTAAAAAACTAAATATTACTATATATTCTACGGACCAAAATAAGTGTTACCTATTGAGTTGTTTCCATTCAAATCAAATACTATTACATTACGTTACATTATTCTTTGAAGATTAACTTTAATTGTGTAAAAGGATTTTTTTAATTCTTTATTTAAAAAATATGTCAACAAATATACTGAAAATTTTGTCCAACAATTTTGACTCAATCAAAATCTGCACATTCAGTATATATATATATATATATATATATATGTACATTCAGTATACATTCATGTAGCAATGCATATATATTTAGTTCATGAAACAAAGTAAAAGTCGCTAGCAATAGTATGTAATAAAAATCAATATCGGATAAATATAGAATTATTCGAACCCACAACTTAACCAAACATACTCAAATCAATAATCCCATTATTTTTAAGAAAATCGGTATGGTAGATAACATTTGAATTAAAAAAAAGAACGATATCGTCCATATTTTATCTATTTATTTGCTCTCAATAAGTTATATCGATAAGTTTATTCTCTCTCTTTATTAAAAAACAAACTGACTACACATTCTTTAAATTTATATTTCTAACCTAACCTAAGCCTACATAAACCTATAAATAATGATTTAGTATTTTTAAACTAGTTTTTACATTTATATTTAATATATATATTACTAAGTAACTATACACGTATTTATAAAAAAACAGTTAAATAAGTAAATAAATTTATTATTTATAGATAACGGCGGCGTGGGAAAAATACGAAATAGGTAAATAACCAGTAGGCTATGCTTATCACTAAAATTTAGATTATAGCACAGGTAGGCAATTGACTATTTTACATATCGTAATATGTAGATTATGGATCTTGATGGTGAATATGTACTAATATTATAAAGCAAAACTAAAAATTATCTTGAATACTTTTTATATTGCTATATAACATTAAATTTGTCGTTTTTTGTAACTAATAGTTTTTATTTCCGTATTTTATGTAAGCAGGGTTAAAAAACGAGGATTTATACAATATTTAAATTCTTACTTATTCAGATTTCAGGCGTTATTGCATTCCTAATTAAAAAAAGATAAGATTTTAGTAGGTACCTAAGCAGTTGATAATTAAAAACATAGCTTTAGCGTCAGATTTGAACACCAAAAACGAGTTTATGGTGATCTAGAAAAATCATCTTTAAAAAGCCTGTGTTAGTGAAATCTATGGAAAAGATTCGTTGACATCTTTTCATAAATTTGGATTGATTTTGGATCAAAGTAACCAATAACAATGTTTTGGTTATTGCTAGGTACAACTTACCTATGAAATATATATATCACTCTAAAATTATCAAGTTTTATTAACAATATCGAAAACTAAACCCCTATAGACGCCAGTCGAACTTTATTAAGTTTTCGGTTACGAGAATACCAACGTGTTTCTATTCGGATACATGATTTAAAATTTATTGTTCGAATTTATTATTCAAATCGCTGTTCTTTGTAAAAAAATAATAAATGTCACGTAAACATAAATAAGTAAATACCTATAATATGTTACTTAAAGGTTTAAGTAAAAATATTCGTTTCATATAAAAGTTATCTTAGGAAGCAAAAACAAATTCAATATTTTATTTTGTTCTACGACATATTTAAAAGTTCACAGAGGACACAACCACAATATATTATAACAAACATAAAATACTAATTGTTATAACAATATCAGTACAATAATTCAAATAATAAGAATAATAATATAAGAACCGCTCTCACGAACCGTTACCTGATTTTCTTTTCAATCTTCCCCCTGTCTTGCGTGGGGATCAGCGGCGGGGGATCGCGGAGTCATAATATTCTCACGTGGAAATTAAAAGTAAACTGTACAGCTGCCAGCTATATTAATGGATGCGTAATATAAAGAAAACGTTTTCAAATACTTTAATATAATGTTTATTGTGATGTACAGATAATTAACAGGACATAATATTTTGCTACTTAGTTATAATATTTTATTGTTGTTTTTTATCTACGATCCACAAAAATTCAACTATAATTTACAAAAATTGTTATGCAAAATTTAAACTTATATTTTTGTGGACCCTAAGTAAGAAATAACATTTGAGCTATATTTTAGTTAAAAAAACCTTTTGCCCTAATGAACACAGAGATGCTTTAACACCTCACAATTCATTGGCAATAGCGTTATTATTACCATACTTAGTATATCTATTAGATTCCTTTAACAAGCGTTTAAAGGAATTTATAGCATTCCTAATTAAGATTTCGCAAGTAATCTATAAATGAACAGCGACTCAGCGCTGCCGCCAGACAATTATTTTAGTCTACAAATTCTAATTCTAAAGTCCACAACTCAGTCCGACTCCATGCCAACCATTTTTGATATAAAAGGCGTGTTGTCCAGATAATCTTGATAATGTATATTCAGCCCCAGAATTAATATCATAGATATTTTCTGGACCGACTATAATAATAAACCTATTTATTATAACTGCTGTTAAAAAATTGTAAGAAAAGAAGGAGTATCGTTGAAGTTATTACATATATAGTTTTTTTTTTGTCATGTCTTTGCTGTTAGCCCTATTGGCTGTTACAGCGTTATTTAATTTAAATTTAAGTAAGTCGTTATTTAATTTAAAGTAAATGGTTAGGAATAATTATATAACATCATACTTTTAAATGAATAAGAATCATTTAATGATGTTACTTAGTTTAACATTGCTTATGATTCTTCCGAAATGTATATACTATTTCCGGTGAATATTGCTTTTTAAAGTTGTCTAGGAAATATTACTTCGACTCTCTGGAGATTCTGCCTAAATTTAAACAATTACTTATAAATCAATTCCTTGTATTTTATAAAAGATTGTCTAAATTCACGTGTGTGGGTGTGCCTTAATCATACAACATCTATTTACTATGAAACAATATTTTTTATTTTTTTTTTCAAAATGAATTATTTATCATTTCTCTTATTATTAAAAAGTATCTCATTTCAAAAGTTGATTAAAAAAAATATATAGGCAAACTTAAAGGTGACCGATCACCACAGACTACAGAGTTTGTATAGAGTACTCTGTGCTACAAAGCACAGAGTGTTTAAAAACATCATTGAAGAGAGTGAACTATTGATTTTCTTGTTACTTGACGAAAGTTGAAACATAAAGCTGTGTCGTTCATATTTCATTTGTCGATATTAAAATTTTGTTGTAAAAAGTATTTTGTAAAGAGTGACCAATATTTAAAATAATGTCTGCTAAACTACAAGAAGCTCAAGAGCACTGCAAGACTGCAGAAAAATAGTAAGTAGGAATAAAATTCTTTGATTGCGTTTTGTATTATGTTGTATAATTTCCTTGTAGAGATTTAAAATTGTTTTTTGTTTAGCTAATATTGCGAATTGTTTTGTGTATATCATTCGTAATAAGAGCTTTGGTTTTTGAAAATTAATATTGTTTGAAAAAGGCATCGGCGATTGCATATCTTATTGTGTTAAACCTGCCATAGGTTTAACATTATATTAGTAGCAATTGCTTAAACAATTGAATTTCAAATCACTTTTAGATTACAATATATTTTTCTCTGACAAATTAATGATTTAGAGTTACTGAAAAGTTTCAAAAGTTTACCTCAGCTATAACTAAATTGAATTAAAGTTATGTACAAAGTTAAGGACTATATAATTTCTTTATATTAAGAATATTTATATATATTATTTAGCTCTACAAACTTTAAATCTTTTGTAGCTTAAAGACATCTTTACTGAAGTGGAAGCCAGATTTTGATTCTGCAGCTGATGAGTACAATCAAGCAGGTAGCTACATTTAAAATATGTTGTTTATGAACATGGAAATGCTTATCAAAGGAAATAAGCAATATGTTTTAATATCAATTGAGTAAAAAAAGTTAAGCAAACCAATTGTAAAATGTTTTAAATACAAAATAATCTAGAGTTTTTAAATATAGAATAATAAGAAATGTCCAAATGAGTTGTAATAGTTGTACTGTATTTGTTTTTTAGTTAATATTTAATGTATTATAGACACCATATTGGTAAAAAATTCATATCTCTTTTAAAAATGATATTATTATTTTTTTAGGTCAATGCTATCGCATTGGACGGGATGTGAACAAATCAAAGGAATGTTATATGAAGGCCTCAGAATTGTATGCAAAGAATCATTCATTCTTTCATGCTGCTAAAGCTATTGAAAATGCTGTTATTGTATGCAAGGAGGTGGCAAATCCAGAAGTGGTGTGTAATATGCTTTCAATTCATTAAAATTTTAAATTTTAGATACCCATAAGAACATTGAATACTATAAGTTGAGAAAAAATAAAACTTTTAATATTTTGTTTGTTTTAGCTCTATTCAATGGGTTTGGAATCTAGTAGTCTGTATCAACAGCATGGGTCTGGTGATTCGGGGGCCAATGTTCTAGATAAAGTTGCAAAGATAATTGAAGATAGGGCTCCTGAATTGGCTGTTAAGCTTTTTCAACAAGCTGCAGATGTCTCTTCGGTAAAAATTAGTATATGAAATACCTTAATATCTATACATGTTTATGAATATATAAATAACATCTATTGTAGACTGAAAGTGGACAGCATCAAGGATCAGAATACATTAGCAAGTCATCAAGAATTCTAGTGAAACTACAAAGGTACATACATTTCTTCAAACGAAAACTTTAAATGTTGAATGAGATGAAGCTTCTTAGCATTCCATGGATTTACCGTGCGGGTGACCGGGCACATCGCGTTGCAGGGAGAGGAGTGCAAACAGCTCCTGGAACTTGCAACCCAGGTGTAGGTTTTGGGAGCCCTTTAAAAAGCGCATTCACGCTCACCTCAACTGGTTACGCTCCTCTCCCTACCTAACCAAGTTTGGAATGAACCTACCAATGCTGCCTTTAAAGTAGGTTCTAGAAATGAACTGATGATAGTTCTAGATAGGCCAAGATCCATAAGTAGATTATAGAGAGATTTTACCTCTCTCCCACTTCTACTGCGTACAAATTAACTATATACCTATTCCTGGTCAGTTCGTAATATTTGTTTACTTTAATTGTGTGATTTTTTGGGATGTTAGTTTCCCATGGAACGTAAGCTCCACAAGTATCACGCGCGTTAATTGTCTAGAGTACAGGAATATATCTGGTCTGGATGATGAAACAACAATATATGATGAGAAACAGTATCCATTATTATAGTCTAATCGCGAGCCGCCTCCATGATAGAGTAAGGCTTTTGTTTTGTTTTTTTAGAAGAGCCTTCTTTAACGAACTATGACTCTTTTGGTGGTTGTTATACCCTTTTGCGCTCTAGCTACTGAAAGACTAACCGATTCACGTATGATTTCTAATACTTTATCATAGCGACGCGAGTATTGACCTTTTTTCCAATAGCACCCTACACCCTGCCAACAAGTGTTTAGCCGTTCCTACTGCCTCCCTACAGATATTGCAAGATTTTTCGATGATATGTCTTTTGGAAACCTTTAGGTGTTTATAGAGCTCCGATGGTTAGGTTAGGTTATCTAATTTCATCCCAAAATTTTTTTGGTCTCTGAATAAAGTTGAAGAGTCCGCTGAACGCGCCAGCCCAAACCACGACTTCAATATCTTTATGACGTTTGTATCTAACTTTGACAAAAGGGTTTTACTAAGATCGTAAACTAGAAAAGGCCAATTTAAACGTGACGTTAGGCAGTTGTCATATATTCAAGCTTTTTTAATATTGCTAATTGGTTGATCGTTTACCTTCGGATTCTATAATTTAAAAAGCTATCGACTATTACATCTAGAAATGGAGTGCGACCATTGTAATCCATTTTTTTTTGCCAAAAAATTTGAATAGGGCTGCTTCAGTAATTGTAGCAACGCTTTGACCGCCTCTTAAAAGACCCGGATTATAGGAGGTATATTTGGTGTTTTGTCTACCCAGACACAGACAGTGGTATTTACTGGGTTTTGTTCTCAGTCCTTCAGTCCACGCACACAAGTTCTCTACTTCATTTAAAAGTTTATTTTATTTTGTAAAAATGAGACAAATATCTTAGAAATTGTGTTTGTCAAAGCATCAGTCTAGTGTCTTTCGGATTTGTGACACTGTCTGCTTTTGCTATGAGGACAAAAATGGCTTTTCCGAATGTTACCGGTATTTGATTCCTTGACCAGATTTTACCGAATATATTTAAAAGTTTATTACGAACTGACGGACATTTTTTGTATATTATGTTAGGAATACCATCAGGACCTGGTGCTGATTTAGTTGGTTTCTTTTTTATTATTTTATTAATTACCTCCAAAGTTGGTGGGTTGGGAATCAACAGAAGGACTCTCACGTCTTCGTTTGTTTGGATCCTTATATAGTCTATGAGTTTTTGGTACTTGATATGTATAAATATAATTATTCGGAACGACACGACTATTCATTAAAATTCTTAATAAACCAGATATGATGAAGCTGTTGACAGTCTTCGGCGTGAAATCGGATTCCATCAAGAGTCTGGCAACATATGTGCCATAGGAAGACTCACTGTCGCTATTGTGTTGGTGCAATTGGCAAGGGGTGATGCTGTTGCAGCTGAAAAAGCTTACAAAGTTAGTGGGTGTATTATTTTTATGATATGGGAAAGATCAAAACTTCTCAAACATTCAAAATTTTGCTATAAAAGCACTGATTATTACAAACATCAACAATATAATAAGAATATCTATTCTCCCAAGAACAAAACATTTATGTTTTTAACCAGGAATGGGGTAACAACTGTGAGGCTCCAGAAATGCAGACTATTGAACAACTTTTGCAAGCATATGATGAAGAGGATAGGGATTCCGCCAAACGGGCGCTGGCTTCACCATTCATCCGCAGTATGGATGTTGAATATGCAAGGTTGGCAAGCATGGTGCCCCTACCTGAGGGCATTGATCCTGTCCCAAAAGCCAGTGTAAGAGAGAATGCAGCCCCATCCTATGTTAGTCCCAATGCTAATGCAAATGATGAGGTACAGATTATTTTTTTTTTTTATGACTAATTGTATTTGATTTAAATATTATAATGATGTTATAACTTTCAGGAAGGGAACAATGAAGCAGGATCTGGATATCAACATTCCACTTTTAGTACCTCGGCATTTGATGTTAAGGATACACAGAATGATGATGAAGATGAATTGTGCTAAATACTGAAATTTTAGCAATTTGACACAATCTTTACACTTGTATAGCTTTGTGTAATATTTTCAGGTGTCTAGAAAAATATCACTCAATATTACATAGGATATATGTATTAATATTATTGTTAGATTATGTTGTTAATTTATAATTTATATAATGCATTTATTCCGCTGTTATGAAGCTTGTGCACTTCTCTCATCTGGTATTCTATAAATGTTGTAGCCACCCATATATTTTATACTTTGAAATATCAAAATAGAACATCTCTTTTGATTGTTGGACTAAAGTGAATTTCAGATTTGACTAGTAGTCCGATTTCAGGTTCAATGTCCAATGCTAAGTATGAATAGTACATAAGCCAACCACTATCAGTTAGTAAGTTAGTAGCTGCTGATAGAAAAGAATCGAATTAAGCTTGTAAGTTTCTTGTTTATATTGTGATTTCTAGTTATTAGGGTTATACTAACAAAATTCTGTATTAGGTAAAGATATATAATATTTTAAAACTTTTTATTAAACTGATTAACAAATAATTCTATATATTGATACAAAAGTATCTTCACTACAGAGGTCTTGTCTATTCCTTAATTTTCCTGATATAAATATTTTACTTTTAACTTAATTAAAAGAGTTCAAAAGAAATTAAAGAATAATTAAGCTAATTTAAATTTAATGTTCTCTTGGCATAAGTGTAGTTTGACATTAGAAATTATTTTGCAATGCTTTGGTAAATATAGACCATGTTTAAAACTTAACTATAGATTTATTGTACAATAAATTGGTTGTATAATAAATCTATGGTCGTAACAAATACAGTGAGATAGTTAAGTATTGTTGGTTAGCCATTTGTTAGTGTTTGCCGTCATAGGTATTATTGCAAGGTGCTCAATTTATTATCAAAATTAGAAGTTGGAGTCAAGTATAACCCAGCTAATATATGGTATATCTTGTCTGCATTGTATAGATATTGATCAATAGTAATTTAATGTAAATTATGTGTTTTAAATTAAAATAGGTCGGGTCGAGTTTTTTCTTTTGTTAACTGACTCACACTTGCAAAAGTGGATATATATATATATATATATATATTGATAATATATTTATCATTAACATAAATTTATTGATATCAGCATACATGTTTGTAAAACGTCACTCTATTGTTAAAATATCAAGAAATTACAATTGTATTGACCTGTCCTCTAAAAATGTTTTAGTTAAATTTTAATTATTGCAATTGCTTATTTTAATTAACACATTTATGAATAATGCCATTTTAATTTTAAGTATATCTTCTTATTATGCCGAATTTCTATAAATGATTTATGTATATTGATGTTTTATATTGAATATTAAACACAAGTCAATAAAACAAATTAAGATTTAAACTCTTTAAATACCAAGTATACAATTATTAACAACTAAAAATATTTATTTTATTTTAAATGAATATTAAAACATTAGTTAAATTTTATTTTTTTATGAGAGATTTAAATATTTTTTTCTTAATTATTATGTTTGTTAAGAGTTTTGAGTGATAATTGTGTGTGTCAATTTATATAACGTTATCTGCTTCAAAAGAATTCAAAACAATAAATGTATGTTAAAAGAATATTCAGTGTTTAAATTGAAACCTGTCTTCAATTTGGCTCTATCCCTTAAAGAAAATAACTTGTTAAATGTTATATTCCTTTAATAATTCTTATTAAAATACATTTCCAAATGATTATCAGTAAAAAATATTGATTATAAATATTGAGTAATCATTATTACATTCTAAATAACATTATAGAATATTCTAGTTTAAAAAAAATATCTAATTAACTTAATTTTAAAAAGTTACTAAACAAATATCAAGTCTATGCAACAACAAAATACAATTATTTTAATGTCCTAACATTTAAGAGATCTGCACAATAAATTGCATAAATAAGAAAAATGAAAGTTTAGCTGCCAATGTGTTAACAAAAATAGAAAAAAGAAAGAGTATCTAATATATCTAAGTCCTGGGTTCTGTCTCTTACCAAAGTACATCAATAAACATGCTTATAAAAAAGATGAAATGATGAAAGGAGGTATAGAACTTAACAAGATTTTTGCTACTTTTAGTCTTAATATATTTAATATTTCACATAAAAATCAGATTAAAGGCAATAATAAGAATTGATTATTTAAATTTAGTGAGTTTTTAGAATGAACAGCAAGTAGGTATGTAGGTAGGTTTTTGTACAACTTTCATGAACAATTGTCTATGTAACACTTTGTACAATATAAATTGAAAGTCAGCACAACTTGTAATTCAATGTTTTAATTATTTTCCATAAGAGATTCTGTAATGTCCCTAATAGAAAATATATTTATTTTATGAAAATAATAATTAGTTCTGACTTTAGATAAAGTAATTGCTTATAAAATAATATTCACAAAATAGTGTTTGATAATTGTAACTAAGTTGCAAATTTTTATAATTATCATATTAATAGTTAGAGGTTTAAGACTTAGGTCTAGTTCTAGTAACACTATTTATGACTGAATATTTTTGTGACTAAACATGGAGTGAATGTATGGTGGCACCATGGGAGGTACGGATGCTGTTGACTCTGGAGCTTGTTCTTTTTCTTTGTTATTTTTTGTCTTTCTGAATTGGAAACCATTTTTGCGAAGAATTTTTCGCAATGTTTCTCTCGATCCTTTAAAATTTATTTCTTCTTTGAGGATTTGTAAAAGTTTGTTAATAGTAGGAACTTCTTTCTTGAATGCATAAAATTCATGGATTTTTCTTCTTATTACTTGTAAGTCATATTCATCTACCTCTATTTTTCCTTTAGTGCGTACCCTTTTTTTTGGTGTTTTCTTTAAAGTTTCAGGATCTAGTAAACCTTGTTCCACAAGCCTTGCTTCTTTGACTATGTTCAGGACTGTTCTTTCCGATACACCTATAAGCAAAATAAATAATATTCAGAATATTATTACACACTAATCTGAAACAATTAGATGAAAATGAATTTAAATTTCTTATGCTTTAAGTTAAATTTATAATTATATATATTAAGTTTAAAAAAAAATGTGTCTGTGTTATAACTTAACTTATTTAAAAGACTATCTAATGTGGATAAAATTACAATAAATCTAGCAGTACAATGAAAAATAAAAGGTAGGTAAAGACAGAAAAACATTGAAGTTATTACACCAAAATAGTGTCAGCTAGTAGATTGAAACTTTAATATTAAAACATCTAGGTGCTCAAACAATACGACAAGTTTATTAATAGTAAAGATTACATTCATTGTTAAGTATTAATTAAATGTACATGTAGATCTGTTCAGCAAGGAAAACTAAATAAACCTTTTGATAAATATTGCAAGATAAAAATCAGTGATTTTATCTAAGATCCCAAGTAAATACAAATGTAAATAGTTTTAATCAATAACCAGATTGTTTTGTTTGACATACTTAGATTTAATTTGAATTTAATTCAATATTATTTTGAAATAAAAGTACTAACCTGTAGCAGCAGAAACTCTAACATACACTTTACTAAGTGGTATAATAGGTACTTGCATGCGTTTTTCTTCATCCATAAATTCTTTAACTTTTAATATTATATCGCGCACTTCACTCGTTATATTTTTTGGCATTTTGATTACTTCTTAGTATTCTCAAACAAACAATTTCAATGGCCGACTTGTTTGTCTAGTTAATTAATGTCTACAGTCATTTCTGTCAGGTTGTCAAATTGACAATTCTTTATTTTGAATATCAGAAGTCAATGGTTTTAGCGACGGGATGATTTCGGTAGCTCGAGCAGCTAAAAAAGTCAATGGTCTACTTTCCATACATACAAGATAATAAATATATTTTCTCATATTAATAACTTTATTGCAGTTGTTTCAATAATTATAAAATAAAATTTTTATATTGTCAATATTTATTTGCTTGCAACCACATACACAAATTGTACCATTCATTGATCAACGGCTCATCTAGTTTGGTCAGGAGATGTTAATAATTTCAATGATTTTGCTGGTGCAACCGGAAATTTAAATACATTAAAGAAGGGCAAACGTGCAGATGGGTCATACGACAAGTGACTATCGCCGCCCATAATCTCTTGCAACACCTGAGGAATCACAAAAGCGTTGCCGGCCTTTGAGGTAGAAGTAGGCGCTTTATTGAATCTATCCATGCCTGAACGTATTGACCTGAAAACACTGCCAAAGGTAATTTATTCAATATTTTGGTTATGCGTGGAAGAAATTTTCTCGAGAATAGATGAATGTTACGCCTCCAAATGACGGGCATGCTATTGTAGACAGTGGCGTACAGTGCGACAGTGAAAATGCGATAGAAGACATAAATATTAAATATCCTCCGCAACGCCAGAGGATCAAGTTTTTCACAGAGCACCGGATCTCCGACAACTCAATTGGCTCGTCGATGCACGCGGTCAAGTGTTAAAAACTTTTACACTGTTGAGAATAGTATTCTATGTTTGGCCAGATCATCTTGGCCTTGCTCTTCTTCAGATGCCCACGAAATTGAAAATCATTAGAAATATCCAGGCCCAGTAATCCGAAACTTGGAGGCAAGGACGGGAATGGTCTCGTAGAGCCGTGATCCAACGAAGGGGTCTTTTTACTGGTAATCGTGCAAAACTGTGTCTTTTGGGGATTAAACTGAACCAGACTTAGTTCACCCGATTTTAGACTTTTCCTGGAAGTTTCAATAAGAACCCGAAAGAAGACTAGTGTCTATACGAGTCTTCTTTTGGCAGTCATTAACGTTTTTATGAGAGAATCCTGCATGGCTGTGGAGTAAACAGCATCTCTGTCCATCTTTCCGTCATCCGCGAAACTGTGAATATTGGGTGTATTATGAATTGACAAAGGCGGACGTTCATAACTTCGGGATTACGCCGTCAAGTAGGAGCTCCTAAAAGACGCGTTACAAAAGGAGTCAACTTCAGGACCCATGTTCGATTTGAGAAGCTTTATTTGTTCCAATTGATTCGTGGACCCATAAGAAGACTCGTCGTTGTACTGTTTTCATACTAAGTACGATACTTTTTTTGGATGTCTAGTAGACAATACGTTTTCATGATAATTCGAAACAATAGCATGCAACTTCGGGCAAATGTTTGGTTGGAAAAATGTTATACTGGTCTGAAAGTCTGAGATACTGAAAAGTTTGTCTGGTGAAAGGCAATAAAACCGCGAATAGATATTATATTTTCATGATTGTCAGAAGACAAATTTTAGGCAAAAGAATACCATCCCAGTAAAACATTTTAAAAATGATACTATATATTTTTTAAATTTATAATGACCACCTTGATATTAACTTATTTTTAAAGGATGAAATTTGCGTTTTTGTTGCATTCCTAACTTACAGCGTCATTTTGCAATACTCTTTTTCAAAAGAAGATGAGAATGGGTGTTGCTTAAAAATGAAATCTCATTAAAATTTTTACTTTTAATGATACAAATGAAGTTTACAAACCTTAAAAGAACAAAGTAATGGTAATGCAAAGTAGATGGTGCTTATTAAATGATACTATTCGATGAACTAAACACGTCGATCAACGTGTCAATATAGAAAAATAATGGTCTAGACCATCTTGTCTTGTTAATGATACATACACTATTTCTATAATGATGGGGTATTACTTTATTTTCTAAAATTTAATAGAGTTAGGGAGGTTTAATTTTATTATTATTGACCTATTCATGCCTCTTATTAGAAAGGTTTTTTTTGACATTAAAAAACATGACAGATGTAGTCACCCTGCTAAGTCTGATGAACAGTAAGTACAGCACGTTACGTTTTTCATTGATTCTAGTTTAAAAACCATTTTTGAACATTTGATTGCAATGGATAGGCTCTGGACGGACTTCCAAGAGTCTTACCATGACCATGTTTGTGTGATTGTTACTGAAAAAGATGTATTAGATATTAGCATACGAGGCACGAGTTGGGTATCGACCCTTAAACGTTGGTGGTATGATCTATTTCTTCTCTCACATTCTGATTCGAGAGCCAGACTCTTTTATGGCAGTTCTCATGCCGCACGGATGGAGAGAAGCAAACAATACCGGCTATACAGATCAAGCATCCACCCACTAAGCAAATTCAGGTATATTTACTTATACAAATAGGTTAATTTTTATCGGTCATTTAATTCCAATTCAAAATGAAAATCAGGTTTTTAATTTTTATAAATACTTGTGTATTTGTTAAGGAATCAATTTTAAAGTAAGTTTTAATTTAACATAAAAATTGTTTTCTTTCAGACATTTTTGGGATCCACTTATTCTGTTGGTGATTATTTTGAATATGGCACTGTTTTATCATAGTACGTCCAATATTTACGGAGAACTCGACTGGTCAATTTACTCTATTGCTGTAGTTCTTGAGTTTATTATATTCGTCGATATATATATAAATTTTAAGACCGGATATATAAAATATGATTCGAGAAAAATAGTCCTAGATTCAAAAAAAATTTTACTACAATATGCATCCACTAAACTATTTGCTCATGTAATATCGTCGTTGCCTTTACAAAGCATTATGTTTCTAAGATATGGTCGAAATATTAGCTGCTCCGCATGTAAAGCTAACAAATTCATAGCCACATTGGAAATATTAAGTGTATTTCGCTTGTATAGATTATTTGATGCTTCTAGTTATTGGAATAAAGAAAGAAGATCGTTCGAGGTAACTTATTTTTTTAAGTTTCTTCGTATATGTGTTTTTGGTTTAGCCACAATGCTTATTATAATGAATATTTCGGACACTTTTAATCTACTTACAATTATTGCTACAGGGACCGTCGATGACCGATCATATTTTGCAACCGTTTTTTCTATTAAGCATAGATATTTGGATTCACTCTCGAATACTATGTTATTAACTATGGAAATAGCAAGGGCATGCAAGTCATTTTTGCTATTCAGTTTTAGCCTCAAACCTCGCATATACTTTTTGGACAAAATGGCTTCATTGTTTTCGTATTTAGTTGCCATGGTATTTTACTTGTGGAGTCTTGTTGAATGTTACGTTTGTGTTGGACGATTACATTTTCCCGAGAAGCAACTGGTTAGTAATTGTGAAAGAGCTTTAAACTTGATCAAATGGCGGCAGTTACCTGATGGTTTTGCAAGGAAAGTCCGAAATTACTATAACTTCAATATGGCCAGACTTTTTATAACTGAGACTGTTAACGGTCTTTATAAAAACTTTCCTATAAGCCTAAAAAAAGAGATTGCTTTATCTTCTCATATGCAACTGGTAGCCAGAATTCCGTTTTTTTCTGAATGGCCTCTACCTTTAATTCAGGATATAGTATTATTGCTCCGAGAAGAATTTTACTCACAAGGAGACCTTGTAGCTGAGGTAAAATATTTAAATAAATTCTTCTTATATATTCTTTAATTTAAATTAAGGTCTTAATGTATTTTATTCATTATTTTAATGTCAGCTTAAATCTTAACCTAAGAATTATAAGTTAACTTTTAGGTCTCAAGTCAAAGTGATGGACTAATTATCATCGATGTGGGAGTGCTAGGGGTCTATGCTTTAAACAATCAAGAAAAGGGTCATCTTATAGACGGGGACTATTTTAGTGATCTCTCTTTAGTTACCGATAAGGAGATACGAATGTCATCTGTTTATGCTCTAACTCCTTGCAAGGTTGTGTAGAATGACATGAAATAAATTTCTTTCACTTTATTTATTGCAATATTAATATACATTATTCGTTTTAGATATTATTCTTGGAAAAAAATGAATTTAGACAATTAATGCGAGGTTATCCAAAGCTTTTTTTAGAAATGACAGAAGAGTTGACTGCGAAGTACATTTTACGAAATTTTAAATCGCTTAGTCACTAGCCGAAGTTGGACAACAAACTGAAAATGGAAATACAAATACAATGTGTTAGTTTAAAATATTTGAAGAAAAAAAAATAGCTGTTTATATATTTCTTATTAGTTTATTAGTCGATAGTTAACTTCTCTATTATGTAATCGTTATTGGTGATAGCGTACATTGAGAAAAGGTAACTGAACAAAACAGAGGTTTAATATATTGTTTTAAGAAATATAATATTCAATGAAGTTTAATATTATTTCTCTACGAATTTTAATTTACTTATTATTTTATTAAAACATGTATGTGGCACATGCCTGAATTCCGAATATTTTTTTTATATAAAACCAAGCGTAAGTTTTTCGATGACTATATTTCTAAAATAAAAAAAAAACAAATAGTATACATACATACATACATATATATGGTTATGGTACGTATATATCTGATAACAATTTAAACTAGCGAGGAATTATAAAGATTAATGAAAAGATAATGAAATATTTTATGTTATAAATCACAGTATTTAATTAATTCTTTGAAGTTAGGTCTATCTTTATAGCCAATAAAGAATCAGCTATTCTTATCCGCATACTTCACACTATAAAACGAAATGTATAGCCATCAAAACAACTCTTACTTCTGGAGTCAATACCTGAATATATTAGTACTATGACTTTCAATAAGTTTTGCAATATTGATCATCGATGATATCATCTCTTTAGTCCCATTAGATTGCTTAATTTTTCGTATCCAGGCCATAAAACAACATTGTTTTATAAGCGTGCTGTGGATTCCGCGGTCGTGCCTAGTGAATGCGAAACAGTTTTTTCTTTTAATTTAATTAATATTCTTGGTAGTGTAGTGTTGCGACAAAGAGGAGAAATGTTTACCTACTGTATTGTAAATAGCGATGTGATTGTTTTAACATAATCTGTGTTATTTTGAAACTGATTATTTTAAGAATAATAAAGTAGATTATTTCTTGACAATTGAAGTTTTTATTTCGATTTCGTTTTTGCTACCCATGGTCACTGTAGTATGATATTGATATAATATTTATCTGCGAAATTATACTCACGACAAGTTGAAGAAAGAAAAACAATTTGAAAAAAATACCTAAATTAAATGTCTCGAACAAAAACTAAATGCTTCTTTTTATTATTCCAAAAATTACTTCAATAAAATTTTCTTTATAGACAGTAAGTGCAAACTGTGTTTCTCTGTTCAAATTTATCAAGAGAAAGAACCCAAAGAAAAGTGGTTTTTTTTCAGTTCAGTAGATAACTATACGAGTTTATCTGCCATTTATATTTCACTAAGATGGTGTATTACAACTCCAGTTTAAAGTAACCAGTCATTCAAGTTTTAAAAAGGTTTTAACCAACATCTCATCGAATGGGAACTTGCGTTTTTTGTCCGGACATATTACGAGACATATTATTTAATCATTGCACTTCAAACTCGTTTTAACGGTTTATCTTTGAACCGATGGGCTTAATTTCTATATGGTGTTGTTACATGTAATTCATATTATAAGAGTAGTAAGTTTAATTATTCAAAATAACAACTTGAATATGATTGAAATAAAACACAATATTTTTATACAAGAGCCGACGTAATGTGAATGATTTTTTTATGTGGTGATATTGTAATGGACTCAAAAATGCATTGATATGGATTTCACACATTTCATCTGACATGTAATGCATAGTGAATATCGTGCTATAAACAAAGTTGCTTACAGAATATTAAAATTTAGTAGATATACACTTTACAATCAGACATACAGTAGACACCAGAATGTTGTAGTTAAATTCGTCCTAACATCCTTCATCCATGCATAGTCTGTTTATAAGAGATCTTATTAAATTGCAACGGGCATTACTTTTCGTAAATAATTAGTTACTTTTATTTTGTAATGACGTAAGTAGAATATATACCTATTAATTTAGTAAAAAGAGAGTGAATTTACCAGCGGATGTTATGAAGAAAAACATGGCCTTCACCACACGCTAGTTTATAAATAATAAAGCATTAAATGGAATAAAGGAAATTATAAATACTCTTTGTTTGGTTTGCAAACGTATATTTTTAATGTTTAATGACTATTATTAAATATTTCGTAAACGGTATCAAATCTTCAAATATATAGACCCGCTACCTTAATATCTTAAATGTCTTGAGTATAATTACATTACCTTTTCATTTATATTTACTTCCTTCCTAGATGGCTTCTGAAATAACCTGTTTAAAAATTAATACCGAGTGGCTGAGCGTCGGTCATGTCTTGTGATATTTACATATTATTAAATCTCTGTACAATTTATTATTATTTATTAATTTATTATGCGTTACTTTCATATTTCGTTGAACCTCTATTAGTAACGGCACCTGGACACGGATACTTCATATAACATTATATGCCATTGTGGAGTTTGGTTCCGCCTCAGCTTACTTATAACGAGATTTGTGAACACCGCAACTAATGGGAGGTTGGTTTTTTCTGTTGGACAAACAGATAATAATACAGTTATCTTTCATATATAATATGACGTTGGCATTGTTCAGGTCATAAATTATTTTAATCAATACTACCTATTGTTACGATTTGTATTTATTAATGTTTTATATAATGTGGGTACTGGTATTGTTTGTATTGTGTCACAAAAAGTAATTCGATAAAAATCAATTAAATGTCTTTTTACTTTAACATTGAGATCAGTCAATTATTAGTGGACACTTGCAGTTGAGCTTCGGGGTCGAACAGTACAAAGTTATAACATTAGATTGTTAGTTATAATTCGTTTAGTCACTGTAGTACATATCTTATTATTTCTTTTGTAAGAAGGTGGTTAAGAGTGGAGAATAATTATATGTGCTGAATATATTCAAGGAGTATTATTACACTATTGGTATTTCGTCTGCTTTCCCCCTCGACCGAATATATAAACCATTTAACATCACAACTTTTCATATTATAATTTTAGATCAGTTTCTGGGTTTTTCCATGGTAGTGAGGATAAAATCCGCAGCTAAAGACATGCTACATATCGACTTGTACATTACTTCATAACCACATCAAACACTTTCTGCGTGATCAACAAACAAACACACAAACAAATAAACATACAACAGACAAAGAGACAGAAAATTATAAAACTTGTTTTGAGGTCTGTAATTAAGAAGTAGCAATTAAAAATGCTGTACCGTGTTAGTCCTGATGATGAAGCCAAACACAGTTCTTAATATTCTCCTTGTCTCTCCTGCCCCTCAGACTTTAAATCAAAACTATGTATAAAAAGTCCATATATATATGTCATGCTCTTATGACTTCTTGGTCACAAGCAGAATTCGAAACTTCGAGAATGCAATTATTAAAAAAATAAGAACTCTTGGTAGTCGGTCAAAACTTTTTTTCTGTTATTCGTCTTAACGATACTTGAAATATGTTCCTAATTTAATTAAAACTTATACAATGATATAAACATATATCAAACACCTGCCATTTGAGATCAGTGTATTTTGACGTAAGAGATATTTTGTGGCTAACATATAATGATATCATGCACGCAGTTATTAGAGTGTATAATGTCGAAATAATTTACGTAATAGACAGTCTAACCGCTCGAAATATAATACTCAGAGCATGATTAAAAATCTGGTTCCCAATCTGTTATAGTAATTTTGAATTTAATCCACAGTCGTGATAATATATAACAAAATTGAAACTCGTTCATATATGTACCTATGTAATTTTTTCCAAACTTTTTTTTTTTGCAATGCACCGATCATAGAAAATGTTATAGTACGCGCCTCGCTCTTCAGTTGTTTTGGATCAAAATTGTAAAATGTTTGATAAATTTTATATAAAACTGCGAATAAATATAAAGCGTGTTACTATAACTAAGTATATGTACGTATTCATAAACAAGTTATTAAAAAAAAAAATTGGTGTGATGGTTAGATATCATAGAATTAAAAACAGTATAAACTTTTTGTTAAATATCTGTAATTTGCAAGTCATAGACGGAGAAACAAATATATTTTTTTAAGTCTACCTACTTTCTTTGTATTATATTGTAGTTTAAATATATATATGCAATTAGCTTTCAATATATCAACCAAATAAACAATATTTGAAATATAAGATTTCATATTAAAATTCATCCTCCTTATTTTAATCTAAAATGGTGTTTTCCTGATGGATTGTTTTCTTTCGTAATATATTTTTAATTTTCTGGTTTGATTATTCATAAATATATTTTAAAAGTTATTTCGATAAAAATATTTAAATTCATATATAGATCATCCTTTTTATTATTCGCCTTTAAATAATGCAAAAGTAATTATTTGTGATAAAGTTATGAGCTCGGTAGTTTCGTCATATACTTAAATAATAGGAAAAGTTTTACGACTCGTAAATCCACACGTAATCTAATTGCATGTTATTATAATAATATCATAGAAATCATATACATATTTTTTAAAACTGACAAATTTTTAAGAATTACTAATGTATTTAAGATTACTGTATAAAGAAATACAAGCGTATTAAATACTTATGAATATCAACCAGTTATCTCTTTTTTCGAAACATCTCGTCTCCTTCATCTTAAGAACGTGACCCATATGTTAGCTAACAGCCAATATCCTCTTCCTTACGATACTGGTTATATGAATATTATTTTTCTAAGAAAACTTCCTTTAATATTGATATTGAAGTTAATAAAATCCGAAGCTAATATTATTCTCATGTATAATTTCACTTTTCATATTTCATAGCGCTATCTGGATTTTTCAACCATCCTCTTCTAGTTATTTTTGTAAATAATATTAAATATTTATAACATTACATTTTTTAATGCCTATTAACTGACGAAAAAGAAAGTCATTATTAAAGACTGTATAATACAGTATTGTTGTTATATGAAATAAATATTTAATTAGACGCGTACGAGTATTTTATATAATTTCTAATTTAATTCCAATAGTTTTTTATTATTATTGCGATAAACAATGTATTGATATATAGTCGCAGGGCAATATTGAGAAATCGCTAAGCAATGCACATATACTTATATAATATATTTAATAATTCATTAAAAGGTACCTTTGATAGTTGCTTTCAAAGTTTTTAATAATGTTGATATTTGAATGTTTGTACGTACTTACATCACACCTACTTAACACGCTATTTAATAACAGTTAAGACCAGACAAAAATATGTTACATGACTTATGTAACTGAAAGCAATGAAATGAATTTGATTTTTAATAAGTCTCGTATCTGGTCCTAATAGAAGCAAACCTAAATAAATATAAGCAAACCTGTGCATGAGAAAGGTCCTTTAGGCAAATTAATGCAAGCCGTCAATATTTCTGATACCAGTTAATATTTTTTTTATATCGTGTTTATGGATACTTTAGACCGTATCATGTAAATCATTTCTACACCTTTTTGCACTGAAATATAGCAACCACACTACAACCTTTACACGCATAGTGACTTTGATCCACTTTAATGGAAGTATAAACAAAATCTACATCGCACTTTTAGATTTACTCGTAATTTACCCCACCTGTGTGTGCCCCACCAATTTGAGAAGGTGCCTTTCTATAGCAAAATGTTTATTGTGTAGCTCCTTTCTAAAATGGTCGGATAAAACAGGCTAGTAGGGAACCTGGGGGAAATATTATGTAATTGTCGTACACAAGAATGGCGTATATAAGCTTGTTGAAGGATTACAGTGAGTAGAAAGCCAGCAAGTCTCAGCAGTCCAAGTGTTTTACGGAATCAGTCCAGCAAAGCAAGCAAGATGTACGCGAAACTCACCGTAAGTTTTATTTATATTTAAATAAGGTACAATGCGATCTTAAGTGTCCATCCCATATATTTTATTTATATTTCAGCTCGTTGCCCTGATGGTAGCTGCTGTTGCAGCTGTTCCCACACCAGGAGGACACGGAAGGTACGTGTTTATTCCCTTTAATAAGATTTTATTTATAACATTTGTTAATAATATCATAATCAATTTAAAACTTTCTTTGCTACAATTTATGACTATAATTTTCATTCATTAAATACTCACAACAAATTACTCGTAAAAGAGTTGAAAATAAAATAAAGAAACTAAATAAATAAGCAATTCAACATCAGCTCCATTGAATAAAACTTTTATTTTTATTGTTAGTGTTTATGATTAGATCGTTTATCTCAAAGGCAACTTCATTCATGATTTAAGTTTTTTTTTAACTTGTTAAATCACTCACACTTATGTAAATGTTTGTATGTGTGTGTGAATTGTGTCTAGAATAAATGTTAAGAATGTTTAGTCTAACTATTCTAATGCTTTCGTACAAAGGAAAGTAAATCTTAAATTCAAAGAACGTTGCTACACTTTTACAAGATATATTTATACAAGTACATGTAGCTGGAAACAATAGAGCTAAAAGAATATATTCATTCAAAGCCTTTTTTTTGTAATTGGAATACAGACTTCTATTTTAAAAAAAAAATTGGTTCAACCAAATTTGTTAATGTTCAAAATCGTTTACAATTAGTATAAATGAATTATTTAAAAAAAAAAATATCTTAAAATAGTATAATTGTACTATTATAGTCGCGAGAATCTTTACCGTAACACCTAAAGGCTAATCAATTTCTAAACGAGAGTAACCTTATATCATTATATTTAGAATATTTAGATGGTTAAAATAATATTCTTTGTCCCTTCGAATATTATCCTTATTAATATTTCATATACTGGCGATAATTTTGTCCACTATAACAGAGGATAATTCTTTTAATTATTTAGCATGAGGCCTTTTTCTGACATCGTTATACTAATCCATATTTCTAGTGAAAGGCTGTGCTTTCAATGGTGTTATTAAGTCTTGCCGCCTCTTTCCCGTCATTGCATAAGCATGGTGTAAGTTAATGTTAAATGAGCATGGAGAATAAGATTTATCACCTATTAAACTATTATTTAACGTCATATAATATCAAAATATATTTATAGATTATCCACTAGTTTTTTTCTAGAAATACACCATGTATTTTATTTAAAAAAAACTATGTTTTTATTTCTTAGATTTGAATTGGGTATTTTTATTAATAACTTTATCTAAATCGATTTATTTGTATTGAAGTGTTTAAAAAACCATTTAAGGGTATAAAAATATTTAATTAATAATAATTAATAATATATTAGACATAACAGCATTTAATATTGAATTCTTTAATGTGTATATCGCTCAAAGCAGCTGATGCCACAGCCTTACTTTGTACGAACGTACGTTAGGTTCTCGCGACTTTCTTCTTTATTTTGTAATAATTATAATTTAGTAACGTTGCTGTTGCATTTTATATGACGTCATCACTATCTCAAATAATTATCAAGCTTCTTGATAAATATGTTATATAAATATATTTATCAATACCGTGCCGAGTTTTAATGTCAATGTTTTGAGGAATACTTTCACAGCAGTGATTGAAGAAACTACAACCTGTCCAATGTAGCGTAATATATTTAAAAAACGCGGATATGTTATAACATAAATTTACTTTAATTGAACTGCTTTCGAAAAGCAATTGGATTTAATAACTACGATATGTTAACTTGACAGGCGTTTGAGGAAAAAGCAGTTCCATCAAAATAAAGCGTAGATATAATATAAGCTCCTAGCTCAGTTTATTATTTCACCATTAACATTCGTCTGGATGCCTTTCACTGGGGATGGATGCTAACATTTTCTGGTATTATTGAACGACATTTAAGAATATACATTTAAAATGTATGTCTTAACGTCCACTTGATTGAAATCAAGATTGATATCTTGAGAGTCACGTAAGCTGTTACTTGGGTATTTAGAACAGAAGGTAGAAGTGGACTTGTGAATTTTTTGTTTAACCAATTCCAAATATTAATAGGTCAATTACCATAAAAATATACATTAATAAATAAATAGGTACTGCTTTCACTGGTAATAGGAAATGCATGATTTTCTGTCTGCAGTAGCCCGCCCGAGGCTGCTCGTGTAATTTGATGTAATCGTACCATTCTGCCATACTAAGTGGTATTTAGATTGTATCTCGTATTCAGACCAGAATGTACTGTAGAACCGATAAAAGTCTCTTTATTATAAATATTTCTTCAATAAATATATTTACTTTGTATAAACTCACTTATGATTCGAAATAATTGCGACTTTATATTATGACTTCTATTATATTGATTATTTATTTTTGTTACAGCAAACACGTCACGATCCACGTGCCCTATAAGATCCACACTATCCACCACCACCATGTATCCAAGGTGCCTTACCCAGTTCACGTGCCTGTAGTCAAAGAAGTGCAAGTGATCAAGGAGGTGCCGGTTTACAAGCACGTGCCAGTGCCCGTTATACAGCACGTGCCTGTGCCAGTAATCAAGAAGGTGGAGGTGGAGAAGCAAGTGTTTGTGCCGGTTCATCATCATGAGGAACATCACGGTTGGGAAGGAGAGTCGCTGTCTCACGGCTGGCACTGATTTTTTGTTCACTGATTTTTAGTTTAAGGTAATGAATATTAATTCAATCACCATATTTCTTTTGTTTATTTCTATATTTTGTATATGGGAATATATTTCATATTTTCAAATTATAATTGTCTGTTTTCAGGTACAAATTAAGTATTACGAAGGATGATCTTAATAGTGTTAAACGTATATTTTGAATTGGCTTTTTTAATAACATTTAAATAACAACATGTATTCAGACCCTAGTCAACTATGCAGTAGAAAATGTGTTTAAATACCTTTTATTGTCAAGATGAAATAATTGTAAAAATTAACAGATATCAGCCAATTCCAATTTTATTCTTTTAACCGGAAGTTATCTTAAAGTATTAGAGTGTTACCGTTTTTTGTAAAAGCCAAAGACAAAATAAAGAAGGTGGAAGTCTTATATATTTTGCTGTATTATTATTTTTTAAATTGTTTTTCCTGATCCTTGAATAATATCGTTACTTATTTATTAGAGATACTTTATATGATATTTAATGGAAGAGTGGAATGGAGATACTTTATATGATATTTAATGGAAGAGCTTTGACCTTACATCAACATTCAACAGTATATAAATTTCAGTTATAAAAGTATTTTCATGGTTTATCACTTAAAAGTCAGTAAAATCAATATCAAACTCATATAATAATTTAATAAACTGATAATAAATAAATTTCTAAACATGATTTAGATACTCCAGAATCCATGATTCGAAGCTGCACATCTCTCTATTATATATTTAGCAAGAAATCTTTTAAATTTATATGTATATTATATTCACCTTATAAAATAGCAAACAAATTCATATGTAGTAAATGTAAGTATGTTAACCAGTTGAGCTTTATACACGGTAACTGTTAAACCGCGATATAATCCTAAAATACCGTCCATTTGAACTGTTTTTCGAAGGCATTGTACGAGTCTTGTACATTTCACTAAATTTTTTGATGTACTCGGCGTGTAGAATTCTTCATTGTCTTTGTGACTCTGAAACCATTATATATTTGAAATTTATTTTTCAATAAAACTAGGTGACAAAATGAAAATAAAACAGGTCGATGGAAAGGTTTATTTATTTTATTCGTTCGTACGAATCACTTTTCAAATTAAAATAAATATAGCATGAAAAATTTTTCGACACAGCCACTACTCGAACATGCGACCTCGAATTTCTCATTCCATATTTATTTAAAACTTATATGAACTTATCGTGGCTAAACATGCTTATAGACAATTTTAAACAATAACGTTTCAATTTAGATATCAGACTTAAGGCCCTGATATTATATTGTTTGTTATTATGACAGGTCTAGAAAGTCTACGTAAGATATTTATTATAAGTATGTAGTCATTATTTTGTAAAGAATATTATACTTTCTGGCTTTCTGTTGTCACATTACTTATATGCGTTGTTGGGTAGAATTTTTGTCATAAGAATTGTTAACATATATTTTAAAATGTATATTTTGTTCAGATTTTCAGCTATAACAGATCCAACGTTGCCGAGAACACATAAAATATTTTAGATTAGAGGCAGAGATACTTACAAATTATACAAAAAGTTGATGAGAATGAAATGAGAAATTTCACTCTCATCAACTTTACCAATTACAAGTCTACTAAGTTTTAATTTTCACTTCAATAAATAATATGTTCTAGCCACTGAATTGTTCAGAGTTAAGGCGCTTGAATATTTATTTTAAAGAAGATGTTTACTAACCGCAATCTGCAACCTCCGCTTAGCTAAATCTAGCGGATAGCACATGATTTTGGACACAAGTCCCGCTATGCAACCAGAAATTGTGGTGGCAAGGAGTAAATGCTTAGGATTGTGAGCATTCGCCTTCACGTGCTCGCACCGACCATTACACCGGTACATATAGTTGAGTAATAGCGGCTGCATGAAACTGAACACTGAGAATGTAATTCCAACTTGAGGTCCTAGCTAACAAAAAAAAGATAATGTCAATTGGTGGTTCCAGAACTAAACCTAGCCAGTGCGGTAAGAGGTAGGGTCAGGTGGGGTACAGTGTTACAAAAAAAATAAATTATAATATAGTGACGAAAATATTATTTTAATTAGTCTGCTTTTTGCATACAACTAAACTTAAATAATCCCTCTTTAATTAAAATAACTCAAACAGTAACATCAGTAAGAACTTCTTAATTAAAATTGCACTTGAAAAAAATCGGTCGATTGTAACACATAGCCCCGTATCTGGGGTACTCTGTTACAAGGTAAGGGGCACAATGTTACAACATAAAAATAATAGAAAAAGTAACAATACCAATTAGAAAAAGTTACAATATAAAAATACTAGACGACAAACAAACTTCTAACAAAAATTAAATTTGTTAACAATATTCTTTGGGAAAGTATAGACATCTGTCTGGCGTTTAGTTTTCCTTTCTGCAACGTTTACCAGATGAAGCACAATTTTGATATCCTCTAATCATGAAAGACTTACATTGCTTTCTGGGAAACACCATTGCTGGAGGTAGTGCTGATCCCGTTGCAGCCACTGCACAACACGTTGTAGCGAGTGTACCTCTCTCGGCGCTTGTTACTTTATTTAACTGTCTAGCTCCCATTGCTGTAATGACTTTTTTGAGTTTCTGGATAGTAGTGGTCCCAGTTTCATCTAGACAATATACTCTACTGCCATGTGCAAAACTAGGACACCGCCGCATAACATCTTCCAAATTCTAAAAAAAAAACATTCACCTTGTGACGATTGAATGATGTTGCCCGTGTTAAGCTTCAAGGTTCTGGCTTTCTCAAAGTTAAATCACTATGTCGTTTTCTAAACCCCTATAACCAGTCAATTCCTGCCATTTTTTGTCTCCCTAGTTTTTGGAATATTCAACTTATAGTAAACAGCCATCTCATAAGCAAGCTTTCTGCACTCGACCGTATCTAGACCATAGCACATCCTGGAACAGTTAATTAAATACTCCTGCAACGCGTTTTCTTGATCTACACTGAATATGGCTCTATTGGCATAATTTGGAGTAAGTAGCAAGTTTTCGGCTTTTTGCGCTGGACATTTTTCTGCCTTTGGACATATCTTTGCAATGTCATAAAATTAACATGTTTTTCTTTTCGAAGAATAATACCACTTTCAACCATCTGAATCGCTATTGCCATATTTTCTTCACTATGAAGACCGTAATCCGTCTTCCTCTTACGATTTCGGACCATTTTCTTTTAATATCTAAAAAATAAGGTAAATTGGGGCTGACTTTAACAGTGTCACACTGTGCCCCGTAACACTGTACCCCAGGGGGAGAAATCATGTAAAAAAATCGAATGAGTATTTTAGGTTAAGTTTACAACAAACTTTTTGCCGGTAATTTATAGCTAAATATACATGAAATAAAGGAAACTAGCATGACTTACCTAAATACAATACGTCAGAAATTAAATGAAAAACTTTGAAATTATTTTTTCAGTGTTTAGTCATATGAAAACCTTTTTTGTTTAATATTCTTTAAGAGCGGTACAATCTGCGGCGATGACATTTGTTTAAAAATTGCTGCTTGTGAGCTTCGCAAACATGTATACCAACATCATAAAAATAAAAGATAGGGACGGAGATATATGCATTGTAACATTGTACCCCGTGTAACACTGTACCCCCCCTGACCCTACTTAATAATATATATTTTTAAATTTTTCTTTTAATATCAAAATAAAACTATAAATTTTCCCTGTTTAAGTATGTAAAAAAAATTACTTTTACCTATGGCTGTCATATAATATTAGGTTACCATAAGAACACCCGCCGTCCAGCCTTCGAAAAAAGCCACCAGTCCCCCCGATTTGTAAACAGCTTTGGCCCCATTTATTAAACCTTTGTACTGTTCCCGTACCAGCATTTGACGGACTCGTATAACCTCCAGTGGGGTAACCAGAGTGGCGCTGCAGCTACCGGCGCAAATACCACACATGAATTCCAAAAATGTTCTAAAAAAAAATTGAAAGTCATTAAGATTTTAGACAGCACCTAATATTCTTGGGTGTAAGCTTTAATACTACGTTTCAATTTTATTTCTTTTTTCAAATGTTATTATCGATTTGTAATCTTAATTATATATATGAAAACAAATACATACTTATATTTAGCATTAACTGGATTACTAAAGACATATCGCGTGGTTACTTCGTAAACATAAAATTGACTCCCTGTGGATAGTACTGAATGCAACTGTAATAGAAAACAAAAATGGCAATTGTAATTTAAAATTACTTTTTATTCATCAATAAAATTGAACCGAACACTGTTAAGCCGTTATTCTTCGCAAACCGCTCCAAACGCCCGCAGACGAATAATATAATTATTACCAATTCATGGGAGAAATAGAGACACCTAGAGAGAACCGGGCGCTTAAACGCTCTCCATTCCAGTCCTTGTGTCCTACGCTCTTTCATCCCACCCAATTCCTCAAAGGTGGCAACACACCTGCAACTTTCCACTCGGCACCACACTTTACCACCACACTTACTATTAGATTGACCTGCTCTGTCTGCTCATTTGCCGTCCAAAACTCATAAAAATGGAATAATCTATTAGCGTAACATTTTAATATTTTTTTTAGTATTCCTTTTATTGGCACATATTAATGAAGTAGTTAAGCATCATTTTAAAATAAAAATAGGCTTTGTTATCAGCTTCAGTCTATTCAGTGTAATCAAAGATTACCTCTTAAATCCAAAAATGATATTTTGAAAAAGTTAATACATAGTAAACAAATGACCACAATTTAACATCACGTTTAGGTCATATATCCATCACAGTATAAACAAAGTATATTTCTCATATGATATCATAGTACTGACTGTGGTGTATATATATGTAAAAAAAATATATATTGGGAGATCCTGAATCATATTTTCGCAGTTTTTACAATTCTTGAATATATTTAGAACCCGTTGGATAAAAAAGTAACTAATTGGATACTGTTACTTCTTTGGTGCTAGTTATAATCTATACCTACATATATTCAAATAGCAAAAATGTAAAATCTTTACAATAAAAACTTAAAAAAAAAACGAATTAGACAAATTTATTGGTTAGCTGTTAAACATGCCTTAAAACGTTAATATAAATTATTATTTACGTCACTTTTATATCACCATGATGTCATGACGCAGTCATATAATATATCATATCCTCACTAAATAAATAACGTGAAACATAACATATTAATTTTTTGGTGTAAATCATATTAGTTTACAATCAACGGTGATTGTAATCTATATTCTATTATATATTTTTTGTATTCTATATTCTATATATATAATAGAACTGTAGAAGTGTGTATTAATGTAGATTTAACAAAAGCTGAAAAAAAGCCTTAAGGGATCTTCATAAGTAACCAAAGCCAAAAAAAAATGTTACGATATTTTTATCTGTCTGTCTGTTGTCAGGCTTTCACGCTAAAACTACTATATGGATTTTAATGGAACTCAATTTGTCATATAGCTATTATGCCTCGCAACATATAGGCTTATAATCAATACATATATATATCTGATAGTTTTATAAAAACTAAAACATTTTTTCTTTCGTATAACTATTTTATTTCGTACCTGACCAATACTGTGACCGTGCCAAAAAGCGAAAATCCCTTCCTCATTAAGTATTTTCTTTGAAATTCCAAAAATATTAAGCTTCTTCGTTACAGATTTTCTTCGCTGTAACTGTGTTTTTATTTTCAATACATCTAAAGGCTGTGATAAGAAACGAGTTACAACTCCTGATAAGCAACCAGCAATTATCTTTTTATTTGGAGTTAGGGTATCCTCTTCCTGATAGCCGACCATGATTAAAAATCATAATCGGCTGTGAGTTTCATTATTTACTATGTGTCACCATTACTCATCTTGAACCGATTAGACTTGACAGATCGGTTACATAAACAAATCTTTAGTATAGGAACGTTCAGAATAATGCATTGCTAGTTGTAAGAGGAGTTTTTATTGTAAATATTGATTTTAAATGTAATGCCGAATTTAAAAGATTAATTACCAATATTAAATATTAAAGCTCGGAGCAATAATTCTAATCTACAACATTGCAAAGCTCATAATACTGGGAGAACGACTATATCTGTGTGATTTTTTAATGGTGTTAAAACGAGTACTATTTATATATATTTATATATAATATAATATATATTTATATAAAATATAAATATATATTTATATAAAATATAAATATATATTTATATAAAATATAAATATATATAAATAGACGTTAAATGGTTTTTGTGAAAACAAAACTGTGAACTGGTTTTAATGTGTGAACAAAATATATATATATATATATATATATATATATATATATTCGATAATTATCCATTTAACATATTTAATGTTTTGTAATTACACCACAAATTATTTTTTGTTTTTTACCGAGAAAGATATTATATGTATATTGACTACGGAAATAAACCCTGAAATGATGACCTTAAAAAATGCATAGTCATGCCTTATCTAACAGGTTTACGGTTTTTTTAAATGTTGGGTTGTCTTGAGGAACTTTATAATATATTTAACTTAATTTTTTACAATTTCATAAAATAAAAATGTTTGTCATAAATTATTTTTGGCGTAATAATAGAAAAAAAAAGAGATGTTCTGTTTTACACGTTAGTGATACCAGTAGGTTTTATATTTAGAATACACAAAATAACTAATAATAATGTACTTAATTATGTTTATTTTATTTTGTAACAAAAATATTGAAATTGCGTTTCATAGATATTACTTCAAACTTTATACATTTCTTTACAGAGAGGTACATGAAAATGCTGACTATACGTCAAAAAATGAATTGTACATGGAAGTTAAAGTGCAATGAAAGGTCAGATGTGAAGCTGATAAACAAGGTCAACAATCAGAGATTTGATGAGGAGGATGACATTGAATTTAAAAAATGTTCACCCCTTTTCGGGCTTGCTTTTCACCACGTTTTACTAACTGAAAGTGTTATCAGAAATAAAAACAGATATTTAGTTACATTAGACATGATAACTTACCATAATACATGTAAAAAACCTGAGGCTGACTTATTTTTAGAAAGTAGTCGAGATATAAAGGAAGACGTTGACTCACTAAAAATTTTTTCCTTGGACCCATACAAACTTACTGACATTGAGAAATGCAAAGCTGCTATCACCAAGTGTAACGATCTCTTTGGAATTGCGAATTTTGAATTAACAGTTAAAACGAATTACAGATCAGTGGCGTATCACAATTTTAATCATGGTTGGTCAGTTGCTCACTCCATGTATGTAATTATTAAAAGAGACAAGGACAATTGTCTGGACTATACAATGGTAAAAGCATAATATTGAATCTGTTTGAAAGTATTAATTATTTCAAAACGTATATTTTTTTTCAGAGCATTATTTGTACCAAGTCTTTGCCACGATCTAGATCACCGAGGGTACACAGACAAATACTTGAATAAAATAGCATCGCCCCTGGCTGCCATGTACACTACGTCTCCGTTAGAGCACCATCACTTTAATATCACCGCAACAATTTTACAACTGGTAAATATTGAATTACTTTTAATCTAGCGTCCACAAGTTCGACCTGCAACAGCAGATTGTGATATATATTTTTTAATATCTAAAGGTAAAAGTTAAGCCGGCTTCGGAATTAGCACTAAGCTTCATGATGTCATCATAATATGATATAATATCAAGAAGTATGTATTTCTTCTAGTTACGTTTTTTTTTAAATGTTTTTGCATGTATAAAAAAAACAGGCCAATTAATTTGCATTATTCTTTACAGGATGATCATAATATATTTTCACGACTAAGCTCCAAAGATTACAAAGATTCTTTGGGATACATCAAAAATTGAATACTAGCTACTGATCTGGCTGCTTATTTTCCCAACTTAGAAAAAATTAAAGAAGTTCACAATTTGCAGGATTCATCGTTCGACTGGGCTATTCCAAATCATAGGTAATCTTATATCTATACTTACATTTAATAAAATTGTATTCCCAGGGCGGTTTTACCGATACATTTTACTATTTATTTTAATATTAATTATTGGAAGTACCAACATTTTAAATGTTTCTGACATGTGACCCATTTGATCCCAATTTTAATTGATGATTTAAATTAAGAAAATGTCTGTGACGTTCCTGATAAAAAGATTTTGATAACATTTGTTTTTGTTTGTAACTTTTTGCTCCATGTATTGTAACGACCTGCCCCGGGTGCGGGGTTGAAAGTGACAGGCCGTTTTTTTCAGAATTTGTTCATTTAAATATAATTTAATGGCAATATAGTTCAATATCAACATAAAGTTGAAAATGGAATATCATTGTAAAGTTTCAATATACGATTTTATAATTTTAATAATACAGCCTGAAATACGGACGGAACTTATTCAGAACTACTGATTGAATCTGGGAAGGAAATGGCAATAGCAGAGGCTTGATTCTAATGCTTTGCTTAGACTCTTTTCTAAAAGATATAGTTTTTTTTTGTTTATAACAATATAATTTTGTTTATAAATTATTCTCAGTATTACGTGCAAAAAAATATTCATATTCGATTGATAGTGACTCAACAGAAAAATAACAACTGTGTAATATTAATTTTCAAGCAACGCCATTTATTGAATCAAATGAAATGAAACATATCTTAACCTGTCACTGAATATAATATATCAGTGTGTTTTTTCTGTGATATTGCTATTTTTTAACGCATTACGTTTTGTTTAATTTATTATACTCACTCATTTATATTTTTTATGACATTTTTTAGAGAATTAGGAATGGCAATTTCAATGACAGCAGCTGATTTGTCAGCATCTGCTAAACCTTGGAAAGTACAATTAAAAACAGTAGAGGTTATCTTTGGAGAATTTTATGACCAAGGAGATGAAGAAAAGAAGGCAGGAATAACTCCTATCCGTATGATGGATCGCAACCGGCCGGAAGAACAGCCCGCCAGCCGGGTATAATTTCCAAACCAAATTTGTAACTTTTTTAATTTTAATATTTTGTTATTGTATATTTAGTACAATTACCTATTTATAATAATTTCAGCTTTTAGGTCGACTTTTTGAGTTCAATAAGTATACCTTGTTACACAACACTGTACAAAATACTTCCAGAAACGAAAAAAAAAAAAAAATTCTTGTAGCAATCTTGATATTTGGAAATCGAAACTTTAAATTAAAACTATTAGTTTTGACAATTCCGGAGATGAGTTTTCAAATGAAGACACTTTGGAAGTTTTACCTGGTATAAAAGTTGATAAAGGTGCAAATTTAGAAAAATGTGATTCTCCTTTAGAAGATTTACAAGATATTGCCGTTGATATTTCTAAAGATTTAGCCAAAATTAAGGACGATGACAAAGACATGAAAATTGAAAACAGTCTTTAGTAAAATTACGGTCGGCTTAACGTTATAAAATCTGATTTGGGGTCCTTGGAAGAAGACCAGGAAACAAAAGTAATTGCAGAATCAGAAGAAAATAAAATAAAGAAAGATGTAGAGGGAAATCTAATCTGTAGAGGGAAATCAGGGAAAGATGATGAAGGAGTGGAAACAAGCCAAAGCTCTAAAATAGATGTTGTAAGATATAAAGTTAGTAAGTAAAACAAAATCAATTCCACTAAAATAACCAAAATATTTTAATTATAGTTTTATTTTTTAGTTACAAATTATTGTTAAAGACATTTATATCTCTTAAAATAGAATTTGATTCATTTCTTCAAACTATTGAATTTACTAACAACTGTTTATAGACTATAATATTATAAGAATATACTCGTAAAATAATGTCTGTTAGTCACATTAACGAAATTCAACGGGTAGTTTAAAACTATGGAAATTACTTAGAGGATAGGTATATATTAAGTATATAATAATAATCTTATTAACAACACTCATAGCTTATTAACTTTTGGAAAACGACTCATATCTACTCATAAAATAGAACTGATATTTTTGTTTGAACGCTTCACATATAATAAATAATTACGGAAACAACCGATCTAAATACTTACCTGCTTTAAGGACGTAAAGTGGTCTGTAAGTCGAAAATAATCTGATAAGTAATTTTCTTTAATGTATTATATACTCAATAGTTAAATATATGGTTTTGTAAAAAAATAACACATTAAAATATACGTTAAGTTACAGAGGAATACAATTGAAATATATGTTAATTATATTTATTTATCTTGTAAGTTGTAATTAATATGCATTTACTTTATTAAAAAATAAAGAAAGTATGAAGAAACATGTTTTGTTCAGTTCAAGGTATGCTTATAGTAGATCCATATTTTGCGACATTATGCTTTTCTAGGTCGTAAAAAGTAAGGAAAAACCTGAAATAAAGTTACATAAAAAACTTTAGCATTTATTTCATTAATTATATTCATTAAAATATATATTGATATCATACCTGCTAGAATCAACACCAAGTTCTTGTTCAAAAAACGTTGACAGTTCTTTGACGATTACATTATTTTCTTCCAGACCCAAGTGGCCAATGGACTCCAGCTTGGCGACAATTCCAGGAGTATCAGAATCCCCATTAATAGTCAACAGGCAGTCGTTGCTGACGACGCATATGAACTTCTGTATTAAACATTTATGTCGGAAAAATTAAAATCATCGTGTGTGCAGTCAGGTCAACATATATTACAGTGATCGTGGAGCACGGCAACTTATGTCTGAGGAGACAACCATACATTTTTAGATATTTCTATATTTAACTTGTCCGTTTTTATATATACTTAGGCTATCTGAAGAAACAGACCATATTGTTTTATAATAGTTAGATTTCTTATCAATTGTTTA
This sequence comes from Dircenna loreta, assembly GCA_963555665.1. Classification (NCBI taxonomy): domain Eukaryota; kingdom Metazoa; phylum Arthropoda; class Insecta; order Lepidoptera; family Nymphalidae; genus Dircenna; species Dircenna loreta. Next base: position 5,767,999 of record OY743092.1, on the reverse strand, counting down.
CATAATGCGTCATTGGAAAAACGACGTTGCATAATAAAGTTTATTTAAAAAAATAATGTGTTACTTGCCTCTGCTGGTTTTTTTACTCCTTCCACGAGAACTGGTATAATTTTAGAGATGAAATTTTTTGGCATTTGCGACTTAGTCAGGTTAGTAAAAATCGTTAAACACGGCATGGTTAAGAGATAAACTATTGCGCAGAACTAAATATATTATTATATTATATTTGTAATCTATATCTCTTACTGCGTGCGTTATATTTACAATGTTTCTTTTAAATGATACACTTACAGCTATGGAAACATTATGATACACTTATCGGTGCTCTGTTGTATGATAGCGTGAGATATCTCGCCGTTCACTCATAATTTAACATCGACGTTATATAGCAACATTTTTATAAATGGTATTACTTGTATTTGATAATATATATATATTTTTTATTTACTTAGGAACTTCTTGTTAATATTAAATTATTAATTTTCCTATTACTGGCACGGATGTTGCACATCAACAAACTTTAAAAATAATGTTTATTTTTTTAAAAATTAAAACAAACGCAATCGAAATGGCGCATTCTGTCATGAGTTAAGCCGGTTCCGCTAAAATTATTCAAACGGAACACAATTTATAGAAACAATATAAGACGTTGTGACCCGATTTCAAACAAAGATACCATGGAACCGCCACAGCTTTATTTTTATTATAGCATTGTTTAAAGCGGTGTTATATTGTTATGTAAGTCCGGTCTTTGTCAGAATAGTGGACACTCGGGTCAAAGATAGACATATAAAACAATTGGATATGGTACAATCATACATATAATAACATACATATCAAAAACCTTTAAATGAAATATTTGTTTTTAAAGTATTTACTATGGCTTGTTTTCATGATGATTACATGACATGACAAGCATTATTTTTTGTTTATACATCATGTTAAAACTAATAGAAAGAATTTGTTTAAATATGATGAGTATGGTACGGCGATAGGTTATTTTCTCTCTCTCTCTCTCTCTCTCTCTCTCTCTATATATATATATATATATATATATATACAAAAAGTATAATATAAATATCTTTGCAGCGGCGAAACATCTTATCTTATATAAACAAAAAACTGGTATGGGCTATCCAAAACAAACAAGAACTTTATGAAACATTTTGTGTAATGATAAATCTATAAATCAATAAATTATAAAAGCTTTGCATAAAATCTTAAATAAAACAAAAATAACAAGAGTCTAATATTGTTTAAGTATTAAATAATAACATTTAATACCATATCCATTTTATTTGTAAGATCTTTATCTTCACACATCTGTTGCTTCTTTTCCATATTACTCTATAAATGGCAAAGAATCAACCCACACACAATAGTCAAACTTTACAAATTGCGTCATTTTCAAAAGGTAAGTGTCACACTCATTCAATGCATTGACTTACAAACTGTATGTATTATTAGTTTCTTTAGCCTTTAGTGTACTTGAAACACCGAACATTCAGTTATCTTTGTGTAAAATTCATAGGAAAATTATTATGCTCAAACTTAAGGGGTACAATTAATTGTTGGAAAATATCTATATATATATATATATATATATATCGTGTATAGCTATGTGCTTGTTTAAATTTAAATAAATATAGAATGAAAAGTAAACCGATACGGGCAGGGATTCAACCTCTGGGAAACCGTCCCATCCCTCTACCAATTGATCTGCCGTTTCGTTGCCATATCGGTGAATAAAGAATTCTATTAATTTATAAGAATTATATAATTTTTAAGCTTCAAGCTTTATCCGAAAAAGAAGAAGCCAGAATGCAATTATAGACTCTAAACTAAAAAAAGAGTATTCACAAATTTTGTTGGCACACGATTACATTCTGGCTACTAATATATGATGACCGTCTTCTATGACTCCGCACGCAGTACAATTAGTTGAATGTTTGTCATCATAAAAATTCTTGACGGAAAAAGATCGGTAGACAATTTAAAAGTACCCCATCAGACATAGTCTCCTAATCTACACCCTCATTACTTTGTAGTCCAATTTGAGAAGGACTCAATAATTCTAAAAAGTTTTTATTTTGAATAAGCATTTAATAAAATGTAAAAGAGTAGCTTTAGAACTCGTAAATATAACAAACGGGTTATAATCTAATGATTGAATACAAATAAGAGCTATTGTAATGGCGAATAATTCTGCATTTAGAATTATTCGCCATAGAAACTTTAGAAGTAATATCAAATTTACAATAAGTACCTGTTTGAGAATCCAAAAAAGATGCACCATAAAAGTTTTAATTTTTTGAACAATCCGTAAAAAGAGAGTAAAAGTTACTATATTAATCATTCATTAGTAAACAACATTTAGTTCTTAAATTATACATATTATAATGTCGTTTAGGTTTATTCAAAGGTCTAGCTAGAGCCAATGACAAATCCACATTGCTAGCCAAAGTACCTAATGAAAAGATATCAGATTAAATTTGAATAATTATAGAATAAAAATAAAACGATACGGAGTCGAACCCTCGACCTCTGGGAAACCGTCCCGTTACTCTTTCATTTAATAAAATGGATTTCTCTCTCACTAAGATATTTATCAAACTAAAAAAAAAAATATTATTTTAAAAGAATTTGAATTTGTTCGGGTGTGGAAAGAAGAAAAAGTCCCGGATACTTTCAAAGTATCTGGAATCATAGTGTCCTCTAAAAAAGAAAGGTCACTGTTCCGCTTGCGGTTTCCATCAAGGTATTTCTCTTATTGGTCTCTGGTAAGTAAGATCTTTGCCAGAATTTAAATCGCTTCAGGGTCTGAGCGGCTTTTACGGGAGACTAAGTTTGGCTGACCTGACCAAGGTACATGTTATGGGTTTTTTTCATAGAACAACAGCAAGGAAAAGCGTAGTGTGGTTTTTAAAGTTCTGTGGAAACTGTTACAGAAGCTGGGTTGCTCGGATAAGTTTGTAAAACTCTTGAAGCTTCTGCAATATGATATGCAATTACAAAAAAATGATTTTTTTAAATATCAATAAATATAACAATAAACTTGCACAAGCTTGCACTTGAATTCTAAATGTAGCTTTCTTAGAGTAACCTAATACAAACTGAAACTTTTATCTAAACTATCTATACTTTGGACAAATATTAGATCTGAAAAAATAACTTTTATTCATGGATGCCAAAATGTATACAAATGAATAAAACTTTCTTTCAAATATTTAAATCTATGACGGGAGTAATTATATAAATTATTATTTAGAAAGTCAGATAATAGTTATAAAGAATAAATTAATACATAGTTATTGATAATCATTGCCGTGCCAAGAAATTACAACTCTTATACAATACAAATACCGGATCCTGATCGTCCTCAATTTGTTTCTTTAAACGCTTAGATTGCATTAACTATGGACATGTTGCGATGTTGTTTTGCGAATAGCCAATAAATTTTATTGATTTTTGTAACGGTCAAAGGTTATTAGTTGATGTATCCAGTAATATTTTATTTTACTTGTGTAATATAATACGGTGTTATATTAAAATACTTTTTATTTATTTTCTTATTAAGCATTTTTTTAGTTTAATAATATAAGTATACATATGAATAAAGATGCCGATCTATGATATCTCTATATTTATAAGCGTATTATGTCGTATTTTAATAAATATTGATCTGAAGGCCTAGTTATCTAGGCTTATCTAAAGGTGACTGGCGTTGGCAGCAATTCAGTTTTCATATAAACGATATTGAACCCATAGTTTCATATAATATTAAAAAACCAGAAAATCTTTTCCGCAAAGAGGGATGAACCATTTTGGTGCAAGATAAAGCGGATGAAAGTCTCATCACTATTGGAATAACATTTATTAGATGATGAGATTTACATTAGATTACATTAGATTACATTCGATTACATTGTGCAACAAACATTAAAAAAAAATGCTATTTGGGACACTCGATATCGATATCGTATATCAAATAGTACTAAGTAGAAAAAAAAAACGATTATTAATTATATTAAAATATTTAATCTGTCTTTTAAATATAATCATAAAAAAATGTTAAGGACGTATATGTCACGTTATGTCATAAAAGAGTTAAATAGCCGAAATTACGAGAACGCTTTCAGCTCAGCGATCTCTAGAGATAGTATCTTCTTCCCACCATCGAGACAATGGTTTGTGACAATAACGAGCATTAGTTTCAAGTACAGGTTGTATCACGACAAAGAGTAAATAGTTCAGAACTGTTTATATTATTTTATAATAAATATTTTAATGTAATATCCTGTTTTCGTCAAAAAGCTCCAGAGTATATATAGCGAGTTTGAATATTTGTTAATTGTATAAATGGTTACAATATTCATTAAGCAATATTTATTTCAATAACAAATATATATGATGAGATAGTCAGAGAAAGAAGAATAAATTAAAATGGAATGCCAATACCTCGACATCGGGTCATTTCATAACTCTTGAAAGGCAATTAGTGTGGAATTAAATGCCTATCAAATTATACGTATACGTTCAATTACAATTTACTATATGTTATGCAAATATTTACCAATTCCTTACAATATATGTAATCACGGGAGAATTGTGGTGTACAGTAATTCTAATAAAAAAAAATATTCTAACAAAAAACTAAAGCTTAAATGTTTTAGATGTAGAGTTCCTAAATTTTTAATACTCTTGTCGTTACTTACACTCTAAATTTTCAGTGAATTATGTTTGTAGTATATATATATATATATATATTTACTACAAACATATAATTTACTACAAATATATAATCTTTGACACCTAAATGTTTCCCATAATTATATGAGAATTTATAGTTTAATGAAGCAACGTCTTGTTAGTGTATTAAAACTCCTATGATTTATAGATACCCGTAGTTTCCTCAAAATTACAAAAATAGATACAATGGAAATATCATTCAACATCTAAAATATACCAAAGATATTAAAAAAATATATATTTTTGTCTTATACATGATGATAAAACTAAGATCATATTTACAGTAATATATGTTTAGAATGTAATTTATTGCCATTTAAATTATTAGAATATTAATATCCAGTTATAAAACTGCATAATTACGATTTAGAAATCGTGTATTATTTTAATTTATCATTAAAAATGTAAATCATAATGTAAATGTGTTTTAAAATTGTTTATTTATATTATTAATAAATAGTTTTTTACTTAGTTACTCTTAATTACTATTAATTGTTTTTTACTTGTGAATAAATACATGGTTCCTTATTATTATTATTTATTATTTACTTATGCAAAAATAGCAATAAAATACAATGATTTTAATTAAAATAATTATGCTGAGTTCCTACATTAATAGTAATGTACTTCCTTTGCCAACAAAACATACTCAGACCTTTAAACTATTCAGAATAAAATAGTCTGTCTTAACATAAAATATTTAATATTAGAAATATAAAATATTCAAAATATATTTGTTTATGTCTGAAGAAAAAGTATGATGAACAATGTTTTTACAAACAATAAATAGTATAAAAATACATATAATGTTTGTTTTGAAATCGTAGCATCTGTCTGGAACGATGGTTTCAAGTGCGCAAACGATATTCATTCAGAAGACCGTTGTGTAAGCGACTTTCTTTGTAAATGTCACAGTTCGTTCACAAGTGGCATGTTACGCTCTTTAGGGTCAAATTTTGGGAGATTCAAATGTATTTTATGATAATAAGGTTTCTTTGTGGCATGCTATGATTACTTAAAAATTATATGAAACAGAATAATGAATTCTGTGTATAAATAAAATAACATTTCATTTATTGGAAGCGCATATAATAATCTTTGTATACTTTACATTTTACGAAAACAAATGTATGATTTCAATATATATTGCGATTTCAATGGATATGCTTTCAAAGGAATGGGACGAAAAGGTCAAAAGCCACATTGAATTTACAATTATAATAATGTAATGAAAACGGAATAACACAATATATTTGTTTTATGCTTTTTTTTGTACAAATAAAAATAAATATAGCAAAAAATTGAATGGATTATTAACATCGTAAAATGTAAAATAACATTAGAAACCGAAGACTAGGTATAAAGTTTCACTCCAATCTAACGTAACACTAGGAATTTAAACCTGGCACGTATGTGTTTCATAAGGATACTTGCAAATCACCACACCGTTATGTCCATCTTTATCTAAATTACTATTTTATAAATTTTACAGAGAGTATCATTCACCTGGTATGCATTTGTGTTTGGGTGTGTTTTATTAGAAACGATATTATTTAGTAAAATCCCGTGACATGTTTAAGAGTATTTTATTTTGTTGTATAAAAGGTGAAAGTAAACCAAGAAAAAACCGTTTGAATCAATTACGTGAAGTTGAAATCTCAACGAGTTTCGACTTTCGTCTAGATCTGCACAAAACATTTTTGCATATCTGCATGTATTTTACGTAATGATATGTATGCATCGTGGGCTAATACATTCAGCTCGTATCTCCGATACTAAAAGAAGGTCATCGTTCTTGGTGTGTAAATGTAGTGTTTAAATTATCCTTACTTCCTTATTGATGTGTGAAGTTATGTAAGTTTGTTTGCTATCGTGTCATGGTATCTACATTAACAGTAAAGCTCAACTTTAATGTACCATACAAAGAAGAGATAGTTTGGTAGTTTGACGTTTGACCAACGTTTTGAACATTTACGTAAATTGTCTCAATATAAATGTTTATATATGACAAAATAGAAAAAAAAACATCTGTACTTTTTTATTGCATTTTATTTTTTGCATTTTTTTTTACTTTTTATTTAATTTACCAGTTTGATAGCGTGGAGTCTGTCCTAAAATCTCAAACAAATTCAACGAAAAATATTATAAACAATAAATGCTTACCCAAGAAACTAAGGACCTACAACAGGACTAGCAAACAAACGCTACAAGCTATACGATATAAAATCCAGATTTCAGTCTACATAAGATAATCAAATATACATACATTATCTGGTTTTAAATCGTTGCATAGCACCACAAAGGCTTTACATTATGTGTTGGATATTTGGTATGCTACAGACAGTAAAGAGTTCACAATTCTCGTATTACTTGTTTTTAACAATGTCTTTAATTAAGTTAACTTTGATATATTGCTGGGTATTCTTCAGGCTCTTAATGTCTTACTTCGAGTTATCAGTAGGTTTACCTCCTACCTTCGTGGACGTTGGGCCACTTATCATACTAGGCAGATATCTCTGCAGGTGTTCCGCAAGGTAGCATATTATCTCCTTTTGTATGTTCTTTATTCATTAACGAAATGTCTTAAGTTATTTGTTGTCACTATCAAATCTATGCAGATAATTTGCAGTTCTACCGTCATCCCTATAGAACTTTGCTGCTGCTATTCAAGAGCATCAATTTTATGCAGATAATTTTCTACCGTCATCCCTATAGGACTTTGCTGCTGCTATTCAAGAGCTTAATTGTGACCTTAGGAGGATTAAGGAGTGGGTTACTCTAACTATATATAAGGGCGGATTACTCTAAGTATATATATACATATTTAAATACATATTTATAAACATATATAAAGTTAGGTAATCATTTGTGTTGTATAATTTAATTTTATATCATTTTGTGTTTGTATTTTTAATGATACATGCATAAATGAATAAAATAAATATAAATAATTACTATCGTAAGATACTACGATTGTATGGCCTACCGCAACATATTATATTAATAGCACGGAATATATTATATTTAATTTAAATCTATTCCAAAGCTTTAATTTTAACTGAAAAGAATAACTTTGAATGTTTGCCAAAGAAAAGCAAAAATAAAACAAGGCTTTTAAAAAATGGTGACAATTTTTAACAACATGGTGTTGTTAATTTTTTTTTGTTTTAACAATAATTACGATACGATTAAGATATATCTAAACTTAAGAAAGAAATATATAAGAATGTGACAAAACTTTATGTCTTATTTGGAACTAAATGTCGGACTACGAAGGTAATGAACGAAAGGAATTTAGTTAAGATTAAAAGAGAATTAAGAGGCGCGTATGGAGTAACGAGAATAGATAAAGTAAGACATGAATATGTATGTAAGAGGAAATATCAAACTAGTCCATGATATAAAAAGTATTTGGCGACGTAATATAAATCTGCAACACAATATGAATGAAAGACAACACGAGAATGTAGAATGTATAACGAATGAGAATGGATGGATTAAGTTTTTTCTCAAACATAGTAAAACAAATTTCCTATATTTATTTTATTTAAAAATATCAGTTACCAAATGAACCCTCATAAATAAAATCAGATAACAGATAAACGTACCGTATAAGGCCAATAAGAGTCGATGTAAATTGTAATTTTCACACCTCGTTACCGAATAATGTATTTGTCTGGAAAAAATATTGTCGCATCAATAATTTAATTTGTTTTGTAACTATATATTTTGTATTTCATTTCTGAATCCTGAATCTTAAATACGTGACTGTCAGCTTGTTCGCTCCTTTAATGTTTGAATGATTATATAATTGTAATATTATTATTTTTTTACTTGGCTTGATATTAATTTAAGTCTTGTAAAATCTTCTATTGCAGATTTTGCATTTTTCTATTTTCTTTGACTTATATTCGATGATGATTGAATGCACAAAAATTGGTATATTTTTTTATTTATTTCTTGTTGTCTCCAATACCTCTAGTTAGATTATATAGGATTATCCAAAAAAATCAACTCTATTATTATTAAAATAAAATTATAATTCAATTTCATAACTATACATTTTTAAAACATTTATATCATTACCATTAAATAACATTTTGTTTAATATCAAAACGCTTATATGTTAAATACGCGGATATTAGAAACTTAACGATCTGTGAAAAAATAATCTCTATTCAATCTCAAAAGGTTTGGCAGCAAGGAAGTAAGAGACGGGCGACCGTGTGGCTACCATTGTAATACCTAGCTAGATAAACATTACAAGAATGCGCAAATACAGGTAATAATTACGCAATTACAGAGTGATATTGCAAAAAATCAAACAGGTATTGGTGTTGTAGGAACTGCTGTTCAATACCCACTTTGTTTGTCTTAAGCTCTTCAGCTTAAAATAAATAAAGTAACAAGTAATAAGAAAATTAAATAAATTATTTTCTAGAATCATGGTTCTTAAATTAAATAAATTATTTTCTAGAATCACGGTTCTTGGTTCGTATGTTCGTATTATTTTTGTTATATATGATAGATATTGTTCCAATACTTTTTTTTTATACCTATAAAATAACTCAAATAAAATGTTTTTATTTATTTATGAATAAAATATTTTACTCAATAAAAAAGATCCACATATTTACGGCTGTATATTGAGTCATTCGATTTAAACACCGCGGCAAAGACCTAGCAATAATAAGCTGCGTATTTTTGTTAAATCGTATAAAAGACTAATTTTAATTCCTACAATATTTTTTATTTATCAAAGGTTTCAGTTTTTGCATGTCGAACAACATTACAAAGTGGACTAGCTATTGCCGCCGGTTTCCCTCGCGTTATACTTACAAATAAAGATCGGTAAGATTTTCGGACTAACAACACCTATCGTTATATTTTAGTTAATAAGTATAATATCTATACAATTGTTAGCCTCTATGTTTTTTGATGTATTTGTCACATTACTGTGAAATTTCATATAAATCAGTTTTGTAGTTTTTGTGTGAAAAAGTAACAAATATATTTTTGGATTTATAATATCTAGCAGTAAGATAATGTCCTTAGTTTGTGTAAAGTATTTTGTTTCATTTATTTATGTCTACTTCAGTAATGGATTGACAGACACACATACATATATGTATACATATATTTGATGTTATTAAAATTCCCGTGCTCAGTAAATTCGCGCAGAACTCTGATTGTAGAATATATTTTCACATTATCAATGAATCAAGTTATAAAATATTAATATATCAATAATTTAATTTCCAACAATTTTTCCTATTATTACGTCACCGTGTCGTAAGAAATGAAAACAATAAAGAGTTTTGAAACAATACGTAACATTATATATGTACATAAATTAAATTATACCATTATTACTAACCATTATGCAATAGAGCTATGTGATTTGATTTTTTTATATGTGAAAAGTTAAAAATCAACAATTCAAATAATATTACGTTGGAATAAAATCACATTACATGACTAGTTATGGTATAGTTCTTAACAGTTAGTATTTTAAAAATAATTTTAATATTATATATAAGAATGATCAGCTTTAAATTAATTTAAATTTAAAACGAAATCATCTTGTCTTACACAATAAAATTATGTTGACAACAAAAACCCATAAAAATTTCATCAACTACACATGGGCGCCATCTTATACAACGAATTCATTGATTTTATTGTAATTATATGCGTAGCAGCGCCTAAGACGTTTAACATTAAAATAAACTACTGATAGCCGCCGGATTCATGGGACATTTAGATTATTTAGATATTGTTATTGGCTACACCTTGCAACCTTGATTCGCTTTCTAATCATAAAATAACAAACAAATTTTAATATATGTAAAGTTTTACCAAAAAAGTAGGTGAAATTTTGAATTTAGTTTGCACATTTAGTACCCATTTTATATTACAATCGTTTAGTTTGACCGAGTTTCAAATGAAGGTCCATTATACTTCCTCATCGAGGCAGATGACAATTTAAACATATGGTATATTATTCAATTTACACTTCACAATCACTTTATTTATCGTTAAATGTTTAAGTTGGTGATATTTTAAATATACGTTTAATTAATTTCGTCATATTTCGTTTTAATATACTAATAACAATTGTATATTTATTATAATTTATTTAATCTGCAGTTTTTTTTATTAAAGTTAAGATTGCAGTTATATGGTCTTTGTCTGGAGATTTTAAGTAACGAAAAGATTTTTACTAAGAAAATTAAATTGATTTAAAAAAAACTCTTGCATCTTACGTCACAAGTACATAGCCGTGATTCAATTTCAATAATTTGGTTCTGCTTTGATCAGTCGAGAGAAAATTTATCTCTTTATGATTGTAATATAAGAAAAACATTAAAAAAGAATTTGAACTATTCATGCATAATAATACCTATTGCATTACGAATAAAATCTAAGAGCACTTAAAAGTTTATTGGTTAAGTACTTATCACTGTCACTTAAATAAATCTAAACTTGAATTTATAAATGAGTAAAAACCTTATATAACATTATGAAGCCTCTTAAATGATTTTGACAAAATCTTTAATCAGTGGATGGAGGTCTACGCCAAATGTTAATGTACTTACACAACGTGAGCCTCATAATTTAAGATTCTTTACATCCAACGTATAATCCGTAGTTGTTAGCAACGAGCACGGTGACTGGTCATACCATGGGTCGTATGTGGTTTCGCAATGGACCAAAGCTAAGGATTCCAGTACTTTCTAAACAAAACTCACGTGCTTCATTGTGCAAGTTGCTCGATTCACACAACTAGGCCAGATATACAATTTTTGTTTTTTCTTATGACACATACTTGTGAAGATATTTTAAAATAATTATGTTCTTTGATAAGGCTTCTTTGCTTTGCGGACGAGGCTTAGGCATATCTTCCTGATGGTGCCATGAGAGCCAGTTTAGGTACAAATATAAAATTAAATACACAACACACCTACATTCTAAACCAATTATCTGAAAGGTGACGGAAATCCCTCCATTACGCATTCCGAAAAAGGGGTGACGTCAGGCCGGTCTTAAGAACTTTTGCCAAATCTCTAGTAATATGCGCCGACCTCGAATACTTGAGATATTAGTGAGTGGATATTATATCCCTTTTTAATAACTAATCATAACTATATATTTTTTATTTGTGAGTACGTTTGTATTTCACGGCTTAACAACGCGAATGATTATATAAAAATGATCCTACGTATTACACACACACATACAGAAGAGAACACAGGGTACCTCTGATTACTAAAAAAGTACTGACACTTGTAGTATACAAGGCTGATTTTTTCCTGTACAATGCGGACGTTGCCGCTGGCAAGAGTTTTAGAGAGCTGTATAACGATTGTAAATGACTTGTGATTATACTAATTTGATTCATATTCATAGTTGTTCATAAATGACAGCTTTGAATTAAATTCGCAAAAAAATAACGTGACGTAACAGCTGTTGTGTATTTTTGTATTATTTAAAAAAAATACACACACTTAAATTTATTGTTTACTTTTAGCTTTTGAAGTTTACGAGCCCATGCAATGTCAATACATTTTGTAACACGAAGTTTGCATATACAATATTAAAATAAAATATTAAATGATCTTCGTCAACCATTATGCTGATTACACAGACATTTCGTCAAATGGTCTGCGATCAACAAATAAATGTCTCGCCATATTTTATTCAACTTTTATTATGAAACTTACCTTATTTAGATGCTATCCGTGACTCTGCCTGCGCATGCGCATAATTATTATTAATAACTTGACACCAGCACCTTTTGATTTTAGTATTACTATTCCATTCAATACAAACATTTTGTATGGATATTGTTTTGAACGGCCATAATTGTTTAGAAGTACTGTAGCCGCTAATAAATTATATCAATGCCTCATGTATTAAGATTTTTCGTTATAACTTCTAGGATTAAATAACACATTAATATTTATAAAATAACACATTTATTTATTTGTTGTTAATATTAATACCTTATATGACTAGGTTTATAACAAATACCAACATAAAATAATCACAATTTCAATCGGAACACATTGAAATAATTATAAATAATAATTAATAATAAATGTATCAAAATACCCAAATTTATTAACGTCAAATAGTTTGAATAAGGGCGGGTTCATGATGATAAAATACATTAAAATATTTTAATCTTTATTTTTGTTTTTGACGTTGACAACGGACGAACTTCTATCGAAAGACTAAAAAGATTTTTACAAAGTCCATGTGTGTAAGATAAGTAGCTTCAACAAACCGTCAATATTTACATCACACGTCAGTCATCGTGTTTGTTCTTCTAAATGACTAATTAAAGATGATTTTATAATATTATCAATATATTCTTATGTGTATTGTAATACGAACCTTTTTGCCATGGCAATATTGTTCGGTGTATTCGTCAAAGCCTTGACCTGTTTAGGTCAATTTATCAGCGTTATGATGTTTACTGAATGTTTTCCTATTATGATGTTTCGCAGTTACGCCTTTCTACATTCATAATGAATAGAAAATTCGTAATTTCATTCATTTTATTTATAATACGAGTTTTTTTTTCTTATACTTATTGTTTATGGTCTATTGAAAACAATAAAAAATATTTTAAACCTATTTTGATGATCGAGCTTTCGTCAGGGTCATCCGCTCTTAGTGAAACTTCACTTTTTCGTTTATTTGTATTTATTATTGTATCAAATTAGAAATATTGTAAGTCTGATTTAAATATGTCACTTTTATTAAGTAGCATCTCTAATGTACATACGAAAATTAATAAAAAATAAATTTTCTAATATTAGAGTTATATATAAACGTGACTTTTCGTTCAATACGATATAATACAATACAATACAATCAGAATTATGTACTTAGCACCTCAGAATATCAGAATTATATATCAATATTATCATTTCGTTTGTGTGATCAGAATTGTTTATACAATACAAGCAACAGTTTTACACTTACATGATAATATGCTAAAAATTAATTTAGCCAATTGATTTCCGTTGTATCGAGAAATTTTTAACGATAAGCTAACGGCAGCTATTTGACGTTATAATAGTTTAAGTAAACAGAGCACTATTTAGTAACACTAAGTATAATTTAAGTGGCTTTATATAATTAATTTGGTTGGTGTTTGTTTTTTGTTTTGGTATGTTTTCACTCCAGTCTGATTGAGTTCTTTGTTTATTAGTTGTTTAGTCTAGCCAAAATTAAGCTAATAAGAAAAGAGGTCAGTCATCTAAATAGCTAACCTCCTTTCTTTTTCATATATATATATTTATATGTTTTATATATGTTCTTTAAAAAGCGGTCTTATAAATTAATAAGAGCAGTATTTTAATCATTAACACGAGTTATTCTTAGATATAAGGTATGTGTATATGTAAGTATGCGGTAACCAGTACTCCTTATAGGAAGTTGTAGAGCCAAGACGCGTAAATAAGACGGAAGATATATAATGTCACTTTTGCTAAGATCTCTTTATAAGCCAACGGAATTATCCCAATGTATGTCCATGATATAACGAGACTTACATAATTTTCTTCTATATTATAAGAAAAAAAATATTTGAGAAGTTTTTTCTATTGTCATAATTGTATTATTTTTAAAACAACTGATTCATTTTTTTCACTACTGAAGAGCATTGAACAAACAAACAAACCATCTAAAATATGGTTTGTTTATATGTATTGATTTCTTCATATTAACTTTTCATGTCCATGTTACTTTTGCCATTGGATACATGCAAAAGAAAATTAAAAAAAAAGTAGAGTTTACAGTTTATCATTCACAATATATTGTCAAGTAAGAAGATATAAATAACAGTGAGTCAATAAAAAATAAAAACTTATTTTTATTTTCGCATCATCTATCCGTCTAATTATCAAATCGTTTCAACTTTATCTTCAATAAATTTAAAGACCAACCACAATCAACACAAATTTAACGTATTCAAGTATAAAATATCGAGTGATGACTCTACAAATATTGAATAACTTTTGTATGCTTGCACAATTTTTTTCTTTTTGCAGCTGACCCAGTTCACGGTCAGATCAATTACATCTCTGCAGTGACTTGCATTTTCTACATTTATTCAATTATGTCATTGATATTATAAATATATACTGAGTTTATTAAAATATGTGTCTCTGTGTGTGTGTGTGTCTGTATGTGCGTGTGTGTGTGTGTGAAAATTATTAAACATAATAAAACTATTATCATCGCTGCCATTATAACAAGACACGTTAGTAAATGTAATATTCATAGTATCATAGTATAATAAAAATGTTTGAAAACTAAACTATAGAATAGAGAGAAATTGACTAAGATTTTTGTACCAGATCTGTGTAATAACTAAATATACATATTTGAATGGTTCTCAAAACCAATTACCATTAAGTTGTACACACACACACACAAACATAACCAATCAGTTACGTATGTTATTATACACCGTACCCAAATAGTCTCACAGGTATTTTCCAAACTTAGAAGAAATTTAAGAAACCAGGACATGTTGCGCAATTAAAAATTTTATGCCAAATCATTTTGTTACTATATACTACAAGCGAAGCTTTGAAGCTCTATGTTGAACAAATAAGTAGCGTGTGTTAATAATACGTTAAAAAGTAGCAAAGAGCAAACTGTCATATTTACTAATAATGAAACTATAGAAGCCGTGTCCATGTTATTTTTTTAACACAGGTCTTATTGCATTGTTGACCACAGATAATATTGAGGTCAGAGTGGTTGTTAGATGACTAGAATAGCCAAGTCTATCACAGTTGATTTCCTCTGGGATATCAGATATGAGATGACACTCGAGTACAGTAGAGCAGTTAGCAAACGTTCACGTAATATTGAAAGCGTACCTTACGTACCTTCAAGTGAAAGAGAAAATAGTGAAATTGTTTTTTTAATTATTGCTAGATTTTTTTATTTATTCTAGTGATATCTTTTCCAAAAATTACCTTTCTGAAGATATTTATATTACATTCTAGTATATGAAACATTGTCATAAAATGGCTTAATGACATGTAATAGCTTAATAAGTGCGTGATAAGAAATGACATGACATGACTTATACAATATGTGGTTTTTTATTAAATAATGAGTTATCATAGTTAATTGTATTCGCTAAAGGAATATGGATCTTCTCTATTTGCAATGAGGGCGATAAAGCGGTAAATATAAACAGCTTTCACTGGTCACCGGCCTTTGACCCAAGACGCCATCCACCTAAGCTTCGTTCACGCAATTTCCGCACCAATACATCCCATAACATGCAATGAGATGAACATTGTAAAGAGCATGTAGAAAATTGTTTTTAAATGACCTAAGCGGCGTAATTATACGATTTCTTTTTTTTTTATCTTGTGTTTCGTCTTTTATTAGTATGGGTGTTTTAGATATTAAAATAATTATAGTTGTAAAGGTGTACACGTAATATAAAAAACATTTTATGACTTTTATTATTAATATTACTATTTTATGATTGTATTCCAGGAGAAGACGATTACGCGTCACAACTGTATAAGATAAAACGTAGTTATATCTAATACGGGTGTTTTATATTATCTCTATAATTATAAAGCACCCGTAATTAACTGTCATAACTTTATACCATAAGTAAGTATTCAAAGGTTATATAATAGTTTCGTTCTTATTGTATTTACGTATATGTATATTCTTATTGTCTTAACGAGAATAAACTAAACGTGTAGAGTTCATAAGAGTTCAAAATTAGCGTAACGAAGTTTTTATTACTGATAAATAAAGCGCTCCATATTTCAGAAGTTTTTGCTTTGCTTGTGATATCACATATGTATATTAGATGTATCTGAATAGAATTAGTAGGTACTTATTCCTTACACAAATTTCAACTTAATTATATATGAAACCGAAAGTCAAGTTAAATAATATTAAAAGGACACTCAGAATTTTTTGAGAAATACAGTTTGTTACAGGGACTTCCTCAACGACCTTCTCTGAGAGGGTGAGCACAGCTTCTGGATACGAAAACTGTAAAGTCAAGAGTTGGTTTTTAATTTGAGGGCACAAGAAGAAATGACACGGTGACAAGTCAGGGCTTTAAAGACTCAAATGTTTTACAGGTGTGTTATCTAAGAATAGCTAAGAATATCTAGATATTCTTCTGGGATAGATTCTAGAATCTATCCCATATCGTTCTAGTGTAGGAGCAAAGGGCGTCGGAATCTCGTGTTCCGCCGCGTCGGAATTCCGTGTTTGCTCACAGCAGCTAAAGCTTCTTGTAAGAATTCGGCAGTGTACTTTGGATTAATGCTACTTTGGTTTTTATCAATGATGAATTACTAGTCGAGCAAAAACTGCTGACCACATTTTATATAGCGCTTCTCGATTATTTCACTTTTGTAAACGTTAGATAATTTTGAATCAACATATTGTTTAGTCAATAATTTCATGCCACTGGCCCACGCGCTCCTACTTCACACTTGTTTTGCATATTTCGATGTGGGGTAGAAAAAGCAAAATAATCTGCTTTATGCAAAGGTGTCTGTGTAGAATATCTGAACATTGCTTTGATGCGATGTGCTGTCTCTTCTCCTTCTATTAAATCATTATATAAAATAACCATACCATTTTTTTTCACATCCTTCAAAATGAAAAGACTGGCCTTGAACTCATTATATCAGAAGTGAATAGTTTATTTAGAATGAGCATTGTCCACAAAAGTAAATTGAAGTCGATTAAAAGATTCATTAGGTTAGAAGCTCGACGTTGAAGTTGTAAAAATTTTAATCGAATCGAAATCGAATTTCACGAAAATCTTCTCCACATTTTTCCACGACTAAAGGTAGATGCATAATGCCGGTAAAATATTATAACGAAATTTAAATTTTGGAGGAAACATATATATTTATATTAAATAATCGAATTTTAATAATAATTTGTAACTCGAAAGGAGTCACACGTAAAAACTTTTTTGTAAACTTACTTTCTAAGTAAATATTGAGTTAGTCATTTCGTTGCAGTCTAAAAATATTAAGCAAAGTCCATAAACTTGACACATTGCCTGATATAATCAAACAAATTGAGAATTTCAAAAGCTGTTTTCGTCATTTGGAAGATCAATTGAAAATGAAGATAGAGTTTTAAGAATAAAAGGATATTTTTTTGTTTTAAATAATTATATCAAAATCATGATATTTTAAATGATGAGCTGTTGTCATTATTATAACAAGATATTTTGATTTAAATCAAATAATTCTTGTTCAGATTACGGAAAGATATATTTTTAATAAAAATTAGACTTGGAAGTAGTTACAGTGAAGCAAGATGTTAGAATTATTAAAGAGATTCCTAAGCCATATCCTATGATATAAAGAGCTGCATGTATCAAATTGACTGATTGAAAAATGAGGTGCTTTATATTGTTGGTTTATATTTTATTCGATATAATTTTTTTTCCACTTGCTAAAATTTTTTATTATATAAATATATATATTTTACATATGTATATCTGAAATAAACAAATATAAACTGATACAGATTATATTTGTTTATTTCTGCTTTATAACACAGATTTCTTATAATGTTTGTTATTTCTTATTATTTCATACAATGTAATGATTTCTTATTATATTAGAGAAACTAACCTCGTTTGATAAAACTGTTTTCTGATCCGCTGGTAATATAAGCCTAAAACTTAGGAGTTAATACAGAGGAATCTCTTAAGTGGGTCAGGTCATTTCTGTTCATTATTGTATAATGTCGAAAGGCATTTGTCCTTTGTAACCTATCCATCATTGTCTGTCTTATGTAAGATGAATAAAATTGTTACTAGTATTGAGGTTTATCAAACTGTTAAAATGGACCGTGGAAACCTCGTTGTTATCGACATATATAGAAAGACGGAAAGAAAATAATAGCTTTTGTGTTTTGATTTTGGGATAAATATAACGAATAAAACGATCAAATAATACAGATAATTTAAGACATTTAACATAGACATTTAAAAAACTGTGCACCGCTCTATAAAAAAACCTATCAAAAAATCTATCAAAGACTCTATCAAAGACTCTATCAAAAACTCTATCAAAGACTATCAAAAACTCTATCAAGGCCGTCGAATCTTGTTTATTTATTTTGATTTTATGACTCTCAGTTGAGGTCTTCTGATATATTATATATTGAAACATTGAAGAAAAATACATTATGAAGTTAAAAATACAAACACAGATAAAAGAAAAAAATAATGTCACGAATATTTTTACCTTTAATTAAACAATATATAAACATTAATTAACTCTCTCTCATTTACTGATATTGTGAAATACATGAATAATTTACTAAAGAATATATTACAATAGAAGCGCTGTGGCATCATCGTAATAAAACCTATTCGGGCCAATCGCTTTTTGTACAAGCTGAATATAAACAAGGCACTCTTGGAGTTTTCAATATTTATCAAGTTTATACCGCTGGTGCATCCGTGTGTATGCATCGTGTATATATATATATCCAAATAATAAAACCTTAAAGATTCATTAACGCAACTTATTTTATGTTTTTAATATATTCTATGTCTTAAAATTTTATTACGATAATTATATAACATTTTTCATCGTCGTATCACTTTGGTAGCTATCTCTGAAAGTTATATGCTTTATTTTAAATGTTTCTTATGATCGAAATTTGTTTAAAAATGTTTAAAATTTTGTTACTTTTATACCATATAAAAATTCGAATGTTGAAACTCAATTATTTATGTGGTATATTGATTAATACTTTTAAAATTATGAATACGGTTATTATTAATATTATTAATATTAATATTAGAAATAAAATATAAAATATATTTGGCAACATCAGTCAATATGTTTAGTTTTATTTAATATGTTGAGTCATACATAAAATATAAATATCACAGAACAGAACTTCATAAACTCAAACTGGATTATGCAGTAAAACGTCATCCCCGTCTATATCACTTTCAAAGTTATCCACTTTCTTCTATTTCCTTGATATCAAAAAAGAAAGTTATTATTTTACTAAGTTCAATGGTATTTATCTTAAATAATATAATAAATATTCGCTGATACGAAACCAGCTCCATACATTCTTATCTTTGCGCCCAGACAATAAGAAACCGATCGAGATAGATGACAAATTAACATTTACTAACTTGTTTCGTCTCTTCGTGATCTCGATAATTGCAAAACATTTTAAACGACCATAGAGCATGAAACGTACACAGAACTTTTAAGTATAGATTTTATCTTATATTTGTTATAATACCAAAATATTAATAAATAAATTTATTAAAAATCTATTTTAAATAAGAATGATAAGATTTGCTGAAATTTTATATTATTATTGTGAGAGAGAGATTTTGAATTTTACCATAAACAATATAAAATGCACCATTGTTTTTTTAAATGGTATCCATTGATATCTCTTATTTTGTATATATTATGAGATCAAAAACAAGATTTAACGCCTTAGCTCTATCATTAGCTACGGCTAACACATTATGCAACTCTACCTGCAGGATTATATAATTTGAAATGCAATTTCACTCAGCACACTTTTAACCTGGCGTATAAATAAATTATTGCTATAGGATTATTTTAATTATTTTCGTGACCCGCCATTAATCATCTTTAATGAAAGATTTTTACATATCTTGATAGATATAATTGGAAATGTGTATAATTATAAAATAATTACTTAATTGCGTCGGTCGTTAAATTTAAAAACATTATTTGAAAACGCATATCAAATTACACAAATGTTAACACAGTACCTGCTGGTTATTTATATTCTGTTGATTATTTATTTAAGAATCCGTACCGCATCTTTTACTAGGAAACCTCACGTATGTGATAATTATTCTACTGCGCTTACAAGGAACGTTGCAAGGTGGCAGTTGCAGAATCTGTTAAGGGACCGCCAAACATGGGAAACGTGGGAGTCACGGGTCCACGACACTTTCCTTCTTTTTGTATTATATATATATATATTACATAGTGCATGTTCTCTTCTAAATGTAGATTGAAATTGAATTTAATGAATTGAATTTTCAGTTAAACAATACTGAGTATGTTTTTTAGTCAACTGTAGGACATTTTTTTTTAAATTTAATTTTATATTAAAAAATTTTAAACGATGCATTCTTACAAACCAAGGTAGTGTCAGTGGTTATGATTTCGTTACATCAAATAAATTATTTTCAATAGGTCATACGATATATATTTACAAAATTGTTGCAAAAATGCTTTATTTCATAATTTCCGATTAATTCTTAAATGCCATCTAATAAATTCGTCTAACTATTAGCTTAGGTATGTCGAAACGTTTATTATTATTTTATTAACAAGCCGGCCTCGCGTCTTACGTTGTTCTCATCATTTGTTTTTCTGTAAAATAACGTTGAAAATATAAAGATAAAATTTTCAGAAATGTACTGAAAATGCCGGTCATAAGTTCCCTTTTTATGTAACATAGGTATTAAAATATATGTTTTCTTTCTGTTAAGTGTCTAAAGATTAATATTATAATATGATATAAACTGTTGCCTTCATTTATTTGGCTTTAAGACATATGTTTGATATATAAAATGTATAAGTAATAAATATGAATAAACAATTCTATTATATTTTAACTGTTGTTTAAGCCACTATTGCAATATATTTTGAATAGAATCAATAGTGCCCCCTCTTAGACAAATATGATGTTTGTTATTCATTGCGGTATACCCTTCGGCGTCTATAAAGTCCAACCAGAGCTATTGTGTAATGTAAGCCCTGAATTTAAAAATCAACAGACGTACTTGCTTTATTCACGGCGGTTGATCTATGAGAACATTTGAACTTGACCCATTTAACTATTTTCATTTCGTATTCACGATGGGTTCAACATTTTTTATGTTTTACACGTAATTTTTATAGTCTATTGAATATGCTTAATTTGAGAAGCAACCTCATTATATATCACCTAGTAAATATTATTAGAACTTTCTGCATTTATTACTTTTTTTCCTATTTTGTCTTTTTTATAAAGATATATTCATATACAGAATTAATAATAACCGCTCTTAGAAAGCAAAAAATTCTTTAACGGTAACCCTCAATCTGCAGAAACAACAGCAAGACTATCGAGTAATCTACCAAGACTATCTAGTAATCTACCAAGACTATCGAGTAATCTACCAAGACTATCGAGTAATCTACCAAGACTATTGGTATGCAAGCGACATCGTGAATCAATTAACTGAATATTAATTATTAATAAGTGTATGTATATTAGATAATAATTAGCTTCGTGCCGATGAAGTTATTGTTACGAAATGATTTTTCATACCGTGATTTACTTAAGAATTAATTTCTATTTCATATATAACGCTTAATATCAATTGCATTTTACCTAATTCTCTATTTTAGTCGGTCATTTTATTATATACTACATACTTAATATAGACATCGGTTGCGGTTGAAATGTGGCCGCTGTTTATTTAATTGTATATAAGGTAGAGTGTATGTGTGCGTTTGTGTCTTTAAGCATAAACATAAATAATGATTATGTATAATGTATGATGAATATAAGAACACACACAAATTGTAATATACATTGTATGTATATATATATTATATTGTAGAAAAGTGCTTGACCAAGCTAGATCAAGCTCCAACTCTCCAGAATCCTGCCAGATTCTGGAGAGTTGGAGCTTGGTCGGTCCCGTATTCAATTCTGGCTGTGAATAAATATTTATATCATGATTATTGGTTTGGCTCCTATAAGAAATTATATGATTTACAGGCTATTTCAAAATGGAGTAGAGTGGTGGGTGATTATTATTATTATTATATTACTTATTACAGCGAAGTGATATTTGGCAAAAAATATAGTTTTATTTCAATATTTATCTAAATTTAAAACTTATATTACATAAATAAAAAGTATGTGAATATTTCTACGTTAATTACAGTTCAAAAATAAAAAATAATCTTATTAAATTTTTTTTTTCTAAAATTTACTTTTAAGACCAATTTTTTTTAATATCATTCATAATAATGACATTTGTATTAAACGTAACGGTGACGACAGATTAGAAAAGCTTTTGGTCTAGTATAGGTTGGATTCTAGACTTGGCTTTTTGCATCTATAAATAATACATTTGTTAAAAAGTAATACAAAAGTAATAAATTAAGATTAATATTTAAAATATACATTATTATACAGGCAAAAATATCTCAATAGTATTGCTTGCAACACGTAATGCATTGAACTGCATCGACGCCGAATAGTAAGACTTTTGAACTGACAGTCTCATCTTTAGTCACGATTGAGAAAACCGTCACGATCAGAAATCCTCAGTGCAGGAGTAAAGCATTGAGAGAGGGGCTTCTTGATAAATACACATGCGCGGCCGTAGTGTAGGCAGTCGTGGCAGCGTACACCTCCGTCTCAAAATGAGGACGCTGACGATCACGGTGGGTGATATACTAGTGATGTGCTGTTGTGTTTTGTGTGTTTATCAACCCTACATATAATAGCTCTTCGATTATCTAATGATAAATATTTTTGGGTTCTTTCATTTGATTTAGATATAGATAGACACAGGGTATATCAATAGATTTTGCAATAGCAACATTTTTGAATTTCTCTTTTTTTTATTTTAATTTTCTTGAATAGGGTTTTATTTTAATTGATTTATCAATAAATACTTATTATAAACATGTGAAGATATTTCTTAAATCTTTCTTTTTTATTCATAGGTTTGCCTTGTCGGGGTTTCAGTTCAATTAATTGATAAATTTATATATATATATATATTTTTTATATTATTTGTATTTTTTGAACTCTAAAAATATTCTTAAATTTCTTGGAAGTATTAATAGTGTCATTATAAGCTAAATATTGAAGATAAAAGTGATTAAGATTATGTTTCACATATATTTGCAATATTCTCATTTTATAAATATTTTATTTTAGTTATAATTATGATTACTTTCTCGTAACTTAAAGTCATGCTTTCTTTTCAGTTATGTTTGGCGTTTGCCGTCGTAGTATCTGTGGCAGTACCGATAAAAGAAAATCTTGAAGTGTCAAGGGAAAAGCGATCTCCCGGCTGGCATTCACAACCTGAAGGTGTTTGGGAGAAAAAACTTATCTGGAAAGAGGACTGGAAGCAAATATGGAAAACTGAAAAGAAATTAGTTTGGAAAACTGAATGGAAGAAAGAAAAAGTGCCCGCATGGAAAACAGAAAAGGTTCAGCAATGGAAAGAAGAACAAGTACCAGCTTGGAAAGTAGTAAAAAAACCCATTTGGAAAGAAGTTCAAGTACCAATTTGGAAAGAAGTTCAGGTTCCAGACTGGAAGAAAGTGTCCAAACCAGTATGGAAAGAAATACAAGTACCAGTTAACAAAGCCATTCAGGTTCCAGAGTGGAAACAGAATTTCGTACCAGAATGGGTTAAAGAAGGTGTTCCCGGAGAAAAATATTTAGGTAAGGACGACCATGGATGGGAATACACAAGTCACGATCTTTGGAGGAAAAAGTTGGTATGGAAACCAGTTTGGAAAAAGGTATGGAAAACTGTACACAAACAAGAATGGGTCACCGATAAAAAATTGGAATGGAAAGAAGAATGGAAACAAATTTGGAGAACGGAAAAGAAACAAGCCTGGGTTACAGAGAAAAAGCAAGAATGGGTAGAAGAAAAAGTTCAAATTTGGAATACAATTAAAAAAGAAATCTGGGTTCCAGTTCAAAAGGAAATCTGGGTAGAAAAGTGGAAGCAAATTCAAGTACCAGTATGGAAGACAATCGAAGTCCCAGCATGGAAAAAGGTATGGAAACCAGTTTGGCAAAAGGTTTGGGTACCAGTCCACCACGAACATCATGATCATCACGAACACCACGGATGGGATTAATAGGTAGATTTTGGCGGTATTGTTTGTACATATAGATATATTTTTAAATAGTCATTTGTTACTTGATTGTTACCGAAAAATACAAGATTTTCTTTAAGTTGTAAATAATGTAGATCGATCTTTTGGTTGATGTTAGTAAACATTGTCAAATGTTTAACTTTATGGGCGTACGCGAAGGTGAATGCTTTTTGTTAAATTGCGATTGTGCACATTTTAAATTTCGCTTGCGATTGTGTTTGGCTTTGCGTGCGCCTTAGGGAGTGAACTCGTAATATTGTATTGTTTAACATCAAAATATAATATTAGGTGCTCGCGACCTATTCCACCAAATTTGCTTTATGTGTTATTTCTTGATTAGTATATTATCTTGAAAATTTTGTGAATTGATAATTAATTTGATTTGCTCAAAGTATATGAATACAATGTTTACGTTTCATAGAGGCTAAATATATTTATGAATTAAAAAAAACAGAGAATTAATAGTCCTTTTATATTTGTCAAATTCAAGTTAGAGAGCAATTACGGTTGAAAGAAAAAACACATTTAATACGTAAAGGATCTGAGTATATCGTCTTTAAAATATACATACGTTTTAGTATTGTTTCATTGTTCATTTTCAACTATTTTGTTTTATATGAAATGATTATATTATATTTTTATATCTTTTAGTATAATTCATTTACATAAAATAAATAGCTATACATAATATATTAATATCATATAAAAAGCAGTAGTTACAAGGTTGTTTTGTTTTTGTTTTATAAAATATGTTACAGGTACAAAATATAATCAGAATAAGAATAAATATGTATTTTTATTTCTGCCTTTAAAATTAATAAACTTAATGGTTGAATAATGTATATAACATGAAAGAAAAAGATAGTACATTTTATATATTTATAGTAGATAAGATAGTCTTAAAAAGCTTTTAAAATGATTTCACATCAGATTCATAATTTCAACGATTTAAGAAACTAAGGAGTTAAGAAACTGAAGTAAAAGATTAGTTACATATAAAAAAAAACGAAAAAAAAAACAATATGATATATGTACCATAGCCTATATATTCATATTATATACCTTATACCTAATTATATTAAATATAATTATAAATAATATCGTGAGGAACCTACTCAAATAAATTATAGGTATTCTGATCATATAACAAATGAAATATATATATTTTTAATAGTACATAACTCAAAAAAGGACTAAAAATAATAGAAATATTTAAGTCATTTTGTTTTAAGTATGACATTCAAACAAATAAACCCACTTCGTAGTTTCGTATCAAACCATTTATCAAATCCATTATTAAAATTGACTTAAAGTTCGTAGCTTGAACAGGTTCATTGTTTAAATATAATTGTTAATCTTAGTTCATCAATAGACGGTGAAACTGAACATTACGCAAGAGTATATCTTTAGCAAAACTTTCGCGTCTTGAATAAAAGGCTTATAAACTTAATTAAAGTAAGAATGACAGGTGAATTATGAATAAGCAACGGATTACGCCGTTGTTTATAACAGTACATGATATTATCAATATGTTATGTCAAAATGGCACAGTTTTTAATAATTGCTCAACATACATTAATTTTACGCTTACTAAAAGACTTAAACAATACGCATTTAAGTAAAAGATTAATAGAATATCAATGTGTATTCTTAATTAGAAAACATTAATGATTAGGAAATTCTCATGTTTATTTGTAGTGTTGAAATATTTTATTTGGCTCATTGACCAAATTTCAGACAAACACAAAAACAGAACGTGAGTCTATTATAAATTTACAATCACATGTGGACGTTGTGCTTACTGTTAACAATTTTGTTGACGAGTTTTAGTGTTTGAAAATGATAAATTGAAAATAAAGCTATATTTCTATAAGATTTTATATTGTATCGTTCTCTTGTACCGGAGATTGAATTCTATCTAAATAATGTATCTGTAAAGAACAATGCACGAATAAAGTACTAATTTGATAGACGGAATTTTTATATTAACTCTCTGGTCAAGGCAGCCATAATCTTGCATCAAAAATACAGGAAGCCGTAGTAATTTGCATTGTTTCCGTAAATTCTATACGTACATGAAAAATTATAGCTTCGTACAGGGTGGTTCGGTTTAGAGTCGCTTAACTTAGCAATCACCGGCCTTGGACCTAACTCATCTTTATTGTCTGAGGATTTTTTGCAGTGTTTCATTTATAGGACAACAATTGTGTTCATAAAATGTGTTTTATATTTTCATTGTAAGTGAACATATTTGATTTTGTGTTTATTTGGTTTGAAATTTACTAATTTGACGTCTTAATAAGAAATGGAACCAACGACCTAAGGGCGTGTCCTGTGTGGCTTCAACCATTACCTCATAGGATGTCGGTTTTTCCGAAAGGGAAAAATATATAGGAAAATGGTAAAGGATTTGACACTAACGATCTTCGACAGAACGCCGAAGCAGCAAACATAAGCAGAACCCTCTTCTTCGGCGATGTCGGTGATGACGCTGTGAGTGTGATACAAAGGTTGTCCGTATCACGTTACCCAACGTGATTGTATCGTCAGGTTTTATGGTCTTGGATCTTCTCCTTCTGACATAAGGGGGATCATTGGAGGATCACGTGACTTTTACTACTCCTGCGTCCTTGATATGGTAGATTTTCGAAATTTGTTTGAAATACTCTGCTATTGTCGGTGAGCCTCTGTGGATATCTGTACTCCAAGGGGCCACGGAAGGATTAAAATCGATTAGATTATTATTAAATATCTCTAATTTTAAACCATCATATCTATTTTTCAGTTAGTCTTAATAAATAAAATCAGTGATATATTTTGACAAAGACATTTAGTTGTGAAAAAAAAATTGTGAAAAATATTCTCCGAAAGGACCTTTTTCTCCGAAAATTTAATGAGAAATGTCATATCTATCGTCACTACACTATACATACTCATGAGATTGGTCATTATCTTGTCAAGGAATTGGTCTAATTAGTAAGAGCTAGTGATATCAAAGAACTCCATGGCAATATATTCCCTTTTAAGAGGAGTAAATAAAAAACATAACATATGCGTGCAGTAATTATCATATTTAATTACGTAACATATACAGAAAAATGTAAGCAGGTTTGGTCCAAAGTTTGCGTTGGTTTTGGTACATTGGTAAACAATGGCTGGTCAATAACGATATGCAAATTACTTGCAATTGTTAAGTCATGGACGTAACTGAATTATAAAAACTTTTGCTGGTTCTCGAAGGTATTACAATTGACTACCAAGTATATTTGAAAAACAGAATTTTTTACATAAAAGACGATTTCCTTAAAGCATGCATTCAGCATTCTCCATGTGAGCTGTTAGATAAATGTATGTATTATATATGTTTTTATTACATATGATTGTATTATAATATTAAAATATGTGGATTAATATTTTAAACAAAGAACATCGCTGGGACCTTTAGACCTACATGAAATTACAATACATACAAAGAAACAAACCATAAATAAACGGGCGTGTTTTTCAATGGTAGTAAATAATTATTTTGAAACCAATATATAATTAGACAACGACTTAGACAATAGGCCTTCTCTTCTAACATCACATAAAACATGTCTAAATCCATACATATTTTGTTTCATAGTAGTAGTAGTTAATCCGTGAAAATTTTAACACATTACAATGAAAAAAATCTTATCCGACTGTCCTGTGTCACTGACGTTGAAAATGACGCTGTAATTTTGCAGTCCCATTTGTAAAAGCATTTATTGCTTCGTGTTCTAAACTCATAAATATATTCCAAAACATTCTGGACGTTCCTATAGATAGATGTAGGTTAATCCTAGAAGTGTTTCGTGTATTTTGCTAATCTACTCCTTTTGAATAGATTAAGGTAAGATCAGATATTTAAAATTACATTAACAATTATATTATATATATTATAATTAATTTAGTTAGTCAATAATAGTTTTGTTTGAACTTTGTTGACGATCGCGTTTTGTTTATTTTTACTTACGACCAAGAGAAAGTGTTTAACTGGCTGATGCACGCATTGTCTTTACGAAAGATGCCTTCTGATTTTATACCGCTTACATAAAACATTATATAAATTAATACTCCTTTGAGGATAAACGTGGACGATAGAATTAATGTTTCTAGTTATTTGATACTGATTCAATGATAATGCGATTTAGATTATTTCTTCCATAAAGTAATGTGAAATTTACGATGGTTTATAACTTACAATAACAATAACTTTAGTGAACTAGTATTGATTTCTATAGTGGGCAGAAAAGTTTCTTCAAAATAGAATCGAATCGGTTGGTGGTTGCGCAAATAGGGGACATTTTCTGATGCCATACATTACATAATTGAGAGACTACTCTTTGAATAACTACTTAGGTTAACTCTATGTCTATGTGTACTCAAGTTCTTAACTCGTATTGAAACCGCAGAAACAAATAGGCAAGATATTTGCTCTATCATATGAATAGCGGTAAGGCTAAGTGCAGGTACGTAATAAATGTTAATATGTCATAAAATAAACACAATAGTTATATGGACATTGTTTTAGGATTTAGTTTCGGTTGCAAAATAAACAACGTGTAAATAAATAAATTACAATAATAATACATGATTGCCTATAATACTTAGCGGCCGCATCGAAAGCTCAGCACTTATATTAATACACTTTTAGTGTAATTTCAATCAAATGAATAAATGGCATAGTATGTTTTATAGTACGAAACGTTGATAGTTTTCGAGCACTTCCGAAATGAAATAACAAACAATCACTATGACGAACTCGTGTTGTAACTGCTCGAAAACTATCAAAGTTTCGTACTATAAAAAAAAACGTACTAGGAGTGCTATAGATAGTAGTAACTTTAATTTTGTTTTCATTGATGTTGAAGTTTTGGCTTCGACATATATGAAACTGTAAAATCTTATAATTATCCTTAATAAAATGTACCTAAATATATAAAATAAACCTACCACCTATATATATATATATGTTTCTACTTTAATTTTCGTACAAATATACTATGATATTTTTATAAACCATAATTTTATTATTGTTTTACTTAACACCGAGATGTATGATAACGATATAAAGATAAAATAACGTTACGTTTTAATGGCGTCATAATTATGTTTTATGTTTGTAATGTGACAAATGTATATTTCTCGTAATATCCGGTCTGTGAGATAAAATCCGTGTGAAAAGACCCTTATCGAAGATGCTACTCCGCGCAGCCAACTGTATAGAACGGTGCCAAGCAAATTAAATTCAAAGATTATAATTAAACTTTACGCAATTTGAACACTCTCTAATATTACGGAATTATACTTTATTTTTTAAATATTTATGACGGCGGGTTAAGGCGGCAATTATCTAATATTGTCTGGTTTGAATATGTAACGCCTACTCTGTTTGTACGCCTTAAAGCATAATGATCTGTGAATAAATTATACATCTTTGAGTAACATTAAAAGACGCATTACAATAGAATATAAACTTACAATTTTGTGTGTTAATTTTGCGGTAATGCGTGCAAACACAAGGACACATGACATATTTAACAGACAATGTATATTTAATATAATTTTATGATGGTGTCAGCTATATTTTTTTATTTGTAAGAAATATAAGAGCTACATTGAGCTGAGGGAATACATGACGTTTTGGTGAATAATTTATGTTGTATGGTATGGTAATGGTACCATCCATCCAAATACCATCTGACTTGAAAATATTGCAAAGCAAATATTGGAATGTTTTGTATGGATTAGTATAGTAGGTATAAAATGTAAGCGAATTGATATCGCCATTTGTATATTACGTTATTGGCGGGGATCGAACTCTGCACCCGTAAATTTAATGTTTAGGTATATCAGTAATGATATCTTAGCTACGATTATTTCTAATAACACTATTATATAGTTTTAAAAGTCGGCATTGATTTCAAATTTTTATATTCAAACCTAAGATTATTTCTAATTCTACTAATGTATAACGAAAAATAATAGTACGTTTGAATACATAGCTTAAATATGTCTATCAATAAAAAATATAATAAAATAGTTTGGGTGTGGACACGGGGTTAAAATGATCTGTTGTTTTTGTTATTTTTTTAAATAAATAAATAATAATGAAATAAACAAGCTGGCTGTCTGTACGGTCTATCCTCAAAATATGTTCAGTAAAGGGACACGCGACGTTTCAACCACACTAAGTATATAATCACATGGGTTATTCTATTCAAAGAATGTTCACACAGTTTCACCAACAATTCACAAAAGAGTCGGCCAAGCTATTGCTCTTAATAGTATGGTTTTTCTTCGTTTGTTTTACATAACCACTTTCGCTGCTATAAGGTTAATTGCTATCACGAATTTCGTATAATTATAGAGTACTCATATTATTAAATTAATAAATCTTATATTGTTGTCAAATATCAACAACTATTCACGAAACGTTTGTGCAGACAACCTCAGTTTAGGTCCCACGATCTGTGACCCTTACGTATTTACTTCACCCCGGACCTACACGCTTTTCCTGTTTAGCACGGAAGATCTAAAAAGGTCAACGATTGGTCTTATATAACTCCGACCCATCTTATAGCCACATATAGCCAGATATATATATGGTAGTTGAAATGTATTAGGTAAGCCACGTGATAGTAGTATTACAATATCTGTAAACATATCATCGTAATGTATATATAATCACGTCTCGTCCGTACTGTGGTAATTAAGGACAAGGATTTTTTATAAGGAGGTTTAAAACCGAAGAGTTTCACCTGACTCAAGCACATTGATAGATCAGATTGATTCCTGACTTCCCGGCATATGCGTTTAAAATCTGTGTATGTGTTAGTATATACATTATTTATTTCAATAAAATTAATAAATAATACACTGAACTGGTACTATAAATAATTATATACATATATGTCGGAGGAAGCTGTCGAGGAGGATTCATTATTATTAACTAGCACACAATATTATTGTTTTATTATTTTAAATTGCAAATGCTTTTAAAATTCTTTATGTAATTTTTTTGGAGGATTTCGTATATTGATTTTTAAAGTGGTATAATTTTATCAAAACTTATTAATATTGTAATTATCCGAAACGACCAATCAGAGCATAGGGCGCGCCTTGAGTGCGGTCTAGGCGCCATCTTGAGAAAGAAATTGAGGCTGACGTTTAATTTAACGCGGGGGTTTGTCTGTTATCTTGGAAGCGATCGGATATGGACGGAGTCATTGATTTTTTTATTATAAGATTGACTTTCCTAATTTTGAAAGACAATATTAAGGTTGGTTACTCGAACCCGCTGCTCGGTCTAGAATTAAAAGTGTACAATTTATAAATAAACTTGTAAGATAACTTGACTAATTTTGTAGTTTTTAATTTGTAACATGTACATAGATATAGTCTACTTATTGATTATTGTTTTCCTACCAACACTGTGGTAGCCACCTACTGTCGTTTTCAATGTTTTGACTTATTTCTAGTTAACTTCCGTGACGGCCATTTTGGTGTTATATTGTGAGGAGTCGCCTTCATTGTTCGCCTGATTAATCTACACGTCGTGTCGTCCTCACTGTCGGTATAAAACGGACATCAATAATACCAACTAAACATTAATTATTTTACATTTTTTTTTATCATAAAATAAATATTCTAAAATCAGTAAGTATATATATACTCATCAATAATACGACCTTCACGATCGCCGTCAGATATTGATACGACAGTTTGAAGACGCCTATTCTATATTACACGAATGTGAAAGTCTGTTGTTTTTTCCTTTATACATTTATAGTATTCGCAATTATTTGGAATCGGTTCAATATGTTAAATTCTTCCACGTTCTTCTCTCTTACGTCATCTCAGTAAGTAGTTGCATCTTTGCCATATCATTTAATAGGCACTCCATCCATGCCTTCTTTGGTCCCCGTTTTGTTTTATAACCATCGGCAATAATACTAAAGACTCTTCTCGTATAGTTCCATCCTTCCTAAATACGTGACTATATTTTTCCTCTACACAGTATACAGAGACCACACAGCTTTTATTATGTTTGTTGTATCTGTGGAAGATAGTTTTTATTATACATATATATATTAATATATCATTTGAATTTATTGCATTATATTCTTTACTTGATTGTATAATCGACTTCTAATATTTAAGACAACACTCAAAACAGGAAACGGTAAATAAATAAGAGGCGTCTTATTTTTAGTTCTTAAGACGGACAAAAGAACAGTATCGATTTTCTGGAAGTTAAATAAAAGATAAGGCTCAGCAATAAATGAAGCTGAATTTCAATGAAAGCACAACATTTTTATACTGTTAGCCGAATCGTTATTTACCAATAATGTGTTGTCATGACTACCACCGGATAAATTAAAAAAAAAATACGTGAACATAGAGTGTTTTCAGGTTATAACAAAAACTAGCTATATAAGATATATTTTACCATTCTAGATTTGATTTGTGAACTAACCATTTATATTATATTTATATTTATCCGGCTGTATTCACGCAGTCGGGCACATTACGATTTAATTTCTGCGTGAATTCAGCCGGATGAATATAAATATAATAGTCACGGTTCACGAAAGTTTAAATATAAAAATAACCATTTATATATAGATTTGATTTGTGAACTAATCATCTATACTGATCACAAACAAATCACTTCAGGTTTCTATCAAACTTAACAATAGTTCGTTTATTGAGTTAAATATACAATATACAGAAGCGCACTACTGACATAAAATAAAAAAAATAAACCGATATTAAACTAGCTTACTAAAAGTTAAAAAAATATATATGTGAATAAAGAGGCTTTTTTTAACATTTATTCTAGAACTTTTATTCTTATCTAAGTAATGCAGGTTATACGATATTATAAAAAAAAATAGGTAGAACCTTTTTTCTACTCTACTGCCTGTTATTAAATTTATCTGTCAGGCTCCACGGAACCGATTATTTCATATTTTTTTTCTCACGGTACGTTTGGAGTAAATAATAATTAAATTACGATTGGATTGGGTCACCGGCGGCACGTAATAAATTAACCCTATTAACTTAAACTATGTTCTTTTTTAAATAAAAAAAGTTGCAAAATAGTTTAAAGATATTAATTATATAAATATAACATTATAAAATATATGAAGAATATTATTTATACATTTAAAAACGTTTTAGCAGCAAGGCAGCATTTATTAATTTTTTAGCAGCAGTGGTAGACGCATCGTCGTCGTTTGGTCAGAGATCTAAGAATACTACAAGGGGTTATACATTTCTGCATAATGCAATATATTAATTCCATTATTCAATATACATAGTTTAATCACCAACACTATAATTTTATAATTTATTTATCATCATACGATTTTGAATAATAAGAAACGTGAATATTAAAATGTATTTGATGTAACCGTATTTTTTTATTCAAACAATGTTCAATTGAATGTCTTTCAATTGAACATTGTTTGAATTAGGCGCCATCTTGAAAGATTCATTCATAACTAATTGTGTTTTAAATGTTGTTTGAACCGTGACTTTGATGTGAAAATTTCTAGAAGTGATAGAAAACAGATGGCGTTTGAAACCACTAAACCTTTAACGTCATAATAAATCAATCAAAAATCGCATAAACTGCTAATATTAGTAAATCACTAGAGAAGAGGACTCTATAATTCACAAAAAAACAATTTTAATTATTATTTTAACGTGTATGTTAATTATTATTATTTGAACAACCAGAATAACATTGAAATATACCAGATTACTATATTTTGTATTCATCACCTTTTTTATAAGGAAAATAAATTACTCTTGTTTCACTGTCAGTAGAGCGCACTTGAGCGCGCCGGCTGAGAAATTCCGCAGTGCGCCACACGCTTTTTTAGAGCAATTCATCGCAAATGTAGAATTTGCTATTAAATTTAAATTCGGGATATATAATATACAGATATTTTTTGTTCCAGTTCAGATTTAATCAAATAAATAAAAAAAAAATACAAAACAGTACCAATTTATTTTTTGATTATTTATACACGCTTACCAAATAAAAAAAAAGATTGAAGGTCGTTTATTTAAAAAAAAAATAAAAATAACAAAAAGCTTCGCACTTTGTCTGATTTGAAATATGGCAAAGAATTCGAAGAAAGCAATGTTTAGAAAACATTCTTGGCAGGAAATTCTATCGGTAAAACAGTACCCTTCTGATTACTGCGAGGGGTGGTCGCTGTTACATTTTGTACGGTTAAAAGTGTCAAAATAGGCACCCTTATTAGTACTCAGAAAACATTATTATGTATTCATTGAAATTGGATTGAAACTTTTTAAAAATTGAGTGTGTTACAAGTAAATTATATAATAAAGTAAAGGTAAGTCTCCAATATCTTTGTTTATACTTTAAGTAAATAAATGAATATCTCAATACAATTAATTATCTTATAGCTTATATTATATAAATTGTTATTTCTTATGAATATAATCGTCCAATAAAATGTTATTTCCTAACAATATATATTTGTAGAAGTGAACTATACTTCAAATATATTTCCAACCAATTATAGTTTCAGACCAATCACTCAGTCATAAAAATAACAAATTAGATCATTAAAAACATTCAAAATAAAAACAATGAAAATATCTGTAATCTGTAAAACAACGAAAAATATTATTACTACAAACATTGTATATATTTATTCAAGGTGAAATGTTATATAAAATTCATAAAAGTACATGAAATGTATTTTCTATTAAATTCCAGTTATTAAAATTAGTAATAGCCAGAGTAAACATGAGATACAAGTATCAAGACTATTGGTGTGCGATCGATCAATATCTCTGAGAACAAAATTTAAAACATCTTACGTACATGTGTCATCCGATACAACGCATTCAATGACACCAAAACCACAATATCATTAAAGATACACAAGATACCCTCAATATTCTGTTATATTTTATAAGTAATATATATATACTTAACAAATAGGAGTAAACAATTCATAGTACATATTTTAAAATTTGTTTGATCATATTAATTAAGGTGCACTGAATGCTCCTCTACCCAGATGGCGAGAGGCGAAATCAATACAGAGCGTGTAGGTTGACAGGCTTTGCGTTTGAATCACAGAATTTCCGCAACAAAGATCATATATAGATAGCGATCTCCAGACAATGGACCTTTGTTATCTATTAGAAAACCATCTGTATAATACGTATTAATAGTTATTTTTGTAGTAGAATAGAATATTATTTGGATTATTAGAAAGAAATAATAAAAGATTAAATAGGATTATTGGAATATAAAATTAAAAAATATACGAAAACAGGCTAATATTGAATATTGTTTGAATATATTTTTAAATGCTTTTATTATTCTTCACAATGTTAGAATGGTTGAAAGGATTCATTTAAAAAATTAAACGAAATGGTTATTGAAATTATCCTTCTATCCTAAAGAGAGAGAGAGACGGAAAAAAAAAATTATTTGGTTATCATTAATTTCTTATTATATATTTACTGGTCTTTCTACTACGTCACAACTATAAAAGAACTCGTAAGAACTGACGTTTTTGAAGTGGCTCTTGGCCTTAATACATCCCTTTTACAGTTTCGAGCTCACGAGATATTTGTAAGATAGCATATAACATTGAGGGTTGTTGGTTTAGTTAATTTTGAAGAATTCTAATTATTGAATATTTTACGACATTTAGTGTATATTTATAATTAACCACTAATAGTGTTATTTAGTTTCCACCATTAATTATGTTTTATTTGAATGTATTAATTTACTTACTTTAAAAAAAAAACCTACCATAATAAACAATACAATTTTCTGACGTTCGATCACTTCTCAACTGTGATTAGTAACGACTAAACGGTTTAACCATAAATTTATAATTAAATTAAACGTCCTTATAAACAAAACATAGATAATTGGATTAAATAATATACACATATATATATACGCATATGTATATATTATTATAAAATCAATTTATAATTAAATTAAACGTCCTTTTAAACAAAACATAGATAATTGGATTAAATAATATACACATATATATGCAGGGTTTAATATTAAAAATTAAGAAGAAATTATTAAATATAAGAAAAAACAAATAAATTAATGAATTGAATTAACAAGATCCACCACCCACACACATTCATAAAAAATACAATAGGTACTGTGTGTAAGGTACGACGGTACGGTTTTTTAGAGGTCGCAGGTTCGAGTCCTGCCCGAGAAAATTTATATACATATACAAATTATATAAACTTTTCATGTTTGAAGACAATTTATAACATATCTCACAATACTCGTAAAGGACATAAATTATATATGAAAAATCAATCTATAATTCTCATAATAAGTGTCTACATTATATAGTTTTGAGATGAAAATGTTTATTAATCTTGGTCACTCCTCGAGTCCGCCATGCTTCGAGCTAATTTATAAAAATATCAAAGTTCGAAAATTTATACTAGTCGAGCGAATTCCGATAAATTAACGTGCACAGCCGCTTAAATATATATATGTATATATACATATATATATATATGGTTTAGAAAAGTTTAAATATATTGAAGCTCATTGATAGATCTCCATTCAATTCACGTATTTATTTAATAGTTTTTCATAAATAAAAATATGGAATGGGGTGATAAAGAAAACTGGATTGCAGTGCACAAATTGGATATGGAGTTGTTAGTAATTTTTAAGACTCTTTAAGAGCTTAGTATAAGCCGTATGTTCACGTATCGTACTATCATCAGATGTACCAACACTTTCCCTGTTGAAAGCTACAATAGATCTGGGCGTGTGCGTGATATTAGTACCTACTAAAAAGTTTATTAAATCTTTAATAATGAAGCCAGATTTTGCTAAAAACTATGTAAAAACAAAAAACATTATGACAACCAATTGACCAACCAAACCAAACCTGAGTGCTTATCGTAGATATAAAGGACACTCTTTCAATCTATCCCTACAGATAGAAAAGGAAGATTGATCAAATCTTTTCTATCCCAATACGCAGATGAAAGAAAAGGAAGAATCCTCTCTACTGGTGCATTAATTTTCAATATCACCATATGTCTGTTATTGTTTGACAGCTCTCAGCTTGACAGTTTGTTGTGACAGCTCTCAGAAATACACTGCTTAAATATGTACTGTGGACTTTTGTGGAGTCCGAGATTATCACAGTTTGTTTTGAAGAAAATGTTTCGGACTTTGTAAAAGCAGGGTAGCTTTGAAAGAAGACTTGTGAGGACTAGCTTTCTTCTAACATTGCACGTGATACTTGTGGAGCTTACTGTTCCGTGGGAAACTAACATCCCCAAAGATCACATAATTAAAGTAATCAAGTATTACGAACTGACCAACGAACTAACCAGGAATAGGTATATAATTAATTTGTACGCGGTAGAAGTGCGAGCTAGAGGTATAACAGCGAAATCTCTCTATAACCTACTTAAAGATCTTGGCCTATCTAGAACTATCATCAGTACATTTCTAGAACGTACTTCAAAGGCGGCATGGGTAGGTTCATTCCAAATTTGGTTAGGTAGGGAGAGGAGCGCAACCAGTTGATGGTGAGCGTGAATGTGCATTTTAAAGAGGCCCCTTAAACCTTCACCTGGGTCGCAAGTCCCAGGAGCTGTTTGCACTCTTCTCCCTGCAACGCGATGGGCCCGGTACCCACACGGTAAATCCATGGAATGCTAAGAAGCTTCGTCTCGTCTCTTATATATTCATTTCAAGGTGTTGGTTCAAAGATTCATAAAACATAAAACTTAAGATTACTGTCGACCTTCGACTACTGAACGACCACTAGTATGGTTTTATTCGGTTAGTTACAATATTTAAAAAATATTTGAACTTTTTGACCAAATTGACAATAATGTATCTTGTGCTGATATGGTCAAGCGTGACCGTCAATTCCATACCGATCTAAGCTTAAAGTATATTTATATGACAAAATAATAGTCTACATTGAATTTTAAATGAAACTCTATTAGATTGTTATATCTCATAAAGTACTGCTACATGTAAAACATGTTTTACTGTAAAGGCTCTACATTCGAACATAAAAGGAAAATAAGTATTGTTTCCAAGTTTTTAAAATGCTTTTATAAAACCTACCAAACAAAGTTTATTTTTTTTTCAATATACACGATGTCCACATATCATGTTCAAATAATAAAAAAACCTTAAATTTCAATATTTTAAAATAAAGTTTTGCATAAGGAGGAAATATATAATCGGTCGGTTTGAATGGAATGAGATATAATATAAAATACAACTGAAAAACTGGTTTCCGGTGTGAACTTTACACATAAAACTGTGATTGGATTTCAGTAAAAATTCAATTGAAATTCCCTTCCATTTTATCATCGTCATTCACATTGTTTTGGCAAAGACTTGTAAATATGTTTTTTTTAAATCTCGGAATAGGTTTTCCTATATGGCTCTAATTAAATTATTTTCTTCTACCCACCATCTTTTAAAGAAATTTAATTGAAATAACATTTCAAAGTTCATAATAAAATTGCATGTTCTATATTCAACGTAAAATATTTGTAATAAGATAAACTATGTCTCTTTGACGTTGAAATATTCTAGGAAATGTTAATACTTTAAATTTATTTTGTCTTTTATAAAATATATTTTATGAAACATTTATTAAATTTCTCAGAACTAACATTTTCTATTAAGTTTATTCTGTTTTCGTACAAAAAGCGAGGCATCAGAAAACTTGTAGCAAAGGACGGAAAAATAAAAAAACTCACTGTCATTACTAAATAATATGTATTTAATACAAACTCAAAATACTTAGAATATAATATTATAATTTGAAAATTACATTTACTGCTGGAACGGATTTCAATGAAAATAAACTATATTCAAAATGGACAAAATTACAGCATATATGAAAGATGTTTGTTTGTAACTGTGGCGGATATTTGTAAACTTTGTTTTCGATTTTGAACATGTTCGTTTTCCAGGAAATTATATATATTCTGTCCTCAAATGACACACCTGTTAGGACATGTTATATCTTTTAATTCCGTTGAATATAGTCAAATATATCAAAGTTTCAAGTCTCACGTGTGTCCAATAATATTCCGAAATTCCCATTTCGGATGATTATTATCTTCATGTACAACTTAGAATTCAAAAGCCTTTTCATATCAAAGGACGTTATTTTGTAGTACAGCATTCCTACGTTAAATATAATATTATATTCACATGAATATAATATTATATTTAACATACATTGAATAAATTTACATAAATGTATTTTATTGTATATATCTTTAAAGATTATAATTTTTTATATTGCGTTTATGTTCACAATATTGTGTTTTGTAGTTTATAAATACCTTTTGCGGATATAGTTTTCCGGGAAGCCATTACACAAGTATCCGACGATAAGTCTTTGCCGTCAATTGAGAAACCGTCAAAGGATTTAACAGACTTACTGAATATTAGTAATACTAGTAATATAAGTAATACTAGTAATATTGGTAACACGATATGTCTACAAGAATAACAGACTTGTTGCATTTATAAAAATTATACATAGTACTTTAGTTATTTTTTTTATTGCATATTTTTTATTTTTTTTATTTTAATAGTATATTAAAACAAATTTTTTATATCCACATAAGATTTAGTATTGAATGTTTAGTTTTTGATTTGCCCGCCCTTTGTTACAAGTTTTCTCATTTTGTGCTTTTTTTTAAAAAAGTGAACCGATACCGGCAGGAATTTCAGCCCTATGGGAAACCTTTCATTCCTTCATGAGATTATTTATATAATATTTGAATGAGCTTATAGCTAGCTATACATGTTTATAAATATTCTCAAATGAGAATGGAAATGAAGAATTTATATATCATTTAATCTAAATAAACTATTTACAAGTTAGCTTTTATAAATTACAAGATTAAATTCAAAGGATAAACGTTTCCAAGAATTGTTCAACATCAAAGAAATAGTTTATCTTATCACAAAATATTTTTGCTGCAGCAAGCAGAATATGCAATTTTATTATGGTTATTTTGTAATTATTTAGATGTGTGGTTTTGAGGATATTTTAATTTTTTTCACTTTAAATGAATACCAGTGATCACTTGTGTATTCAAATGGAAATGTCACTGATACCATTCCTATCGAAATAAACCTTTCTGTGAAGACACTCTCCAAATTATAAATAAAGCTACGTGGGTTCTATTGAATTTAGGCAATTCATTTTTGTTGAAATGTATTATTAAAGACTAAGACTAAGACTTTATTAGGAAATTGATTGTAAAAAATTAGTTTATTTTTTTCCCTTCCTAGTCTTAGTTTTGTGTAAATCAATATTCTTCTTGTATTTATTAATACTTACTATTACACTTTTATTTATATATTGATTATTTAATCCCAGAAGTCAATCTTTGTTATTAACATTATGGAATGGTAAAATACCACGGGCCAGCATTTTTTGTTATAAAGTTTGGTTTCGATTCCAGGTTAAACTGCTACAAAATGCATATTTAGTTTATATCATAATCGACCCGGTGACTGTACTTTAACCTTTTTTTTATATTCTCTATAATTTAAGATTCTGCCCTGAAAGCGCGATGGGAGTTCATCCTGAATATGGTGTGTTTTTTATGTTCAATTATATCATAAATTAAAATAGGATTAGTGCGAACTATGTGTGAGTATTTTCGCGTATTGACATATAAAATATAACCAACAAAAGCTAGCAAAAATTTCATCGATATTGTTTACGATTGTTTTTACTGATTTTTTTTGTTGATACGATATTTAACTCAATACCTTAACATTTAACAATAAAACCGAAATACTTCTTTAACAATTAATTTATTCAAATATAAATGACGAAGCAAAAACTCAACGCAAGTATTCTGGTAGGGAAGGGTATTAATTCCAATTCTCAACAAGTTTATTGTACTATATAAACTATGAAAATAAAATATTGCTTATTCATATTACCGACTCTGGTAAAATTTCCCTGCTCTTATACAATCTGATGGTGGTAGCTTTGACATTGAAATAATTTATTGTACAAAACTTATTTTTAACACAGATTATTATTATTATTATTTTTTTCGAATAAACGAGCAACACAACCGCAATATAAGAACTTAAAAATTAATTAAAATTTATTGTACGCTATATATTTTTAGTATGGAAATGCAATATAAAATAAAACACCTACTACGATAGGTTGTCAAGAGTAAAATTTCATTATAAAAGAATTCGTAATTGGTGTGTATAAGTGTAGTAGAATGTTAGTGTTTTTTTAACAATATTGAATACCACAATTCATACCTGTGATGTGTGCTGGAACAACAATATGGTTGATCGAAGCTGTACGGAAAATGATTCGGATTTATCGATGCATAAGACGAAACTTGCATTGAATACGAAACTTGATGGTTATATCGATAAATACAAGACAATTAAAGCAGACATACCGAGCTCGGATATAGGTATTGTTGTATAAAACAATATTTGACATATTTACTTCACTTATATATATATTTAATTAAATTTGATTTTTTACATCTAAATATAAACTAGTCGTTTATTTATTAAACCTCGATGCATTGTACGTGTTATGCATTTATTATTAGATTTTATGAATTTATTATAAGCACTGAATAAGTATTGGTTACATTTTAGACTTGGACGAAAAATATATCTTTTAAAAGGTCGACCAATCATGGTAATTTGAATTCTTAAATTTTAAACACGCCAAGCCTGTATTACTATGGGACATTGACTTAAACGTGTAATACTGAATAATGTTCTAGTAATTTTTTATAACCCTTCAAAATATTTTTGGAAGGATGATGAAATTCCTATTACTAAAGGGATGGAGGATAGTCGATTTAATCGATTAGAAATAGTAGTGACGATGAAATTTGTCAGGTAAAAAGGACTACACCCACCCTACTTCTTATAGATCGATCGTTCATCTTTTAGTTCTTTGAAAAATCTTCTTAAAAATCCAGTGGCACATCTTTCCCACACTCACATACAGGTTCAGCAGAAAAGTTTTAGAGAACAGTCTATTTCTCCTAAGTCTCAACACTGACGTCTTATATGTCTTTACTTGAGATTCCAGGAGTCAGAGAACCTTTGGAGGGCCAAAAAGGGAATTTCCCAAGATTATCTTCCTTTAAGCATGAAGCTGCAAATTATATTAGCCATACTATTAACCATACCGATAAGCCACGCCTTATTAACGCTAGAATACACAAAATTGGATCAACCTCAACCCGATATCATCCAAACTATTCAAATTACAGGCCTTAATATTCACAAATGGCAGAAAAAAAGGGAAAGAGATCAGTCTGCACTCCTTTTTTTTTCTCACTTTTTTCTCAAAATTTATAGCTAAATCCATCATCCATCCTAATGAACCAAATAATTAACCCTCTTCAGCGACTCAAAATCTAGGATCAACCTGCTCAAGAATCCTAAAGTAAGCTATCCCTTGCCAAGAGCCATAAAGGATACCAAATCAGAGCGAAAAGAGATCAGATTCTTTTGGCTGAGGCACATACTAGTACTGTAGGAAATAGAAAAGAGCTAACATACTCGTGAAGAAGGAAGCTCTAACCAAAAGTGACAAACAATACAATAAAATAACCGTGTGAAGTGTCATAGCAACCATTAAAGAGGATACAGTCCAGGTGCCGCCATAAAAAAAAAATAAAAAATTAAAAAATTAAAAAACATATTGGTCAAATATGACTAAGTCGTACCTACCACACCTTGAGAAAAAAAAAATACATCATCCACTCTGGGTAAAAGATACAGACTTTTTTAATGACAAGAAAGAAAGAAAGTTAAAGTATGAAAGAAACCCGATTAATTATATTTATTAAAATATAATGTAATTTATTAAAATATAAAGGGTGAATGTAAAATATAAATATTTAAAAACAAAACTGACAGCATTTTGTATATGTTCAGTTCCAATATATATTGAAACGTATGTGCTTTGGAAATATATAGACAACAGCATTGTATATCACAATGGATAGCAATGGGTTATACGATATGTAACAGTAGGGATGATTGCAGCTATACGGAAGGAGTACGATTAATTGAGGCATAAGAGTAAATTTGCACTGTGTCAAACTTGTAAGATACGAAACTTGTTTGTTATGGATAAATAGAAGACAAACAAGGCAGTATTCGGAAAATAGGATAAGGTTATTAGAAAACGAAATTTACATATTCACAAAATAATAAAATAATATAGTATTTATTTATCACTCTCCCGATGCGTTTTTTTTTTAAACTCGGAAGATTTAATATTAAAGATAAAATATTGTTAAACAAATTGGTTGAAAAAGATACATCTGACGAACTTACCAACAATTTTATCATTTAGTATCCCAAATGTCATATCCCAGTCCTGGATTTAATTTTTTGATATATCAGTATTGTATTAATATATTTAATTAATTAATATTGGCAGAGGTAGATAATTAATATAGACATATCTTTATTAACAATACAATCAGTATAAATTTTAACAGCCTTTCCCTCCTTAGATGTGCTAGGAGTTTTGAAAAAGTGCTGGTTACATTTCTTTCAGAGCATTATACAGCTTAGACAAAATTGTTATCCCTGAATTGTTAGATAGAATTATTTTCAAAGATTGTCTCATCTTAAAAAAAAGTTTGAATTCTTAATTTTGAAATTTTTAATCTTGGAAAACTTTTTGAGCATAAAAAAAAATAATTCTAGAAATAAAGATGAAAACACAATAAATATTCTCATCCTAAAACTTAAACCAGAATCTTTAATAAATCCGTTAACACCAAATTTCTCAAATATGGAATGTCGCTCAGATAATACCATCACCGAAAAAAAAATTGCATCCTCCTTTTCAGATTACCGTCCTATAACTATATCCCTTTCTAATCTATCATACTTGAAGAGTCTCGTCCATAAAAAAACAGTAGTTATTATATAAGTATTATATGGAATGGACTTCCTTCGGCGGTGTTTCCAGATCGATACGACATGGGTACCTTCAAAAAAGGCG
Organism: Dircenna loreta; assembly: GCA_963555665.1. NCBI lineage: Eukaryota > Metazoa > Arthropoda > Insecta > Lepidoptera > Nymphalidae > Dircenna > Dircenna loreta. The sequence continues at coordinate 5,723,169 of OY743092.1, read as the reverse complement.
TTTATACCCACCTCAAAGGCCGGCAACGCTCTTGTGAGTCCTCGGACGTTGCAAGAGTTCGTGGGCGGCGGTGATCACTTCACACCTGTGATCCGCACGCTCGTTTGCCCCTTATAACATAAAAAAAAAAATTAAAAAAAATAGCCTGTGCTTTTTTAGTTTACAATATTAATCTATATAAACTAAGTCATTAATATTCCAGCCGTCCTAGCAAAGCCTTTATTGTTGACTGTCATGGGCTTTGATTTCAAAATAATAAATAACATCTTATTGTTACGTTCAAAATATTTGGAGGGATGCTGAAATTCCAGTTACTAGCGGGTAGATGAATAATTGACTAAATCAATATGTAATAGTAACGTCGAAATCTGAAACAATGATTGTCTAAAACTAATTTAGGTAGAGGGCGTTTATTTTCCTTACTTTGTGAGAAACAGCTATCAAAAATAACACGTTTGTAAATTGAGATGCTTTATTTTATTTACAATTTATGAAATGCAAATTTTTAATTGTTTGTAGTACAATTTTGGAAACTTTTTTATTAGAATTAACGTACAAAATAAACTAAATACCAAATAACCCAGAAACTATAAATAATAATCTTGTACAAAAATGTTTTTAATAATAAAGAGCCTTTTTAAGCCTCTTCTATGTTAGGGTTTGTTGAAATTACAAACGCAGAGCCGGCCTGAGGCTAGATTTAGGCTGGAAGGAAATCGACCTTAACGTTCCCATAAATGAACTTTTTATTTTTTTTATCTTAAACTTTGATTCGGCGCTTGGGGAAAGTGGACTCTACTCGTATGATAGGACTTTTATATACCATTGCTTGTATATAACATTTTTGAAAACAAATGTCCGTAGACCGTAGTCATATCGATCTTGTAATATTTTACTTTAATATGATTCATGTTTTAGTTTACTTTGAGTGATTTATACTTTATTAATACATTTTATTCAGATTGCATCAGTTTACACATCGCCATAAGTGGTATAGAGCTTTACTGTATATTAAAATTGTTTGCGAAAATTGTTCAGTAAATACCAAAACTAACAAAAATTAATCGAATTTCACCGTAAAATAATATTATAACTATTTGTTGAGTAAAATAACTGTGTTAAAGCTTTAGCATTTTTTATAGAAAGTGGGAAAAGCAATTATAAAATGTTATTCGTTTGAAAATGTTTGCGCCTTCATATATATGTTATAACATGGAAGATTAAAAATCAAATATAAAACATAATTGATTGGGAAATATCTTTCGTTAAGATAAAGTAAACAAAATACAACAATGTGTATCCAATACAATAGAATTAGCGATAAATACTGAAAATTACCAAGTTAATTTACAGCTTAAAGCTATGTTATTTATTTCAAAAATATCGTTCAAAAGTTAAAAAACAATTATAAGCTGTAGCTAAGAAGCTTTTTCTGTACGATATTTGTGCAATAAATAAAATAGCAGTAAACTTGGCTTTTTTAAAGCTAAAGAATCGATTTAATATTATTATTATTATGTAACGTATATTTATTATATGGGTGAAAATATCCACCATCCATCCCCTCTGGGCGGAAGATTCAGGGCTTTTTTAAAACACAAATTACATAGAGATAAGTTATTAGTTACGATGAAACATAAACAAAAGAATAATATTTATTGTAATATTTAATTTAATTTAACCCCAAAGGAAATAAATCAAAATGATATTTCTGAAAATTCTACATTGAAGTACAAATTATACGAAATATTATCAATAATCTGTATGAGTTTCAGTTCGTCTGTTATGAGTTTATTAAAAGCTTATCGTACTGCGACGCAACTTAATTCGGCGGTGTCATGACCTCAAGTAACAATCAAATGTTGAAAATCTATTGTCAACTTACTGTAGTTAGTTTAGTTTCTGTTTGAGCTTTTAAGACGCGTGAGTGATCTAAATAAAAATAAAGCAAATGTCAAAAAACATAAAAGATTTTTAAAAGATATTGATATGGTATCTATAGAATGTCGTTTGGTTAGCTCCTTACGTAATAACTTACGACGGAAGGTCCCGTAAGTAGGGACTGAATAAATTAATACGACTTGGTATTGATTACATGGATCTTACAACTTCTAACGTTAGTTTAAGGTAGAAGTGCTGCGTTACGAGACTAGTTTTTTTTAAAGTATTGTTTTTTATGGGATCTCATTCCTTTTTGTAGATAGTTCTACTTTTTTTCTTTCTGGTACCTTCTACACTCACCTATGAGCGCGCCCCCTCGCTTGCACCTATCTTATCGACACCCATATTAGTACACTGATAAATTAGCTGCACATGTAACTTTATAATTCTATGTATTTATATGGAATTACAAAGTTTTTTATGCAGTTGATGTGTATATAAAAATAGAAAAAAAATGCAAAATATTTTAGTTTATCTTTGTTTTGTATACTTAATGCTAATTGTAGATATTCAAAATTTGAAGCTTTTATGTCTGCTAGAAGTGCCTTAGATTTGATCGGTCGGTCGGTCATGAAGATTAAAAATACACCGTGTTTGTACAATACTTGTTTGGTTACTGAAAAATTAAGCTTCTATTTTTATCCACGACGAAGTTATAGAGAAAACTATGATACGGCCGTGCTCTTTTTCCTTGACTGGCTGATATATATAATGACATTTTGATTGATGACTAACTTTAGATAAAAAAACAGTCAAGGTTTTTCTTTTAAGTAATAATGCAATTCATGCTGAGTAATTGTTAGTTTCAAATATAAGATATATTTTGATCAGAGTGCTAGTTATTTATACTATTGTTATAGACCTACCTCCTGGTGGGATGCTTCGAGCCCTGAGACTACACAGCTACTCGCCGCGCCGGCGACTGGTTTGTTACCTGTTTTTTGTGGTTACCATAGTATCGGCGATATTTGCATCATGCGTCTCCCGTGAGTATATTTATTCATTTATTTATTTATTTATTTAAATCTTTTCCACTTTGAATCATTATCAGTGATCGCTTGTCTCAAATAGAGGTGTCAAAAGGCCCTATTTCGATACCATACTTATCGAAATAAGCCCTTCTGCAAGAACACCTCTGAACTTAAAGTTAAAATTACGAGGGTTCCAAACGCGTCCTGCTCTGAGAAGAACCACACAACAAACTCAGCCGGGTGTTTCTTTATTGTGATCACTTATTATATACATATTTAATATTGTAAATATAATATAAATTCTTATATGAGTATTACATTAAATTAATTAATTTTAAAAACTGTTATGTTATTACACATGTTTTTTAAAAATTACTTACATAATTTACATACAAATAATATTGATGGAAGTCATACAAGAAAAACACTTTGTATGACTTCCATCAATATTATTTGAATAAATTTGGGAGATAAAATAAAATAATGTAACGTTGCCTTAAAAACAGATTTTCATTACTTTTGTATAAACATCGTATAAACATATGTAAGATTATAAGCGTATCATTCTATATTTATTATATCTACTTTTCCTATATTTAATATATTGAATATTTTCGCTTAAAATGCAGACATCTGTTAGAGTATCTGCCAGAAAAATCCTTTAATCAAACAAGAACCAACATATTATATACTGCGGAAAAACATACCATGTTAGAAAGTAAATTTGTGTATACATATAAAGTAATAGTATTTGAGAATTTTGGAATATAAATATTTGTTATAGATATAGAGAAATTGGAAACAGTACTATTTATTGGCTTCTTTTACAATAGAATTAAAATCTATATATGGATTCTATGTCGTATCTGATTTTGTAATCTCTTCAAATGGTCCAATAGTAAGCGTACAATTTTCAACGGTTGGATATTATATATTTTTTACATTTTTATATGTTATTTTAGATATCAGTATTTTTTTTTATTTTCCTGAAAATAATATCGCAGAATAACCCATACTAATAAAAAACATATTTTAGTCCTTTATTTAAATTTAACACTTTAAGACGTTTAACGATTAAAATTTAATAAAATAATAAAAAAATATGTATAAAAATAGACACTTTTCCAATATAACTGAATTATGAAGGGTATAAAAATATACCCGTGTATGCTGTTTTGCAGCAAAGTTTGCGAACTTTTCAATCCGAAAGTTGCAATTAAGCAATATGAGTTATCAGAATTTAAGAATTTTACTACTATCTGTGAACTATGCTTACGCTTTAACAGTCCTAGACCTTATATTATTATAATAATTTCCATAAAATGGATTGTTTTTTTCTCTGTGCTAATCATTTATTAATTTCTCCGCACAACGCCGTCCATGGTGTATCTATAACTTATTATTTTTTTACTAAAAAATCACATTTGGAATGAGAGCGACTTACTATCTTTTAAAGGAAATTGTATTTCCTTACATTTTAACTTACAAAATAGATGACATCTAACTTGTCTAGAAACTTCGTTGCGAGCGAGCTTATTTTTTACTTTACGCCTTGCCGGCGAAAACCTCTTATACTTTGCTCTACTTTACTGTCACTTGCTTTAGTTATTCTATTTAGCTTTTTACAATTCTGTCCTAAAATTTACTGAAATAACATACAAAGAACCTTTTGTTAAAATGATTTTACAAATTCTTAAAATATTTCGATAGCTCATTTAGATAAATCATACGTACTTACTTATTTTCTAAAATTTTCTTTCCATTATTCATGGCGTTAATGAGATCAATATAAGACGCCATCTGTGAAGTTGTGAAGAAATGTCATTAACCTTAAAAAAATATTTTTAGTAGACATTTCATGACTCGTACTCAGCTAATGGAATGATCTTCATCGTTTAAACCGTTTAAATCGGCACTATTTTCGATTGTAGCTATTCAGACATTGTAAAATCATTAAACAATTAACAAACTATTTACTATTGGTATTATTTTGAAACAAACGACGCTGTTAGATTTCCTTGGTCAGAAGTGGAGTAGTGTAGTCTTTATTTCCAATCGAAGCTAAACAATAGTCAAGGTAAATGGAAGATGTCAATCGAGTAGCAGAATCAAAACTTTCTCGTACTTTTTCAAACTATGAAAGGTTAATCATCAAGTGTCATTGTGCAAACAACATTCGCTTTAACGGAAAAAAGCGTCAACGCACGTGTCATGTGCACGTGTAATTATCGACTGCGTGATTGTGGCTGATCAACCTAAATATGGTGGACTATTGATGATAGAGTTGACAATCTTCGGACTGGGAAAGCCACTGGAAGGAATTCCATGGTGTAAAAGGGTAGTCACTATCTTTTATAAAGAGTAAAAAATTTCCAATGCGAGCTGTCAATGTAATGTAATGTAATGTCAACTTAGTCAAAGTTTTTTTATTTCAAATATCTTCATTGTATTGTATTGAGTTATAGTTCATATGTGAGAAGTATATATAGAAGTATATATGTAGTGATTCGAGCACATGTCTTAATTTGTTCACGAAAACAGCCCTGAACTTCTATCATCTGCAAAATATCGAAGTCGAAATAGCATAAATCAGTAGCAAGAGCAACAGAAATAAGAAATGATGCGTCTACTTTTTCTCTGTACTCTGTGCATTAACTCTGCTAGTAATATATATGCCATACTCTGTGCCAGTAATATCGGTACTATAAAAAAAACATTTCTCTGGATACTGACACTATCAATCTCATAGGTAATTAGGGCAGCTGTTATGGTGGAACCAATTTCTAAGAGCTCTATAAATCACATAGTATTTTTACGGATCTGATCGTAACAGGGAGCTCCATTGGCAAAAAGGGATTATAAGCACTCTTAAAAATAAGCTCGCCGCGTTTAAAGTAAGTAGAGAAAAGCCTTTGGCAGAATTCTCAACCGGAAATTCAATTAGCACTCAACTGCACCATTAACAGAGTTACTAAGTCGAATCCTTTTGAACTATTGATCGGAAAAGTGGTTATGTCGGTATAATAGAGTCACCTACTTAGTCTCTATTTACGTCGGTGTACATGGCGGCAATTTGTGATTGTGGTAAATTAAAAATATTTCAAAATTATTAAATTCTAATAGTTTAATAATTTTGAAATATTTTTAAACTTTAATTATTTTCTGAAGATGAGAAAGAGGAGCGCGTTACTGAAACAAATAAATCTGTTAAATTGCCGTCGTCTTATACACATATTTGGTGATCGGACCTCGATTTTTACCATTCTTTATAACCATATGGTTCAATAACGAATGGTTAAGTGCTGGAGCTGTTAAACTAATGTATTTACAAATAAATATTACAAATATTTCAATAAGCGGACCTTATAATAACTAAAATAAAAATATTGTTTTTAACATTTTTTTAAGACACTAATTATGTCATACCCGAATGAGACCTTTTTGCTTTGGAAAAGTCCGTTACGGATACTACCGGCCAAGGTAGTGGGAAGGTGATGATCGGCGGATTATTTTGGGTAACCGGACAGCATATATGACGCTGCCACTTTCAATGTATTAGCTATGAAACTTAATATATGTCCCCTAAATTCTTCTTATTTGATTTTTGTTTGTAGGTGGCTGTCATGAATGTAAAAAAACGTTTGTAACTAAATTCGTATGCTTACTCAATTTTTTAACAATGATTATGGAAATTTAAAATTTAAGAAATAAGCCAATTATCTTTCAATATGTGTTGTAACTGACGCGGTAACTCTAAAAATAATAATAAATCAAATTGTATCGCTGCAAAATAGTTTTTTCCGTCTTAATACTCGGCTATATTTTTTTAAACTTAATTGCTTTCTCATATTTCATATAGGCATAAGTACTCTCTTTTAACATCTAATATTTTGTGTATTCTAATAAGTAATAAAATTTATATGCATATTATAACCCAGGGCATGTATTTATTAATAGTATGATAATACGGATTCGAATACGAAATAAACATATCCATTTCAAGTCATTACGGAAATTAACATTTAATTAAATTTCAAACATTGGTGTATTATAATGTAGAATGTATAATAAGCCTGAATGCTTATTGTCAGTAAGATAATAAAAAAAACATTCAGACATGTTTTTTTACGACACTTATTCTGAATTAAACATGAACAATGAAATTTTATTTTATTTACTTTAAGTAATATACTTATTTGGTTTGTTTTTTTTTTTTGTTATGCATCAAAACGAATGTTCAATGAAATATGGATAGTTCGTTTAACTTTTTATGTTGTAAACTAAATAAAAAAAGTCAATGCAGCATCTTCATGTTTAAATTATTAATTTTTATTTCAGCATGCTTTGCTACCAGTTAGCAAATTTAAAGTTTAGTCAATTGTTTGAAATGTATCAAATAAATTACAAACCTTTTTCCCGGTCCGTTTTATTTCAAATATGTCTTTTTTGAACTCATAAAAAATATTACCAGCGTTTTTTACAGTATTACTTAAATCTAATTAATCCTAGTTTGTTTATTTTCATAAATGTTCATGAAGTTATATTGCCAAGACTATTTATCTTAACAATGCTAACTTTGTCATTTTTCTCCAGTAAATTTTCCAAAGGAAAGCAAGTTGGAAGAAAACATTGCAGGAATCCAGGCTCGACTAGAATTTTTAGAATCTTTATATAGAGAACGTCAGGAGGATATTGTCACTCTAAAGGTAAAATCATAATATTTCATGTCTTTTTAATATTTTTTGAAAGTTGAAAACCTAACCTAACCTAAAAAATAATTTAAAAAAAATATACAGGTCGTCTGGCAAAGAATACTAAGGCGTTATGTCCGCTCTTTGTGTTCCTTGTTTATGTTTATACTATAAAGGTGTTAATAAAATAGAGTTTAAGTATGATGTTTATTCCAGGGGAAAATACTATCCTGTAAGAGGAACGATTCCAACCATAATTCAACGTTCAAAACACATGACGAAAGTACAATACCTCCCCGTGTGACGGCACTTTTAAAAAATGTTACCGGTATGGGTATTAGTCATTTTAAAATATCAAGTTAAAGACACCTTAAATGCATTATAAATATTTTTTTATTTAGTATATATTTTAAATTTTATGTATATATTTTTTTTAATAAAGATTTAGGAATATTATTAAGAGCGAAGTCCTACCTTCTATTTTGACATCAGGAGACAAGTATTACCTATACACATATTATAAAAAAGAAAGTTTTACCTAATGTACTAAATCTCAAAATAAAACATAGTTTTCATGAATATATGTGTATATAACAAATTTGAAATATTATATCATTATATCATGGGTTAAAAAAATAAATCATTATTTTATATCATTTGCGAATGTTTACAAAACTTTATTTACGTAGGCTCATTCATAAGATATATATGAATACAAAAGGCCCAGCTTATTATATAAATATATATATATATATATATATATATATATATATATATATATAAGTTACTGAATTATACACTCATGTGAGTTATAAATGTTTTTTTTTTCTTGAATTTGAATTCGAATTAACTCAAATCATGTTATGAATACTTAAAATTTTTGCTTACAAAAAAATATTATTAGATTGCTTCATGTAGTAAAAATCGATGAAATTACCTAAAAAAACTTTCAAAATGATAACGTACAATTTTTTAAATCATCGTATGAATAATATCTGACCTATAAAAATATATAATATTTACAGAAGTTATTTCTCTTAATAGTTTTATTTTATTCACGTTCATAAATATTTTATTTATGAACGTGAATAATACTAGTACGTATATCTTCTTTTCATTTTAATCAAATTAATAAGCTGATATATACATTCCATTTTCAATACGAATGTTTCGTTTGTGAAATTTACTACAATTAATTCCGCTTTTTGTATTAATTAATACCTTTATGCAAATATTATGTTAATTAAATATATTCATGTATGAAATGTTATTTTAATGATTCCAATATTAAGTGTAGCTATCATTTTATCTTATTTACACAGGGACGAAAGCGGCACTAGGGTTTCATCAGAAACATGTGAAGGCATTCCTGAACTCTTTTTCGTACCACCTGATGCCGCATTTGATGGATCACGCTTCAAGTCTTCAACCTGAGTATTTGGTGAGAGGTGACCGTCAGTATGCCGACGTGGTCATCGGCATACCCACGGTAAAGAGGGACAAAGAGAGCTATATTATATTGACACTGACTGTGAGTTATTTGTGAATTGTTATAGCTGCTAAGGTTAGTGAACTTTTAAAAGGATATAGGGAAAATATAGCAGTGTTTTGCAACTTGCTGCAATTGTCTTTATTATGTTATTAATCGTGCAGTAATATTTTACAGATACAAACTATAACCATATTAACTTTCTAATTACAAACTGTCAAAGAAATTGGTAAATATTAATTGCTTTGAAAACTTTTAGTCTGGTCTAGAGCATTGCCTAATGTTCTATTTTTATTTCATAATTCAACATTCATTTCATGTCTATTAAATACTGGAGGGAAAGTTCTGGAAATATAAAGAAAAGGATAAAGAATTGGTTTATGAATTATTTGCAACGTATATTGATGACGCGTCGCCGTCGTCTTGTGAAGATTGTGAACGAACGAAAAACATTCAAGGATAAAAATTTGCATTGCTCATGAAAATAAGAACACTTTTCTATAAGAATCATTTTGAACAATTTGTTTCCGTTTCCTTTTCTATGCAAACCAATACATAAAATGTTATATTTTCTTAGAGCTTAATTGAGAGCTTGTCAGAGGAGGAGTGGAAAAAGACTCTCATCGTCGTGTTTATCGGAGAAACAGATGTTGAATATGTCCTCAACCTTGCCATACAAATTGAAGCTCTGTAAGTACTTGTCGATATTTATTAGTAAACCTAAGAAATGTAATTATAATGTAAACGGAATATTTCTTCTGAAACATTAGTCTTTTAGTTTACAGTTTATTATCCTCACTATAAATATTTTACCAATTTCAACTAAATATGGCTCATAATATGAAGAAGATACCATTCTTATATTTTTAAGACATAGATTGAATGGCCATAAATAAAGTCATATTGTTTTTATTTACCTCACATATGACGGGTGGTAAAAAATGCTTCGTCGCATTAAGTCCGCCCATTGTACATTTTTTTTTGGATAATAAAGAATAAATAAATATGATATGTATATATTTATTTATAATAAAGTATATTATTTTTTTCTGATATTAGGTTTACCAAACATGTCAAACACGGACTGATTGAGATCGTATCACCATCTCCATATTATTACCCTGATTTGGACAGCCTACCGTTGAGTTTTGGAGATTCCGCTAAGCGTGTTAAATGGCGTACAAAGCAAAATCTAGATACTATTTATCTAATGTCGTATGCACAACGCAGAGGCATCTTCTATCTAATGCTGGAGGACGATGTCATCGCTAAGAAGGAATACATGCAGGTAAATTCAAAGTTAAAATCATCTTTTAATAATATATTTTATAAAATTTAATTATCTAGGACAAGCGCGTAAGTCACGCGTAATAATTATCAATTTAGCGTTTAATGAAGCGCTTTATTCTCTCATATGTGTTATATTTAATGTATGTATGTATGAGTATAATATGTATGTATAATATAAATGTTTGTATGTGTAAAGCGATTGTCAATATAAAATTATTAAACGTATAATGAGCGACGGTCTGCTTCCTCATATGTATATGTTTTTGATTTAGTTACTCTACATGTTTTCGAATTTGATACTGTTTATGAAATAAATATCTAATTATATTTGTTTTTTTTTATTATTTTATTTGATTCACTCACAAACGCGATATGTGACACTTTTTATTTTTTTTTTATTTGTAACTAATGAATATTTCAAAATGCAACAAAGCGAATGCATGCCCCAATAGTTAAGATGTAAAAACATGATGCTTACAGGAAATTAAAAATTTTATTGCATCCATCAGCGTGTCAACGCCAAATTGGTTTTTTCTGGAGTTCTGTCACATTGGAGGCATCGGTAAACTGTTTAAATCATCGAGTCTGATACATTTCACTACATATGTTCAACTCTTCTACAAAAACATGCCCATTGATTGGTTGTTAGCGAGCTACCTCGCTGACCGGGTGTGTACTATCGACAAAGGCGCGGTATGTATGTATTAGGTATAATTTTTAGATATTTGAAGGGATATTGAATTCTCTTTTCTTAATATTAAATAAATTTTAGAGTTCTTGCGTAAAGAGTAAATCCGAAATCTCTCCCAAATACAAATCGTCCTTGTTTCAACACATCGGCGTCTATTCTTCTCTCAGAGGCAAGATTCATAAAATAAAGGTCGGTAAAATTAATATAGTATATGTATTATACTTTATAAATATGCTTGTAACTTTTCTTTCATTATTTTATTAAAATTCGTTACAATATTATAAATCGATTGTAGAACCGACAGTTTGGTTCGTTGCCGTTATTCTATCCACACAAAAATCCGGTCCTGAAACGTATATATACTAATATTAATATGCACGGAGACCACACAGCTAAGAGAGCTTATAGGGGAAAAACTTACTTCTGGGGAATAAAGCCGCAGGAAGGAAGCGTTATTGAATTCTGGTTTAAGAAACCAACTGCTATTGCCAGGTACAAAAAACTTTTTAATGTTGAATAGTGAAGTGGACATGGGTTTGTCTTAAGACTTTTTTGGTCTAATATTTTTTTTTTTTTATTTCTCTTCTTATCACGTAACTGCTTTTTTTAATGATATTAATAATAATTTATTTTAATAAATAAATATAAATAAAAACTTAAAAAAAATTACAGATAATTTCGTGGAATAAATTCCATATGTATTTTCAATTTACCTTGTGAAGCCACCAAAGCGTCAATAATATTAGTTACAAAATGAACCAAAATTTAACTCTATAGTAAATTGAGGAAATATGAGTAATTAAATATGCATTTTTAATAATACACAAATTCTATCTAACTATATACAAATCTACCTATCTTGATATTTAAATAAATAATTGATTTTTGAGTGTACTCCATACAATGGCACATTACATGGACGATAAAATTAATCACTCAAGTCATTTAGGTTATTTTATCTTTTATATTTGCTATAAAAGGTCATTGTGCTTTCCATAACTAGGGTGATCCTATAAATTCAAATCCTATATTATATACAGATACACGTTCAGAAGTGGCAACGTCCAGCATTCAACAGATAAGTTCTATAACACTGTGGTGGAAGTCCTGCCCGTGCGTCAGTCAAGAAACTTTACCGTTGTGGATACGTTCGACGAATTTGGCCTAGCTGAGGGAGCAGTGGCTCGTAGCTTTGGACCTTTGATTGCAATACGTTTGCGTGTGAAGTCTAGCATCTTGAATTGGGTCCTTCTATCTGAGGTAAGATGCTTTAGATTTACTAAATATTCACGAACTACTAGATTGAAAGTCATTGAAATAGAATTAAAGTGGTGTTAATTTTTTTTCTTTGTGTGGATGATTGAATGTTTTATGGGCTCTTGTAATTTTCTCCAAAGGTATTATTTGTAAATTTTGTTAACATTATAAAATTCAGTTAATTAATTATTTTATAGATGTGATGTGAGTGCTTCTGATGTATGGAGTATTATGAAGAGAAATTTTTAAAAAACCATTATTGAAATAAGCAAAATGCGTGCTCTTAAGATCGCAAGCACACAAGGTCTCCTCTGACTGCGAGTATCTTTTTCTTTTTCCAGATTAGTCTGACAATCAGACATCGCAAACCAGAACCTAAGAAATAAGTCATAAAGATTATTTTACCAATTATACCAAAAATAATCCCTTTTGTTTTAGAAGTTTTATTAAAAGGGACGATAATTAGGGGTTACTTATTACATATATGTATAAAAAATATTCATTTATATATAGACGGATGGAATATTATAAAGACCGTCTTAAATGTGTTTTAATCTGGCAGCAATAAGACAATGTAAAATATAAGACAAAAATATTATTTTAATCTGTATCTATAAAGTAAAATAAGTAACCTCTCTGGTAGATTTAAATTTAATTAAAACTGTTATTACCAACGAAACAATACTTGAACACTTATTGTTTACGATAGAGTAGTAAACACTTGTTACCAATTTAAGTTACTGAAATATAGAAATTATCAATTTAAGTATTGGTTTTTTTAGAAACGATAGTTTTTTTAAATTTTATAGACTATTTAATTTATCGAGGTACCTAACTCTTAAAGAATATTATATTTATTTTTACCCGACTGTATTCACGTAGAATTATATTGGAATATGCCGGCCTAGTTTCGAACCCATTCGGGGTTCATACTCATGAGTTCTAAACGTGGCGGATTCGCGGCGTGAACTTAAAGAATATATTTATTGGAATACCGCTTAGAGAAGCAATACTTTTGAGAAATTTGAATGTTATGAAAACCAGACTTCTTTTAGCGTTTGTTATGTATTTATTGTTATTTGTAGTTTTATTTTAGGCCAGATCCTTGAAAGAGTAACCTGTATTAATATCGTATAAGTGTACAGGGTAGCATGTGATGGATATCGGAGATATAAAATTATTTTATTTTAGTTCGTAAGTAGATGACGTTATTATATGTACATGTAAAAGAGATGCCAGACTGATGTATACGTGTAGTTGGAAGCCAAAACTTATTTGGTATTTTGACTATCATTTTGCTCAAGCCCTACCGTTTTCGTAGTTTTATTGGCAACTTAATTAGTGATGTAAAAATATTGAACAGTTTCTGATACGCCTCCTTTTTTTTGTTATTTAGTGAATAACCTTAATAAACCTTTTTAAATATGTAATAATATTTAGTAAAATATGCTATGATGTAAGATGTTTGTATAAAGCACGTAATCTTTAGTATAATAAAACGCTAAGCTATACTGCGATACCATGGCCCCTCCAAACTACTGGTTCAATCTGAATCTCTAACAAATTTTTGTATTATAGCATTAAATATCGTAAATAACATTTTATTTCATTTTTTAGAACTACTAAATTATCGTAAAATATTTTGCATTTGGTAAAATCTTATCGAGTCAAATATCATATTTTGTCGAGTAATAATCAAATTACAAGTCAAAGTCACATTTGACTTGTAATTTGTTACTCGACTAAACATGATAAGCGAACATGTTCGTGCGAAGCGCAATACTCAGAAATGTAACATTGACCAATTAGATAAGCAATGAATCAATTGTCTTGAAGACTCTTGCGTACGTCATACACATGCCCTCAGTATGGAAATTACTGATTTTATGAGCGGGCCATGTTAACTTAGTTTAACATTATCGAATTTAGGTTTTGAATCATATAATACCAGTTACTTAGGCATAAGCATCCAATAAGTAATTATTGTAAATTGAATTTAAATTAACAATTTTTTTTTATGTATAGCTATTACTTGGGGTGGTTGGTATTAAGGTTTTTATCATCTTTATGTATTGTATGAGTCTGACATCGATGTTTGTATATATAATCTAGAAAACGTTATCTATAACCTGAAATACCATTATATATGAAAAGTCATATGTTTGCCCCAAAACTTATAAACTTACGTAATACGAACCAATTGTATCTAAGTTTAACTGAGTATGTTGTAACGTTATTGTAATTATAAGTTATGTATTTGAGGAATTTCATTCCAAACAATAAATAATTATGTAAACTGACTTGTATTTCTTTGTCCATGTTATGCTTATTATAATAAAAATGAATAATACGTACTAGAAAAGAAATATAAAGCTCTGGCAGCTTGTATGTATTTTATATGAGTTTGTCTAATTACATTTGATTATAACAAAGCATATTAAAAATAAAATGAGACGGTAATCGTATAAACGAACTACAAATACATGAAGTACAAACAAAGAGGTCCTGTGTCTTTGTAGCATGAACGGGCGGAAACTTATTATGACAGGTCGGAAATGATATGTACAGATCTTAAGTCCCATTGAAAAATAAAATCTAGAATAAGACGTTTCATAAAAGCAATATATGCCAATTTGGAATAAAATAATTTGACTTGACTTGATTTGACTTGAATCGACTCGACTCGACTCTACTCGACTCGACTCCACTCGACTCGGCTCGGCTCGGTTTGGCTCGACTCGACTCGACTCGACTCGACTGGACTGGACTTGACTTGACTTGACTTGACATAAAGTAACTTTTTGAAGCAGCCGAAGTAAAAAATTACAGGCCGAATAATATTTGAGAACTACAGCAGTATGGTTATTAGTTTTAAATGAACCAATTATTCGTTTTCATTTTGCAATAATACCTAGAATCATATTAATTGTAACTAGCAGCTATGATTTTTCGAAAATGCTCATTTTTTTAATTTCCACTTACCACTCAAACATACCCAAAAGAACGTTAAAATCGGTCTAGTGTTAGGAAGATGTCAGTGGGGACACACGTACTGAGTAAACAGTAAATTATATAGATTTCTAGCAGAAGGCAGATGGACTATACATTGGTAAATGCTACCGTCAAGTGCCCGACGGACTTGAAGAAAGGAACCCAATAGCCTACTCAGTAGTATAACTAATTAGAAATCCGCTTAAATTTTATCCTGGCTCGTATAATTTCTTGATTTTTTTAAATAAACCAGATAAAATATGCCTCTACATCTCTCTAAATTAGACATTTTATCTTAATTACACATAAATTATCAGAAATCATTTGAAGGACAAAAGTGTCATTTGATTAATTTGTATACCGAATTATCATATTTTTGAAAAAGCGTCTAATTCACTTTAGTTAGGTATATAAGATTACACATTTTATGAAATATCTGAAAAGTGGAACGTTAAACAATGTACAATTTTATCAATAGACATGGTTGAGAAAGAAATTTACAATGAAACGTTAATAAAAATTTAATATCATTCGTACCTCATATAAATCGTACGTAGCAATCTAATATGAATTAAAATTTAATATCTTTCTAAAATAATCATATTGCGTATAACGGTAAAGAAGAATTAAAAATGAAATATTCATCATGTTCACAAAAGAATCATAACATAACGTAACAGAAAACTAAAAAAACTTTCATGTAAATATATTTTAACATTTATTACTAAAGCATGGTATGGTATATTATATGTTTAAATCTTTAACTTAGGTAATATATATTTTTATAAGATATTATCTTAACTACTAACTGACACTTATCATAAACCACATCAAATATACATTATATAAATCCATATGTTTTTAGTTTTATTATAATCATAGCCCAAACCAATATTTACATTACAGCGTGAAAATTATATTTTTTTTCGAAGTGTGAAAAGCACCCTGTATTTTGATTCAGATAATAAGCTAGCAATACAAATATATATATCTTATTCTACCGTAGTTCTAGCGACTTCTTCCACAACTTATTTTCTATACAGGCTTCCTATGCACGGAACGCCCTACCATAAAAAAATAAAAAAGTTATGAAGGAACAAAGAAGTTTTGAAAAGCTCGTTCGAGAGCACCTTTTACAATCTTCATACTTTGTTCTTCCTGTTTATTTTATTTGTTGTTTTCTAATTATTCATAATATTTATCGTATTTTATATAATAATTATAATTAAGTATTCTTTTACTTTTATCTTTTTGATCGCGTATTAAATTATTGTAACATTGCATACGTAATTGTGATCTCGTATATTAATTTGTTATGAAGGTAATATAAAATAATTATTTACTTTCATTCCTTTGACAGAAAATATATGAAATAATTTTGCGTCAGTTTCTGACAGTTCGTCAAATCGTTAAGTGTGATTATCCTAAGCGTGGCGAAAAATCTTTTATTATTTGTATATGAAGCTGAATAGTAGATAGTTATAGAATACGGATCCAAAGTTTCATCAATATTGGTTAAGAAATGCGATCTGTACCAGAGTACGTCGACTGCACAAATACCCATATCTTTACAAATTTCAAAAGCTACTTTGCCTATTTTCTAAGCATTAGCTTTCGCTCGCTTAGCCCATTTTTTGTTTGATTCTCGCTTTATTTTAAACAAATACAGAGATACTTTAATATAGTGTAAACTAACTACATAGCTTGTATGATAAAGTTGACTTAAATTATCGATTCCTCTTTATTCGTTAACTCTTTAAAATCTAACACGATTCGTCATTATCTGCACGGGATAGACAGCTCTTTAAGAAACGTGCCCTGAAATACCTTCTTAAGAGATGCTATAATTTAACATTATTTTATTTCCACTTTATTAGCGTAGATATATATATACCTATATATATATATATGTGTGTATGTAAAATATTATGTAAGTATGTATATATATTCAATATTCGTATTACTTGTATGTATGTATTTATAGTATATTATATTCTTATTGCATTTTATGATTTTTATTATTATTTTTTTTTAATGAATTCATTTATAATGTGTGTGTGTAGTAGGTATAAGTAAGTTTATCGACAATTATTCGATAATAACTTTTATATTTTTTTTTTATATATTTTGCCCCCCTCATTAGTCGTTTATGTTTTAATTGTAGGCTGATTGGTAAAGAATGCTTTAGCATTAAGACCGTCATTTGTACGATTTATTTGTGCAATAAAGATTAAATAAATAAATAAATATTTGACAAAGAATACCACGTACATTAAGTTCTTATTTTGTAAAAGGAACATAAAAGGATAATATTTATTTTATATAAAGATAAAATATGAGAGATAGATAAATATATGTCTACAAACATGTAGTTTTGAGAGAATGCCGAGGGAATACTTTTCTGATACACTGACGTCAATTGTTCCACAGTCGAAGAACACAAGACTCAAACCAGTCAGTTATGAAACCTGTTTTGTATTTGGGAACAATCATCAATTGTCTTTTCACTAAACGAAGTAAGTACCCTTTTATGAGAATCTACTCGCCATTGATTTCGGAACTCGGATTGTTTGAATTAATGTTATTATTTGACAGGAAAGTATAAGTTGAACCAATGTTTGCTGAGATTTTCTCGAGTAAATTACACATATTTAAATAAATCTATCTTACGGTTTTAACTTGTGTACATTTGTTACATTATAATTTTAACTTTTTTATACTTCTATCAGAACGATATTTGAATTAGAGAACGTGAACCTATACGTACGTACCAAAAAAATATATGAACATGGCAGTGTTTGAAAAAACAATAGACAAGCCCAACCATTATTTCCGATTTCATTAGCCAAAGATTGTTTGTGAATATACATTTTATTTCTAGAATGAAAGGCAAGGCTATAGAAATTAAAAACCCTTCTCATTAACTTAGAGAAGATGGTCAGAATCTAACACTGGGGGACCTCTAATGAAAAATATTAAATAACACTTCGGTGAACAGAATGTGAGGTCCAACGCGTCAGTGCGCGGTCAGTGCGTTTGAGCGCATCCTGAACTCCATACCAGAAAAATAAGAAACAATTCAATATTACATTTCAACTAACTGACAGACAGTGATCCGTGAACAGAATTGCTACACAGCAATCCTAACGTCGGCTTATAGTTACAATGTACCAGACATACCCGAATAAAATCCGTTAAACAGTTTATTTTAAACAATCTTAATGATTATTTGAATTTCGAATAAAACAATATCCGATACAACTAGACTAAAGTAATAGCCTCAGTAGAAGGTAACAACGTAATAAGATAATTTTAACAGCATATCGTTTCTAAATTCAATTGATGATAAATTGTTTGTCATAATAAAATTACCTTTGTTCTGATATTTACTTATATCTCAATATTAGGCTTACAGGATACAACACTTGCATTGGATTTGTGCATTGCGCATGCCCCAAAATACCATTTAAAGTTGCCGCCCGTACAAGGTGCAGTCCGAAACGTTTGGTTCAGGTAACCAGACACATCCGGTCGGTTCTAAAAAGTTCTTTGTTTCCCAAGTCATAGTCAAAGTTTCCGGTACTTTTCTCTCTAGGTCTGGTCTTTAACGGGTTGAAAGGAAAGGTAAATATGACTTTATTTAAAGTGTTTCAAACTAATTTTTGTTCATCGTTTCTTTTTTTTTGTCGAAAATATTTAATGTTGATGTTTACGGATCTTTATTTGTATAATTAAGTTAAATATATTTTCAAAACAAATATTTAGCTATTGTTTTCTTGCTCAGCGATGTGACTAAATTTTTGGAACTCGCGAAGATTGTTGATAATCTTTATAAGCGACTTAACTTACTATTTATATATATATAAGTGTCTTTGTCTAAACTATATATTTTTTGTTATTTAAATTTATTTTTGACGATTTATTTGGGAATATTTCTTTAAAAACACTGATTAGGCATATGAAGCTCTGGCAAATTATATTTAATAATAAACTGAAACCAACGCCATAAAGAAACAATTTTGAAAATATATATATATGTATATTATTCAGCTTTTACTGTTTTATAAGTTGTATTTCAAGATTGCAATTTGCGTCTTTTTAAAACATTTTTAAACGATACGAGGAGAAGAGAAAAAAACTTAACGTCATCACAAAAAAAGAAAACCTGTCTTTAAATCAAACTTTTCCCTAAAATACGAAACTCGCTCGTTACAGACATTTTCAATTTAGCGACATAAAAGATAAATAGGAAAATCTTTCTATCTTTTAAGAATATCTTTATATTTAGTTTCACTTTATCAAAAAAAATATTTCTGCAAGTATATTAAAAACTCGGTTCAAAAAAAGTTTATTTATATCTAATTAGCTCTGAAAATATTATAAGATACTTGAATTGATTGAGAGTGTAACCTATATTTATTTATATGTTGGTAGAACTTATATCTTACTAACTTACATAAATTGTTATTATATTCAATATAACTGACAATCTCCATAACCCATACAAATAGCATGGCACTGGCACTCCAATTGTCTATTTGTTACGCATTCAGGGTTAAACCGCAAAGCGAAATGTGATGAAATTTGTTATAGAAGTTTAATCCTTTACTTTAGAGTTTGTTACTTTTTGTTACGAAATTAATTTTAAAGGAAGTAAAACTAGAGAATTAATGTTTGTGTGTGTAACCAATAATTTCTCACGAGATATACATATAATCTTTTTTAATAAAATTAATATCTTTTTGGCCCAATCTTCCATCAAGAATGTAAAATAGAAGATCGTATGACATCTGAAGTAGTCATTAACAGTTTTACTAATCTGGACTTCACCAAGGTGGGGTTGGTTTACCTTCGGCACAATTATCAAGTTGTAATCTATTCACCGTTTACTTGGACAAACAAGCTCAGGTCTACATTTATTCTAGTGCTCAGGATTCATTTTAATGCCAACGGCTCTTATCTCAAAATGTTGATGGCCATAATATTTATATTAATCTTTGTATAATAATAACTATTGCTAGATTTCTTCCACCTGATGTAGGCTTTGCCTTATAACGTGATTATCTTCAAAACTTTAAGATATATGTTAATTAAAATTTTATATCCAATATACCTACGCTGTTAGGTAAAATATATAGAAACGTACACGTTTATACAAAGCAATTCCAAAGATATTCTTAAATTTAAAATTTAAAAAGTAGCTGTACGAGCAGAAACTACATTATGATACACATTTCATTAGTAAAATTACAAAAGCACGAAAGTTTCTCTTATTATTTTACATCGTTAAATTGCATGCTTAAATTTAAAAATTTAAGCTTTATGATTTGAAAACGTAGCTTTCGTGAATCTGAAACTATTATAATTGGTTTGTTAACACAAACTTCTTTGCCGGTTTCACTCGGCAAAAGCGTCAACATTCACTGTGGCATAAGCCACAAGGCCATTGTGAAAAATCAGAAGTTCGATTAATTAAAAAAAATAAAGTACAGTACATGCCAGTTATTATTAATTATATAAACTAGCAATGAGAGCTATCTAATAGATAAAAGGAATGATGATTGCCTTGCTTTTACATATCATATAAACATTAAAACAGATTTGATATTTTTTGTGGGACTATCCTTGCTTGGGAGTGTTCCGCGGACCAGAATAATAAAACTATCACAGGCGTCATAAAAGCGCTTAGAGCATATTCGAACTTTCCATATTCTCTAAAAATATATCGGGGCTAGATAATGGCTAGTCTTCAGCTCTGATGAAGTCTGAATCTTTTGTTTCCAACAACGCTTGGGTGGATTATATAGACAGGTTCTATATACAAAGTGATGAGTTTTGCTGAAAGAATCATTCTTGGTTATGGAGCATAGCATTGTTAAGGGGCCAAACCACTTATTCATGAGCCGAATTTTGATAAACTTGTGCGTATGTTGTGACGTCTTTTTCAACGATCATTGAAATCGGATAATGTCCACTTTGTACTCTGCTGACTAACTGGGAAGCTTTTATAGAGCTTTGAGCATCAATTCGATAATTCTGCTTGTTAAAATATTGTTTGATAGTAAACACTTTCTCATCGGTAAATAATTTATATCTGTAACCTCTATCTAACGCGTCATAAATTTAATTAAAAAAACCACCCAATTTAATTGTAAATACTGAGTTAAATAATGACCAGTGCGTCTCTTATACGCTGCAAGTTCTAAGTCATTTTTTTCAAATAAGTGACATGGTTCTAGGCGCTATTATTTTATTATTCTATATTATTTTTCCAATACAAAAATGTTTGCTTCCAGTCAGATTTTTTCTTTGCTTTGATTGCTTTTTTGTAAGAATACCACGTGGATAACCCAATCTGCTTGCTTTACTAGATATATTTACTTGCTTGCTTGCTTGCTTTACGAGATACTTTGTATTTATATGCTATTACAGCAATTTGGTTTTCTTTATCACCCAGCTCCATTTTAATATCACATTAATTAAATACATACATTGGTCTATTATACTGGTCTAAATCTTAAAGCAGCTGGTGTCACCTAAGGACCATATTGGAAGCCTTTATTCTTCAATCCTTTGACAAACAATATTAAAACTTAGAAGGTGAATCCACTTGAACCAGCGAGTTAGTCATAGCTACCCTATTCATATTTGGTCATTGTTATAGATATTCCAGAACCCAGCAGGATGATGCGTCACCAGCAACAAAACTGGCGTCATCGCCGCAGCTTCCGTTGTCTGTTTCTCTTGATCACCGCGGTAGCGACGGTATTGGTGTTTTACCTATCCCGTAGGTACTATAAAACTTTTTTCATATAAATCCATTCTCATTTTACTTATATATAAAAAATAAATATTTATTATGTGTAGATAAAATATCCAGCCAGGAAAAACATATATTTTGTAATAATATAGGTACTTATCTCAAACTTAGACGCGTTCCATCTATTTACATACATACGTAATACTTTTATTGTACACACACACACACACTACAATGAGGCGGCCTTATCGCTAATTAAAGATTTCTTCCAGACAACCTTATTCGAGTAAATAAACGAATGTAGTGCGAAGTACATAGTATTATTAATAATGTATATATGTATAATGTATATAGCATATATATAAACATACATACAGCAAACAAATAATTTAAACCGTTTACATATTATATAAGTAATAAATAAATGAGGTTATTTACATGAAATATTAAATTAATTAATCTGCTCTATTATAATAGAGAAAATACAATTTTAAAGATATTGTAAAGATAACAAAATTTGTAGTTTTTTTATGCTAAATGGCAAAGCTAGATTAAGATAGCTTTAGCGACATAAGAATTATTTCAATGAAGTAATTTTGAGTATAAGTCTACGAGATGCTTACAGCTCTGATATCAGATTCAGTGAAAATATGTCTCTTATATAGGAAGGGCTAGAAAGATTATACAACACACGGTAAAAAAGCGAAAGATTGTGTACTTTTAGAAGAGGGTTTCCATTAGATGGTTAAGACATTTCCTTGGGATCGCTGTAGCGTTTTGTAAAATGACTGACTACAAGGGCCGACAGAAATGTACAATAATAGCACAATGATGTAGTACTGTAAAAATTTAAGTACAATAAATGTAAGATAAGATCTTATCTTACATGACTGTCTTCAGCTATACTTACCTTACACTTAACGTGAGATTATGATAACATTTAATGATACTTTAGTACAATTAAACAAGACGGAGTACTCTAAGGATATATTATGGATGTTAAACTGCTGATAATAACTTTCAAAAGTAAAGTAGTAAGTAAGTAGTAAGTAAAGTATTCTTTATTCAGCTTCAATACTCGTCAGATTTCCTGACTATTATTGAAAAAGATAGTATTTGGGTCAGGATGAGGGAAAAGAAGCGCAAAGGGTTGGGGTAGAGGGAATTACTGGCAACAGTCAGTGTTTCAATAATTTCGAGTAGAACGGCTTCTTGCGTCCATGATACCACTTAAACATATAATTAGGCATATGTTACATCTTATTTAATAATTCTAATATGGTATGGTATAAATTTGTATGGTATTGCTTATCAGAGATGTACTGACAGTATAATTTCAACAAAATAATGTATATACATGCGTTAATAGCATAAATTGTAGTCACAGGCTTAAGTCAGACAAAATGTTGATTTATATGGATTATTCGTGTATGTATTCATTGACAAGTTTGGGGTGCTATTTGTAAACTTTTTGGCTTCATTGCATATAATGACTGTATTTAATCAATATCGATATATTGAATGTTTTTGTTACAGGTTTATTAAATACGGGAGTCCACTTCCATCTCAGGAACATCTCAGTTACATTTGTTGTGAAGTAGAAGATGAGAGGATATAAAAATGCTTCGTAAGTTATCCATTTAAATATAAATATACATTTTTTTACAGTGAATACTGTTAGAATACTAAAAAAACATTTTAAACAAGTTTCAAAGATGATATCTATATGTTTTTTTACAGGACTATCGGAGCGCTGTTTTTTTTTCTTCTCTGCTTTTTTTCTTTATATTAATACTACTTCAGTTAGGTATACTTTTTATTGACGTATTAAAATTCTTAATCATTTATTGAGTTTTAGTTTTATTTTTGTTTGTATAAATACGCTTGAATTTTTATAAATATTCATTTGGTATATTATTATATTTTCAAATAAAGCTGATGAAATCAAGAACCGCACCACCTATATTACTGTTAAAACTAAAATATTGTTGAATCGGAACAATACGAGGTCCAGAATTACCAAAAGCCATACATTATCTGAATTAAAATTCTGATAACGGCTTACTCACTATGGCTTTTGAAAATCCTGACCTCGTATTATTCCAAAGTGATAATTAAATTGAACTAAATTCATCCAAGCAATTGGACAGTGGAAATAATTAATGCCGTGTGTTCTCGTATTCGTATTGTCCTAATGTGCATATATATCCCATTGGATTATATAACATTGGGTTATATAACATTGGGTTATATAGACAATAGCCCATTGATAGAACGATCAATAGTAAGTCCTTATTGATTAACACTTTTTTAATGAGTACTGAAATAATTAATATAAGAAAACATACTCCTATATCTAACTGTACTTGATCTATCTCTTTAACATTGTTGTTAAAAAATATTGATACTGACTTAAAGGAACCACGTCATTGCTAAAAGAAGTTATACAAAATAATTTGGATATTTAACATGTTGTATTCATGAATAAACCTGTAACAACTTTGTTATATTTGTAATAAATGTAATCCTATCAATTTCGTACATTGTATAATACGAATCATTTCAGACGTCTATCCCACTGGGTAATATCCTGTCAATAATTCGGCCAAGCCTGAAATATCCATTCGCAATTTACATTAAATCTATGTATATTATAATAACGGTTTGTTGCTTAAACTTAAATATCTGTTTCCATATTTTCATATTCAAATATTCACATATAAACTAAACTAAACGTTTGACTGGCAGAACTAATAACTTCCCGAATATTATGAGCTGAAATTTTGATACCGTGTTCTAATTCTAATAATTGCTTAGTTCTGCTATGTTTTGTATGAAGCAGTATACAATCGTCAAAACAATACATTTTCATACATTTATTCCTCGTTTTTAAGCAGAGACTATTGCTATTTATTAGAACTCTTTATATATATATACTATATACTAATATGATATATACATTTCCGTCTGTGACGCCCGAGCTCTTTACGGCGTTACGACATATAAAATATTTATTCAGTGTTACGTATATTTAAGCAGATATTTAAGCTAAATTATAGGATATTGATCCTTACATGAGGTGGATTATTTAATAATTAATCGATGTATCAATATAGGTAACTTAGAGTTAGGGAACAAAAAAAACAAATAAAAATAAAAACACAAAAAAATATACATTTGTTAGCGGTGCCAATCAAAATCAACATATGATTCGGTTAGAATGGCACCGTTAATAAAAAAAAAATGTATTTTTTTTTTTACATTTTATATATATTCTGTCTATAGACTAAGTATTATAATAAGTGGTTATTGGTGTCTATTGTCTACTATAAATGTGTGTTATTGTATATATATAATGTAACCCACCCAAATTTATATTGTTTAAAGACGCAATGATTATTTTGAAATTAGAACAACTTAAAATCCATATAAGTGGAACTTTTTCTGCTTTTGTTTTGTAAACGGTATATATTATATTAATGTTTGTTATTTTAGGTGAGAGCTTAAGATGGTGACTTGCTTAAAAGTCTACAGGGTAGTATGTTATGGATTATTCGGTAAAAAATATCTTACTTCTAATTATAAGCTGATCTTAAAATTTTGAATGAAGACATATTTACACAAAAAATTCGAGTCTTTTGACTATAAATAACTTCTCTCAAACTTTTATTTCTTTATCTATATTTGGACTGAAAAATTAAAATGTAAAATATGGAAAAGTTTTGATAAGAATTACATTTTTTTGTATAGAATTGACTGAATCAATTATTTTGATTTTTCCTTGATAAAATATTTATATTTAAAAAAAATATAGACGTAAGATGTGATATAAGATTGGTGTCTATATTATAAACATATAATACATATATAATATATAATAATAGTCCTCTAAAATATAGAGGCAAATTATAGTCAATATTCTGCTTAAAAATTGACTAATCATATATATACTTACCGCGGTTGGTTCGGCATACAGCATTCTTTGATGCCATGTGTAATGTATATTTCTTAGCTTTATACTTACACTTACATAACGATAATTAATACGTAATATAAATTTATTTCATTACATTTTAATTTAACTTTATTCCCTGAGTCTTGGGGTTTTGGTAAACTGGCTTTAATAATGTATATAGGAATTGTATATCGTAAGTGTTTCTCGTGTGTTTGAAAACGAGTGGACCAAGAATCATCAAGGGGCCTAAAACATCATTTTATCTTTAAAGGCACGTGTGATTGAAAAAGTTTAGTAAATAAGTAATCATTGATGTCATTGTGAACTAGAAGTATAATAAAGAATTTTTTGGGTCTTTTTTAAGCCAATACATCATTAATTGTCGCTTTTAAAGGACCCAAAATAACAGAACGGTTGTTTTATTAATCTTGATTAAGTTCCGATATATTTTCAATATGGCCGCCATGGTTATAAGTAAATTGGTGGAATTAATAAAGTAAAGCCATTTTAGGCAGAAGGAAATGAAGCATATTGACTTGTAACGCAAAACTAGAAAAATAAGTACAGCCACAATAGATAAATGTTTGAAAAACAGCTGTACGCGTAAGCATACAAAATTAAATACTTATTCTGTAATACAAAGGTATTAAACAACTTGGTCTTAATTCTTTCGCTTCAATGATTCAGGATAGACTACATACAATATAATTAAAATGTACAATCTTGCTCTACAGTTTATTTTGGTTCATGACATTTTTTTAATATTCTAAAAGTACAGTTTTTTTTTGTTACTGTTAAATATCTTTATTTTTATTGGTATATGATATATCAAATAAAGTATAGACATATTTTTGAATGTTTGGTTACTTTCGAACATTCATTTCTATAATTTGAAACAACGTAGTCGATACAAACTTGTAATAATAATATTATTCACGGGATTATAACTGCACTCGGTAATAAGATATTTGGGAATCAGAGACCTCAGCTACCATTGGCAGCTTAATGTTTAGGTAATTTTGTCATTTTAAGATGGCCATCTAAATCTTCTACTAGACTTTACTTTTGCCATTCATTGATATATCTGACACATATAAACTTTTGGAGGCTGGAAGCGATGAAGTTTTTAAAAACTAGAAAAGAGAAAGATTGGATAGTCTTATTGGAGTAAAAGCTACTTTTTGTAAAAAATATATATAAATTAAGAATATGTTTGGGTTTTGTCGGTATGGTAGCTGACGGTGAGTTTCCTGTCGAAGGCACTGTAGTTCTGAGTGTAGTGGCGTGAACGAGCATTATTTTGAAGGACTGTATCATTTTTGCAATTTGCATTGCAATTGACAACTTCCGGTATCTTTAAAATGAACTAATTTATCATCATTAAAAAAATCACATCACATCAATATCTATGTAAAACAAAGCATAGTTCTAATTAAATTTATTCTGAATTAACGATTTAAGATGGTGTGCAGTGTCAAATTTATAAAAGCGCCATCTCGCGGGTCTTTAAAATATTATTTAGAATAGTTTTAACACCCCTTCACAGTACCGATTCAGAGAGGTTTATTTGAAAATATTTTGGAAGGTTATTATAAAAGTACACTTACAGTTTAATAGATGGAACTTTACGTAAAAGAAAGTACACCACATAGACACCTTAACTTTTTTGCAAGGTGCTAATTAAAGTTCTATTATTAATAAATTCATATTCTAAGAGATGGCGCAACTAGTATTAGGAGATTTTAATTCTTATAAAGTAATGATGGCAAGGGATGTATGGTAGTCTTCCCGGAGTAAATGTAAAGATATTGACCGAAAATATGTTTCACTTAACTTATCAATAAGGTTTGGTTTTTTTTATAAAACAAAATACTTGAATTATACTAACTAATGTGCAGTGTATCATATGTATATATCGGCAGGTGAAAGGCCATTTCCTTTAAGCTAGCTTTTGGACGATTTTAAGTAATACTTAGTCCGACCGAAAATGTATATAATTTTTGGTCGTAATATATATATATATATATATAATACAATCATCCCACAAAAATGGAATGTCTACTAGTTCAACTTCGGGACAACGGACATTATTTCATCTCACTACTCCTATGGGATACTTAAAATCAATACTTTGGTCCCAGAAGTCTTATGGGTCAAATGTCCCACATATCTTGGTGCCAGAAGTCCCATTACCGTCGTACGCAAATTGTGTCGTGCCTCATAAATATATATATATATATATTATACATCTTTAAGACTTAATATATATATATATATATATATATATATATATTAAGCCTTAACACCGTATAATATATATGTAGGAAACATTAATAATTTATATTAAAGAAGTGACTGAAAATTTACATTTATTTATTTGAATATAAATGAACGAAAGAAAATAAATAAATTCTTCCCCCGACACAAATAATAAGCTAATTAACAACATTTAATATTTATACAATTAAATAGATTTTATTATTTTAATTATTGGGCAAAGAATTCAAATGAACATGTCTCTATCCAACAGCCGTTTAACATCTTTTTTAAAGCATGTAAATAATATATTAATATTCGATGCAACAGTCTTTCTCTCTGACTTTATTGCTTCTGTACTAACTATTCCGTAATAAATAATTATCTTTTTTATGTTAAGTCACATTTACAGAACTTTTATAATCTTTTAAACATTATAATTCTATGATAAAGTTCAAATAATTCATTAAATGTGTTCATTGTTGCTAAGTGAACTTGTCTATTTCAATATCAATACCCACTTGGTGATAAATACACTTTTTCCTATCATCACTGATTCAATCTTTTTGTTTTCCTAAAAAAAGTTCAGTGGAGTTACTTAAAGCGTTTAACCGGCATTTGATCGCTATCTCTGATAGCACTTCAATTATTTTTCCTTACTCTAGAAATGTATGAAAAGAAACTGATATTTTATTGTAAATAAACTAAAATATCAAATATTTTGATATTTTTAATCCTCAAATGTTACACATGTGATGTTTATTAGATGTCGTTTCAATCAAATAACCTATAAAGATATATTTTTATTGGTTATTGGTATTGACATAATAAATAAATGAATTTATTAAATACACATTGAAACTATTAACGAAGATTTACTATTTATCGCGATTAAAAACAGAGTCATATTATTTCTGCAAATATAATGCTTTTATTGAAATAATACATAAGATATAATTATCGAAAATTGTCGTCAACCAGCTGAATTAAACGATAAAATACATTTCTTTTAAAATTTATTGAATAATTTTTAATTAATAAAATCATTTCTCTATTGCAATACATCTCTATGTTATAAAACCAGAACTTAACAGAACAGAACTATTTATTACTTTGGTTTAAATGTATATTATCGCAACCATTAATATTATTAAATATTAAAATATTTTTTATTAGCCTTCTCCACATAAAATAATACTGGCTCAGTCTAGTCTAGGCACTATTTGGTTAAAGCTTTTTGGGTCTACCAGTAATATTAATAGTAATATTAAAGCTGCCGATGACGTTGATCCATCTACGTGATATAAAGATGGCTGTAGTTCCTCGGAGATAAAAGTTCAATCTCTGTAGCTTCGCGATAAACATAAAAGTAACAGTGAAACTAATTACTAATTAAAGAAAATGTTAAGATCTAAAAGCTTAATTACTAAACCCTATACATACATTTAAATAAATATAGAATGAAAATTATACCGATATGATCAGGTACTCGAACCAGATACCTCTGGGGAACCGTCCCGTCGCTCTACCAATTGAGCTACCGTATCGCTGCCAGACTCGGTGAATTAAGCATTTTATATATATTCGTCTTTATTGGGATGGTTATCGACATCTTCTTGTTCTTCTTTCTTATCTTATGAAAATCCTAACCAAATCTTTGCAGTATTAATGTTTGTAAATATTCTAATTGTAATACTTTGCGATATTAATGTTTGTAAATATCTTTAAAAATGTATGACCATGTTAAGCTTAATTTAAATAAATATAGAATGAAAAATAAACCGATACTGGCAGGGATTACCAAAACCGGGCCATCGCTCTACCAATCGAGCTACCCCATCGCTGCCAGACTCGATGAATCAAGCATTCTATACATATTCGTATTTGTCGGGACGTAATTATTCGACGAATTTATGTTTCTGTACCCACATGAACATATTCATATTACTTGTAGTTCAGTTTCTGATTCTGTATTGATTGCACCATGTTCGCGAAAAATCTGAAAGTTAACATCCATAAACCTTCATCTTCATTATTTGGGTCAAATCCCTTATCTTGTGTCTAAAAATTACTTTACGTAACAAAACCATCTAAGATACTTTCTCTAACCAGGTAGCTTAGGAGGAAGTAATGCCAGAACAGAAAAATGACTAAAAGAACATTCAAACATGTCTATAACTGAAAAAAGTTCGAATAATATTGTTTGCTTGTTGCAAGCAATGTACAATGTAGCAATGTACTCAGCCTTAATAACCGTTTTTTTACTCATACCTCTTCTTCCAAAACTATATATATTATTTTTATATTTAAACCCCGAATGGGTTCGAAACTAGTCGGGCACATTCCAAATTTCATCGTGAACACTGCCGGGTCAATAAATATAAATACCATATATATTCTTTTAAGTGATTTATTAAAACCTTTTGTGACTCTTTCCATAGCTCACCATTAGTTACACTCTTCGTCTTACACACCAGGTCCTTGTTCGATAAAAAGTACCTAAATATGAACATTTCTTTATTTGCTACTTAGGTGTTTACCATAACAGTTTGAACTTTTCTAATTTTAAAATACTTTAATTATTTTAAAATTAGAAAAGGCTATTCGCACAATACTTCTCTGAGAGTTGCTTTATGCTCTAATAAAGTTCTCCAGTTCCTTTCTGCTCTTTTTAACTTCAAGGGCACTCCCTAAAATGGTAACCATTTTGAACATCGTGGGAATTTTCGGAGCTTCCGAGTATCTAGATAAATTAGAAGAATAGATGAATGAAATCATAATAAGCCCTGTAAACCACATCTGAAAATAAACAAGAACCAATTAAATTGTTCGTTTGTTTCGCCCTTTCCTTTAGCCCTTTCGCCTTATCGTATCTTAGAGTTAATATTTATTATTCAGTAAAATAAACACACTTAATTATAATCCACGCTTAATTATAGGTAAATACCTATAATTAAGTGTGGAGGATATTTAAAACTGGATTTTTCTACATCCGCATTTAAATAGTTTTTAATAAGGGATAATTTTATTTTATTTTATTTTTTAAAGTAGTAAGTGGTTATGTATCGATAAAAAAAATATATATTAAAATCTGTTCATTTGGTACTGCTTACTGTACAAGTAACAATATAAAACACATATACATTACTTCTCGGGGTAATATTTTCTAATATATATCGACTGATAACTGAAGAAAAAGATTAATGTAATATATATAACGGACCTAATTAAATAAGTCTTTAATATTGACAATAATGAAGGGCAAGAAGCAATCATGATAGCTAGGTACCTACATATTTTTCTGAACCCAAAAAGCATTCTACAGTGGTCTGGGTCCCGCAGTTTCAGGGATTACAAAAAGTAGTATATTATCTGAACGTGTGCCAGGAACAATGTGAACCTAAACTATACAACAGGCCTAATTTACAATTCATTAATTTATTATATTACTTTGATTTACGAATTAAATACAATTATATTACTTTGATTTACGAATCAAAGTAATATAATTGTGATATGGCAAGAAAACGTCTTAAAACTATGATAGTTTTTAAGCCTTCAGGTTCCATAAGAAAATCATCGAAATTGGTTAAAAAAGGATAATATAATATATAAAGATTAAGACAATAAAGATAAATAATAAAGATACTACAGAATATATCTCCTGTGATATCTTTATTGTGTATCTGAATAATCAATTTATTTCTATTTACAGAAACCACTTTGAAATGTAAAATCGTTAAAACGGAAATTGAAACTAAATTATTACTTCAATGGTAGGCATTGACTTTGTTTGTACTAGATATTTAAAGATGTTTACTCAAACCCTTACTGGGTTCTGAATTTTACTGAGCTTACAATGATTATGATGGAATCAAATAGAGAACGCTATTAAAAATATTTTGCAATTTAGATTCAAATTCGTCAAAAACAAAACGCTGTCTTTATTTTTTTTTCATCGTACGATGTTATGAAATTGGCATTATTTTAAGTGTTGGAACTTGGTTTCGGATCAAATGTGCTATAGCATCGTTAGTTCCCGGCTGTCGAAGTAAAAAATATAACCTTTATTATCGTCACACCCTTCACATTAGACGTATGCTAAATGCTATTAAAAATTGCCAAGTGGACTATACCTACTACAATTTTTTTCTACATATATACAGCTCTACTTTACTCCTATCACTGTTTAAAATACTCATATAATTGATTCGTATTGATACAGAACTTGTATGTAACAGTTAGACATTATTTTGACATGAATAAAAATAGAAACAGTGACTACCGACTCCGATTATGAACTAAACTATCAAAAGCGTCTTGGTCGTTAAAGAGTTAGGTGAAAAAACAGATAAATTATATAAAAACATACTGAAGAATGCAAAAAATATTTCAAATTATACTACCCTTTAGTTGAAATAGATTTTGCATCGTAGTTTTTATCCAATTTGTTTGAATGTCGAATGAAACAAGTTTATTCGAAACGTTGTAGTAATCTTTTTGCATCGACTTCACAACGAAACTCCAATATATACTTATGTAAATGTCAGTACTATAAAAATAATACCATTAAAGTAGGCAGGAATTCCAATGGATTTGAAACTGATTTATAATAAAGATGCATTTATAAATGTTTGAAGATAATAATTTTAATGTAAAAATCGACATTCATTCGTTTCTTTGTCGAGCAGAAGCTTTTTTTCCAAATCCGATAAAAACTAAAATTTTTATTAAACCACAGATTCCTTTAACTTTTTTTTTAAATTAAGATAACAATAAAACCAGGGCTATGGCAATTAAAGATTTATTACTTGTATTGAACAGTGTCTGTGACCACAACTGTTAATAATAATTAATATATTTTATTGTCTCAATCACCTGAGAGGAAACCAGCTCGGTTAGACGCTATTTGTCAAAGTTTTTTTTGTATAAACCAGTAATATTAAGAGTCACTAGTTAATTTCATGGTAACAGAACAGGATCATTATTATAATTTATTATTCACTAAAGCTTAATTAAATCACATTAACAATTTTATTTATTATGTTTTCTTGGTACTACAAGTGCATTGAAGGGTGCTGCGGAAGCAGTTGCTCCATCCACATGATCTAACGAAGGTAGTGGCTCCCCAGGGACCGGCAAAAAGTTAAATCTCTGTAGCGTCGTGGTAATAAACACAAACATGTTGCATTTAGCTAAAACATCTCCCATACATCTGTGCTTGGACAGGCCGAAGGGAAAAAAGTATTCAGGAATGCAGAGTTTGTTATCCACTATAAATCTCTCCGGTTTGAATGAATACGGTTCAGGAAACAGGACGTCGTCCATTAACACATTTGGGAAGTTACTGAGAACCATGGTATCCTGAAAAAATACTTAAAATTACCTAAGTGAATAAGGACTTCATTAAATTTCAGTGACAGTTAAGATATAATAACTAAATGCTATGGTTAAAGGTTACAGTCATCTCTAAGAAAGAATATTATTTAATATTCTCTATATCTATATAAATAAAAAGTAAGGTGATAACAAACAAAATAATTTAAGCTTTGTTTACGTATCTATTTACTTACTTTGGGTATATTATAACCAGCAAGGGTCGTATCTCGCAAAGCTCGATGAGGTACTCCAAACGTTCGACCCATGAAATGACGTATACCTTCATGCATTACAGCCTCGTTATAAGGCATGCTAAAATATGATAACCAAAAATATTTTAGGACGTTATAATTCATGAAAATGTTTATAAACGTAATTACTAAAATTATAAAGATTGAAAACACTGATTTAATGTTAGTCTGATGAACATATCACCAAGTAAAAGTGATAATGTTAAACTAGATTTAAAAACAATGATAAGAAATTATCTTACTTAGAGCGATCGTTGTGGCAAGGTGTTCTATCTCTACCTATAACTCTATCTATTTCTTCCTGAGCTTTCTTTTGAACTTCCTGCTCACGCACCAAATAACTAAAGCAAAAACTCATACTTTTACTTGTTGTTTCTGTTCCCGCCATGAACATGTCCATGCAAGTTGCTACCAGTTGTCCTTCTGAATATGTATTGATCTCACCATGTTCTCGTAGAATCCGTAAGTATACATCCATAAAATCTTTATCTTCATTATTTGGGTCGAATCTCATCTTGTGCTTTGAGATTTCTTTACGTAAAAATTTCCAAATTCTTTTATGCGTTCGAAGAAAATCTTTGTAACCAGATAGCTTAGGAGCAAGTATAGCCAGAACAGGAAAATGACTAAAAGAACATCCGACCATATCTATAGCTGCAAAAAGTTCAAATAATATTGCTTGCAGCAATACCATGTCAGGATCACTCGGATTATATCTTATTCCAGCCATCATTGTCCATAAAGTATTTAATATGTAGGTGTTGAAAAAGTTGTGCATTGTTATGACAGCGCTTTGATTATCTCCAATGATATCTAATATATCTTGTGTCATATGCTCGCCTTCAACTACCGCTGTTTCACTCATACCTCTTCTTCCAAAACCAAATTCTTTTAAGTGCTTTATTAAAAACTTTCGCTGTTCTTTCCACAGCTCACCATCAGTTACAAGTACTCCTCGTCTCTCACCCCAGGTCCTTGTTTGATAGAATATACCTGTTGGCCGTCCATCTATGTCTTCGTTATAAAGCATTTCTTTATTTGCCTCTACTGTGTTTACCATTACAATTTGATCTTTTCCAATTTTTAAACCAATTAAAGGGCTATTTGCACAATACACCTCTGAGAGTTGCTTTATGCTCTTGTAAAGATATCCGGTTTTTTCTCTACTCTTTTTGACTTCAACAGCACTCCCTAAAATAGGTAACCATTTTGGACCCGGCGGGAATTTACGGGGCTTCCGAGTGTCCAGGTAAAGTAGTAGAACGATAACTGCGACCACAACGAGCGCTGTCAACCACATCTGAAAATAAACAAGAACTAATTAATTTGATAGCAATTGTGGTATTAAGAGATGCACTGAGTTATATTGGTTTTCTTTAATAAGGATTCCGATATCTATCTCATTTTTCTTATAGTTTTATATATATACTTAAACATCTTAGAAACCTTTTGGATGCCGATTTTTCAATAACTATCTATTTATCTCAGTATACTATTTTTATTTGTGTGTAATGATTTTTTAAATTATTCATATGTAATATTAATCTAAGCTACCTGGAGCGTGTTTTAACAAAAGTGATATTTTGATTTGCCAAGTTACTGAAAAGTGTGAAAATCATCAATAATTTAAAACATCTCAAAATGCAGTAAGAGTTTCAACTAGGAACAATGTTTTATTTTAATCATGAGAAAATGATGCCGTTTCATGTTATTATCATCTCAGCTGATCTTTTTAAAATACAATTTTACTCTTGATACATTTAACCTGTGAGCATATTAAAAAACTGGATTTAGCTCTATCAACGGACAAAAAAAGTATAATATTTCGACCAGATTATTTTGACCACAACGCTTCTTGCCGGATTTCAATCTTGTATTTTATTTTACTTATTGACGAACTGAACGGAGAAAGTAGCTCAATTATATTAAGATTGAAACGTAAAAAAAACTTCCTAATAATGTATCCAATAAAATGGTTATTAGGGACAATGTAGCGACATATTCTTTATCTAAAATTACCTTTTGCAAAAAATAGTCATAGTTAGCTATCTAGAGCTAAAAAATAATTATTGAGATCTGTTCTATTTCATTGTTAACTAAAACAAGAAATATTCATAATTTGTCATAATAATAATTATGAACTATATTATTAATGTCATAGTAATATCTGAACAAAAGAATAATATATTATTAAAATTTCCTAATGAGGACCTCAATTTGTTGATTTTTTATCGACAACAATGAATGGCAAGTTCAATTATGCTAGCTCGTGGGGGGAAATTAAATTATTAATTCAATGCCTTTAACTTGGTTGGCAGTATTGAAAGATGTTTAGTCAACTCTTTATTTGGTTATGAATGAAGCCAATTAAACAGAAACAGCATAAGTGTTCAGAAAAAATATAATACAGAACTTACAATTTATTACGACTCAACAGTAATTGCGCTTTTTAAATTCTTTGATTTGGTTTCAACTTCGTAGTAGACTAAGCATTTTTTCATTGTATGCACTGTATTTCGTTGGCCATTGAATGCATATATTAAATATTAATTATTTTGTTCGGCCACAAAATACATTTGAAAATAACATTATTCGGTGTTTTAATTTATTTTTAACAGACGGTTAAATTATTCTTTTTCCTATACACGTATAGCTCTACTTCGTTTCTATCGGTCGTTATAATTAATAAATAAAAAGGTGTGAAATGTTGAAAACTTCTATGTGAATAGATGAAGGCTTGGAAAACATTGTCTTTGTCTGAAAAAGGCAAGAACCCGATTACAAACCCATCCAGGTCCACCACCAACCATCACCAAGTCAAATTAAGTAAATCTAAACCCTACAAAAAAAAAAACATATTTATATCAATGAAGGAAAACATATTCAAAAATATTTCAAATTATACTACACTTCAGTTGAAATACATTTTGCATCGTAGTTTTTATCCAATTTGTTTGAATGTCGAATGAAACAAGTTTATTCGAAACGTTGTAGTAATCTTTTTGCATCGACTTCACAACGAAACTCCAATATATACTTATGTAAATTTCAGTACTATAAAAATAATACCATAAAAGTAGGCAGGAATTCCAATGAAACTGATTTATATTAAAGTTGCATTTATAAATGTTTGAAGATAATAATTTTAATGTAAAAATCTACAGTCATTCGTTTCTTTGTCGAGCAGAAGCTTTTCTTCCGAATCCGATTAAACTAAATTACCTCGCTGCACCACTGGTTACACTCGTAAAATGTTCATTAAACCACAGTTTTCCTTACATAACTTTTCTAAAAGAGTAAAAATAATAAGTACAGAGTGTTTTAATTTGTATTCGTCGTCTACGGTAGTTTAATATCAAATCACAGATAATTAGTTCTGTAAGTAGTTCTTAAAATTTATTGTAAAAAAATAACTATATACTATTTTATACCTTCAAAAGGTTTAGAAGATAAAAGATACAATATATATACCTTCTTTAAAGTTAGAGAGATAAAAAGATAATCTGGTCCTAGAATGTCAATATGAAGATTTTATTTCCTTATGTCAATAATTTGGGGAAAATACTTTGTTTAATTTATCTGCCAATCCAGAAATAATAAGTGGTGCGTTTATTCCTTTTTTAAATAAAATAAAGATAATATATTTTTTATACTCTACCTGGACTACTTTTACATATTATATTGTTATTACTTGAAATATAAATTAAATATGTAAAGTAAAACGTATCTTAAAAAAATC
This sequence comes from Dircenna loreta, assembly GCA_963555665.1. Classification (NCBI taxonomy): domain Eukaryota; kingdom Metazoa; phylum Arthropoda; class Insecta; order Lepidoptera; family Nymphalidae; genus Dircenna; species Dircenna loreta. The sequence goes on along the minus strand of OY743092.1, from coordinate 5,685,508 downwards.
TTAAGCTAAAAAAAAAGTTACATAAAATATACAGCGTATTAAAATATGACTTTTCATGTTTTACACCTCATTTTATTTTTATTTTTCACGGCGTTAAGTCTTTGTTATATTTACATAAACTAATTGCATAAATAGCACGGCTTTGTAACATAAAGAGCTACTCAAGTTTTTCCATTAAAAACTAATGTAGTAGTTATGATAATATTTTATTAAATTTTTATTATTATTAACATAGATTTATTGAAACTATATAGCTACATTTAAAAGCTATTTAGTTCAATAATGCAATTTATAAGTACAGCGTCCATGATAAATATTAATTTTGAAGATCAATTCTCTACTTAGAGGAATAAAGATTCAAGGTTGTGCTCACTGAGCTACAATCAGCAAAAACCTTTGGGTTTTTTTGGTAAAGATAATGGTAAAGATTTTGTAAAGACGTAGAAATTGCTCGTGGTCTATGATCAGCTAAGTTACTACTTCTAGCAAGATTGAGGTTAGTACTTTCTAGAATTTATTTATTAAGATACGGATCTTTAAGGGACTACTACAGTTTATCTTTAAAAAAAATGCTACCACTGATAACAGCTGAAACGACATATTGTTTTGCGGATCACTTCCATCCATGAGATTTTAGTCAAAGCAGAACAAGGGTGATGACTGATGACGATGATCCAACAGTAGGGTGAACGAAAGTTCCCACATGAGGGTGAAAGTACATCTTTAACATTTAACTTCTTACGTTTACGATGTCTTTAGGAGTAGATTGTCATATATCATGTTATTGATAATTTACTTCTTTACGTTTTACGGAACTTAATGTAAATTAAGTATGAAACCGACCCAATTCCACTGAATCGGACTTTAGAAAATAATATGCGTATAAAAAAATAAATATTTTCTTGCAGTTCTTTCTTAGTGTACGTAATTATTATTCCAGAACAATAAAGATTTGAATGATCATATAGCAATTTTATATATATTTTGTATACAGTGTACAGCCTAAGAAACTAGAAATGAAAAAAATGCTGTAAAAAAAAAAACATTCTGAATATTTTATTGCGAAGTGCACTTAATTGGATTGGATTGAATTGGTATAAAATAAGATAAAATGAACTAAACATACAATTTAAGACGTTACTTTTCACGCAAAAAAGTCTTTGAAAGGTTACCTAAAAGAGAAACTTATTTAAGACATTGACGGTGTAAGTATTATATTTTGAATGAAAATACCCTCATCCTTGTCGTACGCCAAAATTACAACTTCCTTTATTGTCGAAATGTGTCAGACTACAAGACAGGGTCACTGAAATATATTTTGCAGTATGCGACTGGAGTCAACAATTCGATTCGTCTTAGATTTTTATTTTACAACCATAATTATTATTTTCTAGTATATTGTATATGGAAATTAATTATTTGGTAACAACAAAAAAGTATTTCATTTAGTCAGTGAATCGACGAAGCGTGGTGCGATCGCATGTTTTTGCGCAACCACAGAACCAGTTGGTTATATAAATATTGAGTATATTGTATAATACAAGAATTCGCACTTCAAAACAGTTACGACCAACAGGTTTAACGCGGAAAGTCCGCGTGTCATAGAATATTTATCTGTTTAAAAGGTGAAATTTATATGATTAGGAAATTGACCTAATGATCCAATTTTTTTATTGACGCTCACGGACTTTTATTCTTAACACTATATACCAAACCGACCTCAACAAAAACGCCGTAAAGATTAAAAATAATATAAAATATGATTGAATAAAAAAGATATAACCTAGCCCGGTTATAAATATCGCAGTATTACGAAATACCTCCTTACAATAAGCGCTCTTAGGTGAACAGTTCGGTGATCATGACCCCGCCCTCTGTTGTATTTGCGAAGTCTGGATTTTCTCTTTTTAATCATTTTATATTTCAACTTTATTTTAATTCACTTATTTGTGTCTTTATATTATAGCTCTTAGAAAGATTATTTTTATACCTGTCTTTATATTAGTGTTAACCTGTCTTTATTTATTAACTATACCAAAATAATGCGAAAAAAAAAGAAAGGAAAATATCTTTATAAGAGCTTTATTTTTTACCATTACCTTTTTTAGAAGAAACGTGTTGTGTTCTCGTTTTATGTGTGTTTTTAAATTGAGTTTCTTGTCAAAAATATACACCGAAGAGGTTTAGATCGTACTTTTTTTTTTAAACCCAAGAGACGTGTCCCATTTCTCAGAAATGAAATAAAATCTTACGTATAGAGTCTTAATAGTGTACAATGATTTGGAGCGGATACATTGATTGTCGAATTATATAGAGATTATTCACTATTCAAATCTAACTTTCTTAAAGTCTCATAATAAAAATATCTAGTACCACATAACTATTTCTCTTTCTAAAGATTGAAAATTCTCTAAGATACTTTGAAATAGCTGCGTCTGATATAAATGACGAGATAAAAATATACGAATGTATATATGTTAGTAATATTATATAAATATATCATAAAATCATTTTAAAGGAAAGAATATCTGTTTCGTAAACCTACCTTGTATTTAATAATAATATGATGAATGAAATCGACTCCCTCCTAATTCAATTTCCTTATACTTACTTAATGTGCTATCGAGTTTTCTGTCACAAATTGAATATTGGGAAGCAGTGCACTTACACATTGAAATATAAATTTTAAGTTATGATTTCAAATGTGCATACATTGATTTTGTGCAGTAAAAAAGAGTAAAGAAAAAACTTCATTCAATTCATAAATATAAGTGTATATATATATAGATTATTATAACGTATAAGTAATTTATCATAATGTATTAAGGATTATTAAACAAAGTAATATTTTTAAATGTCAAGGATAAAACCCGTTAATTGTATATTTTATTATATATTTTCCACAATTTAGTAATTGTAAATATCCTTGAAAAGTTAAAATTTGCACCACATCCTATATTTGTTATTTAACTGAATTATAACAAAAGATTCCACTAAACAACCTATGACAAAGCTAAGAAAGGACAAGCGGTTTATTTTTCTACTTAAGCTTTAAAATATGTTTGTAAAATTCATACTGAATATGTAATGGAGAAAGAATCTTTTTTTTATATTGGCTAGTTATTTTATCGGCACTAGATTTATTAGAAATATTATAACATTTTGCTTGCATTTACATATGGGTACGGATATAACTGAAGGGTTTATAAACCTCCAATATTAAAAAAAAAAACTATTTTTTATAAAAATATTGGAGGTTTATAGGTAACTAAGACCTGGGAGAAGAAAAAGGTCCTAATTTAGTACATATATAATGTATTATTGTTAAATATAAAACCTTTTAAATGATTTATGTTATTTAAAATATATTAAACTTTAAAAAAATATATAGAATAATAAATCTATATTCTAAAGGCAAATATTTTTTGTACTCTATATAGTGTATTTAAAACATATCGACAATATTCAATTCGAATCCCGCTAGGTAACGTACGTAAGTCTAAAGAGATTCTATCAAAGAGAATAAAATACAAAGAATTAAATCTCTTTCCGAGAGGAAAATTCAAACCATATATTTCAAGGAATATGTATTTTTTTTTGCTAGACTTATAACAAAATAACTTGAATACTTGGATAACTTGTTATCATGTCCTTAGGATTGTTATAATTCCACATGTATTATTTTTATAATAAAATAATATCATTTTGTTTTTTATATTTTGGTTTTGTATGAGATTAAAAATATATTGTTTTTGGGTCTGGCATGATCTGAAAGAGATAAAAAATCCTTAAAAAGTACTTATTTTCATAAGTACAAAAATGTGTAAAAAAAACAAATTTATTGCTGAAAATCAAAGTATAAACGTTTTGTTACTTAGGTAGATAAATTAAGAGTAAAAATACTACTACTAAAATAAACTCTTCCATACTTATGGCCATTTTTTTCTTGGCCTGCATCTTTCGACCATACCAGAAATTAATTGTTAATCATATAAAATAGTATATACGTACAATATACAAACATTTAAATAAATATACCTTCAATTATTTCAGTGGAGAAGGGGAGATGAAACTGACATCTCTACATTTATAAAAAAAATAGATAGAGTTCTAATAATGTTTTATTATATCATTTGGTTGTGAAATTGTAATGTTTGTATATTTAAAGGTATTCTTTGAAACTAAATTATTTTAAAAAAATCTTGCACTAATATTTAGAATGAACCTCCCACCTAAATAGAGTCTGTTTATGGTCATATTATAATAAAAGCATTTCGTAGAGACCCATTTGCAAGGTAAGTCGACGTACAAACGTTAGAGCCAATGCGATTTTTACGAAACCTGTCTCCTGTAAATGGAGCTGCGGGCAAACAGCTAGTAACAATTATTACTGAAAAGCCAAACTAAAAATGTTTCAACCATATAATAACGTACGAAATTGACAAATACAATATCAATTTATAAATGATATGCGATATTTAAGTCTCAATAAATATACATCGCATAAAAACATACAGGGTGATGTTCATTAAAATAAATTTTGAAATGGTTTAAAATTTTAACAAATGTTGTGTTTTTCAAGTTTCATTTACTTATAAATGATTGGATAGATGGAAGCTGTTATTTATTTATCCACGGAGGAAATAGAAGGTTTTGATTTTTTGGTGTAAGCATGTTGGTCCTCGAAGCTCACAATCTTTTTTAAAAAATGCCTTCGGCAGCTCAATGCTCGGCAATCGTTGGGAGATAGAGAACATAGCTCCATAAACTGTTCTTGTATTAGAAAGTGGGAGATAATAAAAGTAAAGTAACTATTCAGTGTCTTAGAAACAAAGTAAAAACGGATAAAGCAGTTTCTTTCCTGGGATCTATTAGTAGTTCTAAACTAATGTTAAGAAAGAAAGCCCGTCTGAAGTTCTAAAGGTTTAAATTACTGGTACATTATAAACTTTAGAACTAATTTTAATACAGAAAATGTTTATTGGCTAACAAGCCGTCGTTATACAGTTTAAAAAAAAGTTACTGACACGGACATGACAGTCCACAGCGCTTCCACAGATTAAAATATGACATTGTATATTTTTTATTGAAATTCTATCTCATTAATTTTATTAATAAAGGAAACATAATGATTAAAAAATACATATTAATATAAAAATGTAGGGTATATGTAATGAAAATATGTACTAAAAATCCTTTTGCTTATTTCACTTCTATTTTTATATAACTTCTTAATATATATTTAATCTTTTAATAGAATAAATATACAAAGGTAATTAAAGGCATGTTCCCTGTAATATTCAAGATATAAATTGATGAGAGCCACGTTCACTCCGAGCGGATAAATGTGTTGACAATTTGTCACAGAGCAATACACACGGGCGGTACGTTGCTATAATACAAATAACGAGTGTTAAATTAATAAAATCATTGCTCATTGTTTTTGATTAATAAATAGTAAATGTAAGTCATCAAAAATCTAATATATCTATTTAAAACTTTATTTAAATGTTGTTATGTATGGTATATAATATATATTAATAAAATTTAATGGTCAATATTATCTTTACAAAGTGGTTACTTGCTTAGGTAAGTTGATTTCGTCAGAGTCTTCGTGTGCACGCAAGTTTTGCTTCCTCCATTCCATGTAAAATAATATAAAATATTGACAAAATGCGTATAACTGTTTGTTTAGTTTTAAAACTATTAATAAAAATATAACATTTATTCATTATTGCCCATTGAATTTTGAAAATAAGGCCAATAAAACTGTCTAGTTATTTAAATTATAAATATAAATAAAATGAAAGTTTGGCTATTAATAAACACTTATTTTCTTAATATATATTTTTAAGTCAACTAGTTTTATGAAATATAAAATTCATATGTAGAAACTAGATTGTATTCTTTAAAAACAATTTTGCTGTTTGTTACCAGTTGGTATAATTAATTTAAAAACGAAATGAAGGTATTTATTTATTTAATGTGATCTATATTTATATAGTGATCTATATATAATTTTGTTTTATACGTTTATTTCTATTAATAATGATAATTAAAATGTAGAGATCCTAAAAAAATAGCAAAATAAACTATAAGAGTATATAACATTGTCTACCGAATAATGATATAATCTTATTATACTCTTACAAGTTGATTTAATTTAATATTTCAATGAATTTGATAACGATTCTTGCATTATTATTAATATAATAAAAAGTCATCCACTTACAAAATATTGGAATTAGATTTTGAAATATATTTTTCCTGCAATTCAAGAGAATGCAGACAAAGGCAAAAACTAGTTTATAAACAAATTCGCATAGCACATTTCGCAAAAAATATAAATGATATATTTAGAACGTGTATTCAACTGATACATTATGGTATAAATGGTTTAATTACCTTATGCAAACGTCACGGCGTGCAAGCTTTCACTGAATAACGTAAGCAACGCGGACTGAACTCGTTGTGGCAACGAGTCTTGGCTATCGTTAATAAATGGTGGGATGAAACTTATATTAAAATCTTTGACGTTTCCTGCGGCGAGACAAACGCGGACTGGACGCAATTTTGAGAACGGTACGATATATTGGAAAGTGGGGACTTGTATAGAAGGGGTAGCGGATGTGTAATCCGACATAACCTTAGTTAATATTTTAATTAAAATTCATAGCAGAAATCATCATGATATCAATTATATAAAAATCAACTCCAATACATTTTAATATCAATCTTTTAGCTCCCTTATACTAAGTTAAAGGACGATATCTCAAACTCGAAAACGTTAATAATTGCATTTATTAAATGAAGTTGAAGTCAGTATTGATAAAAATATATATTGAATTATAGTTATTTTATATGATAGACTTTTTAAAGGTTTTTTGTAAATAATAGTATTAGATTTTTTTTAGTTAAAACTATTGTATGATTTTAATATATGTGTACTGAACTAACTAGAGAATTATGGAAAGCCGACTATGGAGAAACTAAGTTAACAAATAACTTTGTTATTTTTTGTGTAAGAAGTTGTGCCAAGAAATTACATAGCAATTTAAATACAACTTAATATTCTTCATTAAGTTAATTTATTTAATGGTAACTACCAAAAAGTAACGTCATTCTTAAATATTTTTTTACGACCTCATTTATTTCACTTAAAGTTTTTAAGATATTTATATATATAATCTAATATTAAGATGAGTAATGACAAGCTTAGTGGATTAAGGGATGGGGACGGTTTCCCGGAGGTCGCAGTTTCAATTCCTGCCCATGTTGATTCAATATTATTTAAGCTGTAAATTTTATTTATAGATTATTGGTTATGGCCAGTGAATGATTCTCAGCCGGATAAATTCGAACAATTGTTTTCTACGACAACTAATCTTGGCATCTAGCCAAGTCATACAATAATTCTTCAAACCTATAAGAAGTCTCAGGCGAATTAAGAATGCAAAACAATTGGTCGAATTTATATTTACTGAATCTAGTGAAAACTTCAGTGGCAATACCCTGGTTATTTGAAATCTTCAGATTATTAAACAGTGTGACACGAAAATATGATTTATTTTCAGAGTGCGACAAAACGATGTAAAATAAAAACAGATGATACATGAAAGTTATCTAAATTAATGTCTGTATGTGACATTAGCGGAGGCCTATATTCAGCAGTTTTGATGATGAAGACATATGCAGGTCAATCCAATTCCACTATTTAGCTATCACAAACCAGTACTTGTGTGACTACCTAAAGGCTATAAATAATAAACTGGAATTTTGTTATACAAACAATTAATTAAATCTTATAATAATACCAGTTTTAAACGACGAGATAATTATTTACTAACAAACAATTTCCTTTAATTACTTAGAGAATTTATCCAGCCCTGTCATTATTCTTGTTAACTTTGTACAGGACAAATCTTTAATAGCAAGTTTCGTTTTAAATTATCTTAGTGAAGTAAAAAATAACAACAGACAGGGATGAAATATAAAACTAGGACATTTAAATGACTGGGAATGTATGGAGAACTATTCAAATCAATAAATCTTATTTATCTTGTACTACATAACATACATTACAAACGTCTTATTGCATTCCCAATACTCAAGGAATATTTCCTAGCTTTAGTCTCTTCGAAGGAGGGATCAGCCTTGTATTATGGAAGCCTTTTATTTGTATATGGTTAGCTTACATAGCTATTTCCGTCTTTAATGTTTTTGCCAATGAAAAATTTTCAGGCAACTTCGTACAAGATAAAATTTAATATCACAAAGGCTAATCCGATAAATTCCTTTAACCAAATACTAATATTATCGACTCATGCGATGTTTAATTATCTTATACTTGTGTACCATGTTTTTTTGTCCTGAAAGTAAGAAATAACAAGAACTCTAAAATTTTAAATTAATTATTCTAACATGTTAACTTACATAACTTAAGTTAACGTTAGCTGTTTCAATACATAAATACAATATATATAAATGTAAACATCATATTATAATTAGTTAATTACTTTCACATTTATAAAAAAAAAAGTTTTATAATTGACCAAATTCTAATGAACACGCATTCATTTCATTTTGAATTAATATGTTCTTTATAAAATTTATAAGTAGGTACAAGGTTACTAATTCTTTAACAATTACATATATAACTATTACACCCTTAGTCAGCCACCATCACCTTTGGCTTTGATCTAGGCATTAGGTATATATAACCACAAATTATCGAATGAAGCATTTTTCCATAAGAAACTTAGCCAATACTTAATCCAAATATTTCTTTAGAACGGGCCATGTCCTCTTAAACTAAGCGTAATTCGTGGTCCAACGTTTTTATAAAGTACTAGCTCTTACCCGCGACTGCGTCCTCGAGAACAGAACAGAGGGCTCGTAAGAAACTCCTTCGCTCGAGCTTTTATTGGTATATTTCAATTTTTTTTTCTACGAAAAGTCCTATTAATATTTCAAAGGAATAATATAATATAGCATATATTCAACATATAAGTTATTTCTAAATATTGTTTAAGACATTTTTAGATTTGGATAATTTGCTATGAAGATTACCTCTAACAAATAAACTTATAAATTGTAAACCCACAAACATACAAACTTTATCTCTTTTTAATGTTAGAATTGATAAATCAAAATCAAAATATAAGATTATCATTGTTTGTTAAAGTATATATTGAAAAGGAGTGTTGAAAGCTGAAAATCTAATATAAATCGTAGAAATCGTAGGCGCAATAGAATAAAAAATATTAAATAAATAGAATTTCACAGTATTGTGTTTACTATAATATATTAACTTATACTTAGACTCAGCAACACGTGGCTGGTTATGCTATTAAGTTTTAGCTTATATGAAACATTTTACTTTATCAAAGCGCCATCTATTGGATATTTACTCAATGCAGTCAACGAATACGCTTATACCGCCATCTATTAGACTAATATAGAAATAACATATAATTGTGACTTTTAGATAGTAATTGTCAGATGTCAGTTAGTAATTAAATGTTTGTAATAAAATAAATAAATAAATGTGATCAAACGGGATAAAAAGTATCCTATGTCCGTCTCCCGGCTCGAAGCGGCCTTCCCACCAATTTTCATTTTAATGGGTTTTGCCGTTCTTGAGTTATAAATAGTTCGACTAATACCACTTTCTTTTATATATAGATATAAGCCATTTATAAAGTCAGAGAAGTTGGCTTTTAGCCAGGCTTGGTTACCTACCTTATGACCAGATATAGAATTTTGATGGAAAACTAATAATAAAATTTTCAAAACAGTTTTGTCTGTAAGTTTCATAGTACTGCCCAAGACCGATGTCTTACTGGCAGCATCTCTCTATTTCAACCCTGGAGTAGGCAAGGGTTTGCTTCTAATTTTTTTAAGAATCTGAGTAGGGAGATTGGGTTTTGGAAGTAGCAACCGTTTGCTTCCTCCAGCTGGTTTCCATCCCTACTCTCAACAAACTCTCGTTTATGGGCCTGGAACTCGATCTTGAGGTTTTCGACTTCACAATGATAGAGTGTGGAAAATATAAACATGTTTAGACAGGTTAAGCTAAAGCTAAATAAGTATAGTATGAAAAATAAACCGATACTGGCAGAGATTCTAACCCGTGACTCCTGGGACACCCTCCCGTCGCTCTACCAATTGAGCTACGGGATATCAATTGCGAAAGTGATACAGTAAACTAGCTGTATGCTTCTACACTTATCTTCGCTCATTTTTAGTTGTGACTGGTAATTTAGTCAGCCACTCTCCACTCACACTCACCTCTGCCACCATACCATCCACGTCCGCAGATCAGTTCGGGTTGAGGTCGAATGAATATAGAGGTGAGTAAATTATGGCTCGCTAGCCATCGCTACGTCCAAATCCCATAGTGGTCATTATCTGTAATTATAGATCTTGAGCTCGGGTGCAGTGGTTGAGATCCTCTCGGAAAAGCGACGACTCTTTGGACTTATATTTACGTGGCTTTTTCTTTCGATTAACAGGACCCGGCACAGAAATTGGTAGAGTCAAAGGGGCCACCTTTACTTGCTTAAAAAGAGATGATAAAAATGAATATTTTGATGGGGTATTGAATTGGGAAAAATTAGTTTCACAGGCAACACTAAACTGATTCTAGAAAAATTTAAATATTAAAACTATATACATTATAATAAAATATGAAAAAAAAACACATTTGCTGTACAGAACAGTTGAACTTAGCGTTTTAAACGTTATTGTTTCGTAAGATGATGTCATTTCTTTATTTGTATGTACATTAAGTACTATTTAAGCAAAAAGTAAACTCACCAATGCACCATGGGGATATTATAAACAAAGGTGTCGTTGTTTCCTTACCTTTTTGGATAATTTAGCCTAACAACTGTAAATGTTAAAGTACTCAAAGTACCTTTTTCCTTTTTAAGACGCAAGCATGTGTTATAATCAGAGTCAGATAGAACCAACAGGGGACAAACTAATGTGTCGTCCAACTCTCGCAAACAAAGTTATCTTTTAACTAAGTGCTTAAATACACTAATAGTAAACCACAATACTCTGTGACACCTTTGACGACTGTCTGTAAAGTTTTTCTTGGATCGTCATATTATTTTATTAAATATTTTAAATTTCATAATCCTACAGCGTTATATCACAGTTTCATTTCAAAACATGACGCATTGAAAATTAGTGATAGATAGTTTCACCCCTGATAGTAATGTTCTTTTTAATAATATCATCTTCTTATAATATTTTAACGCATTTACATTCTGAAAGAATAATAAATTTATGATAAGTCTCAGTATTCATTGAGCATTAAACGTTCTAGGATACCTTATAAAAACTAGCTGCAAATGAAAAGTGATTCCAGCCTGCCTGAGGTCTGAATACATCCCTAAGTACAATAAAAACACTTATTGTGTTTGATAGCTGAACCGTTTCTATAAATGCTGAATAGGGGTGCGTCCCTTTTGCATTTACGGGGTACTTATTTTCTGGCCCTTTATGCAGTCTACTGCACTACAACATAAATAATAATACGACTGTAAATTAAACAGGACATAATGATAGGCACAGACTGAAATTCATTTTAGTCTTTAACAACATATTTTTTTTATATAAACGATGCAGCCGTCGTTGCAAAGTATTAAATAATAATCAAGAAATAATTTATTACTGCAGCTCAAATTTAAAATACCATCATCTTATACAAATATATGAATATTTACAAATACAAATATATGAATGTACAAGTGTGGTTACTTTTATTTCTGTGACTTTTTTTTGCACCAATGCAGTTGCGTTAATTTAAAGATTTATCTTAATCTGGTTATACAAAAACAAAAGCTTATCTGTTTATATATTTATAACTGATGTAGCCTGTAGCCGTTGTAATTAGACCAGACCAGACCAGAAACATCAGGCCTAAAAATTATTATACAGGTCTTGTTCGTAATTATTATTTTTAGGTATTGCCCCAGCGCCAACTACCGGGTCAAGAAAATCTCAAAAATATTTCTATATCCAATATAATTCTAAAGATAATTGAAACTAATGTAAAATCTAAGCACATGTCACATACAAATCTACAAGTGTCCCACGGGTGCGGGATATCCCACATTTGGGACGTCACATTTGGAAATTATCTGGATATCACGTAAATTACTCATATAACATTATTATTTTGCAAATACATTATATTTATCAATTATCATACGAATAAATATCTAACACTGATTCTCTATTTTTATTTAAAACTAGCTGTTGTAGTGAAACCTAGAGTTTAAAATTTTATAATATGTAAGACAAACATTTTATATCAATAAAATAATTAGGCATAGATTATAAATATATTATGATAGTATTATAAACAAGTATATTGTGAAGCCAGATACTATTTCCATACGCAGTAGAGTATGTAGGTAATTAAATAATTTATGAAAACAGCTAAAATAACAATAATAGTTTTACTTGGTATTGAAACAAAGATATATCTATGTAAACAAAGATATATCTATGTTATAGCAAGTGACGCAATCAGAACTCAAGTCTCAGGAGATTTGCTTTTACAAATATATAAAAGCCAGCATCTGATAAAACTTTAAACCATAATGAGCAAATAATACAAGAGAAAGTCACAATATCATTTGTAATACTTATAATAGTGTTTAGATAGAAATAATATATATATTTTTTGTTACTGAATTTATGTTATTTAGCCTGGCATTAATATATTTTAGAGGTTTGAGTATTTAAAACAAATATACTATAAAACATTTACTAGCTCAGAAAATAATAGATATTTCAATGTGAAAGCCCAGTCAAAATCGATACAGCCTAACAAATATGATTACGAGCGATCACAACAGTGACAAACCTCAATTTCCAACAGAAAACACTTAGAGAATTTATTAACTTTGTGGAACTTGCTATATATAATATTAATTGGTCTAGAATTTTCTCGAGCACGAGAAAATAGCTCGCCACAAAAATAGCACGATCTACTTTACATACTAATATGTCCTAGTAAATTGTAACAATGACTATCCTGTAAGCCGTATTTTGTTTTTGTTATATGTTATTTAAATTATGTGTCAGTCACAATTTTTTTGCTAATGGATCACTATTTTACTATACTTTTATAACTATTTGATATTTGATATATCTGGCTTCCATAAATTAAAAATAGAATCAAATATGGTTAGTAGTTTTTATGTGATCCGCAAAGTTACCTACAGGCAGACAGAGAGACAAAGTAAGGAATATAACATGTTTGTATTAAACAGCCTTTTTTAAGGATTTCAAGACTTTTAAGTTTAGGCTTAACTAACTGTATTAAGTTCAATCATTACCATTTGAATGAGCTTCATAAATTGTCCGTTAGGTCTTTATCAAACCTTTAATTTGTCTTGCCACTGACGTGAAAGTTCATGCACCAATTATATGGGAAATTCAGCTGATGCTTGCTTCAGAGATTTCCTAAGAGACTCAATGTAGGTGTCATTTAGACGGTAATTTGCGGTCCAGGGGTTTCTTATAAGTCCAGTACCCATTTAAAAAATGTATTGCTGAGCGTAAAGGTTAGAGATACCCTATAATTATATTCCGATGTGATGTTTGATATATTACATCGTCTAAACAGCGATTCCACGACATACAGGAATATAAAATTGTGATATTACCTCATTATATTGAAATGTGTAGAATTTTGCTTAAATTACTCGGTTTTAACACACGTATGTTCGAAAAAATATCTTAAAAAACCCTTAAAAAAATTGGCATTGTATGCAAAGTCCATTGACCGAAGTATATAAAGTTTGCTAAAGGTAATGGCTGCTATTGTGTAGATACTATTGTCTTTCGTATTCGTCTCGAAGACTCTGCATATAAATATTTATAATTTAAATAATATTACTTACTGCTGCTTACGAATATAATAATCACCTGGACATTCTTTTTAGAGATCGTATCAGTTGACTTTAATTTGGTTATACTTATACAGAAGCTATAATACACGCTTATTATAATTTAAAGCTAAAATTTCATTGTAACAGTTATTATTATTTACCTTTACATTATTGTAAAATGTTATTTAGTACAAGACAGGCAGAAACATCTTGGGACAGGAGTAAAAATGCTAATTTAAAATAATAGCTCTGTTATAAATAAATATATTTAGTTGTTTGTTGGAATTTCTGGATCTACTTCACCGATATTGAAAAATGTATTATACTGTTTTAGATGACTTTTTTTTTCAAAAGAAATATTAATATGTAAATATTAAAATGTAAATATTAATATTTTTTAATTTGTGTGGGTGTGAAAAGTGAACAAATCATAAGGCTGCACATACACTAGAGTAAATAATATATATATATATATATATAGAGAGAGAGAGAGAGAGAGAGAGAGACAGAGCGAGAGAGAGATAAAATACTCCCTCAGCACTTGCATCCTCATATTGATATTGTTAAAATAATCCAAAGACATCCTAAATCAAAAAGTCTAAACGTAGATCTGTACTAAAAAGGACAAGACGTATGTAAATGAGAAAGAGAACAAACATTCATACATGTATATATCTGACCCCATTGTTTAAGTGCAGTTCTAATCAGCATTACACGGCTCCGATAAACTGATGATTAAGAGTACTATATAAATGTAGATATAGGTCACTTGACAAATAATTATATGTATTTCATTTTAGTTTTTAAGATACTTATTAATTCATAAGGAACTGAGTTTTTTTATTTGCCATTTTTACCAATCTTTCAACGGTTATTTAAAAATACAACATGGAGTATGAGTCATATTTGATAAGTACCTTGGACGAGCATACAAAATAAAATACATTCGGGTGACCGGTTTTGTAAGGCCGAGTTTTTTATCAAAATAACGAACGCTTTTTAATCTCTATATGGGTTCTCGACTTTTTTTGTTCTTTGATTTAAGGTAACCGCAACAAACGGTTACTGACAACATTTTTTTCTCTTAAAGAGCTATTCGAATGTGAAGCTTTCACTGCGGTTTAATTGAAGTAAACAAATAGCGTCCTAAAATTTTTTACACGTGACAAAGTAATTTAAAACGACGCCAATAAGAAAATTCACCTCTTCCGTATGTCCTTAAAAAAAGACGACAAAAACTCCAGAACATTCCAGAACGCAGTCATAACTGAACAATAACGTGCTATTCTCCAACACTTGATGCCACTCACGTTTGATTACTATATGTACGAGAGGTACGTAGACGCAAGTTAACAGGCTAGGATTAATATCTGCTAGTGCTTGGTAGCCTTATTGTTTTCATTGGATTGATACTACCGCTTGTACTCAGTCGATTAACTCTACTAACATTTTATTCTTTGGATTTTAAAGATAATTATATAAAATACATCCCAAAATTGTCTATTTTGGGGTATTTTGTGGATGAATGTAAAGATTGTAACGTTGATAACAATTCTAGACGCATAAAAGCAGATTCCACTAGAATTTAACTGTTAAATTTATGTTACATTCCTGATGAAAGTTTACATATCACGCTTTGGGCAAACACCGTCCCAGATTAATATTACAAATATGTACAAACATTTCAATATAACACCGGCATGTCTGTCAAAATGTAACAGTTTAACTATATTGAAGTCTGATCGATCTCAGTTTTACATATTAAATATCTTATACTATGTTGTTTTTTTCTAACTAATAAGAATGGAGAAATCTCTATCCTTTGAAGATACAAGGAAACTATCTTAGAAACCATTTGTTATTTTTTTCGCTCTATTTTGGGGAAATAGTTTTGTCATCATTAATATTTTGTCCAAACGTGAGCTTACAAAAATAAATAAAATATTCGAAAGTGTTTGCTACTTTAGTTATTTAGTACGTTTTCAAAATAAAATGTTATAATATGCTAATGTATAGAAGTAAGTGCAATACTTTTATACTTTTCAATCATGAAATACTTTTTTAATCATTCAACATTAAAATTCCTATGTTAACGATAAATAATTGAATTTAAATTTTAACAAATAGACATTTAATTACTTATAATCTTAATGCTATACAAAATCGAGCAAAACATCTTCCGCGTCAAACTAAACTAATATTCAAAACTCGTAAAAGAATTAGAACTTGTCAGTTTTAGTTTTACAGAAGCTACTGTTATTTTTCTTAAATATTGTAGTGATATCTAGAGAATTTTTGTTGTAAAAATATAAATATATTTGTATGGTAACTATATTTTCCAAACCAATTATTGCTAGTTGCATAGAATTTGCTAGAATCATTGAAATATCATTAAGAGCAACTTCTTAAGAATCTATATTGATCAAACAAATTATAATAATTATTATGTTGGTTTTTATTTATTTTAAAGTCGGAAGCTTTAAAATACTCCCTCCTCCCTTTTCTTCATTTGACCTCATTCTTCAAGGGTCGTAACACATTTGCAATATTTAGGAATTACCTTCTGGGCGCACCACTTACCATCAGGTATCGTCTCTGCTCGTTCAAACCAATAAAAAACAAACTTATATTTAAATATAATTCAATGAACACATTGTTTATGTCATAAAATTATTGAAATTGATAAAACAATATTTATTACCAATAACGCGAACTTAAATATTTTTCTCAGTTCAATTGCCGCGTCTATATTTTTATCTTATTATTTTTATTTTATTAGAGAGCATTGTAGGAGCTTCCAAATACGTTTTCAATAATCAATTGAAAGTTATTTAACTGTCTTCACAGCGATTACAGAACCACAACGTTTATATTATTACGCAATTATGACCGAGTAAGTAAAAGGGAAATATATAAATTAATAAACTTTACATATACATATAAAAGACTATAAAGCAAATAATAAATCTCCAAGACCTGATATTTCGTTATAAAATCTTGTATATAAGAATAGAAATGCAATTTATTTTCCTAGAGAATAATATTTTCAAGTAAATGGATCTATTTTCCTCGAAACAGTTAACCGCATTATGCCCGAGTCTGCATCGCTTTCATTAGGTCGCTTCAGTATAGTTGCGAGGTAACCTCGTTGATTACAGAAAATCTGATTGATTATATCATATAAAAAGTATTGAAGGCATTTTATAAAACTACAACATAATGGTAAATTTATTTTTATTATCTATAACATATTTAATCCATTGGAGTTCTTAGCAAATATTATTCAGAAAAAATATCCACAGTTTATAATATTACGGAATAGCTGTGATTCATGTAGACATAATATTTAATATTTAAGTTCTTATATATGTTAGTTTTAATGACACTATGTTTATTTTGTTGATACATTAAATTTTAAACTATGTTAAGATTACTTTAAAAATATTATGGTTATTTTTATGGTATTGTATGTCAAATGGTCCACCCATAGAAGGTGGTAGCATTAACATCTGCAATTTTTGCTGATGTGTCGCCATCCATAACGAAAAGGGAATAGTGCTTTCGACATCCAGATCACGCACTCACCATAAAAAACGTCGCTATACATAATATATATTTCTTCCCCACCACCTGTAAAATGGTGGTGGTACCCTGGTCGACCCATCGTTATACGAGCTACAGTCAAGTTATGCTCTGCCTATAACCGTAAGTATGTATTTGTATTTTTTTAATTGAACATTATATATATCTAAAATTAATAATTAAAATAATCATTTTTTTAAAGAAGCCATCTTTATTGGTTGAAATCTTATCTGAGGTAAATGTACAAAAGATACCAAAGAGGATACATATAAGTAATAAATTGGAAAAATCTTACTCGCAAATTGCTAATGTTCTGTAAAAAAATAGTAGTTTATTGGCGTGGGAGTGAAAATATAGGAACCTTTAAAAGCAGTTCTCCGATGAACACATTTACACTATTATAATTTCAAAGGCAGGCAAAAGAGTGAAGAGTGTGCTATTTTTATTACTTTATTATTAATGAAAATACATCTTCAATATAATGAAAAGTAATTCCAAGCTAAAAATGATGATATTATCATTTTAAAAAGCGTAGATGAAATTTTTAATATGTGCATCGTCAAATCTCTTGATAAGAATGGTCGCTCTCAGTGTCGTATTACTTATACAAACTAAAATAATAAATCGTTTGAAGTTCATTAATCCGCAATACAGTGATATATAAATTAAAAATATTAATAAATAATGTCTCAAAGTGACAACAATTACGATCGTAGCGTCGATTACTTGGAAAGATGGCATGGTACATTTAATAAAACAGTGCCACAGAGACAAAGAAGGAGTTATTCAATGGACTTTCTCCGTGAACTATAAAGTGTTCTTTGTACTTTATAATTTTATACTATTTGCGGTATTGTGACTGAAAATGGGAAACTAAAAAGGAAGATGAATGACAAATATATATAATGACGAATCGTAAAAGTTGTTTTGAATTTGTGAACAGCAAAATTTTATAGGACAGCTTTTTAAAATATTGACTGATTGATGGCCGATTTCTGGAAAGGTCATTGAAGCAAAAAATATAGCACTGGAGTAGTGATCTATCTATATCACTATCGGCTGATATTCGAATCGGAGAGCTTTTTACACCATTTGACAACAAGATATATTTTTTCATAAATAAATACTTTCAGTAGATAATATACAATAAAATATTTAATCGTTTCCCACTTATTGAATAATGAATATTCATTTTCTTTTTTAATACAATAGACAATTTATTAATTTATTATGAAATAAACGTACAAAATATATTTCATTTTGGATGAACGGTGATTTTAAAGGATAATCTATATATATATATATATATATATATATATATATATAGGAGATTTCCACGTGCGAATTCATCACTATCTCTGGAACTACAAAGCCTAGAAACAAGAATTTAGCAGGAATATTACTTTTGGCGAGTAGCTGTCAGCTAAGTCGGGTTTTACGAAATTCCTCCTCGAGAGGGGTTGCGGGGGCGTTGTATTTTTTTTTATGTATTTATATATATACCTATAGGTATTAAGAATTTGGCCGAATGTTCTTTTTGTAGTGTTAAAAATTACCAAGATATATATAACGTTGATTTTGTTTTGATTTGATTCAATTTCGTATCACTATTGAGTTCGTCTAAGAATAGACAACATCAATATGGCTAATTATTTACGAGTACTATGTCGGAAACTTCTATTGAAACAGAGCATACCTACTTTAATACACAGATAAGATAGTTGACCGAATATCACAGATTTTAGTTTATTTTAATTACAATTACTTATTAAACCGACATTCAGTAAAACTTTAAACTATAACTGTAAAATTATTTTTCTAGGTACATAGGTTAATTTTTGAATTTTTCCTGCTTTTATCATCAATGGTGGACGTTATGATTCTTGTTCGAAAAGATCAAATCCAAGACACAATTAAACATGTATATGAATAGAATAAAGCCTGAAAAAAAACAAATTAGTTCAATCCTTGCAACACCTTCTCGGCTTGTGAAAGTTCTACCGAAATCGTTGAAGCCGTTTCAAATTTATCATTATACGATTTGTGCATGAATAATGGCAAAACATTGCATGTTATGTAATGCCTTTTCTTGTAAATACTTTCAAATAGTAAAAAATAAAATGTTACCAGGAAATCAATTTTCAGGATCGGTCAATGTTTATTAATACGCAATTATTGTAACGCGATAAAGTACGAAGTCGATATTCCAGTTTTTATGGCTCTCAATGCTAATAAAATATAGCGACCCAGTTTTGAGGTTACTCATAACCAATGGAATTGCGATAACGATTCAAAACAGAAATATGAACGATATTTTTCATATTTTAAAGTCGACATCAACGTGGTTTTCCAAAATTCTTCTCGAAATAATATATAACAATAATATATATTGTTTATTTAGATTAAATATTAAATTAAGACTTGCTACCCACCAGCCTACATATAAAAATATTTACGGTATTTATAGTGCAACTGCTCTCATTTTATAATTAGTTTCTTAGCCAAAAGTCGTAATATCCATTTCTATACAAAAATAAAAAGATAAAAGAGAAACACCATACACATTAGTTCACAAAATTTTATCTAAAATTTACAAATACGTTACTGGTTTTTATTTAAGTCGCTCGTTTTTTACCCTAACAAAAACCAAAGCGGAATCAAACTAACTTAACGTTCCATCTGGGACAGGTACGGTGGACACAGCGGCTTTGGGAATTACTTGCTATAGATATCAGGAAGGAAGACGAACTTATAAAAGGCACTCTTCACAGTAAAGATTGTGGTAACCTCACTTTATCAAGCTTTATAATCGCAATGTTCTACAGCTATAGGTTCTGGTCCAAAAAGACCTCTTTTTGCGAATCAGTGACAGCAGGTAATAAAGCCACTCAGTCACAAAGGAAGGCCCGTGATTCCCCCTACCCCCTTCTTTTCTATCAGTAGTGTTTAGGTAAGGTAGTAATTCTAACGGGGCGACATGGTAGCAGAACAAGCGATCCCATGTCGTGTTATCATGGCGATTAGTGTGACATTGGTTTTCTCGTGGTCAATATGTCGCGCGTTCCACATAACCATCCCCACCCACCCCGTACCAAGCGATGTCCATAAAGAAAATCCCAACGATAAAAATGAAGGTTAGTAAATAACAGAACATATTACCATAAACCACCTACTATGTGATAATTCAATGTGAAGAAATTACTTGGAAAAGTGTAGTCGAAAGGTCGATTTTTCAAGAACTAAATAGTATAGTATCGACACAATGTCTAACATACTTGTCTGCCTTAATATGTTTTAAACAAATAGGCACCATTCGGCATTTGGGCACCGTTTCCATTATTGGAGCCCAATGGTAACTGTGGGACATCTATACTGACAGACAAATAAGTCGCATTATTTTACAGGACTCTGCATGAATACTAAGTATGTACGAGTACGCATGTTTTATTTCTTGCACAGTATGAATTTGGTCACATGAGATAAACGACTACTTTATTATCATCTTAAGCGTACTGAAACCCGAATTTTAATTTAATTAGTGAAAGTATCACTTGCAATCTGAAACATGTTTTTAATTTTATACGTACTAAGTACTGGCATGTTTGATAAGACGAGCCATTGTTGGGAAAGAAAAGAAAGATCAAAAAATAATTCATCGAAATTCCACGTCATTATCATGAGCCTAATTAGTAAAAATATATTATTGAATTTTAGTATAAGCCTTTCCAGTGTACATATTTTTTGGTAATATATTATTAACAAATCAAAATTAAATACTATATTACGAGAGCAAAATAATGGCTATGAATTTAGCCATTATTTTATTAATTTAAGTAATTAAACAAAGTTGCTTATAAAAAATATAAAGTCTTATCAAAGGTGGTACATCCAGCATTACATTTTTCAAAGACAAATTTATGAGATGGCATTTTTTTATAAGTAACGTGCACCGTCTGCAGACTTTTAAATTCAGTTTCATGAAGTTGCATTAAACTTCTGCTTATCATATTTTATGTATTATTTCGTAACAAATTTTTCAACCGAATAAAATACATTTGAAATTCTAAAGCGCTATTACGTAGTTATCTCGTACCATCTCAAGATATTTGGTTAGAATAAACAATCTTAAACAATTGTTTGAAAGGATAATATCCGACTAAAATGAAGCAAATTGTTTGCCTCAATGTGGTTATGAGTTTCTATACACAGGTAAGACTTATGACCTAATTGTGTATCACAGGTCATCGACTCAGGTAACTTCTATATTGTGTTTTAACATTGAAACGTTACCTGTATTTAACATTTATTTACCTTTAAAACCTACATATGGGAGTGGAAGAAATAAAATGTAATGGAACATTTAGTTTTTATTGTAATGAAGTGAAGATTAAGTATCGAAAGCAGAATTTAAACAGGAAATTCAATACAACCTTTTGAGAATATTACACTAATTAATAAGATAAACATTTCTTTCAATTAATTCTTTTCGTCCACGAACGTTGTTGAACAAGTTACTTAAATGCTTTACAATGAATAAAAGCATCTTGATCAATTGAACTAACAAAAAGGAGTCTTGATACTTTTGAAAAGTTTATATATAGAATCCTATTATATATTTGATATATGCTTTTATTAATCTAGTGGTAATGAACCTACACAAAAGTATCAACAAATATAGTATGCTTAATATAATTCTAGGTTTTGTTTATTCAGATGAAAGTTAAATATTTTCTAATATAGTCCTCCAATTTATTGTCACTTCAACAAACGCCAAAGGAAGTCTATTATAGGCGTATGACTCTTTATACTTCGAAGCCAGACAAGCAAAATGGAGCAAAAGATTCATGCAACCAACAAAGAGATTTTTAATAGAACATAACAATGATTTTTACAATGACACATAATCATTTATTTTTCTATATTTTTAATCTGCGTGTATGTATTAAAAATCTTTATTTAAGAATGAAGATCTTTATTTAAAGACCAAGTGAAATCGCTAATAAATAATTTAATCTTCATTTCCTTTTTGTATTTCAATGTTTCACTCTCCAGTCGAAAATAAAATGATACTAAAAATATAAAGAAATCCTAACATTTAAAATTAGAGCCTCAAACAGTTCAGGCCGGTAACCGCGAAAAAGATACGATTCCGTTCAAACGAAGTTGACCCAAATTGCTTACTTGATGGTTATAGGAAGGAATAATGGTTATTATTTATAAATAAAATTATCTTTAGGATGAATTAAAATCCCTCAACACAAGTACTGTCCAAAAGAAAACATTGTCACCAAAATAAATGAGACATATAATAAAATATTGAGATTTTGACGATATTCAGTTTTTGACGTAGTTACAACACGACAATTCTTGACAAAAGCTATAGAAAACCGTCTTGAAAAACTTTTCGCGACTTTTAAAGCAATTTCTATAGCAATTACAATTCAGTGAAATACATTACTTATTATGGCAAATATAATTATATTTAAAATAATGATAGGTTTATGAAAAAAAGGAATTATAAATTAAAGAAGAGATCAATTAAATATACAACTGTATGATTTTTGAATATAAAATAAAAATGTCACGATGAATCTACTTTCGTCCAAAAACCGCAACAATGCCTTTATACATTTTAAAAATAATAATTTAATAGATATGCAGCCGCTTTTCAAAACAACCGCTGAAGTCAACGAGCTTGCTCCGTTGGAAACGAGATATTTCCCATTAAAACTGTTTGCAAAGTTAACTCCACGTTTTACTCTGAAACTTATACTTTTATACAACTAAATTCAAAACACAAAAAAATAGTTCTGCCTTTTTATCTTTAAGTCCTTAAGTGGAATTACAATAACAATGGTTGGTATTGTAATAAAATATAATGATTATTCTTTTCATATTTTATTTGCACTCCAATTTTATTGAAATATTTTATTATGATTTTTATAAAAAGCATGTGCATATTATAAAAAGCGACTTATAAAAAAATAAATAGAAATAAAATCAAATGCTTTAACTCTAGTTAAAGCCTTATTTTCTATTCGATTGAAAGTTTACATACATATTTTGATATTAAAAAACTACACAAAGAACGAATGGAAAAACTGCTTTTTTCTTGAAGGCGGCTAAAAAAATAAGTCACTGCAAAAATTCGCTCGTGGTCTAATGTTAAGAAATTTGGTTTAGACGGTAATCAAGAGTTCTAGTGTTTTTTTTATATTGATATAAATAAGTATACTTTAATAAACATATTGTTTACAAAAAATCAATGACATTTCACTTGATATCAATAAACCAAACCATGAAATTTAACATTACAAATTCGGATCGGCTCGTGGCGTTTGTAAATGTTATTTAACCGATATTCAGATCTTCATCTATAAGATTAATTTAATTATAAGTGGATCAAACGGCTCAGGGGTGAGCTATTGAACGGTGTGTGCTGGCAACCGGAAATTAAGAGGAAATTCAGGAAAATTGAATAGAAGCTTAAGCATAGCTCGTTTTCTACACAAAATAAGGTTGCTACAAAACTTATATAAATATTTTGGCAAACATATTTGGTTACAGATTTCCAATCCAACTATACATTTGTAATTCATAGGAACTTACCATTCCAACTATACATTTCTAATCATTGTAATTCATAGGAAGTGCTTAGTTATATTATTTAGCTATCTCCCGGATTCCTCCACGATTGGTCTGCTTGCTGCTGCGGGCCTCTTGTATTTTTCTTTCGACATGGCCAAAAATTGTTAGAGCTAGGTAGGTACCGCAAGCAAATGTTAAATGACATATGGCAAAAAGAGAATCAGAATACTCATTCTCTAGTGTAGCGCTTCATCTGTTCTTCTTTTAATTCTTCAGGATAGGGCATTTGAATTGATTCTTCAGATCACATAATTTTTAAGGTAGTTATAAAAAAAAATCTCATTCAGATTAAATGACAATTCCAAAACCTCATTCAAATTTTAAACACCACTAATTATAATTTAAAAGTATGCTGTATGATATTTTTCTCCTCTTCTATTGTTGATAACTATACTTTTGGCTAATGCTGTTAATTAAATTTTTTGTGTAAATATACAAACAAATATGACTATGAATTCTGTGAATTGGTGAAAGATGTCAAGTTTACATGTAATATATATATTGTGTATCTACTGACAAATTCTTTGTTCGCTTTGAAAATGATCTTAATGAAAGTAATACAATTAAAAGCAATACCTTTATAAAATACGTCTGATTCATCGACAGCCTTGTAATGTAATATGTCTTAAATTTCTTCAACTTCCCTAATTGGTAAAGGTCTCCTGTGCTAGTCGATGATTATTCATAATTATATGAGTATATCATAATCATATCATATCATGTCATTGTCTGTAAGAACATGCTAATTATTAGATTAATTAATTAAACATAAAATACATTTCGTTAAACAGCAATATTTTTAACAGTGTAACATTTTTTTAACATTTAGCATGATATTATAGCCTCTTTATTTTTATACATTTTATTATTTACATACAAATTATAATTTAATCTATATCTATCTTGATTTATACATGTTAACTATTTTTCTGCACATGTATAACATATTACAAAAACAATTTTAAAGAAATAAAATGAGTCAAAATCATTTTGCTCAAGTTATAAAAAAAGTCAGATTACCAAAAATATTTAACCAAATAACTATTAATATATTCAAATACTACCAAAAAGGTTATTAAATGTAAAAACACATTCCTCTTTCGATATCCGAAAACTAAAAATATCGTATGTTACGATTTGATACAAAAAATTTGTGACTGAGAATTCATTATTTATTTTACTATGGAGGAGAACCATATACGGCTGACAGATTAGAAAACTGTCTAGCTGTATGATGAAAATAAAGAATCTTGTTTCAAAAACAACGACTATACAGTGAAACTATTTTTGTCAAATCTAATTTTATGAAATCATCTCAAGCTTATTAAATTACAATTATTTCATTAAACGAATCTCAACTATTTACTTAGCCTAAAATAATTCTGTAAATATAACAAAAAAATAATTTTATTTATTATGTATTATTTAAGGTGTTTTCCAACTATAAGCACATTATTAAAAAGTGATCAAAGCAAAGCGGAAATGCGAATACGGGCTTTCTTTAAAATGTATCGTGTTTTCTCGGAGTCTGTCAGGCACAGAGATTGTTCTTCTTACCTTTAACCTCCATAATATTAATTTATTAAAAAACTTTATTTTATATTTAGTTCAAAGCTTACATTTATGGAATATATCTATTTTTTATATAACATTTATTTTATTTACGTGATTTATTGCAATAAAACATTTGAATGGGGAATGTAAAGCTTACAAAGTAACGCAAAATAGTTGTCAATAAACAGGCAATGCTTAAGAGCTTTATATTTTTTTAAAAGCATTTCAATAGTCAATTGATGAACTTGAAAAGAAAAACATATCAAAGGAATAAAATTTCATAAATGAATGAATAAAAAAATAATAGAGTAGAATCTGACTCTGTCGTTTCATGTTACACTGTTAAATGTTTTTTAAACATACTTTTTAGAGAAGAAAACTCTTTAACTGAGATCCGCTAGATAATCTGTAAAACAACAATTCCTTTGTACCTCCTCCCTCTCGGCGAGGATCTACTTTCAAAGATTATACGAGTACTCGTACTTTGAGTCTGACAATGGCATACCCGAACTATCAATACCTTCATCCATCCGATAGCTTACTATTTTTTCATTAAATATCTTTGAACTTAAGAAATATATAAATCATTTGAAGGTTTTGTTTATCACAGAGATAAATAATTAGCTAAATTTAAGCTTAAAGTAACTTGAAAGAACACAAAGCGTTCTTTGGCAAAACAGACTACTTTCAATTTCAACTTGTATGTTTATATTTTTAGATTTAATTGTGATATGAATAAAGAATATATGCCTCACCAATATATTTTATAAAACGTCGTTGGAAGCAAACATTCCTGATAAAATGTGTCGTCTCCAAAGGAAATTATAATAGAATTTAATTATAGTGTTATGATCAATTGTTGCGAACGAAGTGATATAAATGTTTTCAGTTTTATTAATTAATATTAACGATTGATTTATATTAATTGATTGTATTTGTGAAATTTAAATATCAAAATACCACCAATATTATTAATATTAAAACAATTGCTCTATTAATAATCGTAATCTCTACTGCATCTACTTTTGCCCTAATTCAATTTGATTATTTAAGTTTCTAAAAACATCTTGTTACTAATGAAAGCTTTTCTAAATTTAATATCGTAACTTAACTTAACTTAGGTATGTGAGCCCCCTTCAAGTGCTGAAGGAAAATCACTTTTACTTGATTACTTAGTTTCATAATTGAATGAGCTGGCATCGAACTTGGGTCAAATATTTAGAACTGTATTGTTAGTCAAAATTCGTGTATTTTTTTGATGATTGACAAATATTAAAAAAAAATGTGTTTTTTTCTGATACGGATGTTTTCTTACCGTGGTATCACTTTTAGTAATTTAAATGCAATGTGTTCAGCATTCTAGACATTGACTTTCATAGAAGTACCTAAATAAATAAAAGTAGGTATATAACTACTAAGTTGTATGCCAAAATAAATAAAAGTTAAGTTAGGTTAGGTTTTTCGGAAGCGGGGTGCCCCGCCGGGAACCTCCTCGTGTGCCTGTCCATTATCAATGCCATTCGTATTAGTCTGGTGGCATTAGAAGTGGAACGGGCCGGTGCTCCCTGGCAATGGTTGATGAGTTCCTTCGGGGTCTTGTCAACCGTTGGCTAATACCCGGCTCGATGGAGTACGGCCATAAGGGTTTATTAGCGGTTCATGGCTGACAGGTATGGGTCATATGGGGGTCTGCCTATCGGGGTGGCCTGCTTGCGGTAGCTCTTGCCTCTTTCCATCGGCCTCCGTCGGTGGAAAGCTGGCTTGGGCTCTATTGGTGGGAGGGTTCGGCCCTCTTTACCGGGGTCAACTGAGGGGTCGTTTCGGGTAATTCTCTGTTTGCAGAGTCGACTCGGCGGGAGTGATCCCGTGGTTGTTAGGGGGGTGCGCGGCTGTCTCATTCTTGCTGATGGGGAGGCCGTTAGTAGATGGGGGTAGCAATTAGCTTTCAGAAGTTAAAAAATAAAAAAAGACAGAAAATTTTGTTTAAACCATTTAATACTTTAAACATAAAACGTGTCATATATAGTACATGTAGTATGTATTACATACAGCTCTTATAAAATAGAAAAATCTATCTTCAATGTAACCTTTGTTTACAATATATAATCTTTAAAGTGCCTAGGATATCGTCCATAACGACTTTCCTCTATATTTATTATAATATATATATATATATATATATATTAGTGTTGTTATTTAATATGGCGGAGAGAGCGCCCTAGGTGATGCTTGTTATAGGTAGTTGGGTGTCTGTTGTTATTTAAATAATATCCAAAAACTTTGGTTGATCCGAGGATAATGTTTAGGAAATAGTGTTTTTCAATGAGCAAAATAGGTATAAAATAAATGGAATAAAGGTGCAAAAATTAATTATAATTTACTTGTAATTATAATTCATTTAGCACATTTATTCAAAGTTGTACCATTTTTTTTTCATTGTATTTTGTTTTATGTTTTTGTAACTTTATACTCAGGGTGTACAATAAAGAATATTTATTATTATTATTATTATATAATGTATATATATGATTTAGTCCATCTTTATTCTAAAAAGTTTGAACAACCGTTCAAGAACCGTTTGACAGATTGAAAATAGGGATGATTTTAAATAAATCGGTTATTATAATATCTTATTTGTATTTATTTTTTTACACGCATAACCTCACGCATACTCTATTGTATTTAAAAAAAAAATGTGGCTTTTTTCCATAATCTTGAGGTGTTTTGAGAATAAACATTCAAATTGTACTGGATAAATATATGTTTATTTACAACCGCTACTGAAAAAAATCGTCATTTAATTAAATCACTATTTGTTTATCCAAAAGGTATTCGAAATTAACATATTTGTCGCAAAATGCATGTGTATTGAAAACTTCTCTCTATAATTCACACATTTGAGTTTGAATGGTCGCAAAGTTTTGCGGAAAATGATATTGAATTTATATCAGATATCTATACAAAGGTGTTACAACTTTAAAAGTATTATATGAAACGTCAAAAGGTACTTCTTAGATTATATGAACTATATTATTTTCATTGACGAAATAATTTTAAGAAGATTAGACAAATGTTAAATATCATCCAGCATTCTTTAGAATCGTTTTTCTTAAATATGTATTTCCGTAATATAATATATATGTATACTCAAATAAATCTATTATTGTAATATAATAAAATAATGTATAATTCCTCCCCGAAATATTCAAATACGTATAAAATATGCAATAGCTTCACAATAGTATTGAATATCAGAAAATAAAGACTGCAATTAATCAGAATCGAGATATATTTTGTATTTTATTTTTGGTTTCCATACCCCTACATATTTTATTACTTTCAGGCATAACGCCCACATAGCTTCGAACAGACGAATTAATGTTTATTGTAATTACAGAATAAAATGTTTACATAATTGTTGAATTCTTTACTTAAAAACTAAGAAAACGTAGAGAAAAAAAAATACTAACTTTCATATAAATATGTAAATTCCACTTTTCATTGATTTAAGCGATATCAAACGAACATCAATGAAACATATACAGATTTCAGTGAAAAAGTTTTATTTAAACTGAAACATGTTTGATTGGTCGTAATTCGCTTCAAATATAGATTGACACACAGACATGACATACAGTCTATTCTATTACATGTATCACACGTAATACATACCTAACTACGTAACTGAGTTGCAATTAAACTGATACCAGTACTCCTACGAGTTTTAATAATACGAAACGTTGATAGTTTTCGAGCAGCTACGAAACGAGTTCTCGGTTGTGATTAGTTGTTATATGGTTGTGCTTGTCAGTAGACCAATCACAATCAAGAACTAGCTCCGTGACTACTCACAAACTATCATCGTTTGATTCTATCTGTACCCGTATTAGGGGAATTATATCTCCCACTGATCCGGTTCACAAACAGCATATAATCTAATAATTAGTGTAATTTGATTGAAATTTAACATTAGTCGAAAATGCTGATAAAGCCATGAACTAATTGTAAGCTTAACACCGTGAAAATAATTATTAATACTAATAATTAAATAAATAAATGTACAGAGTTAAATAATCGACGAAATTTATATCAAATCACTTACGTTAAAGTGAGAAATAATTTACACAATGGATTCACTTGTTTATTCCAATAAATCTCGTTTATTTTAATTATTTTTTCAGGCTACACATTTCTACGAATACATTGTTGAAAGTGTTAAGTGTTAAAAATCATTTATATTTCTGGCATACGTGTTTGAATATCATCGTACATTTTTATCGCTTTAAGTTCCAAATTAATTAGTACATTTTTGCTAAAGGTTAAATTTACAATCCGTTTCTTAAGTTACCAGTGCCAATACCGATTTGTGATCTTCATTGATTTGAATCTCGGATTATAATTCAATTATTAATTCCTGGCTTTGCACTTTAAAAACATCTTGAGGTTCGATTTTACTCCGTTCGTTGATAGTTATAGATAAATGAGCTGGTTTTTAGAATAACCAGTAACAAAAATAACATGACTATGAATTTTCACCCTTTTATAAAGACTAATTAATGAATTTTAAAATTTATTTATTTAATTCAGGTATAATCTAGTCGAATCATAAAATCAGAAATCCTTTTCCTTTATGTGATCTTAACATAGTGATATTAATATTACTTAACTATAAAACAAAAGAAATATATTCTGTTACGGCTTTGATTCATCTCATAATATAAGTGTATTATAGTATTAGTGTAGTGATTAAGCGCAATATAGATAGAATTAAAATGGAATTAAAATCGGTTCATTTAATTTTCAGTCGCATTCAAAACGGCTATTGATTGAACGCCATCGCACTCCACATAACGGATAATTATAATTAAAATTTCATTAGACTATACTAATTCCGGTTAAAGGACAGTCAGAGGCGACTTTCCCTACGGTGCAGGGTGAGCGCTGCACACACACACCCTTGTTATGGGGCGAGCGCTGCGGCGACACGCATTTTTTAAAGTTGGTTGAATATGCCTTTGATAATGTGCTTTCAGAACACATGACCCTTATTCAAAAGGCACTTCCTATTACCTTGAAAGAATATTCAGTATTTTAGATTGCACTCACTCACAGATATTACGTATGAAGAACAAATGTCAGTTGTGGTACGGTATTTTCTTTTTATGGTTGATTAAAGATAACTTTTTGGGTTATGTTCCTGTTGCTGACACTTCTGGTCAGGGATCTATTAAAATTTTGTTAATTAATCTCAAAAAACATATATACACAAGGTTTAAGGTCAAGATTACAGTAAGGGTGCGAATACGAAAAACAAGAAGTACTACTCATATTTTAGGCTTTAAGCAATGAATATTTTCCTATCAAACATACAGAGGCTAACTTTGGTAGTGAAGAACGAATGTTCATTAAAAGTTGATTGTTTTCAATTTGTTATAGAAACGTATATATTTTTTCTGCTCTTATAGCAATACTTGCTAAAAAATGTCAACTGCCACCACTCTCTCGAGTATTATAGAGTGGTTTTAGATTTTAATCAGGTAACCTAGAAAAACTGTATGAACCCTTGTTTATAATATACTATAAGAACAAAAATACGTAGTAAAAAAATATCAAATTAATTACTGACAAACTTTACTCCTTTCAATTAATTTTCTCTATGCTTATTTTGTATGAAGTTAGGAAAGATAAATGTTATTTAGTTAAGTTAGCAAAGCTCTTCAAAAGTAAGACATCATTAAATCAGAAGCGATGAAAATGATTGGTCGAAATTTCGACGAGATCCTTAATAGCGGTAAAACTATAGCGGAAATAATCAAGGAAATAGTAAAATTTTACATACCTGCCTGCCTAAAAAATGTTTTAGCAGTCCGTTTTTTCAGTCAATTTGTTTTATATCCTTTTTCCTACCTTTTGATACTACAATAAGTTCGGAGTCCTTAATATTGTTCAAAATAACATGCAAAAGCACAAACAAAAACTTTTTAAAATTATACTTGTTGTACGTGCGATTTGTTTTTAAATTTAATATTTTGAAATAACATAATAGTATTATAAAAAGTCACGTACAAACAATCAATCTACGCAACCCTATGAAATTTCCTCAACCAATTTTCAATCTTAATTTCTAGATAAAAAGTTAAATATCAATTTGAAAGGTTTCGATCGGTTGCTCTGTCGCCGTGTGTATCGCGACATCATATAAAATTTCACTAGTTGCATCCAGATTTTTGTGCAATCAAATTATAACGATAAGTGGCAATTCCATGTTCACAGAGTGCCTACTAGAGGGCGCCAGTGTATCGATTGCATGCGGGCACTACGTGGACTAGAGCCGTCTCTGGTTAAGGACTAATTCTAATTCTATCAAGTCTGTGCCTCAGCAATTCGATACGACCACTTTAATTAGAGGTTGACTCGTTTGTGAAATACAAAGCCTTAAGCAGCTTGCATTTTCCTCTTTCATATTTTTTCTGTTGACAGTATGGAAAGTTTGATAATATTTTTTGTGTCCTCTGCTTTTGCGCTCGCATTGTATAAAACCCACTTGATATATTTTTTTTCTTTCATTGCACTCATTTTAATGAAACTCGGACGTTTGAAGTTGATCATTATTTATATTAAAAATAAAAGGATTCGGTTGATACCCTTAGTTTTATTGTTTCTAGGATGAATTTCTAATAATACTTATATTTTTACAGTTCTAGACTTGTGGAGCTAAGAAATCACTTTCTCTTGGTTATTAGGTATCTTTGGGTATGCTGAAATGAGTGGGATTTTATTTCTTTTGTTTTACCCGTGAATTCCTTTGCGTGAAATAGAATTGTGTTACAGTTTTGCAACGTCACCTTATTAAGACTGATCAAGAAAGCGAAAGATAAAGTAATATCCGCTTTTTGTCATCATTTCGTAAAAGGTACTTCCAATACTTCTGCTATATTTTGAAAAGACATTTTATTATACTAATTGAAAGATTCGTTCTGTTATAGTTATAAATTTTCTTATATAGCTTATTATATGCTTGGTTTTTAAAAATGTATAGCCAGCCATGTTATGCTTATTTAAATTTTAATAATAATTGTATAATGAAAAATTACCAATAGATTAAAGAAACGGGACGGTTTCCCTGAGGTTTCGCGGTTTCGAATTCCGCCGGTTATTTTATCCGTTAATTTCTCATTATATATTTATTTAAAACTTAATTAAATATTTTTTATTCAATTAAATATTCTTAAATAAACATACTACCGTCCTTACAAATGGGATATCAAATGCAAGAATATTTTAGATCCGAATGGTAGTTCTAGAGATAAGTGCGTTCGAATCAAATAACAATAAACAACCTCTTCAGCTTTATTAGTGTAGATTGACTTTTGTAGTTCCTCCTATTAGCAGTATTGAGAGCTTCAGTGGAGCAGAGGGGTAGTGCTGTGAATTTCCCGCAAAAATGAATGGGGATGGGGGACGAGAGGAGTGAACGGGGATGGGGGTGAAGGACCCCAAGAGAAATCTACGATCCAAAGACACCAAAGAATGAGACTTGTTTATGTAGAGTCGCAGAACAATGCACATAAATAGCAGCAGCTCCAGCTGCAGCAATAACATCAAGTCTCTTTATTTAATTTAATTTATTAAGCATATTATACCATAAAGACTTGGTTTATTATTGCCAGTGTGTCACCCACTTTTATACAGTGTACCCGTTACCCCGTATGCAGAGTTACCTCTTCCCCACTCGATAGGCTTTGGGAAGTTTTAAATAAGATAGATATAGCATATAACGTCTCAAGTCAGAGAATATTCCCGCAGAATGGTGGGAGAGGTATTGAATTCTCAAGAGGTGAAAATTATTTATTAGAGTGTCCAACATTATTAGGCCATTTTTCGGCGATCAATATTTAGCAGAGAAATCGTGATTGTTAAAGCATATTACGGTGAAAATGAACATGTGATTAAAATATTTTCATCCACACATATTAATAGATTAGTGTCGGAAGATATAAATCAAAATTTAAAAAGTTAGCGTTTTCTTCGTTGACAAAACATAAAGGTATGTTTGTAACTGCTAATTTGTTAGCGATCTCATCGGAGATTGCGAGCGTGTCCCGGAATGATTCAAAATTTTTTTTGGAATTTTTACGGGGATATATAGTGTGAACTCGACCACCTGCGGGCTTAAATGATCCGCGGCCCTAACAAAGCTTTTCGAAAAATATTAGCACTGCTATTTGCGTTGTAAGTCTTTATGGATGTATGGATGAGTCATGACGACCCTTTGGTATCGGTATTCCAGAGAATCTGAGGGGTCGTCATATTGGCGTGACCAAACTTCCATTTTCCATGTAAAGGGACATTCGGGCCATTCAACTGCTAGGTAATTGAATAATGCTGTGTGAAACTATCTATAGACTGTAAACTTTTTTAATAGAATTTTAAGTTATCATGTATTCTTGAACTGTTTTTTACCTTACGTGCGTTTGTTCTCTTAAAAATGAATAAAATAATGGCCCATTAGGATTGATGGAATAGTGAACTTTTTAAATTTGTATACCTTTCTATCAAAAGTTCTGATATCAAATTACACAATCTTTACAATCCCTATGGTTGAGTTTGATATCAATACCATGTCGGAGATCTTTTATTATTTTTATCTATTCTATTACTATTATACTACATTATACTAGTATTTTTATTTATCGTTCGTAATTTGACTACTTTAATTGTTATTTCTTTAGATTTCTACTCGGTTAAACTCCTTTAACGAGAACCGTTTAAACGAGACGAGAACAAACAATAATAAAATATTAACTTAAATTGTAATTTAAACTAAATTGTTTCGGTGGCTTCTGGAATTTCAATCATCTACAATATTGACAAAGTTTCGAGTCAAAACAACTTCTATAAAAAGCTAATACCTACTACTATCTGCCTCGTTGCAAATATCTTAAAGATGGGTTCGAAATATCTCTTATTACATTCCCTACCCTAGAAGATTTTTGTTTCTCTGAGATAATTATTTTTGAGAAAATTATATACTTTTTACGAAATTACATTTTTGTTGTAAATCACATCCGCTGTGGGAACTAGCATCACTTGCTCTAGTAACTTTTATTTTGTCTTTCCACTCTAGTGATTCCAGAAGCGTTGTTTATAGTATGGCGTGATAATACAAGTATGAATGAAGCTATCATGGGTGGGTGCGCACGCGCGTAACGGTTGAAGCGACGGTCTGCATGCCATTGCGCGGGAGTTGTAGTTGCAGACTAATGATAAACAGAGATATTTAATATTATTTACAATATTTAAATTAAAAATATTTTTTTAGCATTCATAAATTTTATTTTAATAATACGATTAATTTAACTATATCGATGTTTAAGTCGGAGACTAAAATAATTTTATTGGAAATGTAATAAGCGTGCGTTGAGCTATTTTTAAGCTAATAACGAC
This sequence comes from Dircenna loreta, assembly GCA_963555665.1. Taxonomy (NCBI): domain Eukaryota; kingdom Metazoa; phylum Arthropoda; class Insecta; order Lepidoptera; family Nymphalidae; genus Dircenna; species Dircenna loreta. The sequence continues at coordinate 5,650,364 of OY743092.1, read as the reverse complement.
AATATTTGGTAGCTTGAAGGTCATTTATATTTATTCTTTTGTTTTCTACAAAGAGTGTCACCCACCACGCTCTAATACCTACTGGGTTTTTGGGTAGCTTAATGGATGTCATATATAAGCAACCCAAAGATGTGTACTGAATACAATTTACTTCAAACCATATAAATATCTCAGATTGGACCTTAATAACGAATGTTAGACCTCAAGTATACGTAAGCTATATATAACTTCAGTGATAGTAAAATTACATAAAATGTTATCTCTTATATCCTCCTATGGAAAACTCAGAAATACATATACTTTAGCCCCTGTATCTCTGAGATACTCTGTCTATGTCATGAGATTCCTGTACTTGAGTGTATAATTTATCTTAACTACAAACCAAATAGTGATTGTATTTTATGGAACCATGACGTATTATAGTATTGGTTACTACAATACGACATGGTTCCATTAAAAATAAGTTCATATAATTAGGGAAATAAAGAAAATAATGAATATTTCTATATATGTATATTGTACAAACTGACACTAATAAACGTACTTTTAAGCTAATTATATTAAATAGATTCTTTTTGGACCTATAAGACTTTCTGACATGTCTATCTTTATGTCTACTAAAAGATCTCAATCTTGCTATATTTGTGATGATTGTTATTGAGCACAAATATTATTATTATTAAATATTTTCTGTGAGAACATTAAAGCAAGTTGTTTTACTGTGTTAATTTTTTTTTATGAATAATATATTTTCAAAATATCGTTTTTTTAAGTCTTAAGGAATAAAAGGAGAAAGCCATACTTCGTATTCTCTATTCGTAACTAGCCTACGGTTGAGGATACTCGCGGGGGAGGAGGTGGGTGGGGAACTCAGAGAGGGACGCGGACAAGTCAGTCGTGCGCGTTCTGCCGCGTGGGGTATACGTGTGCTGTGTTATCAAAAAACTCGATCGGCGTCACATGTAAGCGCGATGGATGTTCTTCCGAGCGGTAACCTATTCCGCGAGTTGCAGGACGTCACGGACACCGGTTATTTCGAATGGAAGCTGTCGCTCGAAGATTATTGGCAACAGGTAAGTGATGCTGTGCGAAGATTTAACCCCTATGACAAGCTATGCAAGCAAGCGAGCTGGCGCATTATTGTTTAACAATTTCGAGTCTTCAAAGTAGGGTGGCGTCGCGCTTGCGTGAGCTCTCGCGGTCGATTTTCAACGGATCTTCAACCTAAACCGACGAAATTCTTTTCGTAACCTAATACTGTTAGATATTTCGGAGATGTTAACTTTTTAATTTATAATTCAATTGCGCTGAAGGTTGTCGCTATGCGTTGTACATGATCGCGCTGTTCACTAGTTCTCGTGCTTACGCCATAACTAAAAATATCCTAGCAATGTTTTAAGAGGTTGGGGCTTTACGATTTAACGTGGTAACAGACTTTTAAACATCAATTTAAAATATTACGTCAACATTTATAATAGGTCACCTGTTTAAAAAGTTTTTAAAACTTTCCAAAAGTTTGTTGCACCAAGTTCAAATATACTGGTATTTCATTTTACAGGTTCAAACTTGTGACCTAACTTAGTGTTTATGTCAAAACATAATCTAAATTATATAAATCTAGGGACCAATTACGAGATTTTCATATTGTAGACATTATATTGAGATAATTTACACATAGATATTATAAAAGCGACTAGATGCCATTTTGTTTCAGTATAGCTTAAGAAGTGAGATTCCCTTCACACTTCACTTTGGAAATATTTTTACCTATAACTAGATATGTTAATGGATTTAAACTTGCTATTGGAGTTTTGTCGATTAGATTTACGACTACAGGTCAAACTGGATTTACACGATTCATTGATTTGTAACAGTCAATAATTTATCTGTCATTATATTATTTGTTTTGTAATTACTAACTTTTTTACATTTTGGTTGATTATTTTTTTCAGAAATAATGTATGGTCGTGAAAAATATAATATCCCATATTTCATTTATTTTATCCAATGCAGTGCAGGATACATTAAGAACAATGATATAGTATTATTCAACTAATTAGTCCTATTATTGTCAAAATATAATTACGAGTATCTAACACTTAATATTGTAATTATATAATATGATGCTATGATATCGAATATTAAAATTATTAAGTGATATAAAATTGCATCTTGCAAAAATATTCAATATTGTGGGTGCAAAAATGCATGATAAATTCTGAAACTTTGTTTATTTGTATAGCCATTATCTTATCTTTATCTGATAAGATTCGTGGTGATGGTGCTCACCAAACTATTGCTAAGTTTATTCACATGACATATTATTATGAAAATGCTTTAGTTTACCAGATATACAGGTATCTACATGGCGGACCCCTGGTAACCCAGCGCCTCCATTGCTTTAACACACACATTTCTGTCAAAAAATCTTCGTTCGTTCGTGTTTGACATACCTACCTAGTTCCAGATTTATTACTCGGTTAATAGCTCAGTAACCTGCGTTATATAATAATATACGTGACATATGTTTATCATTTGAATATATAAATAAGATTACCTATATGGAATTTAATGGCCGCTACGCTGACTGGGAGTGAAGCCTTTGGCTCTCACGTTAAATAAAGCATAATCTGTAACAAATCAAGTATAAGCAGCGATTTATATAGTTTATCTTATACTTTACGCGTTCCCAAATAAATTCCCGACCTTGAGATATTGAAGGCCTTGTAAATAATGGAGAGACCTGCTTCGACGATGTTCCTTTACGATCTCATAATATTTTTTTATCGAAGCTATTTAATATTGATTTGTATAAGTATACATATTTTACTGATTTGATAGTTTGTGTCGTATTCGATATTTACGTTAAAAGTATTTCTTTTCATTCAAATTTAATTTCGAAACGTGTTTGTATTTTAAAGTAGATAGGTAGCTAGTACATAGTAGTAGGTAGAAAGTACATCACTTTGATACTTGTTATATATTTGAATATATTTTTTAAAAATATAGTTCTTAAAAAGTTACGATACAGAACGTTCTTTTCAGATGGACAAACGTCGTCAAATAATTATCTTCAAAATTGATAGAAATAGTGTGGCCGAATATATTATATTCCATATTAAATTAAAGATATAAATTCTCATTTAAATTAAAAAATAAAGTTTAGAGATAGATTTAAATGTTCTTTCAACAAAAACAACTTGGAAACTTGTTAGCTATTATCAAATTATTATTTTTAAACAATCTATTTTTAGACATATGACTAACAACTCATTCTGCGTTATACTTACTATCTATTAAACGAGATATCTCGTTCGTTGGTTTGAATTTTACATTTATTTCTCGTATATTACTTATCTGCAAACTTTTTTCCTACTTACTTTAAACTTTTTTCCAGCTATGGGAAGATCATAGACTACGAGGATAGACAAGTCTGTTATTTAACTGTTGAAAGAGAAAAAAAAACATTAAAGTTTTTATTTTTAATTTAATTTAAGAAGTCATCACTTTGAGAATCATAAATCAGTCTGATTTTGCTTCTAATTAGTAGTTCATATTTATTCACAAAAAACGCGTCTGAAGGACGTAATTTTGTATACATTTGTCTATTTATCTAGCGACTACGTGTAAACCTGAAACGTCCTAATATACCTATTACTCATATAAAATATTAGTCTCTAATAAATAAATTTAGGAGACAGTTACATACTTTAAAAAAATTCTGCTGCAATCGGATTTCAGTGCAATAAGCCTGGGGAGGCAATCCAGCAAATGAAAGAAGTATGTTTTGACGTTCGTAATAGATCACGAGCTATCTAAGCTGTAGCTAGAATATTAATAAAAATCTTTATGAGCCGCTGTTTTCTTCCAAAGACTGACGCTGTAATACCTAGTATGTTTTTATGATCCAAATTACGAACCTAAAAATTTTAACAAAAATTCGATTTTAAAATTACATAACTATGTAAATTATATGCAAATTTAATTTAAATCTCATTACTATTTCCATATATATAAATTATTAGAATTTGTGATAGTTCTTTTTTTTTTCGATGTAAAATCCTTTATTCCAAACGAAAAGATGTTGGCTTTGGCGATTTTGTGGAAGTGCTCCGCGGTATGTATGACGCCGCCATTTTATGGTCTATCCACTAAAACACGAACAGATACCCTCATCACTGTAGTGTGACGTCATCGGATCCCTTTTACACTCGATCATGACAAGTGGCAGAATATAGCTTTAGTGAATTGAGCACAGTTCATAAACAAGTTGGCACCTCCTTTCATAGACAATGGACGTGAAGAGGCTATTACAGACCGCGTCGGTGAGAACAGATAGCTTGATGCCGAAATCTGCTGCTCCTCATCTGCAGTATCCAACACTTTTAGGTGATGCTCCTCGACCCATACTCGTTACAACGGAATATAAGCCACTAATTATTTATAATTCAAAATGTCTGAAAACTATGAATGTAGATGAATAATGATATCAAGCGAATTTGAATTCAGCATAAATATTATCCTTCTGTTTCACACAAAACTCATCAGATACGAGTAAATCCCATATCAATCTATAAATAACTAATCCGTAAACAACCGAAGAGTAGTTACCGAGGCCATTTTTGTGTATTTGTAAAATGCGTTTAGTTTTATTGTTTGATTTAACATTTTATTTTAATCGCTTCAGCCAGCAATGCTTTCGTATTCCATCAGGATAATTGCTTTAAAATAAAACTTAAATTGCTTCTATATTTTATGATCGAATAGTTCACTATTATATAGTAGGTATTCTTGTATGTATTTACTGACCATGTGTGAAAGTACATATGGATGTATGGAAACAAACCTATATAGGTTTATAAGAGCGCACGTCACTAAAAAAACTCAGCAGTTAATGACCAGTCTCAGAGAATTAAATTAAATTAATTCTCAATATTAATGGCATTACAACAATGTGGCCGCAATTGCAACTTATTGTAGAAAAAATATCACTTCATTCTATATAACCTTAATTTATAATTAATGAAATTTCATTCTTTCTTTGAAGAATTGTCGCGATATTTTATAATAATATTGATCATGACTGTACCTTTTCACGGCGTTCAAAGTGATCACCTTTTAAAAACAAAGGATCAAAGCCCTGTTATACCTATATATATATATATATAACCTCTGCATTTGTTTGTAATTTACCCTCATTATTAAAACGGCTGATTGCAGTGCCCGTACGAATATTACGAACCCTTGTGGTAATTTTGACATCTAATAATAAGTGCTATGTAGGAACATTCGTACCCCTTGTGCACGTTTTGACATTTGCCACAAAGAGCCATCTTTTGTAAAAATTATATACTAACAAACAATTTATTTGATTCACAGTTTCAAAAGGAACATCGCTATATAAATAAATAAACTAAATATAATATATAAAAGAGTGGAATAATCGATATATAGTTATATGTAAGTATATAGAATCCATTTATCTACTCGTAAAGTATTACAAAACATTCGAAGTACTTTAAATATTGATCAACTGGTGTGTCCTGAATATTATATTCACATTTTCTATGCTGCGGTTAGTTATTTTATCGTGCCTCTGAGAATTTACCTACGCGTTAATATGACATATTTATATAAGGATTCATATATTAACTGGAGAACTTTCAATACGATACCCCAGTTATACCGACAGTAATTTAAATTGCGTAATAGAATATTATTTAATGTACGAGGTGTATTTAGAGATTGTGTATTATTATACTACCTTGTTTAATATTATACTCATATACTACTAGAGAAGCTTGGGTATGTTCTATAGTGTCAATTTTGAGACATGAACTTGAAATAATAATTTATTCTCTTAGAAAATGTATAGTATTGAATTTATAAAATAGCTTATATCTTAAATCTTAATTAATAATGTATAATAGGTTATTGTTATTATTATATTTTGAGTTATTGTATACTGTTTAAAATCATTTAAGATTTTAAAGAACGTTATACGTTACAAGGCCATTGAACTCCCATGGTGTCTTCTTTGTTATAGAAAGGTAATATTGGAAGGTCACGAGACTTGCGTTCCTTTTTGCTAATAAACGCCACAGTTTGAGGAGCTGACTGCATCGAAGCGGTTTTTATGGGTAATTCTGAAAGTTTCAAAGTTATCAAACGATTAAATACCTAAGAAAACGCATTAATGAAGCGGAACTATTAAGCAATGGATTCCATACTAACTACCTACATAGTTCCGATTTTTTATTCTTAAATACACAAAAATACCGACAAATCTATTTATTAACAACAGGAAATTTGGACTGCGGGTATCTTTTATGACGTATCTGGGCTTTAATTTTTTAAATGTCATCAATGAGGGTGAAACATTGTCCCATAAGTCCGTCATTTACGGACCAAGAAACGTGATATTTAAAACCATTTATTCACAAACGAAGCCAAGCGCTAGTATGTAGTAATAAAACATTATTTCCTACAACAACGAGCATCATATCGAAGAACAAAGATTTACGTCGACCGTATCTCTTTAACCCGGCTCCGGACGAGCAACTGATTAACGGATACCTACTGTTGATTCATTTCTTACAATTTGTGTTTGTGACTAACAAACATTCCTACGAGATAACCCGTGCTGTTACAACGATTAAGGTTCATTTGGAGCAATTAGCGACCTCGTTCATGAATTAGAGAGGGTCTTAGAATATAAAAAGTACCATCAATATTAAAGTTTATAGAAATATAAGATTCTACAGACGGTAATGGTAGCATTTCAATTATTTAAGAAAAGAGGCGACCGGTCGAAGTTCAATCCTAATTCAAACTTGTACGAGGGACAAAAATAAGCAACACCTATTATCATTGGATTTATCTTTTTCGATAATTCCGTTACGTCAGGTGACAATTCACTCTTCGTCATTTTATATATTTGACATTGACAGTGTTGTTGTAAATAATGATTTATCTGTGTGTGTGAAATGCACAATGCGTTATTCGGATGTGTGTGTAAATTTTTATTAATGTATTTAATGAATTCAAACAATTTTGTCATATTTAATATATACGAGTACAAAATCTTTAATATACGTATAATGACAATAAGCTGATGCTCTGTTCCATATATAATTTAGTTTTCATAACATAATATTGAAAAGCCGATAATGGACGTTGGATTAAGAACGATATTCGTGAACTTCATTTTAACTGGAAATGGTCGGCGTATTCTGTTTTTAAACATTTTAAGGTAAAATTTGCAGGCTTTTCAAATTTAATGTTGCAGTTGTATTTATATTTTCCTTTTTGTAGTATAGTTCAAACGTAATGGATATTTCGTTAATATCTTTATATTTCCTTTGATACTGCAGCGATATAACAGTTTTTAAAAGAAATATATTTATATTATTAACTGAAATTTGGTTATCGAAGTATCAAATCTACTGAAAAATGTCTAACAATTATATCACACCCTAGACCAATAATCTATTTGATCTCTCGTACAGACAGAGTTTACAAAATATATCTGTATAGTTTTAAAATAAGATTTAAACCGAACACGGAACTATTATTTACAATAAAAACTTTGAAGATTATTTTATTTAAGTTTCTCCCAACTTGTCGGATGGCTGTGATACAGATCCATTACTATTGAGTCCCGGGGGAATTAAATCACGCCAGATAAGAAAACAATATTACTTCTGCGGAGTTCGAACTCATTAAATAAATAGTCTTCATTATTTATAAATTGACGGCTATACTTCCAACAATTAACTCTTGAATGCCGTTGCAATTTCTCGGTAAAATGTTTTCTCTATAATAAATCTTTAAGTCTCCTTTAGTTAAAGTTATATTTTATATGAAAACCTTATTTTACTTTAATCTTGATAGGTACTTTAAGAGAAAATATAAAGAACTTGACGAAGGTACCGATTTACAAATTCATTTGTTAAATGTTGAACCTGAATACGAAAGCAAAGTTATTTCGGAAGACATGTTGGAGTCAAGATTGACCTGACATAGTCAAAGCGGTGAGGTCAACAAAAAGGTCCTTCTGTTAACCTTTGACCTACGTACGTACAGCTTGAAGTACAGTTGATTAGTTACATTACAGCCTCTGTTGGTTCAATCCTAGTTCATTTGAAATCAAAGAGCGATTGAAAGTCAAAGGAAATAACATTTTTTTAGATTTTAATTGGAATTGTTAAAGTAATTCTGATAATGTTATTCAAAAGAAACAAACCGTGACTACAATATAATTTGTTGAATTCCTTATCTACAAATTAAACGCCTTCTAATATATATTTTATAAAACTGTCATATACCTACTCGTATTTACACGTAAGTATCATTCTTATCAAAGTATAAAATGATAGTGATATTTGTTCATTGCTTTCGGGATAAAATAGCTACAGCTTGAAATGGCAATAAAAAAATATAAGTCGTGACGTTTGCTGGCGAATATTTTAATAATTATATGACTTATGCCTTAATATTACAAACCACACGATATTGTTTAATTTATAACATCTATTTAAAATATTAATTTACCAGAAACGGACGGATATCGTAATATTAATATTTAAATTAGATTAACACTTTACATTAAATATGCTCTTACGGCATTGAGCTGTTAATAATATTCTAAATTGGCCTATACTTGCATGATGCGTATTAATTGGATATATTTTAATGCCGGTAAGTAACTATTTATATGGAATTTGAGTGCAATAATATGAACACCTATCAACTTATATAAACTATTTTTTCTTTTATCTTATTGATATAAGAATATAAACTTCATGTATAAAACGCTTTTTAACACAAAATAGGTCTGGTTGTCAAGAAACTTGGATACTGTTATATCTTATCTTTGTTTTAGAATATTCAAAGGTCTATTAGTAGCAGGTCTACTAGTAGTAGATCTAGTAGTATCATTCAGTTGCTGTCTGCGTCACGTGTATATAAACTAATCGCCAATTACTATTGTTTGTTTCGATGTTGTGATGTTATCTAGATCTTTCAAACATTTCTACAGAAATTCAGATAATATTTATAAAAATTTTTCAACGTTATAAATTATAATAATATAACGATTGATAAATGTGATACGTTCTATTTCTATTCTAATTTTGCCGTAACAGAAATGCATCTCATCGATGGTCTGGTATTTCTGAGCAGATACTTTCTGTATACCTATATTCAAGCAATTTTAATCTTCAACGTTGCTGTAAATATCATTTTCACAGAATTTAGTTTGAATTCACAGAAACTTCTCTTCTTTGTTATTTTTATGTTGGTAGACCTTTAACTTTAAAACGGAAACTATACAAAGCTGTCATTGCCAAGGTTCTTGTAAATTATTTGCAATCAAGGTTATTGAACTCGAATTACGATACAAAATCAATATATCTTCCAAAATTACATTTCCCAAATATATGTAGTCTCATACCAAGGGTATTATGTACTACTAAAACTTATTTCTCTTATCTTCATACTATTATTTGGCTTCAATCCAAATATTTATTTCTTCCGACGCGCATAAAAAAATCTCTGATTCAACTGTGAGTCTGGCTTGTCGTTACTCACAATCAAAAAACTACCGACTGATTAAAGTACAAACAAGAATTACGTTATCAGTAATTCTAATATTACATACAATTACTGTTAAATAAATCATGCTTTTATAAATTTTAACTAAGCGTAAAAGGAAAAGTGGAAAACATCGATCCGGTACGGTAGTGTATCCCAGGGGTTACAGATTCGATTCCTGCCCATGCTAATGCATTTTTCAATGATATTTATTATCTATTATAATATACTTAAACATGGGTTGGACTATTTCCAACATTTTAATATAAAATCATCCAGGCAATAAAACTAAAACTTACTTAGCCCTAAGTACAAAACTGAACTGAACACCTTTACTAGCTACTTACCAACTTACTTAAAAGTTTCATTAACAAATAATGTTTAAAAACATTGGTACAGTTCCCATTCTATATAACTTCATGGATAATAGTTTTATTTACTTTTAATGAGCAATTGTTTGAAATTAAACAATAGTGGCATATCTGTTACATTTTCTGTCACATTTTCTATTTTTACAAAGTTGCCATTTTATGTCTCAAGCCAAATGATAAAGAAAATTTGAATAAGAATGTATTTTTTATAAATAAATCAATAATGTACCATTGTAAATTTCCAATAAACTATACGTTGCCTGTTTTTTTTTTTATATTTTTATTTATTAATTAATAACGAACTATGGTCAGATTATTATAAGATAAAATAACCTGTAAAGTTATAAATAATAATTGGGTAGGTATGCGTAATGTAGTTTGTTTACTAACGCCGCGCTACATTCTCGGAGTGATTCATATTGAATACATCAATGACTCACTTAGCCGTTATTACTTATTATATAAAACTGACTTAACGTGAATTCATTTATTATAGCGACGACTTTCAGTGAAGGTCGACCTTTCTCTTACACGACTTAAGTTATCAAAACAATATACATATTGTACATTTTTTAATTTTGTGATTATATTTATTAATGCTAATATTCTAAATTTATGTTTATTATAAGGATTTATTTAAAACGTATACGTAATTTATTATTGTAAAACAAAAGTTTGGTTGATTCATGAACGAGGAAAAGGTAGTGCTAAATGAGTATACTAATAACCGATGAGTCGTATTTATTTTGAATCATAATTAACCATTTTAACTTCATTAATAGGGAAATTCCTTAATAAAAAAACGATAAATTTATTGTTTTTTTAATAAATTATATTAAAGGAAAAATCGCGGTAAGTCAAATAATAAAATATAATTGCATCTAAATTAAAAATACTATTGTACATTTTATTATATATTTATTATTATTTAGGTGATCGATATAAAATTAAGACTATTCTAAAGATGTGCAATATACAGATAATAAAACAAAACATCCTTAAAATGAACGCATTTATTATTTATAATGATTCCTAGTAAAGAGACAGATTTCATTGATATTTTTATCGATATTATTTACATTTAAAATATTTTATTTTGAACATAAAACACGCTTCATTTGGTCTCACAAATAACAGAACAGAACTTTTTATGTGTAAATGTGTAAAAATATTTTGTACATGTAAAATAATATTAAAGCGCATTGTCCGAGAATGTCACCGGTATATCATTCCTGAATTATTCGTAATCGAGTTACGAGCCTGTTTGACCTCACTTATTAACTTAACTATCAGCCACGTCAGTTACACTGAATAAACTCCTGTTGGAATTCGTTTACCACGTTTTGTATGAGCTTGTCTAACATTAACTTCTATTTTGACGTTGTTTCGAGTGATTTTCCTTGCTAATACCATTTTAAAATAAAATAAATTATGAAAAATATAACTTTTAATATAAAATTACAAAACAGTGACAGTAATATTTCAAATATATTCGATGACGGAATAATGTCCAGCGTCCAAATATCCCGAGAACAACAAATGTTTGACGGTTCTTCCGTGTCCGTATTCTATAGTTTTGGAGCATCCGTCTCTATGTACCGAGAACGTGAACTCCGGATGGAGTTCACTGACGCAATGCAGCTCCACATGGCCCGCATACTCTCCATCTCGGGACATTAAACTTCTGTAATCCGACGGGTCCCGTATGGTGAGTCCGTACGATCGGTCTCCTATTATGAAGTCTTTATATCGATTCCAATTATCGACGACTCGGTCCACCACCCGTATCCTTATCTCTCTGTGCCTTTCCTGTGTTCCATACAAAGAATATGACACTGATCTAAAGAGACAGTTTCCGTCTCCGCGGATTGATATGAGACGTCGCATTTTAAACATACCGTTAAGCCACTTGGTTGTTGACTGTACACATCGATAACATTTCGCCAATCCCTAACGACGTCTTGACAACTCGACTAATAATCTTGCAAAACATAATACACTATAAAAATACGAATAAACAAGCGCACAATGATATATTATATAAAAGGTAAATTTAATTGTTATTCGATGGATATAACTGTGGATAGAAGATATTAAAGATCCAATATAAATTTATTACTTGATTGATAGGTGTCATTTACATTTTTTGTTGATTTTTACCATTACTGACAAACTTGACAACCTCATTGTATTATGTTAGGAATATAAGGCTCAATATCGCATGGCATATTATATTAAAAACAATTAAACGTCCGTGAATAAAATCGATACATTGATTCATGTATTTTATGAGTCATGTTTAAACTTCCATACAATGAACACAATTACTTGCCAACTCAGTGATGTATGGATATTACTATACTATTATTTTTATTGTACATAAACCAGTTTGATACAATTCAAGCACAGACAGGCGCATCCCAGAAATGGTCCCGTCCCGTCAAAGGACGAATAGATACCGAATCCGGATTATTCCCTATCCAAGTATCTTGTATTTACAAAGAGACACATTCCAATATGTATACATCATTTAATATTTTTATATTATTTTATATACTTTCCTTCTCAGATATATTTTTGTATATAATGGTATTCAATTATATACAAAAATAGTGGAATGGTTTGCTTTTTTTAAATTATTTTTATAATTGAAATCCATTAGTGAAAGATAAAAAGTGCAAGATTTATTTGTTTGTACATATATAAATGTACGTATATTAATACTAAAAGAAAACCTTTAATATTGTGTCTGTATGTAGTATTATAGATCGAAAACAGATGAACCTATTTGAGTGCAGTTCTTCACGAACTACAAAACCTTGTCTGTGAAGATGATTCTTACAGTACAGGATCCCTGGTACACTTTTCTTCGTTTATTATTATCCAGCTGATTTTTCGTGGGTAGCTTCCTTTTGACAAGACGCCCAAATTTTTTCCTTACAGTATTTTTGGTAAATGACAGCTTGGATAAAATTTGTTAATATGATGAATTTTAAAAATTTAATACTAAACGAATTTTTCTTTGTTTATTATCGAAATAATCATCTGAATAACGTGGAAATATATTTGTCCTACGAAATGTAAGATTTTGTTAGGGAGTCCCCTCTCTCTAACACGTATGATGTAACATGGATATACATGTGTATAGAAATAGAAACCATGTTTAATCTCGTTATTTTTTTAATATATTATCTATATTGTTGTATCAAATTAAAAAAAAATACCGTACCATACTTATGTATGGTATGGTATTTTTTTTTAAATTGCAGTTTTTGTACCATTGATTTATTTACGAAGGTATTTATTATTTCAACAAAAATATGAATAATAATGTTGAAAGTATGCCATTCATATAATTATGTTACGTGATTGGTATTTTTATAAACAATTGTAATTAGAATAAAGAAATGGAACTATGATATTATATTTTTACTATTCTTATAAAAACGATTGTTTTTCTGACAATAAAGCCGCATCATATAAAGATCAGCAAATAATTTGTATGACTGACACATTTTAATATTTACAAATTTATTTTAATATAAAAACATCAAAAATGATGCTAAATGTAATATAATATTGTTAAGAATAGCATTTTAATTAATATTTTCCAATAGTGCAGTTTATATTCAATCTTATTGTTTACATTAAATATATATATATATAAATATTTAGTAGGTCTGTTAAAGACAGTTCCTGGCCAATCAGAGGGTACCATTCTGATTACTATTGTGTGATAATATTAACATAGCAGATGAATAATTTTAAAATAAAGTCTGAGTCGTGTGGTGTGTCACGTTGGTCGATAATTTTATATATTCTCAGATACAATGGGAGTGAAAAGGACAAATATATAGTTAGCGATTCCTACACTTTAGCATGAGAATTACTCAACCTCACTCATAAGAAAATATTATTTATTTGATACACAAATATTTTACATAATTTCGAGGATTATAAAACAAATTATAAGCAAAATGCAAGGTAATTGTTTGAAATTTAAATTATGACATATTCTCTATAATGTGACAACTAATAATTCTTCAAATATGATCTCTGATTTAAAATACCTATCACAATGAGTGGTTTAATTGAGTTCCTAATTATAACGAGATCTCTCCGTAATTTAGACAATATAAATAATAAATTAAATTAAAAGTGATGAATCGTTCTTAAAGTACACTATTAAATAGAATAGTGAATCGAAATTCAGCATTGGTTTGCTTTTGATAATATATTTTTAGGTAAATATGTCTTTTTAGTGGCGTCATTAAATATTGCTGTGGCCATTGTGGGTCATGCTGTAATGCAGGTTAGCTACAAGGTTATTGAAGATATTTTATATTTAACACGTAATTATTATGAATTATGGTTGATATTTTACATCTGTGAGAACTGAATCGTACCTACCTGTGATTTTTGGGCGACCTACATTCTCAAGCTCCCCCCTATCCGTTAGGAGCTCGGCCTGAATATTACTGAGTACAGAACATTTAAAATTTAGTTTAGAACGTTATAATTTCGTTTGTACTTATTAAGAAAATGACTGACATTTTCTAAAGAAAGTCACCACTCAGATTAAAACTAACCAAAGGCAAATAACTTATAGCTAAATGACATAGTTTTGATACTTATGTTTATAAATACAACCATTTCAGTCTCTAGATGATTAAAATCAAACAAACCAGCCTTTAACTAAAAGAAAGTAATTAAATCGTATTCCACGTACTCCGAAGGGAAAAGGTACGTTGCGAATGTTACTAACAACTCTAACTACCAGTAGTGGGGGGCTAGGGGGGGGGGGGGGGGGGGTTAGGGAGGCAAACTAAAAGCAGCCTCGTCTGTAGTCTAATTACGTTGGTTAACTAACATGCAAATTACAGAAATCTCCTTACATTAAATAACTTTTATACTTTTTGTTTTCTATTGTGTGTTCTTGATACTTTATTACTAGATATATCTACATAATGGATTTACCACACTATATATCTATATATATATTGTAACAGAGCTAATGGATTATGATGAGCACCTTTAATTTTAACTAAGATAATATTTCTTCACTTACCTTGTCGGATATATTAAACATGTTGGTTTATGGCGATTATCTATATTGACTAAAACTAATTCACTTCATTAAAACACGAAGAGTTTTTTTTGTTTGTCTTAGCGCGTTTGTCTCATGAACTACAAGTGCAGGCTTGAATAAACATTTTAGCATTTAATGGTTTTTTTTTTGAGTAAGGTTATATTTTAATATCGTCATAGGAACCAGTAAAATATCAATAAATCGAAATAGAGCAAGGATTTCCAATTATTTTTCCTATTGCTGTTTTTTTCCCGGGTTCAAACAGAAGTCATATCATAATGCTCTAGGCTATATTGTAATTTAGTAGTCCATGACCGACGGAAACACACACAGTAGTTAGTGATTCCTGTGAAATACTTCATAAATGACGAAGATAATAAATATGTACAGCCGTATGTCAGAATAACGTAGGTTTGTTTGTAGTTACGAAATGATAGGACAACTATATAATATATATATATATATATATATATATATATATATATATATATATATATATATATATATATATATTAAATTTTACCACTATACTAGGTATTAGTACAAACAATTCTCAATATTATATATATTTGTTAATATGTTACTTTTGTTGTTTTGTCATATAATTCCGATCATTCGAGAAGAATCTAGGTCTAAACAAAAGTTGTAAACGTGAAACAAAACTAAAATAATGATGATATTAAATTTACTGGAATGTTATATATTTAGAGTAAACGTTTGTATCTGAAATGTTAACAAAATCAGCATAACTAGTGCAACTCAACAATCTTGAGTATTTGTATTATAATGTGATTGTGGAATAGTTGGCTTTTAGTAAACTAATATATTTCAAAATATTTGTAAACATAGCCTTTTATCTTAAGTAGGTAGGTTAAGTACCAAATACATTCTCTAAGCGGTTTAACAATTAGCTTCAACATTTCAAACGCCTAGCATATTTCACTGTCTTTGATCCTTGTACTTCAAAATGTACATCATGTTTTAGTTTTAAATTATATGAAATTGTGAATATTAACCTTCTGTTAAAACCAATGATATATATCGTTTACAGTCCAACAACTTATCGCAATGAAACGTTAGATAAGAGATAAGAAAATCAGTTTGTTTATGAGCAATCGGAATTCCTTGAATAAAGTCCTTTAAAATAATGACAAGACTAGAATTGTTTTTACTCATAATAATACTAAGTTTCAACGCAGTAAATAAGTCCAGTGTAAACCCAAAAAATCGATCCTTGACCCCTTTAACCCCACCCCAACCCTAACTTGGTGTACAGTTATACCGGCTGTGGTATAGAAAGTGATTGCCAGTGGAAAGATCTCAGGAAATCTACAAGATTGGATCTTATTATGTCTTCGTAAATACTAAAGTTGCTTGTTTCCGGCTCTTCCTGTTGAAGCCTAAATGTTCGAAAAGCGGGAACGCTTTTTTACGTGAACGCTGATAGAATTACGCTTGCATTATAAAAACTTTCAAGTTTATTTGAGTTAAATTTTAAAAATATCAAAATATCATAGGTTATTTACCGTATTATAAACTAATTTATAAACATTATACTCAATGGTTTATATAGTTTTACATTTTAATTTTGGCATTATTTTATATTTTCTATTTAAATGTACTAAGAACCAGCCCAGGTACATGTCAATTTAACCCATTTTACGCTCATCTTTCATTACTTAAGTGTCGCTTCGTGTCATCAATTAGGTAGAATGTGACACTCGAGGGTACTCCAGTGTCACACCTATGTACGAGCCTGTGACCTTACGAATATCGGTCACTAATTTTAACGCTCTTTAAAGCCTTGAATGTAAAAGACAAGTATCTGTACATATATTAAAATAAATCCGTATTTCCCTTTGCCATGGCATCACGCGTGAACGTCTGGACCAGTTTGGCTTATTCTTTTTTTGTTCTGTTTGTTATTCTCAGAAGTTTTTTATGAAAGAAAAAAATTGGAAGTTAAAATTAGAAAATTTAAGAAAACTACAAGTCCATACCATGTTTATTTCTTTGCATGTATACAAGTACCTATTGGTTTTGTTGTGGGCACGTCTACAAAATTTGATATTGCGAAGTCGGTCTTCGTAATGGGTTCGTTCAATCGGCATTGAGTGTAGTTACCATGCGAACGGTTCTTCAGGACTTGTCATATATTACTAATATAATATATATTGTATATATTATATATTGCTTTCTTTCGATTAATCAAATTAATTTGTTTTATATTATACTCTATATCTATGTCATTATATAACAAACATTGCAATACTCGATATATTTGACACATATGGGCCATAAATAAACATTTGCGTTATAATATAAATAACAAAACATTAATTTCTTTTGAATCTCTAACAATACTCTGAATATATATAAAGCTATTATCAACCTGCCTTTATCCCAATTACTTGAAGTTCGCAAAATATGTTAATATCTCCCACGATCTATCATACGTCATCACAGTTGACACTTGCTTCTTTGACGCCATTTTTCATGTTTTTTCAGTAGTCCTTTTTATAAACATACAATGATACTTAAGAATTCTCGTTATATGCTCTTCATCCTTCCGCATTACCATACTCCGAGAAACGATTTTGTCTCATCCCTTCTATCACCGGTGCCATTTTCAAACTTCCTTTTACACATTTCTTACTTTATCCAACGACATTATCCATCTCACGATTCAGCATCATGGACATGTCTGATAAAATTACTCCTTTCGTGGACCAGGATACTGATTCATATTACACGGCCGGTCACATTACTGTATTATGATATTTAACTAATATAGCTAATAATATATATATGTTAAAAAATATTGTGATGAGAATTTTATTTTATAGTATTTGTATATTATTTTTTAAACACTATTTCATATGACACGATATCCAAAATCCAAATAATTGGTATGATAAATTTACTAAATTCGTTTTTCCTTTAAAAAATCATATAAATTGATCATAAAATAAACCGTAAAAAAATATCATAAAAATATTCGTAATTCAAACGGTAAATGATCATAGCAATTAAAAAAGGAACATCGTCTAGTTACTGCTAACATCAAAAACATATACATATTCAATTTGAATATTTTTTTTATTTATTTTGCCGTCCGTACGTTATCTGGTGCATTCAACGACCCTACTAATTTGATGAACACGCTCTTCCTCAACGCACGAATACATACCCTGCACTACATATTATATTCTGTACCCCTGGTATGAGTTTTGACATTACGAAACATTGATAGTTTTCGAGCACTCACGAAACGAGTTACTAATAGTAGTTGGTCTACTAACAAACATAACCAAATTATAACCAATCACAACCAAGAATTATTTTTGTGACTGCTCGAAAACTATCAACGTTTCGTAACGTCAATACTCATACTAGGGATACTGCATTATAGCGTGTGCTGATTCACTCTTGACCATAATAAGAATATTTCTAAAAAGTTAACACCTGATCTTATTAAGACCAATTTAAATCAGCGGTCGTGACCTCGACAGCTGAATGTCGAAGCAGTCATACGTGAGTCATCCGAATAAAGTGATTGCAGTAGGTATCTGATGTTAATATTTGTAATGTTCTTTGAATGTCCTCTTTGTCCTTGTTTAATTATTTCAAAATGGTGTCACATCTAGTTAAAAAACTCTTAAATTATCGTGGAATTTAATACAAATATGATTGTATTATTATGACAAGATAATTAGCTGTTTAATTCAGCAACGTTTAGTAAATAATAGCCATGTCAGAATGTTATTGGACCAAACGCTATTGGACCAAAATTAGTTTTGATGGATAAAAAAAATGAAACATTTGCTAATTCAAAAGTTTTTTTAAAAACCAATTAATAGTTGTAACATTCAAATATGTATCTTTCTAAAATAAATGTATCGAACTATTAAACTGATGATTTGAATGAAGATGAACAGTTAAGAACAGGTCACCAATAAAAAATATGTAGTAAGCTTTAGATATATTCCGATTCATCCGTAACTGTCTGGTGGGAAATTAAAAAAAAAACAAAATTATAGAATGTGAACGCTGTTCCGGAAACAGGGTCGGAAAGTGCGGAATAACTTTCCGGCTGCGATTGCAACGTGTTTCCGCCGGCTTTGCTTCGTGTATTTTAGCGAAACTTTTTTACTAGTTACTAGTTCGGTCGACGAGGCAAAGGTTAATATTTAGACGAGGAATATATTTGAGCTGTATCTGTTTTTAATTTACTTTATTTTAAATATAAAAAATATACTTTATTATTATTTTTTCTACATCGAAAAATGTATAGTATATATAATTAAGTTCTATTTTTATATTATGTCAGTTTATCATATAACAGTTACGGAAATATTGCAACAAGGCTGTCGTCTCTGTAATAGAGTTGTGTAATTCTTAATGAATTTTCATTACATTGATATGACAATGGAAACTCAACCCAACTCATAAAAAAAGGTTTCATCATTATATGATCTAAAATATAATTCTCCATTTCAGTTACAATATTATACCAAATACCAAAATATATACCAAAATTTCGTTTAGTGACTGCTCGAAAACTGTCGAAGTTTCGTAACGTCAAAACTCGTACTAGGGGTAATGAACACTATACGTATTCTATTACAAAACTTTATAATTGAAAACCAACATACAATATTTTTAATTGTTAGTCGATAAAATAAAAGAAGTGAAACAGAACAAAAGTTCAATATAATTGTAGTTGAAGAAACATTTCGATTAAGTCTGAATATCAAAGGATTAAAAATAAATTGAACAATATTGTATATATACCGAAATCTATTGGACTTCAACAAAGCAACCAAATTCTAAAATTTATGATTTAAGCATATGTTACGACACGAAATAAAAATAATATTAAATTACGACGCTCCATATAATAATATAATATCTGTCCAATTATATAGAAGATTATTTATTATAAATTCAACATATTAACAACATATAACATATAACCAATGATATACGAATATCAATTAATTATTTTAAACGCCACCCACCGGCTTTGATTCAAAATGTAAAGGATAATAACGATATCATACAAAAAGTGAAAGTACTTGCTGAAAATTTTTTTTTTTTTTATTTCATAATAAAATACTGTTTTTGTCATAAAAATAAACCCAATGTAAAAATGAATATATTATAACAATGGGAGATCCAATTAATTTATAATCTCATATTTTGTGAAATATAAATTATTTAGCGCAGAAGAGATAATCAGATTGAGACTCAAAAAAAAAAACATTCTTGATCCAAATTAGATAACATTGTATAATGGATACAACGTGACACACGTCATAGAATATAACTGGAATGAATAATATAGTTTGTATAATACACTGGATAATACCGATAAAATATAACATAACATATATATATATCATTATGTGGCTTAAACTATTATTTCATTATCTAGATTTTTATTCATATCATACTACTCGTATCGATTAGTTTTTTTTATTTGAAAATTAAATCGATATATCAATGCTGTAGAAAGCATTATATTTTAAAAAACTCTATGTTTTAACCAGTACTAATACATAATTTTACTTTTCTACATACATAAGTATAGTAGCACAATACGAATTAACAACATTTAATATTGTATTAATTTATAATATAGAATATCATTTATAAAAGTAATTTATTTAATTGTTGTTTAATTACAAATATCTAAAAGCATCGATATTGTATGAATTGAAATTATTATAGATGTAATTATATTCATCAAAATAATAACATATTATCATCAAAATATATGCCATATATTTGTCATTGGCTGGTTTAAATTCTAAGTGTTGTTCTACTTACGCATCCCTATCTCCATATAAAGCGACAATAATATCCCAGCAGTCAATATTTCAATGCGTCCCAATAGTAACAATGAAGCTAAGGTCGTTGAATGACTAGAATAAAGGAATGAATGAATGAAATGCCTACAATTATAATTATTTGAACAATGATTCGTTTGCTTAGTGATTCCAAATTTGAAATCGTTATAAGACATAAAACATAATAATATAGTTACCAATATAATATAGACTTTAAAACAATAGTTTTTGATATGTTTACTCTTTGTACGTGACTATGTTTGCGTTAAAAACTAAGAGCAAACTATAGGATAATATTTACTCCTGGGAAAAAATCCTAGGAATAACGTAAAAACTGTTAAATAATAAACTTGTAAATTCTTAATAAGACACAAGGTTTTTAATTAAGTAACATTATTTTTTTTCTAATAAAACGCCTAGCAACTATGAAACCATGACGTTTGAACTAATAAACATATAAAATGGAAAAAGAAGCTACATGAAAGAAACCAAGTCAAATGCATTACTGCTTTAATTTATTTAATTAATTCCAGCTTTAATAAGTTTTTTCACTTCAATATAACACTAACTTAATATAATTACTGTTTGCTTTTCTCGTTTATGTAAATCAGATTGAAATATACAAAATATCATTAAAATTTTAATTACAATGATTGAAGCAGTCTAGGATGAGTCGACAATGCGGTTGGAGTCTTGTCAATAACTCATCCAACTCAATGTACATGAAAGTGTTGGCTAAAAACTCATCCAACTTAATGTTCATGAAAGTGTTAGCTATCTTGCACTTAAGTCATTGTCTTTACACAATGGATTGAATCGAATCGCTGTGACGCCAAAACATTCCATCCAAGTATCCACAATCAAAGGTATTGTGTGTTTACGTGACTAGACTACCAGCAACGCATGACGCGATAATCGCTCTTGTTATGAGACGCCAAGATATCAAAATGCTATCCACCAAAAGGTATAAATATATAAGTATATACATATATAATAAATTTATTCGCAAAGTGCCTTATGGCTACTATTTTGAAATCCAACTATGCGATGACATTAGACCTGTGTGCAATCAGAGTTCATCGCACTTTGACAGTGCACATGTTTAAAGTTAGGCAGATTCCGACAATACTCTTAAATATACTTAATATTAATATTAAAAATATTGAATAATCATCCTTTGTATATAGAGATAATCATGCTTATATATTTGTAAACTAAATAATCATGAAGCATTTCAAAAACATTATTCGAAGGCATTTTTTATTTGAAATTAATCAAGAAAATCTTTACTGGTTGAAAGAGCTTGATGTTCAAA
This sequence comes from Dircenna loreta, assembly GCA_963555665.1. Taxonomy (NCBI): domain Eukaryota; kingdom Metazoa; phylum Arthropoda; class Insecta; order Lepidoptera; family Nymphalidae; genus Dircenna; species Dircenna loreta. The sequence goes on along the minus strand of OY743092.1, from coordinate 5,628,143 downwards.
GCTACAATATATTTGTAATAATTTGTTAATAACGCTCAGTTTAATTTAAGTATAATATTAACCTGACGGCTATATGTTATTTGAGGGGTAAAGGGAAAATGTGTTGTTTTTTGTATGTATAGGTATTATTAATATTCGCGTCGTTTGTCGGCATGAGAACTTGAATTGCGGCATTCCAACCGAATATCATTGCGTCATGTAACGGCCGCGTCTTTAAAGCTTATAATTGCTGAGCAAAAATACATCGAGGCGTTATTTTGATTCTCCATGTTTCATATTCATCCGCAACTACAATGAAGACCATATAATCGCAACTCGACAGACTTCATAGCTTTTGAAATATACTGGGATAATATTTTGACAGGAATCTTTTTTCGGCCATTTTGTTTAACACTAGTCTTTAGTTTTAGCTTCGTTCAGAAATTTTTTTTTTTTTTGTTGTATATTTTGACTTTTATACGTCCTCTATCTGGATGATTAAAATAGGATTCGGCTATTCATTCATTTCATAATTTTAATATCAAACTAGTTTTATAAAAAAAAAATATAAAATCCTTATGAAATCTGAGAAGAACACGATCTGCCATTGTCTATTAGGAGTAATAAACTTCTCAACAACTGTCCAACTATCCACTAAAGTTTAATTGAAATACTGGATTTTTCAATCCTCAGAACATATTAAAAAAAAAAAATTTAATAATAATTAACATTATGATAAAAATATGTTTAATGAAAAATAAGCTTAGCTTTCCGTGTCCAGTTTTAAGACAATATTTCCTTTAAAATAATATTAAAGCTATTTTTATAGTATTCTTTAAATCGTATTTATGGATTTAGGTACAGTAATCGGATAAAGTTTACACAAATCTGTTATACATAAAACAAATAAAACCTTCAATAACCATTCAAAATAATCCTTTGAAACTTTTCATAAAAGGTTTTGTTTATTTTTGTTTCAACACACCAAAATAAAATACGCTCAAAGTTCGAAATATTAAATTTAGTTGTGAATTTCCATGATCACGCTCTGCCTGTATCACTCAGGTACTGCATAAACTTTATGACTGAAACTCATGACTGACTCAGACTCAACTCACACTTAAATCCATGGAATACCAACGAGATTACTTCAAATATCTTTGAAGTTTAGATTTCTAGAACATCAATACTGTTTCATTCCGCATTCAATGGCTCAGTCTTGCTATATTATGAAATTGTCAATTCACAAATAGACAATTCACATTCACAATAGACAATTCACATTTCCGTACTATTAAGTTGTAAATTTGGTGGACAGACAGACGTTAATAAAATATTTTAAAAACAGTGTCTTCTTTTATCTGGGAGAAAATTTAATTACAATCTTAAACTGGCAAATATGTAGTTTTGAATGATCATTTGATTGTTTTCAATTTATTGAGACTGAAATCGAAGGTAACAGTGAGCAGCCATTCTTATATACTGTTCTAACTTTACGTATTTATTTTCACAAAGGTTTTTATACAATTAATTCAAATCATTATTATAAGTACTAGTTATATATAATTCATACTATATTAACTAATAAAATATAATACAATAAATAATCCTTATAAAATATTATTATGATAAAGTGATGTTTTATCAGGAAACGAGATAAATCTATTTTTAAATACAATGAGTATTTGTCATTATGGAAGATCATTAATATTGTTTATTAATTTATTTATTTATTGTATATTATTGATACTAATTAATACTAATTAATACTGGAGTGTTACTTATAGGAACGAGAGTGTATTTATTCTATAACTAGCTTTTGCCAGCGGCTTCGCCTACGCTATATATATAAAATAAAAGTATGTACGAAAAAATTTTTTTTCTCCTTTGACAAAGAGAGAAAAGTTTCATGATGATCAGATTTTTAGGCGTGAAAGAGTAACGAACAAACAAACAAACTCACATCCATCATATTAGTTAGGATGTGGACAGTCAAAATAACAATATTATGAATATTCACAGTATTTTTATTTAATTCTGGCAACATGTGCAAACAAAACGCGCGCCCCACGTGCAACATTGTTGTTTTATTTACCAAAGTTTAATAACGATTCGACGGGAGACAAATAAACATTTCTTTTGTATATACATATATAGGTATGTTTGTACACTTTATATGTTATCAATACTATATATCAAGTTGATAATAGCTGTTGCTACGGTTCTGCTCTAGACCACTTACTATACAATAAAAAAAAATAAAGACCTTCTAGATCCAATTAAAACCTAAAGGTCATTCATCATGCTATCTTATTGGGTTAGGTTAGGTTATCTAGTCATAGCAATACGTCTAGATTGGGTGAATAATCATATTATGTAATGACCGGATCTCGATACCAGTTATCCGTCCGTCTATATCACGAAATGATTATCTAGATTGGAGTATAATTCAATTTAGCTCAATCAGTGTGTCTAAATAGATTAAAATTGCAATAGTCTCTTACTATTATTTAGTATTTTATTCAAAGCTTTCATAAAGGGTCGCCAGTTTAGTTAATGAATTCCCTAAAGCGGTTTTAAAAAAGCGGTCGTTAAAACGAGCAACATTATAGGTACAAAATTGTCATGGAAATCAAATACTTATCGGTTCATTTTGTTTAACTGTGAAGATTAATCATGTAATGAACACATGAAAAAATATACAATGAAAAATAAATCTATACCAGCAGTGACTAGACTCCGCCACCTCAAACAATAGTTTCCCGAGGTCGGGAGTTCGAATCCCTATAAAGGGGTATTTTTTATCTTATCTTATTTTAAAATATAAACAAGCTAAACATACTATAGATATATTCAGATATCGCATCTTCCTACTTTTATATATAATTTTGTTCACAAAAAAAGGAAAAGATAGAAAAAAAGATGGTATATGTAAAAGAAAACCCATCGTACTAATAGTGCCAAAATCACCACAAAGAATCAAAACAGCAATGCTAATTACTCGACCGCCGGTATCTTGTAAACACTCACTGTGTACAATGAAAAGCTTTATAACTTGTAATTATAGAAAACGAACAAACTTCTACATCAATTCATCAACAAACAACGCCTGTTCAGCCATTATTTAATATTAAAAGCATTGTTTCATCGACAGTGAATTTTCAGTAATAGAATTAAGGATATATTTTAAATGCTCTCGGACTCCATTAACAAACTAAACTTTAATGGATATTCAGCTACGATATGTTTACACTGAAATGTATATAAAAAAAATCTTATTATGAATAATTTAACTATAAACACGACCATAGAATTACAAAAAAAAAAAACTTAAATCACGGACTGTCACTTACTGTCAGGCAGATTTTATTTAACATATATTAAAGATATCACTCATATGAAATCATATTATTATATACAAAAAGAATCATATTTGTGAAGCAATTATTTACGTATCTAAGCGCCGCATTCCATTCATAGAAGATAAATAGTACGCTGTAAATAGCCACAGCAATTATCATAGCACTACGAAGCAGAACAACTATTAGTTAATACTTCTCTACCGCTGTACTGTAGTACGAAACGATAAACTTTATCGTGTCTGCTCGAAAACTATCAACGTTTCCTACTATCAGAATCAGACTACCAATTTTGATATTTTATTCAATAGAGAATGTAAGTTTATACATCATGTTTGTTTATATATTGTTACTGGTAAGTTATTTATAAACCTAAGCGAAGTAGTAGTAATATTTCCCTATCGTCGTATGACAGATACGTTTGACAAATACGTATTGTAAGTTCAAGTATGATTGAAACGGTAGGAATAAGTTTTCCTGTTGTTAATAAGGAAATTATATATTGAGAGTGCGGTTGGAATAATGTTTTAAATTAGCTACAATGTAATGATTCAAACTATTTTATTATTTACTTGTTAAAAATGCAACGAGAATAGCACGTACTATATATTTTATTCGTACAATTGAAATACAACCTCATGTTTAAGCAATTAAGACTCAAATTAAAATAGACAGTGAATATAAGTAACAAGCGTTAGTACTAAGGCCCTTATTATTACGATTGAAAAGTAACCTCATTCCACAGACTTTAGGTTCAAATTTAATTAGACATGCTGTATAGGGCGATGAATAGCGGATGAGTCATAGTAGAGCAGATAACGAGAGCAAACATGGAACATAGAGTATTCATTGTACTACTAATACCTTCGTACCTTAATTAATTCAAGGGCAGAGACTGAACTCATTGAGAAAATTTACACAAGTCCTAAATATTTAAACTACTTCAAAGTTTCTGTATCTTCAAGGTATGTTCTTTACGGTGTAGGTTCGTTTTGAAATTTCCCTTCTATATCATTATTCTTTGATTACACATATACGCAATAAATATATCATCTTTGATCAATTTATATATTAAAATAAGTTGATTATGTTGAAGCAACAAAATGCGAGAAATACGAACATAATATAAATACTTACCTTTTTTGTGTAATTCTATAAATTTTAAATGTACAAAGAATTACTAACTTTAAAAAAAAACATTATTTCAAAGAAACCTAATCTTTTAATAAATAAAGTTTTGCAGAAAACAACGGTCTACATTAATCTTCCACAGGGTGTATTAAAAATATTTTATCAGAGAAGCCTTTTAAAAAATATTGCTCTTTTATATTCAGTTATAAAATGTAATTTAAAATATTAATACAAAATCGTTAATTAACAAACTACTGTTGAGTTTTTATCCGATTAGTTTCGCGCTTTAATTTTATAACTTCAATACAATATTTGACGTGTTAAAAGTAGATATTGTATCGCAAATAATAAAGTATTAATAACATCGTCTTTTAGTATAATTATAGTTTAGAAGATTGCATCGATTTAATTTATTCTCTCGGGCAAAAGCACTTAGTTCCGAGGTTATTTCTCAGTTGAAAATAAACACGCCGGAAGTAAAACAGAAAAAAATCAGACGAAAGTTCAATACAAATTAAGAAGAATATAAAAGGTGTAATTATAGCTTTAACCCTAACTAGACTATTGTTTTCAGCAAGTTAATAGGTAATAACAATGAAAATGAAAACTGAGCTGAAATCAAACGAAACCGAAGATACTGAAAATTGGTAAATTTAAATGCAATATTGCAATGTTTGTAAAGACTCGTACTTTCTAGCGATATTTAAATAGTAGGTAGCGATCGAGGCACGGGCATGGATTACAGCGCTACTTCGACTTGCGTTAAACGCTATCCCGGGAATGAGAAGCGCCCTCATTGCATAATTGTTTGCGCCCGTGCGGTAAAATCATTTACAGAACTTCAATCCGAAGTCAATTATTTGAACTTTGAGAATGGTGGCTGGCCGTTTACATACTGTTGCATTTTTAATTTTGTTTTTGAAAGTAAACTACTTAAATATCTATTATGTATATTTTCGAACCCATTTTAGGCATAGCGGTCTCGCGGTGTAACACCCGTGAGCTCATGAATAAGAACCCCGAATGCGTTCGAAGCTAGTCGGGCATATCCCAATATAATAGACATGAGCCGGGTAATATATATATAATAGTTAACACGTATATCGAAAGTTTAAATACAAAAAATTCTTAAATAAAAACAATAATAGATTTTTATATAACAAAGTATTAAAAGTCCAAGGTTTGTTCGGTGTAAAAAAGCTATGATAGTTGCGCTTCGTATGGTGGATAGATGTCCTATTCACCTTTTTTTCTTTCTTTCCTTCCATCCCTGATCCAAATTCCTTAATAGTTCAACGCTTCTGTAGTTACTCATATTTTTCAGATGTCCCAAAATATAATTAGCCTTAACGTCAAGGCCATAATTTTATATTAAGAAATACAAAACGAAATTCCACTTTCAAAATAATTTGTAACATTTTCTGAATTAATCAACAGTATCGTTAAAAAAATAATCATATAAACGTTATAAAGTTTAACAGTCACTTATCATGTATTGTTATAACAACAGATGACATAACGACGGAAATGAAATAATTATATATATATATATATATATATATATATATATATATATTACATAAAAATAATAATTAATCAAGTGTCATAGCTTTGTTTTGAAACAAAGACCGCAAAGATTACTGTGGTGTTATTGAAATTGTTTTTTACATATAATAATATACAGAAAACGTTTACAATACCTAGGTAGTATTTTGTAAAACACCAGCTCAATACCTTTTATTTACTTCTTTTTTTGTAACGCTTTCGACCGTGAAGCTGTAATAAAATAATAAATTTATATTAAAACGGGAATCCGTCGAAATATGTTTTAAAATTTAAATGAAATCAGCTGCTTATAGGGAATGTACGTGTTAAATCAACACGCCCACGCCTTTGTTATATTGATGGTATTTTTGGAACGCTCGCTACCGATACAGGAAAATTTAATTTTAATGACCGTGGTTTTACTCGTCTGGTCGCAATGTTATTATCTATATTTTGAATGCTTTATACTGTATCTTAATAGATATTATGAATAGAAGCCAAAGGCCATATAAGCTCTATTGGCAATGCTTATTAAATAATTATAAAAATGATTGTTCTTCAATAAAGAGATGCATATTTTCAGATAACTCAGTATAAATATTATAATAATATTATAATGCTACATTTTTTTATATTTGACTCATATATTTTTATTTCATACTACATCATAGATTAAATGCTACTAACATTTACTTTTTTTTTCTCTGTCTGTCACACCTAGTCACTGAATTTTAGTCAGCTGGTTTGTCAGTCCGTACCATTCAAAACGTCTTAAAATTTCGAGCCAGGCTGTCGCAATTCTTATATATATACATATAGGTAAGAAATTATTCAAAAATGTTCAAACCCTTTTATATCCTATTTAACGCCTTCAGGTTTCGATTTTCGTAAAACCTTGTCTCGGGTCCTCTACGGGCTCCTACAAGGAAAATTTGCATAACACTTCTAGTTTCTGAGATTTTTGATGAAGCAGTCCTTTTTCCGTTACATGGCTGCCTCCGAGTTCATTTCAGTGGAAAATTTTATTTTTTTCCATTAGGATTGTTTAAATCCAAAAATTCGAATATCTTATGTGAAGAATCAAATACAATTTAAATAAAAATGAGTTATTATGCAAAAATTTTATTATTATTTCGTACAAAAATCATAACTGTGAAATTGACAAAAAATAGACACGTGTTTCGTTAATTTAAAACCCTAAGTCTATGTACCAAATTTAATTATAATATTGATACATACGGAATACATTAGAAGTTTCATACAAACTAGGTTCCTATCTTTAAACGACCTTTTCGCAGGAGTTACCCTTCCACCTCCCCTAAGAACTGCTGATGTCATAAAGAACCTATACTGAAATCAGGCTGATTCAGACTCTACCTTGATTGATCGGTCTGTGCGGTCGAGTCTCTTTATATAGATTGTAGGCCTTCCTATTTAACTTGTCAATTAGAAACCATCAGAGAAAATATTATCTTATGAGTAAATATAACTTTGAGTAAATATAACTTTTTAAAACTTAGAATGTACTTTAAAAAAAAATTACCGTGCGCATTTTATTTTTCAAAAAACCTCGACGTATAAATTCATCTATTCTAGCTCATATTTTTTTATTCATATGCAATCGGGACTATAACATGCAAACTGTATTCAAATGTACATAAAAAAATGTCGGTCCTTTTAAAATATTACGGAGCAAAAACCTTTAAAAAGTTTCGATTGTTTCACCGTCAGTAAAAACAGATATATAATATATTCCAACAGAATCATCAGTCAAGCGCTATTTATATCCTGAGTAAATGAGAACATTCATAATTACGATTTTTTTGAACTAAATTCGAATTAAATAGATAAATGCGATCGCAATCCATGTTTTGGCACTCTGCCTGTTTATAAATCAAAGAATAGCGCGTTTTCACACTTCGACATCTTAACTGATGGTTCTTACATAACCTTAAATTTATTAAAATCTCATTTGTGGTGAGGAATATCATTTTATTCTTGTGTAATTCTAATCCGGTTATCCGGTTATATATATAAGAAGTAATACGAGCAATTATTAAAGTTCTACCATAATTTCCAATTAACATGAACACCTGTCTTGATTTAGATTCTTTGATGGCCCACAAAAAAACATCAGGTTATTCCTGTATAATCATTCTAGTTATGGAAGATTAAAATTTAAATAACTCTTACATTGAGATTCAGATTGTGACCGCTTTAGTGCTCGTTTGACCTCTGCGTCTATTCTAGGACTGTAACAGACCAACCAGTCTGATAATTGAGTTGAATAGGCTCTGGACTCATTTAAGAATTACAAAATAACATAACCAAGTTCCACAAAGCTTTCCAACATTAAAAAAAATAGGTTTATATTTTTTTTATTTCAAAAAAATAAATAAATACTGTTATTTGTAATGATATATTTGAGACTTCATTTGCAATGTTAACTAAGATCAGTGAGTTAGAGTGCCACAACGTCCTTCCAGATAAAATTTGCACAAGAGTGCAGTTTAATTTGAACACGTATATATTCGGAAATGTTTGGGATTTATAAGAATATTTGCACTATACGTGGTTTTTTCTCTGTGAGAAACATTGTTAATTATATATGTATGCTTAGTAAGTATAGTTTTAACATTGCAACGCATTAATAACTCAGAAATAAAGTTGTAAATATCAACCATGACACACCACTTACCACGTTAATATCTGCTTGTATATAAAAAAACCCCATATACTGTTTTTTTTCTTCTAAAATGTACATAGTAGAATTTTAAATATTGAATTATGATTCAACATACATTAGAATATAAATCAGATGCAGATGCAATCAAAAAGACCGGGAATGTTTATAAACTTTGAACCTTCTCTAATGCGATGAGATCCTACAGTGAGGCGTCAACAGACGTAATGCGGTCTCGTAATCTGTTCCTTTTAAGCTCACAAGTCATGCTTTCGACCTCAAACAACCTTTCAGTAAACATATGGTAGTACTTTTTTATAACTTTACAAAGCACGTGCACGATGAATTGCTCTGATAAATGTTATATTACTAACGCTGAATGCTTCTAAAAAACATACCTTATTTGTATTTATTATATTTACACAGTATATTATTAATTAATATACAGATTTAAAAAAAACAGACAGTTTATGTTATGCAAAATAATGTCTTTGCGGATAATAAATGGTTCTTATTTTTATTTTATTTAAACTTTTTCATATAGGTACTTTTTTTAATGAAATTCCTATCGGCTCACGAATCGCCATGTTGTGACTCACCGACGAAAAAACATAACGTATCTAGCTGGCCCCTACATTATGACGTCATTCATTTGGTTATACTTATATTAATTTATTTATTTTTATTTTCCAATATCTAACAATACATTTAATATGAATGAAAACATGCTATCATAATGAAGATAACAAAGAAAAATCTATAATAGGCTTTTTTCTTTTCATACTATATTATTACAAAATTGTTGAAGATTAGGCAATGATTCCTAACAAAAGAAAAAGTAATTACAATAACAACCTCAAAAAACAAATACATACTTTAAAAATGTTTTTCAGGTTATTATATAGAACGGCTAACATATTTATTTACAATATATCACCAAACAAAAGCATGCAATGTATGCAGGTGAGTGCAATTACCTTACTACCCACGTATTGTCAATGTCTAATATATATATATTCAATACAAAAGCCAACACTGATCAATAGCTCAGCCTTGACAGTGAATTTAACGAGATTTCCGGTTATCGAGCAGACCAAATTTCCCACAGGGTATGCCAACTATATATGTCAATACCAAACCTTCCAAACTTCCCGTAGGTATATGTTATATGATATTTTTCTTTTCTATAGTGAAGTCACAAAGATCACAGAGTAATTAAATGTCTTCAAGAACATTCCAGTAAACGTATCACAGTTTTCTTTGGACGTCTCAAATTGTCTGTAATGACGTCTTCATGACTTATGGTGACCTGGTCTGCAACGAGTTGCATCACTGAGAATACATTCCGAACTTATTCATGTTGCTTGCAGAACAGACATCTTTTGTAAAATACATTACACATTTTAAGTGTAAATGTAATTAAATCAAGTTAATATACCACTTATATATTAAATTCAACTGTTTTGTTTTCATAATATTAAATATTAATATTTCATTTTAAAAATATTATTTTGTTTGACATAAGAATAGCCTCCATCGTATTAAAAATACTTATTATAATAAATTCACGAGTTATAAAAATGGACAAACATTTTCAGTCATATAAAACACAGACTACAGTTTCACTGTAGGCTCAATGTCATGACCTCTTTTTATGAGTGTCGGTCTAAAATGACCGCCTAACAACGGTGAAATCGCTGAAATATTTTTTGTGATGATCTATCAAATTGTTCAGCTTTTGCTTAACTAAATTAATGCCACGGTCTAGATGACTACTAACATTTTATTAAGACATATTCAAAAGAATTTATAGTTAAATAAAGAAATATATAAGTAACCTACAAAAATATATTTTACGTTCTCTATATTTTTTGCAATTGCGATTTGTTTATATTTTAAAGTAAAAGATTTAAATACGATCTTATGCTGGGAATATTATTATATTATTTGTTTTAAGAAAGCGTAATAGACACAAATTGAAGGTTTAATACTAAAACATATAAACAAAGGTGCTTTTAATCATTTACATAAATATCACTATAATAAACCTTTCATACAAAATCTAATATACATATGCGTAGCAACATTAACACAATGCATTTTTCACTTCGCGTGGAAAAGTGCGAGAAACTTCGAAAGGCGGTCGTGAAAGTCACTCATGCGCAGCGGAAGAGGTCGACTATGTAGGGTGACCATGTGTGACGTCGAGTATCTGGGAACTGTGGTTTTACAAATACCCATATCCATGCATGAGAATAAACAGAAGTAATATAACTTGCTAGAACGCTAGACATTTGTTTGCTTAGATTTTCGTATATTGAGTATAGTAGTTGAACGGAAAATATATATCCTCTGTATAAAATATTTACAACATAAAACTGGATGCCCAATCAACTTGATTTCACATTGTAACTACAATCTTGTAGTTACAATGTGAAGTCAATGATGTCATGTGATCTATAGATATAGAACACAAAATATTTTCCGTCTGAGAATCGAACCGACTACCTTTGCCTCAGCAATAGGGCTACTACTAACCACTAGACCATGAGGCTGTCAAAATTAATTATACATATGGTATTAAAACTAGTGATAGTATGGAAGTATAAAATTGCAATCACGAAATAAATATAACAATTCCCTCTCCAGGGCCGTTCAATTAATATAATATGCATATTTCACTCTATTGGAATAATATACTATGATACTTTGGTCTGTGTTGCCAAAGTATGATGCACTGGTTTGAAATGCATATAACCATGTATGTGTTAATGAAAAAAATGTTTATATACATTAGGTGAATACTTAATGCTTTTTATTTTTGGACGACTTTCGGAATAACTACGATTAAATACATAGATGTGCTCTTTGGACCACTTCCGGATTATAATTATAATAAGACTATATATGGTGTGTTCTCGTACCATTTGCGAAATAACTACATAAAATGTTTTAAAATGAATACATTTATGTATTGTTGATATTACTTTGTTTATAAAATGCAAGCGAACAGCTGCTGCGAATTAATTGTAACGTGTTTTATCAAATATATATATTCGTGCGTTACTGATATGACATATATTTTTGCTTGCTTTCTTTATCTTTTATGTTAATATTGATAATATAAAATGTGTTTTGTGTGCTGTGCAATTTTTGATACTAAGGCAAAATAAACAGAAAACTGATATGCGAATTTGCTTTGCCATTTTCAGCTCGCTGCGAAAACTCAAACAGTTTGGGGCTAATTATTTCAAATATGGTGGCTATGCTATTTGATGTGTTAAATTTTATTAGTGAATATTTATTCCAAATTGATTGATATAATATACTTAAGTTACTAAATATATATATGGTTAAGCTTGCTAGCGATTTTTTTTTATTATTTTTTTATGATCATTCGATTGAATATATATTGTGGTGAATATATTAATGTATTAAAAATACATATTAACTATTATATAAATGTTTAAAAGAAAACAATGTATAGAAAGGAAAAATAATAGCCAACTCTTAATATTTTTATATGCTTGAAGGTGACACTTTATTATAACATTAAAAATAGAAATAAAATTTTAATGACAATGAAACACTTTATCGCTTTATAATACTGATATCTAATTCGAGATTTTGATAATAAAATTTTCTTATCAAAACTAAATTGTTATACATTTATTTGAAAAATGATGGTTGTAGCTTTAAAGTAATTATTCATTGTATCCTTAAGAAATAAGTTCAAGGAACGCGTATAGTACGTAAAGTTATTTAAAAAAAATAGTGCCATAATATTATATAGAATAATACCTCCTTTTCATATATCCAATAGGTTCAGCTGAAAAAAAATCACAAACATACAAAGCATGTAACTAGCAAACTATATTTGTAGTTAATAGTACTTGTAAAGATTAAATGTCGGTTTGTAACATACATATACATATAGACTTTTGATAAATTCTCATGAAACTAATAACACCCATAATGTATCATAACCATTCATATCGACTCTAAAGAATCAATTTATATTTCAAACTTTTAAATTGTTTTTTTAAAACAAACTCATCTATGGAAGTATTATTTGAAAGCAATCTTGTGATAGCACTTATCAATGGCGTAATTCGTTCGTGTATCGATTATGAGTTTAATCTTCACAACTCTTGCAAGATCACGCTTCATCGTGAGGCTCATTCGATTATATACCTTAGTTGAAACGAAATAACGACTAAGGGACTAAGGAGCCTCAGTTTGATACCGTCCAAATACACCGTTACGTTTAGAGAGGCATTGTGCCCAGTACCCACTGCCCTGTACCTTCGTGCTCTAGCCTTGACTAAGAGCGTTGACCTTTGCAGTTCAACGTGGGATCACCGAATTATTGTGGGCGCTATTGTCCAGTCGGATTATGTACGATCATATTAAAGAATAAAACAGGTTTAGTCCTTCATTGTTACATCTAGACGCTGACTTTAAGTGATTTCATATTTGAGAAACATCTTTAATATATTTGAATTATAAGTAGGTATAATGTATTCAAATAAATGACGTTAATTTCTGTTATATTTTTGTTAAATATGTTATATCTAACATAAGATGATTGCTACATACTGTGAACAATAAACTTGAAAACTTGTTCTTTATGTAAAGTTATTTATATCATATAAAGTTATATTAATTCAAGATTCCACTATAGAAAAATCATAATATATTCAGAACAGTATTTGATTGATATAAAAAAATATAATTCATTTTTATAAATGTCGTGCTTCGAGCATTGCACTAAAGTGTAGGACAGACTGTGATCTTTAAAAGTATATGTGCCAATAACCTCGTTGGGTTTCAGCTTATAAAACATACAGACAGCTGTTGTGTATTATATATTACCAGTACATTGTCGAAACAGTATGCTACTTAGTTGACTCAAGAGTTTCTCCATATTTCGTCTCTGACTCAGTGTGACGACGAAATCCCTTTATATTCCATCACAGTTACATATACTTGTATAGAACAGAAATAGAAAAGAATAAAAGGTACACAATTCAAAATAGAACATGTTTAAAGTAACGAAAAGTATAGAGATATCTCAATAGCCAAATGGCTAGCGTTCGTTGTTGATTCTATTTAAATGTATGGATTTAAGGACCATGCAGCGTTATCTTACGTCAAAACCATACATTTATCATTCTACTCGACCAGCATCAATGCCATTTGTCTAGGCCCTGTATACCTCAAGACACATCTGTAGGACGGCGTGTTATAAACAAACTGTCGTAACGTACAGCTGACAAACATCAACTTTAAATGTTTGGTTTTCAATCCAACCTCCTAGACGGTAAACCGACAAATCTCATATACTTCTCGATATAAACCAGTAAAGCATTTTTTTCTGAAAGTTTTCAAATGTATTTGATAGCCTTAAACCTACAAACAAAAAGTGAAAAATTCTGATTTTTATATCCTATCCTTGCCTTACTTGAGCATAAATTTATAAAAATATTATTTTATTAGACATGTTTATTTTAAAACATTCTATCCCGTTGTTTTTTAGACTGTGCGTTATTTCAAAATTGTCAAAGTCACATCTTTATTTACGATGGTGTCATACAAAAATAACAACAAAACTCCCGAATGAACAGGAAAACTATTTTTTATTTTTTCATACGAACCTTGTAACAACTACAATTACGAATATAACCAAAAAAACACAAATATACGAATAAGCATTTGATCTGTCCCCAAATGATAATATTTCGTACACGCGACAATTTGTTTAACATTATGGAACCGTTTATAAAACTCATATATTTCACAATTTAAAAACGCTTTGCAGCTACGCATTATTGCATTTACCTCTATTCTATTTGATTATTCAACATTGGTTTTTAAACATTGCAGACATGTTACGAAATGGAGCGGTACCTCCGAGAGGAGCCTCGCGGGAAGCGCAGAGATCCACCTCAAGAGGAGGAATGGGCGAGGTCATCGACCTGCTCACCACCATCACCCCTGTCACCACAATCTCCCAGGGTAGTCACAGTCACAACGGCAGCAGTGAAAAGTGAACCACCGAGCGATTCCGATGACGCAAGAGGTAATAGAATAAGCTTTATTAAAATTTTAACAACATTGCGATGAATTGTATGTCTATGTATACATTAAAAATGGAGTCAGTAGTGAGTCAGTGAAATATATTCATCTGTCATAATTGGGCACTGAATTCAGTTTATTAAAAAAAATACCACAACTCTTATACAGAACAAGAGTACTTATACAAGATACCATTGATCTTGTCATTCCTTCATGTCGATGATGTGTGCTGAGATTGTTTGGTTTGTTCTATTTTAAACATATAATGAATAACTTAATAATATAAAACCGTACTTTCAAACCATTATTGCACTCATAATATTTTTATGAAATGCTTGTAATAGTTAACGAAAGAATAAAAGAAAACGTTCAATGATCAAGAATTACAGGTATAAGAAAAACCTGCTATCAAACAAAAATCGGAGGCGTCCATAGATCAGGGTACAGTGTGCTTTACACAGGAATTTAAATGTAAATGCTTGTTTAGGGACCAAAATCAATGAGCCACATCGCTGCCGATGTGGGGTTAGTCAACTCGGCCATCATGGCCCCTCTTGTCAGCGTAATGCTGCCCGAATATCCCGCCATGGCACTATAAACCACGTCAGGCGAAATTTGGTCACTGTAACCGTACCACCGGTTCCAGCGGTCCAACCACGTGAAGATGTGAAACGCCCAGAGGGAATCACTATCATTCCAGCGAAGAAAGGTAGGTCACTAGTGTGGCCACTTCATTTTGGATCTTGCATCTCGCTCGGGCACGCAGCATCCGCCGTTCAGCAAGCGGTGCAAATAATATGGTATTAAACATATTTTGCACCGTTTGGTAAAAACAACTGTGACATTTACATGGCCCGAAAAAGCAAGTTCTATTAAGAGGAATTTAGCTTTTGGGCGACGCGCAAAGCTTTCGGTGTTTTCAGTTTAGTAGTTTTAGTTTGAAATGTTATTAAGGATATGTTTTAATTTACATTTATCGTAAAGTTTATTTTTCTGTATTAATTTAAAAAAATATGTTGTTTTAATGAAAAGTTAATTCAAAACAATTTAAGATTTACTGTAACTTTTGAATGAGAACAACATATTTAAAATTCACTGTCATTTCTATATTTAAATTTATTGCATAAAAATTTCTAAAAAAATATATATATATAAAAATAAATCCTTGCCAAGTCCTAATTTATTTTATTTTTTCCTCCTTATTACGAATCAGCGTACTCAGTATGTTTTATCTACCAAACAAACATACATACAAAAATACGTATGAATACGTTTACAATTCGTTATAATTATCTTCTGCAGCATCAAATATCCATTAATTAAAAGTGTCACAAAATTCGATATATTCATAATTAAATTACTGCATACAATTTATATTATAATATATTAATATACCTCACTTTAATATAGATTTTTTAAAATATACTTTTCGTACATAGGATGTTTCAGTTCGAAATGATTAAATTGTGAAAAAAATTTGAGAAAATATATTTCTTTTTGGTTTTCCTGTTTTTATTTTTGTTTTTTATACTATGAGGGTACCAGCACATTGAATAAACATAGTTTTTAAAGGGTGGAACTAGCCAACAAAATTATTTTAAATATGTTATTTACATTCCCAGCTCCAAACTATATAAGGGGATGAAGTGAAAATAAATTGAATGACTACAAGTAAATAATCACATTAATTGTATAAAATCTAGCCTTTGATCAACAAGTAATCAACACAAATCTTCTAAAACAAATACGAAATTAGAAATGTCGAATTAAGTCTCAGTCTATTTCAATTTAATATTATTATATGGCATTAAATAATAAGCGTCGCTGAGACATTAGAAACTCTGACATACACACTTACGATCCAAAATAACGTTAATAGTTTAAAATTATATTTGTCTAACTTGATTATTATTCTTGTTTATTTACTCAGATCCTTGAAATTATAATAATTACATAAATAAATACATTGACATGTAATTTAATATTTTTATTGTTTTTAAACCATTTCTTATATCAAATGAATATTAGCAATTACTCCTAAACTAAATAGGTACATGTGTTTAACAAATTTAAACTTAACCACATTGACATTTCAATACAATCATTACGTATTTTCGAATGTTGTAGTTATTTTAGTCTGATTAGAATTGTTTTTCCTCAGGACAAACATTGAAATAATTGTTTATTTTGTTATTATGTTAATGTAGAACAAATCTATTCAAAATGATAAGAAAACAATCATCCTCTTTGTTGCATTGTCTTTTTATTTTTAATAATTAGGTATAGGTTTGGTGTGTGTGCATATTTACTGTGTCGATCTATATTTTATGTTACAATATATTTTAATAGATTAATATATAGTTTTATTCTGTAGAAAAATAATTAGATTTACATTTTATTCTATCAGTTTTGTTTGTACTTGTCTAACTGATATTATTTTATCCACAAGAGTATTTCGCAAATATATTTATTAAGTGAATGTGTCATGTGATATAAAGAGAAATAATTATCTCTCAGGTATATACTTAATTTTAACACATCTTTTATCGATTATATATAACACGGAAAGCACATCACAACATCTAAAATGATACCCACGTACTTCCAGACGAGCCGAGTCCACCAGTCAGGCGTCACGTGCCCCGGCATCATGCGCACACGCACGCCCCTGACCCCCGCCGCCGTGTACACCGCTGCGAATTTCCAGCCTGCGATAAAGTCTACACTAAGAGTTCGCATCTCAAAGCTCATAAACGGACGCATACTGGTAAGAGTCTAGAATATGTAAATATATACTATAGTGAGATAAAACCAATCTATTTGTTTCGTTAATACTTAAAGCTACAATATGTCAATAATTTTGTCAAAGATCTAACTAATCTAATAAACCACAGCATCTTTCATGATACGTACTTGTTAGAAGTTTCTAAAACACAATCAGACATATCATATCGTATATTTATTGGAAGTTTTTTTTAAATTGATATACTTAGTCTGGCCATAAATACTGTTACACTTTAAAAAAAAATATTACATTTGAATTTCGAATCTGTCATTTTTATACGATTGTTCATTGTGTTTTCTCATTTTGGCGCCAACACATTGTACAATATTTTGCGATATTAAAATGGAGTGGGGTGATAAAGAGAACCGAATCGCTGTGATTGCATTACATAAAGTAGGTATGGAGCTAAATACAATTTTTAAAACTCTCCATACACTTATTAGTAAAATGTTTGTGTACCGGGCTATTAATAGGTACAATAAGACTTCCTCTGTTTGTGACAGAAAAAGATCTGGCCGTCCACGTAGTGTTCGTACGAAAAAGTTGGTCAAAGCAGTAAGGGAAAGAATTCGAAGAAATCCTGTCCGAAAGCAAAAGATTTTATCTCGGGAAATGAAGATAGCTCCTAGAACCATGTCGCGTTTTTTAAAAGATGACTTAGGACTTGCAGCCTATAAGCGACGCACAAGTCATTTCTTAACTGATAATTTAAAGAAGAATAGGGTAGTAAAATTGAAACAACTACTGGAGCGGTAAGCAAAGGGAGGTCACAGAAAAATTTTGTTTACGGATGAGAATTTTTTTACAATTGAGCAACATTTTAACAAACAAAATGTTTTATGCCCAAAGCTCTAAGGAAGCTTCCCAATTAGTCGACAGAGTGCAACGTGGACATTATTCAGTGACGATTTGGTGGGGTGTTAGCTATGAAAGAGTGACAGCCATATTTTTGTGAAAAAGGTATCAAAACATCAGCACAAGTATATATATGTTCAATAACCAAGTATGGTCCTTCCAGCAAGACTCGGTTCGCTTCCAACCAAGACTGCAGTCTTTCGTAAGTCTGCAGTCTGCAGAACGTTTCGGATTTCATCAGAGCTGAAGACTGGCCGTCGTCTAGTCCCATTATGATTTATGGTCAATTTTAGAGTCCCTAAAGGAAAAGTGGAGTCCCTAAAACAATCTATACGATTGGTAGTAAAGAATTTTCCCATTGAAAGACTGCGTGCTTCTATTGATGACTGACCTCAACGTTTAAAGGACTGTATTGCAGCCAATAGAGACCACTTCGAAAAAACTTATATATTTTTAATTGTTTTATATGTACTAAACTAACATACTGTAAAGGTAATAAATGTTATTTGCAGTTATTTTATTTTTAAGTGTAACAGTATTTATGGCCAGACTAGGTACACTATACTATAATTTCATTTTCACAAAGACATCGTCCCTTGAACAAAGGATGTGGCTACACACACGCCCGGACCATTAGTTCAGAACTAGTAATCGAACCCTTGAAGAAGACCCCCATATACACGGACTTATAAAGTCTTATAATACTTTATAAGAGAATGATTCTCGCCATACCACTACGTATATCGTTTATGGAACTCCCCGATATAGCTCTCATATCGCAGGACTTTATTAAACGGATGTAATATGTAGGTACTTCAGTTAATATACATAGATATTTTTAAGTTATGTGTTATTCTAATGTTTTAACTATATTATAGTGAAGATTCATTTGAACCTTTTGCACGAAGGAGTAACAAACGTAAATCCATCCATCCTCTCAAATTTTTGAGATAAAATAGCAAATTGGAAGTACTTTCTACAAAAATAAGGCAAATTCTTTCTCTTGTTGGTTGAAACAGTAGTTTTGAACTATTATTTCGTATGTGCGACGTCCTTTTGTAGTACACATGGACAGAGTTCCAGGTGATAAATAATTATAATCCTGCGGACGACAGTAAAAAAAAAAAATAATCTTAAAAATACTTAATTTAATGAATGTTTTAGAGATAATTGAAAATGTTATAATAAAAATATCTATAATATATTGCTTGCTGTTTCTAAAATATATTTATTATTAAGTGCAATATGTGAACGTTTTGTTCAAAATATATAAAACCTATTTCAGGAGAGAAACCCTACAAGTGTTCATGGGAGGGCTGTGAATGGCGGTTCGCTCGCTCCGACGAGTTGACCCGACACTACCGCAAGCACACCGGCGCGAAACCATTTCGCTGCCGTCACTGTGAGCGTTGCTTCTCACGCTCCGACCATCTCGCACTTCACGCAAAGCGACACGCGTAGCTGATGGGCCCCCCACCCCCACCTAAGAAATGTAACAGTAATCGGGGCAAGCGCACCGATAAACTGTTTTAAACGCAAAAGTGCACTAAACGCCTCTCGTACAGTGCACGGCGCGCCTCTTATTTAATATATTTGGTTACGTTTTAAATTTTTGTGTAACCTTACGGAATTGAGCGTTGTGATTGCGCGTTTAGCGTTTGTTTCGCTTAGTGCTATCATGTTTGAACGGCGCGCTCGGGGGCGGGTGTCGCAAAGCGTTGCAAGCCAAAGAAATTTCGCTACGAACGTAGCCGAGTCAACACTCATTGCACCTAATGCTTTAAAGATATTTTTATTCATTAATTATTCATTAAAAGATGATAAACATCAAAAATCTCTTTTCGGTTTGTATCGTTGTGGTTCTTTGTTTTGCAATAAGAGAACGATTTATATTTGCCGTTGTTTATTATGTAAAAGATTTCTAAGCTTGTGTACAGAGAGGTTTTTTTATGTTGGTCGGTCGCATAGCGGCTGGTCGATAGTTGTGCCATCGTTTCGCGGGGAGAGCCGGCGGGAAAAGGTGCGGGACGAGATCCACTCAGAGCTCAACTCTCGCGCATCTTTCCGTCAACCTGCATATTAAACATGTGACATATTATTTATTTGCGGGATGTTCGGCAGATATTCCCACCGACGCCCAGCACACCCTTTTGTTAGTTAGGCTTAGTTGGATGTGCGTCGCGCGTTACCTGATGTTAAGTCGACCTCTTGGATCAGTCGCTGCGAATATTGTTATAAAACGTTCATAGTGCAATTGTTATACCACTGTCAATTGTTGAAAGTTGAATAACGTAATTATTGTTTTTATGTCACAAAGTTATTTATTAGTTCATAAGCGACTATTCCAAGAATTCGACTCGTGTTTATTTTTAAAATAATCATACATTGCGTTATCTTAACTATATTTATTTAAGCTTTCTCTTTACTCTCTCATTCCGTTGGTGTAAGCTAAACTATGCAGAGCATACGGTAGCGCTCTTGGTGCCGTAATTATATAATTTGTCTGTTTGTCTGCGTAATTGGGTTTATACTGTTATATTATGTAACGCCCTTACACACGTAGTTTAGAATTTATATTAAATTTACATATTACTAGGTAAATTATAACATACTTATTCCGATCAGCGATATTACTAAGTGTGTAGAGGTGTCACAATAAATTATAAGCAAGTTGATTCTAAATCACAGTCGCTATTTATAAGTTTTATTTATTTCTATTTTGAAGGCGCTTGGTGCAGCCTGGTTGGTATTGTGACTTTGGGATCTAGTTGACTCGATATTATTAAACTAGTACTATTGATTCGCTTATAGACAAAGGTCTGCTTCTGTGCAATGGTGTTATGTCTGTAAGTAATGCAATTTAGTTAATAATATATCCTAAATTTATGGCTTTGTTGCGTTCAGTTAGGTCGATATTGTATCTTACATAACTGACTTAAGATTTCGGATCTCACAGTCACAACATATCATATGATATGAATAGCTAAATATAAATGAAGATTTTCTTCGAGTTATATATATTGATATAGTTAGTAACCCACGTTAAAAGATATTCAAATAAATGTTGTAAATAAAGTTATAATTTTCAATTAAAAACTATTTAAAAACATTTACGAATACGGGAATTTGTAATTTGTCTATGGTTGTTATACTTACGTATTTCAATAGAAAATAAGGTTTTTCTCATATTATTCTTAAATTATAATACAGCTTCAATAATATATTTGTTTTATACAAATATCGAAAGGGTTGTGCTGCTACGCACATTATTGTATAAAATTTGTTTGATTTATACGACTCGAATAAATAAAATAGACTACGATTAATCAATATCTACTCTAAACTGAATGATAATTTATAAAGCTTTTTAAATTTGGAACAGTATCACTATTTCATCTGTGTAGGAAATTTATTAATACCTCCATTTATTTCATATTGGCAGGCAGTTACACCCACAAGTATACAAACAATAAACAAACTTAAATCAATATGTAATTAGCTACAGTTGGAATTTTCTAATAGGCTGAATTCTTCAGTAGATATTAAATAAAATCAATTCTGGACAATATTCAACATACAATCTTATTGTTCTAGTAACATAAAAAACTACTTTTTTATATTACATTGTTACCGATTCCTGTTTGTATTTATTATAAAATGTAAAACTGTTGAATCGTTAAATCTATCAATTACAGAATTTGTTAATAAGGCATGGTATACAATGCTATGCTGTTTTTTATTTAACACTTAACTTTATACTCATTCGGATTTTTACTTCACGTTGTTTGTCTTTCAAAGGTTACTTTGTTCCAATTTTGACATAATTTATCTTAAAACATATATTTTTTAACATATTCTCTTGATTTTGACAGCTGTAAAAAAACTAGTTCACAAACCATATTTTTTAGATAATTCCTACTGTAGTAATTAATTTTAAACATTTTTGACTTACAAAATAAAGTAATTGCTAATAATAAATTAAAAAACTACATCAAGTTAAAATTAGTTGATATATGTTGGTATCGAAAATTATTATAAATGTTTTATTGTGTATATTCTATTAAAATTGTTCGCGAATAGCTATTCGAAATTGTAAATGTCTATAATTTTTTAATTTATACTTTATTTCCAAAAGAATTTTAATTTTAAATTTGTGAGGTTTAAGAATATTCATAATATGATGCTTAATTTATCACAGCTTTTTCCAAATTCCTGTATATTCTGGCTGTGGTAGTTGATACAACGTCGAGGAAGATCTTTTTAATCATAAATCCATACCACCGGCATTCTTTTTGGGATGCGCTTTATATATTTTAGTAAACAATAAGTACAACGACTGCAAACAAATTAACTGCCATACTTATATCCATCTAGTGAATAATGATGCACAGGTTGTCTAAAACCTTTCACATTGGGTTGATCTGTGTCTTAACATTTATATTCCTAAAGATATTATCCCGGGGGCCAATGATGTAGTCTTCCCGAATTTAAAAATGTGATTTTTTTACATCAACAATCTCAGGGGTCTATTTGTATAACATTTTTTTAAATCTAATGGCTTTATTAAAACATGGAAATTGCTTTATATATATACATTATATTGCCAAAAGCACAATGTTTAGAGGATTTTATAGTATTCTTTAAGAATCTTTCGTTAACTGATCATAATATAAGTAACTGATAATTCACAAGATATAATTCTTGCTATCCACAAATACAAACCTCGACAATGGTAAAAATATTATTTCATTACCTGGCTACTTAATGATATTATAAGTAGCTTCTACACAACTTTAAGAACTGCAATGTATGTATTTATATTAGCATTTATTTGAATAATATAATATTCCCCTTTTAAGGACATTTTCTATACTTCATGAAATATGCCAAATTTGTAAAGAATTTCTACTTCTCTTCTCATATTCAGCATGTTAAAGTGTTGCTAGGCTTTAGAAAATTGTATTTTTATATTAATTTCAATGGCCCATGCCATTTATTTATATAACATTTGTAAGTAACTCCTAGAATAGAGAACACATCACTTGACATAATATTTATATAATCACTCTCCAAACTTTGAATCACTATATTAAGGTATCAAAAAACGAATTTATATTATAAAGATATATAACAGCATATATTAACAGCATCTCCTTAGCGCTTTAAGTTTATTTAGTATTTTATTTATATTTTTTTTATTATTAAATATTAATCTTTTGGATATTTTTAAATATATTAAAGTCTAGATCAATGTGTGGATGTTTAAAATCGTAGTTGTCTAAGATGTATTTAAAATGTGATTCATAAGTTTATTCAGTCCTTGTGGCAAATATATTGTTAAATGTAATGTGTCATAGTAATAATATAGGTGTGTGTGTACATGCATGGAGTCATGCATGTGTGCTTGCAGCAAGTTTTAGATGTGACTAGATATAAAATAAATAATAATAAATATTATTCACGAAGCTGAAACCTGCATATTAGTAGAGTAGAAAAATATACTGTGTGTAAAATATAACGTTAAATGTGACATCTAATTTTAATATACACGTATTATAGACAATTATTAAGGGATGCGGCTGTGTATTTTTGAATCAACCTGTAGATAGGTTATTCAATGTATATACGAACCCATTGGTCAGTAGAAGTACCAACGCAAGCGCGCCAATTATGTCATCTGTTTAGAAAAAAGTTTTAAACGTATGGATATTTACCATATAAATACTCTCCGGCGACAATGTTAAAAAATAGTATAGAAACCAAATTAAATTCAATTTCCTATTGATATGAACTTGCAAAAGATGACAAAAATATATGTCTAAACTAAATTACCATACTAATTTTTTATCAAGAACATTAGCAATACATTTTTTAATCTGTGAAAAAACATATTACATTCCAGTGCTTCTCAAACCAGTGGGTTTGTGCTTATTAACTGTTCAAAATTAGTGTATATTAATAAGTTAATATCAACTGACAGAACTGTCAAAATTAACTTAGTAAGAAAATTTACAGTACTTGTACTTCCTTGATGTTATCTTAGTCAAACATGTTGTTTTATTTACCACCTATCTTAGAATTTAATGTGCTAAAAATAACATGTAATATCTTTAAGGCAGTTCTGTTTGTTTCTTAGTATTCGCAATCAAGTGTAAAGTAATAATCTACATGAATAAGTGAAATGAAAACTGACTGGACTGTAACAACAAGTAAAAAAATATATTAAGAGAATTATGTTTTCCTTGTGGCAACAATACGCAACAACAAATAACTAAGAGAATATTGTTTTTACTGTGGCAACAATACACAACAAAATGACATGCAATATTTGACTAACTTGTGTACCAAACAAAGGTTCCTTGGAATCCATTGTTGTTAAAACAAAAAAATATAAAATGTTAATAGTTTACCAGTAATCCTAAAACTTATACGATCAAAATTAGTATTTATTGTAGTATTTAAAATCACGACTATCAATATTCTCTTCAATAAGCCGTATTGTACATACCTACCTAAATTACTTTAACATAGATATGTCTAATCAGTAATCATTTATTTACATTTAAAATAATTCCTACATATAAAGTGAGTATTACTGTTTGTTTTTTTTTTCTGATATGATCGTGTATTACTTGTGACGCCCAAGGATGGGACGAGTTGTGTAGGTTGCATTTTATATTAATACATTTTTCTTATATGTGAATGTTGATGTTTTTTTTCATTAAATTCTCTCATTTGAAAGCAGAATAGTTGACCAGTTTACAGATATTCTAATTGCTTAATTCTATACTCTTACAATATAACTGAAAAGATTTGTATCATATATGTATTTTATACCTACAAATATGAATTTATATATGATTGAAGAAGGTTATAGGCTATTAGTTAGATACTGTAAACCTTGCAATCATTATAACTACTTAATATGTCTTTCTAGGACGATATTAAAAGCACTTATGACTGACGACCTCAAAATCGATAAAATAGGAAAACATGTAGACAACAATCAGGTGACAGTTAATAATTAACGGTACTTCCTAATAAATAGAAAAACAATGTTTATCAAATGTATGTCTTTAATGTAATATGTCTTTATTTTATCAAATTAATGATTAATTCCTATATGTATTATTAAAAGTTAGACAATTTAAATATAGAATTGATTTGTGGAACCAGGTAAATGATGTAAAATTCAGTTTGTCAAGTTACACAATTATCTATGAAAACAATATGGGGAAAAAGAAAAGACAAAAGAAGTCGCGAGCTTCATTATGTATGGTAATATGAAAACATGGCTTAAGAAATGTAATAATATTTAACTGATACAATTTAAATTCACTGTCTTTGGTAGTTATATCCGATAATGGATTTATACTCCTTTTCCAACTAAAATCCAGTGAATATAATTACGCAGCATCGCTTTTTATTAACAATGCGTTAATAAAAAGTAATTATCTTTAATTCAGATTGAGGATATTATGTTTCGATTCAATATGTACAACTATGGGTATTTGTTTATTAACTTATTTTTATCCTGATCGAAGTATGAATACATCTTTTGTTAAAAAAATGTCTACATACCCTGTCGACCTTTAAATACTTTTAATTTAGAGCAAGGATAAATGCTATCGTGTAAGCACATATAGGGATATGTCATGTCTGGACATTTTACCCATTCGAATCGAACCCAAAATAGAGAAATTTTAAATTGAGATAATCATTTATTAGACAGATCACAGATTTTGTTTACAAAAACCATTTATCATTTTTAATTTCTCCATTACGTCTTTCATTGATAATTCTCATCTGTAAAATGCGATATTAGTATTCAATAGGAAGTTTTACCAAACAGACGTATCATAATATATGTATAAGGAATTCATAATTTCAGACATACAGATGATGAATTGAATTAATTTCCAACACAATTATTTCATCTAATTCTTTATAATACATTTTGCTGACATGACAACACCTATTGTTTGTTTTTTTTTTTTGCTTTTAATCTAAAACTAAATACCTTTCACATAAATTGTAAACATTACATTTTTTTTTCAAAATGTAAACGTAAAATATAGATCTTTAGTCTAGGCCTCAGAAATTTATATATATTTTGTTATATTTTCACAACAACACACAACAAAACGAGCAATTCAACATTTTCTGATGTTTTAATTAATTATTAATTAATCGTGTGAATAAAACACATCTTTAATAAATATAGATATAGCCGTATATTATATAAAATATTGAAAAGTTTTGGTAATATTATAGGTATATATTTGCGGTTCGTAATCGCTTGCAAGTTGAAATTAAACATTCTTTTATTTAGAGACCGATGAGCGAACTCATATTTCATAGTAAAAAATGGAAGACATCTCCAAACATAAAACTAACCATTCCTGGGGATGTCCCTCGTGGAATATGAAACATACACTGCACTATAAGTAATCACAGATAATGTGTAAGTATCAAAGTTCCACATTTTTATAAGTATTAGCTATTATAATTATCTCAAATCATAATAGATACTTAATATTTTGACACGGAATACAAGCGGTGGAGTGGGAACGGGTTTGCGCATGGCTCAAAAAAAGGAGAATGAATTGTCTACAAATTCTTGCCGAAAGGAGTGAGATAGCCAATGACGGAATAGCGGCGACGCAATGACCCCATTCTACTGTCGACACACCTCAAGCGATCGCTTCACCTTATTCACCAAACCAAACTTTGTCGATAAGTTTCCGGTCATGTACAGAATACAGGACTCCTAGTACGAGTTTTCATAGTACGAAACGTTGATAGTTTTCGAGCAGTCACAAAACGAAATCTTAGTTGTGATTGCTTGTTATTTGTAACGTAAGCATATGTGTTGTTCGTAAACCAATCGTTGTCATTTGCCTATATTTACGGATAAATTCCTAAATTAAAGGTATAATTTTAAGATCTTTGTACCTAGCTAGTTTGAAGCTTTCGTTAGTGTTCTGCCAGATATGTTTCAAGTAATTCGCATTTTTGGTAGGGTGTATGTTACTCAAAAACCCATCCACCAATCAAGTAGCGCCCCAGATGCTAAGACCCAAAAAGAAGTCGTCTATTTTCCGCCGAAAGAGGACGACGAGAACACTGCCGTGTATACTGTCTTTTTCTTCCAATCACTGTTATGAGAGACGAATTAGTAATAAGGTCGTAATTTCTCTTTTCCTCTACTCTCCTCCAATTTACTCGTAAGAAGGAGTTTGTCTTCTTGGTGATGACTTGTCCCCTGAATGCCACTACTTGATGAATGCTCTACCAGCCATAAACCGGACGTGAACCGTCACAGGTTCCTTAGGGGAACCCGAACTTATAGACTGTCCCCAAAGACCACCGTCCCGTATCAGTTCCCACTGGACGAGTATGAGGCAAAACGTCCTGCTGGCAACGCCTTACATCCGGTTTAAAGTAGCAGTGCCCGGAACCCCTTCACTCTCATCTGCTTCTCAAAAGAAGTTGACTACTTACCTTAACTTAATCAATTGTTTGCTCACAGCCCTAGTATCAATCTAACTGGTCCATTAGGCTCGAACACTTCAATTAACTAACTTCAAAAAAGAAGAGGAACTCATTGACCCGAAGGGTAAACCCTTAGTATGTAAACAGGTACAAAAAAAACCAGGTTACAATGAAGTAAATTATTAGAATACTTTTTGAAATTAAAAGTGCAAAAAAGTATTTTTAGAAAAAAAAACAAAAAACTCAAGTTAAGTCATTTGTCAAATTAATACATTTTGTATTAGATTAATTATCTTTCGCTTATCGCTTCTATGCTGAAGATATCATGGCTTTTGAAAAACCACCAGTGGTTCTTGATAATGGCAGTTACTATGTTAAAGCCGGCTTTGCCTGCGACAATCATCCTGTTGCTATGTTCAGAACACTTGTTGGAAGACCGAATTATTTGCACGGCAGCTATGGACGAGAATACTATGACGTATTTATTGGAGATGACGCAGTGGAGAAGATTGAAGATTTGGAACCAAGTCACCCCGTAGTAAAAGGGGAGATTGTACATTGGGATAACATGGAAAGAATTTGGCATCACGTATTTTATAGAGAATTAAAAGCAGCACCTGAAGACCGAGCTGTAATTTTAGCTTGTGGCCCAACGGCAGATATAAAAGAAAAGTAAGAACAACGCATGAACAGGATATTATTTATAAATTTTATTCGGTATTATTTTTTACCAGTATTTAAGATAATTTAAATTATAATAGAACTTGTTTGATGTTTCGTTTAACAAGAAAAAACACGGAGTATGTTTCATTTATTTATATATTTATTAAGAAACTGAGATAATTCAAATCTTACTTTCAGAATTAAATGCTGTGAAATATTTTTTGAAACCCTTAACTCTCCAGCATTGTGTGTTCAGCCTCAATGTGCTTTGGCTATGTATGGCTCTGGAACTACCACTGGAATTTGTGTAGATATGGGGCATGATACCACCGACATTATACCCGTTTTTGAGGGTGGGATGATGAAATATGCTCAAATAAACACAACATTGGCAGGAGCTGAAATTGATAACTATATTAATAACTGTTTTTGCGAGCGTAATCTTACCCAGACAATAAATACTTGTGACATTGATTGTATAAAAAAAAAATATTTATATATAACAAAGAACTGCGCTGTAACAAGAAATGAATATATGCGGAAATATAAATTGCCAGATGGTGAAGAAATCGGTGTCAGTGACGAGGCATTTAATGCATCGGAGCTATTTTTTCAGCCAGACCTAGTGAAGGGAGAAAAAACTGAATATATACCACTACACGAGGCTGTAATAACAGCTTCAATGAAATGCGACGATGAATTAAGAAAAGAATTATATGACGCTATCGTACCATGTGGAGGATTGTCTACTATACCAGGGCTTAATGAAAGATTGGAAATTGAGATAGCTAATAAAATTGATAATCCTATTTCCGTACTGTCTTCACCAGAATCATATGCTGTAGCGTGGCTAGGCGGAGCCACATTTGCAGGTCTTTCTGATGCCCAGAAAATGTGGGTGCAGAAAAAACAATTTGAAGATTACGGAGAAAAAATAGTGAGAAATAAGTTTTTATAATCTTCTTTTCACTTACAAATGGAATATTTGATAGTTCGTTCCAATACAGATTAAGATAATATATCACATACTATTTATTTATAAGAGTTCCGTTACATTTATTTTTACCCCTGCTGTAATCACGTTCCTCTGTCTATTTTTATGAAAGATATAGGTAACACTGCAGGCAAGCAAGTTCCATATGAAATTCAGATTTATTTTTTGTACTACAGTTAACCGATTGTCTGACTTCGTTTAATTTGTCGACCTAAAGGGGTCGTTATCATCACCACTGCCGCTGTCGCAAATAACAAGAATAACCTTAATATATTTAGTAAAATAATGTTCAATAAATAATAAATATTACACTAGACCTATTCGTGTTCATATACGCAGACTATAGTCAAAAGAACTACATCTCGTGCACGTAGATTGTTTCAGCGAGCAGTAGAACGTCTATATAGTTTTTTTCAATTCAACGATGGTGACGTAATTAATTTGATGACAATTGATAACCAAGTGTACGTCTTGTAAGTAATGTATAAATCCATATTTCCATTTCTGTTATTAATAGCACGTTTTCTTGTGTTAAATTAATAAACTTCTTAATTTCATTACAATTTTGTGCCCTAGTGGTTTATTGTCGAAATTGAGAAAGTTTTTCTGTGAAAATTTGTTCAATTGAATAGAATCGTATACTGTGATACTTAGACGATAAGCCAACACCACACTGAAATTATCAAATCAAATGAAGGCGTGAAGCTTTCGCCGCATCACCGCAGCTTTAGTCAGAAATGTTCAAGTAAAAAAAAAGTACAATCAGTGCGTAATTAATAATAGAAGCACATCAGAAGATTTTAAGATGCGGCTTAAATTACAAGAAACTTAAACTTAAAAAAACAAACATTCGCTATCAAATGCACGTAAAATTACAGGCCAGCCAGGGTTAAAACGAAAACGCACATATTCAATTTAATAATACTGGATTTAAATTAAAGTGTGCATCATTTGTACATTACTACAAATAATGTTGATTTGCAATTTCTTTTTTCTCATAGAAATACACACCTTCATTGTTGAATCATCAAACTGGATCCATATTCCATAGATAATGTGAGCACTTACATTATTCTTTGCTGTAACATAGTAAGTAGTAGTCTTTTGTCTTGTAAGTTAGATTATTTTCAAGAAGTGGCAAAATAAAATTACATCAAAACATCACTTTATATTGTGATTTTAGAATATATTAATATACATTAATTTTTTATCTAATACACATCTGTAAAAACATTTAGATATAACAAGATTACACAAATATAATTATAATTTACATTATAAATTCTATAAAATAATAATACAACTACTTTTTGTAATTGGGGATAGCCAATATCTTAATTCTATATATACAGTAGAACCTCGATAAGGTAAAGACCAAGGGAAACGTTAAATAATTTGAGTTATGGAGGTTTTTACTTACTAAGGGTTTAAGTTAAGGAGTTTTTATTGGTTTATATTTTTACTTACAGAGGTCCATTTATGAGCTTGGTTTAGGAATTATAGATATAGACGAGCTAGGTTAAATGCAAATGAAACTTCGAAATGTTATTATGTACATACGTACTTTATTTTAAGTTAAAAGGTACATTTATTGATGATTATTTTGTTCTACTTAAAAAAGTCGGTAATTTTTTTTTGTTTCAAACAATTCACACTTTCCACATCAATTTTATTTTCAATATAAAATAAAGAAGAGAAAATATCATCCTCTGAAGCCATTTGGTAAACACGTGTAAGCAATAACAATGGTCTACAGGGAACCTTTTTTGTTTGCAAATTTATTTAAAAAGACTCATTGATAGATGATTGAAGTTACAAAGGTCCTCGTCGTTACAACTTTGAGTTACTGAGGTGCGATGCCCAAATAATTCGTTTAAGTTGTAGAGGGTTCGTTTTTTAAGTAAAAGAGGTTTTGGGCTCCTAGGGGAAGGGAAAACAAAATTTTATGAATTTATAGAGGTTATTACGTTATCGAGGTTTAAGTTATCAAGGTTCTACTGTAATATAAAACTTAAAATATTGAGAACTTTATTGGAAGGCAAATTCGCTTATGCAAGTAACAAATTTGTATAAAATTGATAATAAATGAACAATTATGATTTAAAGCCTGTTTAACTTTTTTAATAATTAATTAGAGTTAATACAAAAATCATGTCATCAAATAATGAATGAGAATTATTGATACAATTTTATCACAATGGATACATTCCTTTGCTATAAAGCTGTATTCACTTCTTTGAATTCTTATACTCTTGAGAAACTCCTAACATAAATAGCAGTAACATTCCTAACATAGGTGTAAATAAAAAACTACTATTATATATTTAAATCTGCATTTATCAAATTTGTATCATCATTATTATTCCTCAAGTAAAAATTAAAATTAGATAGTACGAAATCTACTTATTAAATCTATTATAAGTTGATTTATTTATTTAATTACCCTATGACCCTTACACCATATTTTGATTACTATTATAATAATACACTGTTAATTAAACTGTTGACTTACAATATATATTGATTCTTGCTAGTTTTCATAGTATATTTCGTTTCTTCACCACAAAATGAAAATTTGTCTCATGTTTCCCAAAAATTGGCCTTCTTGACCCTGAAATATATTCAATGACCCAGTAACTAGTGTCAGTTGAGTATACTCTTCTTGTTTTTGGTAAAATATATATATAAATGTCATTGATACCATATATCTATATATAGAACCATATACACATGAGACAATAATTTTAATTTAATTGATATGCAGTAATAATTTACTTAATTAATACTTAAATAATATTGTTCAATTCCTAAATTAAACACAAAAATTTTCAATCACTACAATACTTTAAGGTATATGAATAAAATGACAAGTTATATATTGTAATTAATTTAATTGAAAAATAAATAGAAAATGATGTCTAAATTAAGTATAACCTTAAATATTGAGTATCTTCAAAAGGTGATCTATTAGCAGCATTCATGCTTCTCAGCCGTTCTGGCAATGACTATAACAATATAAAATGTGAAATCCCATAAACTAATATTTAATCTTCTTATAGTACTTTTTGTTCTTGTAATATGTGTATGGAAAATCAACAAGAATTACATTCATTCTTTGAGTATTATGGTTTTTAAGAAATCAAGTGCATATTCAATTGATTTGTAGAAATGTTTTTTTTTACCAATCTTCTGTGTGTGTGGAGACCATCATTCTGGGTTTTTGATGGTAGCAGCAAAACATAAATGTGATATTTGTATTAATAATACTTCTAAACAATTAGATACCTGAGGATTTGATAAAAAAATAAATTTATTTTTAATAAATTTGGTTTACTTGTTATGTGGGATTCATTGACACATTTATATTTAAACAAAATTATTATTTACTAAATATTTAACACATATAATTTTTATATGGTAAATATGATTGTAGTCACAATAGAGGCAGGTGTGCTGAACATCCCACTGTGGTGTTTCGACTTGAACCGATTTTAGACGAAGGTGACGAATCTGGAGAAATATGATTTATCCTCCGTATGATATATTTAAAAATATTTTTTGTTTTAGATTTTTGTTTAGATGATCTTTACTGTTTTCAAAATTCTGTAAGTTTCTCTTGGAGAAAATATAAGATTCTGAAAACATGTTTATTGCTATAATGTTTTGAAATTACCACGACCGATTTTTAATAAACAATGTCCATACTATTAAAAACTATATTACAAATAGATCATAATAATCATAGCGATAATTTAGTAAACACACTCCCATTTATTTACTGGACCGATAGCATGATGCATCTTGCTGTTGGCTCTTATAGGGAATAGTGATTTAATTTAAGCCACTATATTCTGTATATTGTTTAATTCAACAATTACATTAATAAATAATAAGTCATAACTCATGTCAACTAAATACACAGAGTACTATAAAACGAAATACAAGATGCCCGTAACTAGCACAGAGTAGTTCTGACATTATATGAAATACTTTGTCTATTGTCAGTCCGTAGGAAGGAATGCGATAAATACAAACTTATTTGCTGAATTATACTTATTTTTGTAGCCATTTAAATCAGGTAGAAATCAAATGGTTTGATATGATGTTTCTTTTTATGCGTGGTTTTCCAATCTTTAATAAAACAGAAAAATAAACTAAATACCACAAACATTGGTACCCCATCTATATTTCGAAATATCTAACACCTAACGTAGAGCGGTAAAGTGGACACTGCCTGCCAAAGTGACACTGCCTTGGAAAGCCGCGAGAGCGGGAGGATTCGACCCTAAGGCCGGAATGATGGCAGCTGGCCAATATTGAAAATTTACTGTCCTGTCGGGAAAAGCTCTACTGGGGCGAGCACGAGGACAAAAAGGACCCTAGTTGTTGGTCGGTACAAACGTTGTACCGACCGACGCGATAGATGCGGTTGGGACTTAGGGTCCTCAAAAATACGTTGAACAGTCCACTCCACAGTCAGAGGAGGTAGACCGGATATACGTCCGGTCTGACTGTCCCAGGTGGAATTTGTTAGGGCAAATATTAACATTGAATAATATTGTGATTAAGATTTTTAGGAAGTGCATACCATGTTTGCATTTTTATTCTATTTTTCGTAATCGCAATCGCAGTAACAAGAATAAATGCGGTATTGGAAGTAGATATTTCTCAGAATTTACAAATAGCATATTATATTTATAAAATAGTGTATATAGATATTTTTGGCTTTTTATATAGATATTTTTGGCTGCGATATATTATGGTTTTGTTTGAAGAACTGCGGATATGGGCCAGTTCGGGCAGATGGTGCGGCGAAGACTCAGCATTCATTGCCTCCAATTAAACTAACGATACTGCCTATAAAACCGTTGCGCATCCCGACCCTCCCCCCCATGGAGACATCATAAAACCAACCGGTGAAATTGTATTCATTGGTGCGTTGTGACTACTAAGTTATAACCTCCTTTTAGGGACAACTCTGCTAAAAATACAATTATTTTTAAATTTAAATGGTTTAATTTATTATATTGTTACAGAGTCACAAAAAATTAAATATTTAGAAATTTAGCACAACAACTATTTGTTTCACGTTTAAGTAATTATGGCATAATTAGTAGATTTAAAAATTTTATCGATTCTACTGAAACTGTGGGGTAATTTTAATGTAACATCTTCCACAATTATTTGTCTATTCGTTTATCATTCTCTGTATTCGTAAAAACTCATCGCGGAAGCGAATTGTTTGAAAAACCATTGTTTGTGTTTTGCTCTAATAAATGTAATTATAAATTAAATTTTAAACTGATGCTCGGTACCGATTCTACTCGGATGTATAGACGTAGACAATCGCCTATACCTATTCTTGCCTTAAAAACTACATAAAAATACATTTGAATTTGGAATCCAGTTCTTATATGAATATTAATTGTGTTTTCTCATTTTCGCGCCAATCGGTGTAAAATATTTTTATATTGGTGTTTAATATAAATATTTAGCTTAACAATATGTAGGTATATTTTTCCGATTAGACTAAATGCCACTTGTTGAAAGTTTTGAAACAAATATTTGTACTGTAACTGACAATATAATATAACACGATTTAATATTCATTGCTTAGGCGTGTAATAATTTTCCAGCGCCTATTAAATTCTATAAGCAATAATTTCTTTGTCAATATGGACATTTTTATTTATATACCTTCAAATGTAACTCTTTTTATTCTGGGAACATGTCATATACTCCGCTATTTGACCGTCAATCCATTATTCCTAACATAAGAAGTAAGCAAGAGCGCGAACATATTTAGACGAATTACGCATATCAATATCTTCATATGTGAATATTATTACTCAATACTACAGAAGTGTTTATGAATTAGAAAAGCAATCCTGTTGCGAGAAGCCTGGAAACTTTTGTAAAACATCTCCTAAGCATCAAGGGCCATAACCAGATAAGTGTCCAATTCCTCATTATTTCCATCTTTAATTAATACCACTGATATTAGACAGGCTAATGCAAATATAAAGATTTAAAAAATATCTAAGTTTATAAAAGACATTAGGCTGACGCCCCTTCAAATATGAAATTCATTAATTATAAATCGTTAATTTTATTTTTTAAAATTAATTTCACTAGGGCTACTTGTTTGTTTGAATAATTTTCTCCACCCCTAACAAAATAAAAAAATGTAAAGAGTTAAATAAAAAAAAAAAAATTGCTTTGCCGTACATTACAGAAGTACTTCGCATCGACTTCTGGCGTCTGTTCTAACTGAGGGTGCACCAGCAGCTGATTGAAACAGGTTTGAGAGCGGT
The DNA here is from genome assembly GCA_963555665.1 of Dircenna loreta. Taxonomy (NCBI): domain Eukaryota; kingdom Metazoa; phylum Arthropoda; class Insecta; order Lepidoptera; family Nymphalidae; genus Dircenna; species Dircenna loreta. The sequence continues at coordinate 5,592,262 of OY743092.1, read as the reverse complement.
TTACAAGGTGGCATTGATCTGAGGTGCGTAAGATTTATATTACCTAAAAATACTATATATTAATACAATTCATTTACGAGGCATTTTACGGTTTACTCCTACTTACTACTAATATATATCTTTGAAAAGAAATAAATCAATTATTTCCAACATCACCAAACGAGTAATTTAGTACAGCGGCAAAAGAACTAAACTATAACATTTGGAGTAGTTCCATTTGTCTAGTGTTGTTTTTTATCATTGATTTTATCTATTCCTTATATATCAACACATCGTTTTTGAATAAGGATTACATATGACAAGATATTGTGGGTTCTACGGCTTACAAACTAATGTCTGTAGTAACAGTATTCTCGTCCACGGAAAAAACCAAAATACTATATAAAGACAGGTATTTTATAAACGCGTGTAAAATTGTAACAACATAACAACTGCAAACAGCAATTATTTTTTACAATGTTGAATGTACTGAATGCTTGAGCCTCTAAAAGTAGCTATTGACCAAATAAAATATTGATTTTTAAATAGATTATTATTATTATTATAAGAAAAAAAAATATTTTCTCTGTATGTAGTAGACTAGGAATCGTATTTTTTCTCTTATACTCAAAAGACGATAGACAAAAGGGGTTTTAACCGATTTCTGACATTTCTTTTTTCAAATGAGTAACGTTTCCTGACTTATCCAAATCCGCATCGATAAATGAAGCTCACATTTTGTACAGTTTAGTCACCGTCATCTGTGGGCTCACTCCATTCTTATGACGTGGCAATTGGGTAAGTTTTAGTTCTCATTTGTTGCAGTGACAAGTCACCTTGTACGCACGCGCCCATACTAAATGTAATTGTAATAAATATAAAGACCTTTTAAATATTGTTAAGTGAAAGTCTTGTTTGAAATTTTATGACTAGTACCAGATCAATATAAATGTTTCATTTGGAGTTCATTCTTAAGCATTTGGTAGATGAAAGGAAATATAAGTCTTCTTACTTACAAATGACACCTCTTATTTAGTGAAGGTTAGATATGATAATTAATGGAAAAAAAGAAATACATTACGAATTGTAAATAAAACAGCTTAATAATTGTCAAATAAACTTCGCAATAAATTACCTAATAAATTAGTCTGGATGATAACACAAGATATAAAATTCAAGGTTAATAGAGGCTTCAACAAAAACGCATTTTGTGTATTAAGTGTATTTAAATAAAATGTGTAGCAAGCTCATCTGCAATTGAATCACTTTAAATTGTAATTTTCATTTTGCATACACAAGTACAAACACACGCCTTGATGAATCATAATCTGAGCACTTTCATTATTATTTGCAAGATCGATTTTTAGTTCTTCATTAGTGACCATGTCAGTAATAAGAAACTGTTAAGTGGTTTAAGGCGGAATGAAATTTCTATTAAGCGGCAAAAACAAACCTTCATTAAAACATTTGTTTGAAACTTAAAAATAAAATATATGATATGAAGTAAAAAACTACTGTTTTTGGTACAGAAACTGTTTACTATTTAGATAATCAATTATTATCTAAAAATACATATTAAATAATAATTGGTTTATAGCACATTTGTATAAAAAAATATGTAAATCTTGATATTTAATACAAACATTAGATACTATCAAACAAGCAAATATAAATGACATAAAACAATAATTCGCCTATCATTAAATTGTGATTGGGGATAGTAACCATCTTAATTCTAATTATATAAATAATATCAATAAAATATTTGTTTATGAATGATAGATATAGACAGACAAGGCAAATTCGCTTAAGCAAATAATAAATTCACACTTATTTCTAATTCCTTATAAATAAGTCGTATGAATAGAAGCCACCCTATTTGTAGCCAAATAACTAATTCTAGAAAGTATTCAATTTAAATAAACATATAATAAACATTATAGATATTTGTATGTGTTCTTTATCTTTGGGCTGGAGACTTTAAAGTTTAATCATTTGTATAAGTAGGGTGCGAATATAGATCGCTCTGCTTAGGAACAAACAGATACATACATTTACTGACTGAAACACAGATGACTCCAAAATAAACAATTATTCTCCACAATTAAGAAAGAAAACACATTATACAATACATGTTAAGCTGTTGATGTCGCGCTGAATAACAAATACATATTAAAATGGCGGCGTATGTTCACGGTTAATAATATATTATATCCCGTACCTTGCCATCGCGAGCAAACCCGTTTAACAAGTCAGTGTGTAATAATTGCAAGTATTTAGAAACTAATACAAGTTGTAAGACTGTAGTCTGTTATTAAAAAAATATCATATTTAAATTCTAATAATCTTATTATATTGGAAATAAATATACAATTATCACTAAAAGCCTAATTACCTAATAATCAAACCTAGTCATTAATTACTACTGCTTAATTTGTGATGAAACTGTATGCACTACTTTGGTACCTACACTCATAAGAGATTCCTAACAATTTAAGTTAAAATGCTCAACATGGCATTAACGTAATACTTTAATCTTGTACCGATAAAGATACAGCAATTCGTATTTATGAGCATTTTATGTCTGAATACACGATCTTTAAAAAAACAAAATAAAAGGAAAGAGTAACTGATATCTAAATAATGAACCCAAAACTATTGCACAGATATTCACATTTCACATCTGATTTTAAAGTTTGTTATATTTGATAATAATTCACTGTCAGACAGACCATTCTATTGTATTGTCTGTGTTATATTACAGTTGTTCAGATTTTAAGGTCATTTAAGTTCATTCACCACAACCAAAGCTCGGGCGCTCTTATCACGCTTCCCAGACGATCGTCTGATGTATCCTGAAATACATTAAATAATTAATAACACATTTATGTTTTATTTTAGTACTACTTTATCATAAATTATTAAACTATTCAATAGTTTCATTATTACAATAAAGTACACAATTCTGTTCCGTTGAAAAACTTAAAAAGTAGATTTTAATAAAAATAATAAATAGTAATTAAAGTAAATAGATAATACTAATAAAACAAAGTAATTAAGGGAAGTAAGAATTAACATCCTGCATTCAATGTTAGATAATAAGACATATTGTTTTGAAGCGGTCGCAAGTAATTTGGAGTTTTTAGTACTTTAGACATTACCTTAAATATTATTTTTCTTCTCCAAGCACAGACAGTCTGTTGGTAACAGTAACAATGCTCTTCAGCTGCTCCAGCAACGCCTAAATAAATATATTATAAGCATGAGATACTGTTTGCAAACTGATGAGAATCAATAATGAATCACTATATTTAATGTTTATTTAAATTTAAATTACCCCCATTTTATACTTGACATAACTTACAGCTAGTAAAACTCTTAGATTAATAAAATACCCCAAAGAAAACAATAATAAAGGAATTCTATGGATCTTAATGCAAATAACTTGTCTAAGAAGTTCCCAAGTACCTGGCTTGGTGCTAGGTAATTAAAATATTTAAATAACTTAACACAATAACAACTTATAAAACTTAGAACAATTGTCAATTTTCTTACCTTGTCCTTCACGTCACTAAGAGAAGAACTCAGCCCATTGTTACAAGGCTTTGATGGAAGCTGAAAAACAAATGTGATTTATCATACTTTAAAATCCGATCAAAACTAATGCCTGAGTTTTAAAAACTCGGCATAATTTCATTATTATTTTTTGTTTTATTGGTTTGCTTGGTTTGCTTCTTTGTTCCTAAAAATTTCATTGTTAATTTCTTTCTTTTTTGTAAATCTATTGATCCAAAAAAAAGAATTCATGACCGGGTTCGATTTTTTTTGGCAAGACTAACATGAAGTCTTAAAAACTATCATAGGTTTGCAAAATTTGCAATACAAAATTAATAATGTTTTCTATAGTAAAAGAACGAACGATTCAGGATGACGTCACTAAAACTTCTTACCTTAACATTATTAAAGTAATATTACTTTTAGGACGAATTCGAAAGTTAGATTCTTGTAACAATGCCATAAAAATTCATGGCAGGCCTGCAGACCGCTATAAATTGAGTCTATTTTATACGTTCGTACGGACTACTGCCACTAATAAGGACGAGACAGTTATTCCCTTATTTTTATACAATTACTAGTTCTATCAGTTACTATCACAGAAACGTAATTAATGCAGAACAATATTTTACTTACCGTAAGAAGCGCCGAGATGAGAGCACAAAGCTGTTCACTCTTTTTTTCCAACATAAACATCTTTTTACTCAAATTATCTTTTGAGAGACACATCTCTTCTACCTTGTCTTTATTATATTGTAATCTGTAATGACAAAAGAAAATTGTTGTAATGTATTTTCACAGTTTAGACTTAACAGGGCTAACAAACTCTAAATTAACACAAACCACCTTGATTTATACTATTTCAGTGCTTTGGTTAGCCTAGAAATATATTCATATACATACTCAAAATACTTACGATACGATAATTCATACCGAACTTAGTCATGCATAAATAAATATTAATCAATTATATATCGCTTTTGCTCATATTCCTTGCCGTTAAATTTAAATCGCGTTATACATAGAATACGAAGAAACGATACGAACGAAATATATATTATATTAAGTATACTAAAATAAAAGTGAAAAACGAGCGAAAACATAATATCAAACCTGAAATCCAAGATATCACAATGCTTGCATTTTATTGCGAAGTTTTCATTGCTGTCGCGGTCGCTCGCCGAGCTGGTGACTGCAAAATCAATGGCCATAAATACACTCGCTTGGCTTTAGGCTAACGAAAAATCGTATCATTGTCAAATGCTAAAGTCTACTTTCAATAACAACGACTTTGGTGTTCCTTTAGGGATTGTTGCTTGCCGATGCTATGCCCCTTTTATACCTGCTAGGGCGGCTTGCGAAGGGTCTCACATCTGCTATTATTAGCTTTGAAGTTTTGTTTAGAAAAATATTGTTCCTCTACCATTCATTCACACACACACACACGCACTTTACACAAAAGATAACTACCTAGTTAAGTCATTAAATTTTCTAAGAAAAAAAATGCTGTTGTTTTGTGTTGACATAGTTCGCTCTTATTTATTCCGTTGTACGTTAAAGCAGATAAGTCCGTTATGTGGCTATGCGGTTGATTTTGATATTAATTTATATATTATTCATTTAAATTCGGAATGGGCTTATTGTCAGTCACAGCAAAGCATATCAATTTGCATAGTTCTTTTTTATAACCTACCATTAAAGACCAATTAGATAATAAAAAAAAGTTATTACAAGTTATTATTTATGCTTATTTTACTTAAATTATCTTGCTAGATATTGATAGTAGAGTAGCTTAGAAAGAGGTCCAATTACTTTACTTTTACAAAAAGTGAGGTGTAAATGTTGATGTTTTAATTGTTGTAGTTAATTTTAAATATAAAATTCGCTAGCATATTTTAAATTCATTTCTAATTTCCCTATATTAAAAAAAATCCAAACATTTTAAGAGTTATTTTTTGGAATATAACAATCATGGTATGTAGCACTTACATTGTTCTATACTGCTCCACTGCCTCTTTAAGGTAGCACTTCTAGGTGGTACCGTGGTTCTACTGTCCTCTTGGAATATTCTGCAATATATTAATAATTGATCAGATCAGCAACTCTATTATATAAATGACATAGAACAACTTTTATACAAATGAATGTTAAATTCTTTACTATTATAAGAAAATTCTTTGGCTATTTATATATACATAATATATTCGTCACCAACATTAAATAAAATTCTAACTCACTCATTTTGCAGAGGTGGTGGCGGGTTTGTAAATGTGAGATTCATGGACACATTTGTATTTACTGATAAATTTGTAGGCAGTTCTGAAATTAATGTTCTATTAGTAAAATGTTTTTTTCTTATAAAATTTTATAAGATAACATTATAAGTAAACTATTATCAATTATGAAAATAATCTTTTACTTTTTGGTGGAGGTGGTGGCGGTGGTGGTGGCTGCATTACATTTACTTTTTTGTGATGAGCAAGCGCATGTGGTGGCAAAATGCCTGTCCTGTAGAAGTGATGCTCTTCAAACACTGTTGCATGCACATATTTGCAATTTGCATAAGTACACACTGAAGTTTGATATTTTCGACAAAATGTATAAACTCCTACTAACTGTGTTAAATCATATTTGTGTGCAAATTTGCAAGTTCCAGGACGTTTACATGTTCCCCTGACATAGTCCCTACATATTTCTTTTGATGTGATATTCTCACAGTTAGTTAGAGTTGCATTTAGTTGTTCACTTGGAGTAGCTTTGCTAGGACTGCTTTCATATTCATCATCTATTATTTCTTGCTTGACATGTAATATGTAATCTTCATCAGGAGGAGGAGGGTCGAGAGGAAGTGGTGGATGAACTTCTGACCGTGCTAAAGCACCTTTATTGATATTAGGTGGTGGCGGAGAATCCGGGGAAGCACGATTTGTTATTTCGATATGATCCATTTTCGATCGTATAAACTTTTTCATCTTCTTTAAATGTGGTGATGACCTAGATTTTATCAAATTTTCCGCAATTCTGACTCTTTTAGAGCAATCTGAATCTGAAAACATAAATTTACTTTAAAAGAATATTTGTTTTGAGATTACCATGTCCGACTTACAACACGGCAATGGTAAATGTTTATTTATTTTAATATAGTCAGTAAAAGTAATACATAGATTTGAGTACTAACCTGCCTTTGTAACCTGCATTTACCCTGTTAAGCACAAATCACCAACGCTTTCTACATTAATTTTCGTTATGACATAGGGCCATAGCCAGTTAATTAGTAGATTTTGAAAGAAAATAATTTAAGCAAAGATCGCTTTCTTGAACGAAGAGTCTACAAAGCGTTTCATTGAACCAGAAGTATAATCGTCGCGACAGTTTAAACTTTAAACTTTGATTTGACTTTCATCATTACAAAGAAACATTGCACTGATATTAGGGAAGATTAAGAAGAATATACTTGCTGCTACTAATCACCGTAGGTACTTCGTTACTACTCAACACAATACTGAACACAGACCACTGACGAGTGACGACTGAACCGAAGCCAGGGATCACAACGTAGTACTCTATGATACTGACTCGAGAATCAAGATGGCGGATGGCCCTCATAACAATGATCTTGTCGGCCAGAGAGAATACAAAGTGTTGTAGTAGAAAGAGAAAGCATGCTCAAAGAGTGAAATGGCAGTACTATAGGTCCAAATGGCCCAAACCATTAGAATAAGAGTTCCAATCCCTAGTTTCTTCCTATTTACACGACATCCTTTTCTGTTCAAAATTTACTTGTTGACTTTCTACTATTATAATGGTATGTCTTAACGTAACATAACTTATGGAATTTCTTGAAAGTCTCAGATTACATTTTGTGTTAATTAATCAATTTCGACCCCAAGAGCTCGACCACTTGGAAATCCGTGCTTTAGAAGAATAGCCAGTGTGGTTGTGTGTGCGGTATAACGAGTATAAAGATTAGGTGTTACCTATAGGAACAACATTAATCCATTATATTTATGACAAAAACAAAAAATAAAACTAATCTTGCTAAGTAATTCATTTTAAATGTATCTATTTAATTAAGCATTAATAGACAAGGTATACGTAGCGTACAATTTCTTCTTCGTTTCGCCTTAATGACTGTTTACATAGTTAAAGGACATTGTGAATTATAAGTTCCTAACGCCAACAGCTTAGACAATGTGTTAATAGGTCAGTCATACAGTTTTTTTTGTACATATATGCAGCAAATAAAACATAACAGTAAACAATTTGCTGTAGCTCGTATACTGACTCAGCGCACCCGAGGCAACGTGATATTTTCCAAGAAACGAGGGCTTTAAAATGACCATTATAATGGGGTTTTAAGTTCCTACCCAATTGCTCAAGGTATAGACATCAGGTAATAGATTTTCAGAAATTATAAGACAACGTTAGCAATATCTAACATCAAGTAAACTGAACTAAAAATGATTTATCGTAACTAAAGCATAATATATTACATTTTAGGTACAGTAATCAAGAGGCTTACTAATTTGTGCCTATCGGAATTTTATAGCAGTTTGAATTTAAATAAATAAAACAGAGGGTATTGTCAGGGTATTAACAAGTTGAATAGATACTAAACTAGATCTTTAAATAAACTCTTGCCTGTTGTCGTCACTCGGAAATGCGTTATGGGCTCAGGTAACGGCATTTTTCTAATTATACCTAATATCCGGAGGGAAAGCGTGACGGCCTTCCCGTACGTCAAATTTCGCTCGTGGACTTACCTATGCCATTTGTCAAATGATTTGTTAAACCAATTGAAGAGGCTTTGGCAGAATTATTGCAGTGAGTTATTTCATCAAGGTACGTCGATGCGGGGGACTGATATAGCTTTAGCTTAGTGGCGGGTGTTGGATTAGGACGAGTCTGTGGTCTGAGTCTAGCTCGGATAGGGATTCGATAAAACGTAATTGAAGTATGGCTCTTTCGAGCGCCATGTTGAATAGGTATGGTCGGTCGCGTCTGTTGTCTTTACAAGGATAGCGCCTCGTATTGAAAATGGCTATACTCTCAAAGTTGAGATCAGGGCCGTCTGTCTGTCTGTTGATGCACTCAACACCTCTACTACTATTTGCTCTACCTCTACTATTTGCTACTTTGGAGTTTCAGCGGGGGTGTTTGAAATTGATCATACTCACCGTATATATCTACGCTTCCATATTAACTAATAAAGGAGGAGGGAGCGGTTTACAATGAAAAGTCCTTCTGTAAAACATAAGTGTCCCCTCCCAAAATGGTCGTATTATTTCTAATAATATTAATGTTAGCGATTCCCGGATCACGTATACTAGGTTCTAAAAAGGTCTCTTGAAGTAATAAAATATCTATCTGGTCTGTGATAACGAAATGCTACCAGTGCTATCTGATTACGAAGAATCGATATTCCCTTATGAGAATAGTATTGATGTGCACTCTTGTGTTTACTTGTCTAGTAATTGCTCATTACTGTTCACTGTTTCGGCGATTGTAATAGTTAAAACGTTTTTCACGGTATACTCGTCCTAGAAAACGATCCACTATTCTTTAAAAAAAAAAAAATTTGATAACAATGTATATATTATGTACCTACAATGTCATCATATATTTTTTACAATTTTAATTACACAACATTCTACACATTTATCGGTGAAAAAGATAAATGTGATTCATAATGACAATCTGCATTGATTACATTTATAGTTTAAATAATTTGTTACGCATTCCATATTATAGTGACCATTGGTTTTTCATGGATTCTAACATATTGGTTTAGAACTATTTATTGAGTATATTATATATTATATTATTAAGAAGATTAAATATGTCCTATGGGGAATATTCATTAAAGTCCTTACCATAAGTAGCAAGTACAAGAGTAATACTGTGGACGCTATTACTCTTGTACTTGCTTGTTTTCAAACCCGATTATAAAAGTAATCACTCTAAATATAGATCCATTTCCAAACTAACGTCATTAAGTAACCTTTTTGAGAATATTATACCAGACCAAATCGAAATCAAGTAAAGAAATCGAATAATATAGGTAATCCTAAACAGCAATGTAATACACTATTCTCCTATTTGAAAGCTTATTTGTGTTTTATGCTTCCCGTTACCTACCTTGAGATTTAGGAAACCGTCCTTCTACCTGTTTTTAGGTAGGTATCTCTCCATTGGTAGGTAGGGTCTTATATTATTTAAGGTATGAAAAATCTATAGTTTGGTGATCACGAGATGAAGTGAATTATTAAATATAGCGAGAGTATTTTACAATGTAAGTAATTTTTAATATACTAATGATAGTCAATATTTAAGGCCAAACAAAAGATGATTTACGTATCTAAAAATAATAGCGTAGAGAGAAATAAAAGATGATTTACGTAGTTTTGGTGGTTCTTATTTCCATAAGTTACCTTACTTAACAAACATAAAAGAATAATTTTAATGAAATATACCTTCAGCACAGTTGCTCAAAAGTCTAAATAACGGATTTTTCTTTATTTTAGATCAATTCTACTTTTTGTCCCCCTTTGGTAAGAAATTGTTCTTTTAAAAATGTAAGAATCCTATAGAATTAGGTAAAAAAAATTACTAGGTATTAGCCAATTAAATCACAGTAACAAATTTAAAACATGATAAGCACAGAAGCCTGTTGATTTGGATCTAGTAATAATAGTCGAGGGTTGGATACACAGGTAATTTTCAACTTTCAATTGTATTAATGATGTAGCGGACATCATAGAGTGTACAAGTAAGGGGTACATTGTGTGTAACTCACGTCGAAGGTATACGGTTTATATTTTTTCCTAAACCACCCGCCTAAAGAATGAAAATATTATAGGTCCCTTTAATATTTATTAAAGTTAAATACCTACCTAAAAACAGTATTATTTTTAACGATCTTGAATCTAGATTTAAATATCGTTCAAGTATGTAAAACTAATTATTATATACTGCCTAGTTCAAAATTCTGTTCACTAAGTATACAAAATTCAATATTATTTTAATTGTAATTTATAACATATATATTAATATATATTTAATATGGGTCGTCAAATGTTTTTTGTTTAGTACGTGACCTCAAAACAATAGTTTTTTTTCTCTGTCTCTTTATCTGTTTGTTCGCGATACACTCATACAATACGGGATGGGATTCCATGAAATTTGGTTTGGTTAATACCCAGTAAATAAAGTACTTTATACTCAAAACAAACTATACTTTTTAGTTGTAATTGGAGCATAAGAAAATATACATCTATTTTATCGGTAGATATGTAGGTATAGATAACCGACATATTCGGTTTACTCAGAATATTCATTGTATTCTCATTTTACGCCAACCGGTGTTAAATATTTTTATATCAGTGTATCGGTGTTTAATATATATATTTAGCTTAAAAATATGTACGTATATTTTTTAACGATTAGGCTAAATGCCACTTGTTGAAAATTGTGAACCTATTATTTGTACTGTACCAATCTACATAACGCGTTATAAATTTTATTTTCAGAAAATTAATATTCACTAAGTATGACTTAATTAAATATGGCATTGCTTAGGCGTGGACTAGTTTTCCGGTACCTATTAAATTCTATAAGCAATAATTTCTTTGTCAATATGATTTTTTGATTTGTATACCTGCTAATGTAACCCTTTTTATTCTGGGAACATGTCATATACTCCGCTATATACTTTCACACTACCCCCGTCAATCCATTATTCCTAACATAAGAAGTAAGCAAGAGCGCGACCATATTTAGACGAATTACGCATATCAATGTCTTCGTATGTGAATATTATTACTCAATATACAGAAATGTTTTTGAATTAGAAAAGCAATCCTGTTGCGAGAAGCCTGGAAACTTTTGTAAAACATCTCCTAAGCATCAAGGGCCATAAACAGATAAGTGTCCAATTCCTCATTATTTCCATCTTTAATTAATACCACTGATTTTAAATAGGCTAATGCAAGAGTAGAGATTGAAATATATCTATGTAATCACACTCACGCCCCATCTTCAAATATAAAATCAAGGTAACACTACTAATTTCCTAAACAGTTTTACTTGCTTGATTTTTGTTTGTTTGAATAATTTTCTCCACCCCTTTTATGTTAATTAAAAAAAATTGCTTTGCCGAACATTACAGAAGTACTTCGCATCGACTTCTGGCGTCTGTTCTAACTGAGGGTGCACCAGCAGCTGATTGAAACAGGTTTGAGAGCGGTTTACAAGGTGGCATTGATCTGAGGTGCGTAAGATTTATATTACCTAAAAATACTATATATTAATACAATTCATTTACGAGGCATTTTACGGTTTACTTCTACTTACTACTTATATACATTATCAAAGAAATTCTTATCAAAGAAACAAGTAAATTATTCCAAACATCACCAAAAGAGTAGTTTACAGCGGCAAAAGAACTAAACGGTAACATTAAGAGTAGTCCCGTACAAATAATAACCGATTTAAATAACTGAAGAGATAAATCAAGAATAAAACCCACATCTGGCAGATGTTTATTATTAAAAAAATTTCGTATCTTTTAAAATATAACTATCTTCCGGCTTACTTTGACAATTCATGTCAAATACTTTGTAAGCGATATAGATTAATCTTTAGAATCCGATTCTATTGTTGTAATCTCGGGATGGGGTGTAATGTGAGAGAGGGAGCGGACTTTCTCATATCTCCATTGCGGAAATGTTGAGTTTAGAACATATTGCTGAAAACGTAAAACTAACCACTAAATTGGTCTTCTGTGACAACTACAGCGCCGCGGTGAGGCAAGCTTCTGTGACCTCTAATAATACAAAGCACAAAACTATACTTTATCACTTAGATCAAACCCAGCCACGTTTCAGCGCAGTTATTCAGTGTTGTTTTTATTATTGATTTTATCTATTTACTAAATAACAACACTCAATTTTTAAAGAAGGATTACGTATGAAAGATGTTAAGTTTCTTTTACGGCTTATGAACTTATGTCTGTAGTAACAGTATTCTCGTCCACGTAAAAAGTCAAAATAGATAGACAGGTATGTTTTAAACGCGTGTAAAATTGTAACAACATAACAACTGCAAACAGCAATTATTTTTTACAATGTTGAATGTACAGATTTTGCTTTAGCCTCTAAAAGTAGCTATTGACCAAATAAAATATTGATTTTTAAATAGATTATTATTATTATTATAACCAAAATATTTTCTCTGTAGTAGAAGACTAGGAATCGTATTTTTTCTCTTATTAAAAAAAAGAGGTTTTAACCGATTTTTGATATTTCCTTTTTGATTTTTCAAACGAGTAACGTTTCCTGTCTTATCAAAATCCGCATTGATAAATGAAGCTCACATTTTTTACAATTTAGTCACCCTCATCTGTGGGCTCACTCCATTCTTATGACGTGGCAATTGGGTAAGTTTTAGTTCTCACTTGTTGCAGTGACAAGTCACCTTGTACGCACGCGCCCATACTAAATGTAATTGTAATAAATATAAAGACCTCAGAAACTTAGGCTTATTCAGTTTAACTATAAATTATTTCTTGTTATACTCGGTAACTCTGCTGAATGATAACCATCTTAAGTTAATTTACTTACATAATTGTACACTAATATTATAGAGAGGCAACTTTTAATTTCTGTTTTTGTATGTTTGTATTGTTTTGACACAAAAACTACAGAACCCATTTCAAAAATTCTTTCCTTATAAAAATGCAATAATGTAACCCAAGGTGCAAAAAATTAGGCAGAAAAAAAATTGTCATCGCGGGAACTGCGGAAACTATGGATGACAGAACAAAATGTTTTACAGTATTATAGAACTTATCAACATCTACAATAAAGTCCGCGATAGCGTATGTCCAACTGTTGTAGTTACGCCACTATAACTACTTTCTTACCCTTTAAAAGTTAATAAAAGTTCTGATGATAATCAAACCATAATATGGTTTGATTCATACCACTCTATTCATCCTCATCTCTTTAAATACTTTTTAAATTGTTAAAATCAAAGATACCATTTGTTTGAAGTAGTTTATCTGAATATAAAATTATCTTCAACAATATTTAGAAATTACTTTCATGTTAGAGCTAAGCTTTTTTATATTATCTTCTTGAAATAATAATACGGCTTTACGAGGAAAGCAATTTTTAAAATAAAGGTGACCAAAAAAAGCTCGAGCGAAGGAGTTTCTTTTGACCTCTGTATTCTCAAGTCCTCGGGTAAGAAGTCGCGGGTAACAGCTAGTTGTCAATAAAACAGCTTAAGAATAGTCAAATTAACTTCGCAATAGTTGCCTATTTAAATAGTCTTAATGTTATAATAAATATTAAAAAATCCAGGTAAACAGAGGCATTAACAAAAACACACTAAGTGTAATAACAGTGTATTGAAATGAAACGGATAACAAGCCAATGTAGATATCTTGTAGGATTGCTTTGCAATTCTCTTTTCTCATTCACAGGTACAAACACTCACAAATCTATTGATGAATCATCTAATATGATCATTGGTCATTTGGGAAATTAAATTAATCATGTGCAAGTTTGGTATTGAATTCTTCATTAGTGGCCTTGGCACTAATGAAGAACTAACTATCTATCTACACTGTAACGATAACAAAAAAAAAATAACATAAAACAAGACTATTTAACATATTCCATTGAAAATATAGGCACATTAATCATTTGCAAGCTTGTTATTGAGTTTTTTATAAGGGGCCATGGTACTAACACTTAACACATCAAAACATTTATTGGATACGTCGCCAACATTATTATATTATTAATTATAAAACTGACTACATATGTAAATATATAAGAATTACAATAGTTTGTGGTTCAAAGACTGTTTACTATTGAAATAAAAGATATTAAAAATATTAAGATAAAATGTAATCTAAAACTACATAATATTATATAATTATTGGTTTAAAACACATTAATATAGAAAAATTATGTCTATCTTAATACTTAATACAAACATTAGATATTATCAAACAAGCAAATATTCATGATATAAAACAATAATTCGCCTATCATTAAAATGTGATAGGGGATAGTAACCATCTTAATTCTAATTATAATACTATACATATATAAAACCTTCGTTTGTGTATAAAAGATATTGACAGATAAGGCTTTACGTCCATAGATAATAACTTTATTGGAGGGCAAATTCGCTTATGCAAATAATAAATTCACACATATTTTTAATTCCTTATAAATAGTCATATTAATAGAATCCACCGATTTCTAGCCACATAACTAATTCTATAAAGTATTCAATTTAAATTAACATATTTAGGTTATTCCTTCTATATAATCTTTATCTAGCTGGCGACATTATATAGATATAGATCGAATATAGATCGCTCTGCTTAGGGACCGAAACAAATACATACATTTACTGACTGAAACACAGATGACTCCAAAATATACAATTATTTTCTACAAAAAAGAAAGACAACACATTATACAATATGTATATGTTAAGCTGTTGATGTCGCGATGAATAACAAATACATATTAAAATGGCGGCGTATGTTCACGGTTAATAATATATTATATCCCGTACCTTGCCATCGCGAGCAAACTCGTTTAACAAGTCAGTGTGTAATAATTGCAAGTATTTAGAAACTAATACAAGTTGTAAGACTGTAGTCTGTCATTAAAAAAATATCATATTTAAATTCTAATAATCTTATTATATTGGAATTAAATATACAATTATCACTTAAAGCCTAATTACCTAATAATCAAACCTAGTCATTAATTACTACTGCTTAATTTGTGATGAAACTGTATGCACTACTTTGGTACCTACACTCATAAGAGATTCCTAACAATTTAAGTTAAAATGCTCAACATGGCATTAACGTAATACTTTAATCTTGTACCGATAAAGATACAGCAATTCGTATTTATGAGCATTTTATGTCTGAATACACGATCTTTAAAAAAACAAAATAAAAGGAAAGAGTAACTGATATCTAAATAATGAACCCAAAACTATTGCACAGATATTCACATTTCACATCTGATTTTAAAGTTTGTTATATTTGATAATAATTCACTGTCAGACAGACCATTCTATTGTATTGTCTGTGTTATATTACAGTTGTTCATATTTGATGGTCATTTAACTTCATTCACCACAACCAAAGCTCGGGCGCTCTTATCACGCTTCCCAGACGATCGTCTGATGTATCCTGAAATACATTAAATAATTAATAACACATTTATGTTTTATTTTAGTACTACTTTATCATAAATTATTAAACTATTCAATATTTTCATTATTACAATAAAGTACACAAATATGTTCCGTTGAAAAACGTTAAAAGTAGATTTTAATAAAAATAATAAATAGTAATTAAAGTAAATAGATAACACTAATAAAACAAATTAATTAAGGGAAGTAGATAATAATCAAAGTAATTAAAAGTAGTAAGAATTAACATCCTGCATTCAATGTTAGATGATAAGACATATTATTATGAAGTGGTTGCAAGTACAGTAGAATCCCGATTATCCGGACTCGCGTCACGGCTCTAGCTGCTGCTTGACAAATTTTATACCGCGCAACTAGACACGTAACGACAAGTTTAAACGCGCCTCCGAATGTTTACTCCCGCTCTCATTTTGTTTGCACGACTGTGTTTGTTATTGTTTAATTTCCTCTTATAACGTTTAACTAATAGGTTGTCTTTTAGTTTTGTTAACATCTTGCGTTGGAAATATAAAATGTCTAAGAGTAAAAGAGTAGTGTTGTCTCTTGGAGACAAAATGAAGATAATCGAAGGTATAAAAAATGGTGAATCTGGCAGTAAGTTGGCGCAAATATAAGGTGTAGGAGTATCTACGATATCAGACATTAAAAAAATGCTGCTTCCTTAATGAAATTTACCTGTGCGCTTGAGAAAGAAGATGGCAGCTCGCAACGCAAAGTCATGAAAAAACCTAAGAATGAGACTCTGGAGAACGCAGTTTTCACTTGGTTTTTGCAAAAGCGTGCTTGCGGCCAGCCCATATCTGGACCTCTGTTATGTGAAAAAGCATTGGATTTTAATAGAATGCTTGGTGGTGATACTTATTTCAAAGCGAGTTGTGAATGGTTAGCAAGGTTTAAATTAAGACATGGAATTCGAGAACTAGAGGTTCAAGGAGAAAAAGTGTCTGCTAACGTCGCTTCAGCTGACTCTTTCGTAGATGAGTTTAAGTCATTTTTAGTTGAAAAAGAATACGATTTGTTTTTTGTATACAATGCGGACGAAACAGGTCTTAATTGGAGAGCTCTACCAAGCAGATCATTAGCATCGCGTCGTGAGCGTGCAGCACCGGGACATAAAGTAAGTAAGGATAGAGTTACAGTTATGGTTTGCGCGAATGCTAAAGGAACACATCGACTACCACTGCTACTTATTGGCAAATCAAAAAATCCGCGCTGCTAAAAAATGTAAAAATTCCCTTGACCTATGCTAATCAACCAAAAGCATGGATAAACACAGATATTTTTCTTACTTGGTATGAGAATACATTTATTCCTATGGTGAAGAAATTTCAAAAAGACGTGGGAAACGAGGGCGACGTGTTGCTGTTGTTAGGCAATGCACCAACGCACCCTTCATCTGAAACACTCAGCCGAGAAAATGGGAAGTTTACAGTCAAATTTTTACCCCAAATACCCCAAAATTACCCCAATTATGGACCAAAGGGTCATTGAAACTTTTGAGCAAGTCTACACAGAAAGCAGCTTCTGCGCCGTCTTTTGTCAGTAGACAGCAGTGAAATAGAAACGATGTGAAAGTTTTTTTAAGGAAATGAATTTAAAAGATTGTTGCTATATGGTAGAAGCGTGGAACGCGGTGGAATCGCAAACACTGAAACGGGCATGGAATAAATTATAAAAATTAAGTCCTTCTGTTAATACTGCCATGAAACCGCAAGAAGATTGTTTTGAAGAAATTACAGAAGCGGTAAAAATTCTTAGCATTGGTGAAGGATGCGATGAAGAAAATATCAAAGAGTGGTTGGACTGCGGTAGTGAAGACCCTGGATTCCAAATTTTAACTGATCAAGAAATAGTTGACGATTTAAATGGTTGCGAAAATGAAGATAAAGAAGAGACTGAAACTGAGGATGAATGTCAAGGACCATCTCACGCAGAATCTTTTGAAGATCTAGAAATAGCTTTTAAGTGGTTTGAAAGACAGGAAGAATCGGATTCCTCACAGCTATTACAACTAAAGCGCAAAATGAAAAGATGTGATTCATTACGTCAAAGATCAATAACAAGTTATTTTCAACCAAAGTCGTGAATAACATTGGTACATATTACTATGTCATTCATTACATTTGAACCACATACACATATGTATAACTGTTTTATATATCGTTTGTAGGTAAATACATATGTCAAACTCATAACATTTCAATTTCTAATATTGTTTGATTTGACTTTGAAATCGATTATCCGGATTTTCGATTATCCGAATTACCACTGGTTTTAAGTGATTCGGATAATCGGGATTCTACTGTAATTTTGAGTTTTAAGTACTCTAGACATTACCTTAAATATTATTTTTCTTCTCCAAGCACAGACAGTCTGTTGGTAACAGTAACAATGCTCTTCAGCTGCTCCAGCAACGCCTAAATAAATTTATTATAAGCATGAGAGACTGTTTGCAAACTGATGAGAATCAATAATGAATCACTATATTTAATGTTTATTTAAATTTCCCCCATTTTATACTTGACATAACTTACAGCAAGTAAAACTCTTACATTAATAAAATACCCCAAAGAAAACAATAATAAAGGAATTCTATGGATCTTAATACAAATAACCTGTCTAAGAAGTTCCCAAGTACCTGGCTTGGTGCTAGGTAATTAAAATATTTAAATAACTTAACGCAATAACAACTTATAAAACTTAGAACAATTGTCAATTTTCTTACCTTGTCCTTCACGTCACTAAGAGAAGAACTCATTCCATTGTTACAAGGCTTTGATGGAAGCTGAAAAACATAAATGTGATTTATCATACTTTAAAATCCGAACAAAACTAATGCCTAAGTTTTAAAAACTCGGCATAATTTCATTATTATTTTTTGTTTTATAGGTTTGCTTCTTTGTTCCTAGAAATTTCATTGTTAATTTCTTTCTTTTTTGTAAATCTATTGATCCTACAAAAAGAATTCATGACCGGGTTCGATTTTTTTTGGCAAGACTAACATGAAGTCTTAAAAACTATCATAGGTTTATTAAGTTTTGTACAATAATATTGCTTTGATAATAATTAATATTGCAATAATATTGCCATGAGCTCTATAAAACAATATTGTTTCATTCCTGATTAGTGACACAGAACAATGAATGTCTTCTTTAATGCCAAAATTTGAAATACAAAATTAATAATGTTTTCTATAGTAAAAGAACGAACGATTCAGGATGACGTCACTAAAACTTCTTAGCTTAACATTATTAAAGTAATATTACTTTTAGGACGAATTCGAAAGTTAGATTCTTGTAACATTACCATAAAAATTCATGGCAGGCCTGCAGACCGCTATAAATTGAGTCTATTTTATACGTTCGTACGGACTACTGCCACTAATAAGGACGAGACAGTTATTCCCTTATTTTCATACAATTACTAGTTCTATCAGTTACTATGACAGAAACGTAATTAATGCAGAACAATATTTTACTTACCGTAAGAAGCGCCGAGATGAGAGCACAAAGCTGTTCACTCTTTTTTTCCAACATAAACATCTTTTTACTCAAATTATCTTTTGAGAGACACATCTCTTCTACCTTGTCTTTATTATATTGTAATCTGTAATGACAAAAGAAAATTGTTGTAATGTATTTTCACAGTTTAGACTTTACAGGGCTAACAGAATATGTATTAACACAAACCACCTTGATTTAAACAACTTCATTTCTTTAATTATCCCCCTTCAAATATATTGATATACATACTCAAAATACATACTTTGGAAGTTTTACAAATAAAATTTGTTTCTTTACGAAATTCTGTCATGCATAAATAAATATTAATTATATATCGCTTTTGCTCTTATTCCTTGTTAAATTTAAATCGCGTAAAACTTAAAATAGAATACGACAAATCGATATAAACGAAATATATAAAGTGTACTAATATGAAAGTGACAAACGAGCGATAGCATAATATCAAACCTGAAATCCATGATATCACAATGCTTGCATTTTATTGCGAAGTTTTCATTGCTGTCGCGGTCGCTCGCCGAGCTGGTGACTGCAGACAAAATCAATGGCCATAAATACACTCGCTTGGCTTTAGGCTAACGAAAAATCGTATCATTGTCAATTGCTAAAGTCTACTTTCAATAGCAACGACTTTGGTGTTCCTGTAGGGATTGCTGCCTGCCGATGCTATGCCCCTTTTATACCTGCTAGGGCGGCTTGCGAAGGGTCTCACATCTGCTATTATTAGCTTTGAAGTTTTGTTTAGAAAAATGTTGTTCCTCTACCATTCATTCACACACACACACACACACACGCACTTTACACAAAAGATAACTACCTAGTTAAGTCATTAAATTTTCTAAAAAAAAAATGCTATTGTTTTGTGTTGACATAGTTCGCTCTTATTTATTCCGTTGTACGTTAAAGCAAGGAGATAAGTCCGTTATGTGGCTATGCAGTTGATTTTGATATTAATTTATATATTATGCATTTAAATTCGGAATGGGCTTATTGTCAGTCACAGCAAAGCATATCAATTTGCATAGTTCTTTTTTATAACCTACCATTAAAGACCAATTAGATAATAAAAAAAAAATTATTACAAGTTATTATTTATGCTTATTTTACTTAAATGATCTTGCTAGATATTGATAGTAGAGTAGTTTAGAAAGAGGTCCAATTACTTTACTTTTACAAAAAGTGAGATATAAATGTTGATGTTTTAATTGTTGTAGTTAATTTTAAATATAAAATTCGCTAGCATATTTTTAATTCATATGTCTAATTTCATTATATAAAAAAAATCCAAACATTTAGAGATATTTTTTGGAATAGTAGTAGTAGTAGCACTTACATTGTTCTATACTGCTCCACTGCCTCTTTAAGGTAGCACTTCTAGGTGGTACCGTGGTTCTACTGTCCTCTTGGAATATTCTGCAATATATTAATAATTGATCAGATCAGCAACTCTATTATATAAATGACATAGAACCAATTTTATACAAATGAATGTTAAATTCATTACTACTATAAGAAAATTCTTTGACTATTTATATATATATAATTGATCGGTCACCAACATTTAATAAAATTCTAACTCACTCCTTTTGCAGAGGTGGTGGCGGGTTTGTAAATGTGAGATTCATGGACACATTTGTATTTACTGATAAATTTGTAGGAGATTCTGTAAATAACAGAAAAATATTTGTTTATTTACTAATAAAAATTTATTGGTAAATTATTATTAATTCAAAATATATTTTAATACTTTTTGGTGGTGGAGGTGGTGGTGGTGGTGGTGGCTGCATTACATTTACTTTTTTGTGATGAGCAAGCGCATGTGGTGGCAAAATGCCTGTCCTGTAGAAGTGATGCTCTTCAAACACTGTTGCATGCACATATTTGCAATTTGCATAAGTACACACTGAAGTTTGATATTTTCGACAAAATGTATAAACTCCTACTAACTGTGTTAAATCATATTTATGTGCAAATTTGCAAGTTCCAGGACGTTTACATGTTCCCCTGACATAGTCCCTACATATTTCTTTTGATGTGATATTCTCACAGTTAGTTAGAGTTGCATTTAGTTGTTCATTTGGAGTAGCTTCGCTAGGACTGCTTTCGTAATCAACATCTACTACTTCTTGCTTGACATTTAATATGTAATCTTCATCAGAAGGCGGAGGGTCGAGAGGAAGTGGTGGATGAACTTCTGACCGTGCTAAAGCACCTTTATTGATATTAGGCGATGGCGGAGAGTCTGGGGCAGCACGATTTGTTATTTCGATATGATCCATTTTCGATCGTATAAACTTTTTCATGTTCTTTAAATGACGTAGATTTTATCAAATTTTCCGCAATTCTGACTCTTTTAGAGCAATCTGAATCTGAAAACATAATTTACTTTAACAAATATTCTGTTAAATTTTAAAAATTACCATGTTCGACCTTGAACCTACAACACGGTAATAGTAAATATTTATTTATTTTCATATAGTCAGTAAAAGTAATACATAGATTTGAGTACTAACCTGCCTTTGTAACCTGCATTTACCCTGTTGAGCACAAATCACCAACGCTTTCTACATCAATTTTTGTTATGACATGGCGCCATAGCCAGCTGCAATCTAAAATGTCAGCTAACTAAAAATTTAAGAGAAAATAATTAATACAAAGATCGCTTTCTTGGACGACAACGTTTCATTTAACCAGAAGTATACTCGTCGCAACAGTAAACACTTATATTGTATTTAAATTCCTTTAAACTTTGATATGCCTTTCATCACTAAAAATAAACATTTCACTAATATTAGGCAAGATTAAGAAGAATATACTTGCTGCTACTAGTCACGGTAGGCACATCGGCTTTATTCAAAACTCATTACTCAATACAATACTAAACAGTAAACAGAAGCTAGTGATTATTGAGCACAACATAGTACTCTACTGTCTCTACTTTCTACGATACTAATTCGAGAATCAAGATGGCGCATGGCCTCATAACAATGATCTCGTCGTCCAGAAAGAATAGTTTTAGAGTAGAAAGAGAAAGCAAGCTCAAAGAGTGAAATGGCAGTACTATAGGCCCAAACCATTTTGGATTACAGACCCTTTTTTCTTAAATAAGCTAATAGCTCACATCTCCATCAATGGCTAAATTACTATCAACATTTTTTGGCAAACTTAAAATGATTAAAAAATCAAAACTAAAACTTTTCGCATGATATTAACCATTAATATTATAAATATCAGGACATAAGGCTTTAAGTAGAGTACCTAAATAAATATTTTTATTTAATAATACAAACTTGTTATTTACACTTGGTAATATATATTAATATTATATTAATTTTGATAATATTGTTAACATAATTGAAATATGAATTAAAACAAAAATGTTAGTAGTTTTTAAACTTGTAGTAGTATTTTAAAAATAAAGTAATTTCATGTTTATTGTCTATCGCCGCTACGTCAGCATTCACAGAAATATATATATATATATATATTTGGAATGTTATGAATACCAAATGCCAAAACGAAAGCAACAAAGCCTCTCTGATTGAAATAAAAAAAAATGTTACATATTTCCTTTAATTTAAACATAGACTTTAAAGATGCTTTGGAATTATTGGATAGAGATACTTATTTGATTCAAACAGCAAAAAATTGTTTTTAAATATAATATTAATAATATAACAAAATAATTTTTACTTCATTTTCATACTATGTTCTTTTTATTTCTTACCTATAATATCTATTTTTTTCTGATATAAGATACATTTACAAAAAAAAGGTAGCAACCCTAGTATAAAACAATGTAAGTGTAAAATACCATGGGCATGGTTGTTAATTGTTATACTAGACTCATTTGCAGGGTTGATATTCATTGTTCAATTATGTAATTTAAAAAGAGTACCTTTTAAGTTTCTGGCCAGCTCTTCTCAGCAGAACAGCATTCCGAGCTCACTCACGGACTGACTATTCTGACAATTTATAATAAATGTAATAATAGACGATTCAAAAATGCCTACTTGAATAAAGATATTTAGTTTTTTAAATTTTCCAAAAAATAATATTTGTTGTTGTATAAATATATGGTAATTAAACATATGGTATGTTTTTTCAAATTTGCTCATATATACCAACGAATTTTATATCGAACCACAACAATTATAACATCAAAATTAATACATCATTTTTTGTAAAAGTAAACTTATTTGACCTCTTACTAATGAAACTAGAGTAAGTTTCATTATCTAGCAATATCATTTAATCAAAATAAGCATAGATAATAACTTAACATTTTTTTAAATATTTATTAACTATATGGTTTGCTGTGATTGACAGGAAGCCCCTTTTGAATTTATTTTATTAATTATAAATTACGTAACAGGATACACACACAGTAATATATACAATAAGCAGTCAGAAGGGATGGTTTGAATGTAGTTTGATAACCCTAGATATCTAACTAGGAGAGCCGTGTACTGTGTATATACTGTGCCGAGATATCCAATGAACACTAAAATTGAAAGAAACTGCGTTTTTCTATTTTTAAAGCTATCCTTTTTATTCAAAATTTAGAGAAAAAAGTAATAATAAATAGCCAAAATATATTACAAATATATAATTAACACTGTATACTTATGTATATTACATATGATCTACAAATTTACACATAAAGATACATATGTTATTCAATAAATAAGCAAACAATTTTATTGTGTTCTAGCGTAACCAAAGTATTTTCTGTGCGATCATAATCTGAAGTCTTTATTTTGTTGTTTGCTATCTTGTAAACTCAATATTTTATTAACATCATTTACCGAGAACGGTCCTAAAAAAGGGAAAGAACTTTTGGTACAGTGTAAATAGTTTTGTTTTCTGTTGTTCCATTTTGTGTTCTTTTTTGTTTTCCAGTTTTTTGTACAGTTTAGATAGAGAGTTCTTCATTAGTGCCATCAATCAATATCAAACTTGCATATGCCATCATTAATACCAAACTTGCAAATGGTTTATTTAATTTGGTAATTTGGACCAAACATCCCATATTAGATGAGTCATCAATAGGCTTGTTATACGTTTCATTTAAATACACTGTTATTACACTTTGTGTTTTTTTCTGGATCTGGATTTTTTAATATTTTTATACCATTAAAACTATTTAAATAGGCAACTATTGCGAAGTTAATTTGACTATTCTTAAACTGTTTTATTGACAACCAGCTGTTACCCGCGACTTCTTCCCCGAGGACTTGAGAATACAGAGGTCAAAAGAAACTCCTTCGTTCGAGTTTTTTTTCGTCACCTTTATTTTAAAAATTGCTCTCTGCGTAAGGCCGTATTAGTATTTGAAGAATATAATATAAAATAACTTAGCTCTAATATGAAAGTAATTTCTAAATTTTGTTAAAGATCATTTTAGATTCAGATAAACTACTTCGAATAAATGGGATGTATGATTTTAATAATTTTTAAAGTATTTTACAGGTATGGAAACGTTTATTAATCAAAGGAATTGTGTAAAATATAAACATGTAATATTTCAAGGTAATATAAAATGTTATCTCACGCAGTTCAGGTAATTCCTCCTCAGCTAAAACTGATGCCCACTATAGCCGATGTGAAGTATATAAATAGGAAACTTGTTTGAAATATTGCTTAAACCATTTGTATGATTTAAAAATTAATAAATTATTATTTAACTTATAATTTAAAAACATATAATGTCGACCCTCCGATTTCATTGACCAACAATTGACGACAATCCACAATCACAGTCAAGTTTTTATACGCCGGCACATTTGAAAATTATATTACTTTTGATTGGTCACAAGAATTGGATATCTTTCCTATGAGGTTTTAAGGGGTTCCAGACAGCTTTCTTAAGATATTGCCAATTCTTTCAGTAACACCTTTCACATATCGTAGTAGAGCCGTTTGCCACTCAATTTTGGTGTGATACGGGTTGGTGGTTGTTGACCAAAGCATGGTAAACATTCTGGAGCTCATTTACTAATACGAAGGTCATTGTGCACTCACGTTTTGGTTTCATCGCCTATGCGCTGAGAATTTTTTTCATAGACCTTTGGCTGCCTCGGTAGTGCTTGTA
This sequence comes from Dircenna loreta, assembly GCA_963555665.1. NCBI lineage: Eukaryota > Metazoa > Arthropoda > Insecta > Lepidoptera > Nymphalidae > Dircenna > Dircenna loreta. The sequence goes on along the minus strand of OY743092.1, from coordinate 5,566,858 downwards.
ACGATGAGGTTCTTCTCTGCGTCGAAGTGTGATACTATCCACGGAGTTTTACCAAATCCTGGAACCCCGTTGATCTGGTTTAAAAACGGCGCTGTCCAAGCTTCGAAGTTGGTTAGTATGCTAGCTTTATCGAAGATCATATCATCTATCATTATCTTCGTGCATATCATCTATCATTATCTTCGTGCATATCATCTATCATTATCTTCGTGCATATCATCTATCATTATCTTCGTGCATATCATCTATCATTATCTTCGTGCATATCATCTATCATTATCTTCGTGCATATCATCTATCATTATCTTCGTGCTTTGGAGTAACAGCAAATGGGGGCTCTTATCGGTGCACGTGCAGATACAATCTTCGTACAAAATCAAAGACTTAAGCGAGTTTTGTCTTGATTTCAGACATAGGTATGATATGGCTTTCCTTCACATGGGGCCGAGGTTGTAACACGGCCCGTATAAAAGCTGTCCACAGTACTTTCATCCGCATGACACTGAATGCTACAAATGTACAACATGTCATTGCATTTCCATTACATATTTCTTACAAATACAGTAATAATAGACGCTAGCATATATGTCTAAGCTATCGCAGCAACTATCGACGACAGCTTTTATGTTTTTGCCGAGTAAAAACTAACGAAATCGCTTGCCATTTGCCAGCGATTTTGTCTACCAAGATAAAGCTCCGCCTATTGCTCTTTTGCCTTTACTAGGGGCAGCAGTGAGATTGCATTTATTTTCGGAAAAACTCGGATCCCCGTTGAGACGAGACGTAGTCCAAGCCTCGTATGCAACTTGCTTATGTCAAAGACATGCCGTACTAGACACTTTAAGACACGGCTGTCTCTACTAGATCTAGAAGTCACTATCCCGCAGAAGACGGTAATAGCAAATATCTTCAATGTCATACATACCCAGGCACTATGCACGAAATTGTGGTCGACCTTGTACCCTTGTACAAGTAAGTTAGTTGTGAAAGGGACAGCATATTTGCGTCTCCAAGAGAAATAATAGGGTCTGTTCAGCAGTCTCTATCTAGTTTTAATGCAATCAGTCAATGCAGAAGTCTTGTTTTCGTGTGCTATCCACACTGTAAAACGAAGCCAATATAAAACTAATACATTTTTGTTGGATGGTTAAGATTGAATAGAAAAGTATAGCAACGACAGCTAGCATAATATACACACAGATAGAAATTAACAGTAGTCAGGTACTACTTACTACAAGATCTTTATAAAAACCAATTAACAACTTCTGATTTTTTTTAATGATTATAATTTCGAATGCTATAAACATATAAAGAACCTCTTGCAACTTCCGGCCATTTTTCCTATTTTTATAGAATCGGTTAATATTTTAAAACCCTCTGTCAACGACCATAAAAGGTCGGTACGGCAGCATGCCGTTAGAACAAATGCTGTTAATTCTATTAAAGCCAGAATTCGCCGAAAGTCCAAGACGAAACATGAAATCTTCTCACGAAAAATTAAAGTCATCATAGGATTTTGGAGTAATTTATAATTTTATTTTGATTATTACTGGTCAGACCAATTCTAGAGGTTTCCCGTAAAGTAGAGCAAGTTTTCCGCAGTTACAGCATCCTCTGTTACTTACATAATAAACCAACACAAGGTCAATGAAACAGGTAAATTTTATTTAAAACAGATAAATATTCTACTTCTGAAAGATTTTATACCGATTAGAACCAATATCACGTACCCATACAATCGCAACGTTTTCGTAAAATCATCCAATTTAATTATTGATGTTTTATCTATTATATGTATATTTACCCGGCTATATTCACGTGGAATTATATCGGAATGTGCCCGACTAGTATCGAACCCATTCGGGGAATTTGCGGCGTGAACTGTAATGTTCATGCTGGGTAAATATAAATGTCATGGTTCACGAAAGTTTATATATAAAAATGTTTTATCTCCAGATTATTGAAATGTTTGATCAATAATCATAAACGTTGTTTTTATTTGGCAGTCCTAAAATGTTCTGTTAATGGTGACGGTTGTTTCTGGTAATGGATGCTCTGACATCAGGCAGGACATCATACAGGAGGAAGTAGTCTCATGAATGTTTTTCACCGCGGACATTGTGTTTGTTGGAGAAAATGGACTTGAGGCACAGGACAAAATGGAAAAAGATAATAAGAAATTGCATACCTTAAATGACTTGACGGATACCCGCTCCCGTACAGAATACTTGTTTTGCAATTATGGTGGTCCCTTAAACACCCTCGATTACCTTAGATGCATATTAAAAGGAAGGTGCATTAAACTGAAGTGCAAATATAGGAATGACTATGCTTAGTATAACAGGAAATTAAATTAGGAATGAGGGACTAAGAGGAAATGAAAAGGTTGCACTGGTGAAATTACTTAGCAGCAATAAGCTGACTGAGAAAGGGCGTGTAATCCGAAGGATAAATGTAATAAAGCGAACAAAGTACTCCCTATAGACTCGATAGTAAAGAGAGGATGGCCTAGAAAAGTATGCATGGATTGTGTGAAAGATTATAAATTATTAGAGGTGAGTGATAGTTCGATAATGGTAGGAAAACGAAAACGCAAAAAACCTTAAAGACAATTTTAACTTATTAATATATCTTACTTAGTCTAGAAAACTTGATACAACAAAGAAAATACGTGCAATTTGAAATCATGGTGAAACAATTCCAATAGTCAGATTATTTATTTAAATTGTTACCAAACTTTTTTTATAAGTTTAAAATTAAAAATAATGAACCACAAATCATAATTTCTATTTTACAAGTACTCGAAAGATTCATTTCTTATTCTAATATTCTTTGTCCATTTACATTTAACTAAGTGACAGTCATTTTCAGAAATACATATGAATCTATGAATCTTTTGTCAATTAAACAGATTAAAAATTGTCAAATTAACTTCGCAATAATTGCCTATTTAAATTATCTTAGTGGTTAAAATAAATATAAAAAGAAACCGGTTAACAGAGGCATCAACAAAAACGCATTTAGTGTAATAACAGTGTATTTAAATAAAACTTATATCAATCAAATCTAGATATCTTGTACGATTGCTTTGCAATTCTCATTTCTCATTCACAGGGAATATGGGCACTTACATTATTTGCAAGTTTGGTTTTGAGTTCTTCATTAGTGGCCACGGCAATAAAGAAGATATTATTAGGCAATTTCATTAATGCCATGTCACTTATTTCGATCCGATCTCGAAAGTATTGTAATGATCGAGTGAAATTCTTATCAAGAAGTGGTAAATATACACCTACATCAAAAACTTTATTTGAAACCACTCAAACATTATTATGTTATATCATTATAAAACTGACTAAATATTTAAATTAATTAAGAGTTCAAATAGTTTGTGGTTCAGAAACCGTTAACTATTGAGATAGTCATTAAAAATATTAAGATATTTTGTTATCTAAAACTACATATTAAAACATAATTGGTTCAAGACACATTTATAAAAACGCCTAGGTGTACATTAATATTTAATACAAACATTAGATACTATCAAACGAGCAAATATTAATGATATAAAACAATACTTCGCTTATTTTTTATTGCGATTGCGGGTAGCAATCATGTCAATGCTATAAATAATATATCTAAAACTTTTATTTTATGCACGACATATTAAAGCATAAAAAATATTGAGAGCTACGGCTTTACGTCCATAGAATATCGATTATAACTTTATTGGAAGGCAAATTCGCTTATGCTTAAAATAATAAATTCACACTTATTTCTAATTCCTTATTAATAAGTCATATGAATAGAAGCCACCCTATTTGTAGCCAAATAACTAATTCTAGAAAGTATTCAATTTAAATTAACATATAATAAACATTATAGATATTTGTATGTGTTCTTTATCTTTGGGCTGGAGACTTTAAAGTTTAATCATTTGTATAAGTAGGTTGCGAATATAGATCGCTCTGCTTAGGAACAAACAGATATATACATTTACTGACTGAAACACAGATGACTCCAAAATAAACAATTATTCTCCACAATTAATAAAGAAAACACATTATACAATATATGTTAAGCTGTTGATGTCGCGATGAATAACAAATACATATTAAAATGGCGGCGGATGTTCACGGTTAATAATATATTATATCCCGTACCTTGCCATCGCGAGCAAACTCGTTTAACAAGTCAGTGTGTAATAATTGCAAGTATTTAGAAACTAATACAAGTTGTAAGACTGTAGTCTGTTATTAAAAAAATATCATATTTAAATTCTAATAATCTTATTATATTGGAATTAAATATACAATTATCACTAAAAGCCTAATTACCTAATAATCAAACCTAGTCATTGATTACTACTGCTTAATTTGTGATGAAACTGTATGCACTACTTTGGTACCTACACTCATAAGAGATTCCTAACAATTTAAGTTAAAATGCTCAACATGGCATTAACGTAATACTTTAATCTTGTACCGATAAAGATACAGCAATTCGTATTTATGAGCATTTTATGTCTGAATACACGATCTTTAAAAAAACAAAATAAAAAGGAGAGAGTAACTGATATCTAAATAATGAACCCAAAACTATTGCACAGATATTCACATTTCACATCTGATTTTAAAGTTTGTTATATTTGATAATAATTCACTGTCAGACAGACCATTCTATTGTATTGTCTGTGTTATATTACAGTTGTTCATATTTTAAGGTCATTTAAGTTCATTCACCACAACCAAAGCTCGGGCGCTCTTATCACGCTTCCCAGACGATCGTCTGATGTATCCTGAAATACATTTAACAATTAATAACACATTTATGTTTTATTTTAGTACTACTTTATCATAAATTATTAAACTATTCAATAGTTTCATTATTACAATAAAGTACACAATTCCATTCCGTTGAAAAACTTAAAAAGTAGATTTTAATGAAAATAATAAATAGTAATTAAAGTAAATAGATAATACTAATAGAACAAAGTAATTAAGGGAAGTAAGAATTAACATCCTGCATTCAATGTTAGATAATAAGACATATTATTATGAAGTGGTCGCAAGTAATTTGGAGTTTTAAGTACTTTAGACATTACCTTAAATATTATTTTTCTTCTCCAAGCACAGACAGTCTGTTGGTAACAGTAACAATGCTCTTCAGCTGCTCCAGCAACGCCTAAATAAATATATTATAAGCATGAGAGACTGTTTGCATACAAATGTGAATGTATAATAATAAATTAATTAATCACTATATGTTTATTCTATATGTGCATTGTAAAAAAAAATATTCAAATTTAAACTTTATACTTGACATAATTCACTTATAGTTAGTAGAATTAGTATTACTCTTAGATTAATAAAATACTATAAGCCCTTGCTTATAGTATTTTATTAATCTAATAAAAATGCTTATAGTATTTTATTAATCTAATAAAAGCATAATAACAGAATGGATATGGATCTTAACACTAAGAACTGGGAAGAAGGCTGGGAACTATATAATGAAAATTAAATGCAAATATTTTAATAACTTAAGAAACTTAAAACAATTGTTAATTTTCGCACCTTGTCCTTCACGTCGCTGAGAGATGAACCCAGCCCATTGGTATGACTTTCTGTTTTTGATGGAAGCTGAAAAAATAAATGGAATTTATAGTGACCATATAATTAATTAAATAATGAATGTAATAAATGCGCACCTGGAACCAATTACTAGCACAATCTAGACAAAATTGTTAACTTTTTTACAATGAAAATATATTATATTTTACAAAAAGATGGTTTTTCCCTTAAGATAGGTGAAATTATTAAAAATATAGATAGTTATTAACTTCGTATGACAAAAGTAATAGTAAATTTGTAATATGCACATTCCCATTTTTTTTTTTTTTTTTTTTTTTTTTACATTGAACTAAGTTGTTGCTTGACTACACTCCACCTGATGGTAAGTGAAATGTAGTCATAGGTGGTAAGGCGCATCAACTTAGGAGCAGCCTATTCACTCTTCGCTTGAAGACACCCACATTGTACTCGGACGGAAATACCGACGCAGGCAAGCTATTCCAGTCCTTCGCTGTACGAATTAAAAACGACGAGGCAAAACGTTTCGTACGGATAGGTGGAATATCCACAACGAAAGGATGGATGCTCGCCGTGCGTCGGAACGTCCGGTGATGGAAGGGGGATGGTGGAATTAGTTCATGTAATTCCTTCGCACACTCACCAAAATGTATCCTATAGAATACTGAGAGGCTCGCGACTCTACGTCTGTGTTCGAGACTATGGAGTTGAGCGTCAACCAGCTCAGGGTCACCAATTAGCCTCTTAGCTCGCCTCTCAATTGAGTCCAGAGCTGCAAGATGACATTTTGCGGCACCAGCCACTATATGGCCACAGTACTCCACACACGACCTGATTTGTGCTTTATATAGTACTAGTAATTGTCTCGGTGTGAAGTACTGTCGGACCCTCGCAAGAACGCCAAGCTTGCTGGCGGCTGCTCTTGCTCTAGACTCAATGAACCGACCAAAGTTGAGGTTCGAGGAAATCTCTATCCCTAGCAACTGAAGTCGGTCACTGTATTCCAAAGATACATTCCGGAAAGTAGGAGCCAAGGTGAAAGGGCTCCTTTTAGCAGTGAATAAACACGTCTGCGTTTTGGTGGCGTTGAATTTAACAAGGTTGGCATTGCCCCATAGGGAGACTGCCTCTAGCTTGTCATTCAAACGCTGCACCATGGCTTCTCTTTCAGCCTGTACTTGATCTCTACTGGCCCGATTACTCGGCAGGTATCTTTCCACCACTGTGCTGTCGTCTGCATACCCATAGATACCGGGTTTGAGCAGATCGTTAATATGCAGCAGGAAGAGAGTTGCAGAAAGAACGGACCCCTGAGGAACTCCGGCATTTATTGTTAAGGGCTCCGATGAGCACCCGTCAACAACCACTCGGATAGTTCTTAGATTCAGGAAGTCCGTTACCCAGCCGATCAGACCAGGAGATATACCGTACGCTGAAAGCTTGCTTAAAAGGCCCGCATGCCAGACCCTGTCAAATGCCTTCGAGACGTCTAGAGAGACGGCGACCGCTTCTCCATTCCTCTCGATAGCTTCGCCTAAAACATGTGTAGCATACACTAGAAGGTCCCCAGTGGACCTATTTCGGCGAAACCCATACTGTTGGTCACTGAGGAGATCGTTACCTTCTAGGTATGTTAGAAGGCGCGAGTTCAATACACGCTCCATAATCTTGCAGAGTATGGAGGTGATTGAAATCGGTCTATAATTTGCAGGATCGGCACGACTGCCCTTTTTGGGCACTGGCTGCACGTTTGCAAGCTTCCAGGATTTCGGCACTATTCCAGTCTTGAAAGAGAGGCGATACAGACGTGTCAATATAGGAGACAACTCAGCTGCACATATCTTGAGCAGAATAGCTGGTATACCATCAGGACCACTGGCTTTGTTCACATCTAGACGACACAATGCTCTCCATACCTCTTTGTTTGTGATGCGGATTTCAGGCATCGAAATCCCGCAGTGAGGAAGATGTGCTGGGGTTGTGTTGCCAGTGTCTAGATGCGAATTTTCAGCAAAAAGAGAAGCAAATAGATTCGCTTTCTCTTTCGCTCCATGAGCCAGAGATCCATCTGGCTTCAGCAGAGGAGGCAGTGAGGTTCGGCAGAAATTCGACTCAATCGCTTTGGCAAGGGACCAGAAAGCTCGACTGCCTGATGGCTTACTTGAAAGCTTCTCGCCAATTTTAGCGATCCGACCAAGTCGATTCCTCCGTAATGCCTTTTTGTAGGACTTAGCAGCTTGGTTAAAGGCTCTCTTCTTGAAACTTACATCCGGAGCTTTGCAGTCTCGAGCATCAGCCCAAGTAACATATGCCGAATGCTTCTGCTTTTCAGCATGACCACACTCGGCATTGAACCATGGGCGAGCTTTGCCACCGATAGGTACTTCAGCAAACGGGATAAAATACTCCATTGCCTGATGCACCACATCAGTTATAGCATCCGCGCAACTCGACGGATCCTCAGAAGAGAAGCAGACCTGCCGCCAAGGATAAGATGCAAAGAAGTGCCGCATCTCATCCCAATCTGCTGACTTGTATTTCCAAATTCGCCTAACACCATGGGGATCTAAATCCGCCTGGGAATAAGTAAATACAGATTTCACCAGACAGTGATCGGAGGTCCCCAAGGGGGAGGAAACCTCTACAAGGTACCTGTCCGGATCAGTTGTCAGCAGAAGGTCCAGGCAATTAGCTGTATGGCCTTCTACATCAGGTACCCTTGTCGCTTGCCTTACCAGCTGAAAGAGGTCCAAAGACAACGCAAAGTTCCGCGCTTCTCTTCCAGCATGGTCGGTCTTCTGGTATGGGAATAGCCAGTCTTGATGACAGGCATTAAAATCCCCCAGAAAGACGAGCTGCGCTAAAGGGTACTGATGCAGAGCCGTATCAGCGGCCTTACTGAGATATTCAAATAAGCGAGTTGTCTCCTGATCACCGCTGTGCGAACGGTAAACACAGGAATACAGGATTTTTTCGTTTCCTGTGTCTACTAAAACCCATAGCACTGAAAAAGTGGGGTCTTCAAGCTGGCGGAGACGCATAAAACAGAGGTCATTCCGGACATACACACAAACCCCGGCACGTGGGCGGAAATTATGCTCCAACGTGTAATTAGGAAACTCGAGGTGTGCAGCGGTCAAAGGACTTTGAATCTGCGTCTCCGTCAAAAAGAGCAACTGCGGCTGCTCTGTCTCCAGGTGATGGTGGACAGGTAAGATATTAGAGTGCAAGCCTCTGATATTAGTGAGGTGCACATGGAATGAGGAGGAGTGCAACCGCTGTGAAAACGTTTTGCCCTTTTTGACTTTTTTCATAAGAAATAATTGTGGAGTGAATAGGATGGAAAATGGCAGTTGAACGAGGCGCTACGTATCGAACCCGGCGTTGAAACTGGTGTTGTCATGCCACTGGGGGGCTAGTCTGGAGACTGCGGGGACGCCCGAACCCCCCCAGGGATCGCCATCGGGCCTCCTCATCTGGTCGCCAGCCAGCACGATGGAGCCACCCTGGGATTTTTCGCAGTTGGCGGGGCAGCCTTTCGTGGATGGCTGATCCACTACTTGGGCCCCCAACTACCTGCGGTCGGCCAGCGGAAAACCGTTTCTTCGGATCCCGCTACCCTCCACGACTAGACACCCGACACAATAAACACCAACTCGCCGCCTAACCGGCTCGCCAACGTAACGCAACTGTTCAGACCCATTTCCCATGAACGGCTTCATCGTACAACGTGCCGGAACACGACTAAGTCGTTTTGCGGCACGACTTTTGTCGATGGGTGGTAACCTTGCCGCCGGCTGGATGTTATAACCTACCACCTACCACCTACCATATTCATCTACTTATTTGGACAAACAAACATATATATATAGTAGTTGGACATATGGTATCCAGGATTTTATAGTAGATGTTGATACGTTCTATGATACTGTAGAGCATTTTTTTTGTTCTGTCATTTATAGTTTCCGCAGTGCACGCGATGACGATTTTATGACAATTTTTGTCTCACCTCGGGTTACATTATTCCGTTTTTATTAGGAATATCTAATTTTTTTTAATGTAATGAAGCCTATGTCGCTCAGTGAAGATGCAGCTTTTCAATGGAGAAAGATTTTTTGAAATCGGTCCAGTAGTTTTTGTATAAAAACATTACAATCATACATACATAAGCACAAATTAAAATGTTTCCTCTTTAGAAAAAAGATCTGTTCGGGCTATTTATAACTTAAAAGCTAGAGATATTATTTTATTACGTATAAGAATTTATGGGACTGCCACAAGGACATCCACATATTTCCATATAATTAATGGTTACATTAGTTACTATTATAGAAACACTTGGACAAAACGTAATTAATGCTGAACAATATTTAACGTACCGTAAGAAGCGCCGAGATGAGTGTATAAAGCTTTTCACTCTTTTTTTCCAACATACAAATCTTTTTACTCAAGTTCTCTTTTGCGAGTAACATCTTTTCTACCTTGTCCTTATTATATTGTAATCTGTAATGTGAGGGCATCATTGTAGTTCATAGTTTAAAGAAAAAAGATTGGTTATTAACTGGGACTGGAGAATGGGTTTTAACACAAACCACTTTAATTGATACTACTTCAGTTTTTTGGTTAGCCCCCTTGAAATATATTCATATACATACTCAAAAATATACATACTTTGTAAGTTGTACCAAAAAAATTCATTTCTTTACGAGCTTTGTCATGCATAAACAAATATTAATTAATTATATATCGCTTTTGCTCATATTCCTCGCGGTTAAATTTAAATCGCGTTATACATAGAATACGACGATACGATACAAACGAAATATATATACTAAAATGAAAGTGAAAACGAACGGAAGCATAATATCAAACCTGAAATCCATGATATCACAATGCTTGCATTTTATTGCGAAGTTTTCATTGCTGTCGCGGTCGCTCGCCGAGCTGGTGACTGCAGACAAAATCAATGGCCATAAATACACTCGCTTGGCTTTAGGCTAACGAAAAATCGTATCATTGTCAAATGCTAAAGTCTACTTTCAATAGCAACGACATTGGTGTTCCTGTAGGGATTGCTGCCTGCCAATGCTATGCCCCTTTTGTACCTGCTAGGGCGGCTTGCGAAGGGTCTCACATCTGCTATTATTAGCTTTGAAGTTTTGTTTAAAAAAATATTGTTCCTCTACCATTCATTCACACACACACACACATACACACTTTACACAAAAGATAACTACTTAGTTAAGCCATTAAAAATTTTAAGAAAAAAAATGCTATTGTTTTGTGTTGACATAGTTCGCTCTTATTTATTCCGTTGTACGTTAAAGCAAGGAGATAAGTCCGTTATGTGGCTATGCGGTTGATTTTGATATTAATTTATATATTATTCATTTAAATTCGGAATGGGCTTATTGTCAGTCACAGCAAAGCATATCAATTTGCATAGTTCTTTTTTATAACCTACCATTAAGAGAAATTAGTTTATAAAAACAAGTTATTATTAATGCTTATTTTTCTTAAATGATCTTGCTAGATATTGATAGTAGAGTAGTTTAGAAAGAGGTCCAATTACTTTACTTTTACATAAAGTGAGATTTAAATTTTGATGTTATAATTGTTGAAGTTAATTTTAAAATATAATTATAAAAAAAATAATTCGCTAGCATATTTTAAAATCATATGTTTAATTTCCTTATATTTAAAAAATCCAAACATTTTAAGAGTTATTTTTTGGAATATAACAATCATGGTATGTAGCACTTACATTGTTCTATACTGCTCCACTGCCTCTTTAAGGTAGCACTTCTAGGTGGTACCGTGGTTCTACTGTCCTCTTGGAATATTCTGCAATATATTAATAATTGATCAGGTCAGCAACTCTATTATATAAATGACATAGAACAACTTTTATACAAATGAATGTTAAATTCATTACTACTATAAGAAAATTCTTTGGCTATTTATATATATATATAATTGATCGGTCTCCAACATTTAATAAAATTCTAACTCACTCCTTTTGCAGAGGTGGTGGCGGGTTTGTAAATGTGAGATTCATGGACACATTTGTATTTACTGATAAATTTGTAGGAGATTCTGTAAATAACAGAAAAATATTTTTTTATTTACTAATAAAAAATTATTGGTATATTATTATTAATTCCAAAAATATTTTAATACTTTTTGGTGGTGGAGGTGGTGGTGGTGGTGGTGGCTGCATTACATTTACTTTTTTGTGATGAGCAAGCGCATGTGGTGGCAAAATGCCTGTCCTGTAGAAGTGATGCTCTTCAAACACTGTTGCATGCACATATTTGCAATTTGGATAAGTACACACTGAAGTTTGATATTTTCGACAAAATGTATAAACTCCTACTAACTGTGTTAAATCATATTTGTGAGCAAATTTGCATGTGCCAGGACGTTTGCAAGTTCCCCTGACATAGTCTCTACATATTTCTTTTGAAGTGACGTTCTCACTGTTTTGGGGATCATTTGGTGGTTCATTTGATGGTTTTGTTAGTGGTTCATTTGGTGGTTCATTTGGTGGTTCACTTGGCGTATCTTCACTAGTAGTGCTTTCATATTCATCATCTACTTTTTCTTGCTTTACATGTAATACGTAATCTTCGTCAGGAGGAGGCGGTTCGAGAGGAAGTGGTGGCTGAACGTCTGACCGTTCTACAGTACCTATACCGATATTAGGCGGTGGAGGAGGATCCGGGGCAGCACGATTTGTTATTTCGATATGATCCATTTTCGATCTTATAAACTTTTTCATGTTATTTAAATGTGGTGATGACCTAAATTTTATCAAATTTTCAGCAATTCCGACTCTTATAGAGCAATCTGAATCTGGAAATACAAATTATTAATTTACTTTAACTCGTTAAAGTTGGTTTTGAAATTAACATGTCTGACCTTGAACATTTAACACGATAATGATAAATGTTTATTTATTTTATTATAGTTAGTAAAAGTAATACATAGATTTGAGTACTAACCTGCCCTCGTAACCTGCATTTACCTTGTTGAGCACAAAGAGCCAAACGCTTTCTTTATCAATTCTCGGTATGACATTAGGCCATAGCCAGCTGCGATTTAAAACGTCAGCACCATCTTTATTATTAACTAATAGATTTGATACAAGATTTTAAGATCTCTCGATATAATTTTATAATGTTCACTAAATTCAATAAATAAACAGTGAATTAACTAATGTACGTAATATATGTTCACCTAGAGTCAGTTCCTAGCACAATCAAGAGAAAATTATTAACTTTAATTTCTATGAAAATAGCATTATTGTACTATTACATGGAGGTTTTTCCGTTAGGAATGGTGAAATTATTAAAAATATGGATAAATTGTTAACTTTGTACTGTAAAAGTAATAGTAAATTTGTAATGTGCACATTCTCATATTCATCAACTTATTCGGACAAATCACACACGTACATATATATGTATAGGTTGTATAACCTTAATATAGCATTGTATAATCTGACATAGTCATGGCAGTTTATAGTACTCTGTGGCAGCGATGGCAGACACATTTTTATTTATCTTGCCAAAAACAAATTGCTACTGTAATATATAATTATATAAAAAAATCATAATTAAAAAAAAAATAATAAAATGTGACAAATAATAATCAGTCCACTTGAAATGGACAAATAAGACAAAGTTAAGGCTGTTTACTATGTCCATCAGTATGCACAAGGCAAAGGTGGTAAGGAATCAAAAATGGAACAGTTTATTAAAAAATATAAAATTTGTTTATTCTCCTTTTTTCGCGATCGTGACCACTTTGTCATAAAAACAAATCGGTGATAGTATGCGGTGATATTAATGTATATTTATTACATGTAACTTGGTATAGTGAACGTTTATTAAATTTGTTTAAATCTTTTAAATTGTTGAAAGTCTTTTCGGAACCTATTAATGATTCCGCTACTTGTATTGATAATGTTTTCTGTCACTGTAACATTTATGAAGAGACAATAATTTTGATTTGCATTTTAATGAGTTTCCATTAACAATCATGCATAATTAAAATTCTTCATCATCCGATGTAGTCGTCAAATTGACTAATAACGTTAGAGTCAGTAATAAATATGTTCTTTACATGATAACGTTGTAAATATGTATGTATTTCTGAAACAATTATCAATTTCATTTACAGACATTTAAATTAATAAAACAGTATTTTAAGGGAATTAAAAAGTTGAATAGCTGCAATACACAACTAAAGTATCATTAAGTTACGAGTAATTTTTATTTATATGTATATAATATTTGGATTATAAATATTTATAAAAATAGAGTGGCATGTTTATTTCTAACCAAAAGCAGACCTACATATTTAAAATTATTATCGGGAACTTAGCGTTCACGATAACCGGTGCCCATACACACATTGAACCTTTTTATTAAATTCTGTTAAGCAATGGTTAATTAATAATTTAGAACCAAATCAACTACTTTTCCAAAATGAGAAAACTACTTTAAAAAAAAATTAAGAAGTATTGTTAAACCATACATTTCTAAAATTTTTTAGAAAAACATTCAGGCAGAATAAAAAATTGTATATCATTGTCGCATTTCTTAATATAAATCAGGATCAATTCTAAATATTTTTTTACATAAATTCTTTATAAATTAAACTAAGTACAATATTTATTAATTTTTTTTCTAAATCAACAATAAACAACTTTCTCGTAGATAATCTGTGGTGATTATAACATTCGCTTATAGAGGGTGGAAGCACTCTGTGGGTGGAAGTAAGAAGAACCATCTTGTATGGCGACAAGTTGAAAAAGTGTTGACTCTTATCCTTTGCTGGGTTAACAAATTTAATATTTTTCGTGACATGTGTAGTTAATAAATATGCACTATTTAAAATCAGCGAATAAACGCTATGAAACAGCTAAAACGAAAACAAAAATGAAGCGAAAAAACGCGATATTACTTTCTTGAATGTACTAGCTTATTATTAAATAAAAAAATGTTATGTTATATTTTTTGCTAAATTATGAAATACCTGTAACCTCGTTTTTTTTAACAAGCAATTGTTTGGATTATTAGAAATTTGGATATATTGCAATTTTACATAACTATGTTCTTTTATTTTTTTTTTTAAAGAATAAACAATACATGACAACAGAAGATTATATTACCACCATATTAGAGAGATTTCCTCGTACTGATATATTTTAGTTAAATCGAACTGAACTTGAGCAGTTGCAAAACGGAAATCTTTTTTTTTAAATTCAGTTTCTTACTCTAATAATTTGTGGCGCTATTTTTGAAATCTTTCCTCTTGCTACTATAGCGCCACCTTAATTTGTTCCCTTTTGACGGACACTTTTCAATACACAGAGATGGCCCTCCAAACATTGGCTATGGTCGATGCAATCATTGAACATACTGTAATTACTGATTTGCTATCTTGAATCTTCAACTTGTCATTTTGATACATTCGAATTATTCAATAGTCTCTATTATATTCAATTCGAGTTATACTATAATATTAGAATTAGTATACACCATAGAGAATACATGGCACATAGATGCATTATACGCACTATCAACTCAAGTGTTTATTTGTCTGGTGTTTTTTTATTTAGCTTAATTGTAGTAGGTGAATAATGGTTTATTAATGCAGTACCGTGATATATTTTGTAGTAATCTTTAAAGCACAATATTGAGACATAGATATCATAACATGTTAGATAAATCACAGTTTATTTGGATCCTAATTGATATTTTTTCAGTTAAAAATAAATTTGCGGACTTATTAATGAAATCAAGTATTAAAAAGATATATTACCTCTCTAAAAAATATTTAAAAAGATTTATTACGAAGTACCGCGTCAAAAGAAACGTACATTTTAGTACAGTGACCGATGTGGTACCATTTGACGTTTCATATGAAACCACTTTGTATAGTCTTCACTTCGTGTTGTTTGTTTGTTATTGTTGTTTGTTTGTTAAGATCTCTTACCTATTTGGTTATAGGTATATAGTTAATTTGTACGCGGTAGAAGTGAGAGCGAGTGGTATAATAGCGAAATCTCTCTCTAACCTACTTAAAGATCTTAGCCTCTCTAGAACTATCATAAGTTCATTACTAGAAAGTACTCCAAAGGCGGAATTGGTAGGTTCATTCCAAATTTGGTTAGGTAGGTAGAGGATCTTAACCAGTTAAGGTGAGCGTTAATGCGCATTTTAAAGGAGCCCCTTAAACCTACACCTGGTTCGCAAGTCTCAGGAGCTGTTTGAGCGGCACCCGCACTGTGAATCCATGGAATGTTAAGAAGCTTCGTCTCTTATAGTATAGTGATAGGTATTAATAGTTATATCAGTGTTGTTTATTTATAGTTTGCAAATTAACTTGTTGATTTCGTGTTGGTAGTTGCTAGTGTTATTAATAATATTGATTACATTTTGCTTAGGACATATTTGGTACATAGCTATTATAATTTGGTTGCTATAATTTTTATACTGGATCTCTTTGGTTTTATATAAAATTGTTATCTTTTTAATCTGTTTTCTTTAACTGCTTAAATTCTATTTCAAAGGGTTATAGGAAATCTATGTATATTCTTTAATTCTTAATAATAAGTTCTTTATAAAGTTTCATCTTTATTCCTAAATTCCTGGATATTAATGAATGTCTGATATGTCTGAAATATCTGATAATATACTAAAATTTTCTTGATTATCAGTGGCACCTTATTATATTTATAAAAAAACCCTTCTTAATTACAATTGAATTTGTTATAATTTTGAAGATAATTTCCACTATGGAAATAAACTCACTGTAAAAGCAGTTTCCACCAAGAGCACAAGATTTGCTTATGTTACCTTTCACAATACACTTTTTTCATTTCGTATAAAACTAAATCAGAAAACAGTAAAATTTGAACACAATTGAATAAAAATAAGAAGTTGTGGGTAAATTGTTTTATATTTAAAAAGATAGATCACCAAATATTGTTTAAAAAAAATTGAATATGAATTATGTATAGGATTTAACAAATGTAATTGTTTCCCAAACTTTACTTAACTTTTATATATTAGAGTATATTAGAGTTTTCAAATATTATACCCCTCTTAGAATTAATCAGAATAATTGGTAAGAATAAACCATAATATTCCATCAATCATTTAATTTCAATCTGCTATAATCTAGTTGATAATACTATTATTATTATATAGTTCAAAGATATATATTATGTTACTTTCTATTTACAGATTTTCAACAATTTCTCAGCAAGTTGTCATTTAATAGAATAGATTCACATTAGCTGCCATTTCTATTTCTGGAGGTAATGTATACTCTATTCAATACATATAAATATTTAAAAAAATCATTAAAATATTTCAGCCAATTGGTGTATTAAGTAATGATTAAATGTTTTGTAAAAATGAACTTGTATTTGAAAGTAATTGTTTTGATATATTAAAATGCTTCTTTTATCTGAATAACTGACGATCATTTAGATTGATTTTCATAGAGATTTATTTTCAAGTAATACCAACCAAATGTTTGCTACTGAGCTATAAAGGCAATATTTGAAAAACTATTGTAATTTGTATAATAAGACTTTTATAAGAAATTTACCACAAGGTTATTCAGAAAGTTAGTCATTCAAATTTGGTTAGGTAGGGAGAGGAGCATAACCAGTGAAGATGAGCGTTAATGCGCATTTTAAAGGGGCTCTTAAACCTACACCTGGGTCGGAAGTCCCAGGAACTGTTTGCTCTAACCTCCCTGCAACGCGATCGGCCTGGGAACCGCACTGTGATTTCCTGGAATGTTAAGAAGCTTCGTCTCTTTTTTCATAATTTAAACTTTAAAATAATGATTAAGTTTGTACACTACAATTGTATAATATTATCTAGGAAATGTAGGGAATTATCCAGTGCGTAGGTATTCGATTCTAGTGCCAAAAGTTTCTATAAACTTCAGATTTTAGCACCCACTGCTTATCAGGGGGTGATCTATAATATTATTTTGTATTTTTTTTTCATATTTCGGCTTTTAAGTAGTCTAGTTAATTTGGTGTTATAATATATTTACGTTAGTTTAATATAGTTATTTCTTTTAATTTCAGAGCAACATAAAACGTCAAACATCGTGAATATCTTTAGAAAACTTCGATATGCAGCCAGAATAAAAAAGGGTTTTCGACTTTGTCAAATTCTTTGTAATAGATTTGATAAAATAACATGATTCTTTTAAAATATGCAGTTCGAAGAAAGAAAATATACGAACAGGGTTGAAGATTTAATCTAAAAGAAAAAGTTATGGTTATAACTTGGTTAACAAACAAGTTCTCAAATCATATAGATGCATGACAGGGTAACAAAAATTAACACTTTCTAAAAGCTATGAACTTTGAACTTTGATGAAATAGCGACAACCCCGCACCTCAATTGTAAATGTAATAAAATATCGTATCATTCGCTTTTATAATTATGGCTTAAATGTCCAAGAAAAATTTGATAATCATATTTTAGTGGCCAAAGCACCAATAAAGAACTTAAAACCAAACAAAATTATAATGGGCACTTAGTCCACATTTTCTATCACATGATTCATTAAGAGAAGTTTTTGTTTGTATATTTGTGAATGAGAAATGAAAATTGCAAAACAATCGTACAAGATATCATACATTGGCTTGTTATTCGTTTTATTTAAATATACTTAAATGCGTTTTTGTTTTGCAGTGGAATTCTACTTCAGGGCGAGCAGGGAGAAGTGCGCCCCGAAGTTCCACCTTCCGTCCAGTGTGAGGCCCAGATACTTCATCTGGGCCTTCAGTGTCACCTGCCACGAAGTCACTTTTAACAGCTCTACAATATCAGAACAATTATATAAATGATTATTATTTGACATCATATTCATTTATTTGTTTTCTATATCATGAAAATGAGTAGTCTCTTCTACTTCTAACGTAAAAAACTAAGATACAAAAAAAGTATTTGTAACGTTATTTTTTTTTGTCTTTTCCAGTCTCAAATTTTTTGGTACGTAGTTTTAAGGAATCTCATGAGACGTAGCGCACATACGTTAATCAGCACCCAAAAATGTGTTTTATATTTGACGGCAAACATCGTAGTTTCTCAGTTATTTATAAAACTACTAGAGAAAAATGGTTAGTACATAGTAACCATTTTTCTCTAAATGAAATATGAACAAAAACGGCACGAACAATGATGAAATATCCCAGTTTTTTAACGCGAAGCACGCTCCGTTCGACTACACTGGGCTTTCAATAATATTAACAAAACAATAGGTTTTAATTTTTTTTGAAGAATATTTTGTTTAATTTTCTCAACATTAAAATTTATATGATAAATAATTTGCAACTGTAAAAATAACCATAAATCTAGGACGCTATATAAGTGCCTGCTACCTAGAACTATGACCCACATAAATGACCCAATATTTTCTACTTTGCCACTGGACACAAAGTTTTATCCGTTGTTATCAGAGAAAACCAACTGTGGTTACTTAAAAAACGGCTTAAGAATAAAAAAAAGCGGATATTAAAAAATCATAGAAATGTTGAGAAAAAATAATCCTACAGTAAAATTATTACAGATGGCTATAACAGAAGTTTTATTATGGAATGCATTACTGTTATATATAACACAATACCTTCAAGAGGTAGTTTAAAGACTTCGATCTGAATCTTCCTCCCAATTCTTCGTAATTATTTATATTATATCATTTGTCTATACCTGTTTTTTATATAATAAAATATCTTTTTAATGTCTTTATGTCCTGAGCTGTCATCTCTTATGCAATGTAGTATTTTTCCTTTGCTCCCCATTATATATTATATGTATTGTTAATGAAATATACGTCTTATACTGTTGTAATTTATTGTACGTATATTTATATATTATATTATTAAATGGATTCTATTATGCTTTATTTGTGTTAAGAAGTTATATATTATAATTCACCACCCTTATATCTGTTTCTCATACTTCGATTATTATTATAAAATTTCTTCCCTTCATCATCGATATATTATTAAAAATTATATATTTTGTCGTTATTTTTTAAAATTAATAATACATACTTAGTACATACTTTCCATTGTCTTGTATAAATTGGAGGCCATATATAACCACCAGTCGTAACCACCACAAACAACCAAATTCGTGACCAATATAATTCCGACCCAGATATATTTGGCGTACTTCAAAACTATGATTATCAAGGAATTTTTCGCCATGAACTTCCTTCAGTGGTGTTCGAATATCGTACATGCGTTACTTTGAAGAGGAGCGACAAATCTAACCCTAAAGATCAGCGGATACTCTTTTGCATCCTCTGATATTTCAGTGATCAATTTTACCATATGAACGGCACTCTCGTTGTCCTAATTTGATTAAAATACATATTATACTATATACATATAACTAATTAGTATACAATCCCAAAAAAGTAGATCCCCATACTTTATACGAGTCATACGAGACATATTTTACTTAATATATATATATATATATATCTTAGATGAAAAAAATAATAATCGTAAAAATGTTATATTTCTCTAAATAAAAAGCTGGCAGAAATAAAATGTTTAATACCAGTGCAATTACAAGCTACTCGACTGCATTGTAGACGCAACACAAAAAGATGAACAATAACGGTTAGGTACCTGCTGTAATTTTCTTATTTGAAGCATTGCGGTATATTTCTACAATTTATTTTTAAAATAATATGTTTTTATATAATTCTATTTGTGGATGTTTGTGTTGTATGAGGAATGTTAGAACTATAATTTGTATTCGGCTTCAATATTCCATTATTAGAAATTAAATAAGATATATATTTAATAAATACTCTTATGATGTTTTAAAATCTAGTTATTGTCAAACCAAATCAAGATAAACAAACTATTCTTAAATTTGACACTAGATATACCAACGGCGGTGAAAAAATATGTTAAATTTAATTATATGATCAATAAATGATCTAAAGTATTTATAAATGCGGCTCCTTTTTTATTATTAACTATGGTTTTTAAAAAGTATGTTTATATATTGCGATAAGAATATTTATAATAATTACTATATATCTTATATAGTAATTATTATAATAATTACATAGAATATTTATAATAATTACTATATATCTTATATAGTAATTATTATAAATATTCTTAAGTAGTACAACGGTATTAATACGTACAACTTATAAAATATGTTTTCTGTACGTATAATAATAATATTTCTAAATAGCAACGAGGCAAAACCAGTATCAGGTACATCAAATATTCTTGACATAAAATATTGCTGTGATCACACAGAGAGCTTAAAATGATAATTATATTTGAATTAATAGAATAAAAAACAAATAACTGGGATACTGTTGAATAAAAGTAAGAAATAATATAAATATAAATTTCGGTTGTGGTCTCCGAGGTAGAAACATTGGCTCGGATTTTCGAAAGCAGTATGTCTCAGATTTCAACTCCGTCTCGATGCAGGCGATTATATATAAGATACTAGATTCATCAAAGCTAAGGGGTGGTATTCCAAAGGTCGCAGATTGGTCTGCCCTGTTGAGGATTTTACATGATATACATATTTAAAATTGAAATAAGCTTAACAAGTTTATATAAACATCTAACCATTGGTTTTTGAAATGCTTCATCGTTAGTCTCTTTGCGCGTAACGGAGACACTAAGCATATTGATAAACATTTAAGATACTTTTTGCTTCGTTAAATTCTAACAAAAAAACCACTGGATACATTTTAGATGGAATGAATTTAGTGTGGTGTTTATTTCTCAAATAATTCAGCATATACTAGACTTGTCACATCGGAAAAATCCCATATTTTTAAGTTGTTTCGAGTCTGGATGTAGTTTGTATCTGTTTGTATGTTTGTGAAGTATATGAAGAGAATTGAGAGATTATTCACTAATGCGGAATTTACTTAAAATAAATAAAACAAAATAATATATAAGGAAAACAATGCTTTGGTGGACTTTGGGAAAAAAATATTACTCTTATTTCTTTAAATATTTATCAATAGTGCCTATTAACGGTTTTCTGGATTAAGTTTACGCAGATATTAGAATATTATATTTTAAATAACTTTATGATTATATGTTAAACTTGAACATCGTATATAATTGCATCTACAGTCTAATACATACGAGCTTTGCCAAGAGTCGGCTTTAATCAAGTTTAAGACAACCTACTAACTATACAGTCTGTACAGGAGTTGCTAATGCACTTTAAGACTGACGCTTTTAGAACTATGGGACATGTTGATCGAGTCAAACTAATCTAACTAACAAATATGGAGTGGTGTCCTCAAATTTACATGCATTTAAGATATAATAATCATGATTATTAAGATATACCTATTAATAATAGAAGTTAGATTTCAATAAGAAATATCAATTTTGATCCACATTGTTTATCTGCCTTTTTAGAATAAGTGTATAAAGATATTTTATCTCTTGGATGATAATTAAAAGATGTGGGTATGAGTCTTCTCATTGAGTCATTAAATACTTTCAAATTCACCCTCTCAAATAAACTATTTATTTATTATATATTGAAGAAAACTACATTATTGCTTTGTGTGTTTTTATAATTTTCCATTAACTTTAAAGTTGTATGATGACGGATTGGCTTTGTACCAAAACAAGAAAAACGTTATAGAGTCAATAAACCATTGTAAAATACAGAGGGATGACACTGATAACTGAACTCTGCGAGAAACATGAATAAATAGACGTAAAAGATATAAAAACAAAATTTTGAACGAGTCGGTTATTGACTTTGCGAAAACTTTATATCCTGAAGGCGGTTTTACGAATTCACAACTCCAAGAAACTTCCTGATAGTCTCTTCAATAAAAGAAGTAATCCTTATGTTTTTACCGTTGCTAAGGTAAAATCTTATTTTGCTAGCCATCAGAATATTACACGGTCTGCTCTAATCCATAATAAGATAAATAAGAAACTTGATATTTATGAATGCAACGTCAGGAGTGTAAAAAACTCCTGACAAAGTGGTTACTGTCTTTAACGTATGATGAGACTTAACAACTTGTTCAAGGTAAGATATTGAAATTTAAATCATAATAAAATATAAATAGCTTACACACACACACATACACACACATACACACACAAACACACTCACACACACATAAAAACAATATGTACACACAAACAAGTATAAATATTTTATACTTAATATAGGGTCTCCACAACTGTGTACACTACATATTGTAAAACATTTTAAGTTATCGAATTTGAGCATAAATAAATAGTGGTTTATTTGGCTTATCATTTACCAAATTTATTAATATAACCGTTGCTGATTTTATTAAATGACATATTTTTTCTCCAAATCGTTCAGTTATAAAGCTATATAATAAAAATATATGCTGCCCGATTGAGAAACATCCAAATACTTAGATGTAAAATACTAGTTGGATATATATTATAATGTTAACGTTGATAGGAAGATAAATAATACTAACATGGGAAATAGCTTCAATGAAAAGAAAATAAAACAGGTTTATTATTTATCAAGGACATTCAATAACACCCTGAGTAATGGCGATCATGATGTCGAGTAATGAAGTTCATTTTATTTATGTCAGCAGTGTCTAAGTTGGCTATCGTATCCCGCCATTTATTATAAAAGAACTATTTTTGAAATAGTGCAAGCTTATTAAAAGAAGTAGAGTATAGGTTTTGATTTATTGGTATAAAATTAGATATTTAAGTGGTCTGATAAAGCTGATTAATTGAAGTAAATACTTAACTTTAATTAAAAAAATATATCTGCTCAATGATACTTAAAGCTTTTAGGCCAAGAAAGTATTTAAAAACGATATTCTAATGGCCAATATTGTTGACACTAAGACTAGAGGGAAGCTTCGAAGATAATCAGGAGAAAGTACAAACTAACGGCACTTCCTCCGGAGTGAACTACGAAGTCTAGAGAACTAGGATAAATAGACATATAGCAAGAAATAAATTAGCTTCTACTTATCTCAACTTCCCTATTTTTTATCATTCGTCAGTTCTTGTACCTAAAAGTACAACAGACACTGCAATAATACATGAAATTTAAACCACAATTAAAAAAGTAATCATTGTTGTACATTAAGTTAGGAATATTATCATTGTGGATTTCCTTCGTTTAAAATATTTGTATACCAAAATATATTTTAATTAAATTTTTGAACATTCAATTAAATATTTAGAAATTTCAGTGCCACTGGCTAATATAATATTGTGTGTATCAAAGTAATCTATTAGGTCTTTCAATTAAATCCACGAGGCTGTGAAATATGAAAGTTTAGTTGTTATTTATTAAAACAATGTCTGCATCAAAAATCTCCGTTGTTATTGATGCTGGATCGCAATCAACGAAAGCCGGATTTGCTGGGGAGCCTTTTCCGAGATCTGTAATCAATACAGTGGTGGGACGGTAAAAAATATAAATATACACAAATATACACATACATACATATCTACTATGAAACCAAATGTTACACTAGCAGTACGTAGTAAGTATTTAAAAAGTAGATATTTCATAGGTAACTTGGTTTTATGCATACAAAAATATATTAGTAAAATATATTTTTATCTATACCATTTATAAATTGATTGCTAATAAAAAAACTATATTTTATTGATATTTTTTTATTCTACTATACCAGAACTCCTAACAGAATTATAGTAAAGCGAATATCGTAGTCACCAGATCATTTTCTAATTTTCTAGATTTCGTCGTGAAGGTTTGTTGGATGGACTTCCAGATGTATATTTTGGAAATGAAGCAATCAAAAGAAAAGGATATTCTATCTCCACGTGGCCGGTTAAAGATGGAATGATAGACAATTGGGATGAAATGGAAAAATTATGGCATCACATTTTTTACAGAGAGTTGCATGTCGCCCCTGAGGAAATACAAGCTATGATGGCCATTCATCCACTTACACCACAAAAACACAAGTGATTGAAGAACAATATCATAATAATGTTATTATTTTGGCAATACATATGTTGAATATTTATTATAATATGTATTTTGTAGAGAAAAAATGGCAGAGGTACTTTTTGAATCTTTTACCACCGATGGTCTATACTTGGCGATTTCATCAGCGCTAATACTGCATGCTAGTGGAAGGGCATCTGGAGTGGTTTGGGAAAATGGCCATTTGTGTTCATATGTTGCTCCGGTATTCGAAGGATTTCCTCTTAAACACGCTACAATCCAATCAGAATTTAATGGAAAATTCTTAACAAACCGACTACAAAGTTTGTTGCGTACGATTGGATACTCTTTTACGACAGATAAGGAAATAGAAATATTGGATAAAATGAAGGTATATAGAGATTTTCATTTTTAAATTGACTAGCTATATTGTACGGTTTTCCCTATTTTTATTTAGATAGAATGTTTGTAACATATCAAATTAATAAATTAAAAAAAATCTGGCGACCGTGAGATTTTTAAAATACCCTGGAGGGTGTGGTATCGTATCTCAGGGATTCGGCCATTTACAATTCGGCCCTTTTCTATAATTTTCGGTTCTTATCGGCCCTTGACCTCTTGTATATTTTTTTTCCACAAAATGGCTTACTGTTGGCGTTTAGGGTAACTCTATGCCTATATGAATATCGAATATCGAAAGCAATCAAATAAAAGTATTCAAACATATGATAATATCTGAGTAGTAGTTTTTGAGATTAAAATGCTTAGTAGAATTTATCATCTTTACTAAGGGAATATAAGGGTTGGTTACCAGATCATGTTTTACTAGTATTCAAAATTAAAAGAAATAATGATGTGAACGTAAATATAAGTGTAATTATTTTTTTCAGTTTCTTAAGTCTTAAGTCTACTCTTAAGTCAAATTTCTTAAAATAAACAGTATTTTACTCGTTTAAAAGTTTTAAAGAACTGAAAGCGATTATAGGGATCGTAATACAAAGAAATTAGGTCAAAATTAATGTATTTTATTTCTCATTTAAAACTATTTTATATGAACTCTTATTCCGCTTTTTAATTTAAGAATTATGTGAATTCTTTTATACCATAACCTTATTCGTAATAGAGTATCATGTTTATTTATTTTGGTCTTACGAGAGCACAGGAATATGTAATTAATTTAATACTTCGGATGACATTTTATTTTTATTACAAATATTTTCTAATTCTATGATTAGGCAAATAGCCTTGGTAAGGGTGTAATTACTTTATAATAATTATTTTTTTTTGTAAGATCTTTTGTCACTTTCTGTGGTGTCCTATGTGGGTAATTAATTGTATTTGGTGCCGAACGTGTTGGAATAAGCCCCGTTTTCAAAAATTTTTATATTTAAAAAAATATCTTTTTATCATTATATATTTCACCAAGATGGAATTTTCATATATAATCTGTAGCAAAAACTGGCTTTTATCCGCAATGGTTAAGTTTATTAGATTGATTGATAATATCCATAATAATCTGCGAATTCGTATTCAAATACTTAAATCGGAAGAAATCTAAAAATTTAACCGCAGCTTTCCAAAATGTAATTTTGTGGAGTTTCCTAATAATGCTTCCATTGTTAGACTACGTTTTGAAATTATTTAAAGTAAAACCATATTGAAGCTTGGAGCTAAGATTGCTAAATGTAATCATAAAAGTGATTCTGTAAGAATATATTTTTTTAATTATTTTTACGTGTACTTTCAGGCTGAATTATGTTACGTTGCCGTTGATTATGAAAGTGAGATACAGGCATCAAAAAGTTCGAAAGAAAGTATTAGTTTCGAATTGCCTGATGGACAACATGTTTATATTGGTGAAGAGAGATTTAAGTGTCCAGAAGTACTTTTTCAACCAGCCATACAAGGATCGATATCTCCTAACATAGTGGATACCATTTGTTCTTCTATATATAGATGTGATTTGGAATACAAAGCTTTATTTTACGGTAATATTGTATTATCCGGTGGTTCAAGCTTGTTTAGAGGGCTGCCGGAAAGATTGCGTATGGAACTATCTAAACGAGAGAAAGAAATGCCTGGAATAAAAGCAAATATTGATTCAATATCTTCCAGACACTTGGCCTCTTGGATAGGTGGATCTATTTTGGCGTCACTTGAAAGTTCAAAAGGGTTTTGGATGACAAGACGTGAATATGAGGATAATGGAGCTGATAGAGTTCATTATAGATTTTTTTAATTTTAATATAAGATAATAACATATACGTTTTTGAATAAATAATATAATAAATATTAATTTTAAAAAGTTGTATAAATTAATATTTATGTGACATTGTCTAAAATCAATATGTTTGTGATAGAAGAAAGACATCACCTGTAAGTTTAATTATGACGGTTATCATTTTAAAGTCAGTGAATATTAAGTATTTTTTTCAATAGTTTACAATATTTTCTTACAATCCAAATTATTTACAAGATAAAAAAGTGTTTCAATTTAATTCTTGATGCTTTGATAATCATGATGAAATAACGGTATCAAAATATCAGTAGTTATAACCAGTCAAATAGGTACATGATTATAAAATATTATGCGCCGAATACTGAAGGGCGTTACTCGTTCAGAATGTTAGTTAACTAATGATCGAACCCGGAGCCAACCTATTGGAAAAAATGAAACCGAACCGAATTATTTAAAAATTCTGACTCCTCATTTATATTCTCAAGCTTTTCTTTCTGAGCCGATAAAAAATATTGTCTTTTTTCATAATTATCAAATTTTACAAGATACTCTTTTAAATACTACTAAGAAGATTTTATAAAAAAGTCGACCCAGCCGTTCCTAAGTGATATTTTAACAATGATTTCATTTGTTAATCACATTGATAAACATTGAAGCGGTGTTACAATACGGTTTTATTAAATTTACCTAATGATAGCTGCCAGTTGGTATTCATTACGCCGCAGACAGACTGGGCCATTCAACAACTCTTCCCAATTTTGTTTTACCCGTGTAAAATGTAGCGAATTACACAAAAGTATTTATTTTTAGACGACTAAAGCTGTCTTTAAAAGGATGCAGTGAAATTTTTGCTATTTTTAGTAAGTCAGTCCGTGATGGAAAGAAACTGTACTGTATCCGTTTTAATGGTTTAGAATATGGTACTTAAGAATTTATTTGATAAAGATATTATAATCAAATAATGAATATTATTGAACAAGTGATCAGATAACTATAAAATATATAAGGTAAATTTAGAAAAGTAATTATATTATAACATTGAGTTATGGATATAACACTTAGCCTGAATTCCCGCAACATTGTTATTTAAAAATGCTACGAGCGTCGTGTTATTATTATACAAAGCATAAAATTTTCAACTGACGCCTCGACTCGGCGCATGAATTATTCACAAACTGAGGAATAAACATAATGTAACTTTTTGTTGTATTTTCTCTAGTGAGTCAAAAGTACTACAGAACTGTCTTTATGTATCACTATAATGTGACCTAGGATTATATATACATTGGATATATAAACATCATATTTTGGCTAGTAGTGGAACATTGATAATATTTTTCCACAAAGAATAATCTTAAATATTCTTTGAATTTTAGTGAGACATTTATTATCCATGGTGCATAGAAAAAAATCGTTTTTTTTTTGGTTTGAGAGTCAAAACAATATATAGCGAAGTATCAATTATATCAGACTTTAAACCTATATCCGATAGACTTCTTCTTGCGAAACCGAAATATGATAAATATTTTCTAATTTGAAAAAAAATAACAATTATCATTCCAATATGTTAACCGTTGAGAGCAGTTTACGCGATATAAATAGCGTTCCTTACTCAGTAGCTAATAGTACAGGATACTTGGCCCATTTTCACCATTTGTAACTAAAAGGCTGATTTTTGGTGAGTAGTTTCATTTTGACTGGAGGTCCAACTTTTTTCCTGAAAACAATTTTGGTAAATGGTAGCTAATAGAGGTAGCAGGGATGAAATATGTGGATTTGACAAATTAAAAACTGTATATAAAAACGGTTAGATTCTTCAAATTACAGCTAATTCTTAATATATGAAAATTCACGTAAATAGAAGAATTAATTTAAAGTATGCGTTTTATTTAAATTGAAGAATATACTGTGAAGAAACATAACTTTGTAGAAAAATAAAAAATTGGGGATTTCAATTTATCGTTTAGATTTTTTTTTTTTGGAAATATAATTATATTATGGTGTATGCTGGTATTAAAATGACACATTGGCAATTTTATAAATATAGGACCGATTGATTTCAATCGTTTGCTGGTTATGGATCTCTTTGATTTTGAATATTAAAAGTCCGTCTATGTAAAATCAAGACAGTTTTTTTTTGCTACTTTGACTTTTACAAGACCCCCTTTTAAGACTGGAGCAGATAAAACGTTACTGGAATGTGAAATTATATAAAGATATTTTTTTAAATAAAACATGAACCTATAACAAATAATAGATAATTGAATAGGATATTTCTATAATATATTGACTCTGAAAAATAAACCCCTTCGGCGTACATAGATTTGCGAGGCTTATGCTAATAAGCTTGGACTTGGTAAACAAGCACTTGGGTCTATTGGAGAAAAAATATTATTGTAGATATATTTATTTGGGAAACACAATACTGTACTGAAATGTAATGAACATAGTTTAACTTTTATAATTTACAAAATTTTAGAATTTATAAAATATTACATTAACAAAAAATTAAAATTGTAATAAAAATAAAATAATATATCTTTTCATCATGTCGAGTCCAGTCGAAGCACATTGAAAACGAATACAATTTTTAATTGGCCCCTAGTGTTGGCTCACTTACATATAAGTTTTATAAAAGTTACTATGGAAACCTTTATTAAGATATTGTCAATTCTATTAATAATACCAGGATTGCGAAGATCTTCATGTGTATCAAAAAGTTCGCTGCAGCGAGTACTGATTCTTGATGGACCCCGGAATTGATATCCGAGCATTCAATTAAACTGCCGTCAATAACTACTCTTATAGCCCAATTCCTCAGAAAATCCTATATTCAAGTACACATGCTAGGAGTTAAGTGTTATGTTACAAGATATCAACGAAGATTGCTAGTCCATCACCATAAATTTGTCGATAAATTAGAATATGCTAGAAGGTCACCAGTCGACCGGTTTCAGTAAAACCTGTATCTTTGATCTCTAAGGAGTTTGTTTGCTTCTAAACAGACCAGAAGTCTCTTCTTAGAAAATCTCTCTTCTGTACACGTTCCATTGTTTTACATATACTCGGGACTAGTCCACTTGTTATTGAGAGACGAAAAAGACGTGTCAGAATTTTAGCTGAAATTCCATTTGGACCAGTAGCTTCAGTAGCTTCAGGATGGATAGAATTGACCACTAACAAATTGTAC
This sequence comes from Dircenna loreta, assembly GCA_963555665.1. NCBI lineage: Eukaryota > Metazoa > Arthropoda > Insecta > Lepidoptera > Nymphalidae > Dircenna > Dircenna loreta. The sequence continues at coordinate 5,536,834 of OY743092.1, read as the reverse complement.
AAAAGATGATTGTATCCATCATTCATAGATCCATTTCTAATCTCCCTGGCTTAGATATTGTGTACTCAAGAGGTTTCCTATTTGAGATCCAATATTGGGGTACCTATAAATGTTTTCGGCTTCTTTGATATGTATGTATAAACGGTATATGTTATATGTATATATCTGTCGTACATTTATATATATATATATATATATATATATATATAGTGAAAGAAATTTAAATATACATTTCTTTCTTTCTATACGAAAAAGTTTGTTTTGCATATATTTGACATTACCCTGCTATATTATTAAATGACAGCTCATTAATGACAACGACTATGGGAAATCAAAAGGTATTGTAAAAATGTAAAGTATGGTAGTATACGCCATGTAAATTTTAAATAACAATGAATGTTAAAAATACATTAATTATTATTACTGGAGAACTAAAGTATTTCTTACAATTCATAATTAATTTCTCCTACACATTTCTCGAAGGAGCTTTGTAACAGTAGACTCAGCTATAGAAACGTACACATTGTCAACGCAACACACACATACAGAACTCGCATTCGATTATTTCAAGGTTTTGATCAGAATACGTAAAAGAGGTCGACGAGGCGACCGGGGAGTAATTATACTCGTTAAAGAACCGTTAACTTGCTCTGGCAAAGACAAGGGTTGAATTTAAGTTGAATTTCTTCTGGTTATTATTTCAGTAAGAATTCTTGACAGAGATAATTTAAAAACAATATCTTTTTTTTCTAAATATTTCTTGCCAGCGGCTTCGCTAGCGCTGTTTAGTTTAATTTAGACTTAAAGGTGTACATTTTTTAAACCTTTTCTTTATTCATGAAAGTTATTTCTTTAAGTATTCTGTCAATTTTTATAACTTTGACAACGTGCACGTAAAATTATCCTATGCTTCCGTTACAGAGATAAGGTAAAAAAGGGTAACAAACAACATAATGGCATGTGACCTCAAAAATATAATTAAAAAAAAAATGGTCGAGGGATGTACAGTTTTAATACTAGACAGTCATCAGACCTACCATGACTATTTTTTTAAGCTTTACTACTAAATACATATATACATATGATAGAAGCCTGTGAAAAACACGATAGAAGCCTGTGGTAAATGCTAGTTAAAAATAATTAATTAATTATATAATCAATTTGTTACCGATATATCCCGAAACCTTCTTTAAACCCAAAGGTCTGATTGTTGTAAAAAGTTCTGCTCTATATTGATGAAGAGCCAATAATTCTAAACCTAACGTTGTTATAGGTACTCGTGTGTACCCTGTTCGTCGGTGACGAGGCTATATTCTGGTGGAGGAGTAATCAGAAAGATTTCCTTTTCCATCTCTAATATAGAGCTTATATTTAAGCCTATTCACATTGCAGACAATTTTCCCTCGCTTATTTTCTGGGACAATTTTTGAATAATAATAAAACACAAATTTATTCATTCATAGTTTTTTTTACAGTAGTCCTCTCTTCACTTCCATAGCTCTTGAAAGAACGTTGAATTTTAATACCATTTTGCTACATGAATTGATAAGACAAGCTTCCTAACTTCTAATTCGTCATGTAGGATTTTTTGTACTAGAACAAGTCTTAGCTTTTTCCTAACAGATAATTTTCTTGTCTTTGTTTATTTCAGTTTTAGTTCTCGAAATATGTGTATGTGAATAAAGATAGTTTTTAATAAGTAATTGTTTCATTTCCTGCCATCTTACTAATCGTATTTTTGGCATATCTTACTAATGATGTCTCTTTGTGTCATGCACATGTATAGTAATAATTTATAGATTTTTTTATGTCATGGCTGTCAACAGATTATAGAAATTGTGTATGGCAAAGGTTATATTACATTACAGAATTTAATACAAGTCAAACCAAAATAATTGTTCATCATTTACGTAAATCTCTTGCATTACTTTGTAAGGAATAAACTTGGGGTAGTATTGTTTGCTGACGATACATCTCTTATTTTTTAATTAATAGACAGATAGATAGATTAACGATATAGAAAATACTCATTCAGATGTTGTACTATTATTTAACGCTAATAATCTGTTGTTCAACGAGAAAAATACTAAAAGTATTAAGTTTACTTTATCAAACGTGAAAACCGTCGAAACCAATGTATTGCTAAAAAATGATAAATTGTAATTATTTAATGCTGATAATTTTTTTGGGCATTTACTTGGATGCAAGATTGCAACGGGGAAATCATATATGTGATTTGTCAAACAGACTTAGTTCTGCTGCTTATGCGATGCGACAAAGAATACGTTCAAAGAATATGAAATACTATGATGGAATAATGCATCAGATACTATATTTGTGCTGCAGAAGATTGCTGTTCGTGCGATCTATAAAATGAGGCCTAGAGAATCGTTAAGGAATAAATCCAAAGAAATTAAAACTATGATTGTATATAATTAATATATTTACGTGAATGTAGAACAAAAGAAAAAAATGTAAATTCATTTAAGGTTAATTGTACAACATTTTTATAATAAACACCCCAATAAAGCATTAAATTTGTAATTAAATAAATTTAAATTATACATTAAAAGTTTATAAATAAATCCTATTATAGTGTAAAGGATTACATTAACGACGGTATTGCCTGGGAATAAATTGTATTTTAGCCATTAACTAGTAACCTTCGCAATTTGTTTGACGTTGTTAGTTTCTCTTGTTTGATCAAGTGGTCGCATCACACCGTTACCTTCGAAGTCATTACTTGCGGTAGTGTTGGGGTCGGGTCGCTCTCCCTCTCTCAAATATGGCGAAGGGGGTGATGGCTGACTTTTAAGTTCTGCTCGTGAACGCGTACTGCTTGCGGTGACTGGTCGTGTTATTTGCAAGGGTTTTTGTTTTTTTGTATTTCTTAAATTGTTAGGCCTTCCCCTCGAATTGATTGCTATGATACTAGTGGTTCGTAAATTGCTCATTTTATATTGACGTTGGTGAAACAATAAAGAAATACCCATCTGAGTTTGTTGTGTAGTTCTTCTCAGACCAGGGCGAACATCTTTGGAAACCTCGTAATTTTAATTTTAAGTTGAGAGTTGAGAATACATTAAAAAATTTCAATTTATCTTGTCGCAAAATGAATGAGAATACGATGACGGAGGGGCTTTCCGACGTAGCGGTAACAGTACGGTTCCACCGAGATCCGTTCTCGTGATCGTGCTCACGGTACGTCAGACTATAAAGCCGACCTTTCGAGAGAGAGAATCTTATTATTAGTAGTAAAAATGTATCACATCACAATAGTCAATTGGTATCAAGAAGCCCTCACAGTGGGACAGAGAAACAGCTTGGTCCGTAGAGGGAGTCTGGGTATGAAAAATAATATCACGCTTTTCTAAAACATCTCTCAAGCTTATAAACATGAGGAAGATTTTCAAATTCGTATGTATAGTTTTTATAAACCAACTAAAATTATGAATTATTGACAGTAAATATATGTACCCAAAATACAATTCACATAATCTATACTCGTGCCGCCGTGCCGCAATTATCAGCTAGTATTATATGAGCCATTAAAAGTTTGGCTTGACAGATACTGAAAAACTTTGTAGCTTTTTAGCTTTGCTAATGAAAATCTTATGAAGAATGTTGTTTTTATGTGTATTTATCTACGAAATAAAAAAGGATATGAGCTATAAAATATATATAAATAAGTCTCCATAACCTTCAATATACGGTAAGGTACGTTAAAAAAAATACAACAAAAAATAAATTCAGTAAGTATAAATAAGAATACAATATTTTGATTTCAGCTGATATGCATAGCTTACATTTAACTTTTATCACCAATCGTACCACGTATTTGTAACACGGACGGATCACATATAAGGCAATAAGTCCGTACTTACATAAATCGAGCAGTCCAGTATAACTTCTTAGTCACTAACCATTGTTACGCTTCTGTTTATCAAGATGTAGTCTTCAATCACTAGATAATATAAATCAAAAAGTCCAAGTTTCAAAATAGATTATAAAGTCACAGTGACAGTGTTTCGAAGAAAATATCGCGGTTGCTTTATAAGTCAAACTTGCTATAATGAATACAGTTTAATATCTAAGTTTGTGATTGTTATGACAACGAAGACTCGCTGGGACCGGTATTAAATACAATATTTACTCTTAATTTTGCACACTAAAATAAGATTTTTTTTTTAGAATTATGCATTAAATAATAATAGGATTTTTTTCTTGAAAGTAAAATAAACGCCATGGCCATAAATTCTGTAAGGTGATATGCAACCGAACGCTTATCTGAGAAGAAGTTTGCAGCATAGTATAAATAGCCATTTTATATAAATGTCCATCCATTTTATGTTTTATTTAATTTCATATGTTATCATAGTTAGTTTCTTATTATTTTTATCTTCAAAACAAAACATAACATTGATTGCATTTGTAATCTAATAAATCGCGTATAATAAATACAACATTCAACAAATAATTTATGGGGATACATAAAACGTGTTTTTTTCGTATTTTTTTTGCTTAATATGAATAACTGTAACGGGTAGGCGCTTAAAATGTTTACATAATATTTATTTGTATATTACCTTTCAAAATAAATAATTAAATAGAAATAAAGTAGCGTGCGCGAGTTTAAAGTTAAAAGTATTGTAAATGCAGGACTATTTTTATTATTCGTTTTGCTATGATGAGTGCACTTAATGATAACATATTTGTTTATTGCCAAAAATAAAAAATGTAATAACTGAATACCTACCAACATACCTTTGAAACACAAATCCTTAAATACTCGGTATATATTGAAACTTTACATAGCCAAAAATACGTCTTTTGTTATTTACGTACCTGAAGTATTCGTTATAATTCGTTGTGAAATTTTCATTCACATTACCCGAAGGAGCTGTATAGTCGTACACTCGACTATAGAATCGTCCTCATAGTCAACTCGTTTTCGGATATTTCAAGTTTTTTAAGGCCGACGAGGCGACCTGGGAGTAATTATAATATAGCTCATTAAGGAAAGGTAGGCTTGCTCTGACACAGACAAGGGTTAAATTTATTCACGTATTTCAAGGTTCTGATTATTATTATAAGGATTTTTGACATCCACCCCGGGAACTTAAAAACAATATGACTTTTATATTTAACTTTTTTTCCAGCGGTTTCTTTCACGCTGTTAAGGCTTAAAAATAGTTTAAAATATTTATTCTTTCGGAACGGATTCTTCGGAATGAAGAATTATATCGGAATGTACCCGACTAGTTTCGACCTCATTCGGGGTTCTTACTCATGAGCTCGACGCGTGGAGGACTCGCGGCGGGAGTTTAGCCACTCACGTTCTGATTACTTATAAACTTATTGGTTTTTTCTACGAGTATAATCAAAAGCATACCAGTTATTAATTTTAAAAACAATGCTCACTCAATAAAGTAAAAGGCAATGCAGGGACTCACTTAATAACTTCGACAATAATATTCTAACTTTCCTATTGGAATAAAAATGGAATCTACTCTTACTTATCTTAAGCGAACAATTGAAAATCATGTTTTAAAGGTGTAAAATAGTTTGTCAATCTAGATATTTTCCGTGCATCCGTGAAAGTATTGCATTATATACAAAAAGTTAAAAAAATGTTGCGAGATTCATTCGACATCTGTCGCAAGGAGAGAACAAAAGTCTCGTTTGGCTGAATTAAAACAAGAAAAACATTTTGTAAATCACATACCAACTGTGTATATGAATGGAAATGAAAAATGTATATTTCATGGGTTTGCTTTATGAAGACAATTTTTATAATCGTAGTAGATGTATTTCAATCCTGGCCAAAGACTTGCGTTCTATAAGGCGCAGGTCCGACCTCATATGGAATACTGCTCTCATCTCTGGTCCGGTTCACCCCAATATCAGCTTCTACCTTTTGACCATGTACAGCGGAGAGCCGTTCGGATTGTCGGGGACCCAGTGCTCTGTAAACGGCTGGACTTTTTGGCATTGCGTAGAGACGTGGCTTCTTTGTGCGTTTTCTATCGGATTTACAACGGGGAGTGCCCCGAAGAGCTTTTTGATCTGATGCCCACCGCCGAATTTCACCACCGCACAGCAGGACATCGCCTGCAATACAATCCTTACCATGTGGATGCGTGGCGATCCTCTGCTGTGCTGTTTTCAAGAACATTTTTTCCACGTACCAAAAAGACGGGGAATGGACTTCCTTCGGCGGTGTTTCCAGATCGATACGACATGGGTACCTTCAAAAAAGGCGTTTATACCCACCTCCAAGGCCGGTAACGCTCTTGTGAGTCCTCGGACGTTGCAAGAGTTCGTGGGTGGCGGTGATCACTTAATACCTGTGATCCGCACGCTCGTTTGCCTTCTTATAACATAAAAAAAAAGATTATAAAACTTTGAGCCTCTTCCTGTTGATAATGCTTTGACACCGGATATACAAAAGAAGGCACCTTGTTGTACCTGTGTTTTTGCTGACGCCGTTGTTCTTGTCGGTACAAAAACAAAAAACAGAGCAAAATTTACAACAAAAACTGGATTGTTAATCTAAACATTAATAAAACTCTATTTTTGAGTCTATAGAGTCGAAGCTTTTTAGCATTCCATGGATACACCTTGCGGGTGTCATCTATTCACCATTCCATTAACCATTTTCTTTACCATATTTTAGATACCTTTGTTCAATTGTTCAAGAGAATGAATGTAAAAATTATAAAAAAACCGTAATATGAGTGGATCAGTCCAGATATTAAGACCTTACTGTAACATATTAAAAACCAATGATAATTTAAAAAATACTAGTAATTGACGGTGAGACTGTTTGTTTGTACTACAGATTACTTGTTCACTTACGTTGCAAAATTATATGAAAACAATTCTTTTAATAGGATAATATACTTACTCCCACTAAAATATTTTATACAAATGAGAAAATAATTACATTCCAAATAACAAATTTTGGCTTTTATAAAGGCTTTTGAATCTACCTGAATACGAATCTATGGACTAAGGCACTGTCACCATAGGAAATTTAAACTCTGCTTGTAGAAAGAAAGAGATAAGCGTAACCGTATAGTATAGAACATGCCTCTAAAACTGACGATAATTTGTAGTTCGATCTGCCCTGGACGAGGGTTAGTCTTCTAAAGAGCTTTGAGCATATGTTGGTCATTTTGCTTGTTAAAACGTTGGTCAAATATAACAATTTTCTCGTCAGTAAATAACATTTTTCTGTGACCTCCCTTTAGGTACACCTTAAAGAGTTATTTCTATCTTATTCAATTTTAAATAATGTGATAAATGGCCAGCGTGTCTCGTGTCTCACAGCCATTTCTTAGTCATATTTTATATTACGCGATGTGGTTCTAGGCGCTATTCACAATATCCAACATTCGTAGATCAATTTATATTGTCTCTGGCTTACACACTGTGTACTGTTGATGCTTTCTATTTATAATGCAATAGTCGAGTTTCTATAAATGATTTCCGTTTCTTTGATATGTATCCTAACAGAATATATTTTCCATATTTGCTACAATTTATGTACACGAAAATGTTTACACAACAGAAACGTTTTATTTCACTAATTATTGAATAGAAAAAAACAATATTAATTGTAATTTTAGATTTAAGAAATGTTTATGAAAACATTATTTATAATATTAAAATATTTCATTTATTAATTGTGTGCTTTCTATAAAAATTGCATATTTTGTATATATTATAAATTACTCTGCTATATAAATAAATCACATCTCATTAATGACGACAGTTATGGCCCAAACTGCATGTATCGTATCTGTCTGCAATAATGTTAATGACGAAGATAATTTTCACTTAATCAATGACCTGATAATGGTCAAAGATGATCAGATTATAGCACCCATATAACTAATTCAATTAAATTCAAAATATCTTTATTCATGTAGGCATTTACATCCACTTTTAAATCGTGAATTATTACATTATATAAATAAATAATTATATGTTTGAAATTATCTAAAAATATGATTATCTAATACAGCTTATTTAATTAGCAAAAAATTAATTTTGTAGACAATTTTTTACATTAAATTTAGTTGTTGTTTTTGAATGTTAGTCTACACTGTAAAGTTAGATACTTTGGTTACGTTTTTCGAAAAAATCCTAATAAATGTAATCGCTTCGATCAATTAATGACGATAAAATAAATTATTATATAAAATAAATTAATCGAAGTGGATAGCGATACGGTAGAGCAATAAAAATAATGTATTATATTTAAACTCTATGTAATGTTTAATATCTTTCAATCCAAGTTTTTAGGCACTCAGTGTGTATAAAATAGAACAGTAAGTAGTAGTAGTAAACAGTAGACTTTTTAACCCTTAAATTTGAATGTAGTAATTGTTGTCATAGTAACGCATAGTTTTTCCCGAGATGACGATTTTCTTGTCATTGGTTATCATTTTAGTTGTTAGTTCCAAAAGTTTTTAGTTGTTACCCAATTTAATAATTATATAAACTTGGTGAGTTGTCGACCCATTATAGAACATTTAAGTTGGTTATATCTTAGATTAAGTTAGTCAAAACTCATATAAGGATCTTTATATTAGTTAGTATAGCGGGTATTTTCTTTATAGTACATTAAATAGTGCAAGAAAAGAAATTCATCCAGAAAATAAATACGAGTTCTATTTCATTTAGTGTACCGACCTATATTTGTTAGTTTACAGTTTGACTTATCCTAGGCTTATGTTTAAAATTAATGAAAAGAATAAGGTAATGTTTTTCTGTGTAAAGTATTTTCCCAACGTACAAATTTCTCATGCATTATCCTATTCACTTTGTATGGAAAAAGTAAAAATGTTGTAGCAAGATTAATTCGAAATCCGTCGCAGGGAGTGAACAAAGCTCTCGCTTCGCTTGATATAAAACAAGAAAAACGCTTCGTACATCGTACATAAACTATGTGTAAGTGTGTGTAACTAGTTTTGACATTACTTTGCTTAATGAAGACATTTTTCTACAATATTTACTATCTTAAATTTATTTTTATCAATATTATATGACACAAGGAGCAGATATCCAACAAACTCTATTAGAAATTTGTGTGTTGCCAGCTAGTTTGTCTGTCTTCTACCGTGTGGACGGTTTGTCTACTTATGTTACAATTTTTTTCAAAAACATTTTTTTAATAGGATAATGTACCTAATCCAGTTCCGTCTTTTAAATAAAAAACATTTATTATGAATTTGATATAATCTTAATAAACCTTATAAGTACATACTTTACACTGATATTACAGCAAAACAAAAAATATATATTTTTATTACAAATGGCGCCTTTGACTTTGTTACAGAGCTTTGGTCTATTTGCCCACGATACTGTGGACTTAGGCATTAAAAACTGTCCATAATTTGTAGTTCTCTGTCATATACTAGGGTCTTCATATGAAATGAATCTAATGAGGTCCAAAAAGTTGGTTTCTAGCTAACTCGATTTGGAGGTTCCTGCTTTGCGATCAGATGCAAGGATGAACTTGATGGAAACCCACGGTACATTTTTAAAAGTTGATTGATGATAGGTTTTATAACACGATCTAAGATGGTCTCTCTTTTTATTTCGGCCAACGTTATCATTCCCTTCCCTTAAAAATAAGCATCCTACCTCTCCCACCCCATTCACCAATCACCTCACACCACACCCACTGCCAAATTGGGACAGAGAGACCGCCTCGTCCACTGACTCTACATTTTTTAAAATTATTTTTATATCATTTTATGTTCACATTTTTTTTGTTCTCGAAAAATTAAAAAGTCAAAAGTCAAGTAAAGTCTTGTACTTACATAATATTAAAAGTTAAGCTAAGTTAAAGTTTAACATATATTACATGATTAAAAACCTCGCAAAAATATATTTTTTCATATATTGAGACAGTGACCATTTTTCAAGTGACATTTTAATCATTGTCTTAAATGTTATTGTTTATAATTTAGAGACAATATAAAAATTTGTTTTATAATTTTAAAAGAGATGAAAAAAATTGTACATGTTGTAAGATGATGTTTGGTTAAGTTGAGTCTAAGATGTTATTGGGTTATTACAATTAAATTTAAACTGGTAATAATAACAGCTTTAAACTACAGCGTCTGTTTTACAATTTTAGGGTTGAATCATTTATAACATTTCCAATGCATCAAAATTAGTTTAATATGTATACTTTTAAGTTAAATAAAAACATAAAATATTTATTTTAAATGTTCTTAGCGTTTCCAAGACAATAATTAATATTTCTTTTAAAATTTTTTATTTATTATTTAATGTCACATTCTATTAGCACTCTAAAGCTTCAAAGAAATTGAAAGAGTTGTTTTTTTATTCCTTCCATATATTATATGTATTCTAAAAGTAAAAATATTACATTCAAATCACGGTTGAAATCTTTATTTCTCATGTTTAAAATGAATAATGCTACTTTTGCGGTTTACTTCGTTTCTGTTTTATGCTTTATATAGTTTTAATCTTTAAGTTTCGATTAATGGATTATTAATTGTTTTTTTAGGATCCATAAAACTGGCCCACAAGAAGTTATTCGGTATTTACGGTGTGTAAAACGTTTTAAACTAGGAATTTTAATCCCAACAGCTTATTTTGTTTATGAGTAGTATTATTCCTATAATCTAGTATTGAGATATCGGTTTAACGGTAACGAAATAAGCATTCTTATACCTACAACGATATAATTAACACATTTTTGGGAATACTTTAGGACCTCTTTATTATTAATCTCGGTTTCAAAGAATCTCGCTAGAACATAGTCCATACTAGTACTTTATATTACGTTCTACTAAATTAAGTTGAGAATAAATTAATATTTTTTTGGTATTTTCCTGGAGCTTTGATGGACGTGATCTGTTACTTTATTTTCACCACCTCATAGACTGCTAGAAAGACTATTTTTTGATTTTTTGGCATCAAATTTAAAACCGGTACTAACTAAAATACTTTTAAATGAAGAAGCAATAGACGTGGTTGAATCCAGTTTTTATAGGAATTACTTTTAACGCCTAATTACAATGGGGAGAGCCTTGATATAGCTGTTTTGGCTAATAAACATACTTCTGCCGCGAAGCTATAAAAAGTAATCATATTGCTCTACTCATGAGACTACTGCCAAGTTATATTATTAAAATTATTTTCATAGCTTTACGTCGTATGGTATCCTACTCTGTGGTAGTGCTACTGGGATAAATAATATTTTGCTGACATAAGATTGAGTTCCCCGACAATGAGCTAAACTACAATTTATAATCTGGTCCCCAAAGATTCATTACGAGATATGTTTAACAGAATCAATGTACTCACAATTGCCATACAGTATTTTTTTGAATATTCTAAATATGTACATAGCAATAATATTACTTTCATTAAACATAGATATATACACAATTTAAATACAAGGAACAAACACAAGCTTGCGGTACTTGTTACTCGACTCAAAGAGTGGTTATTTTTTTTATGGGGTATTATTTTTCAAGAAGCTCCCGACAAAATTATTAATTATTTTCACATACACTATTTATGTATGATATAAGTATATATATATATATATACTTATATCATACATAAATATATTTTCTTTTGACAAGACGCATGTTCTTTCCAAGGCAGAACCACGTGAAGAAATTCGTAATATGTTATAAATATATATTAACATTTAATGATATTGCTATACTACAAAAGATAATATCTAGCATACGTGGCGACATTTCTATACTTCCTGGCATAGATATTGTGTACTTTTGAGGCTTCCCATTTGAAATCGAATAGTCTGATTCCAATAAATGTTTTCCGCTGTATCCTAACAAAATCTATTTTCCACTCTCAGTTACCATTTCTATATTTACGAAGACATACGTAAAAGAAACGTTTTATTGCGCTAAATATATTAAAGACGTAAAACAAATAATAAATAGTGTTTTAGGAACTAAAAATAAAAAATAAAACAAATAAAAAGTCTCTAAATGTACTTTTTCTTGACATTTTATACGAAGTGCATATTTTGTATATATTTTACATTGCTCTGCCCTACAAATAAATAACAACTCTATAATGACAGTTATAGCATCGTATAGTGTTATACAAGCCTAAGGACAGGTTTTGTTTGTGATATCTGTAGTACTGACAGTGTCAGTTTTAGTTGTCATTTTATAAATGCCCTCAATTTATAACAACCACGTAATAAATATATTTTAATCCAAATATCTATGTATTTAATATCTATATATAAAATCTGCATTTTAACAAGCTTTCCGACATCTTAATTTTACTGTATTAGCTTATACCTTAGAAATCTAACGTCTATCTTTTCCTGAGCAATAACTTACTTGTCTTTGTTATTTATTTTTAGCTGTTGTTCTCGGAAGTCATTCTTAGAGGAACGTTTGTAATGCCTATAGTATCTCTGTTGCTGGCACGCCAAAATGAAAGGCTTAAAATACAACACTGGCAAAAGTACTTTGTACGAGTTTTCCCTTACGATCAGTAGGTACGTTACATTTTTAAAAAATTGAGCTTGGAGATTCCACAATACCTTCTAACATATATTGTTTTTAACTTTCAAAACCATTGCACATCTTAACTTATAAAAGTAGCTAAACATAACTGGTATCATATTTGATAAACATCGTAAAATTCCAATTTACCGAAACACTCATTTATTCAAAAATGTATTTGTGAACAGTATGAAACGTTATTACTTATACTTTTAAATGAATATGCATGTAAATCTCTATAATATATTTAATATGATTGCATTTTGGTTGATTCTCCTGTATCCGGGGAGGAGATGACTTTTATGTTATTTTAAATATCCTACTTATTACAATAAATAAAATACCTATTACTTCCCAAGCCATTTGCCTACACAGATCTATATCTGCAACATCGATGTTTAGTGGATAGTCTGTCGATAACAGCGTTGTGAGCCGGTAATGGGTCCCAGGATTCGAACTTGGATATTTAGTTGATTTTTTTTCTTTATATTTAGTTTAATTTATTTTCTCAATAAGTTCACAAAATATATGTGGATAATTGGGGGAGTTACTTACGCTAGTATAGTAAGCAGACACGTCCAGAGCCGATATGAATATTTTACATTGATATATCGGGAGATAAGAAGTAAGAACGTTTCCACCCGATACATTTAACAAGCCCTGCCGAGTCGGAGTACCCGCATTATTAATTTACAATAAGTAACTGCACGTTGGGAATATTTTTACTTTAAGTCATTGGTCACATCCAGATTTCTAATTTCATTTAACACCTTAAAATGCAATCTAAAGTGTTTTATTTCTTAATTTTTAATAAAGACATATACTTTAACGTGATAACGTCTTGTAAATCGATGACTGCATGCATGAAAACGTATTATCACTCATTGTCACGTTTCGCCTGAGCGGATACTGCAAGCGAGACCGCGGATCAAGCGATAGAGAGGCAAGCGTTGAGCTTGTGACGCATTTATCTCTCTTCAATTCCAACTCTGACGATGAATACGTGAACTGTTTTGTCAGTTGTTTATAAAGTAAGGTGAAAAGGTAATGTGGTTTCCATTGTAATTATAGTCCTATCCTTAATCCTAAAGAATAATGCAAAATGGAGGACATTAAATATAACACATGTATGAAAGTTGCTAGTAAATTATTAATAGCATATTCTATCTATATAATTTAAGTAAAAAAACAATGAATTCAATTAACTCTTCATATGTATTTGTATTTTACAAAATAATCCTAATTAAGTGATAAAAATTCGATTCAATTCGTAAAGCTTACAAATTTTTATTTATGTTTCCTTATTACTTTATCACGAAAAAATATCTTCCGTAAACCGACTTTACAGACAACCAATTTTTTTATAAAACTATTTAAAAAAATCATATTTTACTGTGAGACTCAAACCTTGGGTTGGTATATGGTAAAAAAATGGTGGATAATTTCTCAAAATACCAAAGACACATAATTGATTAATTAATAATACTATTTAACATATACAACACATAACATACAACACACATAACAAAAAATAAATAAATATTTACATAAATAATGAGAGATATGGTTTTCCAATCTATATTAGAATAGATCGTCTAAGCTGAAATGATGCGAGCCACTACTTATCTATTTGAATTAAATGTGTGAGTATAGTGAATATATGTATAATAAACACTCCTATGTGTGGTAGCGTCGACAGATCCGTGAACGATGATTTCTATGCAGACTTCGCGGTGGATTTGTCACGTGACAAGTCCGGAAATGCTAAATATATGGAGCCGACCGCAGAACACGACCGCTCTCTTGCGTACGTAGACAATTTATGATTAATTAGACAAATCCTAAAACTAACACCTTTTAGCAACTACAAAGAAATCAAATCGAAAGATTTATTTATGGGATTTTTAATTAATGATAAATGTGTTTTATTTTTATTACTAATAAATATATATTTATATAATTATAGGCTATTGTTGATTATATATTTATTAAGTCTTTTTGTTTGTTTGTATGTAAAAGTGAAATGACAGTTAAAGTGAGTTTTATATCAATACGATAACGTCTGCTTTAAAATTCTAAAACTGTATTATTTATAACATTTGTAATGCATACCAGTTATTTATTATAATAAATATCAATTTAAATAACTTGAGTTTTTAAAACAAATTATAAATTTATTACATTGTAATATTTTTTTTTCTTATTCAATATCACCATTTATGGCCAGGCATGGCAAAGCCTGAAAGGAATTAAGAGTTCTTTTTTCCTTTCATGTTAATTCTGAATGTAAAGTATGACTGGTGTTTAAAACAGGTTGTATTATTTTGCTGCTCACTAAACTTTATTTTTTTATATAATTTTATATTGTATTTTATTCGAGAGTAAATTATAATTAAATTGTTCAGAATTAAGTTTAAAATATATTCAGTACCTATAGTGAATAATAAATACATTTTATTAATAAATACATTTTAAACTAAAAGTTTTTATCTAAACAGGTTTTTTGTTCAAGAGTAAAATTGTCTCCATAATATCTTTTTAAAATGTTGATCTCTGGGCTGGGCTGTCTATTGTCGGTGTTCAATCGTGTCAGATGACTTTACCTGATAAACATATTATTTGCAAACACTTTAGAACGTGATATTTTGATTAATCTCGGAATAAAAGATTCTGGACCAAATATAGTTCACTCCAGTTAATATAAAGATAAAAAAATAGCTTGCTATCATATAACGACCGTTTTATAACAAAGATGCCAATTTTATAACAAACCGTTTTATAACACAATTTTTATTACACACACACACAGACATATATATATATATATATATATATATATATATTGAATTTGAATGTGTTAATTGTAATTTTAATTTTGTAAATATATGAAATATTCTCTGTGCTATTTTCATGGAACTTTGTTGCTTGTGCTTTAAAATTCCCGATGAAGCAATAAACTTTTTCAATGTATTCTTTGGGCGTTCGGGTGATTGTTGTCATGAATATTATATAATATATATTAAATATTGATAATAATCTGTAGAATAAATAGGAAAGTAGATTGTGTCTGTTCCCTGGTTGAAATCAATATAACGGAAATCTTCGTTTGTCGTATGATAACCACTTTTTATGGTGAGGGATGGTTCTATTCAGAATCTAATCTGTGTGTTTATTATAAGGACTGCTTCTAACTCTGGTGTGGTGTGAGAAGAGTCCACTTCGTCTTTAGTTCTCAACTCATCGACTTGTATCCGCTCTTTGGTGGGGCTTAGTATTGAGATTAAAAAATCCAAATCAATTTAAACAAATGGCAACAAACATAAAATTTAACAATCTTAAAAACCTTGTCGGTAGGTCTTATATACCATGGCAGAGTAATAAGGCCTAAAATTTTAACACTCATGAATAGTCCAAATAGGCTTCTAATATTTGGTAATTGAGATCAATTATAATAAATATGCATTATGCTCAAAACTGGCCAAAACTTGACAGCTCTTTTTTTTAATAGCCATCGGGGCTCTCAAAGTTATGTGTCTGCCTCATTTTGAAAATGGTCTAATATCTTTTATCCTATACTACTCACAAGCTTGACAGTACCAACTGGTATCTTTATTATCATTTATTTTTGTATAATTACTTATAACATGTTTAGAAACAAGAGCTATTTCTCGAATGGCTTGTGGATTCAGTGGATGTAAGCCAGTGGCTTTAAAGCCGCTTATAGTATCACCCTGGGTCATGCTTTTGGCCCATACACTCTAGGGGATAACAACAAAAAATAGCAGCTTTATAAATGCACAATATTCTTTTAGTTACATAACAATAAACCAATAAGTTTATTAGATTAGTTAGATATTCATACGTCACTACTCGCAATTACTTATGAACAGCGGTCAAATTAAAGAAATATTAAAGATAAATTGTTACTTCACTAACCGCCTACAAAAAAAGAATACATTAAGAAGAAATATATAAATTACTTAAATATGTGAAATAGTATTGTTATTTAACTTTAATATTATATATTAGACAATCTAATATGAAAATCCGTAACAAAAAATAAATAAATGCAAGGATACAAAATATTACGTAACTAAATAAATTTTAAATAAAATCATTTATTATATTTGAGATGGTTTTAAAAAATATATACAATTGAATTTAAGATTATTTTATAACAACAGTAAGAGACAAACAACAGTTAAATGTACAAATTTATTCAGTACTATTTATATTACTATATTAATTAAGTCAAATATTCTAAGATGTCAAAGTGCTTTTGTTTGACTTTAGCACCTTTATTGCCGTAGAAGTACTTTTACGTAAACATTCAGACGCGCGACTGTGTAAATGAATTTTGCACCGAAATTTCTAAATTTGAGGCGCACCAAACGTGATAAACGCTCGTAAAGCTTAAAACTTTATATTACTTAACGCTGTCAAGTTTGAAGATATTAGGTAAATCGATAGTGTCAAGGCCCATTTTTATATATATCAAAATATATCAGATTCAAAATCTCTAAATAAAGTATTTCAATTATTTTATACATTTAAAAAACAGCACAGAACACAAAACATTTTTTAAATGGTCTGTTTGCTTGTTTGTGTGTCCTCCTATTACTCAATAACTACCAGATGAATTTCGATAAAAATTGATATGATTATAGGTTAGTGCCTCAGTTTACATAAGTAATACTTTTTATACCGTTAAAATTATACTGAAAATCACAAAAACTGATTTGGATTATAAAATACTATATTAATAAACGGAGTTCAATGATCACGTTTGTTTTGGGGTTGACCTTTCATCTAATCATCACAATAATAAAAATAAAAATCATAATAAAAACATAAAACAATTTATATATTATAAAAAAAGCTGTGCACTTCACTAGCTAACATAATTTTTAATATTTTCACTAACAATATATTCTGCTATGCAAATTTAAAATCTCAATTTATAAAAATATTACAAAAACTATTAAACGTCAAAAAGAGCACGGACAGCGTGTCCGTCGGTGAAAATTAATCCTTAAAAAAATATATAAATACTATTTCTGAAAAAATATCTACTATATTTTTTTAACCTTTATATTTTTTGTTGCACTTACGTTTAAAATTTTAATATTTTTACATATTATATTTATGGATGAAAATGATAAGTCATTGACGATATAAGTAGTAAAATCGCAAACCACACCATTGATACTCGTGTACTCGTGATTTAAAAAATCGTTTAGTCACGGGTGGAGTCACGGGCAACAGCTTGTATTATATGAGCTATTAAAAGTTTGACTTCTAAGAAAATGGCAAGCTTGTCAGAACAGACATTGAAAAACTTGGTAGCCTTGTAGCTGTTTCTGAAATGCTCTTATTTTTTTCCTTGATAAGGAATACTTTAATGACGAATTCTGGTTTTATGTGTTTGATATACAAACAGTTTTAAGCAAGAATCATGAATACTTGTGTATTCATCAAGGATTCTTTCACTTCCACAATTGACAATGAAGTTATAATATCATACACACTACAAGAAATATTTTTATTCATTTTGTCTCGTTTGAAGTAATTACATACTTTAGAACCTTGTAAAATGCTCGTAAATAGTGAAATTACCGAAACACTGATTGATACAAAAATGTTTTATATTTTTAATTTCTATAATGACTTAATTGGTTGCGTATGTTTTTATGTTTGTATTTTTGTTTGTTCTCTTATTTACGGGGAGGTCATCACTTTTATCTGATCTTGAATATACATTTTATTAAAAAAGTTAAGTATCCGATAGTATTAGAACAATTCCCGGTTGGTTCGATCTTGCCAAACCATTATATTTACATTCATCATTTAACAAAAAGATCACAAAAATATTTTTTAAAAAACGAACATGAATGGTTGAAATTTAATATTCAGCCAGTGAAACGTTAAATGTTAAACTTTTTAAGTGACATATCATAAGGTTTTATTATACTAGATATTTCAGAACAATATATAAAGTTATTTTAATAATGGAAATATTAATCACCATTGTTTAATATTACCAATATTTAATTATATTCTATTTAGCGGAGGTGATATTGGATATGGCAGTCTAATTTACAATAAAGGATGAAGATTTTTGGATTATTGAAATGGTTTTACTAAATCGATTAATAAATTGAATTTGACAATGATAATAGAGTTATATTGCTTGCTAGGCATGCCGGCATGCCGGTCAGGTTATTGTGTCAGTATGACATTTATATATGAATAAATAATATAAAAAATACATTAGTTTTCTGTGTGTAATTTACAATAATTATTGTTGCTGAAGAATCACTTTGAATAATTTGTTTTTTGTAGAAACTATACAAATATAACTAATATGTATAGTTTAATAGTTTATTTTAATTTAATAGTTTATTTTTTCGATTAATTCATGTCATATTTTCAGACCAAGAATACTGAAGAGTCTCAAAGAAATTAAAAAAGTTCCTTTTTTTTCTTAAACCATACAACTGAAATATTTACATTGAAATCATGCTTAAAAAACTTCTTGCGAGTGTTTAATACTGATTGTATTATTTTTTTAATATTTTAACTTAATATAGGTACTTCCGTATCGGTTTATGTACCGCCTTATTAATTGTTTTTATTTTAGGGAGATACGAAGCTTGTCCATAATATAGTTTAATAATTATTTGGCAAATATAGTGAACTATTGTTTTTTTTTCTGAATAGAATTAGCCCGATAACTTCAGTTCAGTATTTTTAAACGAAATGAGCTTTCTATTGTCGGTTTTCTTAGCTGACATCTGATCTGACATCTTTATCTAATAAAGAGATTTTGGCGAACATTTTAAAATCTCATTATGGTAAAATATTCTAAAAGAATCTGCCCAAAGATAGTCTATACTAGTAAAAAGAAGAGAGAAAAAAAAATATTTGTGGCAAATAAATTGTCCGTTATATACAACAGATGTTAATATTTTTTACACTAAGTACAATAATATTTTGTTAATTTTTGAAAATAATCATTACTCCCATACCTTGATTAATTTTAATTTTAATTTTTATGCGTGTATGCTGTATAAGTCCTGGGGGAAGGGCTAAATTTAATATCAGTACGAAAGTTGTTTTAAATTGTAATTAAAGTAAACTTTAAGTAATTTTCGTATAAAGTAATCTCACACTGCACTGCGTATATACGTGACTTCTAATTCAATATACAAGCTTCATCTATTAATTAGCTATTAATTAAGTTATCGTAAGATAGATTCTAGTAATAAAATTAGTCTTATAGTAGTGGAAGATCTCAACTCTCGATAAATATAAGTCGTAAGTATATATAATTTATCGTATTATATTAATATATAAATATTAAATAATTATATAATATTATAATAACTAGATTCATCAAAGTGTGTATGAACATGGTATAAGTAGATCGACGGGATGGTGTCTTAGAGGCCGCGGGTTCGAATCCTACCGAATTAATAAATTTAAATCGTGTGCATCGATAAATTTAATTTACTGTGTTATTAATTTGAAATATTTTTTTATAACTAAACTTGTTGTCATCAATGTAAAAAATATATCTTCATTTGTTCAAAACATATTTGTTTGCGTCATATTTTTAGTAATATGAATGCGTTAATTGAAAGGTGTCCCTTAAACCTATACCTGGGTCTAAGTCCCAGGAGCTGTTTGCACCCTTCTCACTGCAACGTGATGGGTTCGGCATCCGCACGATGAATCCATGGAATGCTAAGAAGCTTCGTCTCCTACAAAATATAATTACCATACATTGTCTGGAACAATACACTTCTTAACGACTTAATAAACAAATTAATCCCAGCTTATGCTAAAGATAATAATTTGATCAGGAATATTCCAACTTTATTCCAATCCAACGGTCGAAAAACGTTTATTAGTCTCTCACAAAGACAAAATTAAATGATATAAGAAAAAGTTATTACTTAAAATGATAAAAAACCAAATTTAAAAACTAAGTACTTTAACATTTTATTCAATACCAATATTCAAATTTGCTCAATTAAGGAATTAATTTTAATTTGACAAAATATAATTGATATTAAAAATTGTAAACGTAATATGTTTTCCTAACCACAAATAAACAAAAAAGTGTTGAAAAATGTCGAACGACCGTTAAAAGATTTTTTTCTATCTCTCTGTCAATTTCTTTACCCCTGACAACTTGAGTAGGTACTAAATTTAATAGAGATCGGTTGAATGGTTCAAGCGTGAAAACTTAACAAACAAAAAAAAAGGAGCCCACGTTTGCATTCAACGTATATATATTTTTAGCCGACGACAAACTTGTTGTCTGCTCTCCCTCTTCTATCTTATGCCTATGCTTGTAGACGGCTGTCTATCCGTATATATATTTTGGCTGTCCGTGTAGTAAAATTCTAATTTTGTGATTATCCGCTACAGGGAGAGTATTTTGCAGTTTTCCCGTGTTTTCCCATACAAATGAGTGTATTTTCCGGAATATAAATTTTCCAATATATTAGGCGGGTAATAATCTATATCCATAGCAAATTTTATCACCTATATATAACCTTATTAAATTTTCGAATTTTTGTCACGATGCGCTATCAAACAAACTGATACATAAAAAAATGTATTTAGTTAGTATGAGCTTATAAAACCTGACAGATGCATTATAATCCAACTAAGCCTATTGAAGCATCTTAAAATACAATAATGTCTTAGTTCTTTGTGATGAGAGAATGAAAACCTAAGAGAGAAAACCATTAAACAATTTTAATAATATATTTGTATACTAGTGTTAGTTTAGTGTTGTGACGACACGAGAACCTTATTGTTTGAAGTAAATATATTTTTATTGGTTAATTCAAGTATTTGTGTTCCGAAATTATTTAATACAGGAAAAAATTTCAAATTTTAACAGAGAAGGTTTGATCTTCTCTGCAATCTTCAGTCTAGACTCTGTAGCGTGCTGCTAAAAGGTTTGAGGTGTAGGTAGAATATTTGATGGCATATTTTACTACTACTTTCATACCGAGAGAGCGTTCCTTAACCCTTATTAACTCGTAATTCCTCACGGCCAACTAGGCCAACCGCTCACCGCTTCCTGGCCGATACACTGTTATAACTTGAAACTAGCAATACTTTTCAAACTATCTTTGTTTGCAAATGGACCGTTTTTCTCACTCGATCTCTTAGTAAATAATATCGTATAATGTATCTAATATACTTACCAATTTTTTTTTTTTAACAAAAGCAAATACAGATATTATGTATATATATTAGATGTTAAATAGTCACAAAGACTTAATTGCTGTCTGACGTAATAGATAAAAATAAAGTATACATTTTAGAGGTGTTAGACTCGACTCTAGACTTTTACAAGCATTAAAACTTAATTATTACGGTTGAGCTTCCGTCTCTGGGCGACCACTATTTATAATTAAGATAAAATCGCAGCGTGAAGTGTCAACTTTTTTGGTCTTCATAAAACGCTGTTTTAAGAAGACATTCGCATGGATGATCCATCACCCGTAGATAGTCTCAAGACACATCTTTATGTATAATAAAATAGTATGACGTCAATTCTATCGAAAAAAACAAAAAAAATAAAATCACCATTTTTAAAACTGTACAGAACTCAAAACAGCAGTAGTTTGGTTTTATACAATAATCTTCTCACTTTGTATCAAAAGTGTCTATCCAATTATCGGATACTCGGTATGCAATATTAATAATAAACCCAAGCTTAGGCACGCTCTCTTTGTCTTTTAATTTGTCTTTTTTATTTATTGTGTACCCACTATCCAAGTTTCTTTATATTTCCATTTTAACTTAATAAATCAGTATTATTCGTCACTTATTTGTACGCTGTTTCTTGCAAGATTTGATATACTCATATCTATTATAACAATATTTTGATTTAAATTTAGAATTCAAATGCGAGATTACAAACGTCACACATTCAAAATATTTTCTTTCATAGAAGAAGGGAAGTTTGCTTTGATTATGAAGTTAGCAACAATCTCTTTAGCATCATAAGAAGATACAAACACAGACAAACTTTTTAAAACTTAACTTATTGTCATATAGTTATCGTTATTTTATTAAACATATTATATTTATGTAGATTAGATTATCCAGCTTCATAATCCATACAGCGGTAAATTCATTCAAATGCGAACAAACTTATAAGTTGTTGTTTTTCCGTAGCTTAAGTTTTTCACTTTGAAGTCATTCTCAACCGCACCCTGTTTTATCTTCGAATAGTAAATGAGGGCTCTACAATGCACCACAATTTTTCTAACAGAAGTTTTCTTAGATTTGTGGAACGACAACTTAAATGTACGAGTTCAATTCAAAGTAATTGTTTGATACAATTTACAACATATATCGACGTAAAGATAATATTGGCTCCAAAGATTTATTAAAAAGTAACAAAATAGTAAGCAATGTTTTAAAATTAGTTATTTTGAAACATTTCTTATCGAACCAGAAAAAACACGTTATTTTATTTAAAAAGCATTTCTAAAATTGACGGATACAAATATGATGCTGCCGGATAGTTCAGTTTATTTTGACGTATTATCCTCATGATACTTATTGGTTATGTGATAGTATAAATGCTCGCGATGCTAGTCCAGGATATCGGGAAAATCTGAAAGCGTTCAAGGCCATCGGATGTGGATAAAAATTTTGATGAAATAATGCAAGTGAGCTTTGTCTTCGTATTTAGCAATAAGAGCATTAAATATTATTCCATAATTATCAGCAACGAGTGATTTACTTTACCACTTAATTTGCCTATTAAGTAATATAGTGTTATTCTCCGAAATATTTAATGAAGTATTAGATTGTATTGTATTGCGGAATGTAATGTAAAATAATGACCAATTATTAATCTCTTCGTCAAACTCGAAGATGGTATCATGGGCGGTTTGGAAATTATTTTTTTTTAATTGTATTCTGTTTGACATCTACTTTTAAATCTAAATGAGGTAACTGGTGCTTAACTAAGCAATAAATATCCTCGATCTAGCATTTGATTTCAATCTGTAAAGACTATACAAGCATTCGAAATATGTTACACGTATCGATACAAGTAGTTTAATTAGGTTCTCGATGTCCGACGGTACCGGTGAGGTAGCGTGGCATGGAATTAGAAAAACGCGTACTAATTAATATATAATGAACCCAAAAATGAAGTTAAATATAAATTACTATGCGAAAGATCTCGAATAGTTCAATTACTTCAATTAATAATTGTTTAAGCAGGTAGGCAGGCCGGTACATTCAAGAAAGAAATGTTTAGCAGTGTAAATGAAAAATAGATTGCGAATCTGTGACGTGCGAACAAATGAAGAGCGGTTAGAAAACGAAACGGCGAAAACCTAACAAACGTGTTACGCATAATTATTTATTAATTATAAAGTCTAACACTTTTACTATAAGAACCAAGATGTTTAGCAAAGTAACAAATATTTATGAAAAAAAAATGACTCCACGTTACAACACTGCGACTTCGGGAAAGAAAATTGTGCTATGCAAATTCGAGACCGCAAAGACCTCATTGGTTTAATATTTAAAATATTACTATAC
Organism: Dircenna loreta; assembly: GCA_963555665.1. Taxonomy (NCBI): domain Eukaryota; kingdom Metazoa; phylum Arthropoda; class Insecta; order Lepidoptera; family Nymphalidae; genus Dircenna; species Dircenna loreta. The sequence goes on along the minus strand of OY743092.1, from coordinate 5,512,700 downwards.
TCAAACAATTCAATAATATTATATACATATCAAATTATATAAAATATGAAACGTAATAGCACTGATACTGTCCAGGTAATCGGGAAAATCGGAACTCAATGACCTCAATATCTGGAGTTTGAAAAATGTAATATATAAGTATACAATAACCTCAAATGTATTTGACAGCCATTAAAATTGACTACTCAGATCAGTGCGAATTATCCGAACGATTCTGACAAGTTGATAGGTGACGATTTCAATCTGACAGGTAATGTGTACGAGGTGTAAAACCTCGTTTGTAACCTGTGAGTGAAAGGCTCCTATCGATATCCATTTAATGTTAATCACCGTTGTTTGGACTGTGAACACTTTAAAAACATTGAGGATGTTTGTCATTTGAGAGCGAAGTGAACTGAAATCGTCACGATACCAACTTATTATATAAAGTGTTATGAATTTTAATAAATACTTCTGCTGAAGAATGTACTGTCGATTGAGATAGAGATTTTTAAATATATATATATATTTTTTCTAATTTATACTCTTCATTGTTTTCAGACTATATGGAGAGCAGAGTTAAGAAGAAATAAATCATATAAAATATACTACCGTGCTTTATTTTTAATAACGGGTAGGTCATCCAATGGCATAAAAATGACGATAATTATAACATCGTGAAGATGTTTTGTTAGGAAAATCTATATGAGTCGTCTGGAGACCGAGTTTGAAAGATAAAATTGCTTAGAAATTATATAAACTGTCATTTGTTCAGGTTAAATTAAATCAACAATAATTAAATAGAAGTAACTTTAAAGACAAATAAATTGAAATAAAGATACTAGGCAAAAACGAATAGCCGGAGAAAGGATCTTCGCGTATAAGTCCCAACCACAATGGCCGCCTCTTGTTCGTAGTTTTCGGCTCCGACGCTTCGTTTGAAAATTGACAAATTAAGAAAACTCAACGACCGATTAACTTTCCGCTTTGTCATAATTGTCAGACTACAGTTGGCGAGTTTGACAGAGTCCCTACGTGCTGCAAAATATCGTCTAGAGCAGATTAATCGTTCGGAATTCTATCATATTTTTTATATAAATTAATTATAATTATTTTCATAACTAAGACAGGACACGTTAGGTCAGACACTTATTATGTATATATAAGTAAAGTCATATTTCCCTTGGTCACGCCATTTTATAAATTAATTACATAAAGCGTATTTGAAATGTGAGTAACATAAATATTTTTTTCAAATAAAACATGGTCAGATATACGAGTATAGTCAAAGGCAATGTAATTAAAGAATATTTCATTTAAGAACATATATATAACAATGAAACAAAAATTGTCTTTTATAACGTCCGCGACTTATTTACTAAGTCATTATTACTTTTTTTTGCTTTAGAACTTCGTATGTTTTAGTTATAATTCATGAGTTCTCATTGAAATTTAAAATCGCCATTTTTGATAACTTAAAAAATTAAATCCAAAAAATGTTGTATGTTAACTTTACACGATAACAGTACTTGTTTTTTTTTTAATTTTTGTTATATTCTTGCAATGTTCTTTTTTTTATAAATTGAATTGTAACATTCTCTTTATTATCCATAATATTTTATAAATTCGTAAGTTTAAAAATACTTTTCATTCATTATAAAGTAACTTATCGTTGGCACAACCTTCTTACTCCTTTTACGTAATTTAATTTCAATAAATAACTCTATGAAAATATATTTTAAATCTAGTAAAAATCATAATATATTTTACGATGTTTTATCGTGTTTGGTACGTCTCGTAAATGAAAATGTAAATGTGTCTTAAACAAATAAACGAAAATCTCATACTTAATAATTGCGCAAGCTTGACTGTTTTTTATTTGTTCCATCATATAGTGCAAATAAATATAAAATATCTATCGCGGCCTTTAGTACCGAAATTTAAGTCGAATGATATATCTTTTTAAACATCACCTCAATAATTAATAGCTAATTGTTTATTGCAAGTTTTCTAATGACATAATATTTTGTAATCGTTATTTTTTTTTTTTTTTTTTTTTAAAGTTTTTCTTTTTAGAGTGTGTGTTCGGATATAGATAGGTAATATTAAAATAAAAAATATATAATCATTTTTAATGACGAAATGCTATTTGTGGTGCCAGATCGACAGATAAACTATTTAGATACTTAAAAAAAACCGGGTGTCGAAATTTCTTATGAACATTTTCAAAGTTAGCTGGATTAGATTTATGCAATTATTTTTACATCATATTCAAAAGAGATATATATTTTACAATCTAGGCTTAAAAAAGTAGTCTAGCATAACAATTGAAATTAAGAATATGAAGTAACAAAAGAAGATATATGCCCCAAAAAGGTTCAGAAAAGAATTTGTTTGGATATAGATAAAGTGTAGAATGTACCTTAAATTTGAAAAACTATAACTGTATAGTGTCGGTTCCTATGTAAGTGCTATTCAGATGTTTTTGTCAGAAAGAATTTTATTCTCAAATTCAAGAATTGTTCAAAATTGTTTGCTTTGAATAAACTTATATACTTAGAATATTATGTTTCGAAATATTGGACCTACACGATCTCTTATTTTCTAAAAATATGTATAATCTTTAACAGTAATTAAAGACAAGTGATTTAGTTTGTCCCCCAATAGTTTATATTCAGACTTTGACATGCTAATTGCCGCTGGGATGAGATTCCATAAATATTTAGTTAAATATATTGCAAATCGACTAAAAGTTTTTAAAACCAACAAAATTTCCAAGTACAGAAAAAAAAACTTAATCAACAAAATGAAGTTTTGACTAATATATATATTATATGATATACTTTATACGAAAGCACCGAGTTATCATATAATAATAGTTCAATTGAACAAACAAAGGTTAGCCTTTATATAAGAAGTTCGAGTTCCTAAGTAAAGCTTATTAAGTCACATGGGAACAATGTTCGGAAGAAAATAGTGCGGTCGTTTTATTAACCAAAGTTACTCCAATGAAGTAGTTTGCTTTTCTTAAGTTTCTGATTGGTGCGATTACGAGAATTTGTTATGGCAGGAATTAGTATTAGATGTATTATGTGTTCAACTTCTGCTTACTTCTGTTACTTCTGCTTGCTTTATAACCGGTTAATGTAAGAATATATTATTACATGACACAAAATTACAGGATACATTTGTTCTATAACGTAAAATTAGAGCCATGCAAATAAATTCTGTAAGTTCGAGAAGGAGCTTGTAAGTGTATTTAGTAAAAAAATAACAAATTTATATATACTTATCAATGTCTTTAATTAGAAATATATGTTTCAATTTTTTTATAAGAAAACGTTCAAAAATTAATATCAAAACGTTCTTATATTGTTTGTGTTTGTATTTAAAAATAGAAGTATGTTTGATACAACATTCGCTTTAGTCGGATTGTGAGATAGATAGATAGATTCTTATATATTTTTTATAAGTTAATCTATAATATATAACAATTATTAATTATGAATATAAATTAAATATGATTTATACTTTATTTATAATATTACAGAAGAAAGATGACAGCGTAAACATCTGAAACAAAGTGTACAAAAGGTGACCTTATCGATAACAAGTAATCTCTTCCAGGTAACCCTAATAATAGATGAAAGCAAATAAAGACGAAAAAGGTTACAGCTGATAAAATAATATAAAATATATAAGTATTAATACAATACATTATGTATGATACATTTACGAAAAATTATCAAAGTATATTGAAATGAAGACCTAAAAGGAATAGGAGGTGGAAAAAGGACTGGTTTGTTAAAAAACTTTATTTATTACATTTCCGAAAATTATGATGCAGTGGCAAGAAAGTTAGTTGGTTTAGAAATTCTCGGAAAAAAAACTATTTACATGAATTATTCGACTTGTATCTCTTCAAAATACTACCTTACCGTCTAGAAACGGATTCCATATATCATCGAAGTGAATGTATAAATATCGAGCAAGAAGACTTCAATTGCGTGATTCAGAACTTGGGCATGGATTGGACGTCTGTGTATAAAAGATATATAAATGATGTTTTTAGTTCAAAGGCTTATTTATACCTGTTCCTTTTATAACGTTATTTATTTATAGCTCATATTTATTATTATAATATTCCGAGATTTAAGTATGGCAATAAGATCTAGATAATAAATATTACTTATAGTATAATTTACATACATGGCGTAATTTATCGTTAATTTTATTACATGTAGATAAGCATTGGATCTATTATTATTATTATTTGAGAATTGCGAATATTACTTCTTAAAAAAAAACTTTTTTCAATAAATAAACGTTATGTTTATTTGTGAAACATAGTTACACAATACATAGACAATAAGACATGTATTTCTTTCAAAATAACAACGGTAGTATTAACTATTCCATAGTACAGAAATACACAGCAAATTCAATGTAAAAATACGAATCCCTTGTGACTTACCTAAGTCTTTGTTATGACGGTAGCTTGCTTGTTAGTGAAATACTTATATTCTGATATAAGACAAAGTAAATGTTGATTTACAGAAAGGAAGTATATATACTAATTATATAGTATAATAAACAATATTTATTATTATATAATAAAAAAACGTACTCATGTTAGTTTACGGTCTTTACCGCAGTGTGGCGCAACATTCGAAATCTCACAATACATATTTGCTTATCGTGTTTAAGTACGCATAAACATACATAAGTAAATTTGTTTACATTTTAAATCGCAATTAAAGTAATAATAGTATAGATTTTGAATCACAATATTTGTGTTGCAAATTGCGCTGAAACTAATAAAATTTGTTATGTAAAATTGTACATTTTAATAATAATTTGTCATCAGATCTTTCATCTGTTGAGTCTCCAATATCCCAATATGTAAAAAAGGGGGTAAAATAGTAAACCTTTACCTTTATTTACCAAAACTATCATAGTATTGATTAAATAAGTGGTTATATGAAGTGCTTAAGAGTTACAATTAATATTAATAAGTCATATTTACAAACGATTTTGATAAACCATATATAATTATATACAATGATGTATATATAATCGTTTATCTCGCAACCATAATAGTTATATATAAATATATATAGATATAGAGTATTATATATTGTTTATGATTTTATATTTTATTGTACATACTTTTATATAATTATTTATCGTCGTCGCATGTGATTACTTATAATTATATATAATTTAAATAAATTTCATACAAGTATGAGCATTTTTTAAAATTATATACAGTACATTAATATATATATTTATACAATCATATAAAAATCATAAATAACTACTTAACAATTTTTTGTTTTTTGTAAAATTCCAATACTCTTTTCAAATCCACAATGACTGCAAAAATTGGTATTTTCATACTCCTTTGATTGCTTTTAAAAGCACGAGAGCTGTCCTGCTCTAATTTCCGAAGCGCTGTAAACAGAAAACATAATCAGCAAGATCATTAATTTTAAGATTTTTTAATACATTATCGAAGAAGCAAAAATATCGAAAAAGCGTTGAGGGTTGTCAAATAAAGCTATGATATAAAAAAAAATAGGTGAAAAAAGCGAATACGCGTTCAGCTTCATATTTACTAATAATAGCGTTAAATATTATTTCATAATTATCGCCAGAAGGCGACTAATCAGCATTAAAACACAATACGCTTACGAAAATAGTTCGTAACCACAAATATACCTAAATACCAAAATGTAAAAGTAATATATTGAAATTACCTGAAAAAATTAACAAATATCCATAATGATTTTGAAATGTACTCAGTTCTGCTAACCGAATAAAGAGCGGATAGAAATGTATTGCGTACAAATATTTATAAACAATAATTTGGTACGTTTGATGAAGTGTGTCGCATTTTAACAAAAACAGTAAAGACCTATCTATCACTCAAATGTTCTGACAAACAATTATCTTTAATAATGAAGTTAATAACTTGCAAACATTAAACCACTTTCGTAATAAATTTAGGTAATACTTTCACAGTAAAAAATCACTATAGTTATTTAGTTAAATAAATATTATATTATAGTTACTAATTAAAAAAATCGGTTACGTCAGAATCATGTCTTTCATATAATTTTACATCTTTACACATAGACTACACTAGTTTCAAATTATTTGTAATAGTAACGATTCCATCTCGAAGAGGAAGTATATGATACAGATGCAAAATATAAAAGCTCGCAGAAGCCATATCCCCGGATTTTTCAATTACCTTCAGGATTGAAGTATATATTTACATATATTCTTGGGTATCCTTAAGTATACATACATATATAGGGCCCTAGTAACTATTCAAGAGTTCCATATACTGAGGTGAGTGAATTGAAATTTCCTAATTACAATATTAGGATCGCCCACATAATTTTAAGTCGTGCATAGTCTAGATATATACCTATACCTACTGCGTATTAACACACTGCTACTTCAGGACAATTTTAGAACCGTAGTTCACTACTTAAATTAGAGGCGCTGTGATGGAATATCTCCGACATGCGTCATGCTCCCGGGACCTAATTCAATTGGATTAGCAGTTTTAACGTAATTTGGACAACAAAAAAACTATTTTCTGAACCAAAAACTAAGGTTAGTAGATCATCTTAAAACATATGTATTCGTATAGTGAAAGAGTATTGGCAAAAACCGTAAATTCAGTATTTTATGAAACAAACATATTGTATAGGACAATATGTTTGTATTTTACAAAACCGCAGTAGTTTTTAAATTGTCTCTTAGATTTACGGAACGATAACCATAAGGTAGGTTTGAAGTGGACGTTATTGCTTGCAACAGTTTATAACATACAGTGACGTCAAAATAGTGTATAATGTTGCCCTTTTATTAATAAATAAGAATAAAGTAACAATGTTTATAAAAATTGTCAGTAATCCGAAATTACAGCTTGTACTTGATGTGTGGACCTCATGATACTTAACGAATAAGTACAAAATAACTGAAATAAATACTTGTGTCGGAGAATGTGTGCCGAGAGCACAAAAGGTAGATGAACTTTTAACTGAAAGGTGACGTATCTTTAGCTTATTTTAGATATTTTTATGCTTTTTTTTACAATGCAAGTGGGTTAATTTAAGGATCAATTAATAGTTATAAGTATTATATTGTTTTTTATTTCCAATAATTATATTTGTAGGTGACAAAGGTAGGTGAAAATTACGATAAATTCAAAACGGATTTGAATCGTATAACAGCGGCAGGATGATCTTATAATTATAGTTGATTTTATAATTAATTATTATTGTGTGTCATACTTCCAAAGATATAACCAACTGTTGGTGACATTAAATTGACAAGTGACAATAACGTGAATATGGCCGATTGATTTCGAATAAACTCGTATGTCGTGGATTAAGCACCATAATACCCCGTAAATATATGTAATTTTTTTTGGGAACCAATTAAATGTTATATTAAGATGACTTTATCATGAAATATATTTTACTAAAAGTCAATGTCCTCAGCCATGCATTTTATTAGAAACTATTTTTGTATTAATCTCAAGAGTTGTGAAAAATATTACTCTTTAATTATGAAAAATAATAAACTTACATTTATAATAAGTAAATCTTATAAAATTGTTTTTTTATTTTTTGCTCTGAATCCAGATGACAATCAAAACCAAACAGTTTATTTTTCTGCAGGTTTGTTTGTCATTCAACTCGTCAGCAGCTAGTCCAATTTGGATGTTTATTTTGTAGGGGTTTAAATTTGTCCCTCGATGTTTTGGAATTAAAATTGAGTCGAAAAAATTATCTATGATAAGATTCCGGGACTTTTTAAAGTTTGCCGTGCCTACTAGTAATTAAATATATTGGCGATTGAATTACAATTTTTAAAACCACTTAAATTTGTCCAAGTACGAAAAAATAAATATTAATAGTAAATTAATTAAATGTTTTATTTAGATTTAAGATAAAGATACTTTAGATATAAAATACTTTACACAAATGCATAAATTTACAGTAAGAAAGCTTGATTAATTAAAAAAAAGAGAAGCTTTCTCCCAGTTTAACAAACTGAAACCATTAAGAAACCTGCTACGTAGCACACGTCTTTATCTCTGAAACTTCAACGGTTGACTATAATCATATAATAGAATATAAAAATATAATATTATAATATTTGATTATAAAAGAGGTGAAGATGATATTGCTGAAAGTAAAATAAAAAAGTGTATACATTCGATATATATTTTTTTATTATTGTCAAAGTTACTGCCAGCTGGAAAATATATTCGTGAGACACTCGTAAAAAGATCTAGCGACAGAAGCTCAGTGATCTTATCTTAATTTATTTTCGAAAACCGTTTGTCTATCTTAAGAAGGAAACAAATAAATGTTAATTTGTACACCCTTAAGGGATGAACAATCCTTATGATTGTAGTACTTAGGAGTGAGGGAGACGGGAAAAGAAAATCAATTTCAACAGCTAATGTATAATCAATCTTGAAGTAATCAGTCAGCGATTGCCTCCTACAGTTCATTAACCTCGTTTGCTCTGCCTTCGTCAGGTAAAAGAAATATACCATGATGCAACATTAAAAGGCCAAAGTAAAATAATGCTACAAAAACTGAAAAAAAAAAATTGAATTACAATCAGAGAAACTTATACGAGAAATATTTTTGAGTAGTTCAATATTTTGAGTTAAAATATATTATAATCTGCATATCTAAGTAAATGAAATAATCAAATGTAATTTTGTTATTATATTTTTATTTAAACATTGTTATTATATTTTTACTATTGTTTGTTTTTTACAATATATTCTAGAAAAACTTAATTCAAACACAAATATTCCAATATGTTTATTTCTGTACAGTTATCTCATAAATCATTTCACCGTTTAATCGATTATGGAAGATAGTATAATTCGTGTTTACCCAAAAACTATTTATTTATTTTATTTATCCTGCGAAAGTAAGTATAATGCCACAAACATTCTCTCCTTTTTCTAAATTAATATTAAAGATTGTAAAATCGTCTTGATACTGCATCAGCATGTTTAAGATAAAAGAAATAGGTCTGCTATTGCTGAAATAAAATTGTGGAGGGTGAAAAACAGTCGGAAAAGATTTTGGACGAAGACGTTGGGCGTTATGCTACTGGATAGGATAGTGGAAGATAATTGGAGCAGTAGAGATTCATGTTGGAACATGGTATTTGGCATAGTTTTTTTTATTCTAAGAAGCTATTCTCTTGCCAATTACCAATAATATAATTACCAATAATAGTTACATTATGTGCTTGTTTATTACAGCCTCGAGGAGATCGGAGTTTTGAGGATCGTACGTCGTTTTTTAGTGCCAAGTATATATTTTAGTTGTAGTACGAAGAATATCGGTGCCCATGGGTTTTTTTACCGTAAATGATATGATGTTATTGTTTTGTATTGGTTGAATTACCTCGACAGTTCTAAGCTTTAGTTGGGTTCGGTGTGTGAAGGGTATTGTCGATTCCTAGAAATCTTTTAAATTTTCCGACCATAAATTCTCATATTTTTTTGGTTGTCTTACAAAAAAAAAAAAAACAAAAATAATATCATAAATGACTATTTTTAATATTAAAAAGTAAAATTTGTCAAAAGCATTGAAGTGTTTTTTTTAATATAGAGAGTGGGCACTACTTGAAGCAATTAGTAATATATAAAAATAAATATTGTCATTTTACAATAATTCAACAAATTCTACACTAGAAGATAACATCCAGCATTCGTAAATCCATTTCTATTCTTTCTGGCTTAGATATTGTGTACTGTTGAGGCTTTCTTTTTGAAATCCAATAGTCGGGTTCCTATAAATGTTTTCCGCTTCTTTGATACAAGTATGTATCCGATCGGAATTTATCTTCGATTTTTGGCATCATCCGTTTTCTCGAAAATGTATATAAAAGAGTAACGTTTTATTGCACAAATAATAAATCATGTTTTAAAAATTGAGATATGTTTATACAATGAAATAGTCGATATATGATATATATATATATATATATATATATATATATATGAATAAAAAAGGCGGCCTAAAGTACATGTTTTTATATCTGATTTTTATTATTAGGTATTATATCTAAAAATTTAATTTTGGACTTTATACTGGTACTACGTATTTCTATAGTTTACGATGTGACACGATTGCCTAGTAGGTAATCTGTTTACTCTGAATTTGAAGTCCCTGAGATTACAGTTGTCAGGTAAAACCGATCAAGCAAAATGCTTTCTATCTGTAAGGCTGGAATAGGACTCCTGTAAACGGATACAGATTTCATCAGCTAGTGATCGAATCAATTTCATTCAACGATTTTAACGCCACTGGGCGGTGGTGATGATATCGTCACCGAATACTTATCTATATGTGTTGTCAGTAGATCTTGTTAAAAGTTTTCTTTCTTTCTATATTGTCGCTATCATCCTCGATCCTAGCAAATTTACGGAAAAGCCATATGTCCACATATTATATCGCTGGCGTATATAACGTAGATTTTTCAAAATTATGTTGTATGGTGGATAAATAAAGAAATGTCGGAAGGACATTTGATTTGGATCTCCGTGAGAAACAGAAGGTCCGGTTTATCGGTGAAATGCACTTTTAAGAAGAGGGAATAAAACCGCTGCTTCAAAGATTTCCTCTTTTATGGTTTTTTTTTTATTTTGCTAAGTGTGCAGTCTACAATAGAGTGCAACGTTTACTTTGTCGATCACATAATTAACAAACTGTTCTGTTCATCATGCTCTTCTGATCTGGTAGTCAATTGTCGTGATGATGCACTCCCGAGATTCTCAAACAGTTGGTACGACACCTATTTATGATTTGCCAGGTTACAATTCAGTCCTAACTTACTCACTGCGATTGGCCAGCGGTGCCTCGTGCCTAAGATCTTGCTTCCCTTCGTGGTTAGTCTCCCGAAGCTTGTGATTATAATGTACTTCTTAATCTACAACGTCATGCTCTGATCTTACTGCCATTATGGGGTAAGAGCGTCACCGACTACACGCCGACACACTGCTTAACCGCTTGGCGGCGTGACTTATTCTTTTGGGTGGTCACCAATCCCGCCGCATCTTTCCAGCGGCTTTTGCCATGAACTGAGACGACTCTGTCCTCAAAAATAAATATAATATGGATTAATAAATTAATATCCCTTATTCTACATTCGATGCAGTGCTGTTTACATCATACGGGTATGTATTTATTTATAAAACAATTAACCAAGCAAACCAACAAACATCATAAAAAAAGTAACAAAACGTGTTTGAACGTTTATTTATGCCAACAATGTATTCATAAACAGTAGTAATAGTACCAAATCGTTTTACTAATTTAATAGGTTATATAAAAAACAAACAGCATTACATATACATTTATAGTTTGTTATAAGTTATATAATGTAAAAAAATACTGACATTATAGAACTATCAGTTTTCATTCTTTGTAATTTTCTTACATAAAAAAAAATGTAAATTTAACGCTATTTACCAAAAGGTCATTACGATATATCTCCAAAGGTTTTTTTTTCCTTACCACACAGTTGCACTTTAACCTTATATACTTTTATAAAAAACCGCCGAGTAATTAGCTGTTTTTGAAACCAAACGTGAACCACAACTTCTTACATACAACATATTTTATTTTTTTTACATAACAGCAAAATACGTTTTTTATTATATACGTAAGACCTCAAATATTTCTAATCATTCGTTGAAGAATTTTTGTGTACTCGAAAAATCAATGTAACATTAAACTCAAATATAGAAACGTCCACATAGTCAACTTACTTCTGGATATTTTAAGGTTTGTTCGGAATACGAAATAGAGGCCGACGAGGCAACCGGGGAGTAATTATAATAGACCTTGTTGAAGAAAGGTAATCTTCCTCTGACACAGACAAGGGTTAAATTTATTTATTATATTATTTGTGTTTGGAGTTTTGACCACTAATAAAAGACTTTAGAAACAATATGACTTTTCTATTTAAAAAATGTTTTCCAGCGGTTTCACTTACCCTGCTAAGCCAAGAAATAACATATCTATCGTTTCGAAATCGTACTATTCTTTGGGATGAAAGGAATCGCAATGTCATTCTTTATACCCCGAATAACTCGCATTCAAAATTTCATGATATGATTTAGAAATTAAGATGTGAAAGGGTAACAGACAAATTCACATTCTCATATGCACCCAAAAATGTCATCTAAAAAATATTAATAATATACATACGCATTTTATAACTATTTGGCGTCGAGCGAATTTCACAAAATATTGCCATATGTTACATTTTTGATCGGATCTATATAACTGATCCCATGACCTAACCATTTTAAACATGTACATCAAATAACCGGTTTTTAGTCCGTTCTTCGGTGACAAGGCGTTATCCTACTGGAGGAGAAATAAGAAAGAAAAAGAAATTAAAAAAGTTGCTAATTCATTTTTCTGGAACAATCGTGGCACACTATTTTGACTTATTAAAATGAAGGTATCATACTTTTTAAGGAGTGATCATCTCTTCACGTTTGTAACCATTATATCAAAACGTTAAACCCTCTGTGAAAACTGTCTCCATCCTTCTGTCGGGATCGTTACAATAGCGTTTCGAACAGCGTTGAATTTTAATAACATTTTACTACACAAATCGATATGACAGGCTTTCTAACGTTTATATCGTTGTGTAGGAATTTTTGTAACAGAGGGTTAGTTTTTCCCGAGCAGACTGCTTTTTTGTCGTGATTGTTTATTTCAGTCGTTGTTCTCGAAAGTCATTCAAGTGAAACATTAGTAATGCCTATCGTAACTCTGTTACTGACACACAAAAACGAAAGGCTTAAAATAAAACACAGAAAAATCTACTTCATGCGAGTTTTCTCGTTTTAGAATGCGATGTATATGAGTGTGTCTGTGTGAACATAAATATTCTAAGTTATATTGTTTTCATGCTATAACTACGGAGATTTTGGCATATTTTATTAATAGTATAGTATTTGTGTATAAACATGTGCATTGCAAATTAATATGCATTGCATGCATTTTATGCACTTTGTAGCTGATGGGCTTTTTTATGGTATAGGAGGGCAAACAAGCGTGCGGAACACAGGTGTTAAGTGATCACCACCGCCCACGAACTCTTGCAACATCCGAGGACTCACAATGGCGTTGCCGGCCTTGGAGGTGGGTATAAATGCCTTTTTTGAAGGTACCCATGTCGTATCGATCTGGAAACACTGCCAAAGGAAATCCATTCCACGCCTTTGTGGTACGTGGAAAAAATGTTCTTGAAAACCGCACAGTAGAGGATCGTCACGCATCCAGGTGGTAAGGATGGTATTGCAGGCGATGTCCTGCTGTGCGGTGGTGAAATTCGGCGGGGGGCATCAGATCAAAAAGCTTCGGAGCACTCCCCATTGTTAATGCGAATGGGTTGTCAACGCATTGTGGAAATTATATATTGCAAAAGTTTATCTAACATTATAGATTTAATTATAAGTCAAACCAATAAAAATGTGTTAATATTAGTTCTGTATCTTAAAAATTACTCTAGGTAGTCATCAAATAATGTCAGGCAAAGAAATATTATTTTTATTATGGTTAGTCTACCGATCTTTAGTCTTTTTGCTTTTTGTATTTTCCTTTTGTCTAATTGGTATTTGCCATTATAAAAAATACTATATATCAACCAAACATTAAAAAAAAAAATACATAATAATTAAATTAAAATACCAATGCGGGGTTAATAACTTAATAATTTCGAAAATTATATTGTAACTATCCCATTGGAAAGACATACTACATGGAATGTAGTAACCTAAAACTAGATTTAATGGAATAATTTAAAATAACGGTTTAGTTCCACTTTCAGTGTAAAGTTTTTTGTCAACGTAGACGTTTCCCATGCATTTCCACTTTGTATAGGAGTAAAAATGTTGTTGCGAGATTAATTCGACATCCGTCGCAGGGAGAAAACAAAGCCAACGCCTCGCTGAATATGAAACAAGAAAAAAGTTTTCGTGGATCATACTACGATGATATATCCCTATAACTTGTTATGTTTGATCACTTTACTTAATCAAGACTAAAACTTAGTACTATATTTTACGTTAGTCGTATATTTTATATGACAAAAGAGACGGGATTGGTATCCAACAAAATTATTATTATTGCGTAATCTGAATATTTATTTCATATTATATTATTATCTTAAAATTAATTATTAAATAAACAGTACGTGAGTAAAGTAACTTATATAATTCCGTATGTGTAGGATACGTATGTGTAGGATAGAAATAGTTAAAAGTTGCTCCTTAATTGTTAAAATACTGATATAATATATTTTTAACGAAAAAATAATACTCCTATTTGAAATCTGTAATGAAAACAAGGGACGTATGAGATCTTTAAATAGATACTACCTTTGTTTGGGCGTCAAATAAAGCAAACAAAAAGAACGTAGAACAATTGTGGGATTATTGTGGGACGGTTGTTTTGCTCTGATGTATACCACTGCTATATTTAGAAACATTGGAATTGTTTGATAGCGCTGGTCTGGTCTGGTCTGCGGTAACGTTGTAATAAATTATTTACAGTATAACAATATTTACATAATATTATAAATTAGCGTGAAAATAAGTCGTAACAATTTTTCATAAGTGTATGGAATGACCGATGGGATTTCAATTGAAATTGTCAGTTAGCATTGTCGAATTTTGTCGGAATTTTTAGCTTTTGACAGTGAACGTCCGGTGTAAGATGGAGTAGGGTCGAACCTCCAATGGAAAAACATTAAAACTGAATTACCCTGGAGTGTATTATATATATATATATATATATATATATATATATCCTGTAACTGAGGGTGCTGTTAGTATTTGTCGAGTATTTAACATAATTATACGCGTCAGGCAAAGTATTACGAATCATTGAGTTAGAAGCTTAGCTTCTCTTCACTTCATGTTATATAAGTTTTTTAGTTTGAAAATTATTTAAATTTTGTGTATTATATAAGTTACTAAACTTTACCTTTTTTTTATAACAATGAAAACTAGAGAAATTCAACTAATTTAACATTTATTAAAAATAGATTAATGAGCATTGTAGGGAAATCGTGTAAAGTTTAAATCGTTTAAAGTTAAAGCTTAAATAATTTCGGTGAAATTTTAGTGACCTTTATATTTCTACCACCATAGCCTTTCCTCACATAGAGAAGATCACTCTTACTTTCACCACATAAAAGCTGGATAAAGAATGAATTTCCTCTTCAGATTATCTCTCCGCGCTGAAATATAGTTTTCGAAGTATCTAGTATACAAGTTCCTGTAAGGCCTACAAACCATCCACAGCCATCTTTATTTTGCAAATGTCAATGTCAAAGATAACCTTGTAAAATAATAAAGTTTTAGAAAACAAATAAAACTATTGAATAATGTCGGAATAATTAAAATTAATCAGATCAGCGTAAAATATTTTATTTTTTATTTATTTCGCTGTCATCCATAGTGTTTCTAAAAGTTAGAACTGGATTAAACTATAGCGTTATTATATTCAGTTCTATAACTAAGAGAACTATTGTACATTTATTCTGTTTGGAGCTTATTTAAATAAACAAAACATGTCGCAATAAGCCTCAAAACATTTGAATGATAACAAATTTAAAGTTCATTTCCTTGACAACAACCGTTATATAATATTTTGTTTAAGTTTAATTACAACATTAATAAATATATATCTCGAATGTGTATTAAAACATGTAAATATTATTCTTTAATATCAACAATTAAAAAAAAAATGTAAATTTTATTTTATTATAAGGATCCAAACTATTTTGTATTGTTAGTACATTTACGTGGTGTCACATTTTTGGAATGGATTCATCAAAATTACCAAATATTTCAATGATGATGATGCGATTCGTTCGACTTCGACCAGTGACTTTTTCAGTCAATTTCCTACTTATATTCTTTAGATGCTTTAACTCATTAAAGCGAAGGATGGTGCTTCAAATGTTGCAAAGTCAGTTCAAAGTATATTCCTCGATGGCTGACGCGTGCTCAGACAATAGATTACTATTTCAGTGAGAGTTAAAGACTGCATTCTTGAAATTATTTCTATTTATAGCTTCATATATTGTGTTTATATTATAACTATGTGTGATTCAATTCATAATACTTTTATCGTACACTACATTATAGTTAAAATACACAATGCAATTGACACACACTACTATAAGGAGGCCTCATCACTAAGTAAAGATTTCTTACAGTCAAAGGCTGTCGAATTCGAGTAAGCAATTGAAATATTTATGTTATCTTATTTAATATTTTATCTATAATTTTATAATATGTAATGGGCATAATTTTTATATAATCAAGTATTAATTGGATTCATTCGGTGCCAAAATCAGACCATATATATTTTAACATTACAAATATTAAACGATAAAATTTTATCGGATTTATATTTTTGTGTAACAATAATAATTATTATATTATTATATAAAATGCTATATTTGTTTCTATATTTATTTAAATAAAAAAAGCTTGAATGTGAACCATGTTATATTAACTTATTTTATTCCAATTCGCATTAATGAAAAACATCTCCCTGAAACTGTATTTCAAAGGTCACAGGTGAATGATTTAAGTTATTTTAGGCTTGTTTTTTAATACACTTACTTTAATAAACAATCCAACTGTACATACAAACCATTTTTCATAGTAAAAAGTTAAACATAAAGTTATTAAAATGAAATTTTAAAATACCAGTTCTATTTGCATATCACGCAGGAACTATTGAACGAATTTAACATTCGTATTGAAGA
Organism: Dircenna loreta; assembly: GCA_963555665.1. Classification (NCBI taxonomy): domain Eukaryota; kingdom Metazoa; phylum Arthropoda; class Insecta; order Lepidoptera; family Nymphalidae; genus Dircenna; species Dircenna loreta. The sequence continues at coordinate 5,495,858 of OY743092.1, read as the reverse complement.
ATGCACATATGTTCTAAATTTATAGGTCATTTAAATGTTGACCCCAAGTTGCAGGCGTTAAACAAATTTTATTAATTTTTGTTCAAATATGTATGTCTATCTTTTGCCGGCGTTTCCACCATTCATTATGTCGGATGGCCATCTGATAGCTATTCTTATATTTTTCGGGAACAATGGGATGAAAGGTTCGTATTTCCTTTTCATATGTTCAAAATTTCATGATGATAGGCGAAAAGCGAGAAATGGAAATAAATCCCAACATAAAAATGTAATCAAACTCTATATATTAATATTAGTTAGGACACCCTTAAGTCCTGAGTGCTCCTGTTCAATTTATAATAACAATATTTTAAAACGCTTTGCAACTTAACGAAACGTATTTTAAAAAGCGAGTATTTAAAAAAAATATATCACTTCTTTTGGTGTATTCGGGTCAAAGAAAGAAATTAACATTAAATAAATACATGTAGAATTAATCGAAAACCCTCATTTCTAAGAGATATTTTACATATTGGCTTCGTGGTATGCGACTAGAGCTATCTCCCAAGCTCATTACGAGTAAACTCCCGCAACCTCCCTGCAATCAATATCAAGTTTTTCCTCCAAGGGGAGGGACGAGCTAATGGGTTTCGATGCGGTATATACATGCCTATTTGCGGCTCTATTGTTACCTATGATTTACAGCTTTTCTTAGACAACACGTAATCTTGCTATTATTTATTTCCCTTTCGTACCAATTTTTTATTTGTTTTAGAATAGAATAGAATAGAATTTATTTATCGCTTGTCATTCAATCTCATATGAGAAGAAATCGCTGCTTAAAAAAAAAAAAATTTTAGATTACTATTAAAAAGAGCTTGTGTTGAAAACTCATATATTTGTTAAAGGGGTTTGTTTACATATATTGGAAAATAATCTATGATACTCTTAAATATGACTTCTACTTTAGTCTTATATTTCTAATCGCTTATGAAGCACTACAAATACGTAAATCAAATTAAAACTTAAAATAGCTGCAGAGAAAACTTTCTTACTTTCCGACTACTTGCGAGGCGATCTCGTTTTGCTGATGGGCTCGGGCATTAAGAGCTCTAGCTAATATTCTAGTGATTTACACATGTACTTGATGTTATTACGTAGTGTGTAATGGCTGAAATTGATAATCAATTTAAATTCCGAGATGGAAACTATCCTGAGATGGCTTCCATCCGTATGTCGATTGGCACTATAATTGAATAAACGTATTATGGTGCCCATCTTGGGTAGAAAACTTAAAGAGAATCGATTATTAATTGTGACAACAAGACATATGCCTACCTCCTTACACTTTTAAAACCATAAACTATTTTATACTAATTAAAAAAAAACAAACTTAATGTGTCGTATCTATAATTTAGTCCTATATTAAAAACCCGTTTGGAATTTATGTTCGTAACAAATTCTAGTAATATCCGTTTTAAACGGCGTCTTTAAAGGTATATAAAATATAAATAAGTTTGTTTCACTAACTTCGCCCTACCTCATTTCATAGCTGACTGAAAGTATGATGATACTTTCACAGGTTTATAAGCCTAACCTTATCGATTCAATTGTTTGGCGACTACCCAGATAAAAAGAGAGACACTGAAATCAAAATGGAGAGTCTTAGGCTTTGGTATTTCGCATTAACTTAGTTTATGATGTTGATACAAGGCATTTATAATAAAATAATACGCAGTTCTTCAATAGAGATTTTAATTCCATTCTGTTAAATGGAATTGCGAGTTATATATTTTAATCTGAAAAGTTTTATATTTTTGATAATTAATATATATTCTAGGTAATCTTTTATATATTTGGACCGACATTACAATAAACTATGTATATAACATTTTAAAGCAATAAATCGAAGCCGTCAACTCTCAATGTTTGAAATCTGGCACTCAGCCAAGAAAAATAGTGAAAATTTGTTTGTGAATAATGTTGAACGCAATCTTAAGATACTTTAAGGTGTGGAGACATTAAAAATATTAGTTACAAATAAATTGTAGCTTAATTATTTTTAGTTTTAATATTGATTACCGTGATGAAAGGATTATTTCTTAGAGAAAGTAATTTGCTACTTGAAATAAGTGTTGTGCAGATTATTTTTAAAATTAAAAATATTTAAATGTAAAGTACATGCAAAAATATATATATATTATATTTTTTGTATACAATTATATAACATAACGTAAATATTTGAGCATCTTCGTTCGTCAAGATAGACAACGGATGCTAGAGAGCTGCACGGACAGAGCTGTGTGATCCTAAATCAAAAGTACCAAGTAATATTTTGGTACAGCGAGGAAGATCTTTGAGGTTTGAAGTGCGTTACTTAAGGCACGTGCCGTGAGTTAACCTGCGCACAACTTCTTGAATCAATCAACGTAGTGAGTCTACCCGGCAATCGTTTCTCTGTTTTTTGCGCCTGCGTGAAACGTAGGGATGGACTGGTTTCGTATTATTACTTGAAAAATAAATTTAGAATTAAGAAAACATTATATTATACTTTCCGAATAAATATTTTATATTCCTTTACTTATTGAATTTACTAAAATAAAAAAAAATAATTTAATTATAATTTCAAGTTCTATCTTCTGTTCAAATGAAATTAAAATAAATATTTCCAAAAAAAAAAAATCGTTTCGTAATTTTTGAATGAAATATCTATATTTGTACATCATAAAAAAATAATATATAAATAGCTATAATAATACGGTTACATCAAATTCTATCGATACTTAGGTCATGTGTTCTAACGCCAGGGTCCTTTCTGTGGGGCATCACTGTTGGTGTCGCGAGAATCCCGCCGAAAGCAGACGTTTGACAGTAACCGCGCGCAACCGGTTGGCGATACACGCTCCGTTATGTCGCTCGCTACGAATAATGTTCGCAAACACGACCATGGTATGTATAAACTTATTTTGATAACATAAAATTTTAATAATTTCATAAATTAATATTAGAATATGTTTTTATTTTAGTTCATTCTGATAACTGTAAAAAATAAAATGAAGAAAGTGTAACGCTTCTCGGTTGGCAGTTTTAGGTGTTTACGTACACTTGAAACCGTTTTACATTTGATACTGTGGCGTTCTTAAACGAGCATTTATTTACTGGTTCGTTTATATATAATTCTTATCACATAATGAGTAGCCATTATAAATGTTTATTCCAAATGAGAGTTCCAAACAAAAGGTGCATTAAAATTATGATTTAGAATATTAAACTCATCTTTATGGATATTTTCCAAAAGATAATTAAAAAAGGTTTATATTTTCCAAAAGATAATTAAAAGAAGGTTTACTGCCATATTTATAGTATGATGTAATATGTTTAGATTGTAGTGTTTTCAATGTCAATTAGGATTTGAAAAGTTTGGGGATATTTATAATAAATTTTGCCAAACAGAAGATAAAAAGATTAATTAATGATGATTGTTAAGAGTTATTTGGGAAATAATTAATAATTTGTTAAATTCTTTAGAAAAGCATACAATATAGAACCGTCATCATATACAAAAGCATACATTCTTAAATAGTTTATTGTGCTGTTCACATTTTATGTAAAAACTATAAAAAATTGGTTTTTTTAAATGATAGAGTCATTGGTAGATAATTGGGGGATACGACTATAAATATATATTTTTAATTATCATACAGTTTTTATTATTCATTCATTTATATTTATTATTTAGAATTATTCTATATATTCTATAATTCAAAATTATTTAAAACATCAGACGCTTAATACATAGTTGTATATAATGATATCTCATCATTACCAATGTATAGTAAATGATGAAAGTAATGTAAATTAATGATTCGTATATAAATGATAACCTTTTAAATACAAATAAACAATATAGATGACTGGTGAAAAATCTGATCTACGATTCGGATATATATAAATTATCTTGGACTTTGAATAATTATTAAATCAAATTACTGTATTTTGTGGACTTAAACACATGTATATTTTTATATTGGTATTTTTATCTCTATTTATATATATATTTTAACTAAAACAATTAACATCAATATTATTTTTTTTATCTTATCATTTTTTTCAACAATGGATGAAATATATTTCTTGGGATAGTTCATTAATATTATGAGATATAAGCTAATAACTCTGCCCGACGGTCCATAGACAGTCTTAGCACGGAACATTAGATCAGAGCTACAAATCGAACCCGGGAAAGAAACAGAATTATGCGCATATTTTTTCGTACTATTGTAGACGGCACCGACGATAGATGGATATGTTTTTTTTTATACGTAACTATCTTATACCGGCGGTAATACTAAATAGTACTGATGAGAATACTTATAAAGATAGACTTATAAAGATAAGCAAAATCAAACAAAAAAAACAAGTTTGAGGGAAAAACCATTTTATTTTTTTATCCTATACAAACCGTAGTAAATTAAATTCGAATTCCAGTTCGAATGACCGATTATATTATAATTGTTATTTATGTACTGATGCTTTTACATGATTTATTTGTTATATAATTTTAAGCTCGAAGTTCTAGTACTATTATATATTTCGACCCTATTAAATTGCCGAGTTGGTCGAAAGCTATGTATATATAGGAAGAGCTAATGCAATGCAAACTCGTAAGTTATTTATGATTTCCTGCGGTCAATACTTTAATTAAATTGATAACTTATGGATACTCCCGGTAAACCGCTGTTAGTTTGATTACACTGAAATATAGAGTTAGTAGCACAATTGCTTCAAATATTGTTTTCTCTATGAATTCAACATAATTTAAATTCAACTTATTTAAAATAATATAAAGTTTCGTCATATTTATTACAATACAGTTTTCAAGAACAATAAACATACTTCATATGTTAGTTTGTTATTGTCAGATTTGATTTCTATTTGAACGTCAGTTTAATTCAATTATCTTTGTAATAACTAAGAAAATGTTATATCATTGAATTTATATTATATTGATGTGTTAATACATTTACAGGAGTAAAAATATTGTATGAAAGAACTTCTTTTTCATTTGACATATGAAGTATATTAAACATACTCAATATTTTGAGCTTTTCTTTCGACAAGAAATAAATGCTTAGTGTTGACTGAGCATTTATTTCTTATCAAAAGAAAAGCTAAAAATATTGAGTAAAGTATTTATTTCTTATCGATATGTGTCAAAATATAGTATATTCTAAAATTTTAATATTAAATATGCTACAAATAGACGTAAATACCAGTGTTTTTCCACTTTTCTTATATGTTGTTATTAATTAAGTTACATTCGCTTACAACTGGTTCACGATCTAAAATATAAAAAAAGTAGCCGTTATAGTTTATTGTTTAAGTTTTTAAGCCATTGTTCAACTCCGAGGTTAAAAGTTGAAATTAAATCATTATTTAAATGATGTTTGCAGAAGTAAAGTTAATAATTTACGGACTTTCAGGTAAATTATGATGGATATATTACAAAAGTGTTTAAATATATTACGTCTCAGCTAGTAACTGCGATAGTAAGACGTCGCTCGCTTGCTTTTCGTTAAAATATAATATATTATTTCACAATTATTACATTTTTCAAAACATTTTATTTCGTGACAGGGAAATAAAGATTATTTTCCTTATTTTATATGATATTCCACAAAAGTATTTTTTAAATGGTAGTCGAGTCCTCGAAACCATATTATTTCGGCATCGTTTTACACAATTATTAAAAAAATATTGGTAAACTTCACCTAAAATGGCTTGTACAATTGGAAATTGTGTTCCTACCACTTATTTATTTGGTTTATTTATTTGTGTGAACGCTACGTAATACGGACAAAATGTTTTGTTTGTCATTGAAATAATTGGTCCATATACATGATACGTGATAAATAATTGAATACTTATATAATTATAAAATACATTTGCAAGCGATGATTGTTTTCCATTAAATTGTAACAACATAAAGATAACAGCTCACTTGTCTGATAGTAGGTAAGTATATATTTTAAATAACAATTATACTTTACTTATGGCACTTTTATTTACACACACACGCACACACACATATATCGCAGGGTATTTTACCTCGCTGCAATAACTTGATATTATTATTAAATTCCACTACAAAGATTTATTACTTTTTTAATAGCATAAATATGTGTTCTTAGAAACTTTGTTGTATATAGATTATATATAAACTTTTTACAATAGTAGTAGTAGTAGTAGTAGTATAGTAGTCTATATGGTTTGTGTGAGTGCGGACGTTCCTTATAAACAAATTGAAATAAGTCTAATAAATAAATAATAAAATATCTCTCGGCAGAGAGAAAATACTTGTTTAATCAACGTGGCAACGCAGCTAGTTATTAATATGAATATTTTCAATTCGGCATATAATATTTCATACGACATTGTGCCATTTGGTTAAGTTAGGAATTCCTTGTTAATCATTCGTTTGTAAATCTCAATCCCAATAAATATTTGTGGATCATACGTATACATATTTATAATTCCTTTGTTTTTTATAAAGCACATAATTTGGTATTCTTTGTCGACTAAATTCTCGTCTCAATAACAAAGTTCTAGTTCCTAAAAGATGGCTATTAGGAAATAATAGGTCTACAAAAATATATAAAGCCATAAAATTCTAAGCCTCGTCTTATTGATTAAGGACGCGTTTACAGTTTTTCCGAAAATCATCAACCTTTCGGTACATATTGCTACAAAATCAAACTTAACGTACTAAAACCTATACTAACAGCAGATAAAGTGTTTCTTTATTTTTAATTCCTTTAAAAAATATGATTATAGCTTTTAATATTAATAAAACGATTTTTCATCACTTCTTCACACATATTCCACGATTTCAGACAGTTTCGGTACGGGTACTTGGGTAAGAAAACATACTCAACTACAATCCTGTGAAGAATAACATTATCAATACTTTAAAAATATCTTTAAAAAAATATATATAATTTCTATTTTCTTTCACGTCTTTGTAGTTGACACATGAGTCTTAACTTACTGCAATAAGGTTTATTTTACTTGTATTTTTGTTGATTCTTTATAACAAATATTTCTGAAATTCAAAACACCACCTCAGTCGGTCTAAGACCGTTGTCTTGAGTTCTTGTATTTTTTTAGGCAATATTTCTGTTGATACAGATCGCTGTACAAATACAAAATATTTTATATGAAACCTAACTTGATACTTTACAGTTTATACAATGTTCTGTATTGACAGAACATTGTATACACTAGATAAATTATAAAACATTTTTATATTTCCATTATTTTTTAGTAAATATATTGTTTTGCTAAAAGTACGTAAGGATCATTATCAATTAGTATTGACTGCACGGCGTGACCTGAAGGTATACTGATGGATGGATGTTACTGAATCTCCTAGATAAATAAAGCTAGGTGCTCCGAGCTTAGGCTTGTTTTGTTAATTCTGATAAGATCTTACCGTCGGACTTAATTCAATGACCTTGAGGTATAATGATGGTTGCTATTGGATCTCATAGAAGGATCCGACTGGGTGCACCGAGTTTAGATTTGTTTTTTTCAAACGAAAAACGTATTCGTATCATACAAGAATACGTAAACGAATAACGTATTCGTTCCGTGTAGGCAAACGTAATTGATCATTGTTTTCTTTTCGTGTAGGAATACGTAAACGAAAAACGTATATATTTCGAGTAGTAATACGAAATTAGAAATTTTATGTGACGTATTTTATTACCAGCGGTGGCCGTATTCTTATCAATAGTCTCAGCTCACTCCCTCAAGTCCGACGTCCAACAAAACAAACCTAAACTCGCCTAATCTACGATCGCGAACCTAATCCAATCCGTCTTGGAGATCCAATAGCATCCATCCATAAGTATACATTTAGGTCACTCCGTCAAGTCTGATGGAAAGATCTTATCAGACCTGTCAAAACAAGCCTTAACTCGGCATACCTAGCCTTTTTCGTCTAGGAGATCCAGTAGCAGCCTTAAACGTTTGGACCTTCAGGTCACAAACAATACTAATATCATATAATAAAACAATATTTGACATAAAAAAAATAAAATAATTTAAATTATTAAAAGTATAATATTTGAAAAACCAAAGATTTCAAACTATTAAAATTGTTTCATGTAGCCATTATTTCGCGACTATACATGCGTATGTGTGTGTAGTCAAGTTTTGTTAACGTAGTTATGTAATTTGCTACCCAACCGTTTCGTAAACGCATTCTTAAATTACTATGATTTAAAATTCGCTAATCTAGATAATAAAGTATCGCTAATTCAGCCTATACATAGAATTGTATTTTCCACTAGAAAGAAGACAATATAAAATTAAATAGAGATTTCGATTGTTATTAAAACATTTAAGAAAATTGTTCGGAATAAAAATGAACTTGGAGAAGAGCGTTACACTCTCCTACAAGCTCCTACTCGTTATAAATACAATAATCAATAATCTACAAATATGAGGTGACTCATGAACTTCGTCTGAATGTTCTGAACATCTTACTGCGGCTTTTGACAGTTCTCAACTTATTCTAAGACAAGGTCTCATTTCATAGCATGAGTCGTTGGGAAGTTATTTTATTTCACATTGGTTTCAATAGCCAACCCCCTCTCGGATTTTTTCCTATCAAAGTTCTTTCACAACACAGTTCTTTCACAAATATATCTGCAATATAAAAACAATCATTAAAATATCAGATATATAACAGTTACTTACTTTATTTAAAATGTATGTAACAAATAATTAAATGTCAACTAACGAAACTGACCTTTAATGGAACTATAATAGTATATCATTGATATACGGCTGTAGCCACTTGGCCTATCTAGCTTAGATACGATTGAAATTGACTCTGAAACGTTCAACAAATACAAAAGTCTTGTAGATATATTATTTGTATATATAATTAAAATTTATGAGATAATTTTTAAAAATATATATCTAACTTAACATTTTTAAAAATATTCACTTGTTTAAATATCAAATATACAAACATAAATCATTTAATAATCTGTCATTATAATGTATAATATTGAAAACAATTAGTGAATTATTAATTATTCCGCCGTGTCAAGTTTATTCGGTCGTAGGAAGTGGATGGCACAGATCGCTCTAATCTGGCGTGTGAACGCAACCGCATAGAGAAAATAGGATAGTATATAGTTTGGCCTAATAACCTATTGACAAGTTAATTTACTATCGAGAAATCCATTTCAAGTCTTCATGGTAATTGACGCGTTTATTTGTTATATACCCTTTATTGTAAGTAACAACAAAAAAGTAAAATATGTAATGGGAGTTGTTTAAACGTTACATAATGAAAATAATATTATTTCTTGTTTGTCTAATGTCAATTAACAATCAAACCTCACTTAGCATTTGTTTACATTGATTCCATTCGATGCTCACTCGTCGACAAACCACATGTAAACAGGCACTTAACTTTCTACAAACTCGAGCACCACCTATTGTAAAACGGTTTTACTCATACTGAAAATTTTATCGTGCTTGTAAAAAAGCAGCTTAACTATGTTTGTTAGCATGTTGGTCTGACTTACCTTTACTGCTGAACAGATTGTGGGTTCGGTTCCCACAAAGCACAAATGTTTGTAAGATTATTCTTTTGTTATTCTTTTCTTATTATTCTTTTCTTATTACTTAATATTTAATTCGGTAATTAATAGTAAAAGAAGACGTTTCATTGGAATCGGATACGTGGTTACGGACCTTACACTTACAGTTAAAGATTAAAAAAATATAATTTAATTACTTATCTTTCATTACAAGATACTGCGTACAATACAGTATTGAAAGTCTTACAATTGAAATAATTTTCTGTTATTATTTATTGGGTTTTATAATAATGTTATGTGTAGTCAGTTAGTTTATATATAGATTTGTACACGCCTCGTGTGTCAAAAGGAGTGCGCAACGAATCGTAAAAATATCTTATGCTCTTTTAAGCAATTTGAGTAACTTTGTTGCTTCCTGGTGGGTATTTTTATAAATAGGTTCTTGTTTAAGGCTCATAGTTGTACCAATTGTAGTATTTAGTTCATAAAAAAATATGATTAATAAATAATATTGTTATTTTATTTGAATACTTATATTATTGAATCTAAACGATTAGGGGAAATATTGTTAAAAGTAAATATTTTAAAAGATATCGGCTCTCACTGAAAAAAAGATTTTATTCCCAATATTTGAAAATAGATTCTCTTTTAACTTTTTGGCATCTCTATCAAACGATTTTTATGTGTGGCCCAAAAGGTAAGAGACGTTATTGAAATCCGAAATAAATAAATAAAAACAAACCGTGCAAAATTAAAAGGTGTAATAAAGCTATACATAAATTCCTTTTGTAAATTGGACTGGTATGTATTTTATACAATAGCATGAAACAATAGGAAAAATAAATGGTAGAGCAAAAGTTATATAAACTTGTTTATTTGCCTACCTTTGTTATTTATATTTTTTGATACGCACGCGTATTTTTTACTTGTGGTATTTATGATTTTTAATACACACGTGTATTTTTTACTCGTGGTATTTATGATTTTTAATACACACGTGTATTTTTCACTTATTTTATTTATACTTTACGATACAAACGTGTATTTTTTACCTGTTGTATTTATAGTTTTATATATTAGTTTATGCTTTAAACTATTACCTGTCTGTATATAACTGGGCGTCCGTAGTCGTTTAGACTTATTTGAAGTGACATCAATTTTTCAATATAGTTTTATGTCGACTTGGGTCGTAAAAGGCTTATGTTTTTTCTTAAATATAAAAACTAATGGAATTTATCCATAGCATGTCAATCAGAATTCAGAGTTTTCATCTTAATAAAAAGTTTATATAGTTATATCATTAAATACTTTTTCTAGGTTTCAAAATGTTATCAATTTTATGAGCCTCAAATCTTTGCATCATTCAGCTAAATTTAGATATTTGGACTTAGTGTTGAGGTAAATAAGTTAATAACACTATAAAAAGACTACTTATATGACATCAGTGCTTTAATATCTCTGGCACATGAACCAATGAGGACCAATGAGGACCAATGAGGAAAAAAACAGCTGGGGAATTACCCGTGTATGAACTTCTGCTAAAAGGCTCATTATATTGTTATTTATGAACTATTATATAATCTGACTTTTTTTTTGCGAAATATAAATACATTTTACATGTAATATTTACTTGACTTGTACTAAGCAGGTGAACGGAGGTCAACGTCCTAACTCTTGAGGCGTCTGAATTCAAACAAATTTCTATACAAATAAATTAAACTTTATACAAGTAGTAAATAAAATTTGACAATAAGAAAATTGAAAATGTAAAGAATGTTTACATAAGAATAACGACATCGCATTGCCATTTGGAGAAATGCATATAGTTTTAAATCAGATTTTATGTTACGTTCCGAAATTCTTTGTAAGGTAAACGATTTAATATTAGAACTCCATACGCTTTCTGCACGGAATTCCAGAAAAAAATATGTAACTGTACTGGGAAAGTAAATGTTAACTGTTACAATATTAATTTAAGTTCACTAATTTATACTCATATCACAATGTTTGTTATATATATAGTAGAGATTCTCTACGTGAAATATATTCAGAAGTAAGCCATCATTTTATAAAAGATACAAATTTAAAATATTCTATATATAATAGTGCAATACTAAGGGTCTATATGTTTTGATATTTATTTTAAGTTATGTATATACCTATATATTTACAAGAACTTAACACATGTCTTTATTTTATGTATATAAAAATGTATTTATTTCAAGCTTTTTTTTTAATTAAAGACGTGCCTTTTGGACAAAGTATATGGGCTAAAATAATGTTATAAGGGTAATATATGCCCGCAATAATGGCTTTACCGTGGCTTTGAACATAATACATTCGCAGCTTACGCGAATGTATACCGCGTTGGCGTGTATCGTTATTGCTTTTATTTACACTTACACCTGCCTCTGTAATTGGCCACAGAATGCCCATTTCTGTAATCCATTCCATAAATTTAAATTTGTTTCAATTTCAGTAGATATATAACTCTGTAGCTCGGGAATTACTGCCAGTGAACGGGACGCCTGACAGCGTCGTGCAGAACCAATCTTATTCGAATATTTTTATATGATATTCTTCAAATATTTTAAAATGACGTAATGATGTTGGAATCTTTATGTATGTATTTTTATTTTTTTTAAGCATACATAATTTTTAAAGATTATAAAATCCTTTTAAACTATTTTTTTATATTTTTTCAATAGATACAAATAGTCTAGATGCGGAGATTTACAAGATAAAATCTTAGGAGCTACCACTTCCTTAGATAACCCATATTACCTTCTAATAAAATAGTTTTCTAACAAAAATGTTATTCGTAATAAATCATTTGATATTTCCATATAATGAAATATATGTGTCTGTTGAATCCATTTTCTATTCATGATTTATTAATTGGGTTACAGGTTAGTAAAGGAATGAAATATAGCAGTTCAAATTGTAATTCTAACAAAATAACTACATACTTACAACCTCAATATATTACTTTACTTTTATATATAATCTAATGGCAGTTGAATTTATTTTAATAACTAAATAATCGGATAATAACAAATATAGAAAATGTTATAAAATTTATTAAAAGATTCTTCTACATAAATCAAATGATTTAACAACGAGTGTAAGGATTAAAAATGATGTCAGCTCGACTTTTGATGCCATAAATCTAAATGTCATTGCAATACTCATATTTCACAGAAAAAACTGTTGTACTCTGAAATACAGTTAATTTATGACTCATAGGAAATTCTAATAACGTTATAAATTCATGAATAATAATCGAATAAATAAATCTGTTTTTAATAAAGACTGATTCAGTATTGTTGAAGTGCGTTACTAAATATGGCATCATTATCTATAAATTCTTATTTTAAATGTTTTGCAAGTCATTTATATATCTTAATTTACTGTAATGGGAAAAAATTAGTATAATAATAATAAAACATTATTGCTACAGTTATTTACACAGATAACAAATATTATATTTTTTTAATTTTGGTCTGATTGTTTGTTCCCGAAGATATATGACGGTTTTTAATAAAATTAAGTATGCTTTATAGGTTCTTACCGCGGTCAACTTATAAGATACTATTTACAATTGAAAATTAATTTTATTATTACAGAAAGGTACAAAAACTCACATACAAAATATAATGTTAGCCTTTGTAAACATATTCAGTGACGATAGATGGTTTGAGACTAAGGGGAGACAACAGCAGATATTTGATTCTAAACCTGAAGATTATTTCTAAATTATATAAAAGTATTATTTATTCTGAAATTGTTCGTCTTGTCTGAATGAAATTTCATCTTATATTTGACGATGTAAATATCAAAGCTCCAGTTCGTTATTTGACTACCGGAGTCAATGCCTAAGTTGGTTTCCTTGAAACGTGACGGGCTTTTATGTGCTTAAGATTTCAATTTTATTTCCAAGGTTGAGTGTGATTTCAGGAATTCTGTAAATGTGGTATTATTTTCAATTAAATGTATTATATATCTATTGCTAAAATTTTCTCGACTTATTTACATGTTTTTATAGTAAAATTTACACAAACTAATAATATTTTGTATGATATAAAATATATAGCAATATCTTTTCATTAACTGAAATTTTAATTTAAATTATTAAAATGTATATTTCATTTCATTGAACAATACTTTAATAATGAATTATAATATATAATGATAATAATATTTAATCGCTAGACTATATAACGGGCTTTAATTATCGTTCGATTTCAACCTGTAATTAACGCGGTAGAGTGTGAAAACTATACCCTCAATTGAAATTTTATTTTATATATTTCATTTGATGGCAAATTCAAATATAATAAATAAATTATTATATCATACATTATCTATGAAGTACTTACGTTAAGCTTGGATCATACAAATGAATAACCAAATTAAATACCGTATTTTTTCTGCAGGGAAGTCAATATCCTGATATTTAGATGTCAATTAAAACATATTCACGCAAAAATATTTCTAAAGCGTTTGATTTTTATTTTAACTATTAATGGAATATGAAATTCGATCATGAAATCAACAAAGCCTTTATAACTATATTTCGTAAGGAAATTAAAAAAGCTTCCTGTATTCCCTACACTCATACATTTCACTTATTAAGAACATAATTTAATATTTCCTTATTTATGTCTATGGGCGAGAGCACCTCATGCCATACTAGTGGCTTTATGGTCATTTGCCATCCAATCTTATTAAATCTTAAAAGGAAATAAAGAGAAAAAATGGTAAAATTATTAAAAGAAATCATAACCATGATTCATCATCATGAGCTATTTTTGAAAAACCACCATATGAAATCTCATTAAAAGAAAATATTTCAACCATTCCTGAGAAACTGATTACATATATATTTATATATGTATTATATTATTACATATGAAAGTATTGCTCTTATGAAGTAAGTTTTCAGAAAAGCTTAGACTAACAATTTGTATAATTTAAAATAAAGCGATTAAAGTTTTCCTTACAATACGTCGGTTTTAATGAATTGAAATACACGAAATTGTGAAAATGCTAGAACGCGTCAGTGTAAACAATGTGCAGTCTGCACGTTTATGTCAAACTTGTAAAACGTTCTGTTAGAGCTGAAATGCGGTGGAAAAAATGGGTCAGTTTGTGCTTAAGATATATTTTAATTATTTTGGAATTATTTTATCATTTAATAAGGTGTTAAGTTTTTACGAAGACCCTGCTTGTAGATGCGTATAACTTTATATTTAAATAAGTTTACTAAGGTCGGTAAGTTAATATTTTAACTATGCATAAGCCGTCTGGATCAGGAGAGGAATCTATTTTGTTTCTGAACATAATACTTCTTTAATTTTTTGGTTTGATTTGTTAAATGAACAGAAAAATTGATGAATAAGCTAGTAAAATAAAAACATGCGATTTTGTAACGATTAATCAAAAAAACAAGTTATACGAGTATAACGCGGTGTAGTTATAATAGAAAATGTACCAGCAGAACATATATGGTCCTGGAACAGATTTCTAGTTTCATCAACCGTTTGATTGGACAGTTTTCTATCCAATAAAGTAAACTAAGACCTTTATTGTAAAAGTGTACTTGAATAGTATCAGGAATTCTGTGCATTAATTAATTCATTCTACGAAGAATCAAATAATCTTAACTCAGTACAAATACTAATATAATTATAGTGTCATTTTAACAAATTTTCAAATAAAATGACACTTAAACTTTTCGCTGTTGCATTTTACACGAAGGTTAAATGAGTAAATTTGTGCCAACAAAAGCATGAACAAACCTTGTTATTCCAGTGATATAAGTATACCACTTCAACAATAAAACCGTGAGAGAGCAGCACTCGGCCGTTTCAATTATTTTACTTAATTTAACATTTCTGATGACCTAGTTAATATTCGAACAATAATAGTTGAAACTATTTTTATAAACTGTCAGTTTACTATTTTCTATTGAAGCATTTCTAATATATAAAATTATATTACACCTAAAATTTTATAAAATACGGCTTGATAAATGTTAAATGATAAATTAGTTTACTGTAAGTGAAGAATGCAAAAATTAATATATTTAAAACCCGAAACTAGTTCCATATACCTTGTATGTATTTTTATACATACTTATGTAATATGTGCAAACTTTTGTACCTAAGGAAGAGTTACTAATTTTAAAACTAGTTATATTACATTGCTTTGCGCTAACATTATAAGTATTATGTCAAAATATATACTATATTTTCCTATATTATATAAGTTTTAATTTTAAAATTAAATCAATTTTATTCTCGTTCAATATGCACAAAAATCTTACATTACTTTGGCTTTATTCTAAAATTATCCTAAAGTCGGAAAAAAAATGCTTTTAAGTAAAACCTTGACAAACCGTTTAAGAAGTGCGTATCTGAGTATATTTGGTAAAATGAAATGCCAAAATTTGACGTTGAGTTATCGAACTTGCAAAAGAAATGCGGACTGAAAAAAGAATTATCAGGAATAGGTTTGATTATTTCTTCCCAAATATTTCTCTTACATCTTCTTTGATTATATGTTTTATTTCAGATAAAAATATGGTTTTTTTATTATAAGGAGAGAAAATAAGACCTTGTTAACTACGAAGTTAATACATTGCGTTAATAATATAATTTGAAGGAATGTTTTTATATAAAGTTCTGACTATAGACAAAGCCAGAGTTGTAAAACAGACGCTATTTTTGTTTTATCTCACGGTTTTTACGATATGAATATTTATCTGTGGGCTTATAATAAAATATTACTGTCAAATTCCATATTTTACTCAGATTGGTGGTAACAGACAAAAATTTTAAATATGTTGTCAAACTTAGCTCGTTAGTCTTTATATATTTCTAATGAGTCCATGACGTTATCAAATTTTAGCGACGCTATTTGACCTAAAAATAGCAAGAAAGGTTTTCCACCAATCAGATGGGAGCTTACTTTAGCTCACTAATAGACTTTTCACAATCTGATATTAGTGCGCTCTTTCAGCTAGCGTACCTTAAATATCAAAACATTTTAAATTTAACACTGCTTCCACGTTGCATATTATTTGAAATACAAATTTGATATTTGTTTCATAACCGTAATAAACTGAAGCGATGCTTTGGGTGGGTTAGTAAAATAATTACAGCGACTGCCTCAATCATACAAACCCCGTGCTTATTACAATATTTGGATTGCGAATATACAAACAAAAGTGAAAGCATATTTCGTTTTTGATTATATTTACTAAATATTTAATTCCAGTTTTATGTCAAATTAAATATTATTCTTCATATCGGAGAAAACATTATGACTGTAATATAATAGTGAAAAATAGTAAAAACATACGTAATAATTTTGAGTAATCTTTTTAGAATTAAAATGTATTCATTTTACTCAATTTATATATGAGTTGACATACATTGCTTTGTTTCATATTACCGTGGTTAGATTTAGAAATATTTAGGTATTTCTCTTAATTTTGTGTATAGAAAGTATTAGTAAAAATTATAATAGAAAGGGCGCTAAGGGCCAGCGAAATTAGATTTTGACCTTTGTGATAAGCACTAGGGAAGCAAATGCCCTGCTGACTGTTTACCTTTCTCGTAGATGCCTGCTACGTAATACTATTTTATTTATGTTTGAAATATAACGTTATATTTACTTTATTTTCTTTCATTTGCAGGTCGACCACCAAGACGAATTAAATTACCAAATTTTGTTGTTGGTGGTAAGTAAAAAAAGTTTTATTAGTAATCCGCATTTTTATTTATTTGGTAATACATTCATTTATTATTTCAATTTTCATGATATTATACAAATATTTTTTTGCGACTGTTAAAGATCCACATCTGAGAATCCACACATTAATTTTGAAAAACTACTTAATTCAAATTGGATTAAAATTTGGCTTTATTTTTGGGCTATAAATTAATAAATTATATTTCCTTACTTTTTTTTTTGTAACGAATCACGCTAGTCTATATAATTTATACATGTATAAATTAACCTAAAATTTAAATAAAAAATCCGTGTTGCAATATAATCTCGACAAATACATCATGTTTAACATTCTCAAGGGTGCCATGCGTTGTAGTTAAAAGTTTTAGAATGTGTTTGTGTAAATTTATTATGTATGGTTACATTAAGTAAGGAAGCGTTATTTTGTAAAGTACTTATTGCTTTAGAATTCTGTTGAACTTTATGATGTTATAATTCTAATTTGAGTTGTTATTTGTCACGTATTCATTAAATTGTTTTAGTATTCATTAAATATAATAAAAAGTGTATAAGTGATATTTAATAGCCTCGTTGTATTGAGACAACTCTTGAACACAATTCAAGAATTGAACTCTAACCTTAGATGTGCCAACGCCTACACAAGTGGCGTTTACGCCTGCGTCTATACAAGTAGTTAGTAGTTAACTTGCAAGTTACCAAGCATGCACCTTTTTAGTAAAGGATATCCGCAGACTGGATAACACAGACTGGTAACCCTCACCAAATACTATCAAAATCCAGTTATGGCCGGTTTAGTGTAAGGGAGCTCGAAATTTGCTCTTTGTCCTCCGAAAGTAGAAACAAACTCCAGGAAGTTTGAGAAACGATCTTTAGCACTGAGTTGATAAGATAAGATATTTCAGGTTATCAGATTTTACTGTTTGTAGAGATGGTATTACTATTTTAGTACCAACAGGGTGCTGTTTTTTTTTAGGTTTTTGTATGAAGGACCAAAGAACGGAGAGAGATGTACGAAATGAAAATTGGATGATGTTATATGATGATAGATGGATTGTGTTTTTATTAACGCCAGTTGGTGCTGAGATGTGGTGATATACGACAGGCTACAGGCGATACGGTGTTACTCGTTAGAGTCAGTCACACGAATAACAGAATATAAAGGGTTTTTTAAGAGGGTGTTATTTTATAAAAATACCATTTGTTTGATGATAATTGTTTATATCTAAAACAACAAAAATCTTTTTATATCTTTTTTTAAAGATTTAACTAGATATTTTGTATTCTTAAAAAAATGTCTTGAAATAAAATATATATTAATAAAAGAAGTGCAAAATAATTTCGCTAGTCAAATTGTTAGTCTATGAAAAGATAGCTCTTTCGAATCTCAGTAATATTTTTTCATTATTTTTGTAATTTCGAGACATCGTAGAAACAAATCCATTAGTTTTAATTACAGTAGCGCCTTTAAAAATACTATTTTAAATTTCACTAAGTACTATTGTTAAATGATATTTAAATAACCAAGGCGGTTTTTATAAAATGCAACGTACGTTTTATAAATTTAACATATTCTCGATTTCTGTGTAAGTGCTCTTATTCAATATTCGCGATACAGCAGTCTGTATAATATTTTAATTAAAATAAAATGTATTGAAGTACGATTTCATGATATGCAGAGTGCACATTTGACTTTCCAACGGTTTCAACGAGTTAATGGAATTCATTTTTTAAATGATGTTTTAGTTTGTAATGGTGAGTAAGATTTTTTTATAATCCATTATTCAGATTTGAGTATTTAGGAATCTGTTAAAACTATTTAGGAATCTGTTAGTGTGGTTTCCGTTATTTTGATTCCGATTCATGTCAAAATTTCTTGTATTTATTTTATATGTGCAATGTATCAAGATTTACTATTAGCTTTTTAAAAGTCGCTACGCATTACAATAAGAGATATATATTATATTTGGTAGGTACATTATTAGGCAAATTTTGAAAACATTTAATTGTTAAAAGTGAATTCTGTAGTGCGACAGTATATCTTACTCAGGTTATCAATCTGACAATTTTAGGGAGTTGTTTATTTAGTAAGATTGTAAAACGATGGAAATAAAGGCATCCTGGTTGTTTTTTTTATATAAAACGTTGTTTTGTTATTTAATTAAAATAAAGCAGCGAAAGCTATTTTACTATAAGAATTTTCAATATTCAATCCAATAAATAACTGCAATAGAAGCAGTTTAATCTGCATACCGGAACCAAAGGCAATCTCGCAATGTTTTGGTCCACGGTACCTTTCAAAAGAATTACAATAATATTTCCGATCTTATCATAAATGGCGTCTGTCTCGGGAAATTCTACAGTTGCATAAATATCAAAGGTTTTTCCGATAAATATTTCATTAATAAGTGGCGGATAAATTGTTCCTGAGCCCAAATAGTGTTGAAGCACAAGCTTTTTAATTGCGTAATTTAAATGAATTAAAAAGGTGTTGTTAACTTTTTAATTTATTTATATCTTTTAATTATTATTCTTATAGTTGTTATTTTTAGTGTTTGAAAAAGAATACAATTTGAAATAGATCGTACCTATATCAGAATTATATAAGATTATATAACTTATATTAGATCAGCTACAGTTATTGGTGGCTACCGTTTATAATACAATTATCAACATTTAATACTATTTTCACGTTTATCCATTGTGCCCTGCACATTTTCCCTTAATTTGATTTTGTAGTGACAGTAGCAGATAACAGATATTAAAACGAGAAATTTACGATATCTACCATTAAAATAACAGTCGTATAAAGTAAAGCGTCCGTCCAATTAAAACATTGAAGTAAATTTTATCACGTGATTGTTATAATGTACAGTGAATATTTTCATTATACACTGTTGTTTTTATATGTTGGTATAATGTTTACTAATATTATACCAACATATAAAATATACAGTGTAAATAATTGTTGATAAATCAGTGAGGATTGTGAACCGGAACGAGCGTCGTGCTGTAGCCTGCGTGCTGCTGGCGGTGACCGCGGTGGTGGCGGCAGCGTCCTACGACCGCGAGCGGCTTGAAATCGCCAAGCAAATACTCGAAGAAGTTCCACTCACCGATGGGTATGCATTCTGACGATGTCACCCTTTTAGAATCAATGTTTAATTTACCCGTAATATTTTATTCATAATATATCTAAACTTAAAGTTAGTGAACTTTACAAATTGAAGAATAAAGATAAAAATAAAGGTTAACATTTGGAATTTATGTTCCTGACACTATGGATTGGATCATAATATATATATTTAATTATTAAAATTAACAAACTTTTTATATATGTAACACATTGATTTAAGTCATATGGTAGACGATATATAATAATATTTTTATTATGTTCAATAGACATAACGATTTGCCGTGGAACATTCGCAAGTTTCTCCGCAACCAAATTAACGAGTTTGAGCTAGACACGGACTTGACGCAGGTGGAGCCTTGGTCTAAATCGAAGTATTCTCATACCGACCTTCCGAGACTCAGACAAGGCATGGTTGGAGCGCAGGTAATAA
Source organism: Dircenna loreta (assembly GCA_963555665.1). Lineage (NCBI taxonomy): Eukaryota > Metazoa > Arthropoda > Insecta > Lepidoptera > Nymphalidae > Dircenna > Dircenna loreta. The sequence continues at coordinate 5,474,938 of OY743092.1, read as the reverse complement.
CTGATTATTCTTTACATTTATAACTCTAAAAAGTAAAAAATAAGTAGCAATAAAATATTTTTTCTGCTACGAATCTCTTTTGTTGGGAAAAGCACTTTATATTAATGAATTAAATATACAAATAAACTAACAAATGGACAAACAGATAAATAAATAAACAAATAATTAAATACTATTGTTTTGATGTCAGTTTTAGGTACTGAGCTAGTAAAAAAGAGATTTTTTTCAAAACGCTCGTATATTTTATCTTAAGATGTTGCGTCTTATTAAAAAAAGATAAAAACAATCTCAATTATATCACACACAGACACAAAAAGCGCAGGTATTAACGAATACATAACTATATTTACTTAAATAACGTTAAACGACACACGATGTTTCAAAGACAATTGTACGCGACTCTATTCAAAGTCGGCAGGAACGGACGCGCAGTGGTCTACTTAGTTCTGTAGTTTCATAAACTTTAAAGTTTTCCTATTCTACTTTTCCAAAGTTATGTTATGTTATGTTATGTTATGTTATGTTATGTCATATTATGATATACATGTATCTTTAGTTTTATTTCTTATTTTTTAATAATTTTACAGCAGATGTGGTGAATGTGAAAGTAAGAATTGTTATAGGAATTTCAAAGATATTTCAATAACTTCCTCAAGATTTCGTTAGTTTTCTTTGAAGGCTATATATATAATACGTTATAGTTATAGTATTATACGACGGCCAGTTTGTGGTGAAAGTAATTATTATATAAATATTATATATAAATACCGCTCTCATACGTAATAATTTAAACTAGAACAATCGTCACCTGTTTTTGAAGTAAACGATTTTTCAATAAAGTTGCTATCAAATAAACAATCAAGAGAGTAATATTTATACTAACAATGTTATATGAATAAAGAAATTGATTTAATTTTTTTTATTATAAATATACATCATATACGTCGTATAAACATATGTGTTTCATATAAACATATGTATCATATACACATATAAACATATGTGTCATATAAACATATATTTGTTTCAATTATATTTATTTTTTAAAAATTATATTTATGTTTTTATGACACATATGTTTATATGTGTATATGACACATATGTTTATATGTGTATATGACACAAATGTTTATATGTTTATATGACATACATGTTTATATGTTTATATGACAATGAGAAATGGTAATAAGGATACGTCCGGTCATGACACGTTCAAGACAAATACTAATACGAAGAGATATGTATCAAGATTGAAAAAATATTGTATATATATTTTCAATAATACTTTGTGTTTTTGTTATATACCATATGAATGTATAAATAACATTATAGAACATAAAATTATCAAAGTAATATTTTTTTCTCCATATCTAAATATATTTGAACCTTTTATCTTAAAGTATATAAAGATATATCAAAATTTTAATGAAAAATTAATCACTGTACAGCATTTGTTATAAAACAACAATGGGTTGGAAATTGAATATCCAGAAATACACAAAATTTAACAAATCTTTCAATATTGAGAATTGTATTTATTTATAATGCAATTGTACCAAAAATATGTATTAAATCATAATTTGTTTTTTTTTTATAGTTAATTTATTTATAAACTTATTTATTTGAAATATTAAGTTAATTTATTTTTTACATCTTTCACTCAAACTAAATTTCATTACATATAACCGTCTAAAATCTTGATTCCACTATCAAAATTAAATGTGTATTACCGGAATGTATTTTTACACAGGCTTATATAACTTGAAGATAACTGAACTTGATGTATGAATGTAAATGCTTAATGTATAATATTATGACAAGGACACTCAATTTTAACACAATTCCATAATAACATTGAGAAAATCATTAAAGAAGACTTTATCTGTCGTTATAAAAAAGATATCTTATCCTAAGGAAAATTTCTTAGGATGAGATACATTTTTTTTATTATAACTTTTTTATGATATAGGGTGAAAATATTTTTTTTATATGATCAACAAAAGAAATTTGTTTAGAAATACTAGCTGGTAGCATGTTGATACCTGTCCGCCTTTTTAGCATTACTCTCTTTATCGAATGAAATGTTTTTAATAAACAGGCATTGTGTGCTCGGATAGCTCTCGTTTACGAACAATTAAACTTTTTTTTTGCATTGATACGTTCATTTGTTAACATGCAATTATAAATTATAACAACTGACACTTTGACAGCTAACGGGCAAACAGACAACCGATGTCATATTTTATATTTAGTTATATGATAATAATTCTTTTTTTTGTTATAAATTGATATAGACAACTTTTTTAATGTGCAAAATATGTTTAACTAACTATGCTTTAATAATAGCTAATGGTAAAACCAGATATAACATAAATAGAAGTTTATATATTTTGAAGACATAAAGATGAATAACGTATTTTTAAGTAGTAATATGTTAGCTGAGACTATGTTGTTAATGATAAAAAATATTTGCTATAGATCTACGAAGAGTTGGAGACAGAAATTCAGGCTTGTAATATAAAATTTTTTTTATGCTATTAAAAGCCTAAATTAGACCATTATTGTCTAAATATCTAGAAATACTTTAGTATGCGCTAAAACAAAAACGTTTTATGGTTATTTTTTTTATATTTAGGGTAATAATGAACGTTAGCTGGGTGGATAATAGTGTGACTGTAAAAAAAGTGTTTGCATTGCCTCATACAAGACTTGTGTCATGTAACGCGCGCTAGTGTTTATTATTCGTATTTACATGGTATATCACAATGTTTACTAAAAATAACAGTATGCTAATGAACGTATTGAAGATTTTTTTTTAGTGAAAAGAAAATGTTCTATTTATCAGCAATGATACCCCGGAGTAAGATACCGTACGACTTTGAACTATTATTGTAACTTAAATAAACTAATTTGGCAGTAGAGTCTCGTTAGTGAGTATTATTGGTCTAATAGTGTATGCGGCAGAACTAAGTCTACTAGCCAATCCAGCAATCTGAATGTCCCATTGTAATTAAGCATCAACAGTAATCCCAGGAAAAACTGAGGATTCCATTAATCCTATCGCCTTTTCTCTTAGCAGTACATTAGTGAGATTGATCTTTTGCATTTGGTGTCGGAAATGTAAGAAGTTTCGTCTTTTTATTATTAAGTAACATGCTATTAATATTACTCGAATGAGTTTTTTGAGAGAGCTCTTAAATACATACATCTCATATCATTTTTATACTGAAGTGTTCATAATTTATATTGACGCAAATTAATGATATCATAAGATTCGTTTATTTGTTTTTCACATTTAGTTCCATAACATCAAACATTAATTAAATTTTTAATACTTTTTAATTATCGCCTTTAACAGTTTTTAAAAACAAATCTGCGGTCTGCTCTTAAATAGCTATATTTTGATAGCGAAAAAATATATTAAAATGATTTTTTTTTTGTGACTTGTGCTCATAAAAATTTCTTCTATCATGTTTTTTATTACTCACACATTAGTCCGACGTAGAATTTAAACATTCTAAGCTATATAAATTCCCATCAAGCTCTCCACTTCTTCCTTGTATGGAAAAAAAAAATTAAAAAAAAGTTAAAAAAAGTACACTACCTCATAGGTGGCGTGGAACGTGTCCATATTATGGCTATTGCAACTTGTACAACTTTTTAAATATGTTATATCTCAATAACGGTAGCTCGTAGGAAAAAAGTATTGATAATTTTTTGTACATTATTTTATGATCTACAATTTTTGTCTCAAATATTTTTATGATGAAACTTACCGTGTCGCTGAAAATCGCAAAAAACTTTTTTTTTACCTTTGAATATTTTTTTCCATACAAGGGAACTTTCAAATTTTATTTTTAACAAATTTACTGATTTTCAGCTTGATGTGAATTTATGTACCTTCGCTCTCATTTTTGGTCTAGATTGACCGGACTACGTTCTATGATTAATACATTTTATAGAAATTTACAGACAGGGTATTTTGTTAGTCAATGTGTTAATAATTCCTGCTGGACCGCTTGAAATATGTGCTTATTGAAATTCCTCTTCAAACATATTTCTAATTCTTTTATCATGAAAATATTAAGTATGGGTATCAATATATGTAACCTTTGTTAAACTCTCTTTTTAAATATTAAAATGAATATAAATAAAACCAAAAACAATAAAAACGTATAGCCACGAAACACCTCTCTCTATAGCCTGGTCACAAAGATATATTAAAAAAACCTCAATATAACGAGTACTCAACACTTAAATATTTCTGAGTTTTTTGTACGCCTCTTTTATTTCAATCTGTACTGGAATCAAAGTTCATTTCATGAAAGCCGTTTCGGAAGCTTGCTAAAGTATTTCCTGTATGAAATTATGTCAAACAATGGGCAAGATTGTATCTTTATCATGAAAATCTCAAATCTCAAAGCATCGAATCGCTATTTATAACAAAATTTAATAATATTAAAACAATATTCATAATTTAATAAATGACTTTTGACACGTTGATAACATCTGTCAATTGACAGTATTATAACCGTTGAATAATTAAAGCATTCCAATTATCAAATACATATTTATAATTGGAATTCATTTGAAATAACAAGATTATTTTTGACAATTATTGTTATTAATAATAAGCTATAGAAAACTGTAAAGCTTAAGAGTCTGTAATCTTGTTTGAGCGGGTTAATCTCTAGTACTATCAGGCGGGTAAGATTTACATTTTACAGACCATTAAACATTTTTTTTTTTTTTTTTAATATCTTAATATTTCTAGAAAATTGAACTATTCCTGTTATTGGAATATTTTAATTATTCATAGCCTTTATAAACTGTCAACTGCCAAAAGTTATCAACACGTCAAGAGTAATTACAATATTTGAAAAAAAAAAAAACAATAATTATTCAGGGAGTTTTGTATTAATTTTATTAATTTTTGCAATAAATAACGATTCTTTGCTTCAATATTATCATATAAATAATAAATATATAAATAATAAATATATAAATAATAAATATATAAATAATAATATAAAGATTTCACTCCTTCTAGCATAATTTCAAATAGTAAATGTTTTAGCAAGCTATCGAAACGGCTTTCATAAAATTTACTTTGATTCAAGTACAGCTAGTAGTACAAGAGGCGTACAAAATAACTCAGAAAAAGCATAAAAAGTTGAGTACTGGGTATGCAGAGGCTGTTTAATAGATTTTTGTGGCCGAGTTTTAGAGAAAAGTGTTCTATAATTTGAAGATTATTTTATGTTTTTTAAATTATTTATGTTAAAAGAAAGTTATATACAAATTTCATAAATTGACAAACGTAGCTTTGTTTTTTTATTTTATCTGATTAAACAATAAAAATTCGTGAACACCGTCAAAACACCAGTTACTAGTGAGTTTATTATGATTTGTTCAGTTATGCAGTCATAATGTTGCAATGCTGCTTGTATTAATTGGCAATATGTCTGTCAGTTTTGGTCAGCATTCGTCCCTTGCTCATCGCAGAACAAGGACGCCGTGCAACTGACTCTGGAGCAAATTGATGTTATACGACGCTTGGTTGACAAGTACCCACATCATCTCCAGCTCGCTACTTCAGTTACTGGTAAGGAATTACTTTTGATATTCTCTTCTTTACTGTATAACAATTTCTTATCCCGCATTATACATATTTTTCCAACTCATCAACGGCTTGCGCAAACTTACTTTTCCAGCAATCGAATGAACGCTGCGCGAAGGCATAGGTTATTATATTTAATGTTATATAGATTAGTTTTTATACGAGAGGAGAATAATATAATAATAATACCAATATAATTTCAAATCTAATATGTTTAAATTTAAGACCTCCTCAGGTGTTAAATTAAGGGGGCAAGGCTCAAATATAAACTATCGTTTTTTGTGTTAGATATCCTCCAGGCTCACAGTGCACGGCCTCGTCGGATTGCCTCGCTAATTGGAATCGAAGGTGGACACTCCATTGGCAATTCTTTAGCCATCCTGCGCAGTTATTACCAACTCGGAGTACGGTACATGACCCTAACACACACTTGCAATACACCGTGGTAAGTTTATTTAGCTAGCGGTTTTTTCGCGAAGTTTATCCTTTTTCATTTTAAAATTAGACATTTTATAAGAGTTAATTTGATATTTGCCTACATGGCGTGAATAATTACTTAAAAATTTTTGTAAAGCTTATATACTCTTCAACGTTATAAACATTTGCGTTAATTCATTCAGATCGTAAATAAATAAATTGTAGTGACTATGATCCGTAAGCTTAGGTTTATTATAAGTAACACTAGTATGGAATTAAAGAATATTTTTACTACTTACTTTTACACTAATTATTCAGAAGTACGGATGATACTTACAAAATATAAAACAGAACCGAGCAATACAGAACAAGTCTAAACCGTTTTTATTATTATCTCAATGAAATTTATACCTTAACTATGTCTGATAAAGTTTTTATTCCTACACAAATAACATTGGACATGTCAGTGAGAGTAATGTTAGTCTTTACTAAATAAATAAAAAAGTATACACAGTGCAACCGATGGCTTAACTTCCGTCTATCTGTCTGTCTGTCACAGCGCCGCTGACTCATTTGATTGAATGCGAAATAGAAAAATAAGCTTAAACAAAGGAATCGATTCCCTTAAAAAATATAGTGTAGTTTCTGAACTTTGAACTTTGTTAGTCTAGTTTGGAGATAAGTGCTGATATATACGAGTAAATAACTTTTAAAAACAGGTATTTTATCAAAAACAAATAGGGAAATTACTGTAAGGATAAAAATTGGGTTGTTTTTTCAATGAATATAATATCTAGGTACTTTTATTTTTGCTTAAAGTTCATTTGCAATTGAAAGGTTTAAATTTTTAAATACAATTAAATATCGTAGCAAAGCGAATATTGCTTGCGAATATTTTCACACTGAATTCTTTAGCTTCATTTATTTGTATTGTTGTTTCATAGGGCTGATTCCGCCAACGAACCTCCCGCCGCTAACGGACTCACGGAATTTGGAGAGGTGAGTTCGAAATACAAGTTACAGGATACTCGTAAGATCGCTCAGCGGTTTTTTTCGTCATGAGTTTTACAGGCAGTGCGATTTATTTTTATTTTATGATATATAAATATGAAGTATTTTTATATGTTCAATGCCACAGTGTAATCAACGTTTATTTTATATAACCAAATTTATAAAGGAAAAAATATATAAGCAACCATTAAACTTCATTATCAATATGATGGAGCTATTTGAAAATGTGCTATTTTTTCCTATTCTCTCCAAGTCATGATAAATAAGAAATTTGAGAGAAAAGAGAGAGAAAAAATAAAACACTTACATAGCTTACCAAATACTTATATCAAATCTGACTTTAACAACATTCTGCTTTTCCTTCGATCTTTATAATTTGGCATCATTTCATCCAGTTAAAAATAATTTAAAGAGTTGATAAAAAAGAGATGGAGATTTACGTTTCTTTAAATGTATGTTCATTTAAAGAAACGGAAGAAAGAAGTGTAGCCGCTATTGTCACTGATCAAAATATGAGTGAAGGAATCAATTGGACCCGCGGTACATTCTTACCACATATGAACAAATTTTATATTTGCACAGCAAACGTATTGAAACTATATTATTCTTGTGTAAGACATTTTCATATTGATATAGTACCGTTTGTCAACAGAAAGTTGTACGCGAAATGAACCGCCTGGGGATGTTGATTGATCTATCACACGTGGGAGAGAATACTACACGAGCGGCTATCCAACTGTCGAAAGCACCAGTCATATTCAGTCACTCCTCGGTCTACAGTCTGTGTCCTCACAAACGGAATGTTCCTGATGACATCATTCAGTCCTTAGTAAGTCTATAGATTTAATTTCTATCCTTCTAAACCTACAAATAGTCAAGAAAAAGGAGAGCTACAAAAAATATCACCTTTGTTAACAATATGTGGCTCTGACAAAAACTGCTGTATCAATGATTTTTTATATATTTTGATAGCGAATATGTAATAAACATAAAGACAATATTAATAATAAAAGGACTTCAAATAGCACGATTATAGTTTTATTATGATTTTGAGAAATAATGTCTGTCGTTAAATTTATAATTTATTAATGTGAAGGCTCACCTTCGGTAAGCAATCAAATTAAAGATTTCAAACGGTTTCTTAACAAATTCTATATGCTGTGGAGCCTCGTTATGGGGCGGTTGTTGGGCGGAAAAATAGCCGAGTATACAAACCGCGTCATATCGAGGGATGGAGTCAGTAGCTGTGTAAATTATTTAAAAAAAATCTAATAAACGAAAATTCAAATCTTGGACCGACCCTTTTGCAACCGTGTAGCTAGTCTGTCGGTTCATAATGGTACGTATGAATGCAAAGTTGATGACTTTGACTATAGTTAAAAGTGAAGTTACTAATTACCTTTTTTGACCATGATAAGGGTATGTTGCTACTCGTTTATCTTCAGCCATGAGAGTCATGAAAATAACTTATACCCTTTGCTTTTTTTTATAATAAAATACTTATCTTTTTAAAAAGTTATATGGTTCATTTTATTCCATATAAAAGCTGTATTACGTTAAAAAGTGATGGCCGATTCCATTACTATATGATAAAATAGTAATTAAACATCAAGAATGGTATTTTAATAATACGCCAAATATTTGTTGAATTCGCAATTAAAACGAAAATCACATTAATTCTACACAAATTGTATTTAAAATTTAATGACGAACTAAAAAACAAAGATGTTAAAATATGTTCATATATAAATGTCAAATGAATAATGTAATCTAAAGAATGATAATTTAATTTAATTGTACCTTTTTAATAAATAAAAAAAAAAACAAAAGGCGATAATCAAAAAGCCTTTGGGTTTTTTATAAAATAAAAAATATATAAGTTATAACAATAGCAAAATTAAAGTTTTAATAGTATCTTAGTTTTAATTAGAGTTTTAAAAATATGTAAAATTAACATCAGATAAAACTTTTTAACACATCTGTTTGAAAAAACTATTATTTAAATAAACGATTTAAGATATCACACAATAAAACCTGTACCTAACGCTTATGTTTGTTGCAGAAAGTTAATGGCGGAATTATTATGGTCAATTTCTTCCCGGATTTTGTGAAATGTGCTCCAAATGCTACGCTCTCCGATGTTGCGGGTGAGCCCAGAGTATTATATGAAACATAGTTTATTTCACTATATGGGCGTGTGGGTAGATATATATTTATTGTACCTTTTTTATTAATAATACATATTTTTAACTTAACTGATTAGTTGTTTATTGTGAGCCCAAAGCTATTTCTAATAAAATGACAAACTTTGATCAACTACCAAACCCGTAATGCTCAGAAAGTGCCTTTGATACGCGGAGGAAGACCAAGAGCCCAATACGTTATACAATATTATATAACCATATGTTATTATATATATGTTTATTGTAATTTATACATAAGTAACTTTTACTTAAATTTGGTTTGTGCTAATATACAACTTCAGTATAATTTTTGCAGGGACTTAGCTATGAGTCATTAATTTTAAAAGCATGTATTAGTGAAAATCAATATTGTTTAAGTTCATTTATTGTTAAATGAATTAAATATATAATGTATCATTTAAATCAGCTGAAAATATTTCCATAAAATATTTTTATTTTATATTGACGCCTTTGTGACGTAAATATGACGTAAATATAATAAAAAGTAAGTGTTTTTATTTTAGTGAATATTCAAAGCTTTTAGCTGTGATTAAAGATTCACATATTACAAGTGATATAGGAGGGTCTTTGCATAGAGTCTTTGTTTCAAAGTTTTCGTTTGGTGTATGAAATATAAGCTTTCTTTTTAGAACATTTTCATTATCTAAAGAGGATGATTGGCGCTGACTACGTCGGAGTTGGAGGTGACTTTGACGGCGTAAATAGGTTAGCTGAACTTAAGATATTATTACATTTCAACCTAAGATTAAAAGACTGGATGTATTGTAATGCTTTTTATTATTCACTAGTTTTTACATTTATCATTTCATGATATTCTTACACTAAAATAATACACTATCCAACGGCTACTTTAAATATATATTTAACTAATTTATTAGTATTATATTGGATGAGAAGTTAATCAATAAGCTTTCATATTGTTCTGAATATTAATTATCGAAGTTAGAATGTACTTGGGGTTCAGAATCAATACTTTGTTGTTCGTAGGGTTCCCCGCGGCTTGGAAGACGTGTCCAAATATCCCGAGCTGTTTGCTGAGTTACTGCGAAGTGGACAATGGAGTATCCAAGAATTAAAGAACCTAGCGGGCTTGAATATCTTGAGAGTAATGCGACAGGTGGAAAAGGTAATACTGTCGTCTTCACCATAAAGTAATTTTGAGAAAAGTTATTATAACTGTTGTTTTGTTATAGATCCGTGACGATATGCGTACGAATGGTGTAGTTCCTGAAGAACACCCCGATTCTCCGACGGATAATGGAAATTGTACCAGCAACGCTTTCTACATGGAGAACGTTTAAATTTAATACAAAATTTTCATAAATCTGCCAAGTTTACAATTACAACGGGACGATTATTGAATTAAATTATTTAAACCGTGACTGACCGTTGATAGTTTTGTTTAAGAATTGTTTTTTTTTTTTTGTAAATGACAAGAAATTGTAATTAGTTTAATTTTACAATGTCATTAAATTTGAAACCCTATAATCTACACTTTGCAGATTTATAAAATTACAGAACTTGATTTTATCAAATTACACAACTTGATTTGGTTCTAAATGTATTATTCCATTAATGTTATTCGATAAAATGGCGTTGGTTCTTATTTAAAAAAAATGTTTCATCTGGAGAGGCGCTTTAATTATATTGAGTGTCACGGGATAGGAATTGAGGATAGATTATAGCTTAGAAGGCGATAATGTAGGATTGTCTCATTTCGTAAATTGCCTTTAACTTTTCAAGTACTTCCAAAATTATTCTTTACTTTTATTATTCTATAAAATTTACAGTAACCGAAATGATTTTTTTTTATCTGTTTTTAAATAAAGAATTTGTGAAATGAGATAGTCTATACACAATATGTAATCGCGTATAACCATTAGTCAGAAATAAATGTAATCAGTGTAGTAGACTATAGATTCACTCTCACAGCACGTCTTCTTCATCTTCTAAATGTAACCAAAATGGTTGTCACATTCTATCCATCCTCTTGAAATGGCTCCGGATACATATTTTTGATCATTTGTATTTTGTTATTTTTTAATGAAAAAAATAAATGAAGTAAACAACTCGAAAATGGTAAGAGAGATAATTGTTAAGATTTTGTTATTTAGATTATAAAGAAAGTTTTAAGGTAGGTAGCTAATAAATAAAAAAAAAATTGTATTTACTTTTTGGTGCCGAATATTTTAAATTCTAACCTTTTTTTTTGTATTTTAATAGGAAAATATTGGGTGTTACCAACGGATGCCATTCGGTTTGTTCTTCCTTCTTGTGTCTGCTTATATTATAGTCGAAATAAATATAATAAGAGGCCAATGAATCGTCAAAATTTCGTTACGTTACGGTTCATTAAAATAAAAAAAAGGGATATTTTAACTAAAATTAACGATCTTAAGTTATATCACATATTAAGAGCTCTGTTTCTTGGCCTCTTATTTTCATACTTGTAGTTTGTATTGCTGTTCATGTTCCGTTTGATATACAAGAGTTTTCGCATTTTATTTGTCATTATTATTGTATTTGATTCTATATAAATTCTTTTGAAATGTAAGGCGTTAATAATGGCAATGTAAAAAAGAAGGCCAACCCAATAAAATATTCTGTAACACTAAATCAATTCAACCTCAACATTATGACGGAATCACGACGAAATCGATAAAGTTATTAAAATATATTATACATACGCATGTACAATGAACTTCATTGAAAACTAGGAATGGTGTCGAAATATTTACATCTAATGAAACATATCCGCAAGGGCTAAAAGAAAATGCCGATGTCGTCTCCGTTACTTGCATAATAAGAAAAAAAAACAGAAAAAACCTATTGAACTGAATTGTTTGTCATAAAGTCATAATGGAAACGATTATATGAGAGACATCCCTAATATATTTTCGTACTTTCCTTGAATTTTTGATATATGTACTCGTATATCTGTGTTTTATGTCTATACGACGATAAAATATAAAAAGTTTCTAAAAGGTTGAAAATCCGCTTATTCCTTCTACCAGTTTAACTAATAATACATTTAATATTTAATTATTTGTAACCCACTTACATAATACAACTAACGTACATAATACATTTTATGTAATTTATTATTTACTATTGTAACGTTATAAACAAACAAATCACAAACAGGTCCGCCATTCGTATTACGTTTCTTCACTCATTAGTGACGATCATGGATGCAATGTACTCGAGACAATAAGTTGATATGTATGTTTAAATAATACAATTTTAGTTATTGTTCAGGGTTGTTAGTGTGTTATAATATTGTATTCTAGTTTGTATATTTATTTATAATATAGGAATGAGCGGATGTTTATTTCGATCTTGTAAACGAGCTGTGACTCTTGCATAAAAATATGGGGGTAACTATTTATTAGATATTATGACTGAAAAATTTTCGAACCTATATCTAGCGTTACTATCACGTCTGAGATCTGGCTGTTATTTTGTAATTGGTTTTAAAGTGTATTTTAATAAATGTCTTTTGCACAAGCGCACCTACGTGTTATGTATTTTGCATAATATATTGTTATTTAATATATCCGTATATCTTATTATTATAAATTAAAAGGCGAAAATAAATGTAATTATATGTCTAAAAAGAGTTTCGAGTAATTTGATTATTACCTTCAAGTTTTGCGTTACGTTACATTATCACGTCACATAACTTACCCAGTTAATTTCCTAAGTTAGTTCAAAGTTCCTACTAAGCAGAAATAAGCTTTGTCGGTAACTTTAAGAACAATCAAGTAAGTTGGAAGGCATTTACCAGCTTACTAAGGATAGGTATTTTTAACTGATTCATGGATTTGTGCGCTTGTGCCCATTAACGTTGTCTGGTACTTTGTTATTTACCTCTTGGTGCCATAAAAGTGGAATATTCTGAATTCCAAGGAAAGCAATAAGCCAGCCAACAATTTTAAGAGCTCTTTATAGTATATTTCATACACGAAATAAACACAATTGCTGTATACTCACTTTCTGTATATTTTATTTCGACCCTTTTAAACCCTTTAAATTAATATATGTATTTCTGACAATTCGATTAGTGACAAATACGAACGACTGTTTTATTTTGTGATTCCTATTTGTGTTATCAAAATACAATCTATTAATAAATAAAATCCTATTTTCAGAACAGTTAAATCGTTTTTTCTCTACATGGCTAGTATTGTCATGAGTGTTCCTGATTACTTTTTAAAATGAATAAACCGTGGTTTAAAACTCATTACCATAAGCTTTACATATCTACAAAAAACCTACCGTAAAATCTACTTTTTTTATATAAACGTGTGTGTAGCCAGAGAAGAGAAATTAAAAGGGTTTGTGGATATTTGGAAACCCCTTAACAGTTCAAGGATTTGACTCTTCCGTCCAACCATGTCTCCGATAACGCAGTCAAAGCCGACAACTAACTACAAGCACATTTTTAAAAAAAAGTTTTGACTCGAAATCTCACGTTCTTTTTTTCGGGTGAATATGAATCCGACCAACAGTTTTTAAATTGCAGTTATTTTATACAGTAGTAGTTTTATTAATCGTTTTATATAAAATCAGTCCTGTTCAATGTATTTATTTCATTATAAAATTGATTGAATTCGCAAATACGTTTGTGGACTTTATTTAGTAAGCCATCCATCATGCATCACAACGGTTTAACTTATGCCAAATTTCTACCGCCATTAGCGAGCTATACTGGTTATTGGTAGGTATAGTTATTGAATTTGCCTGCGGTTTTTGTAGCTTATCGAATATGACATTTTGTAGTGGATTTATAACTATTGACTATAATGTTGTAAGTTATATAAAACGTATCCTTAGTTTTAATTGAAATATAATAACATTATTAGCATTTTAAAATATCTAAAGAATATATATTCGTATATTATAATTAACAAGAACAAGGTCAATTTATTTTAAAAAACTAATTGCTTTGCTGTTACTCAAAACAATAGATTCATTTTTTGTGCATTCGTCTGTTTGTGTTCGCGCATCATGATAAAATTAACTTTGATGAAAATTTGAATATTTTTTTGGAACAATTGTCATATATATCGCAAAAATTGGTTTAGACAATTTAACTAGAAATGTAGGGATTTCTATACATTCCCAGTGAAGATGGTTTATGATTAGAGTCCGAGGGGGTCCGAGGTACGTGGGTGTTGATGGAGTGAGTCGATAGCAAAAATTATTTTGACATAAAAGTTTTATCCAAATGTTAAATATTTCTAGATTTCCTATAGAATAAAGAAATACAAAGACTTGTTTTTTGGTTAGAGCATCCCATAAACGGAATGGATGAAAATATGGTTATTTCATAATTAAATACAACATTTTTATAATGGAAAATTAATACATTTCCATTGGAAAACAAGCACTAGTTTTTGGTATAATAACTTGCAGTAAAACTAGAAATGTAAGGTCACGTCCTTGTACATATGTTCATCGTAAAACGAATTGAAAAGTGTGAGGACAAATTGAATAATATTATATTATTAATAACTAATAATATGTTATTATGGTACAAATAATATGTTAATGTTCTATAACTACTGATTGAAGTATTGCTTTCCCAAAGAGACGACCAATTAATTTCTATAATAAGGCCCATCCGTTTTCCAAGGAACCTTAATAATAATACGCCCTTTTCTGATAAAACTTTTTCATTTGGAATGAAATTTTAACAAAACATTTACCCGATACGATACATTAATAGGTCTGATAGCTCAGTTTAGTGACCAACAGGAAATAATTTTTAACGGTCGCATGTTCAGGAATTGTTAATTCAATATTTACTTAAAATATCATGGCCAATATTTTAATCAATAATTTCAAATCATTAAAATGTTACACTTTCATTTGCTGAAATATATATTTTATATTGTTTTACTCCATTCGCGTGGAATATAAAGAAGGAACACGTTCTACTCGAACCCGGAAAAGAAATTGCGGATAATTTAATTTGCAGTGGTTTAGTAGAAAGCTCTTTCAATACTTCCTATATTTTATAACGTACTGACTATTTCTTAAAATTGTTTTTAATAATAATATCTATTTTACTACATAATACATATACAGTCTGTAATACCAATCCCAGTCCCAACCACTCTCCAAGAATAGTTATCAAATGCAAAATGTTTGGCTTTAAATTCAAATTCAAATTAAAAAATATCTTTATTCTCGAATCGTCAATATCTTTTAATCTTTTGTTAGAATAAGTAGTTTTTAAATTTAAATTTTTTATTAAACTATTTAACGATATAGTAATTCAAATTTAATACTTGGCTCGTCATTTAATATGATCAAATTTTGGTAACGGCTCGTGTATTTTGTATAAATAATTAACCGAAGCCACAATACAAATAACGACTTTTTTATTTTATATGAAAAACATTTTATTTCGCAATGTTGGTTTTATGTTTGTTTTTTTTTGTGATAGTTTGGTGCAAAAAATATAGCGTTGTTACTGTTACATGTTATTTGAAAGTGCTTACTTAAAATAAACATTAACTGTCTATTTACTTGAATTCTGTTTATTTTGCTTTGAAATTGCACACTTTTGTTAAATATGTATGTATGTAAGTGTATCTTTTTATATAAAATATACGATACGTATGAACATCGGATGAGTAAATATTTGCATGATTTTTCAATAAATACATTAGGGTAAATTAGGTTACGTTGCAATTAATCTTAATTTTAATATTTAACAATCTTAATAATTAATTGATAAACGTAATTAAGTTCTAACTAGGCTTCTAAAATAATTAGGCAAATTAATTATAGGATGAATAAAAACATATTTCTTAGAAGATCAGCCTTGCTATGTTCCATCGTTTATCTTTATTCATCTAATACTTTGACAGTATATAATTATATAAGTTTAACCGGCTGTACTCGCGTTGCTGTAGAGCTCCTTTGGCGCGCTGCGAGTGGCGGTGACGTCGAGTGAATATTGTATATGTATTTACATCTGCACTGGATCTCCAAAGATGATGTTTCAGTGGTATTGACGTACAGCTAGTTAAACATAAGTTTAAACGTAAACTTATGTTTAACTTATTTAAAATCTTTTTTTTTACAAAATACGCCTACGTATTATCTAGTGTTGTTCCAGATTAATTTAGATTCCTTTGTCAAGGACTTCGAAGCAAATAAACAATTTTATTTCCATTACTATTGAAATAAAATTGTTACCGTCTAAGATTTTTAATAAACAATACTCTACGTATTGTTTATTAAAAATCTTACACGCTGTTAGCATGCAGAATTAAAACGCCAACATTATAACTTTGTTAAAAATAATATTTTATTTTGTAAAGCCAGAAATTTTCACGCTATTTCTTTACAGTTCTTTTAACTTCTACCTTTTGATGATAAAAAAAAACTTATTATCATTACATAAAAATAAATATTTTAAATAGTAGACCTGGTCCTAGATAATACAACGTCTTTTAGGGATTTATTGTACTATCTAAAGTATCAACACCAGAGATAAAAAAAACGAATATTTCCTCTAGACGTATAAAAAAAAAATTCCCAAAAAAAAATTAAATCTCCAGAAAAATGTATGAAAATATTAATTGTGATGTCTTAAATGTTTTTACCACTGAGCTTTTCCAAGAGTAAAACGCTATGAAAAGCGCTGGCGCCGCTAAATGACGTAATGATAAATTATAAGATTTGGCTTTGTCGCAGACTTGAACGTGACTCAGACAGTTGCGCGGAAATCCGTGACGTGTGACACTAACGTCTTATTCTATTAATCGAGGAATTCTCGTGTACAAATACATATATCATAAGTGTATCTACTAGATTTCTTGGAAACGGCACTAACATTTTTAATTTTATAATATTAACACCAGAAAAGTACACATTTTATGCATTTTCATCTATCATATATGCTAGCTGTAGGATAGACATACAAAATGATTGCGTGAAATATAATCATGCAATTATCCACTCAAAAACAGATGATGTTACAGTGCGGCGTTTTATAAATGGCTCTATATAGCGCCGTTCTATGAAAATAAAATTAAATATCAAATACTTTAGACTGGAAAATTCCTGCCAGACAAAAGCATCTGTAGCTACCATAAATGGGTCGTCTAGTCTGCGACAGTGCCACCCTCTCACAAAACTCGTATAGTGAATAAGAGAGTCGGAAGTCCACAAAAACTTTTCAGATCATTTTTTTATTATACATTTATGATACACAAAGATAACTGGTACTTAAATAATATAATATTTTTGTACGTTGGTATTTTTTTTTGTCAAATTTAAATTATGGTACGATCTGATGACACTTTCTTATATATATCGTTCATAAATCATTAAGGCTTCAAGAGGTACGACATTTCTTGTTAGAAACATTGAAGGCACTCTGAGGCGGTTTTACTTTTAACAAACTTCTTTAAAGTTCAGGACCCATTAGTCTTATAAACTCTCATACTATACATACAATATAAAATATAGAGCCGTATATAATTAATATACTGTTATATTATTGTACTTGTAACTCAAACATGATCTAATATTTTAGGTTTTTATGAGACGTAGCCATCTTTTACATACCATTCGTTGCAATATTAGTTAAAGACAATTGCAATATTTGTAAATCATTTATAAATAAAATAATAAATTTATAAAGCGGTTGCACTCATTTTGAAAGCTCTGTGAGAAAAAAAACCGACTTTATTTTCACATATACGACTTAGATGAAAGAAAGTATTTTTTATGAAATATTTTGTACATTGATTGAATTATTTGAAATACAAAAATATTAATTCCAATATTTTTCAGACGGCAACGCTGTATTAAATAAAAATACTTCCAACTCTCGCATATTTGTTACAATATTATATTAACCGTACATTTTCCGGAAAGACATATGTAGGTACGGGTTTAATAAAGATATTCGAAGCGTCGGCTTAGTAACGTATTGCGAGTAACATAACATTTTAACGTATTTTTTTTAATGTGGAATATGACATAGATGGATAATTCTGTATTTTATTTGAATACATAACCTTTCATTACGTAATCTTCCTTTTCTTTTTTAAATAGTGTTAGACAAGTGGTTGTCGTGCGTGCACAGAAAGCAGCTTAAAGCGCTGCACAATTTAGGGTTAGGAATTCGTATTTTAGCCCGTATCCAATGTTATGTCATAACTTTTTAAATATCTAGATTGATAATTTATTGGAACGCGGACTGGGATATGAGATAAACAATTTTATACGTATAGAAGTTACAACTACAATAAGAATAAATTACATTTCTTCTGTTATCAGCTATCAGCTTATGTTTATTTTTCATAATTTTGGTAAGCTTTCATTTTCACTTTAATACTTATTAAGAATAGTTAAATACACTGAAGCCATCCAATAATTTGGTATAATAGTTATATATTAAACACTATTTTCATAAATAATTCGACCTAAAAACATTGGTTAGAATTTTCGTGAGAGGCTCAATAGATGTCGCCACCGTCGCGATAAAGACGAATATATAAAGAATGCTAAATTCACCTAGGTCGGTAGCTTAATAAATAGAGCGATGGGACCGTTTCCCAGAGATAGCGGGTTCAAATTCCTGCTAGTATCGGTTTATTATATATTTTATACTATTTAAATAAACTTTACATGGCTATTTATTGATGGAAATATATAGTCATATAAGCTAGAATCAGATAAGATATTTTCAAAAAAATATAATGTAGTATTTAAAACTGTATTGATATCATTATCCGTTTTGACTAAAGTCACTGTATTACTAATTTATTAAAAACGCTTAGAACTTGTTATTAATGAATAATAAAAGACGAAAAAATCCAAATTCACTCGTTTATAATATGACAAATATAAACTTAGAACTTAGAACAGAACTCATTAATATCAAAGTAGAACTCTTATTTAGAATCCGACTTGGACAATTGATAACTTGATTTAATGAGAAAAGTTAGCGATGGATGGCATTGAGATTATATGATTATTATTTTATTATACGAAAAAGATTTATAAAAGTAACGTAATTTCTGTCAAATAACAGTAAGTTATGTAATAAAATATATAATAAGAACGTAATAAATTAATGTTTAATCTGATACAATACGCAGTTTAGACAATACAGCTCTGCTCTGGTGTTCATTTGGTTGTTCAGTTTTAATGTCAACGCTACTAACTAACTGACGTAACCAAATTGACGTCGCAATTAGCATGAGTTCTGATTTTCCTGTTTCAAATTATTATAGAGTTTATATGTTTTTTAAGTTAAATTAAAGTATGACAAATTATTCAGCGATAAATTCCATGCACTAAAATTCTAGCTTCATGATCTTGAGTTACGAGTACAAGTGAATGTTTTTGTAAAATAAACGATGAAAGAACAATTTACTTGACGATGTTTTTTTAAGGAATAATATTGGTTATTAAAAGTCAATAATCTAACTTTGACATCATTACTTTAGCTGTCTTTATTTTAAGGTAAGCTTAATGTTAAATTAAAATTCTAATTCAAAATATTTTCATTCCAGTAGGCATTTCCATGTACTTTTGAATCGTCAATTATTACATTATAAAAATGTCAGTATAGTCAGTCTGTGAGTAAGCTACCACCAGCTCGGCATGCTGTTCTGTTGAGAAAAGCTGTCCAGAAACTCAGAATGTTCTGCAAATGAGTAACCAACAAACGGTCCACAACCTAACCTTTTAGTTTATACAAATATGATCAATTAAAAACTCTTGTATCATGTAATAAGCTCTATATAACAGTATACTATTAATTTTATATTTAAAAGAAAGAAAGGAATGGAATATCTTGTGGACTTTATTATGCGTACACTCTAACCCATAAAGGATATTTTAACTTTTGAAAACGATATCAGCATTGTAAGTTTGTTTTTATGCCATGTATTTTTAGTGTGTCTGTCACTGTTTTTTACATATGTATCCAAACTGTGACGTATTACTAATATATTATTAAATATGTATCGAGAAACGACCGTAAGAATACCAATTTTTATAAAAACATCTCTCAGGGAATTTCTAGTTTTTAAGTTATTAATAGCCCTCTTTGTAAAATAATAAAATACCGTAAGACAAAATACAATGAAAATAACTAAAATAAACTAATCAAGCCGTTTTAACAGCCGTTAAATATCTTATTTTTTAATTGCAAAGACGGTGGAGCTAAGATTGCCTGCGAGTGTCGAGAGATGGGGTTCCACTGGAGCTTTTTATCTAGAGTTATACCTAAAAAATCTGTTGAGTCAGTTAGATCCAACACTTTATTGTTAAGGAGCAGGCTACAATTTTGACTTTTTACATCAGGAACTATAAACTAAATGCATTTAGTTTACTTTGTATTTAAGACCAAATTATTAATTTCAAACCAATGAAGAACACGTGACAGTGTACTGTTTATTTCGTCACAATAGTTCTGTTACGCTCGACTCTAAAAATAAGAGAGCAAAATAATCATCAGCAAAAAGTACAATGTCACAAAGACCTTTTACGAAAAAGGCCGTGGCACCCTCATCGGTTGTTAATTTGCCGTTGGTGAAGCCGTATTGTTTACTATGCATGACTATACTGCTACAAACAAATTCTGTTATTTGGTTTAAACTATCTTAATTAAGCTCGGTAAAACAGAGAAAAGCCTATAATTTCCCAGTTCTAGTCTATCGCAACTTTTAAACAAAGGAAATACTTTACTATTTTTCAAAAAATCTGAACAATACCGGTATTCAAGACATCTGTTGAAATTAAGCAAAGTTGTGGGAATATGTCATTTATAATATTGCTAAGTTATTTAACTGACATACGCCGAAGATAACGGTTTTTTTTTTCAGAATAAAGGTTCTAAAAGTTTTAACAATTTCATCAGATGGAACAGGTTTAAAAACATTTTTTACTGACTCTATCGTATTAGCCAATTCGGTGATTTAAATAACGCTTGACTGTTAATTGAATTTCGGTTTAAAATAATTCAAAAAAAGTCATCACATTTGTACTTACTTCTTTATTAATAATTTTTAACTTTATAGGTGTATTATCAGCCCTAGCTTTTCCAGTAACACTAGATAAGATGCCAAGTTGCTTTTGTCGTATGTTTTGAATATACGATTTTATTTCTAATATATGTCGACTTGTAAGCAAACGTTCTTAAATATTTTAGATAAATTCTTAGCTTTATTCAAAAACAACGGATCATGATTCCATTGCCTCTCACCATATAAATCTTATAACTCTTCTCTACTTCTATATATTCCCAAGGTCACCTAGTTACTAAATATTTTATCCAAATAACTTCTAATGAAAAATTGAATACTTGATCATATAAATTACTTGGATTATCGTCTGTTAAATTTACTTTAACGACTTTTGCCCAATAATATTTTTAAAAGTAGGGAAAGTAAGAATTTTCTTATCGGCCCGCAAGTGACTTTTTCATGATTAATTAAGAGAGAAATTTTTTGACTGCAGTGGTCTCAACTTAAATTTCACATTATCATCTCTTTATACAAAATGTTATAGAGACAGAACACATTATCTATGCTAGTAGCAGAAATATTAGTAATACGAGTTGGTTCCGGGAAGACGTTTAAAGATTTAAACAAATATTATAAACGTACACTACACGACCTTACATCTATATCTACATTAAAATCGCCGTAGACTATCACCATAGTAACCGGCCGCACTACTGTTCCTCTCATGCATAAATTTATCTCTGCGTCATGTAGTAATCTTTGTATGAATAAATATTTTCATTTTTGTCATTTATCCGTCATATTATGACGTAACTTAATATGTTTTTATGTGAAAGTTTAATAAATCATTTGGTAATATCCTCCATCTCTCATCATTAACGACTTACCGTTACTTGACGTGATTATTCAGCCAAATTTAAAGATAATTTAAACGCATTCAGTAATAATTAGTTTCAGATTTTTATAAAATATTCAATTTATAGGAATTCATCAGTCATTTGTTTTGGTCATATGTCGTCGCCATATCGTCATATTTTTTTTAAATATGGGTCAGCCAGTGACGGAGTAAAAATAATTGAAGGAAGGTGGCAGTGTTAAAAAGTGATAAAATGTTTAAAGGAATTTAACACTTAATTGAATCTCTTGATATATATATCAAAACCAAGAATGCTTGAGTTAGTTATCCAAGGTAAATTTACCAAATAATATATGTCCAAGATTAAGTGACCTTTTAAAGTTATATCAATTTAATTAAGATTTGGTCGGATGTGTGGTAGCTTGTAGAATGGTAAATGTTGTTGGAATCTGGCTTCTAATAATATTGACACTTTAAAATTAAATTAGAGCAAAACATAAAATAGCCATTTAATAATAAAGTTTTAAAATTACAAAATCAGCCTATAATACTAGTATCTTAGTTGGTATACTTTTAAATTTGATAAAGATAAAAAATATATAAACATATCCCTTCAAATGAACTCTTCAACCCAAATCGATGAATGAGACGCTCAATTGTATTCCGTGTATGTAATCTGTTGTGAAATCCATTTGTGTGGAGTTTGGGTATCAGTAAAATAGGCGAGTGCTATATTTAGGTTGGTTAATAAATAAAACTTAACCCAAGTTAGGTTAAGTTTTATTGAACAGTTGGTACTCATACATCACACACACAAATACATGAACCCACAAATGCTTTGAATACAGTGTATTATTTTTGAAGAATATACTTTAAGGGCAGTCTATTTTATACTACTAGTGTTAACAAATACGAATTAATGCAATTATTAAATCAGGCAAGCATTATTTAACCAGGGCTGCATACGCTCTATTGAATCTTTTAACAAATTAAGATTTTAAAACAAAACAGTATTTTTAATTATGAAAGTAAAATTACAACAGTTTTTTTTTCACAATAATTAAAACAATTTTAAATGACATCATTTAGGAAAATAAGTTAAACATTTCCCGTAGAAAAATAACACTCCTTACATCTCTTGTACCAGCGTAGGTCCACTATTTACGGGACTTCATATAAACATACTATTTTTTGCTAATGCTGACGCTTTTTGCAAACGTTGCCAAAGCTAATGTAACATAAATTGCACTCAGGCCAGAATGAAGATTCATGTTTTGATATGAAAAGTTTCCTAGATTTTTTAGTCAGCGCTTACAATGTAAATGTTAGAATATAATTTACATTAAATCTAACAATTATTAAAATTAAAAAGTATTACTAATTTTTATGAAAAATATTCGATCTTATAGCTCCAAAATATTCGACTCTCGAAATAAACTTATAAAGGAATTTTCGCATACAACCCGGTTGACTTCCCAGAAACCATTATTGTAATAATTTTATCATGTGATACAAGTAGCCTCTTCTTCAAACTCTTCAAACGTAGATTGATTAAAAACTGGCTGGTTTGCGGTCCCGTCCCTCGAAAATCTTTCTAATTGGACGTTTTTGTGATGACAGTAAATCAATACTCGTGTCAGTGTTGTCAAATCATTTTTACTTTAACCATTCCGACATAAACCGACAGTACATTTTTAAAAAGTGAACTTGGTTGCTATTTGTATATTCAATGGAACATTTGAATATCTTTAACATATAAAAGAAATTAAAAGTATTCAAGAACTCCTTTTACTTTTACTTTCTATCGCCAAATGTTATTTTTATCTTTAGAAAGCAATTGTTTATATCCAGAATTTAATAGATTACTACAAGATCTGCAAATGGTACACGTAAAATCAAAATCAAAGTTAAATATATATATAGATAGACAGACTGATAAATTTGGGAAATTTATTGTGTAAATGATTTCCATTGGCACAAATTATATTTCTGTTTAGTGAGTCTAGGCTCAATCTCCAAACCCTTAAATTAACCATGTTTTAACACAAAAGGAAAGACTACAATTTTTTTTGCAAAACTTTGATTGTACTACTTGAATATTATACTGGATTTGTTTAAGTCAGTTCATAAATCAATACTATATTTACCTAAAATAGAAACCTACATATGTATTATACATTATGTATAAAATATTTAAAAATATCGATATAAATATTATATTATTAATACAGCGCTGAAGTTGCCTTTCTTGTTAGCTAACCGTAACAAATATTTTACTCAAACCGGAGATTGATTTCACCAGTTTTCACATGACTTGACGTTCGTAATTGGGAAAACGGTAACCGTGTTAGAGATTGATCGCTCTAGTTCATTAAACTATAATAGCCTTAGCGAAACCAAGAACTGTGCTTTGAATACATTTTAACTGAGCTTAATAACAAGTTTCCTAAAAAATTATGTCAAAATTTAAATTATTGATCTTACAGAAAAAAAAAATTGTAAAATCCATAATAATCGTGTATTAATGTTGTAGGATTCTAAGAGGGTTTGCTTTAGAAAAGTCTTTATCCATATCATTCATCGTCAACATTTCAATTAAAACACAATAAAATAAAAACATAGAAAAGTATTGCCCCAAAGCAATGAAAAATATTGAAATAAACGTGCACCAAAAAAGATTATCATTAAAGAAAAAATGTTTTTAAATTTCAGAGATGTAGTTTTTTTATAACGTATTCTATCAGAATACGGAATCACTACTTCAATTACAAAATGTTTATAATAAAATTATTTGATTATGTATCTTTTAACATATTAATTAATAACTTTATTCGTGATATATAAAATAACTGTAAATATATATTAATGAATATAGAACATGATTAAATATTCTCTTTGTGAAACGAAGTCAATTAATATATATTTATTTATTTATATATTTATAATAATAGAACGACATAACTGTAGTTATAAAATAATTATGGGATTATTTAAAAATATGAAAATTTAAATAAAGTAAACAATTTGTTGAAACAATATTAATTGTCACAGTACATTCAATTAAATTTCATATATTTCGTAATATTGTTTGTTGAATACTTAATGAGCATAAATATTGACTCGTACATAAACAATGGGATATAATTGACATCTGAAATATATATTATAATATAAAAGTTTAATCAAATTAAGTCTTAGTGTGTCTTATGTGCTCCTAATGCTTTAACATTAAGACTACATAGAGGCGTCAGATTGCTTCTGCTATCTCATTAATAATTTCGTACCAATTTTGGCAAGAATCCATGGAAATAATCCCACTCCCTAAATGAACTCGTATCTTTACAGCCTTATATCTTGTAAGTGAACTTATAAATTATATAGCTTTTGGTCCATAATGTAGAATATATATGTTTATGAAAGTTGCTGTTAATATAACGATTGAACTAGAGATAAAGAAAATATCTTATACTTACGATGATTGAAGGTAATTGGAAATGCGGTGCTGATAATTCTGGTTAGAAGCTATTAATAGTAATTTATTAATAGAGCTGACGTAAACTAGATGAGGTTATAATAAGCTTCCACTTTGAACCAATCTTGGTTTATGGCGTCCATTCACGTAGATTCTTAATATGAGTATAATTCTACAAATATTTATTGTATTGTTATCGTAAGTCCATGAAGTTGTTAGATCTTAAGCAGCTTTATAAATCAATAACTATAAGAGCCAGAGGTTGATATTTTAAATAAGGCTATTTTAAAATTCCTTAAGAAGTATAGACCATTTAATATCTTTATCGTGATTTGTTGTGAATAACAATACTTTTAAAAGGCTATGTGACAGTTTAAAAATGTTATAGGAAATATCGAAATACAGTTTAAATTTCAATTAAATCCATGATTTACCCGACGTCTATACCATACATGTATGGTCTAAAGCTCATATCCCTCTAGTCTTATCCATCAGCCACACGAGCGCTCTTAGTATTATAATACTTTACGCTTGTAGAATGGATAATGTAAAGTCTGAGAGCTCTTATAATGAGACGCCATTTTAGTTTTTAAGTATATTATTATGTAATACGTAATAGCGTTACGTTAGGTATTGTTTTAGTTTATACAATGAGATAGGGAATATTCATTTCAAAGATATATAAATCACATAAAATCTTATTAACCTTAGTAGTGCAATTGGTAAATCGTTTTAAAAATAATTAATTTTATTTGTAATATCGTATAGTCGAGTATTGTAAAGAGTAGTAAGAAATTATATCCCAAGTGGTTTGATTCATGATTGGAGATATTTTTCATGTAACTGGGTTTGGAGAATTTCTATATTATTTTAATTTTATAATTAATTAAATATATTATTTGAAATAATATCAAAATTTACAATTAAAATAAAAAAAAATACTTCTAAAATTCGGCGTTACTAAATATAATCTATGTAGGTACACAAACTTTCATCTGGATGTTACTTTATCTGCAAGAATAACTCTGGAGTATTATTTACATATTGCCATAAAATGAAGATGGGTCTTTAAGGTACGAAATAAAATCTAATTTATAACGTGAACATTGAAAAAATTTTAAAATTCGTAAGAAGTAATTTAATGGATTGCCAAGGGCCAAAGAGATGAATAAAAAAAATTGAACTCAAATAATAAATCCTTTGTGTCAATTGTGACTACGTTTTATTTACTTGGCTTAATTAATAATTGGTACAAGTAAACAATACAAATCTACACACATTTGTATTGAACAAAATATGATTCGAAAATTAACAGAAAAATAACATTCCGCCGGTAAACATGTAGCTTTTATACGAAATATTTTTGATATCTAGATTATTTTTCCTTGGCATATTGAATAATTAAAGAACACCTCAATTAGTACCAGTAACTAGAATGTTATATTATAATATTTATTATACTGTAATAAATTTACAGTATAATAAATAATATGCCTTGAGGTGAGCAAAATTATCAATAAAAATATTGCTAAAAAAAGTCTAATTTATTTAAACGGCAAATTTAGAAATAAAAACTAAAGTTACTAAATGATTATTAATTAATTAAATAATACTCGTATGTGTGCTTTCATGTATTAGTAATTTCTTATTTATTATATATTATCTGCTATTGATACAACTTCATATTATTATTTTTTAACTAATATTTGAATCCAATCGCGTATTAAATATATAAATCATGATATCAATATTTCAATCGAACAATTATTTTGTAAATGTTTCTGCAATATTTACAAACAAAAACAATAAAAAGTTTCAATCCTACAAAAAACAGAACAAGGTGTTTTTGATTTTTTATCTCAGTCTGAATTATAATACTTCAACCAGAAATAGAATGGGCTTTTCGTAGTTGCATTGCAAGTTGGATACGCCGTCTACTGGCTGTACTTTAATCCAAGCTTGCTTGTACGGAAGCGTGGCGTCAAAGCAATCTCAAGGTACAAATATGTGTACCATATATGTAACTGCAACCGCAAGTTTGTTTTCGGCAGTTTATGTTTTTAGCATGAAATTCGCCATCATAAAGCAAATAAACATATTTTTCATAAGGAATAACTGGTTTTGGTTAAAATTGCAATAAACTGTTAGCGTATGGTTTTTGTAAATTTAGGTTTTTAACTAGTAGTTGATTAATTCGTGTGTAACAGGTAGTTATCATATTAATTGAAATACTTAAAGTAAGCAGTAAAAAGTCTTAAAAAATATATTAGCACAATAATCTTTTTTAATTAAAGATTTACAATATTCAATTGGATGTGAAAGCATGTCAAGTAAGCAGTTTTTATAATTGCAGGAGTCATGTCACTAGAAAATATACTGGTAGAATTGATTATATAATTATTCCTAGAATAAAAAACTTCCTCTTCTATATCATGTAAAAGGAAACTTATTAGGCATAAAGCCTTTATAATTCTTAGAGTTAGAACATCAAAGGTTTTTATCAATTTAAATAATATTTATGCGATACGTGTTGCAAGTATATAAAATTTATTATTATTACATTAGATTATATTACACTATTATTTTGACAACTCTTGAATACCGAATAACTTTAAGGCGTTGATATTTTCATTGCAATAATGTAAAAAAAAACAGTTATTAGTTTAGTGTAAATCTCAATATGGCCTATAGGTATAATGTAAACTAATGTTGGACGACAAACAAAGATTCAGGTCGTGAGTTGTCCTCAGTAAATAAACAATGAATTTCAGG
This sequence comes from Dircenna loreta, assembly GCA_963555665.1. NCBI lineage: Eukaryota > Metazoa > Arthropoda > Insecta > Lepidoptera > Nymphalidae > Dircenna > Dircenna loreta. Next base: position 5,446,581 of record OY743092.1, on the reverse strand, counting down.
TGCTGTGGAGAGGATGGATTATTTAAGATGGAAAAAAGTTGACTTAAAGTGCTCGAAATTCGTCTTTCTCGAATTGGAAGTCTTTTTTTTACATTTTAATTAAGACTTGAACTATGACTACATTCCACCTGATGGTAAGTGAAATGTAGTCATAGGTGGTAAGGCGCATCAACTTAGGAGCAGCCTATTCACTCTTCGCTTGAAGACACCCACATTGTACTCGGACGGAAATACCGAAGCAGGCAAGCTATTCCAGTCTTTCGCTGAACGAATTAAAAACGACGAGACAAAATGTTTCTTACGGACAGGTGGAAAGTTTACGATATTCATGTGTCAAATTAACGTAAACCAAAAATGAAATGGATGTAACTTTTGAGGAGACGATCTCATTTGTTAAGATTAGTTTCAGAGATGTAAGAGTAGCATATATCGGCATTGTCAATGAGTGTAAAGATGAAACACTAAAAGAGTTTTGGTCCGAATGGATAAAAAGTTTTGATGTCGATGGGGTGACCGAAGCGAGTACGTCACTTTACGACATATTTCAACCATGTATACATTCCAGCTGAGTATTACTCATAAAAAGGCTGAGATTTTTTATGATGGTATAAAAGGAATAATTACATTATTCTTAGTTAGTTCTTAAATATTTAATTAAGGAGATATCAACAACTGTGCTACATGAATGATGTAACACGAAATGGGGAGAGTCATATCGACCTTGAATGTATAAATGTAGCTAATATAAATATTACCATACCAATAATTAAGCAGTTCTTGAATATAAAGTTAGAGAATTGTTTGTGAATAAGTCATTCAAGATGAACTTTGGACTGGTGTGGGAGTATAGAAATGGGACGAAATTCGTTACGTTATGAAATCGTTTTTTTCTTTTGATTTTATTTTTAACTTTTTAGTATTGTGTTTTTCGGTTATACATAACCATATACTATAATAACATAACATATACAGCTACAGCCCGTGGTACCTACGCTCGAAATGCGTTATTTTGAGTATTCTAACTGATCCGCCATTTAGTGCTGGCGGCCATCTTGATTTTTAGTTTTTCTTATAATTTGTTGTACCCTACATTAAGCCCTTTCAATTGATACCCATATTAACACCAAATTAAATTTATGATTGCATTGTCACGCGTAATTAAGATACATGCCAATTCCAAATTTCAGCTCAATCGGGCACTGGGATGTGGGTAAAATCTAACTTGCAAGATTTGATTTGATTACAAACAAACACTGGGACAGGTGAAACAAAATAAAAGCTTTAAATAACTGCATACATAATGAAAAATAAGTATTATATTGTTTTTGATTTTAACAACCAACTTTAAGGCCAACCGACTTTCAGGCTTTGGTTTTAACGCTTTCCTGTAATTCGTTTCAACATATTACATTTTTTACGTAACAAATATTGCACCTGTCTGAGTACTTTGGACGTGCTAGCCTTTTATTAATCCGCCCGCAAAATATTAGCTAGAAATATATTTTGTTAAACACACACGGTATAGAAAAATCTATTCTATTATTAGTTATATTTATTTAAAAGTTCTCTATTTTTGTTCTTAATTAAGTAAATACAATAATATTTTTATTAAAATATTTATTGACCAATAGGATACTTGCTACATTCTATAAACCATTCGTTTTATAGAATGTAGTAATGATATTTTTTATTCTAAAACCAAACTTTTTATATAAATCCACAAACAAAAGAAACTCATTAATTGATTCCATTTTACCTCGTCAGCAAAGATAAAAGAAAAAAAAACTTTGAGTGATTGAGGTCTGATCGAAAATAGGTTTCTGGGTGAGATATACATTTTTTATATTTCCTTTGTAATACATTTTTATGATTTATAATTGGTGTTAGGGCACTGTTTTTTTTTAGGTCAATGTCATAAAATACTGCATAAATAGTAAAGAAAAAACATAAAAAGCTGAGTATAATATTACAAGAAATAATAGATTTATTCTAAGATTGAAAGTGGTTTAATTCGGCTATATCCATGTTGGCCAAATTACGGCGTATGTATATATGTCTGCCAGTCTGAGTATATACTATAGCCTAAGTTACAACACATTATGAAATATTCTGCACTAGAAGCGTCACAAACACAAAATTAAATATATCTTTATTCATACCAATACATGTGAATATCATAATGCAATTATATCAAATATCAAAATTGTTAATTAATTACCGTAGACCGAGACGCTATAGCAACGGCTAGCCTAGATTGCAGAAAGTGTAACCTTAAAATAAAAAACAACCCATACTATACGTAGTTAAATATAACTTAAAATTAAACATAAAAAAACATATTTGTACTTTTTATTTTTTTTAAAACAAATCGATAAAGCCAGGATTCGAAACAACCCGTCAAGTTTTAAACATTAATTTCAGTTGTGGCATGTATTCAATATTAATCTAAATTGCGTAAAATGTTTATTTCATTAATTTATTTCTGTTTTCCACTTTGAATCAATTCCAATAATCTCTTGTGAAATAGGAATATGTATAAATTTGTAGAAGTATGTTTGCGTTTCAGCAAATTTTTAGTCTTATAAGTGTCTTCTGTTAGCCTCAAATTAAGTATAATAGTTTTCATTCCAATGTTCATTCAATTAAACCGACAACTTCTTTCTTATTATCATAAAATCATTCAAATTAAAAGCTAGGCATAATTTGCATTGAGTTTAAATGACTGAATATTATTACTATTATTACTTTTATTATTATTAATTCCATTTTAATAAATATAAGTCGTTTATAAAAGCAATGAGAACTCAAATAGCAATTATTTATAAATCTGCCACCTGATTAGTAAGGATTCATGAATGAACAAACACGACTCGTCCGGACCACGCCATCCTGTTGAATTAAGAAAATTACAGGAAAAAGGTATTCGTGGTGACCGACAAAGGAGGTTGTATTTATATGTGATAAAAAGAAAACCATTTTTCGTTGAGGAAGTACCCGTCATTATTATGTAGTTACAAAATCCGGTACCTCCTATTTTTCAATATTGTGCCCATTACTTTACAATGATAAAGAATTTGTAAAATATTCAAGTTTTAATTTTTTCAGACGATACAAAAATCTTTAATTCAATAAAATCCATCATAGATTGTCATAATATACAACAAAATTTGAATAATCTATAATATTACAATAAAAATAAAGGAATCACTATTTATAGTTGAAAATTTGCCCATAAAACATTTTCTCGTCAAATAAAAAAAAAAAATCTATATGTATAAATAAGTCGCATACCAATAAAAAAAAATCCAATGTTGGTAATTTCGGCATTGAGCTTGATTGAAAATTATTATTGACGGAATGTATACAATTATTCGAGCATGAATATAACTGGGTGATATGAAACCTGTATGAGATCATTTTTGACAACTTTTTGTCGTTTAAATGAGAACTCTTTATTTTTCTTTTTGATATTATATATATTCTAAAAAACCGAGATTGAAATACGACGTTGTTTGATTTACATAACATGAATACAAATCATGGACAAAATAGATTAATGAATCGCTTTACTTCCCCATAAATAACTTCGACTTCAAAAACTAGATCTTTTGAATATGACCAAAGCAGCTTTTAAATATTCAATAAAAGGGGTAGATGCTTGAATTATTTGTTTCTAGTAGACATAATATTTTAAAACTGGTTTATTATCATATTCTACTCACACAACATACAAACATACACAATAATATTTAACACCAGAGAGAACTTTAATATATATTTAGAAGGTAAAGAATTTTAAGTATGCTTGTAACACTGTTAGATTACCAAATTGTTTCGGAAGGTTAATGAGAACGGCTGATAAATGATGCACTTTCCCTCCCTGTATCTTGGTCACGTTCCTTACCTTTTCCCCCATTTCCCAAGTATGACAGGGATACAGGAACATCCGGAAATCGTATTCGTTGTACAGCAAGGAATATTATAAAAAAATAAAGAGATGTCAATTTGTGTATTCTCATATCAATAAATTAATTCATTTCATTTATTATTTCATAACTAATGAATTTAAAAACGGTTTGTCAATTAAATTGAAAACAATTCAAATATGTAATACGTAAACCAAACATCGTTAGATTATGAATAATTTCAATTTAGGCTTATCTGAAAGTAATGTTAATTCTTAATTATATTATCAATTAATTAACAATCTAATTTCTAATTCGCAATATCTATATATAATATATTGTTGTATATGACACTCTACTAATGTATCTATGAAATTAAGTAAATGCTTAACCAATATGTTTTTGCAAATGTGTATTTCCATTTCTATTTTTCGTTTTTTTTTCACACAACAAGGTTATTTTTAATTACGGACTTTTAAAATATATCACACTTTTGATTATTTTACGGTCGCAATTATTCTCTATATACATTTTTAAAGAAATTAAGAGTAGTTTTATTTTATCTGTTTTAGCATATTGAATAATATATTAGTTTCTCTATATACATTTTTAAAGAAATTAAGAGTAGTTTTATTTTATCTGTTTTAGCATATTGAATAATATATTAGTTTCTCTATATACATTTTTAAAGAAATTAAGAGTAGTTTTATTTTATCTGTTTTAGCATATTGAATAATATATTAGTTTCTCTATATACATTTTTAAAGAAATTAAGAGTAGTTTTATTTTATCTGTTTTAGCATATTGAATAATATATTAGTTTCTCTATATACATTTTTAAAGAAATTAAGAGTAGTTTTATTTTATCTGTTTTAGCATATTGAATAATATTAGTTTCTCTATATACATTTTTAAAGAAATTAAGAGTAGTTTTATTTTATCTGTTTTAGCATATTGAATAATATATTAGTTTCTCTATATACATTCTTAAAGAAATTAAGAGTAGTTTTATTTTATCTGTTTTAGCATATTGAATAATATATTAGTTTCTCTATGTACATTTTTGAAGAAATTAAGAGTAGTTTTATTTTATCTATTTTAGCATATTGAATAATATATTAGTTTCTCTATATACATTTTTAAAGAAATTAAGAGTAGTTTTATTTTATCTGTTTTAGCATATTGAATAATATATTAGTTTCTCTATATACATTTTTAAAGAAATTAAGAGTAGTTTTATTTTATCTGTTTTAGCATATTGAATAATATATTAGTGTCTCTATATACATTTTTAAAGAAATTAAGAGTAGTTTTATTTTATCTGTTTTAGCATATTGAATAATATATTAGTTTCTCTATATACATTTTTAAAGAAATTAAGAGTAGTTTTATTTTATCTGTTTTAGCATATTGAATAATATATTAGTTTCTCTATGTACATTTTTGAAGAAATTAAGAGTAGTTTTATTTTATCTATTTTAGCATATTGAATAATATATTAGTTTCTCTATATACATTTTTAAAGAAATTAAGAGTAGTTTTATTTTATCTGTTTTAGCATATTGAATAATATATTAGTTTCTCTATATACATTTTTAAAGAAATTAAGAGTAGTTTTATTTTATCTGTTTTAGCATATTGAAATATATATTAGTTTATATTAGACGGGTGGAATATCACTGTGACGTATACTTTTTTGTAAATTTGGTTCACTAGTTTGATTAAATTATCGCAACAAGATATTTTCAGTCATATCGAACAGTGTAAATAAACAAGTAAAAAACAATGTAAATAATGACCAATATGACAGTCATAAATAATGTCCAACATGTTTGAATGTTATAGTGAGTAAATGATTTATTAATATATTATTTATCTTTCCACTAACATATTTCCCTTAGCCTGGCGTAAAGCGCAAGTTATGCCTATTTCTTAAGTTCACAACTTATAAACTAATCCCTATATTTCAATTTTTGATAGATTGATTGACCGAACATATGCAACTTTGTTTAGTTACAAAAACAATTAAATCTCCAATTTTCAGTTCGGGTTTTGTCTTGGTCACAGCAGAGCCACGGCTCTTCTTAAGATATCTATATTGCAAAATGAAGAGTAATATAGAATATAAGATTGAATGTGTGAGATAGATTTTTCAACACCTTGAATTCAGTAGTTTCTGAATAATATCCACCCAATGGGTGGCGTGATTTAGGTGTAATTTAGGTGTTCCACGAGGCGACTTTCTTTTCTACAAATTTACACAAACTCCCCACTGACAGAATACAGCATAATTACTTCCGTTGGTGTGGTTAATAAGGATCTACAGTGCATTTAAGACTGGTGGTTGGTCTTTGGAATCAGTAATAATCCTCTAAAATGTCTAAAATGTGTAGTCAGCGAAATTTAACTACAGTCGTTAAAAAATCACGTCCTCTATTTTGACCCAACGCTCTATTGGATAGCCGCCTTAATAACATTTGGCATTCAGTTTCTTTCCACTACGTGCCCTAAATTGCCAAAAAAGTTTCTTATTCATTCGTACCAAAGCTCTGCTAGTAAATTCTCCAGTCCTTCTTCTTATTGGATATGTTGATATCTGCTGCTCTAATATTTCTGAACTTCACCGTTATTCATTAGTTCGTCTTCTCAATATTTGCATCCACTTAGGAGGAGTCGGAGTCTAGACTCCGCCTAGTAAAACTAACGTTTGGACTTCATGAGAGCTGAAGACTGGCCTTTCTCTGGTCAAGATCTTAATCCACTAGGTTACGATTTTAGAATAGTTATAAAAAGTTTATCATGCTCTAAAGTCCCTAAAGTCCTAAAGTCCATATTGGCAGTGAACAATTTTTCCATGGAGAACTCGCTCTACTGCTCTCTATTCTCTCCATATACGCGAGTTTCTATTCATAACTGGCTGAGACATTCAAAGAACTGCATATATATTATTTTTGTTTGACATCATTATATAAACTTAGAATAAAAGTAATAAACGTTTTATTCAATAGAAATAGAAAGATTTTTATTTATGGTTAGACTAGATTTACTAGTTTGTATGTGTTCATTGTAAAAAAGTACAATTCCAATCTGTATAATGTACATTGTATAGTTATTATAAATTTCAGTTATGTAGTTTTAATGCTTTAACGTTCATTTTCTCTCTTTGTTTCTGGTTGAATGTTAGAGAATGCTTTCTAGTATTAAGGTTCTATTTGTTTGACAATAAATAAATAAATAAGATAATTGAAATAATCTCCTATTCCTATATTGATATTTTTATATATATTCTTAATTGCGGTCTGGTAACGTCTTAGTATACGACCTCCCCATATCTTCCCGCCAGACTGGCGGCTGGTTCTAGAAACTTCTGCCAAATCGTATATGTCACAAATAAAAAACTGTCATGAGATTGACATATTGCGCTAACTCCAAATAATTGGTTAACGGGCTGTTAATATAAATATGTATTATATAAATATATTAATATATGTTATCCGAAAACGACTAATATATATGATATTGATGTCTTACAAAAATTTATGATTATTTTTTTCATTTTTCAGTTCTTCTATTACTCCGATGTAAAATAGTACAATATATTTTGGATTACGTGCTCTCATCTATTTTTATGGTTGACTCAAATGTAATAAATAACAATTATTTATGATAAAATGTTCATAACCGTCCATCCTATTCGATTTATTAGAGCCGTAAATCTTATGTGTTTTAACACGCTTTTATTGGTTTGTATCTATCTATCTATCTATCTATCTATCTATCTATCTGTCTGTCTCTGTTTGTAAAGGAAAGTTTGGACGTCATTTCGAACGACTTAGAAACGTGAGACAAATTTGAATTTTTGAATACTTATCAAGGAAAGATGACAGTATAAAGATATTATAACATCGTCAAGATATTCCATCCCTACTACGATCACCAGAATTTGGTGATTTATTTTTCGATGGGATCTCCGGTTTAAATAAAAATAGGGAAAGAAAAGAAAAGGAAAATGACACGCTTTTATAAACATCTAATAATAAATAAAAAATGTGTAAGTGCAGCTGCCAATAGATTACTTAAAAAAACCCACGCTTTTTTACATCGCATTATATTTTTTTAATTTACAATAGACTTTCTTCAAATTTATTATTTTTGTCTACATTAACCTTATTGAAATTTAAAAATGTCATTATTATTTACAAAAGTGTATTTTTCTAGTTAATTTTAAAATTAACTAGAAACAAACAATTGTTCCTAATGGATCGGTTCGGATACTGTTTCCGAACGCTATATCTCGATAGCAAGTGGGGTGTTCATTGATAATGACACGTCAGGTCTGAGATAACTCATTGGATTGTTCAAAAATATATTAAACTATAAATAATTTAAATTCTTGCGTCACCTTAACGTTTTATTACTTACTAAAATTAAGCACTATAGTTTTTTAACGTTTTTCATCGTTTCAATTTTAAATCGTCTTATCTTTTAGTTTCCGTATTGGCTAAACCTGTTCCTCATAAATATGAAATGAATTATCAGCACTGCTGTACGTTCAAAATGCATTCTAGCAAATAAGCTGGTCCACTAGCCAATCAAAACAATCTACTCGATATATTGACGATATCACCGCATCGATCGGACTGCGCTTTGCAACTGCAATTTGTACTGTCTTCTACCAAAAAAATTACATTTTAGTTACAAAACATTACAATGTTAGTCAAAATACCGTTTAATATTGTAACGAAGTGCGAGAAAAAATATATTATATTTTTTAATATAGAAAAAGATCAGGGAGGCTATTGCCGAGATTTATTCTGTCTATTGGGAAGAAGACAGAAAACCAGTATGGTGTATAGGAATATATGAACTGATGTTGGACGACGAACTGAGATTCATAGTGAGAATTATCCTTAGTAAATGAACGTTGTATTTAGCTACTGAGAAGAACATTGGAGACTTAAAATTCTCAAAATTCTTCTTTCTCGAATAGGAAGTAATTTAAGCTTTAAGGATACTCAGAGATGTGTTTAAATTGACGTAAACCAAAAATGAAGCGAATCCAACTGTTGAGAATTCGATCTAATTTATAAAGATTCGTTTCAGAGATGGTAAAGTCATACATCGGCATAGTCAATGAGTGAAAGGATGAGAGAAATGGAAAGAAGAAAAGTGCTGTACATATAATAACATTTATATATATACTTACGAGATATTGCTTGAGATCGTATTTAAAACATAATAAAAATACTTTGTATAATTTATATTTACAAAAACATATCTTCTTTTAACTATCCAAATAAAGCCAGTAGGTATTACATTTTATATGCAATTGATAAAAAATAGTGCAACAAATTAAAGCTTATATATTATTTTAGAAACGTTGATTACATATGATTATATTATTACGAAGACTTATTTAAATATATAAATATAAATTTACGAATATAAATATAAATTTACATAAAATACATAAATATAAATTTTATTATTACATAGAAAAGGAGAGATTGTACAGTAGTATCTTAAAACTAAACTAGTTTTTAATTTTGGAAGAGTAAATTCTACAAGCGTTCTGTTTGTACTGAGTTCCGATGAGATTCCGTAAAAAAATAATGGAAATAAACTGAGGAATCGAGTAGTTAGAATTATATTCGGACGCCATGTTCTATTTTTTGGGTAATGTCAGTTTGAAATTTGTCGAAAATACGCTGGAAGACAGTGAGACGACGTTAAAAAGTGAAATTGATACATATGATTTGAAAGCCCTTTTACACCGCCGGAAATCACTTAGGTTGACGTTTTAAGTCAGATATGTCTTCAAACTTACAGCCATTTTTTGTAAAACGAATACATCAATTTTAATATGATTTAGTTTGTCTAGCAGTATCTCGGTAGAAAATAGCATATTATGCGTTGTTGATTAAAAGTAGAAATAAAAATTGGGAAAGTAGTATTCTGTATGTAAAAACAAAAAAGATTGCAGTCACTTCAGGAAAGGCAGTGAGTAATGAAGATGTTTAATTACCGAATCGACATGTGCTAACCAAGACAAATTGCAGTCAATTCTTTAAGTTTTTCGATATTTTCGATAATGGAATTGTAGTTCATTGCGCTGTTCAAACCTTCTAGCCCTTCCTATTCAATAGACAATTTATTTGTGACTGAATCTGATAACAGAGCTGTAAAATCATCTCGTAGTGATACTCTAAAAATTACATCTCATAATTCAATTTTTTTATAATAATTAATTTGTAGTTAGAGCTATTTCACTGTGAAATTCCTTTGAGCATAAGATAATATCCAACTCTTGTAATTTTTTAATTTTTTCTTAAGCCAATTAATTAGCTTAATATTTTATTTCAATATCCTGGTATATATATAATATGATAGTATATACTTAACAATACGTATATAATATGTATACGGTTTAAACTATTTATCGATACGTATATTTATTATGGTGCTATATATTTTTATAAAATACTATAAGTAAATACGATTGACCCCAAATGAGTGCTCAAATGATAGATACTATTTATGGATTTCGCTGGAATCGATCAACTTAGGATTTTCTAATGTACATCATACACACCTGCAGGGAGGTAGTTGATAAATTGGGTGTTACACTGCCGGTATATCTCAATATTTACGTCTTACGACTTAATGGCTCTTAAAGAACGTGTCACTCAAAGCTCTTCGCAATTCTCTTCATGCTGTATATTAACTAATTAGTTAAACATATTTTTGGGTATGCTGACACAGTTGTTAAGAGTTATATATCAAACCCACAATCTCGGGCAGCTAAAATATACTCACTTAAAAAGCCCATGGTCTAGCGCATCCACTTTTGCTTTAAGACAGTCTCTAACTAGTGTAATGCTAACTTAGTTAATTTTGTCTTGAGACAGTCTTGTCTATTCCTAAAATAGCTGCTATTAAATTTTGTCCCTAACAAAAGATCTTCTCGTTTCACTTTAACCTCGTCTCTCAATTTTGGTTCCAACAAAGGCTGTAGTCAAACTAGAAACAAATAGGTATCCAAAAAAAAGTTTAATTTAGTTTTTAATTACAAATATATTTTAGAGGTTTATATATTAACATTGCATTACCCATTGATGACTTGTTAAGCTTTACTTAAAATACATTTCATAGTTTGAAAAATTAAATAACAAATAACTTTTATATTTTGAGTAAATTTTACCTTCAATAGAAGAGAGTACGCAAGGGTATCGAACATTATAGTAACAACATTTTCGTGTCCAATTTAAAACTAGCGCTACCACTGAAAGAGCATTGTAAAGGAAACGTTTGATTTAAACTCCGTGCCAATTGAATAACTTTAATAGAAATTTATTCGTTTTAAATAAGAAATAGTTACAAGTGCTTAAAAATATCTATAAACATGTACAGCCAAGTGAAGCTAATCTAAATTTTAATTAATATATAATAAAATAAACCGGTACGGGCAAACCGATACCGTATCGCTAGCTCAATTGGTAGAGCGACGGGACGGTTTCCCAGAGTTCGCGGGTTCAAATTCATACCCGTATCGGGTTATTTTTGGATCCTATATATATTTAAATTTTAATGGTCATAATTAGTACTTATTTCATAAAATCTATAGTTTTATATATTTTCTCAAATATCTTTCTGATTTCAATTGTAAAAATAAAATGCACGCTACCTACTTGACGCAGTGTATACTAATTAAACCAAATAATAATTGGAATTTATTTATATTAGTTATGTTTAGTATGATATAAATGTATTATTATTTTTTTAAGTTAAAGGTCCTTACCTGAATAGTATACATTTAAATAAGACGAAGCGACGTTTATGAATTAATTATGACAAAGCAATTAATGCTCACGATTTACAATTATTGTTCACGAATTTTTTAATACGTACTAAATTCGAAAATCCATTCGACGTCCAAAAGAAATCTTGTCTTAGTATTTGATAACACATCAAATATATGATACATCTTCTATATTAGAAATAGCCAGTGATATGCAATCGAAATAACTTTGGCCAGTTCACATAAGTAATTATCGCCTATGTATTGCTAAGTAAAAGTTCAGTAACCTTAGTGTAATCGTGTACACATAGTTCGTTACTAGCATTATATTAATGGATGTTAGTCAGTTAACCTTCTCTGCTGGTTGCAGCGACAATAAATCTCACTTAGTCACCGTCACTCACTTTTGTCAAATTCGGCCCAGCGTCCGTGGCGTTGATTTTCTGATATGTCATGTTTGTGAATTATGAAAACCACGTGTCAAACACATTAATCTTCTCTGTACATTTATCTTTTTAATTTTGTTTACTAAATATATTATTTTTTGAGGCTTTATAAATAATTATATTTTAATTTATGAATTTGATTATCTGGATTTGTTATAATAATTATAAACTTTTAATAAATATTTGAAATCAATATAGTTATAGATTTTTGACAATATTTAACATAGCGTAAATTACAAGTATTCGAAAATGAAAAAATATATTTTGAAACATCTTATTGAAACGTTTAAATTGAGTTCAATTATGGTGACATTTACTTTTTGCGAAAACCAACCGACAGACAGGTCCTGAAATATTATAAGCAAATATGAAATTTGTATATTAAAATTGTCATGCATGTAAATAAATATTTTCTTATTGAGATCATTTAATTACTCCGTATACCCAGGTTAGCTCTTTTGCATATTAAAAGCAAAACTTTTAAAAGCAGCTTATATTTTACCTTTTCATTTTTATCTATGATACATAATGTGAGATGGGTGACGAGAGAGTAACTGCCAACTAATCATTTTAAGGAGTTGGTACATAATTGTACATTATAAAGGTATCATAGACAAATAATAATTGTATAGTCAATTAGCTGTTGCTTGCTGACAACGGCTAGTTAACTAGTTAATTTCCTCTGCCCAATACTCTGTTTTCCGCTCGGATTCAAATTATAAAGTCATATATCATCACTTAAAACATATAAAATACACAACATTTTATATATGCCCTACTATTTTATAATTATGTTATATTGTACTTTTAGTTAATCGATGGCACTGGTTTTGAATTGTATATTAAAGTTACACAATGGCAAACATTGACAAACACAACGCACTCACTTTCCTAGAAGTTTTTGCGTGAAAGCCGGACAACAGACAGACAGACAAAAATTACATTCAAATATTTCTATATCTTGACTAATAATTATACAACAAAAAAGTGTCATAAAAACCCATCCAGTAGTTAACCGTCCGGTTAGCAGGTTTTCACGTAAAAACACAACAGACAGTCTGACAAAAATTTCAAAATGGTCTTACTTAGGTGTATTCTTTTTAGTTTTTATTCAATGTACAGAATTGAACTCTTTTATAGTTTAAATATATATAAAGATAATAAAAAATATATATTAACGTTGTAATATTTTGATTATTTTAAATTTAAATATGTTACGGTCAGTGAATAGATGTACTTACATAGACGATATATATATATATATATATATATATATATATATATATATATATATGTGATAACAGCTTCTTATAATTTCCCAAATGTACCATTTAATTTACACCAGACAGATATTTGAGGAATTTACTACTAATATACAAGCACAAGTGGTTCAGAAGCCAGAAGAAGAAGTTTGAACAGAATTTAACTATTTTTATAATTAGTAACTATATTTAGTATTACTTACTATATTTATTATATTTATATTACTTTTTATATTTACTATATTTATTATTAAGTATGACATGACATTACAGTTGTAAGTTTCCTATCTTAAAGATAACCACAACTAAGAGCATGGATTGAGAACGGCTTAAATATTCACACATTTTTACCGATTAGAGATATAGTGTACGAGTACAAGTGAGTTGGAGTAGTCCCAACACTACGGTAAAAGACCTAACTAGATGACTTTGTAGTGACGTATAGAAAAAATAATGTATATTATATTTATATATATATATATTAATTATTTTGCTTTATAGGAATAACTTAAATTTAGTAATAAGGAATCGTACGATTTCCAATAGCGAATTAAATAAACTTCATGGTTTTACAGAAAATTTTATTGAAATTGTCTGAGTTACGCCTGTAAAAAGTTGTTTCGACTTATAAAGTATGAAACGTCAAATAGTACTTCTTAGATTAGGCAGAATATAATTATGTGTAAAAATGTAAAAACCAAACGCTCGGTTATAAAACTACTTTCATACCGTTTACCGTTTGTATTGGGTTAAATCATAGCTGTAATAGCCCTTTCTCGTTAGTTACCTAGAACAACAAAATTCATTAGTCAATGAAATTGAACCATTGGCTCTATAGCAAATTAGATAATGTCGAGCCGCCCAATTGTAACAAGCTGCACTACAGATTGTATAACGGGTGTACAACGCTGCTCAGATAACAGAGTATGTGGCATTCTGGCTAATTGCTAACTCTGCTTATATAGCGTTCATAAAAGAAATTGTGATAGGTATTCAGTGGTAGATTATTTAAACCTTAAACATTTTGTTACTTTAAAAATTCGGTTAAATAGTATTATTATGAGGGTAGTCAAATAAAATACATTAAAAAAATATGTGTTGTTATTTGAAAATACAAGCATCCATTTTTTTAGGTTTGAATGTATATTTCCACTTTCAGAAGCCCATGATTATTGTAATGTTGGTTAAATCTAACCTACCAATTGTAAAGCTAAGTTCCTGTATTCAAAACAATGTAATTTAGAAACGGGATAATGTAAAGGAAGGGCGCAGAGGGAACCCATTCTAATTGAGTAATTTGTTAAAAAAATATTGAAAATTATATTCAAATCCATCCATTAAAGATTTTGTATAATATTTAGATAAATAATAAAAACAAAATAATATTATGAAATAAACGGATATTGGTTAAATAGTATATTATTTATCTAAACCCTACAATAAATAATTATATATTACACAATATTAAAAACATATATTATTGAGAAATTAAACATTTACTTCCACAAAAATATGAATATAAATAAAGTAATTTGAAGTAAGTAAGTTAATATATAAAGTAATTTCCAAATAAATATTTGAGATCAATTTATCACTCAATTACGTTAAATAGGTGTAAGCAAATAATACTATTGAACTAAAATCTACCAGGAAATTATGTACTATTGACTGCTTTGAGAATACTTTTATAACTTTTGTTTACATTTTTCAATAGTATTACTGGTTTATATTTATTGTAATTAATAGCCAATTGTTTTTGTAATTATTATTTTTACGATATTATTTATCTAATAAAAAATACAATAATAATAAAACATGATGCAGGATTATTATGTTATGATATGATAAATAGTTTCTTGATCGTGTTATATATTATTTTTATAAAATATAAGTAAATTTTACATCTTCATATTTATTAGGTAATATTTCATACTTATTAGGCAATAATACGAATATGCATGCAGACGTTGTTGATTTAGACGGTGACAAATTTTAACTTACAAATAACTTATATACATATATTTCGTTGTAGCCTCGTGGCTACGATGTTTGTACATCAGAATGTGGATTAATGGAGCGGAACCAAGTAACTAACTTAATTACTTAAAATAAAAGAACTGTTATATTTGAATCATAAATTTCTATATTTTTTCGAATGTAATCAACTTATCTTAGAACAAATTCTACAATTACATGCTAAGCATCCGGTTCGATTAAACTCCGTAACTTTCACATTAAATCCAATATATCAGACAGACAGTCTCTTAGGGAAGTCATATTTAAAAGCGAATGTATAGTTACTTCTTCTGATATTGTCTTGCCTATTTATTCCAAAGAAAATATTTTGTATATAATAATGTTTCTAAAATAAAGGCATGTCTGTTAAATGTTTACATAATTTTTGTTGTCACGTAGGTACCGTTGTTTATTCTATAATATGTTATATTAAATAAGATGCGTCACAATTTAAATGAATGCATTTCTGATTTACAAATCGAGAATATTCACGACAATGAATGTAAGAGATGCTACATGTTTAATTAGTAGTAACGAAATGGTGATGAAATATTTCAATTATTCTGAATGCTGACGAAATCCTTTTAAATTATTCTGAACGCAATCTTGTGTATATTGATACATGTCTGGTTTTATGAGCTTTACGACTTTTTAAAAGGTGAACCATATTTTAAAAATTACTAACAGATTGTTAGATTTAGTATTTACTAATTTAAATTTTATAATTTCTCTTCAGGTTCTATTTTTTGAACCAGATGATTATCTCTACCCACGACTTTTTATTGGGATTTCTGATCAATCAGTTAAAGATCAATCTAGAACCAGCTCTGCAACTTAAAAGAGTCTATCATAGGATTGATTGTGATATCATTAATGATGAACTACTAAAATCTAATGGATGATTCAGGAATAAGACGAGAATAATATCACTCAGCCGGTAAATACTTTTTATTCATTAGTAAATATTATTGTAATGAAGTTTATTCCGTCTATATATATAGCAAAAAGTAATAACTACCTTCATTGATTTTCTACCTTTAATTAAATGAGTTAATAAAATAATTAAGATGAAAGATTTTTGGTAGAAATGCGGATTACGATTAGTTTTTTGAATTGAGAAGTTCTGTTAAAAAACAAAACATTTCTTATAAATCTTACGTAAATAAGGTCGAAAATAATCTTTATTTAAACTCCAAATATTATGAATCTTAAATAGGATTTAAAAAAAACACGTAACATGATTCACCTCGACTTTAATTCCTGTAACTTTTTTTTGTATGTATTCCGAGATTTTCTAGTTTTTGTATCAAAAGATTAATGGAGAAATCTTATCAAATTTATACTTGACTCCCACGTCAATTATTTATATTTTTCATGTTTATTAGAAAGTGAAAGTATAAATGAAAACAAAACATATACACTGTATATAAATGTAGGTATTGAATTTAGTTAAATATATTTAAAATAACAACAAAATGTGAACATTGCACTACTTTTTGTTAAATCTTGTAGGTATTTATTTTTACCACACAAAACAATATTTTCGAAAAAAATATTGTTTTAGCTCTGTGCCTACATTATATATATTTTTGACAAATTAAGTAAACAGTATATAATAGGAAAAATGTTCCTAGGGCGTGATTTTGATAAATGCCATTAAACTTTGAATAGTTTGACTTATTACTGTTGATATTTCTCGTTTCGGATGATCATAGTGAAGTGTCTTTTTAGCCAATCTGTCCCACTACTTATCTCAAATATCGTTAGCTCAATGTGCGAAGAAGGCGTGTATGTTATGAGGAGAGTTGATGGGCTTTACTCTTACACATATACGTATAATATTACATTAAATATTAGTTACAAAGTAACGGAAACTTTTACGTAATATAATACATTTTCAAGCAGCTGCAAATACTTTTAATACAATAATTTATGCATAGAAGTTAAAATCGAAGTGTGTTAATTTTTTTATAATAAGTATTGCTTTTGTATTTTTATATTTGCATTAAGACCCTTTACGAATTAAAAGCGTTGTTTTCGGTGGTAAAATGTAACCTTTATTAGCTTTCAAATGATGATTAAAAACTGTCTGTCGTATGAAGGCTTCAAAAGTAACATAAATATTTAACGAGACAGGTGTGAGTACAATTTTGATATTTAGAGGATTGTCAAAATTAATTAGTTTTAAAATAAATATGTTTCAATCCTTTTATTGACTTTGAAAACATCTACATATTCATTACTCCAAAAAGTTAATTTTCATTGAAACTTTACATCGTAACCGAAACATCTATGAGAAAATTCAGCTGTTCAATTCAATTGATTTCAATTTCAGTGCCCTTAAATATTGTGCCCTATATATGGCGTTGATTTATTGGTGTGTCATTAATATCAGAAAAACTGTGTTAACATTTCAAAACAACAAAATACTTGGGGTTGCCACAAGGTCAAGATTTTATTGTAATGTTAAGTTAGAATGCTTGAGGGTTCGGGCCAAATATATATAGTGTTAGAATATAAAGTGATAGCGACTTAAAATTAAACAAATCATCACACATAAATTTGTTTTATGATTACACAATTTTAACAAAGTTACATTTACCAACGAGATCAACTTATACGAAATAACATGTTCAATTGTAAGCTCACTAATTAATTATACGAAGCCTAATAATTCACAAGTATCACTTCACTTCACTATATCAACCGTCTCAAACGCAACAGATAACGGAACAGCATGACATCAAGGTGACGTTTGGTGATGAGTGTTGCCAACAATAGTTTATTCCATTCGTCAGACTACATTCAAACTTTTGCCATTACCTGATATTAGACTATTATATAACTGTGTGAACAAAAACAATGACTCTTCTTACATAATTATAAAACATAATAATACTATATCATAATTATTATCATTCTAAACTAGCTTTATTTCAATCTAGACGGGATCGGCATAGTATGTTTTTTTTTCGCTCTTATCATCCGTCAACGCTGCCTTTAGGCCTTTCACGACCATGACTCTTCATGCGAGTCCCATCCCTTCTCATTGTATTCCCACCACACAATAACCAAGCTGTTATCTTTTCTGTTACAAAATCAACTTTCACACTTACCTTTATGAACTCGTTTCTCATCTTATTGGCCTTCACTCCCCTTTTTAGTTTATTTGCCTACTGGCCTGCCGTAATTTAAAGATAAAAGTGTGGTGAAAAAAAAAGAATAAAAGAATATAGTGGTGAAAAAAAAAAGAATATAGAAGTGTAGTAACACTTCTATATTCTTTTTTTGAATTTGATTTAAATTTCACCCATCAGGTTTAAGGGCATTCGGGTATCACACGTTTGTTTTAAAATATGTTTCCAAAACCTGTCGCCACTTTATCCATCCTGCATTTATGTTATTAGCCATTGAAAACTGAAAAACTGTTCCGCGGCACCGACAATTGGAAAATACTTTCACGATTACCGCATTTCCCTCGTTATCTTATACAGATTTAAAATGCATATGTTACTTTTCATTACGCGCTCTAATTTTCGTTATATGATACAGATTTTAGGTTTTCCAAAGATTAGTTAAATTAGTTCTGTAATTTCAGATTTTTGCACTCCTCAATTAACTTTAAACTATGCTATAACTTATATTCTAGTGTTCCCGCAATATCAGGGTTGTTAAGTTTTCCTTGTATTAGTAATAGGGTAAAAGCCGAATAGTTGCCTAACGTTTCGAAATAGTTTTTTTTTTAAATATGAACTTCCGGAAAATTGTTCAGTATGTATTTTAAAATATAGGTCTTTTATCTTCTATAATAGCCTATTTTTGTATACATAAGCAATAACGTTTTTGAACAAATATTGTTTAATTTCACCTCTAAGAAAAGGGATAGTTGCCTAGCATGGCGGATAGTAGCCTAGTGCAGAAAATACTTCGGAGGATACTTGACTCATGCGGGAATAGTAACCTCGGTATGATTAATATTTAGGATTAAAAGAATTTTCTTTCATTTAAAGTGTTATTTATTATTTATTTAATATAGTTTATTTAAAAAAAAAAAAAAAGTTTTACATAGCTGTACATGTTTATAGATATTTTCAAACATAAATATCGGTTATGGCGTCTTTTCAATGTTCATCTGTATTGCAGAGTTAGAGACATGAATGAAACAGGATTTTCGAAAGAAACCTAATAGATGTCACCGCCATCCCGATAAAGATGAATATGTATAGAATGCTCAATTCATAGAGTCTGGCAGAGATACGGAAGCTCAATTAGTACAGCGCCGGGATGGTTTTCCAGAGGTCGCAGGTTCTTAAACGCTGCCCATATCGGTTTATTTTCATGTTGCTATACATGTTTATAGATCTTTTCAAACATTATTTTTTTTAAAGGTGCGTACACTTACACATTTACTACTGATAAGCTAACTGACAAATCACAATTCTATCAGGAGGAAATTTCTAAATAATTCATTCTGAAAACCAAAAATATGAAATCATTCATTCTAAAAACCAAAAACAGGATACTTTCCTAAAAAATAAAACAAAAACAAACAGTGACTCAAGGGGCAACTATTCGCGAAAGTAGGGTGACTATCCTTTTGATGCGGATACTTGCCCTTTATATTTACAAAATAAATAATAATTAATTATTTAACAATAAAATCTACTAAACAATGTAATTGAAGAATTAATGCATATAAAGAAAAAAAAGTTGACACAAATTACGATCAGTAATAAAAATATTCCCTAGAAATTACTTACCAATATAATTATAATGCTCGTCAAAGTTTCCCCGCGGAAGATTATTGCTCACACGTACAAAGCACGAGCACCTGTTTTGATGGCTTACGCTTTTCCGAGGTCTGCAGGGGGTCACTACTTATTGTGAAAAAGCATTAACACATCTTATAGTTCTAACATAGAGTACTAAAAACTGAGGCATGTATCCGTCCGAGGCAACTAATCGGCTTTTAGCTATATAAATCCTATACACTCAGATACAGTATTATGTCTAATGCAATCCAATTGTTAATGCTTTCATTTTCTCAAATTATCGTTAGGAAAATTGAATGGAACGTGCCTCTCTCTATTTTGTTGTATTTTCTGTGACAAATATATTAATAAGATAACACTGAGTACATTTGTTTTAATTTCATAATAAAATAAATAATGTTTCGCCGTCAATGTTTTTTTTGGGGAAATAAACGCTTACTTAATAACATTTTTTTTTCTAAAAGTGGATCCAGCCCTAAATTTAAAGGGGATTTTCGATACTAATCAAATAGAAGGGAAGGATGGATTAACATCGTTAGATATTAAAATTTTAATTATGTTTTATTATGCAGAATAACAAATTCTATAAGATGCAAGTTAACACATCAAATATTCCGAAGTCATTTGATTATTTGCCAGAGAGATTGCAGAGGGAATATGGGGCGTCCTTGAAAGTTTCTGAAATGTACAATTGCGTGACGCTGCGGATAGCCTGCGCAATCTTTGGCATGCTTCTTATATCGGAAATGCTTAGTCATCTTACTTATAAAGGGACGCAAGACTTTTTTATTTATATTAGATACACTTTTAAGTGGGATATTATGTTGTTATATATAGTTGTTCGATTCTGACGCATATTACATGGAAAGGAATTACTGAAGCCGTACACAAAGGCATTTTGTAAATTATAACAGAGTTCATTGTGATCTATTTTTCCATATTTATTTTATTTTAAGATTAAAGGTTTTTGTTTAGGAAAAAAAACAAAAATAGTTTTTCTTTATTGTCAATTGATTCAAATTACACTTTTTGACATAACTTTTCAGATTTCCATTAATACCTACCACTTTTTAATATAAAAAAGTTTATATCAGAAATTAAACATCTGTGAACAAACTTCTTCGTGCGAGCTTTTTTTTGGAAAATATTATTTCCAAAATTGCATCTATTAAATAAAAACAATTGTCTGGAATTAGGTGATTAATCATTTTCATAATCACAAATATTGAGATAAATTTGTAGTCATTCCAGCGTTATAAATGCTTCAGTTAGTCCCTTGCTAATAATTTACACATTGCAAGCTTATTCCATATTACTAACATGTGATTACATATATGTGAATATCCCTATTAATTCGTCTGAGTTGATTTTAAATACTATAATTATATTACCTTCTATTTTAATAAGAATATATTTCTTTATGAAAATAGAAAAGTACCACAGACTTTAATTCTTGTTAATGATATAAATCTATTATTATACAAAAATGTCAGACTCCATAAAACATGAGGAGATGGGAATGTGGTATTGTCTGCGTATAGAAATTTTATCTATATTTCTGCGTCATTGTATCCGTAAACCAATTATTGTTTTCTGAACGCGTTCATTGGTTTTCACGGTACATATTGCCTTTGATATTATTAAAACCTTTTGTTATTCTGAATTTTATATTATTTAATGGTAGATTATTCTAGAAAATTATGAAAAATACAAAAATACCTATAAAATTAACTAATCATATGTAATGTAGCTGTTTAAATTATTTTTAAAAAACTATACGGCGAAAAGGAATCTGTCTTTGTAAAGTGACAAGGTTTATATCGGCTTTAGCAGTTTTTGTATGGTATTCACTGTGGAAAAAATACCGTAAATCTTTTAAAATTCCTTTTTGTTTCTGGTACAATGTTTTGTGTAAAAGTATCATGTTAATGTAATCCCAAATTAAGACTCTGTATTTTGTATGAATATCATAAAAAACGCCTTATTGCTGCCGAATATATTTTGATCTAACAATGATTAAAATGGTTTTTAGTTAACAAATGAACATTTTTATTAATTAACTAGTTTATAAAATATTTATAACTGTAGCCTGCAAGTGCAATTTCTTTACATATAAAAGTATATATTTTTCTTATTTTCCTTTTTTTAGTAAATCAATTTAATTACTAACTACGTTAAAATGTGATGAAGTAGTTTAGGTTGAGATAGTTTAACTCCTCAATACCTCTTTGTTGATAAATATTTTAGTGTTTATCTGTATATTTAACACTTCTGTCGTTCATGATCCGTTACTATAACTTTTTGATTTGGAAAAATGATTTCAACAAAAAAAAATGTTTTCCAAGTTGGCATAGACGACTTTCTAACATGAAAACCCTATCATATTTTCCAAGTGAACACAGACGATGAAAATCGAAACATTGATAAATTCCGAAATTTTGAACAGAAACCTTAACCAAAGCAGTTTCAAGGCGTGATTAATGATTTAAAATATAATCACAGCGTACACTGTGGCCCCCGCCTTTCATGTTAAAAAAATATTTCTTTGAATTTGTAAATTAAGACTTTTTCATTACACAGTTCTGATCTAGTTTGACTATAAATTGAGTGGAATTAAAATATGTTAAAATATCAACAAAGAGTTTAAATAGAAATTCCGGAGATTTTCAAAATTCATGTTAAGGAATGGCCAGAGCATCGAAAGGCCAAAACTCGTCGATACGTACCTAAAGTTTTATAAAGATATGTGGAGGGGAGTCGCTAGAGGTTGCAGTTATTCTCAGTTCTCTTTATTTCTGCTATGCTGGTTACTTATCGAAGGGCCTGAAATGCTGATCATCATTGTATAATGATGAATCAGGTGGGATTCATAAGTAACATTGTGACTACACAAATTTGATGCATGATAAAGAGTGGCTGGAACTCTGAGGGCCAGGGCTCAGAGACATGACGGCCGCATCCAGTTTTTTTTAATCTTAAAATGTTTCAAAGCTCATGAACCCAGATAAAAACAATGTTAAAACAAGTTATTTTTGAAGTAATTTTAGATATCAATATAGAATACGAACAAACTTCCATAACAATACCATTTAAAAAGAAAACAACAGTAATAACCTCGTTAATATTTGAGTGTATTGATTTACTCGAAAGCAATAATGCCATTGGAATTTTGCATTTAATCGTGACATACATTTTGAAATTCGAATACTGGTTAAGTTTATTTGACCTCAAACATGATGATACAAGATCTCATGATATTTGTTATTATTTTAAAATACATAATTTAGTTCAAAGTGGTTTAATTCAAATTTCCTAGTGTTATAATAAGTGATGATAAGTTTTTCTAAATATTTTTTTTAAAGATACACTTGCAGTAAAATTAAACTAATTTTTTTTTGTATATTTACTATTTCATTCATATAAACAAGACTCACAGCATCAAAATAATATACTTATAGAAAAATATGAAAAGGACGTTCGCTTGAATTGATGAACCCCAGGTAGAATACAATTTTTAATTTACGATCGAACTAACGAATGTTTGAAAATTCATTTTGAAATGTTATTTAAGAGTTACATTTTATATTGGTACAATGTATAGTTAGTTTTGCATTTATATTTGTAGTCTAACCAGACCAGCAAAGATAATTTATATAATACTTTATTTATTATTTTTTCCATATTACTAAGTTAAGACATGAATATAATTTTAACGCATAAGTAATTTAGGGTAATCCCCAAATTACTTATGCGTTACGTATTACTTAAGATATTTCTTACAAAAATAGCGTTATTGGAGTCTTAAACATGAATCGATTAGACTAATAATAATATGGCAAAAAAAAAATGAAATGTTGACATTGGAATAAACCTTTTTTCACAGATATTATAATGACAAAGGTGAGTTTCAACTCAAAAGCATTTATATTTAATGAAAAACCACGGACGCGTGCTGGAGCATACAATAGTTGGATAAACTAAATCTGCAGGAGAGAACAGATAAGAACTATTAAACAATTCAGAGAACTTCGCACCACACAGCTTCGTTCCTGTGATACATTCCTTTGAATATTTTATTTCTAAAAATAAAACCGACTCTCCAAGACGCAATGATAGCAAAGAAAAAGACGTTGTTATTAATTTGCTGATGGATTGTATCTTCAACAAAACTGAGTGACTGTTTTTGTATTAAGATTTCATTCACTTCGGTATAGTTTTAAAAAAAATCTAGAATTTAAATTGAGTAAAAAAATATTACCTTGGTAATCTTCTGAAAGTGTGGGCTACAGGTTTAATACACTTATCTTTTTGAATTTTTACTATGACAAATTTTATTTGGAACTGAGTTTGAAGAGCCATTTCTAATCTGATGTTTCCCCATTCTTAATTTTAAAACACTCCTAGATATCTTGCCGTCGCTTTATTTAGGAGAATTCTCAATATTTTTTTAAAATATTATATATAATATTGTACGATTAGATTTCCCATTTAATTAAATAACTGTTTCAATGAACCCACTATACACAAACGTTTTTTCACAAGCTAGTGAAGTTTTGTTTCACTTGTTTACAATAGATTATTTATTTGAAGCAGGTTGAAAGTTGACTAAAATTGTACATCATTGTCTAATTACTTATTTGTGGTTTTATTTTAAATATTTTATAAACATTTATTGTACTTTCTTTAAGTACTGGTTTTCGTTTGATGAACTTTGATGTACAACACTTCCGGTAATGACCCAATTTGCCACATCTATTTCTCTTTACATTTCTTGCTAAGCATTCATGATTGTTAACAGAAATTCCACATGCATTTAGTCATGTTTATGTATTCTTTGAAATATTTTGCCGTTCTTTCCATGCAAAAATAATTTCTTTTTCAGTTTGGCACTAAATAACTTCATTATGTAGTTCCAATATTTCCTATTTGCTTAAAATTCGCTAGTTGAAAAGTATAAATAATTATTACTTCCAATGTATTCGCTTGTATGAACGTCGCTGTATTCTGTCAATTTGTCATAAACAAATTTCTTTCGAAACTGCTATAAAGTACTTGTTTCCATTATTGTGTTATCAAATTTACATTTCACAACCAGATTCCTAAAACTTTTTCGAGTTTACTCCTTCTTGAAAGATATCTCTCTTCGGTCTTATTCTGTTTCAGAAGACAATTTTGATCTTGGTAATTGGTTGCTACTTCAAAATAACAGAATAGCTTTTTTCTTTGTTGAAGATGTATTAGTTGTCGCATCGAAATAAATACGTCGCTAACTTTTCCTATTTATTCACCTCAAGCTCACAGAAGCGCTATATTTTTCAAAGCAGTTACTATTTTTTTGAGCCAAGTAACAAGTAACGTGGGTTTGGGTTTGTTTATTTACTACCTAATACTATTATGTACGAGTATATAACTATGACAGAAATTATGTCATATAATGACTTTATTCTTGAGAATTTTCTTTCCCACTGGTCAAAAATCTAAATGGACAACGAGCACAAGCTCAAAGGGGACCCTAGTGTCGGTGTACCAAAAAAACGGGTAGCGATTGGGACTTTAAGTCCTTAAAAAATCATTTAGTATCGATCTCTACTGAGAGACCCCGGATGTCTACTTTTTATATGCGTTCATTCTTAAGTTCGGAAGAATGGAACGAAGATCGGGCGAAGTGCTGCTCACGGGCTTGGTGACCCGCTTTTGGGGGAGTTTTGCCTTCTGGAAAAGACACCTTCGCCGCCTTCCTCTTCGCAGATTTAGATTGCATGGTCGAGAAACCACTTCGGGTGCTGCTCCTCCTCCTCCTCCTCTTCCACCTTCCTATATATCATAAAACTTACCTTTCTACTTTTATTATTTTTTTAGGTGTATAAAAAAGTTTTTTTTATATGTTTAATAAATTTTTATTGATTTTAAATAAGATATATAATATAAAAAAGCCAGTATTAAAATTTAGTTTCTTAAAATATTTGTTGTTTTTTAGATTCTTATATCCTTAAAGTAAAGTCAAGGTAAAAGAAATCTCTTGTATTTTTTATGCATATCATCAATTGAAAAAAAAAACAAATTCGTTGTTTAATTCCTATGTAAGTATTGATAGAGACTTAAAACTTTGGAATTGGGGCTAAAATTGAAATTAAGTATTGTAAATTTCAATTTTATTCTTTTGTTTAGTTATCTTGTTTTTCCTTTTACACATATTTAAACAGAAATATTTCCTAAAATAATTTTAAAAAAATGTGATGGGGAAATACGTGGTTGTAAAGTAAAGAGAGTGATTGAAAAAGCACAGGTTTTTACTAATAACGCAGGTAATGGTAAACAGTCTGAAGTCTTAGCCAACTCAAAAGAGCCTTTCTCTAAAATTCTTTTATAAACCCACATGTAATTAACATCAAAAACACTTTTCAGGAATTTACTCTTTATGTCATAAGCTACTTTGAATTACGTTCGTTAATTTAGTCTGGGTGGATTTAAAGAGTAATAATGAAATGAATGGCGGAAGGTATACGTCAGTTGAATTTATTTCATGTCACAAATATATCGTAAAGAGTTCAAATATTTGTTGGCTGGCGTATTGCTTTTCTCTAACTTCCTAATATTCCAATTTTATGGCGCCACAGGATTTATTATAATGTACTAGACAAATGTTCTCGATATTGCAAGCATATTGTTCAGTCACGGTTCATGATTTTCTTTTTTGCTTGAGGTTCAGTCATGGTGCTCGCTTTTCTTTTTTGCTTTGAGTTTAAGAACGCTGAGATCTGATGTTTTGCATATACCGTAAGAAGAGCTATAGCGGCGCGGCTCCAAATGTCAAAATCTGTGCCTTGGCTTCGTGACTACCAATCATAACTTTATATCTAACAATTCAGCTTAAGTAGGAATATCTTAAAAATATAGCCCTCAGTTTTCCCGATATATGTATGTATGTATATATGATTAAAAAATATCGGATCCCAAGCGGGAAAACCTATTCCTATTTTATAACCTCCAAGCCAGTTTATATAGAAGTTGGTGAAGTTAAGCATTCTATCATTCTGCCTCTGTCAGTTGGATGAAACAACTATTCGTTCTATCTGCTCCTACTACCTTTGCTCTTACGCCACCCACCACCGTTCTTGTTGTTATTAAGTGGATAATTCAGTTCAGTGAAGAGATAAGAAGCCCATCTACCTACAAGCACACTTGCGCGTTGCGAGCTGCGCATAGGGGTCCGTCGACGCCCTAGTTAGGGCAAGAAACTGAATTTTAAAACATTATCGAATAGCCTGCGTGTATTAAGTACAAAGTCAATAGGGTACTAGGCGCAAAACTCTTTCACCTACGTAAGATTTCTCTCAGCATTTTTTGACGTAAACACCGATTTTGAATTGCTTTGCTTACTTATCACTTATTTCTAATCGCTTTAATAATCAGTATTCACATGACAGATAGTCTTTATTCTTATAAAGGATACTTCAGTGGGCTTTCAACTGCCAGGGACTTAAAAAAACTGCCACAAAGATCAATAGCACGCAGCTGCAAAACTGTTTCTTGTACTCAAAAATACAGATTTTTTCTGTCGGATCTCTCGTTGTGGCCCAGGTTTATATTTGGAACTTACGTAGTACGATAATATAAGACACTAATTAATCTTTTTGAAGAACTACCTTAAATATTAACTAATTTAATAGTCAGTAAATACTTTTTTGGCATTAGTTTCAGTAACTCGTAAAACAACTTCTGAAAAAGTGTTACATAAATGTTAGAGCGGTACTGGAATGATCACGTGGTTCTTGATGGCGATTATTTTGATAAATAAATTTAATTTCGGATAAAAAATACGCGTTTAGTTTCTTAAGCCCGAGACTTCTCAGCCCATTTAGTAAGCTCTATGGCGACATAATTAGTGAAGCAATTTTTACATTTTAAAATACATTACAGTAGAGATTATTTTTAAAATACAAATTATTTAATTAAATTTTATTAACTAATGTGTACCTACACAGTTATTGAAACTTTTTTTGTCAAATCAATTTTACTATACATGTAACTAATTTTCTATTGTAAATAGGACTTAAAACTAGACTACTAATAAAATGTATACTAATGTAATAACATTTACCAGGATACTCAAATATAAAAAGGAATTGTTTTCTAATAAATTGTAAATCTAAGGTAGAACATAGTTGTAGTTATTTGATTTCAGCTAGAATAATGTTATAGCCTTAATGGCTGGCTATTTTAGATAAGTTTTGTATGAGTGAATGAGTGAGTCGACTCACCTTAGATACAACATTTTCATCTAATTTATTTTGTTTAACTTAAAACTTGAGAACTTTCCTGAATCAAGACTTAAAAATGGTTTTACTCCTAATCAATCTATTTCTCTACTTAGTTATTGTTAAATAAATAAATCAAACGTAACATATCAAAATTCCAAGGGGATGGATTTCTATCTATCCTCCACACGTCCATTTTGAATATCATGTATAAGAATATAAGCAAAAGTGTGCGACTAGACTTATATTCTTTTTTAGGGTGTACGGATTTGATTTGTTTAATGTTGATGTAAAATTAAACCACTATGTTAATATTTCATATTTCAAATCTATTAATAAAATCTAGTGGTGCCTCAGGGCTGGAACTTAGACCATAATTTTAAATTTTAATGTTTATAAGTGCAGGGACCAACACCTTTATGCATATACGTATACTTTTTTTTTATTAAGTTATCTGACAATCCACGCTATGTAAATGTGCAGTAGTATAACTGAATAGAGATTCGAAATCGGAAAGAACTCAGTAACTCGAACTCTTGAATAGACAACAAGCCCCTGGTTATCAGGCGGGTTTTCAGGTATCTTGCTATGTTCTTTGCTGCGGTCCGAAGGTAATAGAATGAAATGCATCGATGCTATTATTTATATATCGGCGTGCACTGTCTACCTCTTCTTTGCTATATTATAATGGGTGTAGAGAGTGGAGGTAGGAATGAAGTTACAGATACTACACTTTATTTACTAGCATAGATTATGCGTTAGATGCGAAATTTTATTATAGACAAGGTTATGGCGTAACCATTTCTCTCCGCTTGAAAGGTTGCTTTAAAAAGAAGATCATTGGTGGGTGATAAAGGGTTAGCCCTACTTCATTTGTTTGAACTCCTATCATAAAGTTGTGACTTGAACTCTTCAGCAATTTTATGTTTTGTTATATTGTTACTATATCCGTAACTCAATTTTAATATTTCACTAGATTAAAACTGAACTGAATTCAAATAATTTTACGTTTAACGTTTATGACTTTAAAATGTAAAACTATTGAGTTGCCTGAAACTGACTGATGAATTTAAACTGAATGTTATATTTTTTGTTTCTCTATGACGCAAAAATTAAATATTGACGTCATTTCTACTCATTTTTACTATGTATATGTTCATTTTAGTTGGATCAATGTCACAATATCAAATAATTTTACGCATTCATATCAAGTAATGTAAATATTCAAACAATAGCTTTTCCGTTTTAGACACAAAAAGCTTCATGTTTGTTCAAATGTACAAAACAACGAATGGTTTTAAAAAGAAAGTAATATTAAAAATTAAACTTATTTCAAGTTTAAAAGTTGTACTTTATCAAAATCGCCAAAGTTTTGATTTACCCTGGGATTCGTATTTTAATTCCAGTTTGGGCATTGTTAAAAATTAAAAAAGTTTTTTCTTGGAATAACTTGCTAATTCACGCTCGAGGTTGTTTATTCCAGCTAGCTGGAATTAGACTCTATCTAAATAAACAATAAACTATCAAATTAACCTGTCAGTTTACCCATTTCTTTTTTGGGTTGTGCTATTGTTATTATTAAATTAATATATTAATAATACATAATATAAAAAGATACACTTTAATCTCACTTTAGAAACTTCATCTCGAACTGTATCTGTGTTAGTTTCCAATTAGTTTTTTGCTTTTGCCCTCTAGTACGTCAATCTCAGATTTTACATTATCTCCTGATCCCCAGGTCATTTAATGTATAAAGGGACTTACATAGTATAAATTCTAGATATATTCAAAAAATAATAGTTTCCAAGTTTCACTAAAACAAAGAATCATTTTTTGCTAATGGATTACATCTTTACAATAAATTGCATTTTTTACTGACTTAGTGAGTACAACATTTTAGGCTTTAATTATACGCGTACGTACATCTAAGGCTTATTATTATACTAAGGAAAATGCTGACGATAGGGAAGTTCGGTAATTACCAACTTGTTGACAGTTCTACATGCTACTTCACTGTCATTACTTCCGGGGTGTCGTTTATTAGCGTTCTTGGTTAGAAGTTAAGGCACTATATAATGTTGTTTTGAATGTTTAAAGTTAAAATCCTT
This sequence comes from Dircenna loreta, assembly GCA_963555665.1. Taxonomy (NCBI): domain Eukaryota; kingdom Metazoa; phylum Arthropoda; class Insecta; order Lepidoptera; family Nymphalidae; genus Dircenna; species Dircenna loreta. The sequence continues at coordinate 5,416,016 of OY743092.1, read as the reverse complement.
TGAGTCCTTGTAAATGTGAGAGCATCATAGAACTAGTAACAGCGTGGATGGTTATTCTTGTCTCCTTTGCGGTTGACTTGAATTTTAATTATCATTAATATTTTTGAAACCTTGAAACCATATCTATATGGTTTCAAGTAAAATTTATTTTTATGTATTAGACTCTAGTCTAATACATAAAAATAAATTTTACTACATCTAAATAGCCTCAACTTTTTAAAATGATATCTCAAAAACCTACCTAAAATCTTGAATACTAAATTAGTTTGTAATTTTTTTAAAGGAAATTAAATCAATTATCTATCTTTTAAAGGAATTTGCAATTACAATTGTAGTTCCTGTCAGCGATCTAAACTGAAATTCGTGAAATTAATTTTAAATATATATTTAATTTCGATTTTTTTCATGTAATGTATATATAACTCAGCGACTACAGAGAAGATATTAAAGAAGAAGAAGACTATGTCCTCTTTACAAAAAAAATGTTAAAACCAGAAAGAACTCTTTTACCTTCTAATTTGATTGTGTGTGAAGAGTTAGATTGGATATTATGATATTCCATGCCATGTTAAATTTATTCACTGAAATATTAATAACTATATAATATATTAATAATAGCTGATTTGTGAACAACTTCACTAATACTTTATTAAAAATATTCTAGTAATTTCTTATATATTGAGAAATTGAGTCACTGCTAATGAATTTCCTCTCGCTGTAGTAGTCTTTTCACATATGGTAGGTAGGGCCGGTGGTCGCTCGTCTGTGACTCGATGTGGCTTCTGCGACGCTGGCGAGGTACGGGCAGGTTGTTCACTAAGGCATGCATGACATGCTGGAGCTCGGTCTCTAGGTGTTCAGCGTTGCAAATATGCTGTGCTCTTTGAAACAAGGTTTTGCCATCGGTAGCTGTTAGTGAATATACCTGTAAAGGCCTCAAAATAATTTTTGTATTTTATTTGCATGTAATTTAAATCAAAGGTCTTTACTCCTTGGTCAGTCACGAAATTACAAGGATATAAGATCAATTGAATATAATTATTTTAAAATATTGCCTGGTGATATAAAGTATTAAAATTTTAAAATTAAAATTAGTATTCCTAAGAGCCATACATGCTGACGTATTGTGTACATTTATGGATCAATAATTCATTATACAATAATTGTGATACGAGTTTGTAACTTTAAACTTTTAATTATAACAGCGTGAATTTGAAAATTTGATCGGTATTTTCATTCAAGGACGGCTATTGAATAAGAAATCCAGCAGATTTAATTATTAGAATAAGAGTTGAAAACTTTGTTTATTTTAAGTTTGAAAATAAAAGTATAAATTAGAATAAAATAAAGAATACTAATTTTTGTTACAGATTTATGATTGTATACTTTTATCGTTATAAGATGCCCAAGTTATTTGGTTTTGAAATTAAATTTTGTAAACTTATTCATACCTACCTTATATGTTTATAAAGTTCTATTTTTCTTTGACAGACTAGCTAACAGTTTATAGTATTTTTTTATATATTCGTAACAACTAACTCTTATTTATACATTAGTAAATATATACAATTACAATTTCAGGCTATAATCGTTACATATATGAGTATGTGCCCCATTAATATATCAAACATTAAGTCCACACGTTCGTCTTAACGAGCGAAGTTTGAAAGTGGCTTATAAGCGCGCTAATTACATTTATGCTTAGAAAATATGATTTCTTTTTCCATATACTCTTAATGTAATATCTTATAATAAGTTTTTATATATTTTACTAGTCTCAGTGGAGCAAACCAACTTGGCTGTTTGTATTAAAAGTTATAAACTTGACTTATTTTAATTATGTTTTAAAGTAAAATCTTATTTAATATGAAAGTGTTTGCAAAATATTGTTACTTAAGAAAGTGTTTACATTATATAATATGAATAGGAAATTAATCTTTTTTCAGGCTTGTTACGGTCTCAGCCTAGAAAAAATATTCAAAAACAAAAATAATGAGAGCATTCATAATACAAGTATTTATAACCTTAACAGCTAAATACTTGGGTAACGATCTATCACAATATGGAATTTATTTTAAAAGTGGACAAACCGTTAAAATATTACGTGGTTTAATAATTTAAAAAAAAATATTCACATCACATTTAAATTAAACTATTATATAAATTAATTTGGCATATATTGGACTAAATTTTTGATTACCGGCCGTTTAATTGAAAATGTAATTGCTTTGAACGAATAATGTAAACAGATAAGTGTCAGTTAACATTGCTAATGGATATAGAGAGATTATAAATATAATTTTAAAAATATATTTTATATGTATTGTATGTTTTATTTCTAAACAAGCAAAAAAATTGTATAAATAATTTATTGAACTATTTTATACAGATTTGTAAATATAGAAAATATTATATTTACAAAAAATTTGACGATTGATTTGACAATAACGATGGTAGCCTAATTTCTTAAGGACTTATAACAAGATACCTGAATAGTAAAACCATAATTTGACACAACACCAAATCAAAATGTTGAAATATTTAGAGACTACAATTAAATATATTTCGCGTTCTTTTCCCATATTTGAGTGAGATGATTAACGCAAGTATGTATACATATGACGGTTCAAATTACCCATATTAGACTTTTAACCCGTATGGGCAACTCTATTTCAAAATAGCAGCTTCGTTGTTAGTAATGCCACTATGAAAGAAAAATATGGTATGGTGAGTTAAGAAATAATGCGAATAATAAGAAGATATCACGCCAGCGCGAGGTATCAGAAGACATTGTAAGTCCAAATGATGAGCTGTCTACGTCTTGTAATCATCCGAAACAGTCTATCACAGATAGAGAGAGATATGCTTATAGAACGGGAATGAGAATATAAGAACTATAAACTTAATTAAATGCAGTGATAAAGTCTAACAAAAACAGGAATGTGAAATGTTTTTTATCCATGGCCAAAACAATGTTATTTGTAGCCTTGATAAGTTTTCCTTGTTGATCGGAAGAGTAGAGGCATGAATGACAATGTTTGTAAATTTGTATGTTTTGAAGTAAAGGCGCTTCAAATCACTGAGTGACTAAAAATGCATTCATGGCTACTCTTCGATCAGTCTACTTCTTCTTACAATTCCACTACATTAGTAAGATCTAATAACAACAAACATATATTTTTACTCTCTTATTTGGACAATATAAACAAGACATATATACTCTAATTTCATTTCCCACATTATAGAAAATTGTGGGAATCCGCTGTATAAATATTCAAACATAATTTTGATAACGAAGAAATATTAAAGTGCTTTATTGATATGGACGGTATTTTTAATTCAAAACAACTAACTCCATTATCAGACGACCTTCTAATGATCGGACCTTCGAACGACATTAGCCCATTTCCTCATTTTAAAGTGAAAGCGTTTGTCTTCTCAACTCATCTTCCTGTTTTATGTCGGCATTTATAGACCCCAACACTTTAAACTAATCTTAAATTCTAAACAGCATTTTCTTTCAGCACTCGTTGACAATTTTTCCAAAAAGTCCTGGGCACCTAAAATACACAGCACCTCTGTTGTTGTCAAATAACATTAAACGTTCAGCACTCTTACTATTTTTTCTTACTTAAGAACTTAAACTTAAAGAAATACTCGCATTAGCTCAGAAATCTCTATTTATATGTCTCTTATTGCGTCAGTATGGTTTAATTAAAAAAAATACAAGTCAAATGCGAAATACAAATCTTACTCTTACTTTTTTCACAGATAATAGACATGTCTAGATAAGAAATAAGTTAAGGACAAGAATTAGGCCTAGAATAAACTAAAAGAGTTGAAGCCAAGACGTACACTAGCTCAATAATGGTCAATTATTTAAAACCTACTTACAAAGATTACACTATTAGACTACGAAAAAAAAATATTTCTCCTTTTATTGTTAGTATGAGAACAAATTTTTATATATTTTCTATTCTCCAAAATATACTCTACGCGAGACATTTTATTATGTATAGATTATATTTGTCATTTTAAATATATATACTATTTTTACAACTAGCAATATTAACATAAATTGGAGTTTGCTGTATACACAGTTCGCCAGATTTGGTTGTCTAAGTCAATACAATAGTTTCGGTAACATCTGCTCTCCCACTTTTGGACCAAATTAGAGATAGTATAGCCAAAAACAAACTATATTATTATAATATTTATATATACTTATACATACTATAAATACTATATTATACTACTAGCGGCTACCTCAAAATCACTTCAAAGGAAAATCAAATTCACTGGTCGAGAATTTTATTTTGAAATAAGAGATCACGTAAGAAAAAATATTCTAAGTTACATCACATTAGACTGAAATTCACCACAGTGCCTATATCAATCTATAATTACATAAAAAATAATAACTGTATTGCCAAAACCAAAAAAGTTTTAATAGAATTTTGAAACATAATATATGAAAATTATAAATAACATATATATAATGTAAATGGAATTATTTTTTTTTTTTACCAAAAAATCAAAGAAAAGTTTTATGGGCGAGGTTAAATTTTTTCTTTACTTAAAGTCTGTGAAACACTACAATAAAAAACATAAGGGTAGTTTAAGAACAGGAAAAAAATATATAGCTGTTTAATACTTCGTCGCAAGCTACATTGACACAAAGAATAGTCCTTTACCCTTATCTTAGGTAAGTGGAATGGAGTGCTAACATGACCTTTTTTAGTCGCTTAATAATTTAAGATACTCAACGGTTTACTTTTTTATCCAGGAAAATAACGAGGTATCTCGGGTGAGGAACAATATTTGCCCTTAATTTTAGTTAATGACACGAAGACGAAATTTTTAAGATGAATTTTGTCAAGAAAACGAAAAATAAAGTCTTATATAGTCTATCTTATAAGATCACTTATGAAATAGGCAATGTAACTTAAATTCACTGCTTGCTGCACATAACTTTGGCTGTAATAGTTGTGTCCCCGGGAATATAAACAAGTGTAACATAAAAATATTTTTGCTGGCAAGGAAAAAGGACTTGTCTAATTAAAAAAATAATTGAAGATTTCATCTTACTTTGAAAAGGTTTATCGTTATATGTTTGAAGACTGCGTAAGAAATCTGTAAGATGTAGGGTTCGTGGAATGTTATGAGATTCAGCAAAAAGAGAAGATTGATGACGAGAATAGTATTAATAATAGAAATGTTCTCCTATTTAATTATTCACTCTCCGTATTGACTCTCCTAAGAACATTACATTAATTTATATTTTATGATCCAGCAATCATATAATTTCCATTGAACTTTTAGAAGGTGAGATAAAAATAATACCTTAAAAAACTCAGGCATTGATATTGTAATTTATTAGTGGGGGTAGAGTTTATAGAACCTAGAATTAATCTCAAACATTTGTAGTATACTTTATTCAGTTATGTTATTTTTGATACATGAATAGGGCTCCTAGTGTTTACGTAATAGCTATGCATTAGTTATGTATTACACTGTCTTGTGCTGTCGTTGTGGTAGAACGAGGTAGTACCAGGGAGTACCGCTAGAGTCAGTGACGTGTCGTCAACGCTTGTCGTGGTTTGCCGAGCCAGTGAATATGAAGAATACCACATTAGGTACAGCCAGCGTACACTACAAGTAGCGACCAGGTGAAAGGTTATTAACCTTTCACCCCTATATAATTTTCAATGATAATATACAAATAAACATAATTTCAGAAAAGAAGAGGATAAATAAGTATGTCAGGATGTTTCGGGGAATTTATTTATTTCTGTTTATCCTTAATATATCAATTTATAATGGAAAACTTATCCTTTCAAATTTATAATTCACAAAGTTGTCATGATAAATTGACATATTGGTAGCATTGTCATAGGAAACGAATGTGTTTACTTTAATTTTTTAATTAAAAAAAATATGTTTGTTAGTTTTAAGTAAAATATGCGTAAAAGTAAAACTACGGTTCCATATTGAGTAAAAGAACTACGGTTACATAAAACACACGACAAACAATCTCATATGTATTATATAGAATGCGGTGTAAGTCCCAATACAACAATATCCAAAATGGGTTAAACAAAGAAAGGATTCAAAATTATATTTTTATATTTAGATAGTTAAGCATATTCGTAATCGTATCTTTTAAAATGTACAAGAGAGATGAGAGAGATATTCAAAATAAGTACAGGTCTAGAGTCTCACGAGCGAGATCACCGAGGAAGCTTAGTGAACGATTAAGAGCCTGCTTATTTAACCCAGTTCTGAATGCAACGAGAACAGAGTTCGGTGACGCGCCGTGCTGCCGCATAACTATCAGGTAAGTACATGGACTTGTTAGATAGTTTTTATATATGTGTTTGTTGATATTAAATACCTGTTATAGAGTTCTACTATTTTTCATATTTTACTAAGTTTTGTTTAGGTATACAAATATGTTACTCGTACATAAACTCGAACGAAAATTACAACAGATTTGAATTTTACAAATAGCCGCCGTCAATTACATATACCACCTTAATATAAAATGTAAACATAGATATAGTAATAATAAATGTATATGTAATTTATTGTGGCTTAGATTTGCATTAAAAAGTTCTATGCGAAAAATGTAAATTAAAAAATACGAAATACAAATATAACAGAAAAAGCGAGTCCAATAGACTTTCTAGAACAAACCACAAAACGGAAAGAAACAGGACATCTACCGAGGCTAAAATAGACGATGGACTAAAATAGTATCGTCCATAGGTTTACTTCGAAGGGTAGGAGAAATAAAGGAAGACCACATAAGGCATGGATTGACTATAATAAAGAATTTGGCAGGGCAAAGCTGATGAAAGAAAGAAACGGACACAAATCGAGGGGACCTTTACTTTAAACAGGATGTCTCATAACTGTAGTCAAAAATATGTTACATGTTAACTTAATACCAAATACCAATTTACAATTCTGATAATTTATTATAAATAAATCCTTTAATCAATTTTAATAAACATACATTCTAATTTCATAATATAATCAACATTTGAATACGTATAAATTAATGTAAAGATTATACTTAAAGAATAAAAAAATATTCAGGTTATATAAATTATATCAATTTAAAAAAATCTTTCATATTAGGATAAACTGTAAAATAATAACATATTTTAGCACAAATTTTAAGATGCAATTCCTATACTATAAAAACATCACTTTACTTCCATATAACTTTATAATTAATTTAATATAACCAACTCTTCAGACACTCACGGATGTTCACACTTCAGTATGAATATAACAACGGTTGGAATTTTTTTGTTTTACATAATATACGTAAGTATTACATTTAAATATAGTTCTTATAAGTTGGTTAGGTGTGAATTCAAAAGTTTCCAAAATCCAAAAGTTATTTTCAAGAAATATTTTTTTATTTTTATTATAGTATCCAACATATTAAAAATAATAAAATAAATATATTATTTATTTATACAACTTAAGAATGTTGGTTTTTGTTATATTACCAATCCAGTTAAAGCGGTTGGAATTTAAATTAGTGTATTCGTTTAAATTCAGTTAATAGTGTTCACGGAATTTCGTTCCGTCCGATATTTTGGGATTCAATTAAATAGAGTACCTATTAAAAGAGGTTTTAAATAAGTACGAATATGAATATTAAATTATCATTATACATTAAAAGATTAAAAAAGATTGAAAGATCTTTTACTCTAATAAAATGTATGGTCTAGACGCTATAATGTCGTTTATCAAACTCTAATAAATTGACATTATTTATCATAACAAACACGTAAAACACTACGCAACAATATTCATTTAACATAATATATATTCATTTAACATAATGTGTAACATACGAACAATCTGTTGATGTTATATTTTCTTAGGTAAACAATATTCATACTAAATTATACTTACAATACATAATAATATAGTAATTTTCTAAAATATGTTCATAAAAATAGTTTAAAATTTTTTTTATCTGTTCTTCTTCAGAAGACTATTTTTGTAGTACTTTCAGTAAGTGTTGGCATGGCAAGTAATTTTAATATGGGATGATTTTGCACTTGAAAATACTTTTATTTTCACGGGAATACAAAAATTGGTTTTTAACTATAGTTTTTTGATTTTAAGTGATAATAGTTGACGTATTTACTGAAAGGTAAGATGAAATCGCTGGCATCAGATGGTGTTACTTATGGCATAAAAGTAAAAGTTCGTTTATATTTCAAATGACGATTTAAATCAAACTAACAGTGCGATAAAAATCAGTTCACTATAGTTGACATGTATTCTATTCTCATCTCAATAATATTTCGAACAGTTATTCACGTAATTATACATTTAATATATAATTAACGACTCCATTATTTAACATTTTATCGAATCATTATTAAAATCATATTTAATTATAGTTCATTTTTTCGACTGTATAATTTTATAAATTAAGTAATTCTTTGTAAAAAAATCAATAATCTGTCCATGATTTATTACTTAGTGCTAACTTACATTATATACATTTAATTTTATCCGCTCTCTTGGAATAATTCATGAAGTCTACGAATGTAGTCAAATAACAATTTTATTCATTTTAAAACCTACATCTATCTCTTTAATGAGCAGTACTAGAACATGTACATACATAATTTTACAAGTGATTTCTCTCTCTAGCGTATAATGAGCTACTTTGATTTATAATTAATTTATTAACAAGTTACGTTGGTGGTTTTTTTTTTATAAAATGACCTCGTTATTATCAAGTCTGTGTAATGTTTTTATTTGAAAAATGACTTGTCCGAGGCAGGAATTAGGTCTGACACGAAAAAACGTGCCGCAACTTCCCCAGGCCTCCATCGTTAATTTAAAGTGGATATATACAGTTACACATATGCCACATGTTTCAAGATATGTTTTGTGTATGATTTTTTTTTAATAAGTCTTTGTTTTTAATGGTATTACGATACTACTGTTACAATTTGGTAGTTTTTTATATTTAACCTATTTTCACATATCAATCGTACCAATTATTTTTTCCAATTTGTCATGAAATCTCCTCCTCAGATAATCCTCAGCTAATCTTTGGAAAACATTAATTACAAATAACAAAGCAAGATGTGGCGACCAATTTTAGACTAATATATATATTTTTTCATTTTAACCAGAAATTACAAATATTTTGCACATAAGAAAATTTATAGGTTTAGAATTTGAAATTGATATGGATAGAGGTCGGGATGCTTACAAAATGAATGAATAGAGAATTGAGCTTTATTTGAAAAAGCAATATTTGTATGAAAACACACATCAGAAAAGTATGACGAATTCCTGAATTCAGTTACGCTTACTGTATTGTAGGGTAGTTGTTCAGAACAAATATTTGGGATATTTCAATATATAAATATAAACCTATTGATTAAGAAATAAACTTATATATGCACAGCATATTATATTTATGTATGTCGAAGTAACTATGTAAACTAAGTTCAGAAAAACATTCTTTCTGTAATATTTATATTTTCTAAACGGCGTTATACATGGTATCATTAAAATTACTTAGCACCTTAAACAATATAAAGCATATAGCAAAATTTGAAATTTTGTTATTTATATACATAAAAAGTACACACTTAAACGTAAATAATAACTCAACAAGTCATAAATTACTAAAACTAATTTATGTAGACTTTAACCACTCATGAAATAAAATATAAATCTGCGTCATAATATTATATAAGTATTACCTAAGACGCAATTATAAATACAAACAGTTAACGAAAAAAAATATTATTAGGACTAGTCCTACGAGCAATATTTTTATTATAAGAAGCTATTATGTTATAAGAAGTTTTTGCTAGCAATAGCCTTCTTATAATACAATGAGCTATATCTAAACTGAAGTCAGATTTGTTTAACTTATCACCATTACTAGTAAATAAATGTGGCTTATATATAACTATAACATTTATATTGAGTTTTCCAAGAATATTTTCTACTCTTCATTCTTTTCCATTAACATGTTTAATTTAATTTAATAGTAATTTCCGTCAAATTAAAAATCAGTTAAACCAAAATTCAAGTTACGTGCCGTATTAATGTAATATGTTTCATGATCTATCGCTATTCTTACTATGTGCCATTATAATATTTATTAAAATTGTTTAAAATAATTAGTGTAATCTATTTTTCATTTAATTTTCATTTCATTGTTTTTCATTTAATTGTTTTTTAGACACATTGTACTGTTGATATGTTTGAACTTTAGTGTAGTGACTTTATTGGACAAATCGGAACAATGAAAAGATAAATGTAATCGAGAACAAGAGCGCTAAAAAGAAATCACTCAAAAGGTCTTCTTTTTATACATAACAATTGTATAAAAGTTAATCTTAATTCATATAATATCTCTTTTATATAAAAAACTAAAAATATATCACAGTTTAAGACATTTTTTTTTATTATTTTTATCAAACTCAACAATTTTAATAAGTAATTGTAATACGCCATAACAATATTAAAAATTTCGTAGAGCAGAGCAGATACAAATAGTTGGGTCGGGGAGTTACAATTTTCCATCGCAAGCATCGCATTCCTTCTACCGTATTTATATTTTTTGTGACCTTATAGTTTTATCCATCTTTTGTTCAAATTAATTATTATTATTATTATTTTATAAACACTTATTGTTTTATAAATGGCAGACCCAGGAATTTTTAAAATTAGACAAAAACTTTATGACATTTTCTTTATGACAAACTTTATGACATCATCGTCATCAGATCATCAAAACATCTTAAACATAAATAAGTAAGTATAATTATATTATAATAATAATTACAAATTTAGCAAGTTGAGTAAAGGCATGGGGCGCCTTTGATCAAAATTATTTAATAAAATTTGTTCACCTAATTAATAATCCATTGAACAAAATTAACATGACCTGTTTAACAAAACAAAATTGAACAAATCAATATCTCCTCCAATTTCACTCTTTATATAGACAATCAAATAATAAAATCAAATAAGGAAACAATGAAGACATTGCACATCCTGGTGCAATGTCTTGGTTGGGGTACCTCAAGGTGGCGTTTTATCTCCTTTACTTTTCGCAATTTTTATTAATTCTATCACTACCTATATAACTTCTCTCTATCACTTGTATGCAGATGATATTCAAATTTACCGACACTCAAAGATTGACAAACTTAACTCGACTATATCTGACATTAATGATGACCTGACTTTGATTTGAATTATTATTGGCAGCCCCGGCATGATTGCGAGACTTGATAGGCAAAATGTCCCTCCAATTTTATATAGTGGTACAACTATACCTTATTGTGACTCTGTTAAGAATCTTGGTGTGTACTTGGATCAGACGCTATGCTGGTCTGTGCACATTAAAGATCTTAGCAGGAAAACATTCGTCGCAATGAATTCTCTCCATCGACTGAGATATTTTCTTCCAATTCCTACCAAAATTATGTTAGCACATTCTCTTCTTCTTTCTATTCTCGATTATGCCGATGCAAGCTTCGTTAATTTAACTGAGGACTATTTAAATAAGCTAGAGCGACTTCAAAACATAGCAATACGGTTCATTTTTGACTTGCGCAAATATGACCACATATCTCAATTTCGTCAAAGACTCAAGTGGCTTACCATTCGTCGTCGCCGGGATTTACATGTTCTTTCTCTTCTGTACTGTGTATTATTCGACCTAAAAAGACCCTCTTATCTAAAGGAAAAGTTTGAATTTCTTGGATTGAGGGATGATTTGAGATCGCCACAATTACTGATCATCAAAATGCCTGTTCACAACTTCAAATTTTATAAGCATTCTTTTACAGTAGTTGCTATTAGACTTTGGAATGCACTGCCTCTAGTTATAAGAGAATCAAGAAATTTAAAATTATTTAAAAGGTCTGTGAAAGATTACTATTTAACTAAAGACTCAGATGGCTTATGTTAGAATGTTTCCGTTTTCATATTTCTTATTTCCCTTTTTTTTTTAAAAAATAATATACATAAATTACTATTTTATTGTGCGTTTATTTATTTTTATATAATATAACTATTTTTAATATAATTATTTATTTTTATATATATAACTATTTTTTTTTATTTTTATATATATAACATGGTTTAGTTTATTATAGGTATGTTTATAAATCTATGTATTAGTGTGTAGTTTTTAGTAAGTATGTTTATTATTATTGTTACTTTATGCCACCTACCTTCAATTAAGAAATTTTTTATTTTTTTTCTCTCGTACTAACCCTAAGGTTCTCTGGAAGAAATCGCCTTAAGGCGATAAGACTGCCTGTTGTACCTTTAATATGTATTTATGTTTGTAACTTTTAATTTTGTGGTGTACAATAAAGAATAAATATATATATAAGGAAGTTGCCTCTGTTCTTTAGAATTATTTTGTAATAAAACTAGCTATTACTACATCTTATCTAATATATTTTCCTGTTGTCGCTGGCTCGTTACTTGAAGTGGATTTAAAAAATGTAATATTAATTTTAATTTGAAAACAAAATAAAATGTTTTAGGCTTCTAAATACTAAGAATTCTTAAGAGTTATGGCGGATATCTACACTGATAAAAAAGAGGTGTTCTCTGATCTAATGAAACAAAACAAAAGTATTACCACTTTGAAAATCAGGCAGTCCCTCTAATTACAGACTAATTTCGGTATTACCCTTACCATTTTAATAAAAGTAAATTGCACACAATAGACAGTTCAGTACTAACGCTGGCTGTCTTTATCATAAAGCATATTTGAGGCTTGAGATGAATCAGGGTATGCTCTTGGAGTATTCTGTTAATTATGTCTTTCAAATGTGTTTAGCTTGAAATATTATTTAGAAAATTATTAAAAGAGAATAAGAATTCAAAGAGTTGGAGAATGAATGGAAACGGGTTGTTTGATGCTACAAATAATATGGAGTTATCTCAAGGTTCAATCTAAGGCCTATTTCTCGTCCTTATTTGTATAAACAATTTGTCTACTTCTATAAAAAAACTAGACAAGATAGTATTGTTCCTTGATTATACTTTTTTAATATTCAAAGTAAAACGGCGTTGGGAAATGTTGCCGGGCCGGCGTAAAAACAATTTGGAGAGTCAAAATGACTCTATATATTCTAGGTCGTACCTAGTAGCACCAAAATCTCCACGTTTCCTCAGTCTTATGCAAATACTAATAATATACTGAATACATATATGGAATGGTTTAAATTGTATATAAGTTCGGCCATGTTAAATTCATTTAAATATATAATAAATTGTCTTGCCAAAAAAGTTTTATGAAGCGCTTTGTTTGTCAGTACAAATGTAAAACTTTCAATCTTTTGTTATCTGATATACCATTTACAGATAATGGACTAAGTTATACATCGAAATTCTTTAGTAGTTAGCTCCCGATTTTGGAAATTTATTTGTAGTTTTGTAAGATAGATTACGATGTTTTTCGTCAGTACTAAAGTTATATACAGTACTTCAGTTATATACAAGTTGGAACAACTATTTGGTACCTTACAGAAGTGTAGATTTTGTTAAAATGGTGATCTGAGATATATATCAAAACCCAAAGATGCTAAAAAAACAAAGAATGTTACGAAATTATAGACAACAGACAGACTACGTACAAAAAATAGTTAATTTTTCCATGTTATATTGATTAGTATAGACATTACAAAACGTAAAATTTATATATCAATGGCCATAAAATTAACTGCTAAAATATAGTCGGTAATTGAAATTTCATTGAAACTAAATCAGGATTTCTGTACTAAGGTGCAAGTTTTATAAATAAAGCAAAAAAGAAATAAGGCTTATAATTGGTTAAATTAATATGCATTAATCTTTTTGTATTTTTTATTATATTATAATTATTATGTAGTTCATGTAGGAATTTAATTTAATATATAATGTTGAAACAAACTTTAAAAAAATGTATTATATTAATAAATATTCAATAAATTGTCTTGCCAAAGAAGTTTTATGGAGCGCTTTGTTTGTCAGTACAAATGTAAAACTTTCAATCTTTTGTTATCTGATATACCATTCACAGATAATGGACTAAGTTATACATCGAAATTCTTTAGTAGTTAGCTCCCGATTTTTTCGTACTAGAAGAGTTTTATATCAGCATTAATAAGAGTTTACTGTTAACATAAAAAAATAGACTTGAGACTGAGTATAATAAAAGATTCAGGACCGTATTCGATTTTATAATTAAATTATATTATACCCGCGTTCATAAAGAAGGAATTTTCACGTTCATAACATTGTAACCGAACTATTGATTGAGCCCGGGAAAAACAACACTATCCGCATTCTATGTTAGTGTAGAATTCCGTCTCAAAACTTATAAAATATATTTTGATTTTATTATACTGAGTCTAATATTAGTCCGTACGAGTGTGTCCTTCATAAATGGGATATCAAATGCTCCATTATTTTCAAATTTAGTTTGTCCATAGATTGTTAGTTTTATAATGACGATAAGTAATTTATATATATTTTTTTTTTATTATGAATTTATTCGTCTATAGTCCAGTTGTCCCAGCTTGATAGCAATCCATAAAAATCTTAAACCTTACCTTAGTATGGATTAATACCAATATAATAAATGCGAAAATAACTCAATATGTCTGTTACGCTTCCCCGGTTAAACTGCAGGGCCCAATATGTTGAATTTTTATATAGCTATATTATGAAGCCTAGCTAAAGACACACAGTACTTTTCATTACTTAGCTTTAAAAAAAAGCATGTAATAATGAAAGTTTATATTGGAAACAAATAATTCCCCCGGGAACAAAAAATGATATAGGTACTAAGGATATTTTTAAGATAATATTATTTATAAAGAATGATATCTTTCAATCATTTTGCCAAATATCTCTCAAGGGTGTACAATGGAGGTTAATTTCAAAATTTGTATGTAATAATTGCATGGGTAACATATTAAAAAAAATGGAAAACACGTCATCAAATGCGACTGGTGGCGCTTTAGTTCGTAGATTATATGATTAAAGGGTCATTTCGCAAGTAGCAACAAGAATAGCATTTGCAAATGTGTTTGTTTTTCTTATTGTTATACTTTTCTTAGTTTGTTTGTTTGTCTTATTGTTATACTTTTCTTATTAATTCCACCGGTCATTGTGTATTTTTTTTTTCGGACACATTTTACATCTAGCAAGCAACTTAAAAGCATAAACCATTTTTTGACGACCATCCGATATAGCAAGCCAATTATTCATTATACGTTGCGGACGAAGTCTTGGCTAAAGCTAGTATTTCATAAGGAGGATAGGTATATATTCTTTATGGACACACATAAGTCTTGAGATTGAGAGAGAAAGAGCAATGTTGTCTACGTTGGAATATTAAAGCAACCAATATTTTCTATGATTATTTCGACTAGCTTCATATTAGATAATAAGAACCATATAAAAAGACGATTATTCATAACTGTTTATTTTCGTTATGAGAAACGACGTGATTACAGATGTACTCACATCTCTAACTTTATTAAAACAGTGTAGTGTGATTCTACTTCCGATAAGAATATTTTCATTTAAATATTTCATTTCATAATTTAAAAAATATATGAAATGCAGCCAGTTCTTTAGAGGGAACAAATAGTAGACGGAGAATGTTATAGAAGACTTGTTATTTTCTATTGCATTCGCATGAAAAAAAAACATATGCTATATTAAACCATGCATCAAAATGAAACACAACTGTACCATTTTTTGTTCCATTCTGTTGGCCGGTTTTTCGTTTGTTTCGCTCCACTAAGTGCAAAATAAATCTTGACAGGTAGTCATGAAATTGAGTCATTACTGAATTGTTTGCAAATTATTGTTAAATATGCATTTTAAGAAAATCGTTTCAAATGGTTTGATGCAGCATATTAGAGTGTAAAGATTATAGATATTGGAAAAATACCGGTTTATCTTTCCAATGGCAAGCATATCACTTTTGACTTTATAACAGCATGTAGACTTAACGCATATTGTAATACAATTTATAAATAATATTATTAAAAAAAAATTCAAATCGAAATATTTAAATTATTCATAATATGATGATAGATCTGTTTGGTGTAAAATATATATAAATATATAAAAATATGTTTTAAATATTAAATTTTTAAACTTTAAATGACAAAATTGTTTCTGAAATACACAAAATAACAGTTTTTTTTAAACTAAATTAATGCATTTGTTAAAGTTCAACGTATCACAAGTTCTATTTATATTTGTATTCTGTTTCAATAAATGGAAAACTGTATTTTATATCACATTTTATTCATACGATATTTATTTAACATGTAAAAAGTGGTACAATTGGCTTATGATATCAGAATTTATAGGCTTTATTTTACTATATATAGTTATAATAGCAAAAAAAAATGATTTTCTTGGACTTTTTGGTACTAACATAGTTTAGATTCTTGATATACGAGCTGCCTTTTCTTTTAGTTAGGCTAACATACATTTTTAACTTGTATTTTATTTTATTTTTTATATTAATACATACACACAGAAAAACTCCTGCTTGATAGATCTATTGACGGAAAATCTAAGGACTTATATAAATATATAAAAGGGTTGGGGCTAGAAATTTATTATTTATAATTTTTTTTCCGGCTACAATGTAACACAAAGGCACACATAAAAATAGAAATGTAGTATCTGGATCTGCTGGTAATGTATAAAAATTGGAGCAGATTTTATTTATTTGCTTTTTTTTTAATTTTTTACATTATGCTAAAATTTAAAGATAAAACAACTCAGACAATTACACCGTGTCATAAACAAAGGTATTTGTTTTACAAAACAACAATTGAATAACAAGGATTAGGAACTATTTACCTAAAATATTGGTTTCATATTATATGATATTTTAGTACCTAATATGAAATATGAATGAATATTAATATTTTGATAGACAATCATCCAATAGAAGCGAGAATTCTATTCGGTCTGTCTAATAAATACAAATAAGTTTTAATTCACAAATTGGGTTTTTTGTGTATAGAGTCCCAGCATTCCTTTTATCATGATGACTTTTTGTTCTTCGTACACGCTGATTTTCATATTGGTATTTAGTATCAGCTCCGTTCATTTCAATCTCGTAAAATTGAAATAATTCTCGACTTAAAAGTAAAAATACAAAAGCGATGTTAAAATAGTCACTGTCGTTTAATAGTCAATGTTAAGCAATAATAATTGTAGAGATATAGATATTTTTATTAATCACAATTATTATTTTGCTCTTAATAATTACTTCTATTGCTGTCATTAAATTATAGTTAGTATTTAAACTTCGTAGCAAGTAAAAGTTGTATCTAACGTCAGTGACGGCGACGTTAGTGCTTGTAAATCCTAGTCAATCCTTCGCTGTATATATTGTTATATTATTACTTAAATAAATTTATGTATATGGCATTCAAATTATATATAAATATATAAATAATATAAAATATTTAAATTGGAAGGTAGCTTACAGATTTAAACTACAGGATGCATGAGATGTGGAAGCTTATCATAGATAAAAGGCAATAATTAATAAAGACAGTGATAACATTCTTAAAAAATAATAATAAATAGCTCAAGGGTTAATGAGACTACAAAAACTTGTGCCATGTCAAGAGTCAGGTGGTAATATACACACCTATCTACACCTATCTACACATATATCTACAACGGAAATAAAAAAACAACCTTTAGTATTGACACCACAAACCGAAAAACACACAGAATTAAATAATTAATTATTTGTCCGGATGGACAATTCCGGGGAATGACGATGACCGGATGATGAACGAATTCATGTATATAATAGCTTGCAATGTTGTGTCGTGGACGGTTTTTATAAGGCTTAATATATTTCCAGAATTCAATTTTTTTTTATATTTTAAACATATAGATGGTTAAAATAAAATTAATTGAAATAGTCTTCATATAATATAAAGTCAAAGTGTTTTTTAAATTTCTGCACACAATTTTAGTGTCTGGTATACTGATAGTGTATACTTAATTTCAACGTATTTTCCCTGATAAGTACTAACAACTGCATCAGTATTAAAGATCGACTTAATGGTATACTGAGTTAAATCATTGTATAAAAATATTATTTATAATATTGGAGTTAATTTGGATAAATAAATATACATATGTTATTAAGTAATTTAAATTTAAAAACTGAACACTTATTGATTTATGTTCGATGATGATGGAGATAAAAATGCCCATATATAATTAACTGAAATCTATATAAAATCAAAGGTACTAGTGTTATTGAACAAAATATTGCCATTTAATTATATTTTAATGTATACTCTATCACCAAATGTATGGGAAATAATATAACTGCCACTACTTATTTTAACACTTCGATTATTAGATACCGATATGTTAAAATTGAAAACACATAGCTAAGTTAAATATCACTGTTATCTGATTTCAAACACAGGGCGCAGATTGTGGCCACGTTACACGATATTACAATATTTGATTGCCAACAAGCCTTCTTTGCCAGGCATTCATTTGAAATTCGAGTTAAATGGACTAAAGAGATCGAAATAGGTAATAGATTATTAAAATGTCAATAAAATATATTAGCATATATATAGATAGCGTGCAATTATTTTATTTTATTTTATTACTGAAACGAAATCATAATATATGTATAAGATTGGAAAATCTGCAATATAGCGAAATGTTTTAGTATCAGCAGGCCTGCCATGAACCCGTATTGCAATATTACAATAAGCCTACTTTCAAATTCGTCCTAAAAGTAATATTACTTTAATAATGTTTCGATAATAAGTTTTAATGATTCATTTAGGAATCATTATTTTACTGAAGGCAACTTTATTAAATCGTACTATGAAGTGTGATTTGACATTTGTTACATTGATAATTTTTGTCAAATTTTGGCATTAAGAAAAAAAACATTTATTCTTGGTCGCTAAAAAGGAATATATTTTTTTATTGAGCTAATTGTACGAATCTAGGTAATGTTATTTTTTAATTATTTACATACCAACAGCTTAACACTTGATTTATTACATAAGTTTTGAAATAATTTATAACTAAAAAATAGAGTCCATGCCAGTTAAAGGTGTGAAGTTCTTAAAATTGTGTTATAGTTTAAATTTTTACGGTAGGACTTTAGAAAATCAAAGCAGTGTGTACCCGCGATAAATATCTATTTGCATATATGTACATTTATATAATATAGCCATATAATAACGACTAATGTAATTTTACTAACTATTTATAAATGTGACAGGGCTACATATGGAATATAAAATGTATAATAAATATGCCACCTGGGAATAGTAACTAGATTGTTTTGATTGAAATGATTACAACTTTATTATAAAAAAATATTTTCATTGATGTACGTCAACATTAAATACTGTTTACTGCTCTTGTATAGTTATATAAAGATAAAAGATAAAATAAAAATACGAAAATAAAACAGAGAAAAATCCCCCTGTGTACAATAAATGAACTTAATACTTAAAGCTTTCGTGATCCATGATAAATGATATTTATTATTCATCACACGACGTGAGTACAGCCGGGTCCATAGTATATACATACATACATACATATCTGTATTCACGTCAATTGTATCGAAGTTTGACCTACTTGCTTTGAACCCAATCGTGGTTCTTACCCATGAGCTTAAATCATGGCAGACCAGCGGCGTGAACTGCTTATGATAAAATTAACGTGAGTACAGTTGGGTATTGAATATGAACAACATATATATATATATATACGTATATATTATTCATGGATCAGGAAAGTTTTAGTATTAGATAAGTACTGTTATTGTACACGGGAGGATTTTTCTTTGTTTAATTTTCGTATCTTTATTTTATCGTATATACATATATACAAACGATAAAATACAGTTACACTAGTTACGTTAGTTAGAATATACTTTTCCGGCTCTTCCAGTCACCTTTAATTAATGCTTTTTAGTATTACGTCAAACTGTGCCTTGGAAAATATTATACAGAAGGATGGTTTGTATTTAGGATCTTGACGATCAAAGTTTTGAGCTCGTCGGCTTTCTCCTACTCTGTTCTTGATACTCTTGAAATCTTGATGCGATGCGGGTTTTGGGTAACTTCCTAACTGCGCTATTCATGTGGGTAAGGACCAGATAAACAGTTATACTAGAATTCATTCTTTAAATTTATATTAATTAAAGGTTATTATGGCCCGGAACATGAAAATTCTGTACGCTCTAGAAAATTGCTCATGGCCACTTCTGCTAGTCTTCACTCTCATCATTGCAACTGGGTAATGAATCCCTGGCTCACACTGCCCAAAAAGAAAGTTGATCAACTTGGCGCTCTTTTTGCATCAAACAAAATTATGGACGACTATGCAAACATGCCTGCCTACTATTTTGAGGTGTCAGAGCTCAATGCCGGCCACATATGTAGAACTTCACTTATCTAAGGGCTGGATCACTCCAGTATTGGCTGCTTTCATTTAATATTTCACTCGAAATCAATAAAACTATTTTAATTCAATAAATTGGATTAACCGATTGTTATAATGATAAATAGTTTTAAAAACTCATTCAACAGTTGTTCCTTTCAACTTTCGAGGTATTCATATTATTCGTATATTTCAATGACCGCTTTTTGTTTCCATTTTATTTAACCATTTATTTGTTTTCAATTTAACGTTGTTTTTTTTCCTTTTATTTTAAGTATAGTTGCAGTATATATGTTGATGAAGTTATTGTGTGTAAATAAATGTTATATGTGTGTTCTGGCTCGTTAGCGTTAAGTTAACAAAATATTTATGACAGATGGATTCATTGCTTGTTCGTTAATTCATAAATAGACTCTTCATCTGGGGCTTATGTACATAGCATATCTTATCTTAAATTATATAAATATAGCAAAATAAGACCTAAATATTACCAGTATTACCAGTACTAAATATAAATAAGCTAGATTGTTTATGGTACAAGTGCAGTGGAGGTATCGACAGTTTAAAAAAATGTGATCAATGCAAATTTTATCCTTTGTCTTCCCTCCTTTTTCTTATCCCTCGAGTTACAAACGAGTGAACGCCCGAGGTGACCTGAATGAATCAAGTATCTCTCACCCTTGTCATATTTTCTTTGTGATTAATAGATAATTTATACTACCTATAATCATAATATTTTAGGTTATGTACAGTCTAATTTAATGAACAAAAAATTTCTATATTATGTATGACGGGGATATATAAAAACCAACAATTGACGTTTCCATATAACCGTTAAACAGATATTATTATGAAAAATAGATTTTTTTATTAAAATACAAGTTGTGTCGTTTTATATATAATACTACTATTTTTTTTTAATAAAGCGTTATAAGAACCATAACCTTCAAAGTAAGGGCAATACCTACTCTGTTAAATCAAAACTCTGATAAGATAATAACTTTTGTGACTATTTTCATCCTGACCAATAGGATTTCAAAGTGGAGACATTCTCAATATTATCACTTAAATCGGATATTTTTTTCGTATATTGTAATTAGAGAACAAACGAAAACAATGTCCTATTAAGGCAAAAACCAGATCATTATAAAAAAGTTTTATCTTGCAGTCCATTAATGAGATATTATAATACTAAACGAGATGATAAGATGGATGGGGGCTGCGTGCGACCGTTCGTCGTGGCGATCTTTGGGGGAGACCTTTGTCCAGCAGTGGACGTCTTTCGGCTCATATGATCTTTATAATGATAATAAAGAGTTGTTTAAATGTTCGTTTTGTCGTAGTGGTGAAATAAATAAAGAGTTTTTGCACTTGCTAAGAAAAAAAAAATTGAAATATTCAATATAGATTTATTAACCAGATAAAAGTCATAGCATAGTGAAGACAGTGTAAAATATAAAAAAGTAATAATCAGAATAAAGATCCTATATCGCACAGAATAAAAGGCAGTAGACAAGTAAGCGTTTCACGAATCAGCGTTTTGTAAGCCGGGATGAGGTCAGAGCGAGTAGTACAGCCGGGCGCGGACGTTGATTTGGGATGCGAGCCTTACACTCAGAACAAACAAACCTTACACTTAGAACAATATATCATGCTACGGTAGCAGTTGGATCTCAAATACTAAAGTTGGCTTGTACGTTTATTTTTATTATTTTATATATTTCACTTATTTTTATAAAAATCTGTTTTACTTACAAGCTAACATTTATTGAATTATGATATTACTTGTCCTCTACCCAAAGGTTGCCTGGAAGAGATTGCTCTTTAGCAATAAGGCCGCCTTTTGTACTAATTTATCTTTTATGTGTTATTGTTTTTTGTATATTTCATTTGTTTGTGGTACAATAAAGCATATCGTATCGTATCGTATCGTACTTCATATTCATATAAGATACAACAATACTTAACTTTAACTTTTACAAATAAAATAAATATAACGAAAGCTGGTTACCGATTTTGTTGTCAGGATCTGGTCTGGCAACTCGTTATTACTTGGCCGTACTTATATATAGGTACAAATAGCGCAACTGATAAAATATTAATTCGTATATTAATTAATTACATTTAAATTCAACGGAATACGAGAAGGTTCTAAACGATATACTTATCGACCGCATCGTAGTACTTCAGAACCAAGACTCATGAGACAGAATTCATTAAATGATTGACTCCTACGCTCTAAATTTCGTCAAGCGCTACTAGGGGAAATGTACGTTCCAAGTGTCAAACTCCAAAGGCAAATCAAGTCAAATCACTCCATGATAACGACAAATATATTTTTATAAGTAAACATAACAATATAAGAATATAAAATCTTTATAAATAAATCTATGCTACTGTTAACTTAAATATTAAATTATTCTAGAATATCATAAATATTTAAAATTTTATTAAAGATATTTTAGTACAAACTAGGAAAATTAAGTTTCGTGAAATATTAAAATCTGTTCCCTTATTTTAATATAATATTTAACATAATTGCGGATTTATGTGTTTTTTTTTGCAACCAAACAATTTGAACTCAAGCAAAATTAATATTTTTTAGAGAATTCTTGATGAATAAATGAGATTTCGGGCAATTGGGGTGAAATTTTCTTACACATACCTATATACCTAGTATATACCTAGTATATACCTAGTATACCTAATATACCTATACATATCTAGTATTAATTGTAGTATTCAATTGTAGACGGAAATCTTCTTTTTTTTCTTCTTTTTACAAAAAATGAACTCTTAAGAATGTTATCATTAACTATAATTGTTTAACCATCTCTTAGTCATTATTTAGTGGCCTACCTACGATGGTGACTAAATTTCATAGTGGAGATCATTCCCGTTGCTCTTGGGATCATTGAGAATTTCTTTCAATAAAGAGTTTTTTAATTTACATTTTCTGTAGCTCAACTACAAAATTCGCTTTAAAAACTTACCGAAATTTTTTCACTCTTTCAATTCTTCAATTTCTTATTTTGTTTGTAGTAATTTTCGATATTTAGTTTAAGACATAAAAAGTTTCATAAAAATATCCATAACTTTTAACATAAAAGTGATATTTAAGTGTCGTTCACTTTTTTTCTTTTTACGCACCTCCATATGGGCTGTGAAAGAGAAAATTTGAGGTGCCCATAAATAAGATATTAGTTTTTTATGGCTACAAATGCTGGGTGGTAGACAATCGGTAGGAACAAATAGTTTTAACTAAGAGTAAATATCAGAACTATCGAAGGAAAAATGCACCATGATAAGGCACAAAATAATAACATTTTTTTTTCTAGTGAGTAAATTTTTTATGGGCAATGTATACGAATTTAAACAGCTCCCAGCAAACATTTAAGTATTACCGTTTAACAAATTTAACAAAGTAACTAAGGAACGTTGGTGTGCTTACGGATATTACAATGTTTCCGAATGTTTAGAGGATGATGCACCGTGGGCATGAAGCGATCGTTGCCAGGCTGTTGTGTGTTCAAGATTTCTTTAGTGTGTTTTATTTTCAAGACTAATTTAGAGTATTTTTATATTGGAGTGATAAGAATTGATAAGATACGGAATAATTGTACCAGAGGAAGTTTGAAAGTGGCGCCGGTGACGGACAAATTAAGGAGTAAAAGGTTAGTAGTATGGGCATATTATGAGAAGGAATGAATGCCATATAACAAAAAGAATGCTAATGAAAGAAACGCTCTATGGCGACTACATTTCTTAGAACCATGCTACTTACTCCCACTAGACACCTAGTTTCCAGATGCCGTGTTACGTATTCATGTATGTAGGTGTCTGTCCGTAAGTCAGTTAATTAGTGACTAACGCGAACACGATTGCTGTAAAGCATTCGAGAAGTTAGGTTCAATTTAAAATTTAAAATGAAAAAATAGTATTATTTCAATGTGTACTTGTAAAAATTTATAAAAATACTACATATATTATTTATTTTTATTTGACATACAATTTTTGAAAATATCATACATGCTGGTTGAAGTTCACTAAGTTAGGTAGTATGTTATTTGTCGTAAATTCAGGAATGTTTCCTGTAAGGTCTCTACAGGGGCAACTCGCCCGTGTCGGTAAGTACTACCTTATATAAGACTTAGCTTACTTGTTAGTCTGATAAATTAATGTTTCCTATTTAAGTATATTTTTAACTTAACACTTATTTATCGTCATTTTTAATATCACTACTTAAGTTGAAAATTATCTTCTATTCTATATAATTAAGTCTTAAGTGTTGAACTGAAAAGTGTTTTATTGAGTGTAATTAACCGTCAATTAAATAAAAAACTTTGACTTTTAGTGAACCTTTTTTAGTGAACCTGTTAAATATGTTGGATTATGATCTCCAAAACATGATTTATTGAAATAAATATTAAAAAGCCTGTTTTATTAAAAGCGGGCAACACTAATAGTACTTCATAAATACTTACAAATTTAAGTCGTTTTAATGAGCATTTATGTACCAGTCGAGCAGACAATTAATTAGTATTGCGATAGGACTTATAATTAATTTACCAACCAATATTACCAACCTATATTATATGTTACCAACCTGAAATAATCATCCTAATTATAATTAAGATTATTGCTATAGGGTGCTATTGGAATGTGTAAATTACTTTGCAGTCTTATCTGTATAAATAAGTTAGTTTAGGAGATAGAAAATATATTTATCAAAAACTAAACACAACCATTCTACATAGTAAAGTTTTGTATTTGAAAAAGGCTGTTTTGTACAGTTAACTGTGATCCGTTAACAAAATAAAATTTTTTATGACACGACGTAAACATATATATTTGTTCTGTATTCCTGTTATAATAATTGACTGATTATATGTTGGTGTTTTTAATTAATTAATTAAAATAATTGCCTGAAAAACTAAGGTGATATATGCAAATTTAAAAATATATATTATTAATTTTATTATTGTTTGTCACGATAAAGCCTCATATCACTACAATTTCGTGTTATATTTTGTAATTGTTTTGTTGGAATATAAATAATATGCCTCTTTTGGATTTAAATAATTATATTTATTATTATTATTATTGAAATTAGTATCAGTAATAATAAAAACATGAGAGTGGTGAGTATGAATATATTATTAATTTCTACGCAATAATAAAACTAAATGTCCTTTTCAAATTTAACTTTTGTTGTGAAATGGTTAAATGGTTAAAACATAACCAGAAATGAAGACGTTATTTTAGAAGGGAATTATTGTGGCTTCAAGCTCAGCTTTTAAAACATTTGTTTTTTTTTGCCTTTGCCGTACAAAGTACACTTTGAAATCGCGCGACGACCACTTACTATTATTCTTTTGTGAGAGGAATTATCCAGAAGACAAATTACATAAACTATGCTGGAGCCATACATGACTAAGGATACAAAATTAAAAATTTGAAATTTATTAGATATTTAGTTATAATACTACTATAATAATACTTAGATTTTTTTTTTAATAAACTATTTCTTCACTTTGAAATGTTAAATAACAATGAAGTGTTTATTGATAATCGTATTTTTTTAGTGGCACTAACGAAAATCTACTAGTTTATTTTTCCTCATGAGCCATATCATTAATAATAAGTAAATTTATTTTCTTTGAAAATAAAGAAATATTAAAGGCCGGTAGTAGTATTAAATTTATTTCTGAAGGCATATATTTGAAATGACTGCTCGAGAGCACTTTCCTAAATGCTTTACAGAATTAGTGAAATCAAAATACTGGGTCTGAAAATTTCGAACTTTTGTCAGTTTCGCAATCATTTCGACAGCAAGGTCCATTTGGCCCCGATATGTGTAATCAATAAAGCAAACTATCAAAATATGTATGGACTTCCGTTTACGTAGTCTCCAAGTCGGTAAGAGAAACAGCCTGTTAAACTTTTCGTAAAGTTGTAAGAGACCGTTGGCAGCGATGACCGCTGTTTAGTCCTAAATTTTTGATAAGAAAAAACCGATAGAGCTTATATTTATTCATATTCCTTTATTCTTTGTTCGTAGAGTGAAAATTTAGCAAGGAAATAATTTTGTTTTATATTGTCTAACTTAATAAATGTTGTTATTGCTTATTGAATAGGCAAGTAACCATGTTTGTATTCAAACACGTTTGCTAACTTAAAATTTGCATAACACACTAGCGCTTGCTGCGGTTTTAAACTATTAAACTTAAACACAGACATTAGACATATTAAACTTAGAAGCCTAGAGAGCTAATATTAGCAAGTGTACTTTACTAATATAAGTATATACGTCACTACATAATAAACGTCCCGTAGTAAACTGTACGTTAACATACTCGTAAAATATAATCGCACTGTAAAATATAGTCTTAATTATGCATGAGGCAGTAAAAAATGAACGCTCATGCAGGAAATGGATGCAATTTCAAGTTTGCTTGCCAAATCTATAGGACGGAGCACGTTTAACAAAGACAATTTTACGAACTCCGACTGTCAAAACGATTCTGCGACCTTAAAATATATATAAATATGTATATATTAAATACCAACAATATTAAGCTTTTACTAAACTGTTTCCTTACAATTGGCACAACGTCAATTATTTTTCTGAATGTCCTTCTGTATTACTACTCATTGCGATAAATAAGTGAGAAATATTTACATACCATTAATATATATTTATACAAATCTAAACATTTTAAGTTTCATTATTAATATTACAAATATACTTTTATTCTAAACATATATTTTGTCAACATATATAAACCAATTTTTAATAACATTTACAATTTATGATTTTTTAAACGAGTTCGACTGTGTCTAATACGAAAAATATTTTTTATTCCTTATTCTCCTCCTAAAAAATAATACTTGAAACTTTAATATATATAACTATAACTAAGAAAGTTATAATTTCTATTAGCTATGCTTCATTGATTCTTGTATGCAACGAATGCATGCAAGATGTTTTGGAAATATAAAGTAAGAAAATTAGTAAGTATCCGTAACTTGTATGTATATTAGAAATATTAACTTGGAAAATGTGCACAATTTTATTTTATGCAATTATTTTTAATGTGTTTTTATCTACTCTGTTTCTCATTTTATTCCAATTCAAACATTTTTAACCGAGCCACTTCCTAACGTTTCGAATATCCTAAAAGACCCTTGTAAACTTCTTTGACTTCAATTTTGATGCGCAAATACAAGAACTGATCCGGACTTAAAGCACAATATACGGTTGACAAAACAATAGATACGATAAGATATTTTTTGCCAAAGAGAAACTTCGGTTATTCTTGGTCATTTTTACTTTTTGATGGTCAGTAAACATATGATGTATACTGTACAAATTCTACTAAGGCTACTGCTGATGTTCTTGGCTTTCGAGTGGTAAAGAGTTTGACGAATAAAGCACAAGAAAAACTTCAAAAACATAAAGTTTATTTTGTTTTTTTTTTTTTCAAATTACAACATAGTTGTCGATGTAAACAGCCTTGGTAATAAGGCTGCTAAGATATATTTAATTTTTTACATATTTATCAAAAGGTTTAAGGGTGAACAGGATTGGGCTGAAAGAAAAAAATGGTAGTGGGTAGTTTTTGCCCACTACCACAGTGGGTGTAGATGACTAAAACAAATACATGGAGCCTTTACTGCGTTATAAGTCACGTTATAAGTTAGCATTGAGTTTGTATATATATGTATTATATGGATTAGAATTTGAGTAATTATTAGAATTGAAATTAAGATTTTGATTTTATTTACGGTTATTAAGGTTCAGTTTAGATTAATGTTAAAAAGTTGCCACAACAGGTATTAATGATTGTAAATATCTATAAACATGTTTATTTAAGCTTATTGACATTTTTATATAAGTATAGAATGAAAAATAACTGATTCAGGCAGGAATTTGATTTTGCGACCTCTGGAAAACGCTCTTGTCACTCTACTAATCAAGCTACCGACCCGATAAAGATGAATACATATAGAGCACTGAATTCACTTCATCTATCAGCAATACCATTGGACTTCATCGGTACTGAAGACTGGTCGTTATCTAGTCCGATGTCAATCAGCTGAATTTTGATTTATGGTTCGCCTAGAGGGTATGGTATGCTCTAAGCGCAATAACATTTATAGTAATTTAATAATATTTCTTTACTTAACAGTAAAGAATTTTACCATGGAGAAGGAGCGTATTTCTCTTGATAACTCAAAGCTTAAAGAGCTTTGTGGAAGCCAAATTAGATCATTTTAAATGATCTTAATATTTTTTTAATATTTCATAATAATGTAGGTATACTCACTAACACAGACCTAGTAATAAGTGTTTTATTTCATAGAAACAAATAAGATTTTTCCGTGTAATAGTATTTATGGCAAGACTAAGTATATAATATAGGCGTATTACGTAATAAGCTCATTTTCTTAGTGGCGTAAACAAATGTGTCGTCGCCCCACTTCAAACTGGGTTATAGAAAAGCCACATGTCGCAGACTTGGTACATTCTTTTCAAAGAGTGTAGCCCGAGAAAAATACTGGTATCTTAAATTAATTAATTATTAATTGTTGAGGTTCGATTGTTATTTGTGGAGATCATAAATCACTTACCTATATTACTTTGGTATTAATTTATAAAGTGATAAGTGAATATGTGATAAGTGATGACGTCTTAATTTCAGTGTAAGCAATTATCATGAACGACCAAGAAGGTTTTATTGAGACAGTACTATCTTGTGCATTCGTATACGCACTCACTTCACTCTTATAAAAAAATATAATGAAAGTACAACGAGACATTTTTGTAATGATAGCTTCATTTTTATAATTATAGTATGAAAGAGTTATATTACACGAGATTCTTGCTGCTTTATAACTAATGACTGAGCAAGTGTACAAAAAAACACAAAATTACTGCATTGTAATTGAAAAATCGAATCACATTAAAAAAAAAACAAATAAATTTAGGTAAAATTATTTCATATTGTACTAGAAATGTAAAGTAAAATATATTGTTTCTCTATAAATGCTCAGTCGCAGACTCTCGACTTCTAGAAAGTACTTTTGAGATATACTGCATACCTGAAGTTGAAACAAAAAGATTTAGTCCGTACTATAGCGCATTCTTTATATAAGAATGCTGGCACTAAAATGACCACAAGATCTTACCCATGATTCTTATACTGAATGGAGGAAGGATAATAATTTTAATTCGATCTGGTTTTAAACATATTTTATAATTTTATACCTAGAATTAATAAATAATTTCACAGAATACTATACGCTAGCAAGTATGCGAATTAAATATTTCAACAATAAAATTAAGCTTTTTATTTATTTATCTTGTATTGTTTTTTTAACAAAAGATGAACTTAATGCCTAGTGGCATTCACTACCAGTTAACCTCTGCTATCTATTAAGATATTCTTTAAGTGACATAAAAACTTTATTTTCTAATTTTAAAGTCAAATATTACTAATACGTTAAATTGAATAAATCTGCGTGTTCTAAAAGCGTTTTACATGCACTACCCAAAAAAATATTTTATGAAGATTATTTCAATTAATGGTAAGTACTTGTCTTAACATTATATAAATCATATTTAAGTCTTAACCTATATATTAGGGCAAGTGACCATTTCGTTATGTTTTTATAAATTCTAACGCCATGGTAAAAAAATAACTGATGGAAAATGGAATGGAAATGGATTTTATCTCAATTCTAAACAAATAATTAAAAGGGATACGTTTACAGGAAGTTATGGAGAGGTTTAAATGCACATAAATAATAGTCGGAAATTTTACCCACGGACTAAACCCGGTGGATCTGAAGAAAAAATCCATTTGGGAATTAAATCCACGTTCTTTACATCAGCACTTAGGAACCCTAACCAACAACGACCAACAAAGTAAATAATCGTTTTTTGTTCTAGTAAAATAAATTACTACGTCCCTGAATAATGTTTTGTAACACTACTAGTTGCGAGTGACATGTCAAGGCGTATATTATGAGCGCAGATGTTATCGGATGTTGGCTTTTAGCGGTGCTTTTACGTCACGGAAAGTGATGACGCGTGGAAAAGACTATAGTCTACTCTGCAAGAATGTATTACTATTTTCTTGCACACTATATTTTGTGATGTTTCAGACTAAATTGAAAGATATATTAAATATTTATTATAGACAGTTAAAGTAATCATAATAAAATAATAGACACGTTGCTATTAATGGTATTTTTTATAGAATATTGAAAATGTAAAGATAGACATCTGACGTTCGTCACAGTTGCAAGTGTCACAGTTGCAAGTACCGCTACCGGACAAATTGGGTTAAAAATTATTGTATATGATATAATATAATAATTTTCTCGCAGAAAGAGGCCATTGTGACCCACATAGTTTTGCAGCGTCCATCAGATCTTAACGATATAGAGGTTCTATGGCCAATACATTTAGAAGAACCCTATCAACGAATTCCTCAAAGTTACCTCACTCCTCGCAATCTTGTTTAGGTTTCCATCGTATCATCCATTCTCCCTGAGTATCTGCACAAGATATAAATTCAGTGTTCCATAGCGCCGGTTGATGCAACGATTGATCTGGAGGTCGACCGCCTCCAAGAACTTACCACCTCAAGGTGACGGTTGACACTGGCTAGAATGATCTTATAAAATTTATTAACTATCTCATTTAACTCCAAAATTTCAAACAATTGGGCTCAAATGGGTCATTTGCTATCGCAAATTCCAATACAGATCTCCCCGCATAGTCAGTGGAATATAACTGGAGCGAGCCAGTACCACACCGAGCATTAAAGTCATTAAGAACTATGACTTCAGCAAAGGTCTTTGTGAGTATGTCGCCAATAACCGTTTGAATATATCCCAGGAGACAAGCTCTCTCTGCATTACCTCTATGGGACCTGTCGGGACACGCGTAAAATTTGATATGGTCATTCCATGATCTTTAAAATTTACAAGGCAGCGGTAGCAGATAACCTTCTTTACAAACACAAGTTTTCTAACGCGGGGCTTAAAGTGGTGTTAAATATTAAACCCGAAGTATAAGTTTTATACATATAATATTTACCATAGATATGATATGTCTTTGGGTCTAGCTAATAGGGTCCTAGTATGTATTTTTTTTCTGAATAAAATAATCGACGTTCATTAAAAAAAATACTAGAGGTCAAAATGAATGTTACAATGAAAAAAATCTGTTTATCTTATGCAACGTCGAGAAGAATAAAATGACAATCTTTTATATGGATTATATTTTTTCACCTTTAATATAATCCTTATTAATGCTGATTTTCAAGAATCACAAATCTTACCTTGATCTCACTGTCACATAATATAGAACAAAGTTCCTACCCTTCAATGCCCAGCTCTATTAATGTTAGATGTGGATGATATCTCTATAAGCTAGGTAATATGTTAGCTAGCCTATTTCAAGGTCACACGTCACAATTAATTCTTGGTTAGAAATGACATCCCTTGTCATTAATCCATAAAATGGCCAAGCTGTGAAGCTGACCCAAATGTATGTTTGCGAGTGAGTCGTGGTTAGAAATAAGAGTAATGATATACCAATATTCGTTTAAAAAATTATCATTTTGTATGGAATGTCAGATTGTTTTTTGTGAAGAACTTGTGACGTGCTATAAAAATATTAATTTCTTCCGTGTGTTTATTTTAAATATAGTAAATTTCAAGTAAAATTGGACATTTATTAAAGAAATACAAAGAGAGGAAAACTAATAAGAAATATTATTTATAATATACGATTTTTTATATATTTATTGGTTAGGTTTTAACTGTCAATGTCAAATAGAATAAATAGTATGCATTCCGAAAAAAAAAAGTGAAATGAGTGAAAAGAGTGAGGTGGACGGAGTAGAAATTTCTGCCTAACGAATTATTTCTTCCTTATGATAAACAAGTGTATACTTGTTTTAGTCTTTACAGACTATTGTTAATTTTAAATACAAACCGTTAAATATATTAATATAAGGTAGTACAAGCATCAAATATAACTCCATGTTTATGGCTGAAAGGAGTAACTTCGTGGTATTATTTTTTAACAAGTTTCTAACGTTAACGTTCAAGTATTACCGTATAATAAACTCAAAATAATTATAGTCATCATAACACGAACGTTTGTATTTTAACTGATATTAATCCACATCCGAATATTTAGAGCATAAGGCATTCTGGACTGGAAGCGATTACCGCCACGCTATCCCGATATTAAATTAAATTTAACTAAATAGACGTAGACGTAAACTATAGCTTTAATATATAATACCCCAAAAACAAGTCCACTGATCTTCCTAGCTCTGTGTTAAATCACTTGGTAGCTATGATAGTAAAAAAATATATTTAAAAAATCTTACTTTCAATAGAAAAGAATTTCGTTGCTATTTTGTTTTGTTGAGAAGATGCATTCTGTGAAATTTACTATTATATATATCCACATAATCTAAACCAGAACAAAAATAAATGCAATATAGACAACAAAAAATTATTCAAATTCTCCCCGAAATAAACTGTTTATTACATAACTTTAAGGTATCACAAATATAAATGAATATTCAATTACCATAAAACGAAATTTAGCAATTAAAAAAACTCCATCTCTTCATAAAATTTAACTATCTGATGATCTTTGATACACGAAAAGTAAAAGACTCGATTTTATCCTCTTATTCAGCCACAGATATATATATTTAAACTCAAAGTAAGAAGATCTAACTACATAAATTTTAATGCAAATAAAAAAAACAACTCTTGATCCAAACCTTTTATGAAAATAATTTAAGAAATCATAAATCCATGAATATTACGTATTATATAATGCATGTAAGATAACTTGAGAGTATAATATGAGAATTAGAGTTGAGTTTAATTCAAAGCCAAAAAGACACACATTTTTAAAGATATATGTATCATATAAGTGAGTTTTTTGAATAATCTCAACACTCAAAGGACCTAAATAGAGGAGTTTTAATGCCGTATATAAAAAACACTCTCTTGTATTTAATGATTATTTTGCTTCATTTAAAAATATGGAATTTAAATTTTGTATTAGGAATCGAATATCTCATGAAAAAATAAGAATAGCTTAAAAAATACATGGTTTAACGGATAACATTACTGAAATTGTGTGAGGTACGCCTATATAAGTGTCGACTTTAAAATTATGAAACATCAAACAGTACCTCTTAGAGTAGATGGGCTGTAATTACCGTGTAAAAAAATATATATAAAATTGTAAATTGTAATTTCATCAGGCTAGGGACGA
This sequence comes from Dircenna loreta, assembly GCA_963555665.1. Lineage (NCBI taxonomy): Eukaryota > Metazoa > Arthropoda > Insecta > Lepidoptera > Nymphalidae > Dircenna > Dircenna loreta. The sequence goes on along the minus strand of OY743092.1, from coordinate 5,382,187 downwards.
ATATTATTATATTTGTGCTGGCAAAGAAATTAATTTATTTTTATTGCCAACATTTAATTTCAAAGTAATTTCAATCTTTTGAAATAAAAATATTTTTTTTTAGAACCCTAAGATTATTATCAAGATTTCATTTATGGTAAGACCTGAATGCTAATTTGAACTGAATGATATTAAGATATTTATCTTTATTTTTATTTTTTAAATGAGTATTTTTTTTATGTAAATATTTTTAGTAATTATTATATAACAATCTTTAAGACAAATAAAATAATCTTTTTGTTGTTTTTTATCATTTGTAAATTATTCTATGAAAATATACTATTTAGGTATAAATTCTTGTTCTACAACAGGTAAGGCTAATTCTTAAAACAAATAACGTGTCTGAATTGTTTATATATATTTGTGAACTTAATGAGAAACTTCTCAAAAACAAGTGCATATAATATTAAAACTGCTCACGATGGTATAAATTATAATAATCGAACGTTAGTGTCACAAAATAAAATTAAATGAAAAGTCAGCTCACGCACACAGAGTAAATACAGTTCCAAAGCCTTTTTAACTTAGTTGTATAAAGTGGATAAAGCCAGCCATGTCAAAGCAACGGTAATTGCACCGGAAAAGTAAAAAAAGTAATATAAATTAGGTAAAAAATTTCAGTTTTCTATTAACGTTGGTTCGCAGATAGATATTAATAGTCAACAAAATAGGATAGAATAATGTTCGAAATAGTCAATAGTTATGATAGTCCTAGATATAACATTTACAATTATTATGATAGCATTCTATTTTTCATATGATAGAGCGCATTTTAAAAGGGCCCCTTGAAACTATACCTAGGTAGTCTCAGGAACTGTTTGCACTCCGCTCCCTGCAACACAATGGGCCCGGCACCCGCATCGTGAATCAATGGAATGCTAAGAAGCTTCGACTCGTCTCTCGTAATTTATAAATATCCCTGAAAGTCGATTAACTTCTATGTTTGCTTATTGTTCTGGTTTTTTGAAATACTTGAAGATAATTTAAATCGAAAATGTAAAAAAAAATCACATCGATAAATGCTACAATTAGCCTATAACTTACCTAAATATAAAATAAATTGTTTTTTAAGTTAGAACCTATTGACAGATTATATATTGAATCTACTATTCAGTCTGATGTCCTTGAGATCATTTTAATATTTTTTTCGATTAAAACCACAATATATCATAAACTAAGCTTTGCTATCTTTGAAAAAATATATTCATTGCCATAGACAGACACAATAAGACAACTAGATCAAAAATAAAGACTTATTTGTTAATTAAAATACGAATAATTAGTTCCAAATATATTTTATTTGTATCTGTATTCAATTTGTTACATACTGTCATATTAAATAAAAAACACTGTAATAAATGATGTTTCAAAATATCACAACGGTGTGACTGTGTGTGTAAAAGTACATTACTCAAACATGGAACTTCCTCAGTATACGCTGTGATTAGATTTTGAATCATTAATAACAAGACCTCGGCCTTGACGCCCAGGTTTCTGTTTCAAATTATCCATCATAAATATGTAAAGGTTTTTATGTTAGAAAATTGTCTTTATTTAAATTCGAGACAAACTATTTGAATTGCAATCGTGAAATGTATTCGTTTTTAACAAATACTATTAATTTTATTCAAGCAATACTTTTACTATTACATAAATTTAAAATTATCATTGTCCTTATATAAAATAGAGTAGACTAAAATAGAGATATGTAAAACAAACCAATCAATTGCATAGAGATCTAACCGGATGAAGAAGACTATACTACACAGGCTACCTAGGGTGGGAGTTAGTGGATTTGAACCTAGCATACCTTACAAAATAAGTGTTGATATAATGTATTTCATCTTTTTCTTAAATGTTGTAGAGAGTTTTAAATGATATTCAGATGGTTCTGCACCACATTTTGAACCAAAAAAAATGCATTATAAAGTTTCTAAAAAAACTCTAAAATCCTTTTGCGCCGTGTAGTTTCGGAATAAAATTATTTCATTTAACTACGAATACTTATTTGTATATATACCAATACTTATTTGTATATTTACGAATACTTATTTGTTTATTATGTTGTTTTTATATGTATATATATGTTCATTACCGTAAGATACATTTTTTTCAATATTTCCTTAATGTTTTACAAAGCCATGAAAGGAGGATAAAATTCAGAATAAGAAACATTTTATTCACAGCAAAGGAAATATGGACCGTGAAAACCAATGAACGCGTTTCGGAACACAATAGTTGGATTGCGAATACAGTGATGCAGAAATCATAGATAAAAGTTTTATATGTACATTCCTTTTTCCTCGTCTTTTATATTCTTATATTTTTGTCATATAGATTAATATTACTTACATTATTCAATGACTACATTGGTGTAATTTTCTTTGCATTTGGAAATTTATTAAAATATTAGATTCCTTTATTGTAGTAGGTATTAAAAATCAATACATACGAATTATATATTTTTCTATAATACGGACTTTTCAACCTAAGCAAAACCCTAGCGTTTAAGTACATTTTAACCTCAGAAACTCATCAGTCACCGTCAATCACGTTTACATATAATTTAAGAGCACGTAACATCGTTAGAAGGATCTAGTGATATATAACGTAGGTACTTAAAATGATTATATTTTTATTATTTATTTATTTGTATATGTAATTATGACAAACATAAAATAAATAAATCAATAGTGATATATTTCATTAAAATAATTTTATTTTAATTTTTGGAGTTTTAGTTTTACTCCATGTCGCCGTCGCACTGAACTGAAGAAATCTGTTATCGTAATATAAAGTCACTCAGTGAGTCTAAATAGAGGCAAACTAGCTTTGCGACCCTTCATACGTACGATGATTAAGCATTTCGGATATAACAAACATACCAAAGATTGCGCAAGCTCTTCGCAGCGTCACGCAACTAACCGTTCCGTTACATTAAGCTTCAAGGACGACCTATATTGCCTCCGTTATAACCTCGCAAACAATAAATTGACTACTATTTAATGATTTATCTTATATTCCATTGAACTCGGCTTTCTGTATTGTAGTAATAGGTATTTGTGTTTACTCCTTTATTTTATTACCATTTCAATTCCCTCATCATTTGAAGGTTGGATTCTTCTTGAGAATTGAAATTTTCTTTATTTTTTCATAGTTAATAATTTGTTCTTAAATACAAAGAAAATTAAATGCATGGAGTTCACACTTCCTAATGTAAAAAGTCAAAATTGTAGCCTGCTCCTTAACTATATAGTGTTGGATCTGACTCAACAGTTTTTCTAGGTATAACTCTAGATAATAGCTCCAGTGGAACCCCCATCTCTCAACACTCGCAGGCAAACTCAGTTCCGCCATCTTTGCAATTAAAAAAGTAAAACAATTAACGGATGTTAATAAGGCTAGTAGCTCGACTAGTATACTTGTGTTCATTGTATTTTGTCTTACAGACTAGGTAATAAATACAAGAAACAAAATTAATCTGTCAACGCAGAAACTTCGTCTTCAAAAAGATAAGAAATCCTTTTTAGGCTGGAGTGTACGCATATAATATAATAAAGTTCCGCAAGGTAACTTAGATATTTCTTTTCTTACTTTGAAATCTAAAATGAAAAGTATTCGCTTAAATAGACCTTATTATTGCGTACAAGTGTTTTTAGTTGATCGTATTCCGATCAACTAAAAGTTTCGGTTGTGGAGCTGTGGTTCTTGAGTCTTGACTCATCTGCAGGGTTGATTTTCTAATGTATCCATTTAACATTTTCAAATTAATTAAAAAAGAGCAACTTTTGAGTTTCTGGGCAGCTCTTCTCAACAGACCAGCATTCCGAGCTGGTGGTAGCCTACTCACGCACTGACTATACCGACATTTTTAAAATGTAATAATTGACGATTCAAAAGCGCTTGTAAATGGCTACTTGAATAAAGATATTTTAAATTTTGAATGGAAATTTTTTCATTTGTAAAAATTCAAAGTTTTAAATATGTTTTCAACCTGAGAATAATATAGCTATAAGAATTGCATCGCATTGCACACAATAATATATATATATATATATATATATATATATACTATTATGATATATATATATATATATATACTATTATGATATATATATATATATATATATATATATATATATATCATAATAGAATCAGAGATTTAGAATATGTAAGTAAAAAATGTTTGTTTTTTTATACTGAAATGCGTATAAAAAGGAATGTATATTTAACAAAACACGAGACATAAGCTAGTAAGTATTTAAAAAAAACAATTGTTTTGAAAGTTTTGAAATTATGCAATCCTCCAACCGTCAAAATTGTACATTAAATAAAAAAAAATACATGAAAAGCTCTGTTAATTATGAGTTCTGTGCTTCTAAGAGTTATATTTAACCATTAAAATGAATATGCGATAAAAACGGACTGACTTTTATTTCCTTTGGGGGTCTTAAATTGCAATTGTGATTATAAAGAAGATATGTAATAAAAACAAAGTGTGCTTTTAACTTCAAGACAAAAGTTATGATAAAAGGATAAAAATATTACGGCTCTTCTATAGCATATTATGTTATAAGAGGTTTCTGTTACTGGACGGAAAATTTTACGACAAATTATCTCAAAAGTATAACAATACTATAAAGCTGAAGCAAGATACTATTTTGAATAAATATAAACACAATATATCTGATTATTGTTTAAAATATCAGCAAACACTAATACGAGGTTTAAAATAAAAATACAATCAAAGAAAATATTGAAATTATTCAAATCAACAAACAAACAGTACAATATCCTATATATATTAAAATGGTCGCAACTGGATAGAAACTAAAATATTACAATGTAAAACTTTAAAAAGAGCTTCAAAACCTATATTGTATATACTCTATTGTAAAAACAATAAAATATCTGATAATTTATGGTTAAGATTCAAATTGCTTAAGATTTATTGTCCCAATATACTTTTAAGCAATAATAACTATGACTGAGATTACAAGCAATAGAGAATTACAAATAATATATAATCATAATTATAAATAAATACTAATTACAAGAAAACTCACCGAAGCTTAATTATAAAATTAAATTTGAAACAGCATCCCATAGAAATGGGTCTAAAATTCATCAAATGAAATAAAATTATTGAAAATTATACAAATAAGCAAAATGTATTGCTAAGCACATTAAACGTCATACCAATGGTTTATAAATGGAAATAAAAGACCAAAGCATATATCTATTTTAATAATTTGATAAGCGTGCACCGGCTCTTCATCTAATCGTATAATAAGTTGTATTCATGTTGATCCAGCCTAAGTTGTTTTATTTATATAATAATATAAATAAAACAACTTAGAATGGATCTAAGAACCTGAAATAAACAGCCAACTGTTTCTTCTATATATTCTTTTATGATTCAAAGTATTTAGTCAACAATACTGGGATATATGTAAAAGTTTATAGAACAAAAAGCGACATTAATTGATAACTAGTTTACTTAAATTAATTCCTCATACACTTACATAATTTACTTTTTATATGGATAAGAGTATTTTGTCCAGATGATAATAACCAAAAGGAGACAAAACACAATTTCGTAAATAAAAATGTATTCAACTCGATTGTTTAATAAAAATAAGCCTCGACTTTAGGCAAATCAAAAAACGAACATGATTAAAAAATATAGTTTTAGCTTCCGGCATTTTAGCAGTAAAGTGTTGTCCTGAAAATATTTTGCTAACAGGACACAGAATAATGAAACTATTCCTTTGTAGTGATTTCTTTCTGGTTTGATTTTACCTAGCTTGTTAGCTATGATATCTTGTTATTTATGATACCTTAACACCATTGTGAATCGGTACAGAGAACAGTGTTGATTTTTTTTAAGCGTATATAAAGAATTGAAATTTAATAATATTACATATATGGTAAACAACTTCAACAATTTAAATTTAATTATTTATACCGGTAGAACGTGGAACACGACTCAAATAATAATTACGGTTTAGACTATGTCTTACTACTCTTGTGATTAGACTACAATAAAACACGGTTAAATATTCCGTTTTCAGCAATAATATAATTTAAAAATACAATCACTGGCCTTTAGATTTTAATAGTAATTATATTATAAATTAAGCTTAAATATATCAAGAACGGAAGAGCGATATAGGGTTATGTTTGTTTGTTGTATGGGTTTACTAAATCAGGAGAAAATTACTAAAGGGATATTAAAATAATCAACTATCCATTACATCACCCCAATTTCTAAAACGACAATAATATAATGACATAGGTATAACAACGTGACGTTACATTTTATTTATAATAATTCCAAATTAACAATTTGTAGCTGAATGTTTCCATTTTTCTAGTTTCTAAACGCAATTTCCGAAAAAAGTTAAGCAGAGGTGTGTTTAAATGGAACAATAGATGAGCTACGCTAATGGAAGGGAAGGTAATGATGACGACGAAGGTTTTTCTAAGTATAATGGGTTTGCTTCACGACATTTAGAAAAAGAATGGCAACATTTTTGAGTTTCATTTTTACACGTTTTGATGTTTTTTTTTTTGTAACTGGCTGTTAAATACATACGTAAATCTCAATCCATAAGCTATACCATAATATAACCATATTTATTTGAGCAAACCATTTATCCTTAATTATATTTTGTAAAGCGTGGCCTTCATATCGCAAATTTGATTTTAGTAACTGATTTTATAAACTTGTGATATACCTGTAATTATTATTATAAATTCTACGTTGAGTAAAGCGCAATATTTTTTTAAAATTTCCGTTTCTGTTTGCTTTTACATATCTATCATTTATTTCAAATAATATTTTAGCTAAAGTTATCTAATATTCTTGGTTTTTATTTGTATGGTTTCCTTATAAACAGAAAAAATATACTTTGTATATGTTTTTTTATATTTTATTGTTGGGCATAATAACCGTCTCAAAAACAAAAAAAAATTGTTGGTATGTTCAATTAAAGGCGTTCATCGTTTTTATAAAACCGTGCCATCACAACATATCTTCACGATACTTCACTTTATTATATAAAATATTTTGACCAAATAATAAACTTTTAAAATTTCGATGACAAAATACATTTATAATCCATTACATAGACAGGGAATGAATGAAAATGCTGTTACCTTTTTATTGAAAAATTTGGTCTATTCCACGAAAGGTAACCTTCATCTATAACCAAACATTATAACTTACATGCAATTATGCTTTAGAATGCAATATAAATGTTTGTAATTTTATATATTACAAGCCGCCCTCTATCTAGTTCCTTTCTCGTATATATAAATATATATATATATTTAAGTTTTTGGAGCCTAACTATAAACAACAGCTCGTGTACAAATTCTCTTAACCGTGATCGTTTTATCCACTTCAAAAAGTATGTAAATTGGCTATTATCAATGGGTTTCCTTCCTTGTGTATTTATCTCAGTTCGTCCCATTATTCAATGATTGTCTATTTGCGGACATTAGATAACTTTATGAGTTCACTCTTGCATCCCAATATATTTACAATCATTTCATATATTAAATTCTCTAACGTAATTATTGAACTAAAATATTTTACTATAATAGATAAAGTAAGAATTTTGTATGTGAGAGGTAATTTACCAATACTGGTGAAAGAAGGGATGAGAAAATCCTTTATCGTGATATGTTCAAGAAAAGCAGAGGGAATATAGAGATGCTAGGAGTCTTAAGTATAAATGATGATGAAGTACAAAAGAGAGAAAAAACAGAGAGAGTTGGCATCATGCATGTGGTTGAAATATAATATGGCTAAAAAGAAAACCTGCACTGAGATGACGTATATGATGAGGACGATTTAAAAGCGTAGAAGGTATTGACTTATTGCTTTGACCCCAAATATTTGGTGTAAGGGCAGGAAAATAAAAAAAATATTAAGCTTTACTTATCCGTAAACTCCAAAACATTCCGATGCTGTCCAATGAGAATGTGTTCTTTACATTTTTTTTTAATAAATGTAATTCAGTCAGCCATAACTATAAATTTCAATTAGAACCATCAGAACGGAGCAAAAAATCGTACCATTGTGATTCATTTGAATGGCTTAAATATATATTGTTCTCATTCTTCAATGCAATAAAAGTTCGCTTATAACTTTAAAGTGCTATTTAAATTACATATTCAAATAGATTTTGGGTAACATAATATACTACTACCTATAATATTCTATCTACATTTCAACTCGTTGTAAAGGTATCTTCCCTTTGTTTATGGTATGTTCGTAAACAAAACATTTATATAGGGGTTATAATGAAAAGGCTGCTTTGTTTTTATCCGCTCGAGGCCAGGTTTGATAAAGCCTTTGCTTTGTGGTGAATTTTCCAAAATAATTGATGTGTCATAAAATAATGATTAGAATTTTAATGATGAATTTTATTTATTCTTAAATAAAAATATTCAAAAAATTATCATTTATGACTACATAAAACCTAATAATAATAATAGACGAGTAAAATGAAATTAATGGATTGTCATGATAAATTACATATTATAATTTTTTTTTTCCGGTCTTTTTGGTCTTTTTGCTGCATTTGGTTCCAAAAACTATTAAATTAAGGTAGTAAGCCAAAGTATATATTTTTTCATCCTATATTTTTTTTGAATTAATTTCAATCGAAAAGTCTATGCAGCTCATGTACAAATTGAATTATCACTTTCTTCGTTGAATGATAACAGAGTAGCTCGTCCATATTAGTGACCATGGAATTCCACTTCCACATCATTATCATCAACCTGCATCTCAATTATTTGGAATCCTCCCAATATATCAATGTAAAATATTTTAACAATTTCTCAAAAGTTTAAGACCGAATTAGTCGAGCAAACTCTCATTTAATTAACGTAAGTAAGACGGGAAATATATATTATAATATTATACGTCAAACTTTTCCACTGATGGTCATAGGTTTACCCCAATTTGCAGCAGATATCTCCGAAATCCTCATCCAGCCTGCTCCGGCGACCGTTCCCAAGTCGTCGGTCCATCCATATTATAGATATATATGTCTACCGCTTCTTTTTCGCATTACTTTGATTTAAAAGTAAAGTAGTATTATAGTCACGTATTTTTTTTATGATTGCTGACGTCCGTTTTTTATGATTTTTGAAAACATGATGTCCTGAGGTAGGACATGAGGTACAAGGTATTTATTATTTGAAAAAAACAAAACAATGATGAAATATTCAGAGATACAGACATTCAGTAAAAAAATATATTATAGATGAGCTTTTCATTTGCAGGATATTCTAATGTATACATCAAGCATTGTTAAATTGTTTTTAAAAGAGCAGCTGTTGAGTGTCTGACCAGCTCTTCTCAGCAGATCCGCATTCCGAGCGGGTGGTAGCTTACTCACGGACTGACGTACTGACATTTGACGATTCAAAAGTCCATGTAAATGCCTACTTGAATAAAGATATATTACAATTTGAATTTAAATTTAGAGCTTTGCTGGTCTCAATTTAGCTAGAGGATATCCCAAAGTTTATGGTCTTTGCTTGGATGCAGATTGGTTTTTGATGAAATAGCCAACAAATAAAGTGAAATGAGATATTTATACACTGTTGGCTGTAGCGTTACGTTTATAATATAATAATATAATGAACTAGCTGTTAACCTCGACTCCGTCCCCGAGAACTTCAGAACACAGGTCTCATAAGAAACTCCTTCGCTTGATTATTTATTTTTTAACATTATTTCAAAATTGTTCTCTACGAATACCCCTATTAATATTTCCTATCCTAAATCCAACATGAAATTTATTTCTAATTATTGTTTGTCATTTTTAGATTTGGATAACATGCTTCGAAGATTACCTCTAACAAATAAACTTATTAATTATAAACCCACAAATATACAAACTTTAATTATTTATAATATTAGAATAGATTGATCAAAGTCAAAATATAAGATTATTCTTAGTTAAAATTTATATTGAGAAGGAGTGTTGAAAGCTGAAAATAAATGTGTAATGAACAAGTTATTTTTTTACTTTCATATTTTTCATTGCTAAGTATATATTAGTCTGATCTTTAATATTTAATATCTTATGTCTAATAGTCGCTAAAAACTCTTTTATTGTCACTTAGAGCAAAAGAATAATATATATATATATATATATATATATATATGTTGAGTTTCACAGTATTGTGTTTACTGTAATATAAATAAAACTTATACTTTACCCTCAGCAATCCGTGGTTGGTTATCCTATTAGTTTTAGTTTATATGGAACGTTTGTATTTTTGCCAGAGCGCCATCTATTGGATACTTACTAAATCCAGTCAACAAATGCCCTTATACCACCATCTATTAGAATAGTATAAAACTAACAGATTATTGTGACTCAGATAGTAATTGTCAGATGTCAGATAGTAATTAAATAATTCGCAATAAAATAAATAAATAAACGTGATCGAATGGGATTAAGTATTCTATCTCCGTCTCCTGGCTTTAAGCACCAGTTTTCAGCCAAATCGGTTGGGCTGTTCTTGAGTTATAAATAGTTACACTAACACCACTTTCTTATATATATACAGATCTAATATATATATAGTCTAAACACCTACGTCCGTCTGTTTGAAATTAAGTTATATTAAAAATATAAAACATTACTTATGACTTTTACACGATTAAAACTTTTTAAAAAGCTATATATTTTATTTTGCTAATATCTGAAGTGTTTGAACGATCTATCATGTCGGCAATATATAAACTTTTCCCCATGACATACTAGTTTTTGTAATTCATAAGTTTGTTTATAATAGACAATAACTAAACTTCCTTTAATTTAACTGAATTTGTATGTATTTTTACGTTTAATAGCATATGTAACAAACAAATACTTTGTTAACATTATTAAATGTTACATAAGGAATAAAACTGTCAACATGCTTTTGCTCACCTTCTCCTAAGTGTAAAATATTACTCTTTTCCTAATTAACTACTCAAGAGCAGAGAAATCCCCAGAAGTAGGTAATTCCAGAGATTTAAGAGTCTTAGACTACGTTTCCTTAGCACCGACTGTAGGCCATTTTTCTCCCTTAACAATCTACACCCATCCTTGTTTAAGTATAAAATATATATTTGTTAAATAAAACACAACTACTTTTGAAAAAATATACAAAGACAAATACATTACACAGATTAGAAAATATTATCAAAATTGTAACAAAAACTACTTACTTGTATTTATTAGTCATAAGATAAAGAAAAATGTATCTATCTATCAATAAAAGAAATATAAATATTTATAACCTATAAAAATGTGTTAGCAATGAGCTTAGCCTGAACGGGTTTGAAGCGGGTATGTGTGCTTAAAATGTACAGCTCTGCAGTGTCACAAGTGGGATCATTGAGCAAGCTCAGCGAACGATTAAGAGCCTGTTCAAATAACCTAGTTCTAGAACTAGAAAACAGTTTGGCTACGCGACGTACAATGGCATAACTATCAGGTATGCTAAGACTGACGAGCTCTTCTTTTGTGATAAGTGGAGACTATTTATTAAGACTATGACAGCATTATCATTTCTGTGTTATATCATAGTTTAGCCACTAAAATAATTAAAAAATGTATTCAGTCCTAAAGTGCGGATTTTTTTTATATAATATAAAAAAACATATAAAACTTATTTATACCTAACATATCTTATTTTTGTATTTTTACATAAAGATTATTATAAAAATAATAAAAAATATGTTTTATTGTACACCCATAATAATATGGGTTACTATAATTTTTGTTTTAATGCAAATGCAAAAGTGGTACAAATTTGGCGGCTTTACCAATCATATCAATCATAGTCAACAATTGGGAAAAGTAGAGATTGAGCTAAGACAATTTTGGTAGAAATAGGAAGAAAATTACCAGAACTGTACGGCGGACCTTACTATGATTGTCAACTTCTTGTGATTGTCCATTTCATGTCAAAAACGACGAAATGTATATCGACGTCTAACAGCTAACATATGTTATTAACAGAATATTTAAAATAGAAAAGCATACATGCTTGAAATTTGCACCAACACTATTCATTTGAATCAACCTCAGGATACAAAATTAAATGCGGCTGGCCACCAGTCGTCCACAGCTCCAAATCCATTTATGGAAATTTAATCAAATGGCGACCAAAATACTAATTGAGTATTTTAATAATGTACTTTTAATTATATTTTGTCCCATGGTATAATAACGGATTGACTATAAAATGGTTTTTACTATAACGACGTATCCGAGGATGTTATTAAGTATAATTATGTTTTATTAATATAAATACTAATTTTACATTATTTTAATTTTATAGTAACTTTTATTAAATTTATTTTCTAACAAATGCCTTTATTACAAAGACTTACTCGTATTTAAATAATATAAAATATTTTTTTGTTTGTGCATATATCTAATGTCACTGTTTGCAGTTTTCAGGAGGTGTGAAATAAATACAAAGTTTTCTCGATTGCTCGAGAAAGCCGTATATGGGAAATGGTTCCGAACAGCTACATTGCGTTGGCGAACCGGTTTGGCGTCCAGTTGGTGTTCGTTATGTCGGGTGTCTAGTTGAAGAGGGTAGCGGGATTCGAAGCTACGACTGGCTGCAGATAGTTGGGGGCCCAAGTAGTGGGTCAGCCCCCCATGAAAGGCTGCCCTGCCAGCTGTGGAAAATTCTCGAACCAGACCACACTAGAAGAGATGCGGCGAACTTCACTTTGTTCCTGGGCCACTGGAAAGGGAAAAAGGTCTGCTTCTCTTCTGAGGATCCGTCGAGTTACGTGGATGCTATAGGTAATGTGGTACATCAAACAATGGACTTGTCGATGGCAAAGCATGGTTCATTACTGAATCTGGTCATGCTGAAAAGTATAAACAGACAGACAGATGCTCGAAACAAAATAATAGAATAAGTTAAATAAATATGTATTATTGATTGATTACATATGGTTCTTTATAATAAATTAAACAAATACATTATTACTTATAGCTGTTTTGTCCTAACTTTAAAAGGTAAATATAAAAAATATCTTTTACATTAATATAAGCAACTTAAAAAAATCATCGTTTTCTGTTAAAAGATAGAATGAAAGAGGGACCTGACGAAGATTTTATAAACTGTGTAATTACAAATATTATAACTTAGTCGACCATATAATTAATTAACTAATTAATTATGTTTTAACAATCAAGTTAATTCAGTTATAAGAAAAAGTCTGCGAGTGATGATTTATTTACCGGTATTCATGAGATTTTGAATCGGTTACTGCTTTGAAAACTTTTATTTTATTCTTGTCCGTAGTCACATAGATTACTGTCGTCCAGTTTGGTTTTGTAAATGTGACAAATAACATACAACAAACAGAAAGAATTTAGATAAATTTTATAATAGGACTTCTTTTTACAAATTGTTTTAGTAAAAGTTCCAAATATGAAGAAAAATTAGATTACCTTAATTAGAAAACATGTTTAATGTTTTGGACTAATGTTCTTTTTTAAACTGAAATGCTTTAAACTCTTGTTAATTTTTAAATTGATTAATATTAAACAAATTTAAATAAAATAAACGTTCGCGACACAACAGCCATCAAAAGCGAGGATATAATTTTGAAGTTTATTAGAAACTATTTGTGTAGTAGTGCAGATACTTTTTGATAATTAAATTCTATTGATATCAAGGACTAATATCACTGTACCTTTTTATTAGATATTTTAACCGAATTCATTTCTTTGTCTTTCAGTCGCGTTGTAAGCAGCTATTTATGAAAGTACGTTCCTGTTTTCATTCCTGAATTAAATATAAAACACATATAAAGCTCTTGCTCTACGTACTCTACGTTTCAACTATTCAGATAATTTATGATATTATCTAAATTTTCTAATCTCGTGATCTGTTGTAAATTGTTAATATTTAATGTTATATAATTTACACTTTTGACATATATTTTTGGTACGGAAGTTGTTAATTGATTTAAAATTAAATGATACGAATAAAACATTTTATTCTATAACCAGTTCTTCAGTAAAACTTGTTTTAATAAATATTAATTGAAATTCCATTCATTTATTAAAAACTTCGATACAACGAATTTGGAAAACACAGTCAAAAACGCTTCCTGAGAACACGTAGGCAAAAAAATACTGAAACAAAAACAAGTGTTATTTTTAGACCTGGAATAAACAAGTGAACTTACACTGTACACCAAAATATAATTATTTTATTATCCAGACTCATTTTCAAATATACAAACCCACCTTTCTGAAGAATCCAACTTAAAGTTCTAAATTAATTCAGTTAATAAAAGTAGATTTTCCATTTTAGTATCAGAATTCAAACACAAGCGGCATTTTTTTTTTGAGTATCGCAAAATAATATTTACCGACAAAGAAAAAATAACACAATACAATGTAAAATTCAATCTGTTCTGGGCTTTGCTTTATGTATATTCAGCGCAGCTTAACTCTTATATCAAAAATGCCAATAGAAAAGACACCGGACACCCCCATCAATTAAATTATTTTAAGTTTTACCAATTTCATCAATGGGAGTTATTAAAATTATTAATTATTGATACGATTATTAATACTACGTTTCCTTTAGTTACTGAAACATCGAGAATCGCAGTAGTACATTTTAAAATAGATATAAAATAAGAATTGATTATACAATTCTTTCTGGGTCTGTAAGCATATCGAGGTAATATGCTTACGTCTACGTCATACTTCTGACAATAGATTTAAATTGAATTGTCAAGTCTCAAAATTTCACGCTAACGGCACGCGTCTAAACGAATATCAAAACTTCCTAGGATGACTCGCTACGTGTTTACTGTAATAGGTGCCATTTTAAGTCAGACATAAATAATAGTAATTATTTGGATGCAACGATGATTCTTAATTATTAGTTTTTATTTTTTTGTTTAAATAATATTTTTCTACAATAATATTTCTTTGCAGTTACTTAAACAAAAATCTTATTACATAATAATAATTTTTGAAAAGTTACATTTATTTTGGCAACCTCTATTTTATTTTTGTTTTTTTTGGGTAAAACTTTTTATAACAAAATAAATAAAGCACGAACATTTTATCAACACGAACAGAGAATAAACGACAGGTCATTAATAACGAGTAAATTATTTGTGTTCATCATTACCCAATGACATTTATTGTTCCAGTGAAATTCAACTTTACAACTTTGAATAGAGAGGTATTTAAAGTAAATATTAATAAATAATGTCTCGCCTTGTATTACTTAAATATATTAAAAATAACGTGGTTATATTATTATTACATTTAATAGTAAACCGTTGTATTTATATATAAATAACTATAGCCATTGACAGCAACTTCGTCTGCCTTTCCCGATAATTCAGATAATTAACCATCGTATCATCACTTAACATAAGTTTGGCCATTTGTTTGTTCAGTTAATTGTTGACAGCTGCTTTGCTTGCACGTGTTTTGATTCGTCTTTTTACCTATTCAAAAAATTGTAAAAAGGAACCTGTATCAAATATTGTGTGAAAAGGAAAATTAAGTGCGCGGATGCATTTTGAATGTTGACTGTGACATATGGAGAAGTTACTTTGGACAAAAGTATCGTTTACCGGTGGTACAAAATATTTTCAGAAGAAATATAGAAACAAAATGATTAAAAAAAAGCAAAAAATCCTAATTTGTTTTTACGAAGAGACATTCACTTTTTATATTTCTATTGTCTTTAAATTGTAAAGTTTGTAAAAATTAAATTTAACTGAAGTTTTGTATATTTTTAGTAAATAGCAGTATTGCAGTAAACGCAACTTAATAGCCACTCAATATTAAATTGTTATAAATATACAAGAAAAAATCACAACAACCACTAAAACTTATCACAATATCTTTATGGGTTTTAAATAAAACAAATTGGTATTAAAATAAAAAAAAATGGTAATTAATTAGAAAATTAACATTAATTTGATTTGTATAATCAAGCAAAATAATTTTGTTTATAAAAGTTATTGAAGAGTTATATGACATTTAAGTAATATTGATTATACATAACATTTACATAATTTATAAATATATTCTAACATTTGACCAAAATATTATATTGAAAATGTCAGAAATAAGTCAAGATGGTCAGAAATGAAAGTGGTATCTGAGAGCTATCCTAGGGTGAGCTGTGTTAATCGTTGCATAAAGATAGTTTATCTTTATTGAAACTCTAAGTAATGTTGTAAATAAATGATAATAAATATTATAAAATAAAAAACTATTTATAGAAACTAACTATTTTATATAAATATTTTAATTCTAATACTGCTCGCAAATAATCAAGTGAATTCTAAATGGTGTGCTTCATTTTTTATGGAAATAAAATTATAATGTTTTTTATTTCTGTCAGATTTCTCCTGAATATGTTGCAATGAAAAATGTTAAATTCGGCTTTTATGGATTGCTCACAAATTAATTTGTTTATATTCAATAAGCATCTTTTAATAGAGCTACGTATAAAATTAAACGTTTAATCGTCATTTAGGTAGAAGGTCGTAGTTATTTTTTAATAAATGCAAATAATATTTGTGTCACTTGTGTTAAAATACGGCGTTGGGCTCATTAAAATATTTGCTGATCTTATTTTGGGAGGAAAAGAAATGGATATTTTAAATCTCATTTCATTTATTTTTTGTCTTATTTTTTTTATTGTATCATTTCTACGACCAGCGCTTCCCAACTTTGTCTATAAAGAGATTGATTGTTGACTTTAATTAATAAAATGTGTATTTATTTGTTGATTGTACTAATAATGTGACGCTATCGGTTTTTTTTTGTTTATTGTATTTAATGTTTTTTATGTATCAAAACTTTCGTGGTTCATGATTATTATTACACATCTTATATATTTATTAAGGCTGTTCTATTTTTAATAAATATCTACCAGGCTCCGAACTCATGACTAGAGACCCTTAATGGGTTTGAAACTTCATTCTTTATAACTTGTTTTACCTTTTTTTTGTTATAATCTTAAGCCACATTGTCTTTGTCACCTCCCTCGCGCTAACGATTTAAATTAAAAGTGTTCTCTATGTATTCAAATCTATAATCTGTGATAAAAGCCTAAACTAGTTCATTGGTGTTCTAAGAAAAAAAATATTTTTTTGTGGAGTAGTTTAGTTAGTAGTTTAAATATGATTTTATTTTAAATGATAGAATTTTCAGTATACTTGTATATTTTTATTTTTATAGTTAACTAGTGTAATATGTGAACTAACAAACAGAATAAGAAGACAAAAGTACAAAAAACACTATCATTTGTTTTTTTTTTATCATCTACCTTTTGAATAAGCACTTATTAATTATTAAAAATTACAAGATTGTACCTTATTACGGGTTTATTTTATATAAAGATACTAACGTATCATAATATATTCCTTGCAATAAATAACATATTATTTTATACTACAACAATATTATGTCTAAAGTCCTAATTAAAAATACGTAATATATTGGTGGGAAAATATAGGGTTTCCATTCAACGGTAGCGGTACTAAAGAGCTTAATAATTTAATTTGTAAGTCTTCAGAATTCAACCTACTTATAAGGATTTTATATGCATATGTAAATATGTCACGTTTGATAATAGGAATATCAAATGTACCCACACCTTTTTAAGTTGTGTGCGTCATGTTTCAGTATAATTAAAATAAATATAACTAAAAATTTCAAGAAACTTCAAAATTACTAACAATATTTTATCCTCTAAAGAAGCAAAGAAAAAAGAGTTTATAGTTGTATGACATTCAAAAATGAGGGCTTACTCTTTTTCTAAATATATGAAAAAAATAAGTCATTGCAGATTTGATGATTTCAAATTAAAATGATAAAACCATAGACTTTTTCTTATGTTTTTGTTATTGTAATTTTGGTTGACTGATAAAAAAGAATTAACAAAATATCTACGAAGTCACTTTTATAACAATGAAAAGTCATTTGAAATATATTTTTACATAAAACAAAAGCAAGCGCTAGGTGCCCTGTTTATTACGAAACTGTGGAATTTTATTACCTTAAATAATTTATTTTTAAAGTTTACAAACAGAAAATTTACTTAAGCAGAGATTTAATGTTGATCTAATCAACAAGAAATTCTCTCCAGTTATATAGATTTGTCATAAATAGTTAGACTTATTTTGCTTAAAATGTAAGCTCAATTATTATGAATTGACTGAAATAATTCCTATTTTTTTCGACAGGCCGTAATTGTACGAATTAGTTACAACAGCGTGTTATAATGAGACTTGAGTCTTCTTAGTTATCTGCTGATTTCCTTTAAGACATTTATTTTTAAAATTTATGAAAAAATAAACTTTTTATGAATAAAATTAAAATCTGATAAAAAACCTAGAACATTTACGTTACGTTTACTCTAATAATAATATATCTCTATTATATATACGAATACATTTTGGATTGAACAAACAAAATATTCTAAGAGGTTTAAAAAATATTGTAACACAGTGTTCTAAATCTATTATTATAAAATAAGATGTAAATACTTTTTGTGGATTTCTTTGTATAGTGAGAAATAACGCTATCGATAAAAATAAAGAAAAAAATGGAATGTTGAATCTATGCTTTAGAAAAGGCTTCGAGACAAATCGAGACGGATAAATAAAGGACGACAGTTTGTTGAAACTGGGAAAGGATAAACGCAGTGACATTGTTGCCAGTTATACTTTATAAATTGATAGAATTTATAGTTCTTGGTTTTACAGCAACAATTCTGGCTCAAAACAGAGCTTTCAATATAATTTATAAATATTGTAATGGAAAAAAAAATATACTAAACATTTAGATTGTTTTTGTAATATCTAGAAATTAACAATGAAATTTTTATTATGTTTTTCAATGAAGTACTACTACTTTATATTTATAGTTTACGTTACGAATGCTTCTTTTAAATGTTTCTTTTTAGTTAGCTTTGGGTTTAGCAAAAATATGTTATGCCGTTTAGTTTCCAACATGTATGGAGCTTTTACGACGGCGCATATTATCTTGCATACAAGGATTTTACATAAACCAATAAAAAGCTGTTTCCGTCGCGTATTTTTTCTTTTTATATAAAAATTTATTTAACCAATTTTTAAACCAACTATAATAAAAAAATGGTTTAGAAAACATCGAATTATTATAATAAATTTAAATAAAGTATTCATTATCATATTAAATATACTAATAATTTTAATTTTGTTTATTTAAGTAATATAATTGTTATATTAAAGTAATCAATTAATTCCTTCCAAGCCATGCCTTTATGGCAATTGAATATTGAAAGGATATAATGGAACTATCATTAGACACGCTGAATGAATGTTAATATATTTTTCAGGCCCGTATGGTTTTTCCTATTTATATTTCTACCCACCTGTCAAATTCGTATCATCGTCTCTTAGTACCTTGGACAAATTTAATTAGAAAAAGTACTTAAAAAATTAGCTCGACAGCAAACCATCTTTTTTTTACCTTTAAACCTTTATTTTTTATTAAAATAGACAGTTTTTATCTCTGGAGGATATAAAATAGGACAGGGTAATAATTTATTCATAAAATTGTAAGTTTCTCAACTTGACACTATTTCTTCAAACAAATTTGCTTTTTATAAACATTTCATTGCATTCTTTATTTATATATTTGTTGTACGTATAAATCAACTTATATTTTTTAATGAATATATACTTCATTACTCTAATATTTATATCAATTTGTTATTAAAGTTATAAAAAAAGGGTCATTAATCATGAACAATTAATAGTTTATGAAGAATATCACGTATTTAAGAAAGTAAAATATGCATTGACAATTACATTTTTATTCTTAAGTATAATTTATATTACAAGGATATAAAAAATATATATATACATATAAGAAATAAATCGTATATTAACATTTGTCAATGTGAAAATATTTAAATATTGAAATATACCACAACGGTATACCCATCGGAAAGGCAAGCATTCACATGCAAGCAGGCACAAAGAGTGGGCAATGTTCCGACAAAGCAACCGTCGATGTGTACTTTAATCAATTCCTCGTAACAAATTGCATCCAAGCCATGCTGAAGTAATTAGTCCAACAGGCTACTGTGGCTACAGTGTTAAAATGTATATCGGCAGCTATTAAAGAAATTATAATAACTTTAATGTATCGTTATCTATAAAATAAATTATTTCTTCAAATTATATGCGTAGAAATGATATGCAATTAAAAGAGGTTCCTTAAAAAATTCCAATTAATCCTTTCTTTAGTCGTTATTTATTCGTAATAATATTACAAATTCGAAAGTAATTCGATCTGTCATTCTGTTGTGCCTTAACCAGAAGTAACAATTTCTTTCGTTACCTAAACAACGCTAGCGAAGCCGATGGCGAAAGCTAAAACTATTTACTGAAAAGTTCTTTCATATGACGTCACAAATTCAAGTGTTATTGTATTTGCAACTGACTTGTTGAGTCAAACTTTTTGACTTGTTCACTTTGTAAGGTAACGAAATATTACCATTCAATTAAATTTGTGTTATTAACGAATATCTTTTGAATACTAAAATGTATGCTCTACTTAAATATCTATAAAGATGTATAGTCATGTTAAGCTTATTTAAATTTGATATAAATATAGAATAAAAAATAATTAGATACAAATATGCGACCTCTAGGAAACCGACTATGGGATGACAATACAACATAGCAATCACTTAACATACACACAGCATTTAAAAGAAACATATCTTTACATCTTTTATGTACTGGTGTTATTTCTATGTAGACCTTTCGACCAAAACATTAACGCCTCAAGGAATGAAATTTCGGAAAAAAAAATATTTTTAAACTTGTTATCAATATTTTTTGAATGAAGTAATTAAGCATCTGTTTTGGAATCGTCCGAAATATTTGGATGGCTGTTAATTTTCGGTCAATATTTTTTTAATTTACTATAACTTACTGAAGTATGAGGTTTTCATTTGAATAAGATTTGAGTATTCTGCACTTAATTAAAGAAGAGAATAGTTACAGTCGTTACATTATATAATCTCACAGCAAATATTATATTATGGTTCTGTGAGAGTTGGTGTCAAATTTTATTTTTTACAAAAGCACATAAATAAAAATATTTTTTATTTCAGAAGACAGTTGCTAAATAACTAGCTAACTACAAATATAAGACTTCCGAATTAGCAAGGAATATATATAAATAGCTAAGAACCTTTTATTAACAATATCAAAGTCTCACTACTCATTTAGACTCATTTGCAGGTACTGTAAAAATAATTATTACATTACATTCACTGTTAAGACTTTATGTATAAATTTAAAATATATCCTATAATTTAATAAAATCAGTCCTCGTTAAAAATCAGAGTACTATTTATTGCTATCTATTTCTACAAATTATATATATATGCTAAAACAATATAATCCTATATCGTCCTAAATAGTTTACATTCAATTTTAAAAGAATTTTATGTTTATAAATGCGTATTCATGGAAAATAAATTTACCGACACAAACAAAAAATAAACTACAAACGTCCATTTTCCTTATTCTTCTGCTCATAACAAAAAATATTGTTTTCTTTGTTTACATTTACACTACAAAGGATATTAGAATGGCGCTTTGACACAAAATATAACAAACCCAAAAGATATAAATTGTTTCTAAATTATCTCAAAACAACCTTCAACAAGTTCAAAATAGACTTCATACATATTTCGTATTTTTCATTCCTGTAAAATTTGTAATTCCAAAAAAACTTATAAACCGCATTTCCTGTTAGATAATGTAGCATTTGTGCCATATCATTTCATTTGAATCTATAAAAGCTTTCTCATTTATAAACTTTAGATAATGTATCCGTTTCATCTCGTTTCAGGAATAAAAACAACGGAAATGTCAACGTAGATTATAAATCTAGAGCAGAAAATTGTCATTAAAACGAAGAGCAAAGAATCGTTATTATATTTTTCACAACCCTGACATATATTGCGTTAGTAAAGTTTTTGAATTTATAACATGTATTTGGAATTAAAATATATATATATATATATATATATATATATATATATATATATATAAAACTGTACATTTCCAACTTTTCAACTACGTTCCATGTCACTTTGCTTATCAATTAAGAAATTAAAAAGAAAATATGACTAGATATCGAATAATCAATCATAAATATTGCTATTTTCACTCCTACCGCCAATTTCAAAATCAAAAATTACTAACACATTACGCATTTTTTTTTAATAAATAATTTTATTCATGCACATTAAACCAGGGGTGTCCTTTTTGGCATTTCTTAAAACATGAAAATCTAAGCAACAAGGAATATTTGACAAAATTGGTATCCTTCTAATTGACTTTTTCTACAGTATATTTTTTTTTAATCCTATAAATTTTGTTTATATATGAAGTGCATATTTCTTAAATAAAATTTGTGTTAGAAAATAACAAAAATGATAAAGTTATATTTTTATAAATATTTTTTAACTATTTATAATTGGTATGAAATGCTGCGCTATGTAGAGATGCGGTCACCTCCATGTAGCGCGGCTGTCTGATTTTAAATGAGCTGTACGTGAAGTTTTATGGGAATTTTATTTATAACAGTTTTATAACCATTTAGGTTTTATGTTTATATTACAGTTTTATAACAATTCGAGGTAGGCAAGTTAAGTAAGTACAGTTTGCAGTTTCAGTTTCATTGTAGAATATATGCTAATTTATTTAATGTTTTAAGAAATTAACATATATTCTACAATGAAAAGAAAAAATATATAAATATCCAGATGAGGCAGTTGGATTTATTAGTTTATACATATTTATCGGAAAATGAAAAATCCTAGAATCATATTTAAATCATTTTTTTAAATAAAGATACCTATATATGTAAACTCAATAATAACATATTTTTTTCGTTAGTCATTGTCGTTAATATAATTGTACCACTCAGCCTACATTCTTTTGTAACTTTTAACTTAAATTAAATGTTTGTATAAAGATATTGAAGTATTCCAGTGTTAAAGCGGCCGCAGTTGTGTGGCAAACGAGGAAGGGTCTCGTCGCGTCCTCTCAGTACTTTATAATTTGCCAACGTGATCGGTACAAAATTAATGAAAAATATCGTCTATAATTTATATGACTGTATAATGGACGATGATGATTATTAGTCCTTTTCTTGAAATACACTTACATCAAAAATGCTTTATTAATTAAGACATAATACAAATGACATTTATAAAATAATATTTATAAATGGTGGTCTAATCTTACAAAAGAGTATTACATTATACAATCTAAAAAATCTAATAGGTGTCTCCACCAATCAGAGAGTAGCACTAACTCACTAACAACCACTTCACTGTGCTATGCTGTTTTTCAAAGTCAAATCGTACGGTCTAGATCGTATAAAGTAATTTGGCCATTATTATAATTAATTCTTTCGGAAGACGATACAGCGACAAATTGCCACAGAAGCAAGAAACTCTATTCTTATCTCTTTTACTCTACCAAAGTTACTATTAAGGTAATTACGCAAGAGGTATGGCTGACGGATTAATTTGCTTTAACTCTCATAGATAAATGGAAATAAATATTTACTAAGGGCCTAAGTACACTATTGCTAATTCCTTCTGTAAATAAGCAGCTGCGCATATTGAAATTAGAGCTGATACACGTAATTTAAAGTTTTTATTGAGTTCTCTTACCTATATGGCTTTCCTTACATTTTAATTTTTATATTAATTAATATAATAAATAGGTCTAATGAAATAACTTGTGACTCATGTGCAAGTAAAAGAAGGTTTATTTATACCAACAATTTTAGAATACCAGATGTACCACGAAGCAAACGTTCTTCGGTTTCGGTTCCAACGCACGGTGATCATCCATCATTTCGTTGTGGACGAACGAAACGTTTTGCTTCATCTCTTTGATTCGTACAGCAAAGGACTGAAATAGCTTGTCTTCCTCGATATTTCTATCTGAGTACAACGTGGTTGTCTTCAAACGGAGAGTGAATAGACTACTACTAAGTTGATGAACCTTACCTTCTATGCCTACATTACTACTTCGCATCAGGTGGAATGGAGTCAAGCGTCGACTTAGTTTATATGTAAAAAAAAATCCTGATTACAGAACGAATTAATCGATTTCAGCCTTGATGAACATTATGGATATTTAAACATTTTATTTGAAATACTGAAGGTTAGATAAGATAGTATCGGAAATAAAAATATTTTTAGTATTACTAGTATTTACTATAATTGGTATCCGTACATATTTTGTATGCAAAGTCAATATAATGGAATTACTTTGAGATGTCACATGATACAATTCTCAAACCTCTGCAAAGTTTCAAATGTTTAAAATTATATAACGCTTCACAAAAAAATATCATTTTCAGAAAGTTACTGAACGAGTTCTGACTAAACTTGGCTGCTCTTTACACTTTTCGAGCTTTTATAGTTCTATTACTTTTTATGTGACCGCGAAAACTATATATATATTTTCGAGTTAGTAAAGTATTACTTTATTTTCTTAAAAATAAGTGTTATATTTAAGTTTTGCAACATCAACGGGCGCGGCGGCGCGCGACCAAGTGTCCATGCCCGATCGCATCGCTGCCGCAATAGTTTATCTCAAATGATAATTTAAGGCTTTTCGCACCTCACAGTCGAGCCCCCTTTTACCTAGAGCTACTAAATTGTTTATTGGAGCTACATTTACCCTTTTCTATCTCCAATAAAAAAGTCTACTGTCTACCTTTACGCAAACCGGAGAAAAAAATAGGCAAAAAGGCCTTATTTCGCTGTCTTATTCATAAGGGATACAAAGGATTTTCTACTTCCAGACATGGTGGGAAGCTGAAATCCGGTGGGCAAGTTCCTTATACGTTCAAACCCCTTGGAAAAATCTAATATTTCGAAAATTCCAATTTTTGACCTCAAGGTCGGAATCGTGGACCTGTGAATTTAGCTTCATGTTGCCTACCAACCATCCCGACATACTGATTCGTCAACAAATGTTGGGCAACGCTTTTTAATAATGTTATTCGTTAAGTCAGAAAGGGGTCTTAAACGGCAACTTCCATTGAAAATGGGTATAAATGTATCTATGCGAAATTGCAGAATAGGCAGGAAATTAACAGTCGGTTTAAAAGAAAAAAAACAAGAACTAAACAAGGAATATATAACATCAGATACATATATTATAAACAATGTAAGTAAGTATAAACATCTCTTAACTTACCAGCTTTCCAGTAGGAATGTTTTTAAATATTGGCTTACCATAATAAAAGCGACAAAAGCGCCCACGGTCACTTCTGGAGTTTTTTCATATTCATGACTTTAAACATCACAAAAAGTTATATAATAACAATCTAATTGTACGGAACCATTTTAAATTTCCATTTTTTTTTGTAACTATCTTATTTAATATGCTTGTGGTGTACAGTACAGAATAAGGTATTGTAAATATAATAACTTAAACACAGTAAAAGCTTCGACAGTTTTGTCAAATTGTTATCTTGTACAAATTTAATAATATATCAGTAACAATAACACAAATCTAGAAAGTATATCTTCATTATCAAATGGATCTTTTAGGTACACATTGATCTTATCCGAAATATAAAATATTAAATATACCGTTCATGGCTAGAAGCTATGTAGAGCATAAATAATTCGCATCTCATATATTGTTTTTGTCCACGAATGTTATAAGAATTTTTTTTAAGGAAAATTTCGATACAATAAAGATAAATACAATAGCCGCCGCAAATATCTCAATACCTTTTTATGAGATATAAATTTGATGGACAGGATTTTTCCAAGAAATTATCGTTTTCAATATTCTCATACTTTGAACAAAATATTTATTTTTTATTTGTACCGTACAATTTTTTTAAAATGTTCTATTGTAAAAATTCAAAATTCATGCTAATGATTATATATAGTATTCGCGACGACAGATTTCAATAAAATAAATACCAGAAAATTTATATTGCTATGATTTACAAAAAAAATATCCATCCTCTGAATTTTCGACCTATGAGTTAGAAATGAGTTAAAAGATGGACAGACGTTATCAAAAATTGGAACGATAATGAGAAATTAGTGGTAGTTTTATTATCTTGCGCGTAAATCATCAAGATCTCCCACACAGTCTGTAAAAATATTAAATTATACTTTATGTACTTTAATCGACATAACGGTAACATTGAGCATATCGATTTGCGTATACTTTTATTGTAAAGAATCTCTTGGACCCCAACTGATAAAGGATTGCAACTAACCACTAAATCAAAATATGTGTTCAAAGGTCTCCGAGATTGACTCATCTCTGGACGGGCTTTGTAGTTTCCCCTGCCTTCATTAACTACCAAGATTGCTTAGCATGACTGATCTTTTACAGACCACTGGGTGGAACTGACTGGGGGGGTCCCTTTGTTAAGTAGTAAATATAATAAATAAAATTACAAACTGTACCAGCTATCATGTTATTTAAATAAATAAAATAATAAAAAGTAAAATGTATTTAATATTTAACAAAATAATTTAATCCATATAATTAGAAAAAGGAATATTGGAATAAACGCAAACAGGTTTTAACAAAATATTTCTTTTAAAGTTACTTGTTCTGTTCTTTAATATATTTCATCCATAGAATAAAATGTATGTATGTCACAGGTACGTCATTAAAATATTCGCTCTTCAATTTTTATTTATCTTCGATGAAAATAATAAAGTACAAGTATAAAATAGTAAGTATAAAAGTAGCCATAAAAGATTGGTACGACCAATCCTCGCATTCTAGAAATATACTCGAGAAAAATCGATGACGAAGAATTGAATAAATTGTTGATATGAATTATTGACAAATTACTACATTGTTATCATTTGTACTATCAGTTTTGATAAAAGCAACAGTTATGGGTCTTACAAGGTAGGTGGGAAAATAATTTCGGCTTTAAGCATTTGCTTAAAGCCAGAACTCTTTGCCCAAGATTTCATTCAAGTCAGCTTGTTGATATGATACTTTTTTATTTTAAAATATATTTTAAAAATATTTTAAACAATGTTTCTTTACCAATGGCTCATGTTACGAAGTTTCTGTTTCATGGCATTTCCTTAATTAACTTCAGTTTTAGAAAAAACATTTTATGGCGCTTGGTTGAAAAAATGTATGCAGTTTTTACGAGATGCAAATGGGCTTGCATACCTAATATTTTATGCAGAGGATTTTAAACATACTGATAAAAAAAATAACCTTCACATGTTTTGATATTATGTAATTTATTTGTATATCCGATTATCACTGAACACTTTAATAATAGCAAAATATAAAAAGAAAAAAAAAGAATTTACTTAATTAAAATGAAACAGTTTATAGTTTGATTATTCAAGTCATATAATATATTATTCGTATATATCCGGCCGAGTAATAAATAAAATAAACATTTCGGTACAACTCATCGAAAATACGTTTAATTTATTTGTAGCTAGAATAGAACTGTTATAAGCTAATAGGTATTTGCTTATATTTATATAAAAAAATACACATAAAACCGGCCAATACTGGAACTTTGACAATTGTACTGAGTAAAAATAATTTAAAAATTGGCACCGCAGCAAGAAATGAGCTTTCCTTTTTTAAAAAAACAAAGCTTCAGTCTCTAGAGGTTAAAATGTAGGACAAAATTATATGATATTCATGAAATTTTAAAGTTGCTTAGGTTATATTGCTTCTGCTGCGAATTTAGTTTTTTTAAAACTTTTAAAGCTATATTTATTTTATTTTTTGTAAATAAATGTTTTTAGAATTAACTTGAACTCTGTTTTTTTTATTACAAATGTTTGTAAAAACTTATGAAGACATTCAGTCATTTGAAACTCTTTTTTTATTCGTATTTTTTTACACAATTTCACAGAATAATATTTCTCGTAACCTTATTGTACTGTTTAATATGAATTAATCTATATCTGTGTATAATTTAATATATCTTACAAAAATACACTTATATATGTCATTTGTTACATTTTCTAGATATGAGTGTATACGTTATAAGTCACACAGTATAAAAAACTATTCCTTTGCTTTGATTTCAGTTATATTATTGGTCTTACAATGTTACCTAGAAAAAATACAAAATATTCTTAAAAATATGGTATAAGTATCACAACGACCAATATTTTAAATTTAACTCGTCAAGGTGATATGCAATATGATAAATAATACTAATAAGGAAACTTTAATACAGAATTTTAGGTATATCAAACAAAATACAAAAAAAAATCATCTCAGTGTGAATTAGCAATTTACTGGCAACTCTACTGCCGATGTGTTCTGTAATTTTTTTAGCTTATAACATTTTATCCAGTGTTAAATAAGTAGTTTAACAACGCTTGTACAGATTTCTGAGCAGGTACTGTTTATTTTCATTTCATATCGGCAGTCATTACAAAACTTGTGATATTTAATTTAAATATGTTATTTTTAATGATATGTTAATTAAGAATTAATAATTACGTGTATAATACATGATATAGAGACTTAATAGGTAGCTTACAATAATAAAGCTTAAGAGGAGTGAAATAAATAAATAGGAAGGATAAATATAATAAATAAATGATAAATTATTAATAATTCATTATAAATAATGCTGTATATATATGTATTTTCTAATGTTAGTTCGTTTGTTCAACTTACATTTGTAGAAAATTACTTATAATAATAAAAGCACGAGTTGAACCTTTTTTGCGTATAAAACTACAAAGCAGAAAATCATCTTAAACTACCACTTGCTTTTCGAGATAATCAGAATACATTATAAACAAATATAATATGTACATTTTCATACTTCAGTCATTACCGATATGTTAAAATTGAAAACACATAGCTAAGTTAAATATCACTGTTATCTGATTTCAAACACAGGGCGCAGATTGTGGCCACGTTACACGATATTACAATATTTGATTGCCAACAAGCCTTCTTTGCCAGGCATTAATTTGAAATTCAAGTTAAATGGATTATAGAGATCAAAATTAATGTTAATTCTTGAAAAATGTCAATAACAAAACACGTTTAATTATGGTTGTTACGTAATGCTAAAATATTTTACTGAAATAATTACTATTTAATAACCATAAATGTACCTATAAACTATTATTTTATCCATGATATTTTTGGGAATTTTTATCAGTTATTGAAATTTGATGGTTCATGATTTTTTTATCCTTTAAATAATTTAATCAAAATGTTATTTAATAATTATAATTGAAATACCTTTGAAAAAACCCTTTGAACGTTGGATAAAACAACGTAGAACAATATTTTTTTATCTTCTTTTTTTTTATTTTTTAATCTCTGATATCCCAAAATACTTATAGCCTCATTCAACTATCAGGTAAATAAACTGAGAATATATTGTGTATCTTTTTCCAGTAAAACAAAAGAAATATAATAAACGAATCGTTTGAAATAACTAAAACATAATACTTGAGTATAAAGAAAAAAAAAGTATTTTTTTTACACAATTGCTTAAATAATACAAAACTTCGTTAATAAACAATCATTTATACTTTACAATAATTTAAACAGAATGAGAGAAAAGTAACTGATCCCTGTATTTTCTTTTGTGCCTCTTTACATAATTATAACGTAGGATATAGGGCATCAAAGAACTTACATTTTAATTGAAATTAAAATAATATTTATTTTTATTAACATTTTATTGGGTTTTATTATTTGTTATTATTTATCATTTTATTTCTAAAATCATATCCAACACTTACTCGATACGAGTGGTACACAAAAACTCTTATTCTTCGAATTCTCAAATCTATGATTAAAATTAACCAATCGATTAACCATTATTTAATTTTGAATGTGTTTTACCTATGTATATTATTTGTTTTATTTAATATTTATGTTCACACAGAAAACATACATATATACTTATTTTACATAGAATAGTATAAAGGCACTGCTTGTTTCCTGACCTGTGAAAGGAGAGTAAAAAAAATGAGTGGCAGTATATGTGCGCACCATATAAAATTAAAAAAAATTTGTATTATTTTGTAATAAATGATTCAGAAAAGTAAAAGCTCACAAAACTGTAAAAATCTGAATAATAAAAATAAGAATTACATATTACTTACTTTACTTTAATTAATTTAATATTCTACTTTTATATTGAATTATATAAACTCATTATAAAAATAATATACGAAGTTTGATAACTTCGTC
The DNA here is from genome assembly GCA_963555665.1 of Dircenna loreta. NCBI lineage: Eukaryota > Metazoa > Arthropoda > Insecta > Lepidoptera > Nymphalidae > Dircenna > Dircenna loreta. The sequence continues at coordinate 5,351,805 of OY743092.1, read as the reverse complement.
TCAAACTTCGTATCACAAACCAACTCATTATGTAAGACTTCAAAAACATTTTTCTTTTAGATTTATGATTATCAAAGTCCTTACACGACTGAAAATGGAATGAATAATGTGCTTAAAAAGAAAGCAATCACATTAAAAGCAATTAAATAAACCATGAAAAAAAGTTTTCTGATATGAAAAACGTTTCGCGAAATGAAAATGCAAAAGATGTTCTCGTTTCTTTTTTTAGAAATCTGTAAGCTGAACCTGAACTTCTGGTTCAAGGTTACGGACTCATTTCATAGATGGGAAAATGAAGGTCATGTTTTTTTTGAAAAATGTTAAAGATGTATTTATTTAATTCATTCATTTATTAAAAGTTTTTTTGCCCAGTCAGAATTGATTAAAGTTAATTTAAGCTTTAATGGTTTTTTATTTACCAACACCTCTACGCATGTATATTTTTTTTGCTTTTATTTTATTATGACAGGCGACTATCAACTCTTTGTGACTATTTTGCATCATTGACATATATTTGATATTGTCAGTATTCACGTAATCTAGTGTGTGTTCGCTTTGTAGTGTGGTATATTTCTTTAATTAATTTAATGTAAGTCTAATGCATTTTCATATAAAAATAGCAATATTACCATTCTTCTTTTACAGCTGAGTTAATTTATATACAATAGCCCCATGGTTTTGTTCAAACGACGAAAGTTTAATTGAAAAATAAGCCATTTTTAATCAATAAAAAAATAATGGCTTAAAAAATAACTAATTATCTGAATAAATGTAATTAATAAACCAAACTTCCTAAGTAATTATTTTGTATTCAATGAAGTTAACATTCATGGTCAACATTAACTTAACGGTTAACTAATAAACGGACAATCAATTTGTTGATGTGAATTGTTGTTTTACCAAAATATTGAATATGCCTATTGAAATAAAATTAATCTTTCGCTTCGCTAATTATTAACTCGATGATATGGAATTACATTTTTATATATAATCGGAAGTTTTACATTCTGTTCTGCAATTTGGTCCGAGACGAGATGTAAGCGTATTATTTATATAACATCGCTTCCGATTAAGAAATTTAAAGGATTTCATATACCTGTTTGGATTTTAAATTACGTAATTAATAATTGCGTCAATAATTAAAATCATGCTGATCTAAAATACAACGGAAGACCTCATTTATGCAACGTCGAACGAAGAAACGAAATATATGTCGGTGAAGCAAGATTTTCAGCCACATCATCTTTAATTGTCACAGAGGTTGGTTGGCGCTATGGCCGGTCACATAAAAGGCCAACTCATATTCTTCTTTTGTAAGATTGTCTTTTATGTGACCCGCCATACCATTTTAAGTTCATCGTAGAATGTAAAGGTAGTGTAACTTTTTAAAACCAAAAGTACAGAGCACGACAGTTTTGTGGCAGGCGACTATCTCCTCCGTATCGAAAATAGTACCGTAACAATCCGCCTTGACCAATTCATTCCTTTCTTATCTACAAAGTCGTTACCCTCCTGCATCGACTCCGCTCGTTGCAATATTCTTGCTTTCATTGGAAATTACAAAATCAGAGACAACAAACTACTTGTTAAGATAAGATTGAAATTGAATGAAAGATTGAATAATAAACAATGTATTTACTATAAGTAAAATATAATTAAATTATTGAAACAATCAATGTAATTCCGTTAAAAATTATCAAGTTAAAATAAACTGCTTTGGTGACTAATTCATTTACTTCGAATACATCTATTTTATAAGATTCCGACAAGATTAAAGATTTCTTTAAAACCATATAACTGAATATATAATCATAACTTAACCTCGCAACAACGCTGCGGGTTATGACTGAATAGAATTGCTGATGAGTCGTAGAGAAAATCTTGATCAATATAATAAATATGGCCTAATATGTGACTCAAATAAGGAATTCATATTTGAATATAATTTCTTAAAGCAATTCAAGGCATATTAAAAAAAAATATATATAACATGTTGGAAAATAAATATCAGCTTTCGACGTAGTATTTATTTGAAAATTAAAGGTCACTTAAATAGAAATGTTCCAAGAAGTACCTAGTGTTTTATAAAATAATAATAAACTGCTTTTTCCATCACTCTGATTGAGAATTTAATTAATTTGTATTTTTTATATTAGATAATAGCTTGATAATAACTATTAGTCAATTCTTGTTACGTAATAAAATAATAATACGAAAGCTTTGGACAGCGACGAAAGACTAACATTCATCTTGATATTAACTTACACCGAAGAGAACAAAATATTTTTCGCAATTAATTTTTATCACATGTTAATTATAAACAATATTTTAATCATTTTTTCTTAAATAGGGAATTTATGTTGCTTATAATAAATTATTAGTAGTCTGCTTTTTCGAACTATTTATTTATTTACGTATTTATTTATTTAGTTTTGCTATATACACTAAATAATATAATATTTTTGTGGCAGGTTTATTTTCCAGATAAGTATAAACATATTTATTTATAAGTACCTATATTGTCTAATGGTTTGCTAAATTATGATTTTTATACATTCTATTGTATATTTTTATACTTTATAATATAAAGAAAAAAATATTTTTTAGCGATATATATTTCATATAGATTAATCATCGATTTATAGGACTACAATAATTTTAGCAGTAGTTGTAGTGACCTTTCAAAGATACATTATGAATGAATATATAATACAAGAAAAATATTTATTAAGTAATCATCAATGGTGGCAACCCTAGTAGTAACAGTAAATTATTATTACTAATTATTTTGAAAGCTAATATAACCAATCGCAAGAAAAACAAAAAGATAATTTGTCCTTTTTATACCACCTAAGTTTTCATTGAGGTGGTTGCGTAAGAAGTATGACTTTCGTTTCATACGTACATAATTATTATTGAGGGATTATGTGACTCTTATGCCATTGTCATAAAGATTAATTTGCTGTAACACTTATAGACAAATAAATATTTTCGAAGTTCGACTAAGCACACTGTTTACTTTGAATGTGACTTTCTTTACATTTTTCTCCGTTCTTTACATTTTCCATCACTAAAAGATGTGTCTGAATTTTAATAAACACTAATGGTATTGGATTATTATCATAAAAATACTTTAATATTGTACGACAAAACCAAACTTCCAACAGTTAGTGTGTAGTAGATAAGAATAATATGAATTTATGGGGATGGTATAAGATACCCGTAGCGTATAGTGTCAAAATAAAAGTCGGTGGCAGCAATCCAATCAAAAAGCTTTTTGAAATACTATCTGAGATAAATGCGATAGAAGACGTGTAAAGATGCAATATTCCTCCACAAAGCCAAAGTATAAAAGCTTTCACAGATCACTGGGTCTCTGAAATCTCAAACGCTTTACACGCGGTCAAATGATAGAAGCTTATACGGGGCAATCCAAAACAGGGATAAGAACAGTACTCCGTGTGTGACCAGATATGAGCTTTATAAAGCGCGAGCTTTTGGTTTGGCGCAAAGGACTGCCTCACTCTGGCGGGAGGGGCAGCTCGTTAAAAATGCCATGAGTAGTTTTATGAATCTTTAATTGAAACAGAAATATTTTCATAATAACTATTGATATTAACATGAAGCAGAAACGTCTCTCTGAAAAAAAGCTCCAAAATAATAAAGATTTTTAATAATTTGTTTTAACTTGAACTAAATCAACATTAAAACCTAAGTAATTTTTCCTTTTCTTTTTCAAACAAAGGATTATTTCGTTAAATGTTTAAAATATAGACATTTTATACTTTGTCCACTCGAGCACAAATCACGAGTCAATTTAATAGGATCATTGCTATTAATCCCTGCATCAGCTTTATGGCCCAATATTTGGCCAATACCCGCATCTGTCATACATTTGTACGTGTGTGTTTGAAAATGTTTAAATAGCAAGGTAATGTTTTAGATATATGACGACGTTGTAAGAATTCATTAGTAACAATAGTTGAATACGTATGTTGTGGATGTCAAAGCTGATAAAAGCTTGCGAACTTGACATTTTTTTTTTAATTTTTTTTTTTTTTTTAATTTTGTGATTATCCTGAACTGTTATTTCGCGAGCTTTCAATAATATGTTTGTGTGGTGAGCTACCATATTGCAGCTATTTGAACTTATTACCCTATTGTACATGTGTCTATTTGTGATATATTCGGATCCACATAGGATTATAATTCTGAACTAAAGTAGGTACTTTAGTTATCTTCCAGCCCTTATACCATAACTGTATATACTTTACTTGTCGAACAGAACTTCTAATTTATAAAATCCTCTTCGCTTTATGTACAATTGCCTTATTGTAAAAATTGTTTAATTAAATTTGGACCTAAAAGAAAATATCATACTTCAAATTTTAATCATCTTACTTTAAATTTTTAAGTTGTAAGTTGACACAAAACAAAATATATTAAATCACATTTATATTGAATTGTTTTGATAAATTATTTTGTTTTCGTTGTTTAATTATTGCACAAACCGGTTTGTTGATATTAATTAAAATTAATTTATTCATAATTCATTATTTCGGTACCTTCCGGTACAAACAGGGCTTAACATGCAATTTAGACTAATTGACGCAACCAAATGGTCTCAAACAGCTATTTTGTTCTTTGTACATCAATTTCTAAAAATAACAGGTATTAGTGTAATTTGCTATTAATTTGAATACTACACCATTTATTTAGTTACAGTGAAATAAACATGAAACTAAAAAGTAAAAAGTACATTTGGAAATATATATCGTCTATTAAGTGCGAGTTATAAATAAAATGAAACGTTAAAACACATGTATATTATAAGGAATAAATATTTAGTTTGCTAGCCTGATATATTAATCAGTATAGGAAATAATATAACTATAAATAGGAGGTACATGCGGGGAATCTGCAATTAATTACAATACTAAAAGCAAGACTTCAGTAAGATAAGCTAAGATTGGATATTAGTTACAGGAATATTATAATTAGCTTTTCATTACTCTGAAATTGAAAAACACGTCCAGTGATTTATTTAAAATTAAAAACAGGAAATAGAGACGAATGGTACAGCACTCCACATTCTCGAAAAACCGCATGAAAACCGTAATTAGAGCTTGGGGAATAAATACAATGTCAATGAATTTATTTTGCTCATTTCTTGGTAAAATTATTATTTATTTTGAATGGTAATATTATATTTTATGGCCATGAGATCGTACTTTTGTGGCCATGAGGTATTAGTGAAATTAAATAATTATGTCTCAACATACATAATTCAATCGGTTAAATGTTATTGGTGTATAAAATATCAATGTAAAAATAAATCTACTGGGGTCCGACGAATGTTGTCCAGCCCTGGAAATCTCAAGTGGCCAGTTAAAGGGATCAAATAATCAACTCAACTAATTAGAGTGCCAATGTACGCAAAAAAAAAACATTAAGATCTCTATACATTGTCCTGCTAAATATTTGTTTTTGTAAAAGACATATTTTTGTGTTTTTTCACGCATTTTTACTTCCATATAGGGCACGTTAATAGTGTTTTGTTTAAATTAAGAAGTTTATTTTAAAGCCCAATCAAATTTTATTTTTATAATCAATGGAAATCAATATGATTTTAAAGTAATGTCTCATTTATATTCAAATCATTCATTCAATTCAATGAATTCAATGAAATTCATATAATTCTGTTTCCTAGAATTTGTAATTGATATAGATAATTTTTATTTAGTAATTTTAATTTCTTTGTAATCTAAGCTTTAAGCCTTCTAATAAATTAGTTTGAAACCAAACCAGCGCATAACATGAGGTTTAATTCATCAATCAAAGTTTTAAAGTATTTCAGTAGCTTCAAAGTTATGTAGTTATTCTTAAACTTTGATGTTGTAATTATCTAGCTTTTACCAATGACTTGCCCGCACAGTAATTTCATATATATGTAGAGAAGTCTTTAGGCAGGACTTATCTAATTTAACAAACATTTACACATTCATACAATTATATAGATAAAACAATTTTTATAACTTCTCAATAGTAAATAGGTACTGTGAATATGGCGTAATTATGGTTCTAAGCAATTTTTCCCCGAGTTTTTGGTATCAAGTGTCTAAACAGTAACAAATGAATCGCAATAAAATATTGATGGCCATTTAAGCATTTATTATTAGAAACAAATATATTGATATTAATATCGCCGGTTATATATTATATCCTCTAAAGGTCGTGATTTGAAGAAACTTATCAATACTTTGAGAAGGTGGACGGTAGACCTACTTCATAGGTTTCATCGCTTATCTTTGCTCTAAGGCAGTTGACATCTTTGAATGTTGGTTCTACAACATTTGACAATGACTGTATCTCTCATGTACACTACAACACCCTCATTTTCTTTGCAGCAGTTGTATAATAAATTTGTAATTATTGAAAGCAGGTGCAGCAGTTCATTTTCTTTTAGTCAGCACTGAAAAATTAGTTTACAGAAAGAAAATTGTTTGCATTACAATGTATATTTTTAAAAACATACAGTGGTTTATATCTTTTTAAGACTTCTTTGTTTACAATGGTTATAGAACGCAGCGTGCAACTCATTTTAAATCAGACCACCGGGTTTCAAGAGAGTGGACATGTAGGCGTGCAGTCAGGCTTGACTTCCATCAAGCGTGTGGAAATAATCGAGTAAGAAAAATGGTGATATTTCGAAAAAATTTGTATTATATTTGATAATTGATACTTTAATATCCACTATTTTTACTTCAAGTCAGTGTTTGTATAGTCATACTTATATACTCCAGGATAAATATTATTATTTCAGATGTATAACAGTACTGTTGCATAGCTTCTATTTTAATATGACTTAGCTAGCTCCAAACTCAACAATATTCAAGAGAAAACTAATAAAAATAATGACAAAAATATAAACTCCATTAAAAAATAATCGTTACAAAAAAAACTTTACACCAATTTTGGTACTTGAGCTTATGCTAATATTCTATTGTGTAATGTATTATATGATAAAACAAAGCAAAAACAATATAATATATATATTATTTATATTGTTAAATAGCAAAAATAATATATATATATTTATATATATATATAATATAATATATATATATATACATATATATATATATATATATATATATATATATATATATATGTTATATACATTTGAATGTGTCATCATACTTAATAAATTTGTATTTTTATTGTTTTTGCTTTGTTTTATCATATATGTACTACATTGCACAATAGAATATTAACAACAAAAGAAAAAAGTTTTTATATTCAAATGCGCGTCTGTGTGAGTAAATTTGGTAGCGTTATACTATATATTGAATTTCATGATTTTCTTAGTAATACTACTGAATATTAAAAAATGTTTCATACCATAAAAGTAAGCGGAATACTATACCTCATTTCATTCGGTGCAAGTTATTAATATTTATTCGTATAATAATTATTAGTAAAATATTTAAAAAAGACATGCTTAATGAGTTAATAGAATGAAAATGATAAAAATTAATAAATATATCTAATTTGCTTCACAATAAGCATTTTGTTTGTAGAAGTCGCTCTACGACGCTCTACGACTACGCTCTACGACGCTCTACGACTACGCTCTACGATGCGTGTTTCTCATATTTTCTGTAGTAATAAATTATCACAAAACTTTTTGATATTGACATCCACTTGTTTCATATTTATAACTACAAAAATAAACTTTCATATCATTATTCTTTTAATAATTTCGGTTATTTGGAAGCTTGCGAACATGTTTTTCAGTTTCCTTACCTCGAAAATGCTTAAATTAAAAAAAATTAAACATTTTTCTATTCAGGTGATATTAAAACAAACCTATGTCCATTCTACTAAAATATTTGAGACAGAATTCTAGTTAAAAGTACTGCATTGAAATGCTCACGATACTCAATCAGTATTCCGGCCGCCAACTGAAGTGCCATAAATGGATTTAGAGCTGTGGACGATTTTGCGGCCGGCCGCAATAAATTTTGTATCCGTATGTCAATCACCATCAAATATTGATGCAACTTCAAAATATGTTGTACATTTTTGTTCTTATTTCTGAATTTAAATAAATATTCTATTTGAAACTAAATTACGCTGCTATTTAATTAAAATTATAACTATTTAAACAAATGGTGTTAAACAACAGTTTGGTTATTCCTAATCTTTAAAACAGTACATACAATTTTTTGTCATAAAAATATTAAACTGATTGCATTTCAAGCGCTAGTATGAACAGGAAAAAAATGATAAATGAAAAGCTTGACGCGCTAGCAATACAATTACAGTCGGATGTTTGAGTTTTATTAAACGTAACACGTTATTTGGATCGTTACCATACAACTGCAGTGTTTGCTTTTTATTTTGCAATAACATTTGAAAATACTTTACATAACCTCAAATAAGAACTATAAGTAAATATTAAACTGCAGATTAGGTGACCCTTGAAGTAGTTACAGTGGAGCAACTATTTGGTTACTATCCGGCCTCTCTATCGTCAACATAGGTCTTAGTTTTAGTCCGTAAGAAATCAGTCTAACTGTGGCGACATCAGTTATTTATCTGATTGGATATACTGAAGAACTTAAAATAAAATTAAGACCTGTTAGGGGAACAATAGATACAGAAAATTTTAAAGATTTTGAATTGTTATTATTACCCATAAACTATTTGGTATGTATGGATAACTTAGTTTTTGCTCTTTTTTTCATATACTTGAAAAATAATGTTGTTATTGTTTGTTATCTTAAATACCCAAAAATTTACTTGCCCATTCTAATTGTAGAGAAAGTTTTTCCTGTAAAAGATGGAGTCATTAAAACCGCCAGGGTTTGCACCAGTGGAACTTATCTTCATCCAGTGGTAGGTCAGTGGTTATCTATGATCTCTGATCAATTTCTCTTAGTTTTAATCAATACTTACTTTAATTGAAATAATCATAATCTTTATCGCTTCTTTCTATTTAGTAAGTCGTTATTTTGTTTCAATATCATTATATAAATTATATTTCTTTATCTTCAGTGTCTCGATGCAATTCATATATTTATAATTCATATATTCAGTTGAAGGAATCTTTCAAGCGCGGGAGAAATCGTTACGCCATAATCATGTCTGTATTATAATTTCACTCTCTTTATGCATATACTATGCTTGTGTCAAATATTGTGTACTATCTATTCACTTTCGTAACATCCATCTTTTATCAGACCCCCCCCCCCCCCATACTCACTATCATCTAGAGATGGATGACAGGGACAAGCCAATAAAATTGCTCGCAGCAGCCGCGTCAGGATATTTCTCATTATCTTCCAGACCCCGTAGAACAACACCACTGAAGAAATACCAGAGCCTTAGTAACCAGTCAAGAGCTCCAGATACTGAGGTGAGTGAGTTCCAATTTTAAGATATTAACAGGGATAGACGAACTCGCTGTCAGCAATTAGTCTTTAATGATAATGAAATTAAAATCTTAGCCGTACGTACATACATATAGATATTAATTGTTCAGGCAGAAATGTCTGGATATATATGAATATATTTCATATGTAGTACGATTAACCTTATGCTTTGCATCTTTGTATTAAGTGATTTTTCTATACCTGTACTAAACTAACTATTACTATAGTCTAAGCCGAAAATAGCTTATAAGAAACAACTAAGATTTTCAAAGATAAGTGAAAGAAAATAAACAATTTAAAGCAGAGGTACAACGAGGGATTTACGTTTTTTATTTAAATATATTAGACACTATTCTTCTTTAGATTCGCATTCTACTTTATATCCCCAGGGGCTATTCACATCTACAACAAAGGACGTACGACTGAATAGGCCCTAACCTACGTTGTGGGTAATGAGAGCCGTTGTTCGCTATATGTTTCGGTAACTATATAACTTATATATATTGTATTAGAATAGCAGATTGCGGAGTAATTATTTCTGTTGAACACGCAATTTACAAATAAATAATATTAAAGGACGTGGCATAGAGACCAGTCCCAGACCCTATATGATTAAATTGATTCAAACATTTTAAATTACAATCGCAATAACACTTTTGACATTTGTATTTTTAAGATCTTTCTGTTCTTTTAATATACTGAATATGAAAACATGATGAAGTAAAGTTACAAATTTATGTAGTTTATAATAACTACCTAGAAATCGAATGCAGCTAGTCTACATTCAAGGAGGTATAAGCTACAGTTTTAAAAGTTGACCTTCTATCTAAAAAAAAAATATATATATAAAAGAATGATACTTAATCAAAATAAAACAAACCTCGTATAAATCTTAATTTAAAAAATATTGATTGATTGATTTATTAATATATATATATATATATATATATGATAAACTATTTCTTGTTTATTGTTAAGTGTGATTACTTCCTGTTTTGTTTATTTCTTAGATTTTACATATCTTTAAAGAAAAGTAAATTGTAAAAAATCTACAAAGATACAGAGCATTGGTAAATATTATGATGGTTGCGACTTTGAAATAGTACACTTATTAGCTAAAAATACATGGCTCGTGATAAACCCTCTTAACGAGCTTAGTTTGAAGCTTTTATAAGCGCGCTAATTACTTTCATGCTCAGAAAATGTTTTCTTATTACATAGAAACGTTATTAAATATATGATGTATATGTTTTTATATGTTATTTTGGCATCAAATTTTATTTGCTAGGCTAATTTATCTTAAAGTCTTTATTCTACACTTTTCTAATAAAACTAAAATTTTATTTCAAAATGGCCAGTACATAATACTAAGAATAGAAGTACACAGTAAAGGAGGTTTATGGTACCTTAAATGAATATTTTATGTTCATTCAGGGTTCAGGATTTCTACGGTTTTGGACCGGAAAAAAATCTTAAAATAAAACAATTAAAGCATTTACACAAGTCAAATAGTGCACGAGCCGTAGACAAAGAAGCACTCTTTCTACGACTCAACGTCTATCCCAATGAATATTAAAATTCAGAATTATTAAATTAAACAATCGAGGCAATGTTTAAAAAAAAATATGTTATAAATTTGTTATTTTAATAAAAGAAATGTTTAAAAAAGCTTTTAATTCACGTGTACGTAAATTGACGATATTTGAAATGCAAAGAGAAACATTTAAAAGTTCAATAAATAACGATGTTTTAATTTTGTACCAGTCATTGATACAAAGAAATGTGCTGTCCAAACATAAATATAAAGAGGCTTAGAGGCTTTTATTTCAAAAGACTTAAAGAAAGTAAGGGCTATAAAGTATAAGAATTGCCATATTAGAAAATACTTATTTGCATTATATAAGTATCTTATAGTACATTTTTTAGAATGTTATAGCATTCTTCTACAGTTATTGGAACTTCATTGAGCATTTTCTACTAATAATGTACGTAAGTAGGCAAGTTCTGCTACAATGTCTCCTACAATGTCTCATTATTGCTAGCCTTTGCAGGTTTTGTGCAAACAATAAATAAATAAATAAATAAATAAATAAATAAATAAATTATTTATAAATAATCACAACTGTAACAATTATTATTGCATTATATCCTTAATCTACATTCGCAAATATTTTTTTGAAGTTCCATTTGAGATTAAATTTAATTTAATTAAATTAGACCACTAAGTCTTAAGAATCCCATAATTTATCTTAATAATAAGTATTTTAATATGAAACAAAAGTCATACCTCTTACACAATCGCCTCCATAAAAACTTATTATTATTATTAGGTATTATAAGACCAAAATAGGTTTTTGTTTCTGTTGTAATTTGTTTTTATATCGACTTTCGAAAAAAATATTAATAATAATAACTAAAGTGGGGTTAAACCACAAACGATGATTATTATATTATATTATAAATACTTTTATGTATTATTTATTCTTGAAATATTAGCTACTAGTAATATTATTCTATTTCAACAACTCAATCATTAATCAATACCTTTTTATAAATTTACATAAAAAACAAACTGTGTTTGTAGACTATAGCAGGTAAAACTAAAGTCATAATTAAGCCATCAATGCAAAAAATATTAGTACAGTCATACCAATAATTTAGTAGAGAAAACAAAACATAAGCAAAGTGAATAATAATTTTTAAAAAAATACTATTTTCAAATTTAACTAAACTACGATCGCAAAATAAATTATCGACGGTATTTTACATCACTAAAGGTTTTCTCTTAACCTCACCGCGTCGGTAAAAGTATAAATGACAAAGAAGTGGCCCCGCCTGCGTTTACGACAGTACTACCGCGGGCACCTGTGACACGAAAACGGTCATGGTTTTCTTTATTAGTTTCTGTCATTTATGTTTGTCATTACTGTACAATAGATTTGGATAGCAAGAATGTTGATTCCTATTGGTGACTCAATGCGCAACAAAATATAAATATTCTTGTTCTGGTTGCTGAGCGCACGAACCAGCTTTCTTTTCAAGCGCATAGGCAGTGATATAGTACGTACCACTTGGACAGATGACGGATTATCTTTACCCTCCGTGCTTTATGCAAGTCAGCGTTCAAATGAAACATTTGAAAGGCAATTATCGTCCTGGACAAGTGCGGATGACCGGCGCCATCTCTTGATAGGTTAGTAACCCTTACGGAAACTCTGTGGATTTTTTAAAATTCCTTCCTCCTTGAAATTATTGGATTTATTATTTGAAAAAACATAATTTTTCAATATAAGTTTAGAAACTAGTTTCTGAGGTTAAAATATATTTTATAACTATAATTTATTTGCTCTAGAATTTAATGGATCGAGTACAATTGCACCTTTTATTTTCACTAAGTGAAATATACCTACACAAATATTCCATAATTCTCCAAAAAAATACCTGACATCGCAGTCTCACTGGTTTGATACCAACGTTATACATTATTCTGTTTATCTTAAAGGAAATATGTTTATTTTTAACAGCTGTTTCATTAAAAAAAATATTAATACTATTCGTTGATAATTACAATCTTTTATCATTTATAATTATCACCTTTAAAAACTTATAATAATTGTTCAGTTTGTTCCAAAAAAAAGTTATAAGAGTGCACCGTATCATATGAAGCCAGCTCTGCACCGCTTCTACGTGCTATAAATGCTAATGTATTTTCTCTCCTAGAAACTTAGATTACAATATTCTTAACTTTAAGAGCTCTTAAAACAGGATGAGGTTATTAAGTAAAAATAACTATGTAATGAAACTATGAACAAGAACAATACAGCTTTGAACGGCGTGACCAGTCACATCGTTAAATTAGCTTCTATTATTTTGTTACTGAATGTAGTATTAGAGTAGACTGTATTGCGCAATTTAGTACAAAATAATGACCCGTTATTGATATCATAAGCGGCCATGAGCTTTGTTAACATTTGAAATTTACACTTATTAATAGTATTAAGTTTGGAATCTATTTAATTTGAAACAAATTTATTTAAATTGAAGCACTGATGCTTAACCAGGCAATAAATTTTCTCAAAAGCCATCAATGGTTATAAAATTAGAAATAATACAGAGATAAAACTATATAGATTGTCTGATATTCTTTTAAGCCTGTCAGAACATTTAAAATGTGTGGCACTTAATGATATCAGGTAGTGTCATTCGGTTTTCGATCAGAGAGGGCATTGGAGTGGTAGCGTAACGTGGCGCGTTAAACATGGCGAATGGGATGATATTCGTCCCTGGCGTTATTCTGTGATGAGTCGTGTTGCAAGATTTATTTTTAAATGCATATTTATTTCTTTTTTAATTTAATATTAAATAATTAATTTTTATTCAATGATTTACTTACTATTAGTCCTTCACATCGAATTGATTGCGAAGGTTCTAATTATTCGCAAATTTCACACATATTGACATTTGTGAATCACAATATATAAATGTCCGGCTGAGTTTGTTATGTGGTTCCTCTCAGCCCAGGGCGCGTATGGTATAAAAAATAGTCACTGCTAACATCTCCACTTGACGTACACAAGTATTGATTAAAAGTAGAAAAAATATGAACAAATCAATAGATGCAAAATTTTATAACAAATATAATTGTGGCGTTACTTACTTCTTCATACGATTTTTAGATTTTTCTCGAAAAACAATTCAATGTAATATAATATAAGAAGATAATAAACCGGTAAGTGGGACTAATGGAATTTAATCACTGAAAACTATATTCAAAAATTGCTATTATTACCATATATTCTAAAATATAGCATTGCGTAAAAATGTCAACAATTCAAGGTTATATATTTTATTTCTTCCCAATCGCAGAATCTCTTACTTTCACTCAAATTTTCCTCTAAATGTTATTTGTCAGAGAACGCTCTTAGGAATAAGAGTGCCATTGTATATTTTAAGTATGTTAAATCTGGTTTTATATTTTCTTAATTTCTGTGTGCATTAAATGCTTATACATATATATATATATATATATATCTACTAAGTAATACACTTAATAAAAAGATGAAAATATATTGTGTCTGTGAAAATTAATCAATATTTGTAAATATAGAGTGTGATTAAGTAAAATAAGTAAAATAAGTAAAAATAAGTAAAATAAGTAAAATAAAACTATATAGGTATAGACAATTTACGTAAATATGTAGATAGTATGTTTACATAAGTAAAGATTTTGATTTACTTAATTTTCTTAAAATTTAAAACATTTACAGTTTTTTAAAGTATTATTATTGTCGTCCTTAACTATTTATTTAATCTCAAAGTCATTACTGAATGACTTCAAATATTCCATCAAAAATCAATAAGTACACTGGTACTTTTTGATTTTTGATGGAATATTTGAAAAACTTTGAATGTTGCGCAAGCAATAGCTATTTCTAATAAAAATATATTTGGTTATTATGGAAATAATTTTGAGATATACATATATTGTTTCTGAAAAAATAATCTATTATATATAGATACAGTTTCGTTTGTAATACTTAATCAACATTATATACAATAATAAATATTGAATGATATACTCCAAGAATATGGTTGTCTTTAAGTTTGGTTCACGGACGATAATTTTAGGTGATAATGTAATAAGGAAATATTTATGAAAAATTTCATACTTTTATAATTTGAATTGAATTATTATCACTGAATTAGAATAATTTTGTATTACAAAAAAAATATATACGATAAATTAACATTTATTAGCACTCGTTCGTCGTGTACTAAATTACAAACATTAATAACAAGTAACAATATGATATCAATAATATAATATCAACTTTCATACATGTTATATTTGAGATCCTCAAATATGATATATTCTGTTAAGGGTAGGACGATGATTTCTAGTCATAATAAACAATGGAAACCACATCAACTTTTCACTTTACTTTATAAACAGTTGAGAAATAGTTCACGTGTTCTTCGGACGCAATGGTTGATGGAACGGAAGAGGGATAAATGCGCGACAAGCCCAACGCTTAGACCGACCTTGCCTCTCTATTGTATTGTTCCGCGCTCCGGCTGGCACAATCCCTTTTTCACTCACATAACCATATTTTAAGTGTTATTAGCAAGTAATTAGAATAAAAAGAGGTTAGTTTTCAAATGTATGATATATTATTATATAAACTTAATCTATTAATTCAATCGTGTAAATCAAACAAAACCGAACTATAGTGCCATCTAGCCATCTAGAATTGAACTAAATAAGCCTTATTCCACAATGGCCAACAATTGCAATCAATGTGGTAAGCTTTTCACTCCGATAGATAAAGTGGATCAAATGTGTATCTGTTTTACATCGGACCTGTGAATTAAGAGCTAGTACAAATACAAACGCGCCTACGAAATGGTTCTGTAAGGCTCGTAAATATAGAGTGCTCCATACTGTGGCGGAATGAGAAAAAGGCCTACTTCTATTTTCCAACAAAACTTAGGAGTAAAAAGGAAATATTAGACATCGAGGAGAATGAACTGGTTTCCAGAAACTATGTGGGGTTCTATGACTATTCATATTGTCTGTTTAGTTGGAAAAATACCGGAGTCCTTAAGCAAATAAAGTAACGTTGTGAACGTCATGGCTCTCGCCGCATTCTATGATATAGTGATGAGCCTGTTTGTATGCTGCCATTCAATAATCGTGCGGTTCGCACAAAGTGACTTTTGAAATGAATACTCCTTGCAGCGCGTCGGGAAGCTGATAATACAGGTGTATTGGATGTGCGAATACTCCTTGTGGAGCGTGTTTCTCACGGAGCTAATTCTATATCTATTAGAATGTTCGTAGATTTTGCATTATTGACGCCAAACCCGAGCGAACCGCTCTCTTTTCTGTAAATATGCTAACTGAGCTGGCGCTACATGGACAAACGAAAACCAAAAATATAAATACTTTAAAAACCCGAGTCAAAATATTATTTAGGTACTAATAGTATATTAATTAACAATTTTTTTTTGGTGAAATGTGAATACCACCCTTGTAAGACCTGTTTAGTGCCGGTTGTCTCTTAGAATAAGTTTTATATGTGACAGAAATATTATTAAATTCATTAATATATATATATATATATATATATATATATATATATATATATATATTAAGTAAAAGTTTAAGAGAATAAGTTCAAGAGCTATAAATTAAAATGTTATTAAGTATAAATCAATGAATAGAAAATATTAAAAAATGAAGTGTCTTATGATGAGGTAACTATAAATTGCTGGAGGTTTTGCTGGTAAAGATATATTTGATCAATAATTGTCATTGTTCTTAACGATGAACACTAACAATAAACTCCTTATTAATGGACCCATCGTTCATGTCGACAAATTGTTCATGGTTTATTTAATTCAAATCTCAGAAATAGCAGATTAAATGTTTCGTCAAAATAAACTAATACATTATATATTATGTATCCTATGTAAATAATAATGACAACAATTCTACAGAAAAGTTGTATTCCTCTTATATAAAAATATCTTTGCTTATTTCTCCGTTTACCTCACACCTCTTTTGAAAAACAAATATTCTAAATAAAGAAATAAATAATTGTGAAGATAAAGAAAGGACCATCGTCCTACTTGACAATAATTGTTCAGATAGCGACCCAGTCTAGAAACTTTAAGAGCATAATCTTTTGTATGCTAAAGGCTGCGGCTTCTATGGCCCAGGTTGTGGAAGTTCTTAGAACCTGGACGATCACAAAAGAGACACGTCAGCTGCGGTCGGACAATGCTAGCTAGCGCATTGAAAGCTCTTGAAGGGCAAGCTGGGTCTACACTGAAGGTCGAAGCTCAAGTAGAAGTAGAGACTGCGTGGTTAGGCAGGGAATATGTCGCGATCCCACAGTTAATTAACATAATTCCAAGTTGTGTTTACTGGTAGTTTGAAGAAGTATGACGTCTTCACGTGTAATGTACAGCTCTCAGGTAGCAGCACATCAGATGCCGAAGTCCAGAGCGCGGGGACACAAAGTGAAACAACGTATACTGAGGGCTTCGTGGCTAAGTGAAAACTTAGTTATTAGTAGACGAACTCCGTTAGCTTTTTTGGTCGCTACTCGTGAGGACAATATGATACGTACTTTTTTTACTATTGACAAAAGAAACGAAATAAAGTAAAGTAGGAATATTTTACTCAAAAAATATATATATTTCTAAACTTCCATAGCAGTTTTTATAGATTTTGTATAATATCAAAATACAACATAGTTCTATATAGAACAGATATCCTAAATAAATTGCATTAAAATCTAAATGCTTAAAAATAGAAGAACTATATTCCCACAAGAAACAAGGAAAACAAAGGATGCACTGAAAACATACACTCTCAATATTTTGGTGCTCTTGATGAAAAATATTGTCTGGTTTCTTTCTTTACTTCCACGATACAAAGGAAAATGTTTCATAATATTTTTTCGTTCAATGAAAAAAGATATATCTTCACATTTACTACAAATTAGACTTACTGAACAACTTATACTTTTTGGTGCAATATTATACATTATGTCCTTTCATTATAAATTATTATATAAGGAACGCAATAGTAATAAAAAACCAACTACAAAAATCGAGATGGCGTAAGTTTAATACACCGTACCGTAAGATATTAGTTAGTTATTTTCAGACTAACTAAAAATTATTCTTCATTAGCTTTATCAATTTAAAATAATTACATTTATTTACAAAGACACAAATATGGAGAGGTATGTAATTAAAATGAAAATTAAAACGTTTAAAAATATATAGTTTTGAAACCACAGTAACAAGGTATGTAACCTTGTTCGTTCAGAATTTCTGTAAAAAAAAATGACACGTGTATAATTTTTAAATAACTTACACAAACTTCTGACTTCATGTAATAAATAACGCATATTGTACGCATCTTTCATTACTAACAACGTAGCGCTAATGGTAGTTTAAAAAATATACATTTCATATAATATAAATATGCAATTCAGCTTTTGAATATGAAATTACAAAATAATATTTTTGGCAATCAATTTTCCACCATATAATAACAATTCAAATTCATCAATTATGTCCGTGGCTCGGATCAACGCGAGTTAATTACCGGCTATAAATATTGTATCCAAAACTTCGGTAATCTATTTTGAAACATCAAAATAAACATATCAGATCTAAAAGCTTTATTCAAACATCACGTTTATTTACATAACACACAAACAGAGTCTATTGTACATATTGAAAATATATATAGAAATAAAAAGTATTAATAGCATAACCAAAATGTTAAAGGTTTCATATTTTTTATTAATTTTTAAATATTATATTTGTTGTCACATATAAATAATATGTGAGTCTAACAATCATAATTCATAATTTATTTTATAAGAAAGCATCAAAGAAATGCTTTTTTAAACAATTCTTAGGTTATTACGAAATAAGTAAACATAAACGATGACTTTTCGGAATATTGCGAAATATTAAAAGAATGAAAAAGACTCATTGATTGACAAAGACATTGGATAACGTAGCATGTATAATATCTGTACGTATATGAAAAATATCTTATCTTATGATTTCAATAAATGGAATGTTTCGCAAACTCGTGTGTCGTGTGTGTATCGTTTGTTTTACAGTTTTATTCATAATAATAACTCCTGCTATTTTATTTTCAATGTACAGACAGCACCTGTCTACGATTTTATTATATGTATAGATTACTACAAGTGCCTTTTAAAACTGGGTTTTCGAGACCAAGCCTTAAGAGAGAGACAAATGACTAATGTTGTCTCCCCCACTCTTAGCGACGCACTAACTCACCCCAAAGCTTACTGCGACACGAGTACTAATTCTTAAATAATTTATATGAATTTTCCTTAAATACTGCTTTAACAATTTTAAAACGTTTTCATAAGACTAAATATATTCAAATAAAATATCCTTTTAAGCTACGTTAGATCTAATGATAATTCAATAAATATCCAAATGGAGCTTTTGACGCAGACAAATACGATATTATATTTCAATATAATATTACGAGTATATATGTGGAATATCGGTAGAATACCGGTGGAATATTTAACCATAATAAATGTCAATTAAATATTGAAATGGGTAGAATGAAACTATTCGAAAAAATCTAAGTGGATTTGAATTTAAGTTTCATTTTCGGGCCTGTTTAGCATTTCTTTATATGCAGTTATGTATGTAATTTATAAGCGTTGAAATCTTCTCATCTATTTGCAGTGTCTTGAACTTAAATAATTTTACTTATAGAGTAATAATTATAAGCTTGGCCATCCGCATTCCTTTTTAATAAAAATACAAAACTTTATTCTCTAGAGGCTATAATATAAGTAAAGACAAAAATTATTTATGTTCTATATAAATTTTTAGTTCTTAAGCTTGATATTGCTTCCGGCTAGAAGTTTACATCATAAACATTGAAATTTATTGAAATTTATATTATATATATACTTTAATATATCTTTTGTAAATCAGCTTGCCTGTGTTGGTATTTCCGTCCGAGTACAATGTGGGTGTTTTCAAGGCATGAGTGAATAGGCTTTTACAAAGTTGATGCGCTTTACCACCTACGACTACATTTCCACTTCCCATCAGGTGGAATGTAGTCAAGCGTCAACTTAGTAAAAGCGTAATAAAAAAAGCTATACTATTTAAGTATAAGCTTTAAAGTTATTCGTGAAAGCATCGAATGACGACAATGCTAAGAAATCAAATTAAAATATGTTTTGGAGAACTTCAAACCCAAATAGTTAATCATATCAATAATACACCTACTGATTTTAATAAACTTCGAGTAGTTTTTTAAATTATATTATTTCATGAAAATTATTATGTTCTAGGGTAGTAATTTGGAATTATCATTAACTTTAGATTTAACGAATTATGTTTCAAAATTATTAGAAAAGGTGCCTCGCATTAGCTTTTTTTAAGGACCGGATGAACGATACGCGAACATATCGTTCAATATTTGCAATCAGCGACAATCTATATGTGATGTTTCAATTTCTCGTAACAAATTGCGTCGAAGCGGTCGTAAAGTAATTAGTTCAACAGGCTATTATTATTTAGATCGCCAGCTATTATTTATTATTACTCCATGCACTGAATTTGATCAGAATATCAGATATGTTTGTTAAGAAAGAGATATTGAACTTAAAACGGTAGCTCTTTTTGCAGAGCGACGGTATGGTTTCCCAGACGTCGCAGGTTCGTGTCCTGTCATGTTGAAAAATAATTCATTCTATATTTATTAAATGAACGTCAGAAATGTTTATAACTTAATTATTTAATAATATTGTATAAGCGAGAGTAGTTTTTTTCCGTCAAGTTTCACGGTGAATAGTTAAGTGGCTTGCATACACAAAATGAAATTGAATAAAAAAAAAATCAATTAGCAGTATTGATAAATTGCGGTTCAGCTATGTAGGTGAATGACTGTGGACACTCAACCTGCACTTAACTTCACCGCTATTTAACGAGGAGATAATTAATATGATTTATGAACGTTATTGGTTTAAAGTAATATAATAAAATCATGTATTTCTGTTTAAATGTTAACCTTCTTAATTGATTCAAAAACGATTCAAAGATATTTGGAGTAAATTCATTATTTATTAAACCAATAACTCAGCATGCCATAAATAACACAAACAGTTGTACGAGGAATCGATTGCAACGTAGAACTATGATTGCCCCCGTCGTGTGCTATTCCATCCCTTTGTCTTTGTAAACGGAATGATAAGTATTCACATAGAATTGGAATATATTTTGCTGTTTGAAAAGTTTTTTTATCAAAAAGGATATTGTTTTTTTTTTGTCTTCTCAAAGAACAATAGTACTTTAACCGAATCCTAATTATTATTTTTTTTAGGTAAAATATACTTGTCCAATAATATCAATATTATGTAATATAAATGCTTTAAAAAGCATATTTTTGTAAGATGTGATTTACACTTATATTGTCGGACCGTTGGGTAATTAAGCTTCTGGTTGGAATGAGATGAAACTTCACGTACAGAGTTTGAGGTCTGAGTAAGGGCGAAGGGCTTTTTTGCCCGAAAATAAAAAGATGAAAGTTTCTATCGTGAAACAATCATTACTCAAAATTGGGTTATGAAAAATATGTTTTGTTTTTTTTTTTTGCCGAAGTAAACAACATTACTTTTCTTTTTTTTTTTGCAGAATCATTCCTCAATGGTGCAAAATAGAGGATGATTTCTAAATTCGCAAAAACTTTAAGACATAATTTGATTAAAATAATGTATTTATAGATAAATTGTCTTATTTTAACGAGAAAACACTATTCCTTTCTAGCGCACGGATATTGATATATTTCATGTAGTATTAGTTTATTTAACAAATATAACGTAAATGGTGCTTTTTATCCTGGAAAGGTCATTAAAAACGTTTTCTTGTGTATGACTCGACTCATCACACTCTAGAGGAGTAATATTCAACATTGATTGATTTGATGATTCAAGACAATGGACCGTATCCCTTAACAGAAGTTGAAAACGAGTTTGATTAGGTATTAACAGTAATTAAATAAATTTCATATATAAAAAATAAAGATAATGCTCTAATATTAAAAACTGAATGATATTGAATTCCAGATGCTTTTTATTTATCTACATAATATTAAAATGTTATTCGTTATAAAGCAGCAGATATTTGTGAAAGAAAAATATACAGTTAATTACTATATACTATATTGCAGTAATTCTTACAAGGTAATATAGGTGAAAATTAATTTTGTTAAAGTATACACTATCGAGAACTAGAAACGGTTATAAATATTATAGACCGAAATTTACAAAGAACCGTGCGAATATATCCAAACATATAACCAATGCATTCCGAAGCGCCCACGTTTTTGGCAAACAAATTGAAATTTTAATATATTCACCCAGTGAAACGAAAATACCGTTGTGTTATTAATATATTCAAACGTTTGATTTATTACCTTTTCAGTATATTTTCTGTATTATTAGATAAATTAGCTTTTATATCGATTTAGCATAGCTGTATAACTGTAAACCTTACAGCGAACTATTTAAACGGAATGGATAATGTAGCGACCGTACTATCACTTAATCTTACATGTACCATCATACTTTTACACATAATAAACGAACAATATCGTTGTGAATAATTTGTCAGCTACAAGGTTCAATTTCAAAGTTCAATTACAAAGGTAATATAAACTGAATGCTCAGCTTCTGCATCATTGCTAACAACACGAAAATACTACATTCAAATTAACTGTCAACCTTTTCTAGGACTGGTAATTAAGCGAAAAGTGTTTTAACAGATCTTATATAAAAGAAAATTGATAATTCAGCTTTTTCGTCTTATAACAGCAGTACCTGAAGTATTTTACGCTACATTAATTCGGAAGCTGTCAGATGTGATAGATTTATATATGACGAAAGATATTGATGAATATTGATCTCAACATGAGATGGTTTTAAATTATAAATAAGAATAGTTATGTTTATTCCGTAGTCTATTGGATTTTTTTTTATGTCTCTTTCAATTAAAGGTGCATTGTCTTTATTTGATTTTTGTTTGTTGGCTTAGAAAAATCCGTTATATATAATCAATTTAAATATCATTATTTCAATGTAAATACTACAAATTAAAGTTTGAAATAAATTCATAAAAATATACGGGTATCATGGAATATATTATCTCCTATTCAATATCAGCTATCATTAAGAACAGTCTGAGTATAAAATGTATTGAAGGTAAATGATATATTACCTATTTATTGAAAATATTCATAAAATTTATTCTAGAATATCTAATCGGCATATGTTATTTATTTTATGTGTGGTTGGATAAATAATTAATATTTTAAGCTTTATTACCACCACCTCGTAACACTCTCAAGGAATCAATAAAGCAGTATATGAGCCTACTTTTCACTGATGAAGTTCTATGTCAAGATGTAAGGTGTCAAGGAGGTGGGACTCCATGGGCTCCCAATATTTTACTAACATGAATACATTTTGGCTACAACAGAAACCTTTTAGTCTTAAGACTAATAAAACGATTAAATGTTCAATCATTTAAGCTAAATAAATTATATCAAAAATACAAAAAAAATATATAATATTTACCAAACTGTTTTAAATATATGTAATATTTAAAACAGTTTAGTAAATATTTCATATTCATTATTTATAATTCCATTGCATTTTATTTTGTACCCGAGGTTTGGTTTAACTCTTCAATAGTATACAAACATACTGAAGCTTTAAACTGTGGTAACTTTACGAGTATAAAATCCGTGTAGCTCTGTTAAGAGGATTCCGTATGAACGTTCATTTAGCATTGAATTGAACAGTATTGCTCTAGACAAACAGCGCTATAGACAACTGTATATCTCTATTGCGTTAACTCAAAAATTATAATAACATATTTTGAAACTATGTATAGAAATATGAAATAGAAATGTGATTTTTTATATTCAGTGGGCCGTTTTATCGTTTGTTTCGACAAAGCACAGCTAGTACTGTACAAAAATACATTCATATAAATTTAATTATTTTGTAAGTTTGTTCTCGTATTGAGGAGTTTTTTTCTTTTTCAAAGGTAACGCTTTTACAATAATTCCATCTCATATGCAGCCACGCTAGCTATTAGTACATTTTACAAAAGCCCTGTACGAAGTATTGTAGTATGTATTCATTGATGACGTTCTTATGTCGTCCCTTGTAATACCTAGTAAATACTTAGGTTTTGCAGATAAGAGGCAGATTCGTTAACGTTAGAAATTTGTAAAGGTAAAAGGTATAGTCTCATTATATTGTTAATACATAATTATACTTCATATGTATAAATATTTCATTACAATTTGGCATTTTGTAAACTTGATAGACTTTTTTTACTTAATATCAGAATTAAGTAATTTATAGCTTCCTGATTTTATAATCAGGAACACTAAAGGTTTATATATCGTATTAGTAAGTTCTGGGTGATAAGGGAAGTCAAGGGGACTCGTTTTCATAATCCGGAGGACAGTGAGATTGACGCCGTACTACTCGCGATCCTAACCGCAGATATATCGTCGTCTTACCATTTTAGGGTCACGTTTGTTCATTCGAAAATTCATACAACTTAAACAACCGGTTAACATATTTAAAAAAAAAGGTTAAATTGGAATATTTTAATATTATCTAAATACTTGTCACCTGTATTTATTGATACAGGAATTGAAATTGGAAGTTTGTTAATTTAGGCCACACTTCAATTTCTTTGCTTTGTTCGAAGTTAAAAGTTTAATTTTAAAACATTATTTCGTTAGCTCAGCCAAAACTTTACGCCGCACTGCTACTGGCAGACCTCGTTCTTATTATTTTTTGTATATGAGCTTTCGTGTAAATATACGTATAACTTTAGATATTCATAGTTCACATATGAATGTTAATTCTATTTGTCGATTTTTCTGATTCGACTATCGCGCTATGTCGTATTAAATCCGAACCGCATCGCGTTTTTTGCTTACAGAGTATACAAACTTCATCCGAATATTTTTCTAACAAGTTTTTATGATGTTCCCGGCACTGAAGATCCTGCTGTTTATTTATCCCTCGGATTAATTCTAGACTAATATTAGGTCAATCATTTCTTAGCAACAAATCAAATACTTATCCCACCCGCTGCCCCCCATTTTGGGAAACTAACATTCAAAGTTTAAAAACTCACATGTTTGGGGTAAAAAATGTTATTTGTTCTGTATCGGACAGACATTTATCCTCTTTTGTACCTAAGCTTTAATTTGCAACAAAAAGCGTAGCGCCCTTTCCCAGGCATCAAATTATCTCTAAGTCAAATGTTATCACAATCAGTTGAGTGGTTTGGCCGTAAAAGCGTATTAAACAGACAGACAGAATTATTTTCATATTTATAATATTAGTATGGATATCTTATAAAAGACAAATTTACAGATTTAAAAAAAAAACAAATCGCATTTAAATTTAAAGAAGCTAAATAAACCTTTCTGTACCCAGTTATGTAAAGGAAATAAGGATAAAATATCCAATCCTACCGTTTTAAACACTTTTAAAAGTTTTGACAACGAATTGAAATAATAAATAGAATTATATATACGTTAATTTATACCTGAAAGTTAAATTATATAAGTTAAACAGTCGTAAATAAGGCAACCTGCTCGAAATATTTACGAAAAGCTAAATTCTCGGCTGAAACAATGTCAAGTTTAGCGATTTAACATTTCATGAATAAGTTTTATTTTTACCCTTCATTATACCCAGTGCTTTGTTATTTGATAAAAAAATAAAGTAGATTTCTGCTTTTGTGCCAAATTTTTATTATTTTCTTTTAATTGACAGCTTCGTAGTATTACAAATGACGTGATGATTTCGACTGGTGTGTATTCTAAATATATCCTTATAAATTTACAAAGATATACAAAAAGGAAATGCCATAGAAGAAATAATAAAGCCACTTAGATTTTCTTATGATAGTTTCATTCCAGCAATTTCAATTCAATATTTAATTGACGCTTAGCCTTTAGTCTATCGGATTTATTGAAATACTACATTATAATACTTAAATAAACAAAATTATAGCTTATTTTCGATATAAGATTAAAAAGTTCATTTTCGTACATTATAGTAAATACGAATTATTTCTAAATCAATTGTCTTATAGAAATTTTGTTTGATTAAAATAAGCAATGGTAAATTTAAATTGTAATTTAAATCGATGACTTACTTGTAATGTTTTATTTGTCCATAACTTATAACAATAAATCGTCGTCCTTTATTTATTCGTCCTCTATTGATCTCGAAGCCCTTTTTAAAACGCAGGATCTTCGTCCATTCCTTTTCTCTATAAATTTATCGATGGCATTCATTCACACTTCAGTTAGACACTTCTACTTCTACAAACCGTTTGAATTCAGACATTAAGAGAATTTATATTTTCATTCACCGTATTGCAAATGAAGTACAAATAATATTATATATTAATCTGTTTTTTTTTAATTTTCCATCTTTCTGCATCGTTCACTGAATTGTGTAAAATTTTACACAGTCACTATGAAATTGCTCAAACACTGCAAATAATTTGTTTTTTTTTTGTTTCGTGTTGTACAAAAATATTATGAACGTATATCTGATTCGTTATTTTAATTATTATTCGTTGATCAAAATTTTGATATCCAATCAAAATGAAGTTATTAACTTACTTTATTATTCCACGCCAGCGAATCCGAGGATGTAATCTGAATATACGAAAAAACTATGAATATTATATTTTAGAGTAGACTTCAAAAATAAACAGTAAGTATTTTTTTTAATCTTATAAAGTATTTAATATTAAATATATATAGGTCAATTATAAAATTTATACTTTTTTATTTGTTTTTTTTAATATTGTGATATTAAATAGAACAAACAATATTATTTGAAAGGTATCAAGTATTTCTCCTAAACTGTGAAAACGTGACAAACACAACGTTCGCTACACAAATATGTTTGAATAAATAGTATCCCATATCTCTTGTATATCTGTAATAAAATGACTATGGATGGATTTTAAGATTTGGTGCTACATTTTAATGATAGGAATATATTTCTCGTTTTAGTCATCACCAAAATGTAGGTTGACTTTGACTAAGGTTACATTTATATCGTCTGAATAAATTCAAGCTTGACATCTTTATTATACTCAAGGCTTATCCTTAACAAATTTAAATAGGTTTTCAAAAGGTCTCATTGTTTATGGATAACAATGACAAAAATTAATCCATACATAAAATAAAATAGTATTAAGACCAAATATGTACATTAAACATTTTTTATAAAAATTTTTTTTATAAAGTTGACGTGTAAAAATACTTTTTGAATAATTTGTTTAATTGAGCATCACGACATAATAAATTATTCGGGGGACAAGTGGTCACTCAGAGGAAGGAAATCGCTGATATCAGCTACCATTATAATATATGTATATTTTCATAAATATGGTAGCTAGGTAGCTAGTATTTAGTAGTATTTAATTTATTGTCGTACTAATTCTACAAACCTATGTGTATATAAATTAATATATAATGAAATATAATAAATATACAATATTTATAATTTTTTTTCAGATGTATGATTTATAAATAATGTACTAAACTCACCAACTTTTCATTTCTTTATTTCTATATCAATAACTATCAAGCTGTAATAGTAATGTTAGATGGTCAACGCTATCAAAGGCTTTGAAATACATTTGCTTGTTGGTTACTCTTGTTTGATCAACTGGCCACATCACACCGATCCCTTGGAAGTCATTACTTGCGGTAGCGTTGGGGGTCGGGTCTCCCTCCCTCCCTCAAATTAGCGAAAGCGGGTAATGGCTGACCCTTGCGTTATTCTCCTGAACGGGTGCTGCTTGCGGTGACTGATCATGTTGCTGGCAATGGTTTTTGTATTTTTTTTATTTCTTAAATTATTAGGCCTTCCCATCGAATTGATTGCTATGGTTCTAGTTGTTCGCAAATTGCTCCTTTTATATTGACGTTTGTGAAAAAGTGATCATAATAAAGAAATACCCACCTGAGTTTGTTGTGTGGTACTTCTCAGACCAGGGCGCGTTTGGAACCCTCGTAATTTTAATACTAAGTTGAGAGCTATCCTTGCAGAAGGGCTTATTTCAATAAGTATGGTATGAAAATGGGCCCTCTTGACACCTCCATTAGTACATTGTACACCGTATACAAGTGATCACTGGTTTTTCATTAAAAGTGGAAAAGAGTTAAGTAAAAAATATATATATATATTTATTGCTTCTTCGGATAAAATAGTTGTAATTCTACTGAGTGTTGTTGTCTGTGATCTAAGGTAACTTCAATTCATTTGTTAAAAATACATATTATACGGTATATTTATAATGTGAATAAGAATATTAACATGTTTTTCATAGCGTAGGAGGCTCGTGGACAAAATTCCTGGCCCGAGGGCTATGAGACGTGACTGACAAGCTCATTGCCTTAAATTTGCCTAGGATTTCAGGATCTTTACGAATCAGTAATGTTGATTTTAGATTATTATTAAAAAATAGTATTTTATTTTCTAAGAGGAATAATTTAAACATAAATGCCGTCCAGAAACAGACAAATTTTGATGTTTTATCTGTTTCTGTTGAAGTACAAAAGCAACTTTAAAAAAAATTAACCTTGGACTTCTATTTTTTTTAGGTTTCCAAAATAACACAAAAATATGACATGAGCAAAAGAGGAGTAACTGTAGAGATGACGGCAGAAAGTCAGGAACGGAAGAGAGGAACATGTTGTGCCGACCCCACAAAAAGTAGGAAATGGGCAGGGAGATGATGACGTACGTGTTTATTCCGTTTTTTATTTCTATAATTATGATAAATCAATATAATTTATCTTCAAGTTAGAATTCTTGTTGTAATAGTTTAAAAATCAAGCTCTTTGAAGCGTTTTTTTGTTTGTCTAATGTAAAATACATATATATTCTCAAGTCAATAGAATCCGGTCCGTTTGTATATTTTGCTCTTCAGTTTCCATGTCTATTTATTTGGTCACTCTTAAGCTTCTATAATTTTAAATGTAAATTGTTATTCACTTTCCTGCCATTTTGATTTTTCTCAATTTTATTGATCATTCACAGCATTAACAATTATATCAAAACTTTTTTTTAAATTAGACACATATTTAGAGTTTCAGCACTATATTTCCGGAAGTACCTAGTGCGTGCTCTCGAGTGCTTAGGGGTAATTAATATAATTTAAACAAAGAGAATGTCTGCGGAAGCATATTTAGTAAAAGTGATCATATTTTAAGATTATTATTTTCATTCAGTGAAATGCATTTTTATTATGTTCTTAGTGTACTAATACTTCATAT
The DNA here is from genome assembly GCA_963555665.1 of Dircenna loreta. Classification (NCBI taxonomy): domain Eukaryota; kingdom Metazoa; phylum Arthropoda; class Insecta; order Lepidoptera; family Nymphalidae; genus Dircenna; species Dircenna loreta. Next base: position 5,322,435 of record OY743092.1, on the reverse strand, counting down.
GTACAAGGTATTTTTAACAAAAAAATAGATAAATATCATTAGTTTTTTTTTCTCTCAATTTAATACTGTAATTGTAATGTAATGTAATTCTAAAAAATATCCTCATCGTAATAATAATCCAAGGCCTAATAAAAATCCTACTCCTAATTGAAATCTTAAGCCTTAGGCATAAGGAATAGGGCAAGAAAATAAGAAAGGTATTTATTTTCTACCTACACATATGTATTATTAAAGCCCGGTGGCTTAAAATAACATTTTCAATAAAGGCGATTCGACTTCATTTTTGTTTGAATGGTTTTATGTATTTTATTATGATTTGTCGCTAACCTCGAAGTTTGTAGAAGCTGTTAAAAAAACTGTTTTGATTTGAATTAATTTATTTAATATCTTAAATAGAAAGTCAAGTAAAATCAGTGGTGATTTTTATTTTTCTCCTCTTAAATTCGATATAGACAGTCAATCAAATTTAATGCTATGATTTTTTTTTTTTTATATATATTCACTAAAGCCATCTCATTTGTCAACTTCAGATAATCTATTCTTTTTTTATTAATCTATTTCTTTCTTATTGATAAAAACTATTACAGCAATAATAACAAAAATTTATTGTCCCTTTATATTTCTGAATTCCATAGCGTTAATAAAGTTTAAGTTATCAGCTATTTTATTAACCAACGAAAGTCTTGTACTTTATTTTGTGAAAGAAATAAACACCCACTGTATAAACCAGCACAAACACCGAACGAATCAACGTGGTGAGTATACCAACAAATTTTGTGGCGCCACACATTTTTTCAACATCTGGAAATGTAGTTTTACATAGCATCGTTACAATAGCGAATCAAATTTGATGTCATCCAAAGAAAATTAACATGCTTCATAAATTGCACAATTAGATTTCGAATCGTGTCGGGAATTTGCAAAAGCCTCATCGAGCTATTAGAACGGCAATAATAAAAACTAGATAAATAGTAGTGATTTGTTAAAAAACGATCGCACTTAAATTGCTATTTTTTTGACCATACAAAAGTACATCTTTTTTGAAACCAAACAGCCAAAGATATTCAAATTTAATGTCAATACTTATTATTCGATTTACTCACAATGATAAAATGCTTCAATAACACAAAAAATAGCAATCATTGTATTCTATTGCAATCGATTCCTCGTACAACTGTTTGTTTTATTCATAGCGTTCTGAGTTATTGCTTCTATAAATAATGAACTTACTCCAAATATCTATCCGTTATGTAAAATTATTTGACTTTGACTTTGTTATATTATGTATTCGATATGTAATGTATGTTGCTTCGTTTGCTGTTCGGTTGTTAGTCAGACATTTTGTAACTTTCCATTATATTAATTGATTATATTTTATTATCTTTGTAACGTATATCTAAATAAAACCAATATTCGTCTTTAGAGTCTTATTTATGATTTCTTACCTTAAAATAGTCATTATTACTCCTTACGCCATTGTTTAGAAGTTCGTAAAACTCTTATCAAAGTTATTAAAAAAGAAAAAAGATCAACATTTATAACACGTAGAGACGACGAGAATATAATATAAAATCATTTTTGAAGAGGTTTGAATATAGTTTTAATATTGAAAGTCTAATGTTATAATAACTTTGGTGAAATGAAAACTAATTATTATGAATTATAAGTTATTGTAGTTGTCATCGAATTTTTAAAATAATATATGTAAATATTTGCTTTAAAATAGACAGATTGATACATTATGTGAGTATCGAATAGTATTTCGAAGTCCCCACTGATTTAACTTAATAGTTCAATCACTAAAGAGTCGGACATCTTTTGTAAAAGTTTGACAGAACAAGAAAATTGTAATAAAAATATTTTTACTAAACAACACTACATTACTTTAAAATTTTGATATGTATGTATGCATGCCTAAATCTTAATAATCGCAGGATCTCTGATTAATATTGTAATCTATTATTAAGTAGATGAATACTTTTAATAACTGCCTTTTGATCCTTTCAGGGTATTTCATGGATTTTTACGGAATTTCGCTTCTTGGAGATATATTAGATTTGATAGCTTAAATTCATTAATTCAATAATAAATTGTCCCAAAAACAAATGATAATAAAATCTTACAAGACCAATAAAAATAATAAAACATTTATTACGCTGGTAGGAAAAACTAATGATAAAATTTCTTCTGATCGAAAATTAAGCTCGAATGGCGCTAAGGGGTCCTTTGTTTTAAACACAATGCAATCTTCAGCTTCACAGCTGGTTCAATCAAACTTAATTGACACCACGCTGTTATTCCTTAATAAACGCCGTTTTTAAGCCATTAATAAACAAACAAACTACATGCGATAGCTTTACATTTATCATAGCTAACTAAATGTTTTATAAAAAAGTATACAAATGTTAATGAAAATAATATACGCTAATTATTTGCAATTATCCGTTATTTATTAAATTAGTAAGGATTTTCACAAATACACATTAGAGGACTTATCTGAACATTATTTTTATCTTTATAAAATATTATTAGATTTAGAAATATTATTTATAAATGTTTTTTTTTTGTCTCCCTTAAATCCCTTGTAATTTAGGTAAATAATTTATACAATTTGACGAAGAAAATGTACACATTCATCATTAAATATATAAAAACATTCTGGCCATTTTTTATAAATGAGTTACACCTTTAGAGAATAATGGCCGACTAAAGACAAACAGTATAATTTACAATTGTAATGTAGTTAGTTCTATTCCCACGCTTGCTGTAATATATATAAGAATCAGAAATAAATGCATATAAATATTTTTGTTTATGAATTTTATAATTAAAGAAAAAAATTAAATTCAAAAATAACTTTAGTCAAGTAGGCATTTACATGCACTTTTGAATCGTCAATTACATTACATTAAAATATGTATAAAAAAAAAATTGCGGAATAAATATGTTAGTCTAGTATAAATTTTCAAAATATTATTAAAAAGCCATTTCAAATTAACACTACTTTTATATGATCAGTTAGCTTGCGGTGAACCCGACTCAAAACAAATGAAGTACTATACTTATAATTTATTACAAAATAACCTAAATTATAAAACTATTACAATATTACAAAATAACTTTTAATTATATACTGAATAAAACGCCTCATCGCTCTGAAAAATGCAAGATGAATCTAATAACTAATGGCCATTAATTCATGGTTACGCTTGCCATCTGACATTTGAAGGTTAAGAATGATTATTTTTTTGTAGAAATATACTACGTATAGAATTTATCAAGTATAAATATACTACGTATAGAATTTATCAAGTAGAAATATACTACGTATAGAATTTATCAAGTAGAAATATACTACGTATAGAATTTATCAAGTAGAAATATACTACGTATAGAATTTATCAAGTAGAAATATACTACGTATAGAATTTATCAAGTAGAAATATACTATTAATGTATTTCATCGAAACTAACATCTTAATAATATATAAATTTGGTGCGTCTGAGCTAAACACGAGGAAAAAAATATTAGTCAGGTATACCTATTTAAACTATACCTAACTAATATTATATAAAATATCTATAAAATTGAATATCTATATTACTTACTTTCAGATCAGGTGACTGTCGTATCATAGTGTGGGAAAACATAAAAACACCATATGACATATTTTAAAGTTATTACTGTCAATACTGGTGCATTTTTTGCTGTAAGTCTTTCAAGCTTTCTCAATTATCTGTATCAAACAATAAGTAAAATTCCATTTAAACCTTTTATTGTTCTTATTTCCTACCTATATGGAGATATTGCAGTGTAGTATTCGCATGGCAAATCTTGCTGGCAACAATTGTTTGAAAATATATTTGGTGTTATTGTGTTTAGTTTAATTTTTAACTCCCATGCGCACAGGTAGCCAATTTTTAACTAACAAATAAAGAATATATATTATATACCTAAGACCCAAGTGTATTTTATATATATAAGTGCTAATAGGTTTCTTTACAACCGCTAGCTAACCATTTGCTCGGTTGATGTTATTACGATTATTATTGGTTATACATTTTTTAACCAATTTTGACAAATGAGATTAATATATTAACTATAGTGTTTTATTACGAATAAAATTAAAGTACATAATGTATTACGAGCTTGTGATATTTAGTTAGTATTTTTATTAACATAGGAGTTTAACATTCAGTGGCGCAAACTATACAAGGCGAACCATAAAGAATTTATTTTCCTTAAGGTTGATTTTTTTCATTATCCAACCTACCGTTGCGAAGAACCGTTCAAATACACGCAATGGGATAACCAATTCATTTTGAAGCACCTACGTTTTTGATAGGCAAATTTGGATTCAAATACACACCCCTTACCCAATAAAATGAAACCAGCGTTGGCCAATATTTTCTGAACAAAAATTGTTGAATACTCAAAACGATTGGATTTCAATGTAATATGGCTGGTGTTTCTCGGTATATTTGTATTACAAACTCCACAAATATTATTTGTTCGATTGTATAAAGTATTGATATTAATATAACGAGTGAAAAAAATATATTTGTGTTAGAATTATTTGTAAAATACTGAAAAGAGATGCTAGGTAGTAAACATGTAAAACACATTCGGAAACTAGAAAACGTACAAGTTTCTTAATTTAACCTACACTATACCTATTACTAAAGATGTGACACTTATTCGAATGTATTTCAAAGCCATTTGCAACTAGCATAAACTCACGTGGCTCTTACGTACTCCTGATGTTAGTATATGAGAGAAAGTTTTAATGAGACGCCAGAATATATATACAAAGAAAAGTGGTTACAATGAGGATCAATTGATAGTTCGTCGGTGGTCTTGGTTTTGGAAATATGGAACACAGTTGTACACTCTCCTTACAATTAAAACATTATGTAATTAAATCTTTTAACCACTTGTTTGTTTTTGTTCCAAATATATAACTTTAGAAGAATAAAACTGTGTGTACTATGAATTTTAAGCAGGGCCTTCGGTATTAAAAAGCTTTCTACGAGTACAGCAAAAGTATCTCAAGTTACTTATTTGAAAGGTACGTACATATAAACCTATTTCTTTATAAAATCAACAAAACTCTTTTTTCTATGCAACATATGAGACTCCAGAGGTCTGTTATCAAACATGAAACAATTGCAACCTGTAACATTTAATAACCATCGTAAATAACGCCTAAATTTTAAAATGTTTGATTTTCTTTAACTAACTGCTAACATGTGGATTATACAGATTACCTACGTATTACCTATATATATATATATATATATATATATATATATATATATATATATATAGGTATATATGTAAGTATAAGTTTTTATGTATAATATAACACACCTGTGATCCGCACGCTCGTTTGCCCTCTTATCACATAAAAAAAAAAAAAGGTAAATGCATTCCTGAGTCCCCTGACATTAAAAATTGAGATGGAAATGAAAAATAGGTTTAGGCGTATTTTTTTATTAAATATTTTAATATAATTTTTTAATATATTTTATAATTTTTTAATATATTAAATATATAATAATATATTTTTTTAATAAAGCCGTATACATAATTTTGTTACATTCTAAGGATTACTTTAACATTTTTTTAAGCTAGAAATATTTTTTGGCCTCATGAATTTAAATATAAATATTATTTATTATATAAACATATAATATTGTCGAATGTGTTAGTTGTCTCTAATTCAAGTCAGGCTATAAATAAGTAAATAGATAATTTAAATTACAATTTTAAAAAATTTACAATAATTTAATTAACTTTGATTAATGAATTGAACATGAAACACAAATCCAGATACACCGGATACAGGTACAACGTTTAATTTCGCTCCATTTAATATTTTTTTAAATAAATGCTATGTTGAAAATGTAAAAATAATAAAAAAATATATAAGACAGAAAATTATAAATCCTCATAATTATTCACATTGTATATATTTCTTTATGTCACCGATTTTCAAAATAAATAAGAAAAAGGGACTTTTTGTATAGGGTATAATTTTCTAGGCTCGAGAACACATTTTTTTAATTTTTTTGTAGAAACTGACAAAAAGTAAATGTAATCGAAAACTGGAAGATTATATTTAAAAAATATTTATCCGAATAAATTTAAAAATTATAAAGTATACACAAATTTTAATAAATAACATAATATATTTTATTAAACTTTGTTTCTTTTCTATTAATTTCAACCTTTGAAGAAACTGTACAATATTTTTTTAAAAATATTATGATGCGAGCATTCATTTTTGAATGTATTGTTAGACAGGTTAAAAAAAATGTTTGCGTGCTCTTGTTTTTGTCTTTTCTTATATTTTAGGTATCCAGAGTAATCACAACAATCTAAAAAATAAATAATATATAAATCGTAGCACATACTTTATATAAATGTAGAATGAATATTAATTTCTTTATAAATTTACTCATTTATTAAAAACTATCTTAGCAATGAACTTCGCAAAATGTATACAAACGGAAGGACAAGAGAAGGACATCTCTAAATAAAATTCTATAAATCAATAATTCGTATAAAAAAGTAACGGCAATTTCATTTGAAACGGGGAAATAAATATTCATATTCAATAAAAATTAAATTAACAATCCTAAAAATAGAGTTTCAGCGATGTAAGTGAATTACTGTGGATACCTTCAACCTTCATTTCACCGATAGTGGATGCTAAATTAATTGTTGTGAGTTAACCTCATTGAATTATATAATGAAAATGTAAAATCAATACGCTGTTCTGACTTAATCTTAATAATCTTAACTATTTCAAAAATACTGTCCTATATTATTTAAATTAACAAATATGACGAATAACAATAAATATAAAGCGTAATTGTCATTCTGTGATATCTGGGTTGCCAGAGACTTAGTCGGCTCGTCCTCTCCTTAAAGGATAAACTCATATCTTGACTTTAAATGTATTCATAAAAAATATTTTTTTTATATATAATTATAGCCCAAACTAGTTTTGATTTTTCTTCAATGGTTGATGCTTGTATAAACATTAAAATAGGCCTTTAGTTTATAATAATGTTTTTAAAATAAAAGAAAAATCAAAGGCAAAAATTTGTATTCAACTTTCAATAAGAGATTATTTCGTAAAACGGTAGTAACGTTTGTGAATGAATGAACATATACAATTTAGTAATAGATAGACGATTTGTCTGTACGAAAAATACAAGCAAGTACTTTGTATAAAATTTGAATCCTGGAATCACTTGCAAATATAACCTTTTAATGGACAGTGTTATGTATGTATATATATATATATATATATATATATATATATATTAAATAAATTAAATATTAAATAAATTAGGGAAAAGCAAACTATAAACAAGCGAACATTTTATGTCTAAGTAGTTTATTAATCCAATACAATTTCAAGCTAAACAATAACAATCATGAATAAACAGATCAGCAGAGGGGCTTTATTAGGTTTTTTTTAATAATAATCTTTAAACCTCTCTCCTACTACTTTAAAAAAGTTCGCTTCGCTTTAATAGTCTTGGAACCGTCAAAATATATTTTTATTATAGTAGCATATATTAGAATCTAGAATAGGGCGTTTATCTGGGTCAAATAAAACTTCCTTTCACTTTTAAATATATTAATAATTACTATTATTAATTTATGAATATATGACAATAATACAAAATAACGTTACCTCGAGAACGGTTTTGTTGCCATAAAGCCTTTTAGATATATCTAATTGGATTATTTAATTTATTTGCAAGCTAGAAATTTAATTGCAGAATTTTGCAGCTATTTAATTTGGAATAGTGTATTAAAATCAACAGTCCAAAATCGATTTAAGTTACAAATATATTCATTTATTTTCTCCGACTTTGCAGTATACATTTACATACAGACAGTCCAATCTACGTGCTGTCGTCCTTACAATGCTTTTGGGGCGCCCCTTAATCTGATCACCAAATATACATTTCTCTTGAGTAACTTTGTATAAAAACAATTTACCTCCACTTTCGTGAACATCCTTGATGCAGTGCAAAAGTAAATTAGCCCCACCGACAACTTAAACTCATTTTATTAGATTTTGAGCCGAAGGGCTTCAATTATTCTTGAGGGTAGTGTGATATGCACCAATTATAAATGGGTAAAATAAGCCTTCACTAACAGATTTCAAGATCGGACGAGAACCAATATTATATTTGCTTTCACTGACATTAAATAACCTTCAATCCCTTTCAAAGTTTCCATTGCTCTTCAGAAAGGTAGATAAGACCGTGATATTTGTTAATTTATTCTCTTTTTACATACATACATTATTATATATTTTTTACACTAGAGACACTTTCTATGTACTTCCTTCAAGCTCCAAATACCATGACCTTTCTTCACAAAATAAATAGGCCCTATAGGAGTTCTTTCGTATTTTTTACAGAGGGTTGCCGTTCACAGCGACAATCAAGAGAACCAGCCACCAGATTAGGTAATGTTATTGACACGGAAATAATAAAAGTAGGTTTTTTTAGTCTTAATACAATGATAAAATATACTAGACTACATATTTACACCACAAATTATATTCATTTCAAATCTCAGATTTAATTAAATTTTGTCTCAAAAGCAATTATTAAGATAGAAATCCATTATTTTAATAATCATACACTTTCTTTTAAAAAAAAAAAATTAAACAACAAATTGATCAGCCTTTGTTACAAGAATCGTTATCCTGTAGTAATTCTCAATCTTCATTTCAGAACACATTGATTGCTGAACAGGGAACATTTCGTTTGTTAACAGATGAGAATAAATTGCTTCTAAAACGGAAAGACAAGTCTTCTCAATTCATCAAGAGCAAAACTTTGACAGGTACTGTAATAGCGTCTGATTAATCTATACACATTTATGTATTTACTTAATGGCTGTTTTTTTTTATTCCTTGAAGTTTCTTTTTTAAACTATTTTTTTCCACATAGCCATCCAAACGTAACAATATATAATTCTCCCTTTAGTATATACATATTTATGATTTACTTTGTCATATATTTCTATTATTAATCGTATTGCGTATATTCGTACGTTTCATTATTATTAGTATAAAAAGTATTAATAAAATAGCAATAACATTACGCACAATAAAATGTTAAAGTATTATTTTCATACTATTTTCATAACTTTCTAAAAGAACTTTGAAATATTTTTCAGATCTTTCTTTTTAACATCACCTTGTTAAGGAAATTCCGATTTAAATTGACCAAAAAGGAATTATAGTCCAATACTGTACTGGATACTAGCATATTCAGATTCACTTATGAATACTGTTAGACTTTTCTGAAAATGTAAAAAAATCGTAAAACACATACAAATGAGGTTTGAATATGAAAGGAGGTAGCAGATGCAGACTTTAGCCGTGGTATAATATATTATATATAGGGTTGGGTTTAAACGGCTAAAGGGTGCATCTGCTACCTCCTTTCATATTTAAAGATAATTATCTTTTTTAACACACAATCACAATATTTTCTTTCAATTCCAGCCTTTTCTCAATCTTCAAGGAAAAATAATTAATCAAATTTTAATGAAATACGTTGTAGTTTTAATTTATTTCCCAGGTATAGAATACAGGTATAGAATACATTTTACCCCGATACATTTTTTTATTTACGCGGAATAAGACAAAAAATGATTTGTGCTATACTTACGATAGAACAAGTCTGGAATGAAGGTCTGAACCGATTTTTAATGAAATTTGTTAGCTTGGCCAAGTCAATAAACAATATAATAATATTACCAAAATAGTTTTGACCCATAAGTACGGTAATCATTAAAAATTATATATTTTTGTATGTTTTTTATGTAATGATAGATGGCTTATGATAAATAGGGAGAGAAGAGGGGAGGGAGGAGACGAAATCGCTGTCTATTGCTAGCCTTTAATAGTAATGAAATGTAATTCTATGCTAAATTATATTTATATTACAGTTACACAGCTTAATATGACAGTTTTAACACATTTTTTTAAGTCAAAATAACCCTCATTATATAATCTTTGTAATTCTTATAATCAATTCAACAAGATATTTTATATTTTGTTTGAAATATTGCGAAGAGCAAGACAATAAGTCTCAGTGTACAAATGTGGGTACTCTCCTACTTTAGATTTACATTCTACTTCAGGGGCTATTCAGACCAACAACAATGAACGCACCACTGAATAGATCCTAACCTATATTGTAGCTTATAAGAAACGTTGTACGCTCTATCTTAAGTAGCTCGTAATAATACGTACATTACAGGATCTCAAAATAAAAATATTTTTTTTAATATTTAATTGTTTTGAACTCGTACTGAATAAATAATAATAAAAGACATTGCTCATTGATTCAATGGAACTTATATTTTTTTTAGGAGACCTAATAACCCTTTTGTTGTTTTGAATATTTATTTTTCTATGATAATAATTTTGGGATCAAGATTGGGATTTATTTTATTATAAGATGCATCTATTTTACAAGCGAGGAAGTGTAGGTTACAGTTTTAAGTAAAGGCCACAGTTTTATATGGGCTTATATCTCTCAGCATAACCAGTCTAATAAAATAGCGTTGCATGAGTCTTTCGTAGACCTTCATATCATTTCCGAAGGTGGCGTTACAATGGAATGCTGCATTTTGTGTAGACCTTTGAGTAGAATTTTAAAAATAGTAGTTGTTTTAAACAGTACTTTGAATAGTTTAACAATATACCCTTTTTGAGTTTTTAAGATTTTACTTGAAACAAGTACAGATATTCATACTACGAGTACATACTTTCTTAACAGCAAAGTTTCAGTCGAATAATAAATATTTAAATTCAGAATTATTTATCTAAACATTTAATGTCATGAAAAAATCATTTTGGGTTAATTAATTGTTTTTAATTACAATACAATTCAATTAAAATGTCTTATGAATTGTTGTCGTGTATTACATAATATTTTTAATGTTTAAAATGCGACCAATTGTGTTCAGGTTAGAGTATGGATATAACTTTCCCTTAACAGTACTGATAGACTACTGGTATAATTCAAAATATTATGTTATAGATAGTAAACACGAAAAATATTCTTTAAAATATGTTAATAAAATATTAACTATATAAGTTAATCATTCGACAATTGACGTGATAATTAAGATTTTAGCTTTAATGATTCATATTTACATTTAGGCGTATATTTGAACTGTGAGATACAGTGATTTTGGAGGCGACCCAATTTAGTTTAATTTAGCCTTAAATCTGTTAAAGCAACATAAATTAGTCCAATCAATGAGGCCCCTTGGACGGCTTTTATATATTTTTTTCTTGATGGCAACACTATGGCTTTTTTTAAACATGCGTACTCTTATTACATGTTTCCATATTCAACCCTTGTATTACAACGGTACGCCTGGACATGGTTTGTTTATAGAAGTTTATCTCTAAATGCGATACTGTAAAGTAGTTTAGTTAGTATAGTAGTTTAAAGTTTGTCTCTGTTACTTTCTTTTTATAAGAACAAGATGTTCTTATCAGGTAATAATATTGAAATAAAAGCACTTGAGACTGTTTTTTTTTTCTTTATCAAATATTAAAATGTACAGTACAATAACAGAATGGGTTCCAGTAACTAAGTATTCAATACTAAGTGGTTTATTCAAACTTTTATTTACGTAAAATATTTGCTTTTTTTTTCTCAATATTTTAAAATAATCGCGTTTAGATTATTTATTAGAAACGAGTTAGGTAATACTAAAATGGAAATCATGTAACAATACAATAATTCAAACTTAATTTATTTAAGACATATTTTATAGAAAATTATTTTTATATACATATTTTCCATTATCTAAAATATAATTTATCATTAAATAGTAATTTATAAGTACAAGCGAAAAAAGTGTATTTAAAAGAATCAATAATTAAATTTAATATATTTATATAGTATCTGCATGTTTCGATCCGATTCCGATTAATCAAGGATGAAAATTATTCTTCAAGTTTTAGATTACAATGTAATCTTCTAATAAACAATTTTAGTGTAGTAAAATATATTGTATAAAAAGTACTTAAATAACTCTTAAATTATCGAAATAATCGTTTTTGTTAAAATTTTCATTCCTTAAAATAGTCAAACTATAAAATATCCTAAGTTCATTATTTTTAGAATATTAACAATTAATTAATTACATTTTTATTATTATTATTTATTAAATATTTAAGAAATTAAAATTTTATCTAAAAGTGATATCACTACCTTTACTTATTTTTACTTATCTATTTATAATTCGGTAAGTAATTAAAAAAGTGACACTTTACTTTAATATATATGAAGTCAGCATATTTCAAATATTAATTGTTATAATATATTATGACGTCGACGGTACGTTGTTGAAGAAAGAAAAAGTTTATAATATTAAAGCGCATGTAACATGATATACGTTCTTAACGAGCGTAGCTTGGAGCTCACTTACGGGCGTACTAATTATTTTCATGCTTAGTTAATATGTTTTCCCTTTACATAAAATATTAATTTAACATCATATATGTCTTGGTGGAGTTAACAAGCTTGTCTCTTCGTATCAAGATATTTAAACTAGGTTACTATTAATTATCTGCAGAATTTTAGAATCATATTTGTGATTTAAAGTGTACAATCTTCTTTCAAAATAGCAGCTACATAATATTCCAAATAAAAGTACATGGTAAAGGAGCTTGTGGTACCTTAAATGAATGGAAAATAACTACTCTTTTAGGTTTTCAACGTTCTGGGTCGGGAAAACAATATTAAATTAAAACCAAATGAGGGCATTCACAGTGCGAGTACATACTTCTTTAACAGATAAATTTCAATCAAATATTAGACAGAGCAGAATTCCTTCTACAACTTAAAAAGCAATCCATTAAATTACTATATATTTAAATTCAGAATTATTTACCTGTTCGTTAACAGTACTGATAGACTTATTAAAAATTATATTTTATAGATAGTAATTATTTTTTTAAATATTAAAAAATAATATGTTAATATTTTACATTTGACGTATTGCCATTCGACGATTGATTGGATAATGACAATTGTAACTTTAATAATTTACATTTAAGGGTTTAACTTCAATATATCTATCTACAAAGGATAATCCATGAGGATACAGTGGTTATGGACATGACCCAAGTTTAACCTCAAAGAATTTAAATCAGCATAAATCAGCGTAGTCGTTAAGTCTCATTGGATAGTTTTTATATTCGTATGTTTATTTATTCTTTTCTTGATGGCAACTCTATGACTTTCTTGGTGAAGCAGCACGATCTTGGATTAAGCGTCTTTATTTAGCGACACAGGGACGAGATATATTTAAAAAAGAAACTGAGGATAAGAAAACGAGGATAAAGCGTTCATCGGATGATTTGGTGAAAAACAATGGCACCTAAAAGACAAATATGTTTAGTAAAATCAATAACATAATTATCAAGAATACACCGAGATGCAATGCCTTTTTATTATCAATCGCTCAACTCCATAGCCTCGAACACAGACGTAGAGTCGAGAGCCTCTCGGTATTCTATAGGACACAATTTTGGAGTGTGTGTGTGTGTGTGCGTCGGAATTACACGACCTAATTCCCCCATCCCCCTTCCATCACCAGACGTTCCGACGCTCGGTGAGCATCCATCCTTTCGTAGTGGACATTCCACCTATCCGAACGAAACGTTTTGCTTCGTCTTTTTTAATTCGAACAGCGAAGGATTGGAATAGCTTGCCTGTGTCGGTATTTCCGTCCTAATACAATGTGAGTGTCTTCAAGCGAAAATTGAATAGGCTACTACGAGGATGATGCGTCTTACCACCTACGACTACATCTCCACTTACCATCAGGTGGAATGAAGTCAAGTGTCAACTTAGTTATTAAATAAAAAAAAAACAAATATTATGATTTTATACTGTACCTTAGTATATTTTAGTCTCGTATAACTCTTAACCAAAGACTGGTTAAACCGTGCTTAATTATATTGTTCTATTTAGTTTAAAACTTCATTCTAAAATAGTTTTGTTACCTTTATTATGACAAAGTTGTTGCATTACGAACATTGTATGAACCCAGTAACCGTTTATATAAATTTAATTGATGTGGAGTGGTGACGAGTTGCTCCACCAGGATAGTTAGGTTTTTCATTTGAAGAAATACAGGAAAAAAGATGTATTTTTCCTTGAATCTCTCCTAAAAAGTTAAAAGGACGGAACAATTACCAGTCCTGGATATCTACCATACAGGCGTGAATATATCTATATAATTTGGTGACATCTCGTACAACATTAAACAAAAAAGGCACGACCAAGAAAAAAGTAAAGTCGGTCCATATTTGTGTTACTCATCATGAAAATAAGTATTCTTTGTTTTTTGTAGGAATTTTGAAGGTTATTTTATCAAATGAAGTAAATTATTTGGCTAAAATTGAAATGTGGTTGCGGTTAGCTTAGTTCGTTGTTACAAGGCCGTGCTTGTATGCGGTTAGCCGCCAATTCAAAACAAGCGAAATAACCGAGAGATTACGAAATATAGGAAGCGTTTGTAGTCTCTATTATTATTATTATTTACTATTTGATAATTCTCTATCCCTATTTGAAGAGACTTTGAATAGTGTTGAATAAATCTTTTATTTAATTTTGAACATATATTATAATTAATGAATATATATTTGAATAATAATCATCGTCGCATGCGTATTATTTTATAATATTTAACCTCATTGAGTATCTTCAATTTTTTGTACATTTTATCGAATTTTATGTAAGTTACTTAAAATGAAATAGTAATAATACGCCTATGAATAGTTATATATATTTCACTTTGTCTAGTCTATGTGTGAGTTTTGGTTATAGAAAATGATTTTTCATGAGCAGGAATTATGCCTGGAATGACGTGAGGAGACGCCCTACCACTCTTTTCCTCCATTATAAATAAAAAAATACAATATACATCTGCTGCATTTTAAACCGATCTTTTTAAAATAAAAAAAATAAATAACAGTTTTTTATGTTTTAAAAAAATATTCAAACCAAGAAAAGAAAAAAATACGACTTTCATATGAGAAATGTAAAAGAATTTCAAAATTCAAAATGATAAACGTTTTAATATGTTCTTATAAAATAAAAAAAAATAGTATATAAAATAAAATTAATTTTCATATCGTTTCATCGTGTACACGATTGTATTCCAATGGGTTAATTTAAGGCTTTAAAATCTAAATCCAATTATAGGCGAACTTAATCCGTTTAAAATTGCTTTATGAATAAATATTTTAAATACTTTAATTGTTATATGAAATATATTGCTAACGGTGGCTTTGTTACTGTGTGAAAACTTACCATGATACATATATATATATATATATATATGTATATGTATTTAAAATTTTTACATTTAATTATTTCAGCTACGAATTCAGAAATTTTAAAAATCTCTCCGAATCAATTCACATCAATGAATCAAAAAATAAAATGGACCATAAATACATTTATTTTATAAATTTTTACATACATTTTTATATACATTTATAAGTTTTTATTTAAATGTTGCTAATTTAATTTAAAACGCAGCGTTGAAATAATGTGTGGGCAAGTATATATTTTGAAACGCATTTGAGAACTAGATGTCTTATATTTTGGATGACAAATCTTGGATGATTGGATTATAATATTAAACATTTTTACGTTAAATTTACGTAACAAATTTATATGAAAGAGCAATTTTGTCTCATAATTTACCAGGAGCAGCGATATGGATCGATTTTCATAAATCAAAAAGACTTCAATTATTTTGGAAATACTTTTAATTTTTTTATAGTTTAATGTGAAGTATTCTTCTTTGGAGTAATTAATTTTGAATACTTTTTATCCACATAGTCTTATAAATAGATGTCAGGCATTATGGATTCATATGAATACATTATATAATATCTATATAAGACTTCACTTAACTTGAAGTCTTAACTGTGTCATTAAAAGTAACCAAAAAAAGTAAGGTTAATCATTCGCTCACATCATTATCCTGCCCTTATCCCAAAAAGATAGTGAAAATCTATTTGGCAAAACAATTGGCCTGGCGTCAACCATCCTTGTGAATGTGGGAATAAAATATTTAAATAAAAAGTAACATATTTTTTAATAATTTTCGCTTTTAAAAAACTTCTATTGCGTCTTTATTAAAATAAAAATTTCATTGTTTGTGGCTATAGTCAATCATGTTTCTTACATATCGATTAAATCTGAATAATCGAATCGACAAAGAATTTTTCCATCACTAGAGTAACTAGTTCCATATATCAAAAGTAAAAGTCGAGTATCGAAAGCGATGGACATATTGGATAAAATATAGTCCGCAATCAGGATCCATACCAAGCTGCATGTGTTATTAATAGAGTAATAAATACATCAGGCTTATAGAGTAAATTAATTTTCCTAGAGCTGTATTCAAAATGTTTCTTTATGACTATGCTTTTAAAGACCTAAATCCTTAATCACGTTTCTAAATTCTTTAGACATGTAAAGTCTCGACAAAATCAGGGGAAGAAAATTGAATTAGGTAAGCTTTTAGGTTTTAGGTTTAAGAATTAATCGAATTAATTTTAGCGTTATTTTTTTTTATATATTAATTACAACACTATTTTTCATTTTTAAAATATTTTTTTATAAGCCTATTTGAAACATACTTTGCAAGAAAAAATCTTAAAATATATAGATCTTATTTATAACTAAGTTCTCAAGTGTTTGTTTTTTAAGTTAAATTATAATAATTATGTCGATTATACCGCAATTTAATTTAATATATGATATTATAACCACCTATACTACATATTGCTATATCAGGCGTAAGTAGTACTTTTATAAATATATAATATAATATAACGTTTATATGTTATTAAGGATACTGGATTTATGAGTTTTTAATACTGGAAAAGTTTCGATTCATGCTCACAATCTCCTCGCGTTCTAATAATAGGATATAATAATATCAAAACTATACAAATTAATAATAATTATAACGTATAAGAAATATTTGAGACTTGGTGGTGGTAATAAAAATAAAAGATTTAGGAAATGCGATCTTAAATTATCTTATACCCGCATCCACTACAGAAGGACCTTCGGATTATTATTTTCGAACTACACTATCCAATACTCTGCATTTAATATGTTATCTAGCTCAAGTTTAGTTGCTTATATCTAAAAAAAAACAAAAAGATATTGAAATTCTATTCTTTCATGAACAAAATTGATTTAGAGAATGCCAAAAAAGGCCACAAGAGCTGGTTGAGAACACGTTAACATTAATACAAGACCAAGGCCTGCTTTTGGAACTGGAATAAAAATGACTTCACACTGCTTCTAGACTGAAAACCGATACTTGCTCTTATATAAATTCCACCTTTGTAGACTGCCAAAAAATTCTAATAAATTGTATTGTTACTTGTTAAACTTTTGATAGATTTACAACCGACCAGAGTTTGGAGTCTGTTTTAATTAATATTTTTTGTTTATTGTAATCGTTTTTAAAAATGTTACCCTTAAACGGTTATTACCGTCAACTTTGGGCGTATAAAATGTTTAATGCATGTTCCACGAGGCCGGATGATTGTTTAAAATGCCAACAGAAAGGCGTGATATATATATCAATTATATTAGCGTAAGTTATATATAATGAATAGTTTGGTTGTTAAAGTATAATACGGAAATGGTTGTCATGGAATTACGTCTACTGCCTTTAATCTTTGTTAACTGCTTGACTGAGCGCAGTTAATATTATTTATTATGTGGATAAAAGTGGAATTTCTCATGTCCTTTATGAGTCTAGAACCATATCGAGGTCATCTATAAATTTAACCAAAAATAATAACTTATTTTCTATCTAACTTGTCAAAAACAATAAAGTTCTTGTGTAAGTAATTTTCATAGCACGGTATAAAAATGTACAAAATGTTGTTTAGGTACAATACAGCAAAATGTAACATGCGAAAATATTTTCCGTACTCAAATAACTACATAGATATGTTGTTTTTTTTTTAGTTTGGTTTTAGCTTCATTCGCTATTTTAGGAATGGAAATACTAGATTTTATATTGCACATTTCAACGCTTTGTATACTAGTAGTACTGTCGAACTAAACGCCTGATATTTTTACAGAGATTTACATACAAACCTACTGTCCTTCTTCCTACATTTCCGTTGAGTTTTTTTTTTAATTTAAGTTTTATTTTATAAACTTTTATACCAGTATATAACAGTTCAGTTTTATTTATATACAAAAGGAAACTTAAAAAAAAAAAAAGAAAAACTAAAAAATATTAATTTTATTTTAATAATTGGTCCAGCCCGATTGCGTTCCTTTTGTTAGAGTTTTTCAAAGCTAACAAAGCCTTCATTCCCTTTATGTTGTACAACGACAGCGTCCAATCCAATGTATTATGTTTATATGTCTTAAGAGGCTGAATAATCTATTGTGGGAAGAAAAGTTGATAATACTCGTAAGTCATCTATAGAGTGATCTGACTGACTGACTGATGAGTTTGACTGATCGTTCACAGATCATTAAGTGGCACTGACTGAGAGCGTCTACTTATTAAGTACAAATTATAGCTAATGCAATTGTGAAACGCGTTCATATTATTTAGATACATCATCAATTTAAAAAAATCAATGATTTAAAATAATATGCCCAGAATTCTCGCCACATATCATGACGTATAGAAATGTTTACTAACTCTGTCGTTATGGTACAGTTTACAAATGTCATGTCATGTTAAATCTCGGTAGGTGTGTGCTATTTCTTTATAAGGCATTTAATTATTTCTAGAATTATAATTTAATTATTTATATTTAATATATAAATTGTCTATTAATCAAGAAAAGATAAAAAAAATCTGTGTTCAATGTTATCTTTATTTTTTTTTAATAATACGTATTTAGTAACATTACTTATACGAAAATTATTCTAAACATCAACAGATGCCAAGAGTATTTTGCAGTTGGCAAAATTCATATGCTTTTGGACTGTCTTTAAAATTATTATGTTATTCTAAAAATTATATAACATTTTATACTTATAAAAAATTTGGCAATTGAATATTCGGACTTCTAAGAGTCTAAGAGGTGAGAGCCGAAGTTAAATGTTTGACATCATCTGAAAACTCAATTGTTGCAGAAATAACAAACTTCGAACCTTGGACCATGCCATTGATAAAATGAGGAAACGGGGTTCCAGGATGTGGTAAAACTACATAGGAGAGGGTCGTCGTCACTACCACCGGTTGCCAGCCAGCTTAAACACCTGTGTTTCACATAGGTGAGTGTCGACCACCGGCGGTCCTTTCAAAGAATCCCGAAGGGGGGTACCCGCTCCATTGAAGCCTTCCCCGAGACGTCTTAGCCGGGCCGCCCTTTGTATTCTGGGTAGGATAAACAAGACAAGAGAAAAATAATAAAGGCGAAGCTTCAAAACATTTCTGTTTAAAAAACAAAACATTTGTTTTTCAAAAAAGCCATACTAGTTAAAATGCATATAACAATTTTATTTTATACTCTTATTAAGTATTAAGTATTTCGAAACTATAAAAAGTCTTACTCGTCTAAATATTTAACTAATGGGTTGAACTAGTTTTAATTACTTACTCGCTTCAACTGATTGATAACTTATATAGTTCATTAATATTTTTTTTATTTAAAGCAAATATTTATCTGTAAATTAATGACTTTTATAATTTAGTTTTTTTTTTTATAATAATAACTATTGTGATTGTCGAAAGACACAAAAAGCAATATATTGTAATTGAGTTCTCCGTATATAAAAAACATACTGAAAACTCTCGAACGGCTGATTTTATATTATATAAAGCCGGCTTTGCACGAATCTACAACACACTGCGCTACGAGAAATTGCAAGGGCAACACACAACTATGCTTACCAGAGGGCAAGACAGAGATATTGTAAGATAATGAATAAAACATGGCTCTCTATGTGTTATTCAATATCTCTATGTATGTAACGAAATTAATTGGAATATAAAAGATGAGGCTATTTGTTTTATACATTAAGGATATTGCATTTTCTTTTTTTTTTATCATGCAATTCTGCTTTAATAGTAATCCTATTTTAACCAATTTTTCCTATTGATATCTTGACGTAGTTTGCTTATTTTCTATCGACAGCATTCCGAGTTGTATTTTATAATTTGCCTTCGGTATGTGAACTTATATACTTAACTTATGCACTGATCTAATCTACTGAACTTATGTACTGAACTTATATACTTACCTTTTTGGAACTTTACAAACCATATATAATGTCTTCAATCGACCGATAAAATTTATTTTCGTTTACAAAAACATTAATATATTATAGAGTTATTTAATTTATTAAATTATAATATATTATAATTTTTAGCAGAATATTTAATAGAACGACAGCGTTGATTACGAGGTATGTCCTTGTAATCTGTAGCTGCAACGACACAGAGAGAATAAAGCTTAACCCAAATGATGTTTGAACATTTCATTTTATGCATTACGATTCCTATAAAAGTTGTTTAATTTAGTATGATATAAAATTTTTAGTTGACTAAGTAAAAAACTTTTAAAATATTTTCTTATATTATGATAAATCTGAGTTTATCTAGATTTATTCAACCAATTTTAAAACAGATGCTGAAAGATTTAATGAAAAAAATTATTAAAATCTTAATTTCACTGACAATCAAAAAGACGTTGTATAAAAATATTATTTTGTATACAAAATCAGAAAAAAAGAAACCTCTACACACAATTATATTTTCATTTACGATAATTTACATCAGCTAGCAATGTTTTATTTAAATTTAGAAATAATTATAAAGTTCCAAAATAGTGTTATAAATAAATAATAATTTTCTTATTGTATATCCTCAACAAGTATTAAAAAACAATATGTATATTAAAAAAACAATTAATATAAAATGTACAAGAGGCGACCTTATCGCTAACGAGCGGTCTTTTTCAGGTAACCCTATTATAAATATTTTCATTTTAAACCCACTGGAAGGCCCAAAAACACAACCCTCAGAAGTGAAATAAAGATAATTAATCCCAGCCTCAATTATCTTAATGCAACGAATAATACAACGTAGTACAGAGCAGATATCACATTTTCCTGAATTACTCAGTCTATTGCAGACCTATCATTATATTTTGGCCAAGCTTGACAATATGTTCGTAAATTATATTTTACACATATACCTTCTACACTTATATGTGTTTATATTTTTATAAAATATAAGCACATTGTTTTTAAGAGACAAGTCCGTTTTCGTGATTTATTTTTTATAATTTATACGAATTAAATATTCAAAGGATTTCAATTCTTATTACTATATAGCTATTTATTTAAACGAAAACAAAGAACTCGTGTAATATTCCGTTTTACAAACTCTACTATTCGGAGAGAGCAGCTAGATGAAATGGGAATGTACCTTAGTAAAATCGAAATAGTATTTGTTTGTATTTCGTTGATTGTTGCACTTTTGTAAAAAAACATTTTTATTGCGAATTATTTACGTGTCATTTACGTGTTGTTGATAACAATATTATTTTTATTAAAGTTCGTCAATTGATTGCTTAATAGTGGGGTAAGCGTGACGTCATCTATAATGGCGGCAAGTAGATAGCCGTTTTGGGAAATATGCATAGACCAATAATTACTTCTTCTTGAGACGCGGAACTGGTCACTTCTATTCGATACTGTCGATTTGCTTAGAGTAGTGAGTGAGTTTGTGTCATAATGGATTTTTATTCTGTGTTACAATGGTAAGGTTAGGTTGGAATTCTGTTTTAAAAAGGTTAAGTGGCAGTGTTGTTATCTTATATACTGGTAATATGAACCCTGTAACACCGAGTCAAGATACCGGCCCTACCGCTCCGCCGTCGCCGTCCCTGACGCCGATATACTAAAAATAGTTATTTACAAACAATACACGAAAAGGCTAATTTCTTAAAACAACTTTCTATATCTTAATAAGGCAGCAATCTATTATCAAACAGATTACATATATTTTTTTTATTAAATTATAACTTTGATCCCAATGATGACATATATGCAATTTTTTGTATACACTTATAATATTTATTATTCTAATTGTCGTGTCGTTCAATGGTCTAATACAAAAGTTTCTACCAACTTATGAAACTCTTGCTTGACTGTTGGATTAAGGGTCGGATTCAAAAGTCAGTGTTGCTTGAGATGACCCGCATTGTGAAAAGGTTCCTGAGTCTGGAACCTTAACTACCGGCAGCCTGGGCCTCAACCTACCACCTGAGGACTACTATTTTAATATTTTTAAACATATTTGTTTGTTTCTATAATTATATTTTAAAACGACATAATAGGTTAAGTGATGAAATAAATTATCTGTAAGTATTTATAATATAATATAATATATATATTATTATAATATATTATTTATAATATAATATATATAATATAATATAATGTATCTAATAAGTATTTATTTTAAAATCTTGAGTCCAAAAATAGGATAATTTACTGGTAGTAACATTAGCTTTTGAAGAGCAATGTGAAAAAAATACACAATTCGTGTACAAGCGTGCGGTATATCCGTTTGTCCGTTAACTGTATGAATGTAATCTCGTCACATCGTTGTGTTAGTGATTCATTGACAAACAAAACCTAATAAACCGTATGAACACAGGACACTAACAGTTTTATATTCTGTAACATTAAAATTTTATTTAAAATTTTATTTTGCCAAGATAATTAACACACGGGGTTTTCTCATCAACTTTTGTAGTATTTATACCTCATTAGAGCCGGTTGTCGAGCCTCAGAAAAACAGTTATATTTTATATATATTATATTAAATTTATTTAAATATATTTCTAACATAACAATGTTTTATTTAAATTGAGAAGTTATTGTAAAGTTCCACAATCAAAAAATAATAATATTCTTAATTATATATCCTCAAAAGAATTAATACAATGTATATATTAAAAATAAACAATTAATATAAAACATAAAAAAGGTGACCTTATCGCTAATAAACGAACCTTATCTTATCTTTCAGGTAACCCTATAATAGACTTTCAGGCAACCCTATAATAGATATTTTTTTATGAACCTACCGGAAGAAACAAACGACAACCCTCAAACGTGAAATTAATATAATTACCCTACTAACGACATGTTCAATAAACATATTCTAACACAGATATAATCACCTTATAAACTTCACAACAAACACGAGTATACTGACTTTTACAAAGGCTAAGTTTTTAAATGTGTTTTCACTTTGATTAACAATTCCCTTTGAACAGAAGCGCTCAATCCTTATTTAAAGTTGTGACATGTAAATAGAAAGAAATATATATCGCAATATTTATTTTCCGTCCAAAAACATTACATAACTTTACAACGTTTGCGTATACATTTTCTTTTCCTATTATATTATATTTCCCAACAATAATATTATGGAATATTATGGAATATTATTTTTAAAATAAAAGCAAATTGTTTGAAAAATTTTAAGGTATCAATCTTGTATCATTAAAAGATAGTATCCTTACTTTTTTATGGAGTTTTTTATAATAATCTCATTATTTTATTTTTGCCACCCTTTATATATTTTTTTATTGTCAACTTAAAAATAAAAAAGTAATATATTCCTTCTACTCATTGTGTCCATTTTTAGTACAAATAAAAACTTGATAAAAACTTAATGGATCTCTAATAAAAACTTAATGGAACGGTATCCTAAAAATAATATTACAGTATAAAATATTGCCATCCATTACTCTAAATGACCATGCTAAACTATCACAAAAATTTAACTCACCACTAACTGAAGTATACAATTGTCTCATAAGGTATTTTATTCCGTTTTATTGCTTCACTTAGCTTTTATACCCCTGCAACCTAAGAATTTCCTGAAAATCCACTAAGAACATGAACTTTAGGTAAGGTTTACACACGGGGAAAAAGATAGATTAGATATTAACGTCAATTATTTTTGTATATCTAAGAACAATTCT
Source organism: Dircenna loreta (assembly GCA_963555665.1). NCBI lineage: Eukaryota > Metazoa > Arthropoda > Insecta > Lepidoptera > Nymphalidae > Dircenna > Dircenna loreta. The sequence goes on along the minus strand of OY743092.1, from coordinate 5,298,337 downwards.
TTTGCTTTGTTCTAAAATTATCTTAAAGCTGTAACAGGGTCACAGGAGTTCTCTTTTAAAAACTCCTAATATATCGACAACATATCATGTACTATAAAAGAATACTTTATCCCGGGTATATACTTTTTCATCACTTTATGCCTCAATCCAGGGTATCTGCTGCTGTTACCTTGGCAATGTCGAACGATAACGCTGTGGTTACCTGTAGCCGTGGATCGTGTCAGAGTATACGCGTACCTCTACAGGGTTCATACTAGCAATGCAGAATTGTCTCAAAGCGTGGCCCTTGATAATGTTTCTGCATTATTACTTAATGACAATAAATTAAATATTTTGTATTATATATTAGCTGAAATATTGTTTGTTTACTTCTTCTTCTTCTTGAATATATATCCTTGTATTTATAATATACCGACGCAAAATCTCTTTAATACTATTATTTTTTTGTTCCCTCCAAATTGTACTACTGTTCAGTTTTTATTGCGGGCGTTAAATGAAGTTTATTTAATATTCTTCTGTTACTTATCATCTCATGTTGCTAAGCTGATGAAATAAGTCAGGTTCTGATAATAGGACCCAAGAAAAATCAAGGAAAACATTCAAGTTTTATAGACACTTAATTTTTTAACCTTACTTAATATTTAACTTATTCGAAAACATTCCCGCAGTTTGAACTCATTTGCAATAATTACTACTTGCATGTTAGTTATTGATTGGGGTGTCTTTACTTGCCACCACAAATTAGATGATTTTAAGTATGCGTTTTGTTTGACAGCAACAGTTGATCAGGAAATAATTGAAAGAGTCTGTCGTAAATCACCTGATAACAGAACCTTGGCTTCACCAAAAATGTTTTGATTTTCACGAAGATCTTTTAGCCTTTGGTCCAGTGACCGCTTGTAGGCGATCGTAAATATATTCCAAGCTTCCAATTTGCATATCTGTACAATTTTCGTCGTAGCACTGCTTTTGGGGATATTTCAAACTGGTGCTTTGTTGATTTGCACGTTTAATGGTGATATCAAGACAGAATGTGCACAAAGTCCACCTCCTGAAAATATTGCAGCTATTTGGATGAAGCCAACGCTAGACATACTTCATTTTGCGATCTGATCTTTGCCAACAACAATGAAATTATGAACGTTTCAGTTACTCCGGGGGGTTAAGGGAGTAAATTCCACCAGATACATTATTCAAATCTTCCATCAAAGTAAATCAAAGTATCGTATGCAATTCTTTGTTGTTCCTTCAATTGCAGAATATTTGAACGAACAGTTTCGGCGAATACTTCAATATCGTATAGTTGTTCTCTTTGCAGCTTCTGCTTCAGTATATTGCGCATGGGACGGTTGGGTGCTGTCATACCAAAACACGACAAAACTTTGTTTACCATCAATGAATACATATACTATACTTCTAACTTCGTCAATCATCATGATCAATGTCCCAATGTAAGTTTTAACACTAATTTGTAGTGCAGGATGCAAAGTTTTACAATGCACCCAATACTCATACACATTCTACATAATGCCTATCAACTTTCGCTTCTTGATTGCCCATAAAATAAATTTGCGAGAATTAATGATCCGCACCTGGAAGTGGTAGCAGCACTCCCAGTCATGTTCAATTTTTCCTTGTATTTGTCTACATTTTACATTTTATTTTATTTGTTTGTGATGAATAACAAATATGATATACAACCTTGAAATTTCCTTATACAATATGCGTTGCATAAAATGACTTCGTTGCATAAAATGACTTCATTATAATTTTGGAATTTAGCCAGGAGATTTTCAGAGTCATTTCCCACCCCAGAAACTAATTAGCGTAATGGTGGTGGGACTAATTGTGGCAATTTTACTTTACAAGTACCAAATAATCCAGTAGATATGCCGCTGTATTTTAACGGTTTAATATATAGACAAATGGTTATTGTTTTCCCAATTGTTACAGATTGATGGACACTATAATTTATTTCCATGTCGGATTGTTTCGGTACCAATACAAATGTTATCATTAACTCTCTCGCTAGTCATCAGTGTGGTTTGCAAAAGATATGAGATGTTTCAAAGGTACATGTTGTATTGATAAATTAAATTGTCATTTGTAGTTTTTTCCGTTGCCTATTATTTATATTTATCACCATTTAAACCTTTCCTGAACTTCTAATAATAATTGAAGATCTAAATTAGCCACATCCATACAGACATTCTCCAGTTTTAGTGAGAGAAATGAAACAAAATTGTTTATTATATAAATAGACATATAGCTGACCTGACAGATGTTGTAATTAGTAGGTATAATTAATAAAAATAGAAAATAGAATATAAGAGGAAGTTTGAAAGTGGCTCCAGTGGCGGACAAATTGAGGAGTAAAATGTTCGCGTGGTATGGGCATGTCATAAGAAGAAATGAATGCCATATAACAAGAATACTGCTAGATATGATATGTGGGCCGAGGTGGACTAAAAAAGAGAAGAATGATTTGGATGAAAGATGACATGAGCAAAAGAGGAGTGACTGTAGAGATGACGGCAGATAGGCAGGAACGGAAGAGAAGAACATGTTTTGCCGATCCCACAAAAAGTAGGAAAAGGTCAGGGAGATGATGATGAAAAAATATAATCAAGATGATGATTTATCTGCTTCAGATATTTTGCAGTGCGTATTGTGTATATATCACCTACTGTCAAATGTCTGACAGCTATGACAAAAGCGATAAGTTTATATGATCCTTAAGTTTACTTACTTTTTCTAACTTTCCGTCCATCTTTCTTATTTTTTTCTTTGTCATAAGAACATTTTCTTTGCAACAAAAAATAGAACAAAAAAGCAATAAACGAATTGATCGATTCTTTCTGATACAGTTCTATGAAATATGTACACAAGAAAAAAATATTTGTTCTTTATTGTATTACAATTACAGGTATTTACACTTAGCCGTTTCATTTCACACATTATTTCTTTTTTGTAGAGTTCAATAATTTCAGTTTGAATTTTATTGTATAAAGTGGCCAATGTATGTAGATTTGAATTTTGAATTCCAAACCAAACGTCATATATTTAAGATCAAAGTGGCCAGTTCATCAAAACGTTTATTTTATATGTAAGGATATAATATTGAACAAAATTGTCAAACAACTTTTTGGGCAGCTGCTGATTTTTGTACAAAAAAACAACGGCTTCAATATTCAAAGACATGAAAATTATTACGCAGAATATTTAATACAACGACAGCGTTGATTACAAGGTCTGTCCTTGTAATCTGTAGCTGAAACGATACAGAGAGAATAAAGCTTAACCCAAATGATGATTGAACATTTCATTTTATGCATTACGACTCCTATAAAAGTTGTTTAATTAAGTATGATATAAAATTTTTGGTTGACTAAGTAAAAAACTTTTAAAATATTTTCTTATATTATGATAAATCTGAGTTAATCTAGATTTATTCAACAAATTTTCCAACAGATGCTGAAAGATTTAATGAAAAAAAAGTATTAAAATTTTAATTTCACTGACAATCAAAAAAGTCATTTTTAAATTTGATTTGTATAATAATATTATTTTGTACATGGGATCAGAAAAAATATAACTTTCAACTCGAAATATAATAATTTTACAATAATATTTATTTTCGTTACAAGCCCACGGGTAGACATTAAAGACAGCCCTCAGATGTGAAATAATGATAATATATCTCACCCTTAATTATCTTCATGTTACGTTTAACAACGTACAGATCAGATTTCTGTTTATTCCGAATAACATGACTTATTTTCGTCAAATTACACATGTAATAAATAAATAAAAATATGCACATGTAAAATAATATTGTAAGTTTCAATTTTTATATTTAAACTTTCGTGAACCATGACTATTTATTATATTTATATTTAACTTATATTTATATTTATATTTACCCGAATGGGTTCGAAACTAATCGGGAACATTGCGATTTAATTTTTACGTGAATACAGCTGAGTAAATATAAATATAAATATAAATATAAATATAAATATAAGCTTCAATTAAATATTAAATAGCTTTGCGTAAAAATAAACAAACATTTATACATATAAAACTATATTGAATGAGGTGTATTTTAGTCTATATACAAAATTAAAAATATGTTTATTATAAGAGTATTTAAAAAATTAAAGACATATTATACGAGGCAAGTCTGTCTTTGTAAAATGTATAACAATTAAACATTTAAATGATTTTGCCATACCTGTTCACTTAAACGGAAACGGAAAGAACTCATAACTCGGAAAAAGACTCAAAATTATATTTTTAAAACTTTACTATTTGTAAATAACAGATCTACGAAATTAAATTTCCTTCTAAATAGTCCTTGTTGATATTGCATTGGTTGCACTTTTGTACAAAAACATTTTTATCGCAAATATTTACACGTCATGAAAAGAATAATAATTCCGTAAATTAACCTTCATTATTATTTGACAAACCATTTTCTCTTGTCAGATAACTCTTGAATATAACCAGATTACATAATTATTATTTTTTTTAATAATTACTTTCATTTCAACAAAAATATTAATTTTTAATTCATTATATACACTTCTATTGCGTAACTATGAATCGGTATCTAATAAGTATTTATTTTAAAGTCGAAATTAATCAAATAAAGCAATGCGAAATAAGTATACAATAAGTGTAAAACCTTAGGGTATTTCTGTTTGTCCATTTAGCTGTTAATTTAATGTTATCTCGTCACGTCGATGTGGGTAAGTGATGAATTCACAAACAAACCCTAATAAAATCTATGAGTTAAGGGCACTAACAGTTTTATATTCGAACAATGACCTCAGCCTCAGAGTATTTTTTTTATTTTACAGATAATTCACAGATTTTTTAAAATATAATTATAACTTAAAAGTTGTAACCCAAAATGTAACAGATGAAATCATAAAGTATACACTAATAAATACATAATATTAACGAATTAATTCTAACGACGGTGTTAATACGGATTGTTGGTAAATTTCAATTTTATTGGAGCAATAATTGTCAATGGACTTAATGATGACAACAAACAATTCGTTATTAATGTACCTGTCGTTCAAGTCATTAAAACGGTGATGGATAATTCAGTTTAAAATTTCAGATGTAAAGGGTTAAATGTTTCGTCAAAATAAACTAATTTATTAATTACTATATTTAGTAGGGGAACACGAGATATTAAATTTGCAGCAGCTAAAGAGTCAAATTGGAATGTGAAGATTATAAGATATATATTAAAAAAATATCATATGACGTATGCAATCATAGTGGTGGGGGGAGTGAGTATAAAGTTTCAAAAATGTAAAAAAAAAACAGTCACATTTAAACACTCGAGTGCGTCAGACATTCAAAATCAACAATCACAATCGTCAAGCTTATTCCCGCTTGGGCTCCCCTATATATATACATTATATATTATGTACGTAAATTTACCTACCTTAGTAAATATTCTATAACCTGTCATAATAATGACAACAAAAACCTACTAGTTTTTGTAAAGTTACAGTATATATTTTGTTTATTTTTAAAATATTATCCTGACGGGATATATTTGCTAGATTATTTTTACTAGGAGCTTACAATTTATGAATATACAAAAATATCTATGTGGATATAAAGGATGTTATTATTTTTCTACAGACACAAAGACAAGACAAAAACAAGACCAATTTTAAAATATTCTCATACTTTAAGTTTTAATGAAATTGAGTGGAGTGATTTAAACACTGACCCATAATAATAATAAATATAAAATCTGGGGGAAGGGTCAAGGTGTTTTAACTCTGAGTCAGAATGAAAACATAAAAAACTAAAATAACTTTATTCGTTGTGATGTCAGTACAGTAAACAAACAGCTCGTGATTTATTAAAGAAGGAAGTGGACGTGCAAATGGAGTTAAAAGCGAAATCCGACATAAAATGGCACCTATTAGGTTGTCTACGTGCCGAGCCATCCTAAGGAATTTTGTTTTGTTCGTTTGTATGAGTGCCGCGCCATGAAAATGAAGTTATTACCTAAAATGTACTTTTTTTTTTAATTATAAGAGGTTCGTCTCCTTTTTTATTAATTGAATGTGCTGTTTTATTCTTATCTGACTATTTCTTAGTTTTGAATTGAAACTTTTCCGTCTATATTGTTCAAAAAAATATTTTTGAACATAATATATTATTTTTAACTGCTTAACAATTCCTTCAATTAACAAAGCATGGGAAAAAATTACAATATCTAATTTTTAAGAGTTAATCACTATTATTAATCTAGAGACGAATAGAATTTTATAATTAAAAAGTATAACCGACCGAAAGTTTAATCACAGTTTCGTATTAGAGAAGTGACCAGGTCGGCGCCTCCAAGAGAAGTGACCATTTGAGATCCACACTTTCCACACCAACACTGGTTACGTGCTGCCATTATAAATGACAGTGCGCTTGCCCTTCTGCTAAGCAACCAATTGACGAATTTAAATTAAAAAAATATGTTTATCTACGACATACTTACATTTATAAATATAAAAAATAATAAATAAATTTATACGATATAAACAAATAATAATATTTATAAAATTAAGTAAACAACTTCACAACAAACACGAATATAGGTACTGATTTACACAAAGGTTAAGTATTTGAGTAACGTATCCCTTTTAACAATCGCGCTCAATCCCTATTTCAAAGATGTAGCAAATTCTCTTTGAATATTTTTTTAACGGTAAAACAAAAACGTTACATAGCTTTACAAATGTTATATATATATATATATATATATATAAATTTTATATTTACAATATTTGGATTAAGGTATGCTTATATTTCGGTATGAAATATCACACAACCTTTTATTACTACAAAGTACCCAAAACAATACTAAGAAACCTTAATATATATAATATATAAATAAATAAACGGAAAAAACTTCACAAAAAACATTGTTACCGAATTCTAAACAGGGGTTCGGTTCCGCAATAACTAATTAAAAATGGAGACGAAAATTGTTAATTAATATTTAAAATGGTGAGCGTCTTTTGAAAAATGTGTTACAAAGGAAAAGTGAAAAAATATCAAAAAGCATTTTTGTATAAAGTTAGTTTTATATGTTTTTAAAATAATTTATAAGTCATTATTTTATGTGTATGTGATAGAAATATTTACTTTTTAAAAGATCTATAATAATAAGATTTTTTTTAATTTGATCATAAGCAAAGACCAATCTTTCATGAATAATAACTCGATGCAAGAAAATAAGTATGAAAAGAAAATTACAAATAACTTATCATAATATCTTTAAATTATTAAAATTATAAAATCTTTCAATTATTTGTCTACGTGATATAGTTAGTATCTATTTATTCATAGACGAAATCAAAAGCAAAAGTTGACTAATTAATCAAACTTATAAAGCAATAAACTTTAATTCACCGTTTATGCAACGTAAATTACATCATGGACATAGAAATTTATATTTTATTGTAGGTATATATTTAAAATATAAAGCTTATGAATATTGTGTAATTCAGCAAAACTGAAGCACAACGGGAACGGCTAGAATGCTGTTTGTTGAACAAGCGTGACAGTAGGTAGATTGGATTGCCTAATTGTAAATCACTGCCGCTGTCTCAGCTGAAACAGTAACACAAGCTATAATAATGTTAGTAAAATACTAACATAGGATGTACAAAGTCTATAACAAACATTAAAGGGTTCTTGAAAATAAATATACCTTTAAAAATATACATTAATCCGGAACTATTGTTCTAAAATAACTTTTTGAATTAAATAACCGTAAAACCCTGCGCTTAAAGAACTAATTTGCAAAGAAAAAAAAATTACAATTAACGACAATTGAAAAGGGTTGCAGCAGCTAAGGTCGGTCAAAGGAATGGTTATGAATTCTATGCAATTTTATAATATTTTGATATTTGAGTCAGACCCGAAGTAATCTATTACAAATTTTTGGATATTAATGTAAAATATTCTACTGAGAAGAAACTGACATTTCATGACTAACATGTACCGCCATAACATAGATTTAAATATTTCAAAAATACTATATTAATTCAACAGCTTGTGAATAAAATAAAATATATCTGTATCGCGAAGGGTCTTGGTAATATCATATGTTGTTTGTTTTAGCTGTCTTTTTACTTCATGAGTGGATGATGTAACAGCGCAAGACCGCACTCAGCGGAAGTAACGGACAAGGAGAGCCGACCCCAGATAATGGGTTAAGGTTCAGGAGAAGAAGCGAAGGGTCTTGGTAATATTATATGTTGATTGTATTAGCTGTCTTTTTACTTCATTTATTATTCATCCTCGAATTAAATGAGGTTTTCTTTTTTATTTATTTTTCAAATTTTCCATATTTAAAGAAAATCTAAAATACGAAACATATACCGGTACTAGTTACTCGTCTAGCTCTTGTACTGTATGTATTACTTAAGTGAATTTTGTGTGCTATAATTAATAATAAATCATTTTTGTTAATTCGAAACTGCTCAATGACTCTTGCTGAAGTAGTGTAAATCAATGAATTTGTTGAAAGGAAAACAAGAAGTGTTTTTATTTCATTATAACAAATTCATTGATTTACACTACGTTTTCTACAAAAATACTGTAAAGTATTGAAAGTGCCTTCTACAACACATAAACATGTTGACAATTCTGTACCTTTCCCGGGTTCAATCAGTAGTTCGGAAATAATGTCCCGAACGTGAAAGGGCCTTCTGTAGTGGACGCGGGTATAATATAAATGAATTGATAAAATCAATTTTGTCCTAAGTCCATTATATCCACTGGGTCACTATTTAGTGTTATAAATTTCTACTGCGAATGTAAACAGTGTATGTGAATACATTTTCTCCAACTATTTGTAATTCGCGATCGGTTAAACGCATGAAAAGAAACTCTTTCAGTTGTAAAAGATGCATCATCAGGAACAGTACTAACATTAAGTTGAAGTATATGTAAAATAAAATAATAATTTTCATTTTAATATTTTAGTGTTTGATTAGAATGTTTTTAATTTTTTATTTGAGATGATTTATTGCAAAGATAGTTTCATACGTTTTTAAAATTTAATGACAATATTTAATTTCATGATGTAAGTTTTTTTTTCATTATACGTGATAATATAAATTCGATTAATTCTTAAGCAATCTAAATATTACTAGATCTATTTTTAACACTCTCGCGAATTTATAGCTCTAAAGAATTTGGAAAGATGATTATAGAATTCTTTTAAAACGTAGCCGTAAATCTTTACGGCATGTACGGTACGTATATCTATACATACTTAAAATACAGCCCTAGAGAGATTTATGTATATTAGTTTAATATATGAGCCTGATATATTTATTGCACTATTAATAATACATATGGCTTCGTATGGATCCTGATTTAGTATCAATATAGTTTTAACTGTCGGCTATATATTATCCATTATGTGATAACGCGTTTGTTATTCGAATGTGACTTTTGATATATTTAACTAGTTACTGTAGTGATGGAACAATTCTTTTATCGATTTTATTATTCAGACTTTAACTTTGTTTTACATAACACGCCAAAAATTGAGATTATTTAATTAAAAGACATGTAATAGACAAGAGGTTAGCGAGGCCGCGTGTGAGACAAAATAATTTTAGAAACTTTAAAAAACAAAAAGCCTCCTAATAGAAGTACAAGATGAAAATAAATAAAATATTATTTTACATTTAAAAGATTTTTTTTTTAATTTTAAAGCAATCAAGATTAAGCTGTATTACATAAAAATAATATAGAAAACACATCAGAAAAGGAAAACTCCCAGCATTACTTTATGTCCTACCAGCAGGGTTTGAATAAAAGCACGTAACAAGGATAAAATAAAAAAAGCATTAAGATATATGTATACATATAACCTAGAATTAAAATACATAAACCGTATAAAAAGCATCAATTTTTTTAAGTTAGGTAAGCTCCTTATATCCTCACCTATACCTATTATTATACGCGAGTTAAGATTACTTACAGACAAATTAGTATTTTGACGTTGTTATGACGTAAGTTTGATGTATGAGTAATAATTTATTCAGGATGTTTTTGGGATTGACCAGTTTTTACTACGATCCAGCATTTACATAAAAACTCATACACAAATACTACAACATTATATATACATGTCTATTTATCTATTCTGCGTAATCATCCCTCAACAAAATAGCTGGTGATTTAAAAATGTATACGTAATATTTTTATAGATATCGGGGGCACCCCCGAACTCTATGGTTCTTACGGTTTAGAAATGTAAATTTACGGTTTACGGTTTAATGATTTTGCTTAAATAGGAATCTATGTAAGCAAAATCTTTATTTTATATTTTATATGAAAAATGTTGTTACACCGTGTACAGGATACAGAGCACATATTTTTAACTGTATGTTTGAATTGCGCATCACGTGTAAATCATATTTAAATAAATGCTTCCGTTATTCAGATTTGTGTTTACTCAGAAACTTATTTCGATGAAACTTGAAAATTTGATAAACTTAACCGGATCAACAGAATATTTATATTTTTATCAAGTTGTTGTCGATAGAAAAGATAAATAGCTTATCCGTACTTTCTCTGCCAGCATTATTTATATACTAGCTGACCCGGCGAACTTTGTTCCGCTTTAAAGAAAATAAATAATCAGATTTTGGATTTTATAAAAGTTATTTTTTTTATTAGAAATACAAATAAAAAACTCAAGTGTTTTAATGTTTCTTTATTGCTCAAGTATTTTGGTGCTTAGGTTTCACTCTTCAGTTAAACATTTTGTAATACACGACATTTTTTGTTTTATTATCAGGCGCAAGAACAAACAACGCAGATCGCATTCGGATCATGGTAAAAACATGGATTTTCCAGATTCAGATCTTCAACTTTCAATCGATGTCTGCCCCAAATGAGGTTATTTGGAAACGACCACCGTATTTTTGAGTGTTCGCAAGAAAATTACGTGATATGGGTGCTCCGCCACAAAGCAATGAATACAATGGCTCCGGGAACTAAGTTGAACAGGATAAAATAGATATCCTATCCCAGTCTCCTAATTCTAAGCTAACTCCTCACCAATTTTTGGCCAAATTGGTTCATGGATTCTTGAGTTATAAATAGTATAACTATCACGACGTTCTTTAAATATACATTTTAAAGAAGTCACACTTACATTGAAAGTGTAAAGAATATAGCCCATGCTTAATAAACACTGCAGCGTAAAATTTTATTAATATATATTTTATATTATCTTCTATATTATCTACAGTAGCGATTTGAGATATAAAGATACGTTTGATTACCGTAGCCGATAGAAGTGATTTTGTTCTTTACCCATAATAATTCAGTTGAAATATCAAAAACACAACATTAAGCAATAATTTATTTCTAAACGACTCTCAAAACTATCTTTAGAATAGCGATACTTGTTACAAGAGCTGTACATTTTTTTATTTCAGTTTCAATATTCAAAATGTATATATGATTCTATACAATATTCCTAATGGCTGTTTTTCCTAAGAGATGTTTTAAATATTATTTAATAAACATTTCAATCTTTTAGATATGAGAGTTTTTTTTAATTTTAATGCTTTGTTCCAAAATACCGCGTATATAACTTGGCATATACAGGCTGATACAGTATTTTAACTGATGGAAATGTACTGCAAAACGTTCCTAGGTGACTAATAAATTTTATATCACTCCTCTTGATTCATATAAATATGCAACATAAAATTAATAAATGAACTATAAAAATACCCTTCAATTGATAATATTTCTTGTAAAAATCAAAAACGTAAAGATAAATGATCAAGTAACCCACGCTAAAGTACTATTATATTTACATCTTACCAAACTTTTATTACGGATGCACTGCCTATACAAAGAAAACTGTAAGCCGCGTCCAAAAAATATACGTATAAGTATTAAAATAATTAGTTTTTTTTTCATACACTTGCAATTCAGTTAAGGAATCAGCAATAAATGTGGATAAAGTGTTTGTTTGTATTATACCGAAACAATTAATTTTGAAACAATAATTGAATTTGGTTGAAATTTAATAAAGTTTGCAATCAATAAATAGTTCGCTGCTAAAGTGAATCAAAACACGGGAAATACCCGAGAGATACCATTTGGTAATACAGAAAGTTATGTTTTGAGTGTTATTTGTTGACTTAAATAGAGTTGTTTTCACCAATTTGGTATTATTATGATTTAGTTCGTGTAATTCAGCCTAGTTAGCAGTCATTATTCCTAACCTGAAAATAAAATCACAATTAGCAAGTTAATCCACTACTCCGACGATTTTGACCAAGTACAATTCTTAAACCTGATTTAAATTAAAACGCTATATGACTTCAGTGTTATTTTTAACATTGTTTGATAATTTCTCCGAACATGAAATATTAACATTCATCATCTTCATCGTCATCATCATCTCTACTGCTGGATATAATCCTCTCACAAGACACGCCACTGAGCCCGATCTTCGGCTCTTCTCTTCCAGTCACTACCAGTCACCTTGCGTATGTCATCGTTCCCTCTAGATGCAAGGCGTCCCACACTAAGTTTGCAAATTCACGTTCTTCACTCCAGAACTCATATACCCCAATGGTAATCGGTTCTGCAGCAGATATAATCAGACCACTGCCACTTCATTTTGCTAAACCGTTGAGCTATGTCTGTAACCTTAGTACTCTGACGAATAATATCGTTTCGGATTGTATCCTTCAGAGATCATAGCTCTCTCCATAGCTCACTTGGCGACTTTAAGCGGTGGACTAGTCGTACCGCAAGTGTCTACGTTTTGGCTCTATATCTCATGATGGGACACACTGGTTAAAGACTTTTGTCTTCAGATTTTATGGTATGGGTGACCAAAAGACTCGGCAAAGTTTCCTAAATGCTGCCCAGCCTAGCTGAATTCTCCTCTTGGCTTCGCCCTCAAAGTTGTTGTAGCCCAGTTAGTAGAAAAATATAATTTCAAAGTTTCAAATATATACATATACGACTACATATTATCAAAATATAATATAGTACTCAAAACTAATAAATTGTGGGAATCTATCAAAAATGAAAAGTGTACGATATGCTACATTCTCATCAAAAAACTATATACAAGTTAAATATAATTATATATAACTGTAAATTTTTTCCTTCACAAATACCTACCGTTTACGAAATTTCCCCTAACCTGTCAACAGTTACTACAAATGACGTCACGTAAAGTACATCAATATTCGTAGACAGAGATTGTCATAGATAACAGCCAGCTCGGCCGAGTGAGACAGAATAATTGTGAAAATTCTTACCCTCATGACTCCTGAATATCAATATATAATATAATAATAGCTGAATACGAGAATAAAACTTAAAAAAAACATTTTTGAATAATTCATTAAATTAGATATATTTTTATAAATTACTAACTGACTGGCCCCTACTACGTTTGTCTTCCTGAATGGCTACATCCGTAGCCGTCTGTTTTTTAAATACATTTAGACAGACTGCTATTTACTAATGGATCTTTCGACGCACAGTTTAAACTGTTAGAGACACTTTTTATTCACAATGTAGATTCCGGAAGCTGTACTTATAAATAGCAAAAATTAAACAACAGTCAGATGACAAGATGAAAAATACCTATATGTATCCTGTAAGCAAGTTGTAATAGATCTTACATAGAGTACTATTATAACTAGATATCGTAAGGTGAATGAGAGAGTCGGATGTAATATCGCCTCCCCGTCTCTGTATCTCCATCTCCTTCTCTACCTTCTGTTCCCATTTCTCAAAGTGTATATGTATATCTGTGTATATGTATGTTCTGTGTGTGTATACAGATATCAAAACGAAATATTACCACTTTTTACCATCAGATGAACTGAAATAAAATATAAATGGAAATTTCACTATTATTTTAAGGTTTCAGAAACATTTTGCAATTTAAAGTAAAACAATTGAAATATATAAAGCGTTGTAGTTGGGCTGTTTTCAATTTCAATTTTTGCGAAAACAAACGGAACTATTATCACGTTATGAATAATTTTATTTACTAGTTTAGGTAAATTTTAAAACAAATTATAAGTTTAACGTAAATATATCATATTTAGAATAGGTGTTTACATATTGTTTTGTATAGTATTGCTATTCTAGTTCGTAACTGTGGGTTGCCTGGAAGATATCACTTTTCGCCCTTTACCTTGTATTTACTTCCATTTTATTTTTTTGTACTGTACTTTCCTTTATATGGGGTCCCATTTCTACACATGATTTAAGCATATGTTGTTCTCATTCCTATGTGAATACCATGGATATAGCCAATTGTAATTCTCTGTCTACGTCAATACTGCTAAATTAACTGCTAAATGTACATTTGTACGGAATCCCCTTAACAGAGATACACGAATTGTGTACGATACGCTTGAATTTAAGTGTTTAAAGCTTTAGATAACTTTAAATAGTATTGTAGAGTTAAACCAAAAAGTATTACTTTTGGTGCATTAAAAATAAATGGAACGTAATCCCTAACTTAAAATTGAAATCGGTTATTTAATATTATTTTTATTTAATAGAATACTTAATTTAGTAAATATTATTAACTTTTAGTATTTTTAGAAAAAGTTTTTTGAGCTTAAATGATTTAACAATTATTCATCTCATCTCAAATTAAAACTTGTCAATATTATTATTAACTATTACGCTAAAATATATGTGATGTAATCGAGCGTTATTTTTTGAAGACATTCTAATAAATTATAGAATAAAAATAATTATTCTAATTCAGAAACTAGGTTTAATAATAAATCAAATCGAACAGCTTTTGCCAAATTTAAACTATCGCAACATCTGAACGGTTTTTATTTTAAGTTTATTGGATGTCAAAATAAGTTCCAAATTTATGACGTGTAAAATAACTTACACTGTCCATTTTTCATTTTATATTTATTTTAAATGTATATAAATTTATTTATGGCATGGCTTTGCAATGTGTTTATAATTATTAGAACATACTGTAGATACAGTTGTCATGCAACTTAATTAAGATAAAACTATTCAGCTGAATTATAAAATTTCGAAACTCTTTTTGCTGAATCATTTACCATTGTTAGAAAAGGTTAATAATTTATTAGATTGTAGGTATTTCCGTCTGTTTAACAATAAAGCCATACTTGAGCATCATAAATGTAAAATAAACATAATTAGATAAAGGCGAACCATGTTGTCAAAAAATACATTTTTATATATGTATATTGTGTGCAAAGTTATGAGATCAAGTGTTATGTTATCTATTGCAAAGTTATCCATTCCGTTTTTAGTGTATCCTATAAACTTTATCGTCTGTTGTTATATAGTTATGCTCTTAAGTACCACAAAGTTTAGCTAATTTGTGTTATAGAGAGATGAATAGCTCCTATGCTGTTATATATATATATATTATTGAAACGTACGGGAACAAGATATATATATATATATATATATTTATTTATATATTATAAACGTCCTGCAATCCTTATTGTATAATGGACATTGCCACAAATGTATAAAAAGAAATAATTAAACCGTGGTGCTAGATATTAATATTGAATAGATATTTTAAAAATCCTTCAACACCGTTAACTCAAACTAAAAACCTTTTAATATGAATAAAAACGCTATTTCACTTCATAAATATAATAAATTTTAAAAACAAGTCAACTAGAAAAGAGTCAAGTGTCTATTTTTTGGCAGATACCTTCACAAATTTTAAGGTAAATAAATATTAATTAAAATGAGCATAAACCGAGATTGGTGAATTTACCGAGCAGAAATGTGCCCATAGTGTATAAAATCAAAAAAAAGCACTTCATTTATTTTTAACAGGCAACAATATTGCCGAGTCTGAACTGAACATGTGAAAACAGAAAGTTCATTTCGCTAATTACATTAAAAGCATATAAAATTAATTAATGCTTAAAGCTTATTGCAATCCAGTAAACTTTTAAACGACAGGTAGTGTCTACAAAATAAATACTGTTTATAATCTTAATTTTATATTTGATTTTTCAATGAATATTTAATAAAATGAAAAAATATAATTATATCGTATAATTTTGTTATCGCAATTACAGTCTAAAAGCTACATCAATGGTCTATTCAGTGACGTAAGTACTTTCAGAGGTTCAGTTTAGTCTCATAGCGTGATTTGTATCTGACCCGTTAAATGACCACTTTGCTTTAAATTATTTACATTGAAAGTATACGAATTCTATTAGCAAAGACTAATTCTGTTTGTACTATTAACTACATTTGGAATCGTAGCATGTATTATATTGAAATTGCTGATTCTTCAGAAGCTTGTTATTTCTTCAATAACATATTTATTTTTATTTTCCGAATTTAAAGTATAGAATAAATTTATAGAATTAAAGTAAAAGAATTTTGTATGTATCTTTCACTCCACATTTTTTTACTGTAGTAACTATTTACAGTAATAAAATAAACCATATAAACAAACAAACGACAAATTGCTGCACCGACTTTCATTTATAAATTCTGATTCATTTCTTTAATTTTTCAGCAGTATTCCAAAAAAATACTTACATGTAAAACGGGTCTACAAGATTCACATAATTGGTTTAAAGTTATAAAAATAATAAACTTTACATTTAGCTTATAATAAAAGAATAAATGACAAACATATTCAATCAGAATATAATAAACTTTATATTCATATTCCACAAAAGATGCTGTTTTTTTTGAGGAACTTTTATATTAATTCCAAATACAATATTATTTACTTGTTAGTTTTAGAGTAGGATCAATAGAATGATTGGAATAATACAGAATTTTTTCTTAAACATAAACATACATACTGTATACAGTTTTTTTTATTGAAATGTCCTACACAAGTTTTAAGAAGACTAGTAGACTCTAAAAATCTAGTCGTGAAATTCCTTGCTTTTATGAGATTAGCTTGTATAAACAGAGAGAAAACTAGTTAGAAAAAGGGGCTTCTTTAAAAAAGCGTTATTTTGCCACCTAAAAATATTTTATTTAATAATTTCTTTAGACATTTCTTATTTCTGGCAGTTAATGAGACTCTTTTTAGTTGTTTTTTAGTCATCATTTATGGTATTATAAACCATTTAAAAATTATACATTAAATCATTATTTGCAATAATTTAAAAAAAACTTTTATACCAGAAAAAGCCCCGAAGTTCCATCCGGGTTGAACCCTTATTTAAGCGCCATCCCGGACAACTTCATTTGAGATTTGTATACTACTATAGACTACTCAAGATATTATTTACAAAGAAACTACAATAGTAATAATAAAAATAATAAATGTAATCGTAATTAAATATTTTAGACTTTGCTTCAATCGACCACCTTGAATATGGACAAAAATGTTGAGCGCCTATGCAATGGTTAAAATATAACCATTTACAAAATTACTCATTAATTTAAATATGGCTGACTGAAAAAGCAGACGTCCCCTGTTATATCTATGAATAAAATAATTATTTGGCTGTAATTGATAGGCCGATAGACTTTCAATTACAAACAAATTCTTACAAAAAAAAATATTACATATATAAGGTGTTATTTCGTTGAATAATATTTGTCGTGAGTATTTTACTTCGGTAAATAATATAATGTTCATAATATTTTAATCTTAGTGAAAATTAGGTCTTTGGTAAATAGGTTAAAAACTAAGATGGTGAGCTGAAGAAGTTTGACAATTATTATTAGATTAATTAAATATTATTATACGATCTATTAGATCCCAAATGGAACAATATATATATATATGTTAGGGTCATCTTATTACCATTGTAATAATGTAATCTAATTATAAGACATAAGATGTAAATCTATAGGTAAGTATACCATTTGACACTGGCTGAAAATAACTCAACACAAGCAAAGGCAATATAAAAATAATGCGGTATACGTCCTTTTTGGTGACATTTAAGACGGTACAAAAAGGACTCATTTTCCCGCGCAATTGGCAATGGACGCTAACCGCGGTGACAAATGGAGAAATAAAGGAATTGTGATTTTTAATGATTTATTAAGGAAATACTGCTATTGTACAATCATTGTCTTACTGATAAGAGGATATGGAATAAAATTATATGAAAGTAGAGAAATGTTGTTTGAATTGTTGACTTTCGTCAACAGTTCAGAAGCGGGATCACGAAAGGATATACAAAACTTCCTTCCACGCCTATAAAGTGTAAGTAATTGTGCAATTTATTATCATTATGACTTATTAATAAATCGCAGTGATATCTTTAACGTTATAAACGAAATAATATTTTTTTTTCTTTATAATTTTGGATTGATGTTTTTCTTATTTCTGCTGGATGACAGGATGAATGCGTATGTTATATTCACATTATTCACGTGTGTGGGTATATTAACGAAGGTATAGTCGTAATGAATTTAATAATTAATACCTATATTTTTTTACATTTCGTTTATGAAAGGTTTTCACACCATATTGACTTGGCTGCACAGTACTGAGGAATTTGTCACTTATTAAACAAAAAGCAGTACCTTTTTTTTCAATTATTAATGAATTTCAAAATAATACTAGCAATATACAGTTAATCTCGTGTCTCTTATAAGTCCAATTAATTATATTTACACAAAGTTATATTTATACAATTCGTAGTGTGACAGCGATATAAATTAAACTACATATTATATTTTATCATTCTATATATCTATAATTGAATTTAGACTACAAAAGCTATTTTATTCCTATATTCCTGGTATTTGCACCAAGTTAAATTAAAACTTATATATAGTCTAAAAGTCTTAATGAAAAAAAATAACATGTCACTTAGTGAATAAATATATTTTTTAACCTCTATACATGTCAGTAACTATTGTGATTGAAATTAATCTAACTGGAATTCTTATTTCTGAGTTCTAGAATCGAGGATAGAAAAAGTCGTTCAAGGAGTTGCTGACTTACAAGACCCAAGAACAAGGGTTAGTGATAAGTCAAACCCAAGGCGAAGAGTCAATGACAGGTGACTGCCGAAGTGAAAAGTTAATTATATGTAAATCAAGAGGTTTATGAAACATGATACCCGTTAAGGGTATATGACAAGAGACACCCGATTTTAAGGGTATATGACGGGAGATACCCAAGGTTAATGGTACATGACAGTAGATACCTGAATTTAAGGGTATGTGACAAAGTAGATAACACGATTACATGTAACTTAAAAATATGTTAATCAAGTATAGGGAATGCGTCTCTACTAGTCCTAGATAGTTAGTTTATCCTCGTGCTACGGAAATGACAATTGAGCGTAGAGTTTCCAAATCCGTTGTTTATGGACATTACCGAATGTCTTACTCAGAGAGGAGCCAAGTAAGACATGTGGTTCACGAGGTAGGATGAATATACGGTATAGTGTTTGATTGCGGCGTTAATAAATCGTCGAATTGGTGAAGAAAAATAAACTGATGATAGAAGGATATGCGTTGAATATCGAGCGTTGAAGCCCAAAACAAAGCTAAAAGAATCAGTATCCACTTCCGTGTATCGAGAATCAATTAGAGTTGTTTATAGGCAGTGACTTATTTGTGTGTAGGTTAATCATGAAAGAAAAGTCTGATTTAACGGACAAAGTTCATGACACCAGTCTGATAGTCTGAATGTCATAGAATGCTATTTGGACTCATTAGTGTGCAATCAGTCTTTCAAAGAACCAATGCAATACACTCTTACTTGTATGGATTATGTTTTGGTCCCATGTAAGGGTTTTGATATGGAGTTGGACAGACTAAATGAGGTACTTGATATAATAAAGAAAAAAGGTGCTTACAATAAACATGAGTGTAAGAAAGTTCTTCATTGATGTGATAAAGTTTCTGGGCTTGGAACTGGGTTCAAATGGAAAATAACGTGGTTCTAAAGGAAAATAAAGTATGAAAGAGCGAAGGTGGGGCCGTCCAATCAATATGACCTCCGATAATTATTTTTTTTCTTCTTTTTTAAAGGCCTCTCAGGATATTTTTTTAGGAGGTTTATTGGGGACTACTAGTCTTTAAGGCACACTCTTACTTTCTGATTGATTGATAGGCATTCTTACGGTCGTTTCTCAGTACATATTTGGTGGCATCTTGTTTGTACGTCACAATTTGGATACATATGTAAAAGGGATAGTGACAGACACGCTATAAATACAAGAGATAAAAGTGGACTCTCAACGCGGAAATATCGTCTTCAAAAAGTTAAAGAATCTTTTATGGGTTTGAGTGTGCGCATATATAGTAAGGTTCCACAGGATATCTTGGACCTTCCTTTTCTTGCTTTTAAACGTAAAATTGAAAGTATACTGTTGAAAGAAGGCTTGCTATGGCATACAGGAGTTTTTGGTTGATCGTATTTCGGTCGACTAAAAGGTTGGGTTGTGGAGCTTTGCTTGTTGACTCGTTTGAGGGATGTTCTAATGTATACATCAAACATTGTTAAATTGTTTTTAAAAGGGGAGCAACTGTTGAGTTTCTGGCCAGCTCTTCTCAGCAGAGCCGCATTCCAAGCTGGTGGTAGCTTACTCACGGACTGACGTACTCGCATACTATACTGACATTTTTTTTAATGTAATATAATGTAATTGACGATTCAAAGGTGCATGTAAATGTCTACTTGAGTAGGGATATTTTTGATTTTGATTGTGATTGTGATTGGTTAGAAGAATTAAAAACAGATACAATTGGCAGTGGGGAGAGGAAGGGTAATGCGTAGCACGATGTTAACACGGATTGACCAGCGATGAGTCAAATAACGGGTTTATATCATAAATTTTAATAGACAACGGGAGAAGTAATGTCACACATTCTGTTATCTGCAATCTTTTTGGAATATCAAATTCTTGATATTCTGTTAATGGAATCTGAAAACAAATTGTTAACCACAATGAAATTAGCGATCGATAAAATTTGTGGAATAGGTGTTGATGTGTTGGATGATGTCAGTGGCGGTGTATTGAAGGTGTGGTCGATATATACAATAACTGTAAGCCAAAAAAAATGGCATTTTATATAAAGGAGGAGGGAAAGATGTAAGGTGGGCTGTGTTAAGCAAGGCACAATGGCAAATTCATGACGATAAAAGACTGTTATAAAATAAAAGTTAGAACAAATAAGAAACCTATTCGTTTCAACATATGAGACAATAAAAAAAAACCGATGTTTGAGATGTTTGGAATGTGTTCACCACCAGGTGGTGAATAGTGAAGGTGGACTCGATCCAATAAAAAAAACAAATTACTATACACATTATTTGACCACCTAGGCCCTTTTGTCAAAATAAATCTGGAAGTTGTTACCTCTTTGTCCTTATTGACGGCTTTCCAAATTTCATAATACATACATACACCTGTTAAAAATGTAAAATCGCTTATATTACTAAAATAAAAAAAAATTAAAACCGTTGAACATTTAAAGATTTTATCACAGTATAAAACAAAACAAATATTAAACGTCTTAGCAACAAAAAGAGCAAAAGGTAAGGAGAACGGTTTAATAAAACCTTAACCGAGGCGTAACTACATCAAATTACGATATAGCATAATAAGCTTGGAATGAGCCTTAGAGGAATATACAATTAACTTTCAACACTACAATAAGAAAACAACTTAAAGATCTCTATCACAACTTGATAAAAAAAATTTTAAAAAATTATAAAACTCAGGTAAAATTAAGTAGAATAATTAATATTGAATATCGGCAGATTGTTTAAAAACAATTAAGGAAGATGCTTTCAAACGTATCGAAACATAATATCAAAAATATTTTTAACGCTACAATAAACTTTAAAAAACCCAATAGACAAAAAAAAAGAGTTAGTGCAAATCCAAAAGCAAGTGCAAATCGCAAAAATTGGTAGTTTAATATACCTTATTAAATATTAATATGCCTTATTTAATACTTTTATATGATACATTTTTGAGAACTATATGATGATTTCTTTTAATACTCTTATATGATAAATTGTTGAGGACAACAAGACAGATTCTTTAAATACTTTTATATGATAAAATGTTGAGGACTATGTGATGGACTTTGTTAAATACTCTGATATGATAAATTGTTGAGGACTATATGATGATTTTTTTTAAATACTTTTATATGATAAATTGTTGAGGACTATGTGATGGACTTTGTTAAATACTCTGATATGATAAATTGTTGAGAACTATATGATGATTTCTTTTAATACTCTTATATGATAAATTGTTGAGGACAACAAGACAGATTCTTTAAATACTTTTATATGATAAAATGTTGAGGACTATGTGATGGACTTTGTTAAATACTCTGATATGATAAATTGTTGAGGACTATATGATGATTTTTTTTAAATACTTTTATATGATAAATTGTTGAGGACTATGTGATGGACTTTGTTAAATACTCTTATATGATAAATTGTTGAGGACTATATGATGATTTTTTTTTAAATACTTTTATATGATAAATTGTTGAGGACTATGTGATGGACTTTGTTAAATACTCTTATATGATAAATTGTTGAGGACTATATGATGATTTTTTTTAAATGCTCTTATATGATAAATTGTTGAGGACTATATGATGGATTGTTTGAATTCTCCTATATAGTAATTGCTGTTGTGACTTTCGTAGTTAAGAAGGAACAGTACTCATAAACTGGGCTTAATCGTGGATGAGCTTTGATCGAGAATTTGTGACTACTTGAAATAATGATTTCATAAATGATAAAGATGACCAGAACAATGAGGTATTAACCTCACGAATAACGATAGTGATAATGTAGCTAAATAATATAATTTCTTGGGCTTTTTCTATTTTTTGTAATTGTTTAAAGTTAATTAAATATGATGTGACTTACTTTTAATAACACTATCTACAGTACACTACTAACAGTACACTTGCTTGTTAACTCAATATAAAGTGGAAATTATTATTTTTTTTTGCATACCTTATTGTAATTTGAACACGGATATTGATTTGTAAAAATATATTTTTGTCTTTATGTGGGCGATTGATTATTCTCACATTTTTTTTGGGTGTTATTTAAACGGTTAGCAAAGTATTGGTATATTAGTGAGCAGAAATATGTAATTGGTAAGCTAAAATTGAAAATTGGTAGTTGGACATAAAATTGATAGTAGAAATGTTTTCTCTGCTAACCGAACGTATAATCTTGCTGACCAAGTAATTATTCTGCCAAGATATTATTTATAACCTAACCTAACCTAACCTAATTTTTAAAAAGCAAAATACACAGTAATTACTTCTCTTTTTTATTTATATTTGTGTTGCGAAGGGACTCGCAATTTACAGGATGGCCGAGCTGTTAGGGTCATCTTATTACCATTGTAATAATGTAATCTAATTATAAGACATAAGATGTAAATCTATAGGTAAGTATACCATTTGACACTGGCTGAAAATAACTCAACACAAGCAAAGGCAATATAAAAATAATGCGGTATACGTCCTTTTTGGTGACATTTAAGACGGTACAAAAAGGACTCATTTTCCCGCGCAATTGGCAATGGACGCTAACCGCGGTGACAAATGGAGAAATAAAGGAATTGTGATTTTTAATGATTTATTAAGGAAATACTGCTATTGTACAATCATTGTCTTACTGATAAGAGGATATGGAATAAAATTATATGAAAGTAGAGAAATGTTGTTTGAATTGTTGACTTTCGTCAACATATATATACCAATAAAATGTAATAATAATTAATATAAACGCATCCTGTATTTTCAATTCTCCCCGTAATTCGTCGGTTTTGAGTCTGCGTTAAACCGCATACAACATCAGCCTTGTAACAACGGACTGAGCTTTGCAACCACTATTCAATAAACGAAATAGGTTATTATTCATAAATGTTGTTTATTTTAATTTAACAAGCCACGTAAACAATTACAACAACCTTAAAATTTAATGTATTTTTTTAAAATAGTGAACCGCCGGTGCGAAAGATCAGCCTTGTTATGCCTAACAGTTTAATCCATACAGACGTAATTCTTAAATCAACATGTATTTTTCAAAGCAATTGAGATTCAAGCGTCACTATCTAAAAAGAAAAAAATATATAAATAAAATGTCATGTGCTGTGACGTGACGCGCTACCAATGGCATTTTCAGTCAGTTACAGACAATCACGTTGAATATATTAACTCTGTCACGCTAGTTTTTCATACAATGTAACATAGGTGGCTCCTTAAAGCTAAACGCTATTAATTTGAATACGCTGTGCTCAATAGTGATGTAATCTCGAAGTATTCTTTCCGGTTCAATGCAACGGTTTTTAAAGAAAATTGCTATTAGGTCTGTTTAACATGGAACCCTTATTATAATAATAATATAAACTAATATCCGGTCTATTTTGTATAAAAAATATTAAAGGTGAAATAACTTTTTATCTCGTTTATCGACGTTTCGGCCGAATTTCACGGGGTGATTGACCACGACTAGTGAAATGCGGCCGATATTAGTATAAAATGTGTACAAGTCGCTATAGTTTAAAAACTTGAATGACATAAATACACTGTAAAATATATAATGTATTAGCAGTGTATAATATAAACACACTGCTAATACATTATATATAAGCAATTAACGCTTCAAGAGAATGTGTCATGTTACAAACATACAAATGTGGTTATAATATCACCGGTGATATTATTAATAGATAAAAAAGTACCTTTATTATAGTATAAATTTGATATAATACAATTTGTTCTCTAATTATAATTATTAGCTTTTTACTTTTTACTTTTAAATAGTTGTTTTACCCAGCGTCTTCTTCCATGTTTAGGGTTAAACGTAAGAAAGAGCGTAGCTGGCCATTTCGATTCCGACTTCAAAAATATACTCGCTTTCTGAAGTTCTGTTTGTCTATTTTTGTACTGAAGACTATTCTTTATAAGCATCTGAATTGTCGTACATACCAGCAAATGGTGATCAGAAACACTTTGACTTCAAACAGTTATATAATATATGCCTGTCATCCAAATAGTTTTATTGCTTCTATCCTGTATAATAGGGAACTTCTGATAACTAAAATGAACTAAAAGACTACTAACCCTTTCTTACGATGACACGGAACACTTAAAAGACACTATTAGATATAAGCATGTATACAATCACACACACACACACAGAAAGAGAAACACATATAAAGAAACATTCACTAATTATACCCAAATTAACCCAACTCCTAAAAAAATAATTTTCTATTTTTTCCTTTTGGAATTCTCTTTCGTTTTGATTTCGTTATCGTAGCCTTGTATACATTATTACCAGAAGAAGACAAGGCGATAAATATTTCAACTGAGTGGTTTGTAGTAATATAACTATACAATGAGTATCGTAAAAATAAATATATATTCAAAAATAAATATTGTCTTGTATATTATAACCGTAGTCTAGTAATAGGTATCAAGTTATTTGAAATAATTGATTATCGTCAACTGATATATTTATTACGATGGAGGCTATTAAGTTATATTTATTAATATAGCAAATAATATATATTTATATATATCTTGTGAAAAACAATTTACTGATACTGCAAAGGCGATCATTAAAATTATTCATATTC
This sequence comes from Dircenna loreta, assembly GCA_963555665.1. Taxonomy (NCBI): domain Eukaryota; kingdom Metazoa; phylum Arthropoda; class Insecta; order Lepidoptera; family Nymphalidae; genus Dircenna; species Dircenna loreta. The sequence continues at coordinate 5,272,679 of OY743092.1, read as the reverse complement.
TACTATATAATTGTATTCCAAAAATCCAATGTCACGTGATTCACGGGACACTATTAACTGACTTTCATCGAAATAATTTATTAGAATTCCGATAACTCTATTAAAAACCTGGGGAACGAATGACCTACATTAAATATATATATTTTATATGATGTTAAATATTATAATAAACTGTTTTAAATACCAGCAAAGGTATTACTATTAATTATAATAAGTATTACTCCAAAATTAAAGGAGTAGTGACAAAATCTCTTAAAAACTTAAAAATGAGTTATGTCATAGTTTGGTAACAAGGCAACACTTATTCATACAAGACCATTTCTTAGACGGACTTCAGAAAATAAAAACATTTGTGTTCCTGTACAAAAATAAAAGTATATAAAATAACTTTGCACATTTTTATTTAACGTCTAACTAAATATTACAAGAGATATTTCATTTATTATTCCTAAACATTCCAGAGTCGTCAATTCGGTGTCATTTTCACTGAATTCTGTTCATAGAAAATATAACATTTCATCTCTTAACATTTGTATATATGTTATAATGTATATTTAAATTATAATATTCACTCTAACAATACCAATTTTTCATATGTAAAGTATAATAATCTAAGATTTAAAATAACCTAAGATTTAAACACACACACACGTACACAGACAATTTAACGACACGCAGTCTAGAACTCTTAAACTCCTGGAGTAACTACTTCTGGTAGTTTCCTGTGTGCACTTAATTAAGAAAAGAGCTTTCTTTTACATATCACTCCGGAGAATATCTTGGAAAGAATGAAATATATATTTTTTTCGTTTTCTTGTTAAGTGTTTATTAATATTAAAAATGTATTATTTATAACATATTATTTTAGGTACGTTGAAGTCTACCTACGATATTACGAATTTATGTTTAAGTAAGAAGATAATACTTTCAAAAACTAGTATGAACCAAATGTTTGTTTTAAATCCCTCATCCCATTTACGAGTAGTTATAACAAACTTGTAGACTTTATATAAAACAGTGTGGGTAGTTTCTGTTTGCTCGAGTAGGTAAGGGTAGTAATGAAATTTTAGTTTTTCTGTCCCAATTACTTTGTGTTCGAAGCTTTTAATTTATAAGTCAGGGATCGAACCAAATAAGATCTGACCGTACACATAGTATTCGTACGAAAAATGCGATCAAATCAGTGTCCAAAAGAATTCAGAAATACTCTCCGATAGAAAATAAAATCTGGATATTAATATACCACCTAGAACTATGTCGTGTATTTTAAAAGATGACGATGTGCTTATAATTATATAACTGATAAATTAAAAACTTAGTAATCGGTACCAAAGGAAGGTCAAAGAAAACTAAAATTCGAGAGGAGAACAATTTTAATATGACCAATGTTTTTAACAAGCAACATGATCGAGTTTATGATTAAAGCTTTAAAAAATATGATATCTCTTCAAATTAAAATGGCAGCACACATTAATCACTACAAGGCGTTATTTAAATAAACCTGACCTGTAAAATAAGCTCAAACTTGTTGAATAACTTCTTACCATAACTTTTTGGGTAATATTATAGATAAAACACCACTATTCTGTTTACATTTTAACCCATTGAAATGTATCCCTTTGTTTATAGAATGTTCGTAAACAGAATATTTATGTTATACCTGAAATTTAATGAAAATAATTAATTTTATTTATTCATCCATCAAAGTCTTGTTAAGTAATTAATTATTTAGTATTAATTATTGCATTATAATTGATTAAATCAAGGCATCCAATGCTATGATCCAATTAATAATTATGAAGTTATATTAATTTTAAGGGATGGTTGCTCTAGTTTAAGATAAAGAAAGCCAATGTTAGGGGCTTAATAGTAATATTTGAACGGAACTTGTTTGGTAAATCAAGATAGTAGAAACTTTGAAAAAGTATTTATATAATTTTATTTTACTTTAAAGTAAACCCTTGTGCTCAGAACGTGGAACTACCATCTATTCGTCCAATAACTAGGATAGGACTACTACGGTGCTAATATGCTGCTTTAAACATCTGACACGGATGAAAAGACAATTTAAAAAGTTAACTTTTTTTACCGTAGACAGAAAACAGCATTCTCCGTGTTTTTAATTGTTCTGGGTTGTGACTTTTACTGTGTACTTTTATTTTATTTTATTCATCTTAAATAACAATAAGTAAGTTCAACTTCTTTTACTAAATAAGGTTATGTTTTAAAAAAACAAGAAAACATTAAATTACGAACTATTCATTCCGAAACATAATTTGCAAGTACGTTTTCGGAATTTTACGTAGCCCAGGTCATAACTCTTGTTAGAAAAAGAAAAGACGATTTGTTTCACACGCATAAAATCTAATTAGGATTATAAAATATATCGTTAACTACCCTCAGGTAACTAGCACGCTGGTTAGTAAGTTTGAAACTACCTTCGTTAAGAAGAACGTGTGAAAAATACCTATATTTTTATTATTAATGGTAAAGTGTTAGTATACGCTTACATTACCATTGCGAAAAGTATGTACATCTAAATATGGTTTGGATACATAATACTTAATTTTCTATAAACTATTAATCAGTCCAGAAAATACAGGGCTATATATAACAAAAATTAAGCTGTGTGTGTGTAGAGACTTACAAAGACAATGAAGATAAAGGGTATGAGTAGGATTAGTACTTATAAACAAGAAACAGTTTTATTATTTATTTTTATTTTTAAAATCATATATTCACTTTTTTTTAAATAAAATAGAGAGTTCAATCTTAGCTCAACTCGTTGAAACTGGGTCGTGATGCATATTAAAGAGTCTCCTTATAAGATACTGAAACGGATACGGATAGGATTTTCATATTTATTATTTATTTTATAAATTCAATTAACACAAAAATAATTTCAATTTCTATACTCATATAGTTATAACAGTTTAATTAATTATTATTTTATATTGTATGTGCTCAATACTAACACGTATGGCTTTAAGAATTATATTTAATACTTTAAATAACTAGCAACGTGTTGGAATTTATTCAATTAAAATATCGCTGTAATTTATTAAGATAATCAGATTTTTCAACCCCAAATATTTTCATAAATTTGTGGAATATGTTGCAAAGTAAAACAAGATGACATGTTTGATAATAAGACAGGTAGGGTATTGATTTAATTTCTTTACAATGACCCCCGTCATTGAAACAGGAGATTCTTGTGGGGTGTCCATTCTGGAATATGTATGATTATAAAGCTAAATCTAAAGATAGAACTGGTTATACATTTTTACAAAAACAAAAGACCGATGGAATAATTAAATTAATAAATTTTATGTTATTTAAATATATGTTATACAGCACCTAATTTGTCGTAAACTATAATTAATAATAGTTATTTATTAGGCCATATAAGGCATAAAAAATACAACAAAATCTAGGTGTATAGATACCCCTACTTTACTACGATTTTCCAGTTTGTAAAAGCTTTACATGAAATTAATAATACTATATTATAAATTAATTAATTTATTTGTCAAGTTGGTAAATTATATTCTTAACCAGTGCATTGCAGATCTTATTCTGTTATATTCGGGAAGGGTCTCTGTAGGGCCAACAGCTGCAACTGCTGGACATTTATCATATAAATACTTTGTCGCAACATTTCTAACAGTGCTATCTGTTATAGTTGATAGTTCCTGGTAAAAATCGTCAAGAGATTTCCGTCCCGATGTATACAGTAATTGTTTACCAATATCCAAACAAGAGTTCATTACACCGTCAACATTCCTCGCTAATTTCAATTTAACCAAATTAGACGCTCGGGTAACATCGGACTTTTGTGTGGTCGTACACAAATGCATCCATTGGTCTTGTATGTTAAATAGCATATCAGCTAAGTTGCTTCCACACACAAAATATACACCCCACAAGCCGACATCTCGATAAGCTATGTAAAATGACTCAAATGTTTCACATAAATTTGATGTCGATGCAGCACGGGCTAAATAAGCGCCATGTCGATACGCCCCACCTTGGGTCCTTTCCCAGGAATCATTTAAACAACTTGCAACTAAAAGTGGTAAATATTCAGGGCTGTTGTATCCAGGAGCTTCTACGGCTATCGTAACATAAGCAACGGGGAGCGAATCGTTACGATAAAGAATTTCAGATCCTGTATAACGTTGTGTGCCTAAGTCTATTTGCTTGCTTTCACCGCTTGATAGCCCACCTAAATTCATATTAGCAGCTTGCAAAACGTTTGAATGTGTGGCTCTACCAGATGTTACAAGGGTCATACGATGTGGTAGATAATTCAGGTTAAGAAAGTAACATATATCAGATTTATTAAATCGACAAACATTATTAGTAGGACCCATTACACTTTGTGCCAAAGGAGTTTCTTGAAATGCAGTTTGGTGTAAATAGTCGAATACTACTAGCTTTGGGTCGTCATCATTATAAATTGCTTCAAGACACATTTCTTGTTTCTGTAACTCTATTTCTGATTCAGATAATTCTAGTTTAGTGACAATTTGGGACAGGAGACATATATTTTGCGAATAGTTATCTGCTATTCCGACTGCAGAAAAAACTTGGTAATCTCTTGTTGTATGAGCAGACATTTTTGAAACTCCACTCTTAAGTAATTCCTGTAATTCATTTTTGCTTGTGGACGTGAACCCTTGGTATGCTAAGTGTTCAATCAAGTATGATAAACCGTGATTACAATAATTTTCAAATCTTGGTCCTGTTTCAATAAAAAGTGACGAACACACTAAAGGTGAGTCACATTCTTCTGTAACCACTTTTAAACCATTAGGTAGGGTTGCGACATCTAGTTGAGACGACATCGTACGTAAACACAAATAAAAATATTTGGTTTTAGAAAAATATATAGTAGTATTTACTATTTTTTTAAACATTATTTGATGGAACGTATAAACAAACGCGATACAAATATTTAACAAAAATGTCAAAGTGCCACAAAAATGATAATTAACACTTATATAGGTCAAGTCTGAATAGACTTCAATTTACAAAAAGTTTTCATTATAATTTAAGGAGGTGACATGTCAATTTATATTTGTTAAAAGATACAAACCTACATTATATTTTATTTGTTAAAATTTTATTCTAAATGTTTAAAAGTTAATTCGTTTTATATATGGACGATCTAAATAGAAAAATCTAAATCTAAATAAAAAACGTAAAATGCTGCAATTTTCAAAATGTAGTTTTTCTTGATCTAGGGGCGTAGCGGTGGCAACGTTTGACTTTGAGTTTAGTTCAGGTTCAATATCCTGCCGACACAAAAATAATGTATATCTGAAGAAACTCTTGACCATTCAGTTATATTTGTCCGCTTCTGGACAGTGAAGGAGAGCGGCATGAGGAAATCTAAAACCTTAAGAGAAATGCTAATATAAATATCAGAAAACGTGAACAATTAATCGGCATTAGCGCTAGTCGAATATAATTAGGTTAAAAAATTATTTTTGACAGATATAAGGCATTATAACACACTTAAAACAATAAAAAATACTGTAAAATATGGTCCTTGCAGGTCGCATATGGGCTGGCTCAAGCGCGGTCAAGTAGCACATTCTCACAGAAGTTCGGCGTAAAGTAATCATTCCAAATTTGGTTAGGTAGAGAGAGGAGCGCAACCAGTTAAGGTGAGCGTTAATGCGCATTTTAAAGGGGCCCCTAAACCTACACTTGGGTCGCGAATGCAAACAGCAGCAGCTAAATCTATGGAATGCTAAGAAGATTCGTCTCTCTTTCTGTATTGCCTAACCCCATTTTTTCTGAAGTCTATGGAAGACAGCATGATATACCATTACTTCTACTCGTTAGATAAAGTATAAGTAATCTCATTAAATAAAGTATAAGTAAGTTAGTCCTAAATAATATTTAATATTTCTCTAAATGTACCCTAATTAACTACGATGAGGATTTCTTATATATTGTGGTAGATACAAATTTAATCATAATTCATACCTCAATACGCAATATGAAGCGTCGTTCGTTATTCATTAATTTGAATAAAATAGTAGGTATATTAGCAGAACTTGAATATATAATAAACTCATTTCATGAAACCCTATTAAAAATGTATAGATGTAATTTTGGTAGAATTGATCATTAATATAGAAAACCACCAAATGAAATTAATTGATGCAAATAAATAAAATTAGGTATTCGAATGTGTAATTTAATGAATATTAGACAATTCGTCCATATTGTTTAATATTGGCTTCTAAAAACTATTGAAAACCTGTAGAAAATGAAAAATTATTGTTTTTCTTCTCAACAGTAGTCAAGTTATTATTGCATTTTAATATAAATAATTTAAGGCCGAATAATTAAATTGAGAAAACCTCTGAGCATTAAAAAAGAAAAGCAATGCGCAATTCAGATAAAATTGTTTCAAATAGATTTTTGTTGGAAAAGATTCGATCTCAAATAGATAAGTTTGTCTGCCAGATTTTAGGAAAAATATGCCACCAGACGACGGCATCGAGCTATAGTTTTATATGAGACAAACTCATTATTGTTTAATTTAAGGAGGCACATATTTTTAATTGCAAGATATCTTATATAAAGTTTAATTTGTTTCTTCACCTAAGGTAGTTTCCAGATCTTCAAATTTCACGGTCAAAAATATTTTCTAGTAAGCCTTGCTTAACCTGACTTTAAGCTAAATTTAAAGGGCGTTCTAGAAAAGTTCTACTTGCCAAAAGTTTTCACACATTAAAACCTTTTTGAGAGTTAAAGATAACTTATTTATTTTTTTAACCATGTTTCTAAACATTTTTGACACAAAGCATTTATAAAAAAACATTCCAGAGCTTTAACATTACTGACGCCAAAACATTCATAATGATAAGTTATTTTATTAAAGTACTAAAGGTAAGTCGAACTCCACTCCGCAGTTTTATTCGACAAAGTACTGCCTCAGCTTTCAATCAATTTTTAAAAGCCCTTCCCACAACTCAGCTTTCTGTTGCTCCCAGTGGACTTTCGGTTGCGACAGAAGAAAGAGATTGTTCTAATGTTTGCTTTGGTTTTTATATAAGTGCTGGTTCAAGGTATGAAAATGTTTTTGAAAATGGCGTTACAAACTTTTTTCAACACATTGCTTTTAAGGGCTCAACAAATAGATCTAAAACGGAATTAGAAAGAGAAATATCCAAAACTGGAGCCAAATTTAAATGCTTTACTACTCGCGATATCGCAGTTTTTTCCGTTCAATGTCTTGCGCAGGATATTGTGACAACAGCAGATATTTTGTATGATTGCATATTCAACAATTGCTATGCGGAAGCTGAAATAGAAATTCAAAAAGCCATAGTATATCAAGAGATGCTTAAGGACGACCGATGTACAGAAAAAGTATTGTATGATTATTTACACTCTTCAGCTTTCCAAGGCACTCAGTTGGCGCAAACTGTTATGGGGCCGAGTTCAAATCTATACAATTTTAAATCATCTACTATACAAAGCTATGTATTGAAAATGTTTATACCTCAAAGAATGGTTTTAGCAGCTGTTGGAGGTGTAAAACATGAGCAGATGGTAAATATAGGTGAACAATATTTTGATAAAGCACAGGGCACCAAATGCATATTTCTAGGTCCTTGTAGATTTACAGGATCGGAGACTACATATAGAGACGATTCAATGCGTGTCGCACATATAGCGCTAGGTGTCGAAGGTCCTTCCTTTTCCGATGATGATAAATTTATTTTGAATCTCGCCTCTGCAGTTATAGGGGGTTGGGATACCTTTCAACCAGGTGGCCCGAACCATGGAACTCGTGTCGCCGGTATGGCATCAACGTGTGCTGTATGTGAATCTTATAAAACATTTAACTTAGCTTACAATGACACTGGACTATGGGGTGTCGAATTTATAACACCGAGAGTAGGTATAGAAACCATGCTGTATTTTATTCAGGACGAATTTATGAGATTATGTGACATGATTACTGATGGTGAATTAATAAGACCTAAAAACGAATTAAAGTCAAAAATATTGATGCAAAATCAGAACACTGAAACAGCTTGTCATGATATCGGCCAGCACGTTCTTCGTACTGGATATCGTCCTGCGGTTTATGACAGATTGCGTGATATAGAAAAAATCACTGCTAAACAGTTAAAAATGGTTTGTAACAAGTATATTTATGACAGATGTCCAGTGATAATAGGAATCGGTGCCACAGAATGTTTGCTTCCATATCCAAATATTAGGCATGGCATGTATTGGTTGAGATTGTAAGGATGTATGACATGTCATATATACATATATTTTATCTCACTTTATATTATTTAAATTAAGTACGGGAGTGCTTAATATATTGTTATTTAAAATGATAATAAAATTTATTCTTTTATATATCTATTAATTTTAACTTATCTTGAAGTAATGCTAAGCCTCTGTATTGATTGACAGAGGCTTCGTTCAGGAATAAATAAAGTATTGTTAGTAAGTGTCAAAACGGGTAATGGTGAGCATTAATTTAAGTTAAGGTAAGAAATAGATAAATCATCACGAACAACTCACAGCAAAAATCTGTAGTTGGTAACTTCATGCGGTTGACAGTACCTGTGTACCCTGAGCTGCCAACCATTCTGTGCCCACGAGGCACTCGTCACAATGATAAGTTGTATTGTTCTATTCTAGGTTGATGTTCATATATTATTTAAAAACGTAAATTTAGGTACGTGTGTTTATCGTTTGTCGAGTTACAATAAAAGCCACAAAATTTAACTAGTTTGGGGAGAGATGACATGGCGTGTAAATGGGAAATATTTTTAATCTGTTATATCTCGATTCGATTATATATAACGAAATTATGAAATGAAAGATATTCGGAAGTGAATATCCAATATGTTGATGTAGAACTACACCAAATTTCATGACTTGATGAGTTTTTATTGTTTTGAAAATAACATTTCATACCGTCTTTATTACTTTTTTATTTCTGTTATATTTAACAAACATCCCTGACATTCAAATTAAATTACTTAAATTATGATAATACAAATAGAAATTATTACAAGTAATTAAATTGAAAAAACATTGCAATTATTCATATAAAGATAGCTCACTAGTAGTAAATTATAATGCCATGTTTTAATAATAAATATAGATAATTCAATCAACATTCTTATAATGTATGGGGTGAATAAAATACACATATTAGAAAATTATAATTTATTATTTTGAATAGAGCTAGAGTAAAAATATTAAAAACTGAAAATGAGTATAAACGAGTATAAAAGTTTTGAGAAAACAAAATATACAGACACTCACCTAGACGTTGGAATGTTAATATGTGACTGCCGAATCAGTGTTTATGTCATAATTTAACTTGTACATTTAATTGAATTTTAAATAAAAACAAAAAGATTTCAGTTTGTTCTAAGATATAAAAATATTTTAATAAATAAACCACAAAAAATTTTAATTAAAATATCTTTCAAAAAAAAAAAACAGCTTTAAAAATCGCCGGCAGTTAAAATATAAAATGAAATATAAAAACAGATCGGCAAAATCACATAAAATTTGTCACAAAATAAAAACTTCGTCCTTATATTTATACATCATAAAATATTACATCACAACAGTAGAGAGCAAGTATTTGAGAAAAAAAGTACGCCTGATGTTCGTTCGGTGTGACAAGGTCACATTAAGTTATAAACTAGAATAAAATGCATGTATAATTATGGACTTAATAGCAAAAAAAAAAATGGAATGTTAAATGCTGTGTTTTTGAGGTCGCACTAAAAAAAATTAGGCATCATTTTATCAAATCTCAATTTTCAACCTTGACTGTTTAACTTACATTCTAAGATAAATGTCGTTACAATTGAATTTGTAAAAGCTACGAATACCACAACCTATAATATTAATTACAATCAATGACAGCGTACAACTACAGATTGGTACATACATTGAATAATCTAATCCTTCTCTCGGCCCATGACCTTGCGATAAGCTTAATAAAATGGACACTTTAAAGTATATCAGTATCCATATTATTGTTTGCAATACAACACTACCAGACAGATGGTTATCGTAAAATTTATAAAACCTCAAAAAACGTCATACATTTTTGCTGGAATCAACTCTTATCACATTTGACACACTAGCAGCCTTTAGGTTACGAGAGATTCCATCTCTCCATAGGACGACACTATATCACTGCATACACCAAATTTTAAAGGTCGGGGCTAGATCTGACCTTTAAAATTATCCAATTACACGAACTATTTGACGTATAGGCAAAAACGAAGCAGCAATACTCCATACAAATTTTTCCTTATATTTATAATTCATAAAACCTGTTCGCTTCTGTGCTACCTTCTCATAAATATTAATTCCAATAAACAAAAGGCTGTCTAGCCACAGCTTTAGTTACAACAAGAAACCGTATGAGCTGTAATAAAATTTCAACCGGAACAAAGGTATTGGAGTATTACAACTACGTTAGCCATTGTACAAAACTTTATTAGATAAAATGTACATTTCAAGTGTGCAATTTTAAATTTAATTTTTGATCGAACCATTTAACCATTATAAATTTACCATCCTTTGCATTTTAAAATTAGATTCCAAAATAGCAATGAGTTATAGTTAATATAAATATTCGTCAAAAAGCTCTGTCGATAATTCGTACCCTGGTATTTAAACAATGAGAGAGTTAAAAGGAATGATTGTCTTATTACTAAATTGAAAACATAGTAGGTGGTGTTAGTTATAACTAGATACCCACTACGTATATATGGCGAGAAAACTGACAGAGAAATGTTATCATATATTAATATAAATTTAAAAATACATCGTGAGAAACATTCGTAATTACAAACATTAAATTTGCACCAAGCAGCTCAATGTCTCAATAACGGATATCAGATCGATTTATATTAAGAAATTACGAATATGTCACCTGTACATAATCTAAAATAACACTAAATTGTCATGAAAGTCCTGTAAATAGACACATATTTGAGCACATATTACTAATTCCTACAAGTATATTATTATTGGAATGTATGAAAGAAGCAGAAATAATATTCATAAATACTACCGTTGTTCTTTTTGTGTCAATGTAAAACTTATGCAGAAAAATAATATTTGGCTTCTTTGCTATCTTTTTAGCAGTCCATATGTTATTTAGGCTATGACTAGTTTCTAAAAATTATAAACATGTAATCAAGAGCTGTTTTAATAATATACTGTCAAGTTATATTCAAAAGTTTGACATTTCATAGATCATCAGTTTTTTGCTTTTTTTTTTAATTTAAAACATAATAGACTGCTAAAAGATTCCTACTAAAAATGTGGCTGCATTAAAAAAAATCAAGTGACACCGTAACGCATAATCTACTTGGCCTATATTGAGTATTAAAATGGACCAAAATCCTATAATCTAAATTAAAAAAAGGCGTCCACAAGTAGTCATCTGGACTCGTCCGAGTCTGGTGCTTATACATTGAGGACTAAATCGTGAGTAAATAGCTGCACCCTATGTAACCGTCACATAAAATAAGAGCATTGGTATAAAAAAAATTTGGTAAAAAAATATCATAAAAACTAGCATATTAATACAGCTACCAAAATATGGAATGTATCTTATAAAAGACTTCATAATCTCTTTTGATAAAATATTAAGAGATGACTTACTCTAGGAGTACTTATTGTATCATATGTTAAGAAATACTTAAACCTCATCGGGTTTATTATGCATACTTAAATCTAATGGAATGTAAATAGATAAAAACCTTAAAAAAAAAATAGAATAGAAATGTTAGTTCTATTACCCCTTAAAATTAATGGTTAGAAATACCCAAACCAAGATTATATAATTTTAATGTTCAAAAAATTAAAGCCATTAAAATGTCTTTAACCATTCAAACGGGATACAAACCGCATTATATATATGTATATATGCGGAGTAAATTGATTTGAGTCGAGAGTAAAGTTAAAGAATATCTTAAATTTAAGATTATCAAAATAGAGGTACTATACATCCACAAGAATATTGAGCTCTCGGTATAGAATGTTCGAGACATGCTAAATATAGTTTTTTTTATTAATAAAATTTAAAATGCGCTCTCATGGGCGTTTTAATTCATGAATGGTAAAACTTTTTAACTCGCACAAATTTTTTGACTCAAATTCGATGACAGTATGGATATGAAACATGTTTTAGTTGTGTAAATGAAAAAGGGACGGACAATAATCAGAATTCATCATACTTAACAACTAAATATTTTTTTCAAAGCATACATATTTATTTGCATTTCTAGATTATTGATGCGGAAGAGAGCTAACGACTAAAATTATATAACTTCTGACGTTCGACTAACGATGGGACGAAAGGTTAAAATTAAAGCTTTCACTGAATTTTGTCATTAAAAATTATTATAAATCGATATTTCTAATCGATAGAGATTCGAGCCCCCTATTGATAATGGCAATCACTATTTGACAAGCTGGCCTCAATAATGTTTTACAGAATCTTCATTCTGTACTAAAACGTCACATTTCGATAAGTTTTGTCATTACGAAACAAATTACATAACTAAAACAGTCGTTTCAAACGTGAGGTACATACAAAATTTCATTTAAATACACCTAAAACCCTTGTTAAAAAATATAAAAAAAAAATGTATACATCTTTATCAGACTAAAATAATAAATTGTATGTATAAAACTGTCCTCTAAGAAACTACTAATATGGAAATCTTATAACATAAAACTTACAATTACTAAGTAAAGCATACATTTCATAAATGAATAATATACACAATAAGGTATTTTGTACTGTAAGGTTATTCTTTTAAAATCGTTAAACCGTGTCCTTGTACTTAAATCTTTAAAAGCGTTGTAAAAATGATAATTGAAACTATTTTGTACGTTTAATTTGGAATGGCAACATTTTTAAAAACTAATTTAAAATCACAAAGCTGTCTATTGTATTGTACTTTGATACAGCTTGTCAAATATTACAAATTTTAGGATTGCATTATATAAATGCAACACGTTCGTATTATTTCTATTGCGTAACCCTTATGTATAAAACATTTTCAAAATTAAACATACACCTTAATATCAAAATGTTCATTTGTGTCACAGGATTGTTTTTGAGATTCTAACTTAATGTAAAGTGAGACAACTACGATCGAGGCGGCACAGAAAAAGTAACTTAAAAGCTATTTCGGTATACAGGGTGTGTAAACAAATCTTAAAATTATATGGTATTGAGAAGTTACAATTTCTTTATGACATTACAACTAAGTACGTCAAAGTGCACACCCTGTACATAATTGCAAGTTTTGTTATGTGCATTTTTGTTTCAGTCTTTGGAACTTATGTGGTGGAGTGAAGAAGGTACGTTATACACATTTCAACAGCGCCTTCGATAACAAAGCCGTTAAGAATAATTACAGATGATAGTAGAGAATAGGGAGAATTCAAAAGTAGAAAGATAAATCAAACCAATTAATAAAAGAAGGTATCTTTAAGATACACAATGAAATGAATTTACACATTAATATGTAAGAAATTTCCAAATGATTTGAATGATCCATAAAGACAGCAAGAATAATAGAAATAATTGCAATGAGAAATAGACGAACCATGTTAATACTCGACTATTACCCGCCATTGTGATTATATTTTAGCCTTTTTATTCTTTCTATTCCTTTTGGGGATGTACCCGAAAATCAGCTTTGAATTCCAGCGGAACTGTTGAGTGAATATGGAGGCCAGAGTTATGGGGTCCACGAAGTCGTCGTCCGGGAGGTTGAGTTCGGATCATGCGGTCTCCGGATTAGCTTCCGGAACGGGCAGCGCCGCTTCGGTCGCCGCCTTATCGCCCTGGAACTTGTTGTCCACCGGACCGGATGGAAAGCTGAAATTATGAGGTCCTATATAAATAACTTTCGAAATAATAACTTTATTTCAATAACAGACAGTTAAAAGAAAAATAAAATAAATATTCTTACGCGTATAAAATTTTTGCATCTAGAGCGTCGCAGAGCATTATCAAATTAATACTATAGTAGATTTTAGTAATTAAAGTATTATTGTGAGGAAGATAAAAGACAGATATTTCACTAATAGAAACAAACAATAAGAGACTTCGCAGAGTTTGAAAGAAGGAGGTAATATATAAACCACGCTGCACTACAATTATTACTTTGTTAATTTACAACACCGTCATTTACGACACGTTAGCAAACACTGCTGTATGCGTATTGACGCATCTAATCCGCGCCGATCGATAATTGCATCTGAAATATGATATTCAGCTTTAACCCCGTCTAAAAGTATAATTTGACAGGACGGATTTGAACTCTATTACAAAACAGTAAGGTCGAATTTGAATTGTCACTGCGTGGTCTAGTGTTCAGACGCGTCTACCCTCTAGCTCCAAACTAGACTGCCCAGGCACCAACATCCCAGGCGCAATATCTCCGCGCGGATCAATAAGTGCATAATACGCGACACCCAGCCGCCGTGTCGTTTATAATCATATCAGTTTACATTCAGGACATCTGAACTATAAAATTTCGTATTCATAAATTCGCAACTACGCGTCATATAATATAAAACATCGAAAGCAAATAAATTTTAAATATATACCATGCATTAACATAAAATAACGATATACAATAAATGAATATAATAAGCAAACTGGACTAGAAAAAAAAATCGCTCAGAAGCACGACATTATACGACCATTTTCATTACAAACATACCGACTATCAGTGGGTTTAAACGTCGGTAATTTAGAAGTAGATGCCCTTGGTCTTGTCCTTGGAACTACAGCGGTCCGCTTAGGACTAATTTTAGTTTTCTTTAACTTTTTTTTACTAAAATTATCAAAATATACATTCAAAAGCAAACTTTTACGTAGAGGAACGTCCTCGATAAATAATTTCAATAGTCAGTCTTCACTAATATATACATAATCCCAACTTCAATTAAATTTAAGCTTAAATTACTTGTTTAATTGATTCATTAGATACTAGTTAACCCTTAACGGATTTCCAAGATTGGAGGGCTTAATGTATGAAATAAAACTAAGTAAATAGTATTCGCTTTAGCAATATTAAGAAAAATTTAAGATAACTTTCATAACAGACCTTATCACAAAAAACAATAACTTAAAAGAGTAGATTCACTATGTTATTGTTATAAATTCTTTAACTACCTATTATTGCAAACTGTAGAAAACAAAATGGCGATATGCCACAGTACGGTTTTTTTTTACAGTTATGTATTCAATCATAAAGTTTAGAGTCAACAAAGCAATTTAGGACTAATGTCGCAGAGCAGCATTGCTTTAATATATATAGCACAGATCAGAACACGTCTTTATATATTTAATATCGTGTTTTCCTTTTCTTTTCGTATGATATACAACATACTATAACTTGCTACGCAGGTGATTTAATATTTGTCGCTACCTGAAGAAATAATCATACGAGAAGACTTAATATTTATAGAACAAAGAAAATACTATTAATAATACTTACTTGTCAACATCTCGGAACTCTGGATTTGATTCAGAACGCCATTTATTCCCAACCATGTTTTGAACGCTGTAAATAAATATTAATTTATATATATTGTTTTCAAGCTAAATATATAATACCTACTTGGTGCATGAATCGAACCTAGCACGAAAATACTTTGTATGGCCAACATAAAAAAAAAACTAAAAGATAAGAACAAAAAGTGCTTGTTTAAATTAATAAAGGCAGTACTTACACGTGTCTCATTTGATCTCCTTGAGCGCTAAGTTGTGCCAAGTACGTGGCTTGTTTACGATGGTGATACATGTGGACCCGAAGACAGGATGGATTACGCATACGTTTGTGGCAAATATCGCACTGTAGGGTACCTTCCCTCGTGTCGTGCTTGTCCCGTATGTGAACCTTGAGGTTGTATCGATTCGCGAAAAACCGATGGCAAGATGGACACTTTACCCCACCCGTTTTGCAGTTCCATCCTTAATTGAACAAAATTATTTTTAACAATACAAGTTAATGTGACAGTTTTTTTTTCAACTTCGCGGTACGCATTATTAAGATCCACTTACCGGACTCTTTGGCTGAATCTGGCAACAGGACATTATGAAACATGTCACTGTCAAAGTCGATCATGGGTTCACTGAAAATTTGTGTACAACCAAATAATGCAAAAAAACATAAAAAAAAAAAAATAACTTATAAATGAAATGAAATAATAAAAATACAAGAAATAATGATGTAAAAAGTGCTTTAACATAACATTCTACATATAGAGAAAATGTGTTATCACAAAATAATAATATCTACTAATGTTACCTTAATGATTATCAAAGTTACATGAAGTTGATAATTTTAGTAAAAATATGCTTAATGTACCTATCAGAGGCATATTCCATGTTCTCAGGATGGGTTGGGCTATCATTCACGGGACGAGGCTTCTTTTTGATATTGTAGCTGGTTTTGCTTGGTGTGTTCTTCAATAGTCTATAGAATTATACATATTGAGAGAGTGATCTATGAAATATATAAACAGCTTAGTTTATAAAAATAATAAGACAAATCGGCATTTACAATGACATCATAATAATATTGATTAGGTTACCGTTTCAATGGGCTTCGGGTTGCTTCTTCCTTAGGTGTTCCAGAGCTGGCTGATTCGGGAACAACTTCTGAAGCTGTAGCTTCATCAATAGGTGGCACCCACTCTGGTAGGCTATCACCTACAGGTTCTGGCACATGAGAACGGCTATTTGTTGACTCCTCCTCCGAAGGTAGTGGAGGTGGTGACTCACTTTTCTGTAAAATATTGTGAACTTAATATTGAAACATTTTAAACTGTTGATTATCCAGCTATAGTAATGTTATTGTATTGTCCCTGAATTTTCAAGTAATCATCTTTGCCTAAACTAAACAATTCACCTCTCTACCACCAGTAAGCCCTTTAACTTGAAGCAATTCAGCAGTATGTAGAAATCCAGAAAGCTCTTGCTGACGGACATGAACTTCTCCTCGGTACATAAATTGCAAAAGCTGCTTTAGTTCCTGGTGGGCCACATCTTTCAAAATAACTATTGGATGTTCACAGGGGTTCATCTAAAAAAAACAGAAAGAAAAACAAAAAACATATTTATTTATAATAATAAATATACTATTATTTGAAAATCAATATGTATATATTATTTATAAATAACACTAAAAGTAAAAGCCTTACAATATATTGGTACCAAATGTAATAAATATTATATAATATGTGCAAAATAACAGTGTTATCATTCCTATTAGCTATTATCAAACTATGTACAGTGTTTATTATCTCAGCTGTATAAATTAACAATACCAATCTATACAAATAGATTGTTTACACTTTGTCCTTATAAAAATATGTATCAAGTACTACAAACAAGGCTTTATAAGAATATAATCAAAGGATAAAACAAGAAATGATTATATATGGAAAACGTCTGCCTCTTATAAAATATATGTATATGTATGCAGCTATTGAGGAAAATATTTGAGTTGACAAAGGCAATTTGTAATGAGTCATACCTTAAATAGCTCCTTGAAGTAAGGGCTGCAGACAGAGAGAATAAGTTTGTGAGCATGAACATACTGTCCTCCCGCAGCCAACGTCACGTCTACCAGATCCTCACCCTCCAATAGAGCTTGGAAAGATTGGGAAAGGTTCGAGTGGAAATCATTCCACCGTAATGAAAACTGTTCAGGCATCGCCATCTCCGCCTGAAACATGCCACCCGTAAAACAAACTGACGACGCCCGTCTTTTACGATTTACAAATTTCAGTCGCATTTAGCGTCTACTTAGCTGCACAGCCACTTACTGAAAATCAATCACTGATATAACTGCCTACGTATGCATCTAACTATATGGATGCACAAACTGATGGGCGAAAATACATGTTAACGAAGGTATTCCAAGTATTATATTCCTACGGTATGAAAGAAATACTCCTGTGTTCTGACTGGCATGGCAATCAATACACGGAAAAGTTCCGTATCAAAATGTCGCGTCCTGTCCCGCTTACACTAATAATGTGATGAAAGATGTGTTTGGTTTCTTTTTTTTTATTAATTTTTAATTTTTTTATTAACATTAAAACAAATAATAATTATTATATTTAGTAACTTTGTTTTGAATATTTGTCCAATTATATTTATTTTTAAACGATATATAATAATTAACACATTTTTATAAAAGTCTTTATATATATATATGTATATTTATTTTATATTTTTACCACAGGCAATTTGATCAATTGACATTTATTTCAAATGTCTCGACAAATGTCAACTCTACGTCAATGTCATAAGTAATTCAGTGCTGTGAGCTGTCGTGTTTCCCGATTAATCAAGATTCATTTCTTCTATTTGTATTTAAATGTTGATAAAGAGAACATCGTATTGACCATGAAGTCAGTTAGTTCGTGATTAAAACGACCTCTATTTCAAAAGACTTGTCTTAGTAAACGTGTCGTGGCGTGGCTGATGTGGAGAATGATTATATTCAATAAACATTAGTATTTTATACAGATAATTTTTAATCCAACGAAATGTCGGCCCACAGCTCATCTGAGGATGCGGAAGCCGACAGGATACTTATGGTAAAAAAGATATTAAGTGCTGCATTTTATGCTTTGGCGTCGTTTATGATAACAGTGGTCAACAAAACCGTATTGACTTCCTATGCTTTTCCGTCTTACCAAGTGCTGGGGTTAGGACAGATGGTAGCTATTATTACTGTATTATGGTGTGGTCGGTCTTTAAAAGTGGTTCAGTTTCCACCATTAGATAGTGGAGTGGCCTACAGAATATGGCCTCTGCCAGTTATCTATCTAGGTAATATGGCCACAGGTCTTGGTGGCACCAAGGAACTAAGTCTTCCTATGTTTACAGCACTCAGACGCTTTAGTATTCTTATGACCATGATTCTTGAAAGATTTGTTCTTGGAATTAAAGCATCATGGCCCGTGCAAGCCAGTGTGATGGCAATGGTTGGAGGAGCATTACTTGCAGCTGTAGATGATGTAACTTTCTCATGGACGGGATACACATTGGTGTTATTAAATGATGGATTTACAGCTGCAAATGGGGTGTACATGAAAAAGAAATTGGACTCCAAAGAGCTTGGCAAGTACGGTCTTATGTATTACAATGCTCTCTTTATGATAGTTCCAGCAGCTGTGGTTGCTTGGTGCACTGGTGATTTAGAACGTTCTGCTGCTTATCCTCACTGGTCTGATATGCTGTTCCTCACTCAATTCTTAATGTCATGTGTAATGGGTTTTGTACTGTCCTACAGTGTAATGTTGTGTACACAATATAATAGTGCCTTAACTACAACAATAATTGGTTGCCTTAAAAATATATTGGTGACATATTTGGGAATGATTATTGGTGGTGATTATGTGTATAGTTGGCTTAATTTTGTAGGACTCAATATAAGTGTATTGGCAAGCCTGGGCTATACTTATGTTACTTTTAAGCGCAAGCCAGTTAGCTACATGTTGTTGAATGAAGCAAACAACCGAGTAAATACAGTATAGCATCAACATAAAAAAATATCAACCTTATGCTCTATTTTGTATAGCATGAATAGTTGTTGCCAAAGATAACTTGGTGAAATCAAGTGTTTTTGCTTTCTTGTGTCATAATTTATTAGGGTGAGTTACAAAATTGATATGAAATATGTATTGACAAAATATGTGATTCTAACGCACATGAAGTTAAACAATATAAATGTATATTAATATTTTTAACTCAACTAAGATAAATCTGTGGTAGAAGAAAATGGGTGCACCAGTAATGATTAACTATAATCAACAATAAATAATGAATTTAAGTTTATTTATATATTGTGATGATATGTTACTTGATAAGTACAAATTGCATTGTCTATAGCTAATAGCACTCTAAACAAATATCTAACCTTACAACTATTTTTATGTAATATAACAGATCAAATGACTTTAAATTATTTAGAATTGTTGTTACAACTATTATAAAATTATGATTAAATGAATAATAGGTTTAATACTTTAAAACTCCTATCTGGACCATTTGTATTTGTTCAAGCTAATGTCAATTAAAATTTTAATGGGTTTTTGTTGTTTCAGAAATATATGCATTTTTAATCAGTAAAACTATGTTACATTTACAGATTGTTACATTGTAATCAATGCTTTAATGTAATCATATTTTCAATATATACACTTAGCACATTAATTACCTTTGATAAAATATTTTTAAATAGTAATATTTATTACATATGTAAAAAATTCAATGTATGAAATTATTAATGATTGTTTATTGGATACTTATCAAATCAAATAATATAATGTCAATGCCTTTAGCTATTTTATTTCTAATAACTATATATATATATATATACTTTTTATATCAGTGCAATTAAGAATTAATGATTTGTGTATATCTTTATATGGAGTTGTACTCTCTTATTTCTTTATAAATCATATCTTAAAGATTACTATTAAATTCAACATTTGTTTCAGAAGGACAAATTTTGTAAAAAGTATATAATAAGTTTAACATTAAAATATGGTAATATTATAATTGTAACATTTCTACAATGTCTTTATTTCTATATTGAAGAGATGTTACAAATTGGTGTATGTGGGTAATTCTAAGGAATTTATTTTTGTTTATTAGTTTAACAAATATTATTTGTGCTATTAGTTAGAATATATTTTCATTCTATCATTTTATATATTCTTGAAATATATATACGTAATACTAATCATACCAACAAGTATTATCAAAATGTAATAGTTTTGTATCAATTAAAATGTTAGTGTACTCCAACAAAAACACTTGTTAATGTAAAATTGATAAAGATTCTTATCAATTTAGAGCTCTTTGTGAGGTTAATAATTATATATAATGGTTATATATTTCACTTCCATTAAAATGTACAATCTTATCTCGTATACAATTTAATTAGACTATTTCATTCACTTTGTTGAGTCAGTTATTTCAACATTTGTATTTAATTTTGAATTATTTTAGGTAATGGTATGCCAACTTAATATTTTTAAGTTATTGTTCAATCTATATATATGGAGATTGAATTGATATTTAATTTGTTTAAAATCGTCTGTAACATTACATTGAAACCACAATATAGGTATAAATATATTATTATCTAAATAAAAAGAAAATATTTATTATGTAAATGTATTATTATATACACAGTTTAAAACACATACCTAATAGGAAAAATTAAACCATTGCTTCAGAAAAACAAATGCGACGAAATTCAGATCCTGTTGTCAGATATTTGTGCGTATTTACTCACACTTAGACTACTGCAATTCTACTTAGTAATTACCGTATAATCGTTTTGAGAGAAAAATGTTGCAAGCATTGTGCTAATTGGTGTAAAGTAAATTAAAAACATTATTAGAAAGATATTTAAAAAAAATATGAGCATGACCGTAATGAATTATTATAATATGGAATTTTATTGTTTAATCTATACTAACATTGTTGTATCCGTGTATTGTTTTCATACAAAAACTATTGGACCGATTTCAAAAATTCTTTCACTAGTAGCAAGCTGCATCTTCCAGTTTCGTCTTTACTAGCGACATAAGCTATACAACATTTTAAAAAATAGGGATGCTCAATAGAAATGTAATAATGTAACCCAAGTGTGATAAAAATATTGACATCGAGTGCGCTACGTAAACTATGGATGATAGAACAAAAAATGTTCAACAGTATTATAGAAGGTATTAATATTTACAACAAAGTCCGCGACACCATATGTCAAGTACTGTAGTTACGCCACTGTAACTAGTTTTTTACCTTTTAAAAGTTGATAAAAGTATACAGAGTAAGGTATGGTAATAAGGTTTGATTATTGTCAAAAACCTGTATTAATCCTTATCTCTTTAAATGATCTTTCATTAATAAACGTTTTATGTTAAATACATTTAAATTATTAAATTCGACACTGCGTTCAAAATATATAACGAATTTTTAAATGTCATTCTAAAGATAATAATATATCAATAAAATAATGCGATACGTGTCACCCCGCGAATTGAAGCGGGTGACGCTGCGGGGGAGGGAGATATCGATATCTGTAGTTTATAATTTTATTTGTTGGAGGTAATCTTCAAAGTAACTTACCCGAATCTAAAAATATCTTATTCAATATATTGAAATTATTTTCATTTTAGATTTAAGCTATATTATATTCTTGAAATAAAAATAGAGCTTTTCGTGGAGAGCAATTTTAAAAATAAAGGTGACCAAAAAAATCTCAAGCGAAGGAGATTTTTATGAGATCTGTGTTCTAAAGTCCTCGCGGACGAAGTTACGGACAACAGCTATTTGAATATAAAGTCGAAATTAGATAAGTTAAAATTTGATCTTTTAAAACCCGGTACAAGTTAATTAAATAGTCGTACCCCTCAAACCTCCATTATTTAAAAATCACAAGACTTCATTAAATAAACTATTAAAATAAACAATATGTTTTCTAAACTTGAATAAAGTAACATGCGCGTTTATATGATTTTATTATATTTTTCTATATACATACGTAGTCTCTTAACCACTAGGGTCCATCAGTAAAAATATAAACGACATATACATATTGACTTATCGCTGATAAAACTTGATAACTTAAAATATCTGGTTTTCCTCTTCCACTTCAACTTCTCGCTTTTGACTGTAAGTAAGTTTATTTTAATAAATGTGTCATAAAGTAAAATCAACATTATAAAACCAAATTTTAATTAATATTCGTATACAATTGATTTGAAACACTGAAAAATTATTCTAAGACCACCGTCCTTTATTAATTGAAACTACGTTTTGGTATGTAATACCACAGTCGGTTATATCGGGAATTAGAGAAGAGAGTGTAACTCCAGAATTCTGAAGAGTCGTTTTACATACCTAACGCTCATGCTCAATAACGGCAGACTATTGAACGGCCAGCTTCATATCACAGAATTGGCTTCATATTACATGCGTCAGGAGCTGCGTCCCATCTTTAACTTTTATAGGTTTGTGTGTTTATTTTTATCATATTATTTAATTATTGCGATGTTGTATGAATACAACACTTATAAAAATTGATCCTTCAGGATCAATTGTTTTTTAATAAGTCCAAACTACAAAGTAGATTAGTTTAAACAAAAATGTATTGCAATAAAAAAACATATTTTATTGATTAATAATTGTTCAATGTGGGCTTCCTATAAGTGCTAAGAACATAGGTACTATCAGATAACAGCTGGTGACTGGTGTACCAAACATTTTACAAAACACGCATGCGCCGTGGTCACTTTAGTATATGAGTATATCTAGGTATGTTTAATATACAAGCCGGCACCCTTCCCGACACGCTGATATTTTTTTATCCTTTTATAAGACATGCATTTTATATACCTTTGCCACATTATGCCTGTGGTTCCTATGCAACGACATGTTTCGCATCTTCTTTAAACCTAGTTTGACTTGGTTATAAAATGCTAAGAAATAGTAGTACTAACGAAAATTTTAATTTAGGAAGATTAAGTTCCCAACAGTTTTGTATCATTTGTTTCCAATAAGAAAGGTACAAATTTTAAGTATTTTTATTGAAGATTGCAATAATTTCAAATCTCAAATCGTACTAATAAACCTATTAGTACGATTTGAGCGATATGGTATTGTACTACAATTTAATCGTAACAATAAACATATATTTTTTTTACCCCTAAAATCTTAACATGTTTAGTTTTTGCCTAGACGATTGGCCACCTCTTGGACTTGGAGTTATTCTATTAAAGAGTATTTAATTTGTATTAAAAATTAACATGAAGATTACATCAGAAGTATCCAAAGACTAAAAATGGAGTTCAAAAACCGAGAATCTTCGGTAATCCGGAACTAATAATTATTAATATTTTAACTAATAATTATTATAAAAAAGATTTATTCTTACTCATTTCTTCTGAAAATTATGATTCGTTAAGCCAATCCATCGCAGAAGACAGTACCGCGCATTTTAGGTATTTTTCTTATTCAAAATGTTTATAATCCAATCTTTTATCTTAATGGTTAAGTAAGATGTTCAAAACTGTAACGGTAAGAATAGTAGTTTCAAACATACGTGGCATAAACCCAGAAAAGTTTACTCTTGTAAAGTTTTCACTTTTTGTGTACAATACAACACTAGTACAAAAGGGCGAGTAAATAAGTTGAGAAATCTTTCTAAATGCCTTTTTTAAATATATCATAACCTTACATCAAAATAATTATAATCTATTGATATGTACCGTATACTACAGATTCAGATATGTTAGTTCTCTTACTGTTATATCAAAATAATACTGGAATAAACTAAACCGGGTACCGTCCCAGAGTTTGCAGGTTCGAATCCCGCCAGTGTTGATAAAATTTGCATTCCATACCAAATTTAAATAGGCTTAACATAATTAAATATGTTTAAAGATTATTTCAAACAAATATTATTGAGTAAATGCTCCAGTTTGATTTGCAATACGAGCTATCATTAGAGATGTTCTCTTTATGGAATAGATAATTGCAAAGGTATATCAGCTTACAGAAAGTTAAAGGTATGAATTTGGCTCTTTATAACAATTGAAACAATGCATAATATTATAGATAAAAAGAATAGGTTTCTTTTTATCTATAATATCAAATAGAAAACAAAATACAATGTACGAAAGAAAATAGAAAGTACAATGTTTTATTTCCTTAAGCGTATTTTTCAGGTATTCCTCCTTGTGAGTTGTATGTGAGTTTACAGAAGAATATGCAAATATAAAAAGCAAATCTACATATTTTTCAAAACTTTGTCCTGTTTAAATAGTTTTATTAAGTAAACCTTTTTGTTTTTCGTCAAATTTATTACCAAATTGGTAGAGTTATGTACATGTTTATTACAACACCTAAGTAAGTAAATTATAATGAATGATAATATGTGATATGTATAAGTATCATGCAAAATTGTATGACATAAAACTACGTATGTACCTACATTGACTAGAAATCTTCATTTTTTCGTGCCCCGACATACACTTGACCGGTTTAAGACAGACTGCTGCAGAGAACCGAAAAAAGAAAAAGTCCAGTTGAGGACGTATACACGTGAGCTTCAATGAAAAATTTCTTGGTAAAAATACGTACCTACATGTAATACCTACCTATTTATGTACATAAAAGAGATTAAATTTATAAGTTTTTGTAAAGGATAGAGTTGATTGAATCTTAAAAAACTAAATCAATCTTTTATAATATAATAAAAATAAATTGTCAAATGTGATACAATGTAATAAAAATTAAAGAAATGTTTTTTTTAATAAATCGTAAATATTTATGCAACTTTCAAGGCACAGATTTAAAAGTTATAAGACAATTATTAATAATAGCTATTTGACCTCCACCATAACCTATAATTATGCATATTATTAAAAATATAAAATTTTTATATTCATGCACCTACGTAATAGAAATTTGGTCTCGTAAACGACATCTAGCAATGGACTGAAAGCTTTCGTTAAAAGTTTGTAGTATAGATGGCGTTACACTGTCTGTCTGCGTAATCTTTATTGAACCAGAGAATGTAATAGGTACTTTCTCTTTGGCGAGTTTGTCATCTAAATGTTCTTCTAATTATATGCATTATGAATACAGTATACATCATACGTTGTTTGAAACGAAGTTAATGCGGTCATCACTATAGTTTTTATCATCTTGCCCATTTTATATTTAATTTGAAACGTTTATAGTTCTGCTTCATTAAAAGCATTACCGACGAAGCAAACGGCATTTAACTTATATAGCTTTATTATAAAAAAACAGAAATTATAAGGGGCAGTTTCGTATTTGTCGTACGGCTTACTTAATGTGTGCATAACCTAACTCGATTCTATAGGCTTCATTATGTGTCATTTAGGTTATAATTATCCTCGCCTTTTTGCACATTCTCCTTTCACGATAAACAAAATGCCACGGCACCCATACATCTTTTCGTCACAATTACTTCCCCTTTAGTATATACTTTGCATAGATCACGTTTTTGAATCTTTCAAATTAAAATATCCTAAATTCACTGACACATATGACACAAATAATATATATTCTTTGAATCAAAAGATTGTTAAATAAAACTGCTAAATTTAGGTATCAATATTTATTACATAAATTATAGCCAAGCTTACACTTTCATTTATTGTATCTAATCCAATTTAAAAAATTTAACTGCCTAAGTTACACTTCAATCATTTGTAACTATGCAAGGGCACTGAGTTTATTCTGGTACAATGAATTTACATCACCGAACCAAGATACATCTGGTTTCTTGCAACTATTAATGTATTTTAAAAATCTGGGAGATATTTTCAAGATCCAAATTTTAATAAAAAGCAGTTTCAGTGCCCCCGCAGTAGCTCTATAAAAAATCTTATAATAATAATTAAACTAACATCACTATGAATTACAAGTAATTAGGCTATGATTGGTGTTACTACAGTTCAACTATTCAATTTAATACCTGACAATATAATAATAATAATTAGCTCTACGAGAAGATTCGCAAAAGCAACATTACGCACTAAATTTTGATTTAGATTTGAGTATGGCTTCATATCTTACAGTATCACGTGTAAAAAGTATGTACTTCCCTCATCAGCTCCAAACCTTATTACATATACAAAAGACACTATAAATCTTTAATATGATAAGAATAAATGTACCTATGTGTGAAGTGGATGTAAATTTACACATATCTAATAACTACCAAATGTAAATAACTAGCAATGTTATTTAATAAAGTTTATAATTAATTAAAGAGGTGATGAGGAAAGATTGTATAAATATACAAACTATTTGTTTAAAATATCTTCTTGTACGAATGTCTTATTTACCTTCTAAGGGAAGGCGAATTTATTGCTTTAGGCGTACTGATTATTATCGGCGACACATTGTACAATCACATACTTAATATACATTTGTAACAAAATCTTAAGATAAAATATATCAAAACGAAATATATGTTGTTGCCAATAAAAAGAAGTTGCTCTAATATTGCAATCGTCGTAATATAATCATAATACACATTACACTAAGAACAATTTACATTACTGGACTATTCGTTATAAATAAATAAACAACTTTTTAGTCCAGTGTATCAAAAATCGTATCTTCTTTATCATTTTTAAAAAATAATAAAGGTCATAAATAATATGTTTTTGACCTATTTTATAATTCTAATAAAAATATTATATCTACTTTGAATAATGGATATGATAATTGGTGTTATAAGACCGACTTTGTAGGTTTGATAGATACTTTATTTAGATTTATACAATTTGTAATATATATTTATTTGAATAGACGATACAATAATTAAGTTCTCATCTTTATAATTCCAGGATTTGACAGTGTTGTTGCAAAAACAGATGACAACGCAATTTACAGAATATCGATTACAGAAGTGAAATATAAGAATAAGATTAATATAAAAACGGCGTTATAAGTACTGGTAAAATAAAATAAAAAGATATCACTGGAAGACGGTGAAAGTATGTTATGTTGAAAAAAATTTATGTCAATAAAAGCCTATTAGATCCCGTACATACTTTTTAACTTATCATACTTACAGCCTATTTTTAAGAACCTTAACAAGCACGCATTTTCTTAGAATGTCATCTCATTTTATATTATGTGTATTGAAAAATTTTTCGTAAGATTGATAATTTATAACTGTATACAAGAGTTTAATAAAACGAAACATATAACCGTTTGCGAATCAAGCAAATTCTTGACGCTTTTTACTTTAAAAACTTCTCGCCGCTGTAGATGAAGCACAAAAATTTTGGGTAATGAGCAACTGCAGTCCATAAGAATAGTGGCAACATGAAAGGAAGGAAGTTTTGCATGATTTTCTTGGGATGCACATAGTAAAGTCTGCGAGCCTTTAGGCAAGATCTTCGTTTGTATGATGACAAAAGAAAGCTTTCTTCATGAATGTAACCACCATATAGTAGTATTGAACTTTTCTAAGTAATTGTACTCAATTCATTTATTATGGCCACATGGATATTATACATTGTTAGCAAAATTCCAAATGTTTTTTACCGTTAAATTTAAGAACGGTCAACTATTGATTAGGCGTTCCAGGAAACTATTTAAGATTATATTAAAATAATAATAAAAATATCTTAAATATATACGTGACTGTTAATAAAATGTGAAGTTACTCGCTATTAGTATTGTCATGGTTCATCGTGTTCAAAACTCCTGTATTGTGGCAGGTTTTGGGGAAATATCGATGACTTTGACCACTCTTATTAGGTATATATGCTGAAGTCGTATAAATGAAGGAAACCTGTAGGTATTAGGTTATAGCCAGGTTCCTACAACTGAATGTTGACGTTCTATATATAGATATAAAGATAATAAACGTCAAAATTTAGTAACGCAAAATATGCGTCTTTCATTTTAATTTAAATACGAGAAGAGTAAGTATAGGTGCGATAATTATAAACCGAAAGTATGGCATGTTTGTCTCTAGATATATTTAATTTCAATACAGTAAGTTTCTTTTGAATCATTTAATGTCACATGTATAACAATTTTACTGAATTAAGTTTAATTATATAGAAGCATGTCTAGTAATACCTAATATTAAAAAATATTGATTTTCTGTACATTAAGAAAATACTTTAGGCACTAATTAATAATATAATATAAATTTATATAACATAATAAATGCAATACATATATAGGATATATAATATTTCGAAAAAAAAATTAATAAACATATATGTTAAAAAATAAAATATAAAGCTAAATAAAACATAAGAAAAGTACTTTGCAATCTGCAATGTGGGAAGGTGATATCATAACAATTCTAACAATATCACAAGTAAACATTTCAAATAAAACTAAACTACTGCTTATAAAATAGAAATCGCAAGACACTGCCGAAACATTTAAAAATCGCCTATATAGCAATAATATATTTCAATACAATTTTACTAAAGTCGCATAGCAGGAAATGAGCAATTATAATTAAGCTCCTTATAAGCAGGGAATAAAAATGAAGCTCTTATAACTATATTGGCAGTATTATTTCTTTAACCTAGCCTAGTCTACCCTTTCAAGTACAGATCTAAAAGAGAATATGCCTATTAAATATATATAAATTGTGAGTACATCACATAAGATACACACATGTTTGTTAAAAACACAAGTTCCCAAAAGTATCTCATTTGATATTCTCACGATGTGTACTACACAGCCATAAAAATTACAAGAATCACCCAAACACAAATTACATATAAAATATTAAAATTTAATAAGAAAATTAAAGCAAGGGTCGGTATAACACATACCTAATACTTTATATACATGTAATTAAAAAGAGAGAAATGTATAACTAAAATAATAAATTACACTGTGGCAAGTTTATAAGCTAATTAAGTACTTGAATTAGATCACAATGGCAGTATAAAATTCAATTTTGATAAATAAAATTTTACAATTGGCATAGACTTTCGAGTATTTCTTACATATTCTTATCCTAAAACCTGGTATCTTAACATTTAAAATATTAAACTTTAATAAACACAATTATATCAAAATTATTACAGCAAATTTAGCTACCTACCATATAATTATTCTTAAACAGACATTACATTTGATAGTCGGAATGTTGCTATAAAAGTATTAATTATTACTTTGTATCCCTTCATTTTATAATCTTTTTCAAATATTGAGTTTTGAAATGCATAATGAATACTTTAAAATTAAAATATAGAGAATGTTCTGAATGGCCAAATCAATGAAATTAATGACAGATGTAGGCCTCTTGTACAATAAAAAAAATAAATCATATATGTTATTTTGAGATAACTGTGTCAAAATATAATAAATATAATCCTATATTAAACTTATCATGGCTCTTATTTCGTTGTACAGTAACTACAAGACGGTAGTTTTGTAAAGCTATCGTAAAAACTGTAATTTTGGGACAAGAAATTTGTTTTTAGTTGTATGTGTAGCATTGATGATCAATAAAGATAAAATAAATTTTCATAACAAGTAGCACATTTATGACATTAACCTAAGCTTAAAAACTAGTGACAGACAAATCTGTTATACAATTAAACTATTCCTATGACAGTTCTTTTTTAGAAAAATATACAAAATGCATCATTTTATTAATATAAATCACTGTATTTGAATCACGTTTTTATGGGAAATCAAAATCCAAAAATGTTTTGTTCCTAATGGTCACATTTACAAACACTGCTCCACATACTATTACACAAGAAAACCATATGGGCCACTGACACGTATTTGAGCGCGCATACTTTGAACACTGTTCATGATCTTTTTTTGATGTCCAACTAAAGTCACTCCTAAAGAAGCAAGTTGGTGAACAGTAAGCTCTACAACAGCGTTCATGTCTATGATACCAGCAGCTCTGAATTTTTCAATATACCGAGACATTTTGATACACTCCAACCATTCCTCAACAGTGGAAAACTGAATCATATCTGGAGTATCTCCTGCAAGTGGATCGGCAGAGCGATTTTGAGCAATTTTTCTTAATGTGTCAGGACAACGAATAAGTTTATCTAAGGTTTTCACAATACTGGCAAAAGTAGGACGATGTGTACGTTCCTTTTGCCAACAATCAAGCATAAGCTGATAAACTGCTTCAGGACAGTCCATGGGTGCTGGAAGACGATATCCTTTTTCTATCGATTTAATAACATCTTGATTACTCCAATTCCAGTAAGGACGCTCGCCAAAGCTCATTACTTCCCAACAAACAATGCCCATGGACCATACATCACTTGCTGAGGTAAACTTTCTAAAAGCTATAGCTTCTGGAGCAGTCCAGCGGACTGGAATTTTTCCACCGCGCGTAGTGTACGCTCCATCTGCAGTCGATTCAATTTCGCGTGATAAACCAAAGTCCGCTATTTTGCAGACAAGTTGAGAATTAACAAGAACATTACGGGCTGCAAGATCGCGATGAATGTAATTCATTTCAGATAAATATTGCATGCCTGTGGCGATACCTCGCAGCATACCTACGAGCTGCAAGACGCGAAATTTGCCATCATTTGCACGTAAAAATGTATCCAAAGATCCATTTTCCATGAATTCTGTAATTATCATTATAGGATTACATTTTGTCACTACACCTTGTAAAAATATAACATTTGGATGTTCAAATTGACCCATGATAGATGCTTCTGCCAGGAAATCCCTTCTTGCCCTTTCTGTTGAACCAGGTTTAAGTGTTTTAATTGCAACATCTATTTCCTGCCCACAACTTGCAGGTAATTTAAGTTTACCTCTACATACATCCCCAAATTCACCACCCCCAATAATTGCTTCAATTGTTATACAAGAAGCATCAATTTCACGTGCAAATTCTCTAACAGCTTGATTAGGGTCTTCATAAGTATGTGGGTCTATGTATGTTCTGGAACCAGTTCCTGCAAACAATGGAGTTGTTGCATTGCTACCGGTTTTTGCTGGTCTATCAGGACCTGTATAAACTTCTCCATTCCGGTAATTTAGGGCATTGCAATCACTTGGCTGTTTTTTGTCACATTCATCATCTGCTCGTGAACGCAAAAAGAGAACAGTAGCTATAATAGCAATCACGGAAAGAACCACAACAGCAACCATAACACCTGCAACTAATCTGACTTGAGCACCTTCTTCTTCTCCAACAAATGATGTTTCAAGCACGGATCCTGTTCGAGCATATACAATACCACTCAATTCGCCCCATCCTTTTTTCATTTTAGCTCTGACTCTAATGCCATACTCTGTATCTCTTATTAATCCTGTTATTATAACATGTGGCTCCTTTGAAATCCTAACTGTTGCATTTGCACTTTTTTCCAAATGATCTTTAGGAAAGCATTTAACTTCATAGCTTTCTATACTATCATCAGGATCTGTTAAATCAATAGGTGGTGGATTCCAAGCTAGAGATAATTTGTCACTTTCAACACTAACAACTCTCAATTTAGTTATAACACTTACAACTGATGCTTCAGTGACAGCTGTTATTTCTACCTTCTTTGGAGGTTCTCCAGTCAAATCAGTTACACCATTTAAAGCAAAAACTTGAAATTTATATTCTGTTACTGGATCTAATCCCATTATAGTGACTATAGTTGAATTAAGGCCAGATGAAGCAGGTCTATACTCAACACTAGGGCCACAATTGGAACAATGCACTTTATAAGACACATCACTTCTTCCACCAGTTTTTTGTGGTGGTTGCCATGCTAATGATATTGAAAATTGATCAGCAAAAGTAACAGTCAAGTTGTCTGGTGCAGATGGTGGTTGTGTACAAGGTATGTTCTTTGGGTCTTTCTTTGCTCTGAAAAAGCCAGGAACACATTTACATTCCACAGCAGCTAAAATAGTAGACTCAGAATAATCAGGGCATGGTATGCATGATTCATCTCCAGTATGGGATTTAAATTTTCCAGGTGAACATTTATTACAGATCTGGTTATTATGATCAGGTTCATATCCAGCTCGACACTTACAAGAACCACTGGGTAGAGTCCATTTACCATCACCTTTGCACAAGTATACAGGGGCAGTTTCACCAGGTGCTATTTCGGCATGCTCAACACATGTTCCATTTGCCTGTTCTATTACAGTTACCTCTCTACCAGTTGGAGTTGCCGGAAATTTTGCAAAATTAATTGTTACCTCTGGACAAGTAATATAATAAACTTTGACTGCCAAGATAGAAATACATGCTCCTTGATCTCTGAATGCTATATAAACCCCACGTTTAGTGACTGCTATACTCTTAACCTCAGTATTTATGACAACTTCTGAATTTGTATTAAATCTACCTTCTCCAGCCGCAATACGGCCAACTAATTTATAGCTTTCTGGTTCCCAGGGAGGTTGCTCTCTAGTTGCTACATCAAATTCATAGTATAAAAGACTAAAAGTTTCTTTACAGCTTAGAGCATTACCTGGGAAATATATGCAGTCTCTGATGGTAAATTTGATTTCAATATAAATACGGTTTGCATTTCTCCTTTCTATAAAAGGAGTCCATAGCCAATTATTAACGTTTTGGTAAGCTACGTCGCAGACAACATATGATCGCCAGGTAATTAGTTTCTCAAAGTTAGAGTAAGTCTCTTCTAACCAACCTGGTGTGCTCGCTAATGGACCGTAGGGATAACGTGTCCATCCAAGAGTTTCCTCAGTAGTTGTATCAAGCAACATAACTTGCTCGCCCCGAACACTCAAAGCGGCTATTACAGCGGCCACCACCGCTGTGCAAATCCACATCATCTCGACGACATAACAATAAAATAAAGCAGAAAATACAATATTTATCAAAATAAATGCAATAAAACCGCAACGTTCTTATTACATAATGACAAAACGAGTCCTCGCTATTAAGGGCTAACACTTCACTTTTTGTCCAAGATAAAGGACTGTCCCGTCATTTCTCTACGGCAATGCACTTCAAGTGTTCGCGACGAAAATGATACAAATTGATGATAAAAAACACTAAGTACTCACTTTGATTGATTACGAGCTACGTATTCAATGATTTTAACTAACCGATTAGAGTATTTTACACAGAGCTCCACATTTTTAATATTTATTGATCCCGTAACAACGAGTCGGAATCTTGCTTTCCTGACATGGAATGATGGACGCGCAGTACAACTATGTGTTGCTATACTCCAATTTTTGTTAATATGAAACAGCGCTGCCAACCTTTTCTACCTGTAAATTAATAAAAAACAAAAATTTTAAACTTAAAATTTTACAATTTTTTGATATCGTTTAAATAGTATAATTATATTGATTATTAATCGAAATAGAATCAGGTAAACAGAAATATAAATGACATCGATATCCAGCCGTTCTCCCCATAGCTGGGTGTCGCACCAATAAATTTATACGGCATATTACAATAAAATTATGAATAAGAACTGGAAGAAAATTATATAATTATATATTTTTTTCATTTTCAGCTTTTGAACATTCTGATTGATATGCATCAAGTAGTAATTAGCTTATTACTGTATACTCAATATCGTATACTGAACAAACAAATTAGTAAAGTTCCTTTTATAGCGATTTGTAAAAAACTTATTCCTTAATTTAGTTTATATCATAATTAGTCAAAAATAGTGTCTGACAACACCATATATTACTCGCTAAAAGTAAGATTGTCAGTTTATAAATTTGTAAAATAATGTTATTATATCTATTCGGTTGTTGGTGATATGGCTTAATAAATAAATATATATATATTATGTATTTTTATAATAATTATTAGTGTTTTTCAGTGTTACTATATTAAAATAATAGTTGCTTACAGGAAGTAGACGCGGTCATTTTAAACTTTAAAATATTTCTATAAAAATAATAAAGATTGTACTAAATATACACATATCCAAAATATTATAATTTTCGATATATTTAACAGTCTTATTTCTCTCCTTTCTTGCTTCTACTAGAAGGCTTTCAAAATAAAATACTTTCTTGCTTCTACTAGAAGCCTTTCAAATTAAAATATCCTTAAAATTAAGAATTATTATAATTATCATAGGAGATATGTAATAAAAATGTTATTAATTATTCCTTGTGAAGTTTAAGATAATTACTGCATGGTTGTAGAACTGAAATACATTTCTAATGATATGGTTTTATTCCCATAACAAATAATAATGTTTAATCAATATTATTTACATTATTAATCACAGATCTAAGAAAAACATATTTTTCGTGTTTGAACTGCTTCATATAAATCTAATATATTTTTAAATATATTCTTTGTTTTTGGAGATTCAATGGAATTGATTTGCTCTGTAACCAATATTGCATTCCATCCTGCACTTAGAGCTCCCTTATAATCCTTTTCCAAATCATCACCAATATGGAGACACTGTGAGGCACATACATCTGTGTCAATTTTTGCTTGAGCTATTTTAAATATATTATGATTAGGTTTACTAAATCCTGTCTCATAAGATGTTAGAATAAACCCAAAGTAATTATGTAAACTTAAGTTATATAAAATCTTGTGCAATCGAGGATCAGAATTTGATACTACACCTACAGCAATACCATTTTTTAAAAGAAATTTTAATAATCTATCACTCCCTTCTGCTTTTTCCCAACATGTTGTGGTTGTAAAATCTTCTATTAACTCCTTTGATATTTTATTGATTGCATTAACAGGAAGTTTATCTTTGAAAGTGCTTTTAATTATTAGGTTCCACCATGACTCCCACTGTATGCTTTCTCTTCCAAAGTTAGGATGGATTTTCATGACATGTTTGAAACTATTTTTGAATTCTGATTTTATTTCTTTTCCACTGCCCTTAAATCCATACTTATGAGCCACCAGAGCATAGTAATCCCATGGCGGAACACGAAATTTTAATAAAGTATTAGTCACATCAAATGTTACTAACTTAATGCCGGGTAAGATCATAGCTAATTATAAATTATATAATAAATGTGTGACTTATGAAGAAATTGGCTTGATATAAACATGTATTGCTTCTCTTTAGACTTAATATTTCTGCTTACATTTTAAAAATTACCTAGCATTGCAGAACCTCAGTTTATCTTATCTTCAAGACAATAATATTAAACATAATTTTATAAAACAGATTTCACAATGTACACTATTCCATTGGAAGCTCTGAGTGTGACATAAGTCATGCCTCGTACAACATAAATTTATAAGTTCATATTTATATTAAAATAAATAATCTTATACATTTTAATTTAGTTTAAATTAGGAATGAAGTTATTTTATTTATAAAAAAATTGTAATTACTATATCTTTTCACTATTACCTATTATTTTTAATGAATTAATTGACTGTAGATTGTTTCATGTTTGTTGGCGATGGTATCATACTCTGGTATGATAATCTGGATGATTATACTATAATACTCTGTGATTGCTGGTCACTGGACACTGGTCAGTGGTCAGTTATCAGTAATCGATCATCGATATCACCATCGATTTGTTTGTTAATCATAATATGGCATGTCCATAGTCAAAATAAATTATCAAACCATGTGGGTCTAGTCTAAAATGGTGGCATAAAATAGGGCTGTGATAAGTTTCATCGATATCATTTTGAATAAAGATTGGTCTGACAATTCTTATTTAAATTGATAAATTCAGTTTTTCAGAAATAAATAAAAAATAACGGATATCTTTGTAAGATTTTTTTACTGTTTTTAAATATTAGATAAACTATAAATATAATAGATACTAAATATAACTAAAAATTATAGTCAGCAACCACAATTATAGTTAGCAACTCAAATACTGTACTATTATTCTTAGGTAGCTTAATATGAAGTATGAACAATAATACGATTTATTGTTCTCACGCTGGTAGATATACTGAATATTGATTGGAGGTCGATATACTGAATATCGATTTTTTCGTTGTTCGGATTTAAAGTGATGTACTTTAAATCCGAACAACGAAAAAAATCGTAGCTTTTAATAACAATAGCTTTTATCTAATTCTCCATAAATTAATAAAAAAAAAATGCTTCATAGTAGTACAAAAATGTAATATATTTTTTATTTGATTTAATTACACTGTAAAAAAATATTTGTATAGTGTAATGTGCAAGTCTGTTATAAAACTAATATTCTTGATAATATGACCATTACATGTGGTAATGTGTGGTAATTTGTTGATTATTAAAAACATCAGCATATTTTGATATCTATTTATTTTATTATTTTGTTGCTTTTATTAACCTTTTATTTTTTTATGTGCTATGTTATTTTTATACACATTATATTTTTCCTTACTATAAATATATTATTACGCATTTATTGAAAAAAAACATATGTAATTTTAATTTGATTATGAATATATAATCTTAACAGTGAATATCGTGATTTATATATGAGTGTCTATGGTCTGTTTGGTGTTGTTAGTGTAAGACTGAAAGATAAAATTAATGTTGTTGCTTGTCTGTGGCTTTTTGTACAAAGATAAAATTAAAAATGCCTTTTTATATTGTCATTCATATGACTTTTAATCTGAGTATTATAATTCCATAATAACCTTCGATAGCTCAGTTGGTAGAGCGGTGGACTGTAGATGAAATTTTTAATTCCATAAGATTAGTCAATGTGGTAGCAAAACTATATACATTATGTAATTAAAATAGATTAAAAAATATATAAAATTATTTCTAAGTATTAGAAGCTTTTTTGTTGTACATTGCAAGCTTATATAGCTGTAAAATAAAAAAAGTCCTGCTGACTTTTTGTTTAATATTAAATGTTTTAATTAATGAAAAGATAAACAACTTGATTCTTGATTCTCAATTATAATTTGTGTCTTTTAGAATGTAAGATTAGTATATATGCTCTATGGTTTACATAACTAGTAAGAAGGACAAAGGAAGTAAATATAATAATCTGTGAGGCCAACTGCCAATTACTATTAGATTATATGTCAATGCCAATGCCATTGTTTTGAAGTAGTGGGTATAGTTACAAAAAGCCACAGACAAGCAACAACATAAGTATACCTAATGTTATTTGTTATTTCATATTTGTGTGGGCTACGAGACTTCAAAGTTCTCAATTGACATATATCTGTTTTAGTGAAAAGTTACTTTCTTGTTTTTTTTTTTTTATACCTTTTAAATCTTGGGGTAAAGCAAATAAAATGGTATACGTGAAAGGAGGTAATGTAAATTATCTTATTAGTAAACTTGTGAACAACAAAAACATATTTCACAAATAATTTGACCCATTTTATTAAAAGGCCACGTCATTATTTTTTCGCGAAGAGGGTTTTGTAACTTACTATATGCTTAACTCTATAAGTTGTAAGAAATAAAATTTGTCTTGTTTTCAAGGCTCGGCAATTGTAAATTATTCAAATTCAAATATTTCCCATTTGTTTAAATATTGTATTACAGATTTTGTAAATTTATGCCAATTTCACCACTACATCAGTCGCATTTCATCATTCGCATCCTGCAAATCTAATTAGTTCAGTTTTCTACATTTGTGTTGAGTCTTCCTTTTAACTCATAAGTAAAATGAATTGTGTGGTGTTGATATTTGACACTATAATATATTGCAGTATGCTTATAATATGTGTTCTCAGTTAAATACTTATTTTTTCACATTTCAGATGGCACAATAGTAGAGAGTAGATCTTTCTCTATTTTTGGTTGGTTTTGGGGCTTCGTTAACTTTATGTATCTACTGTAAGTATTTAAAATATTTTTTTTTGATTTTATGAAATTAAACTATAGTGTCTCTACCTTTTTAATCACTTAAATATTGAATAATTGTAATTGTGTTATTGATTTCATAATATTTAACAATTAACTATTGTTCATATAGTTTCCAGACTCTTATCAATCCTAACTACAACAAACATGGCGACAAGTATGTGAGAGATTTCCGACCTCCAGGCAGTGGGTAAGTAATTCAAAATATCATTACTCTAAAATGAAACCAATTGTAAGTCATTGAATATATATACTTGTTTATTTTAGCTTAAGATGTAATTATTTCACTGACAGTCTAGCTTAAGACAGGCCCAAAACTTTTATTTAAGTTTCTTCTTACTTCTAAATCAATAATTTTAAACCTAAACTATTAATTTTTATGCAAAAGTTACATTCTGGTGTATACTTAAATCAGTAGTTTTTGTTTGTTTTTAATAGTTCAAGTGAACTCACATTTGCTAAGAAGCATTTTAGTTATGTGTAATTCTATAGATAATCATGTAATTTATAAAAGTGCATGAATCAATTTACTTTGAAGAAATTTAGTTCTTGATATATATATATTTTTGGTGAAGTTAAACATTCTGTAAAATAATGAATGTGTATACTCATGCACGGTCCAGTCTGTGAGATGGTTACTGCCCATGTTTTATATTAATTAACGCATTTCAAAGAATAAAGTCTATAACTGCTCAGTAAATGTAATGCCACTATAAGGTCTTAATATAAGGAAATATAACAAGAATATTTTTTCAACAATGATTTCTGTACATTGTATAATTGAAAAGTGGTATATTGGGATCTAAAACTAAGGTTTGTTATTTCATAAGAAATGTTTTTATTACATATGTGTAATAAAATATTGTTTTACTACAATAACAATATTTTTAACTCTTTTCAGCTCTTATTCAGAATTTGTTGTAACCCAGGTATATAAATTAAAAAAAACGCCCAGCAATGTAAGGATAAACATGTTAAATAAAAAGTATAAACAAACCTGTGAGCATTTTGGTTTCCCTCCAAGCAGATGGCATTGGTCACTAATATGACTAATGGGGTTTATTTTCTATATTATAAAAGAGGATGAGCTGTACATTATTCCAAGTACAATTTCTCAATTTCTGATCTGATTCTGATCACTAGATCAGAATAGAATCCTAATTCTAACCAAATTCTAAGACTGTCACATTTCAATCACAAGACCAATGAGGTGTATATTATAGACAAATATAAAAAATGCCTTTATTTCAGACCTCCTAAGCCTCCATCAAGAAAATTCGGTGGCTTCGGACCCTCCAGTTCCGGCCCCGCCCCCCCACCGATGGGGGGTGGCTGTGGCTGTGGATGATATGAGGACTTTCTACATAAAATGTTAAAAATATCTTTGATTTTTAGATTTTAAATATATGTCATACATATGCTACATTATATCTCCTTATTATTCCTTCAATAATATATGCAAATGTTATTGCTTATTTAACCTGATATTACTTAAAAAATAGTACCGATTTTAAATGTTTTTGTGAACATTCCTCAATTACATCTGAAGCAATAAAACAAAAATAAAGCATTCAAAAACCAGTAAACGATTACTGTACAATGAGTTACAAAGTTCTTTTAAATATACAGCCTTTGTAAATTTTATTGTAATTGTCATTAATTGTTGTAATGTAACATGTTTATGGTGATGTGGTTTGTTTTCAATTCACCCGCGTTCATGAAAAGTTTTGGTTAGATACATTTTTTGACAAACTAACTGATTGATAGACAGCTCACAGCCTAAACTACTGATGTATGACGTTTTTTAAAATAAACATATTTATTATATTTTTTGGAATGCCACATCTTGTTTTCTTCATTACTGAATTGCACTCTTGTGAATCTGAGGCATAGTAATAATATTTAAATTATTATATGTATATATTTAATAATTTATATATTATTACTATGAGGTTTAATCTAATCAGGTTTTATCACAATTCAAAGTTGGTCAGGGCCGATTTTATTCGCATGTCATAGTCAGATATCTGTGTTATATATTAATGATGATAAAGCATTGTTTATATATTATATAGATATAGGTAAAACATTATTATGAATGTTGCTTCAAAGAAAAACAACTGAATAAACTTAAAGATGTCAACCTCTAGTGTATGTTTTGTAACTGGTATATACATGATTTCAATAATTAATAAACATTGGAGGTCATCTCACTCTTTATTCACAAACATGGTGTGATAGAATTCTCATTTTTATTATTATATAATGTAATTTTAGTTTGTATATTTCATTAATACCCTAATATGTATTGCTTGCTCTATAGTATGTAAAAGGGTTTATTAACAAATAAAAGTAATACCATTAAATTAGTTTTTTATTTTATGATACATTCTATTTTAGATTAAAACTAAGCAAACAGGTATATATTTTGAAAGTAACAAGGCCATTAACAATAATTATTCAATATTAGATATATGTGATATATATTTTCTATAATATGTATTGAAAGTGATTTTATCTTTGGCTGTATCGTAATTTGTAAATGTAAAGAAGGATATTATTAGAATATAATAATACGATGAACCTATATTTTAATGCACTACAATGTATTTATAACGAACACTAAATATAACAAAATATTACATTGAATTTCTTTAAATACTGTATCAATCAATGAATTCACTATAGTGTCTGATAATCAAATTTCTATTTTTATACCAATTTTTAGTGACCAAATTGTTGGGCAACACACAAAAAACAGTTAGGACTATATAATTCAAAGTTTTACAAATCATTTTTTTCCAGCATTGAAAACCGTATTGGTAAAATGGCGACAGGTTCGGATATGTTTGGCTTATTAATAAAAATACTCCAAGTCATCTTATCCAGCTCGAAAAGACCTGTAAAAGGTAATAGTTATATTCATTTTGCAGAAACAAAATAACAACACAAAAAATAAGTTTTCCGCTTAGGATCTTATATTTGAATTACTATATTTTAAATAGTTAAAAAGTTTAAATGTTGCATTGTTGCTAATAATAACATACGATACAATATATACGATAAAATATATAAAGGTTGTAATTATTTAAATAGAATTGTGTACATACAGAAAACTTATCGATTAACTTTTATATATTTTGGTTACATACTTTTATATATTAATAATGGTATACGTGTTTGAAAACTGTATTGGTTCAAAAATGAATTTAGGTTATATTGTTCCTGATTAGGATAACCCATTCGGAAGAGTATTGGAATAAGAGTACAAACCACTAAAACGTATGTATAACTAGTGTTACTTCTTCATCACATCTTATAAACATATTATTTTATGCCTGGAATACCAAAACAAATATAAATGTGTATACAAGTAAAAAAATATAAAAATGATTAAAGTGGGCAAACCAAATTCTCTAAGCAGAATTAGTTCGACATCGCGTTATTAGATGTCGCTCTCAAACTGATTTGGATTTATGTAATTGAAATACTACTATACTATCTACTGGACGGATTTAAATTGGTGTTAGCTTATTGGGTAAAATAAGATGATATTCTTCTTTTTTCATTTTCTAGATTTTTTTTATTTTCATTGGAAAAAAACTGAAATTAGTTTAGGCTATAATTATAAATATGGCTTTGGGTGATAAAAGTAGCTGCCATTCCTAGTTATTTAATAACTTCTAACCAGCTGTTGCTCGCGATTCCGTCTTTAGGAGTAGATAGTTTAACTATTAATTTGAAAAGTGATATCAGTTTTGGAGGACTATCGATAGAAATTAATTTTTGTTTTAAAAGTTTAGATTTAAATTTTACATTTTTAATTTAACTTTTCAGAATTCGATACCATATAATTATAATTTAATATATACATTTCGTGGACATTTTTAAACAAATTGATTACAATATCCATCTGATAATTCTTAAGTAAAAAATGCTTTTATCAATTATTGAAACTTGATTAAATTACTTTTATTATAGGATGTGGAGAAATCCCGTCTTCTATAAAGAATTTTTAGCGTATATCTATGTGTTATTCGAATGATCACCGACGAGGTCGTATATCGAATAAATTGTATCTATTACGAGTTGATAAAATCTGATCTAACAATTGCCATTTGAATGTACTCTACATTAGTCGTCGAGAAATAGCAACTCTTCCAACAACCTCGGATATATTTTTAGTTCTGTGTTGGATTACAACTTGTAGGTTGGAATAATGTCAGTTCTGCTTCTTAATATGTAAACATATATGTCAGGTGAGGTTTATTTCACTTTTTTTACAAAAAGGTATATTGGTATTTATTTAAAAAGTGGGGTTTTCCGGTAAAATAATACAATTCTCCTATTTATATTTTTTTTCTGGGGATTTTTATATTATATAAACATTGAAAAACTATTGTATTAGTGATACAGTATTACTTACTACGTATGCCAATAAATTAGCTAAACAGTTTTTTCTTTCATGTGTTGTTCAAATATGGTGCAATGTCATAAGCAAAAGCATTGAAAAAAATATATTTTTTGTACAAATATTGTATATTATAACACGGACATAGGTATTTCACAGCAACTACACAAAAACTTACCAGCAGCAATCGTTTTTATTACTGAGTCCTTTTTCTCCTGGAACACCTGGAAGTCTTCACCAGACACGTCAGATAGAATGTCTTGTACATCCTTCTCGCCTTTAGGTGGCGGGTGTGCGTGAATGGCCTTCAGACGCGAAGTGCTGCTATCTATAATTGGCCCTATCACTTCTTTTACAGACAGCCGTTGGTAGCTGTTAACAGTTTTATTGTTTTCCTTTTAAATTATATTCATTTTTATGTATTGGTATTTAAAATTAAGTGACTGGACATTTAGTGCAACGATTTATATTGTTTTCTTTATTTTTATAGAGTAGAAGGTCTGGTGAGATGTGAGATTTATACAATGATTGTTCAAGTGCTTTTATAAAAAATCGATAAATATACAAAATAGTTAAAATAAAATAACAACTCACATGTTAGTATGAATCAAAGGCTCTTCAACATATTTGTTTACGCTCAACAGTGATTTATCATTTTTTAGATCAGGAGCAACTTCCACGTTGTATATTTTCTGCTCGCCACATTTTTCAGTCCAAATCATATTCATGGAAAAACCATTTCCAATGCCAAGTCCTTCATCTCGGAAAATTCTTTCTGCGTCACTAAAGTTCTTAGATGCGAGGAGAGCTCGTGTAATGAATGTCCGCGCTGTTGACAGTTAAACAGTCTGAGTATATAATTGCTAGGTTAGGAAGGGTGATGCGCTGTTAGATTTTTCAAGCGCTGCAGCAACGTAACCAAGACGTGTTATGTATTTAAGAAAATTTGCTAGAATGGGAAGGATAGTGAGCTGTTAAATTTTTCAAGCGCTTCAGCAACATAACCGAGATACATTATGTATTCAAGAATGTTATCTTTAGTGTGCACTGCGCTGACCGGAAAATGCAATCAAGTTGCTTTGAAATTCAAATAAGTTCAAGGGGAGACTTATAAAATACTTACATTTATTAAGCATTCGTAGTTCTTTTCAGATATTATTTTATTTATTATTTTTACACTTGGAAATGTAAACTATTTATATGGTGGTCGTTAGTGCTACTTTAAATAGGTATTGTTTATCGCGTTACATAAGTTTTGCTAAATATGCTTACGTGTGTTTCCGGGTTTCAAAGCGAGAGGGCTAAGAGTGTTTATAGAAAACACGAGGCCGTTTTCGTTATATCCCATTGTATAACCCGGCATGTGCCCAGCGTAACAGAGCGATGCAAATTTTTCCTCAACAGCCTACAATTTTAAAATAAATATTTAATACGGAGACAAAGGATAAAAACACGTATATATATATATATATATATATATTTCGGGATATAAAAATAACACCATCCTCTTTTGGTGTATAAAATACTTTAAGCATAAGATATTATTTCTGTATTTTATTTTAGTAATAGAAGTTTGTTAGACATACATATATTTATATTTCGTTCTTACCCCGTGTTCTCTATCTTCTTTGTCGGGTATGATATGAGCTGACATGATGTAGAAATGATTTAGAGTCTCACCGAACGCGTCTTCAGTGTGTCCAAGAACAGCCTGAATGTGAAATATTTATTTATTTAATCAACAAAAAGTATTTATAAACTTTAAAATCAAATTAACACGATATTTTGAAGAAAAACAATAACTAGTTTAACTAACCCTATTTTTTACGTTTTAATAAATTGACAACTTAAAATAATAAATTAAAAATAAAATCCGAATAAATTCTAATCCAGTGTAATAATTTCAGTAACATTTGATAAATATATATTTATTTATCAAATTTCAATATTATATTCAAATCAGGAGTTCATACAACTACAATAATTTGTTACACATCATTAAGACATTTC
This sequence comes from Dircenna loreta, assembly GCA_963555665.1. NCBI lineage: Eukaryota > Metazoa > Arthropoda > Insecta > Lepidoptera > Nymphalidae > Dircenna > Dircenna loreta. The sequence goes on along the minus strand of OY743092.1, from coordinate 5,227,876 downwards.
AGTATTATCTATATAATTAACATAATTCAAACACAACGTATATATAAATAATATGAGATAAGTTCGATGTCTTGTATTTTGTTTCTAAAGAAGACGTCAAAATATTAAGGATATTTAAATCCCTAGATAATTTTACTGAGAGATATTTTATTATAAAGCACCAAAATATATTTATAAAGTATTATTTCAAAAGCATTTAATGTCATTCGTATTTCGTATTATGTAACTAACACTGTTAGCCGTTTTGACGGCAAGGGAGCTGCAACCCCCGGTGTCGTTGCGAGGAATATGGTTGTCGTTGATTGTTCCAATTAAGTCGTCCATTTGTAAGAGGAAGAGCTGAAAAAAATACATCAGTATTGGTTGAAATAATAAATATGTTCAATTATTATGCGTTCATAGTTTTATAGTTTGAAATCCAAACAGCTTTAAATGGATTATTAATTCAACGGTTATATCGATTAAATAATAATTCAACGGTTATATCGATCAAGAGTTTGTATTTATTTATAATTACTAGTTTAAAGATTGCGTTTTAATAGTTGTTTCTAAGTATTAATGAGTATTAATTACTTATTTAATTAATACAATACAATGAGTCCGAAAAATTTCAATGACAATTTGTATATAAAAAAAAAATCTTATAGATATTGTGATGAGATCTAAATTATATTTTAATCATTGGTTAGTATTTTAAAAAAATAATAAAAGGGTATAAGATGAGCATTCCTATAACTAGGGACAATTAAACCGGAGGCTGTGGAGAAAATATCATATATTAAAGATTGGAAATAAAACTGATTGTGATAAATGTAACAATGTTTCAATTTCTTTAAACATAGTTTACGATTAAAATGCTAATATCATACATCTCTCAAAACGATTAAATTAAGTTTTATAAAATGTAATGTTCTTAGCTTTTAATTCTCTTTATGAAAGAAGTGACCTTTATGTTTGTGGATAATAAGATATTCGAGGTCTTGTTATATCTACCGAACTGCGAAAAAACAACATGGACATATCATTCATTCATTCATTCATTCATGGATATATCATTCATTATTTTTTTCTGATTGACAAACAAAGCTGTCATTTTGAGATTTAATTCCAAAATATAATCGATTTATATTATTTCACCTTGATAGGAACTTTGGGAGAATGGATATGTCATGTCAAAATAAATAGTCAACACGGTTGTAATTACAAACAAACGTATCTAAATAACACCATCAGACAAGTTTCATTATACAATTTTGCACTTTCATTGTACAATTTTGCAATTAGCACTTTATTAAGTAAAATTTTGAACATTTTGAAAGTTATGAGTCTATGAAGTTAAAGTTTATATCATTTAGAAAAGCTAGGTACTAAGAACTAAAATTATAAAAGGTTTTAAATACCTGGTGGAATGGTACGTTCGCACCGTCAGCTACTCCTTGTATTTCTTTCACGTAGTATGGGAACCTTTTTTTCATGTTTGCGAGTGTGTTGTCGTACGCTTCTCGACCTGCTTCCGTCTTGTACTCTTTCTCAAAGTCACGTAAGTTCGCATACGAACTTAGGAAACTTTTGATGACAGATTCGAAATTGCGGCCCTATGAGATAACACATAATGCTTGAAATTAATATATATATATATATAAAACTGAAATTTATACTTTAAAATATTATTTACAGTATATTGTATATCTGAATAAAAATTATTGGATCGATTAATCAATTAAATCTGATATCATGTACGATGATAACATTTTGATGCAATTAACTATATTCATTGTTTATCGGCTAATAATTATTTATTTCACGGTTATTAGCCCATATTGTAGCCTAGCAGGAAGTTTAACAAAAAAAATGTGTGGTACCTTATAACTTATTTTATTTTTTATTAAAAGAGGAAATCTGAATTTAATACTCTCATTTTTGAAATATGAAGGTTACGGAAAAAATATAATTGTCGGCTTGACGGAAGTATTTGTTTTTAGTCGACCTTTGTAAGACTTTATATTAAAAAGTCGCAGAAAAGTTGAATAGAAGAATAAGTTATATAATATCTGACAGTTTAATATGATTATTACTGGAAAAGATGCTTAAAGAAAAATTGTTGTAGACTGTGTAGGTTTAGAGCTTAAGAAAGCATCTAAACAAATATATGAATGTAAACTTTTTATACATTGAAAAGAAAAATAAGTATCCCTGAAGTTTCTTGTCAGCTCTTTTTCATATACCAACTTCTTACATTTGAAATCGTTCCGAACATATGTTCACAAACGTAATGCGTCTCTACTAAATAAAACCTCTGACTTTGACTGTATTTATTTTTTATGTACCCGATTCTAGTTAAAAGGTTTAATTTGATGTTTTTATACAAATATGTATATATAAAAAAAACAATAATGGCAGGCTCTAAATTATTAATCTCACTCGTGCTGACATTTTAACTATATTTTTTTCTTAATTATGTTTAATAATTCTAAAGGCTTATTTACTTTTTAATATATATATATATTTATAGTGACTTATTAAAATATATGGTTTTGAAAACACATTGTAACATACTTTAATACAATATTTGTATCAAAATAATATTTTTGGCAGATTTACTATTTTCTATACATTTCAAGAAACACACATTCGCGATTAGCTATACGGTAGCTCAATTGGTAGAGCGACGGAACGGTTTCTTAGAGGTCACGGATTCGAATCCCGCACTTATTTCAAATATTGCAAGTAGTTCTCATAAGTAGTATTTTTTATAAGATAATTATACGGCTTATGTTTTTCTATATAAATGTTTAACAATTATATGCATTTATGTACGCGTGAAGCAATTTCAATGTAAAAGAACGTGATCACAATAAAGGAGTATTTTCTTTTAGTCACGATGTAATGCAGTTAAGATGAGAATATTGAGATGATTGACTTACCACATCAAAGCCGACGTCATAATGAGACCCTTGGAGGTAAATCACGGGGACGACGCGACGTCTCCCTATGTCCTTTTCAGACAATACTGTTCCTGAAAAATATACAGATTTGCAATCAAGCTCCCGTCTGCGTTTCATCGTTAGAAATTGACGGTGAAAATTCGACTTTGCAGTGAATTAGATTTAATATCACCAAAGATTCAGTATCAATAAAGGAAGATCTCAATTAAGCTGAAATCATATTGCTCTGCTTTAAACAATATATATTGTTGTGGAAATAACAGTAAATATATACCTAAAGCTTTAAGCGTGAGAGTTTTGTATCTTGCATGAGATAAATTAGAACCTTATCATACAGCACATAATAACACTTAAAAATATGCATACAAATAAATAAATAAAAGTTAGTAATTTGTATAAGTAACACATATTAAGTTTAAACTGTATATATTATTCAGCGTTGCCAAAAACACATTAAAATTAATTAAAAAAAAAAAAAACAAATACGGAAACTAAAGACTAACCATTATGTTCTTTCATGGCGGTTGAGCGAATAAAAAAAAAATATTTTTAAATTAAATTCTAGCGGCGAGCGCGACACAAGCTGACACTGCGCAGACCTGATAAGACTGTCTATAATCGAATAACTAACCACAATCGAGGATAAGAAGATATATAAGAATCACTCGGTAATATACATATTTTTTAAGAATGGCAACACGCAGCATAGACATACCTATCAGTTACTGGTTTAAGGCCCAATGATCTAATGACTCCAATTTTGTATAATTATGAAGTTAATCGAGTTGGTAATTAGTAATTGTATTGATTCATTGTTGGATTAATTGGTTTAACATTAAAACTATTTTATAGTTCTAGTTTTAAAAATTCGTCAAGTAATTTATGCGATGCGCGAACGAACAGACAAAATTGTCTGCTGTGTAACAGGTACCAATTACATAAAAAAATGTTTAATGTACAAACATGACCTCGCCATTTTTTTAATTATATGTATAGATGTATAAGAAGTATAATAATTTTACAATAACATAGTTTATACTTTAACGTAAAATTTCAACAAGGCACATGTTAAGCTTACTTTCTATTTATGAAAAGGGTGCGAAGCTTTAGCCACCACGCTGTTAAACTTCTGGACGGGTTAAAAGCAATGTCTTCTAAAATATGATGGTTTCCTCAAGGTGTTTTCTCTTCATCATCAAGACCTGGACAACTATAAGTATCTATTCATACACGTGTCAGAATCCGCATCCATCAACTCAGAGGCATCTCTAACGACACGCCAGGTTATTAATTATAAGACAATCTGGTATATATTATATAATAAATGTTGACACAATCATAAGCTTGAGATGGATAACGAATATTAAAATGAAATCGAATTAAAAACGAGTATAATAGTTATAGATTAAATCTTTACATAACTTGTTCTAACACAATACAAAATAAATAAATATATATACGTGTATTATGCCTCCTCCAAACTACTCGCGAAGTTGAACGATGTTAGACGAATACGAATAGTGTAGAGAGGTATATCGGCCTGCCTCGGCAAATTTTACCTCGCCTCGGACGACTACCAGAGTACTTCGCCGTGGAACTTTGCGAATAGTGTGGAGGAGGGATTAAATTTCTACGCGTAAATCTAAAAAGTATATAAAGCGGAAAGCGGAAAATTTTTATTGCTCTAGAATCACTCGACCTCAACTACCAAAAGATTTTGAAAATGCCTTTAAACATTACGACACTGTTGTCCTTGAGTGTAAATATTATTCTTATAGATATGGTTCATTTGAATTCTGTGCAGTTGATTATAAATGTAAATTGCTGAACTTGACTTTATTCTACAATATTAGTATCGTTGAAAATAAGAGAGAAAATTAATCAATGTAATGAGAGCAGCGGTGATCAGATACGAATTAATATATTTTATTTAAATTTTATATTTTCTGTTGACTGCTTTTGGTAAATGTGGAGATTTCTGTATTAAAAGAATGAATGAAAGAAATGAATTTATAATGCTTTATCTACAGTTTTAGATAATTACATAATGTAATAATTTTATTATTTAACGTCAAGTATGCGAGATTATAAATTATAAAACTTTTAATTTAATACATGAAAATATTGACACTAGATTTTGAACAAATATTGACTAAAAAAAATATTATAGAGTAATAAAATATGTTGTTAAAAATAATATTTTTAATGTCTGAAACTAACAATTAATTAAGTATTTAAAATTTAATTAATTAAAGTACATAGCATAACGTGTAAATAATATAGTACTAATCAATACTTGAAAATACTATTATGTGTCCCTTGAATTGTTTACCTGAAAAAGAAACTGCGAAGAACAATCCAAAGGCAATTGATAAAAATATATACATATTCAATATCAAGGCAACGGATGCAGCTTTTATTGGAAAAACGACATTAATTAACATTTTTATGCCAACATATCATTTTATCCATGCCCATGTCTGAATATCATTGATGGATTTACGAGAAATCTAGGCATCTTGACATATATCTATCAAGGAACGTTATTTCTATGCATACGGCGGAGACCTCTTGACAGACATTTTGTTTTATTTTTTGTGTTTATTGATTTGTTTCTCCGTGCGATACGCTACAATAGCGGACCAATATTGACGTGTGAATATGAATGTACACAAAAATTAACCACACTATAGTGTGGTAATTTTTTTTTCGATAAACCTTCGAAAACAAAATCTCTGGCTTGGGCTAAAATTACAATATATTAGAATTGTATTGATATCGTATAATTGTTACGGGTGACAGATCTTATTACCTGCTTGGATTGCATTGTTCCGCTTAAGCTGGCAATAGCTAGTAATCAATATTTTTTTTTCTGTTCTTTTTTAAAATATATATTTTCCGTATGATATTTGGCTTTTGTTTGCAGCTTTACCTCTTACCTATGATTGTTTTTGTGTGTTTTTGTGTGATTGCGCTTTTGTAGGGGTGTTGTTATTTTAAAATCGCCTTAACCATTTTCTTTACCAGATTCGACAGAAAAATTGCAGTATTTCAACTTTTAAATAATTCAAGAAAACGCTTTTCTAATTTTTAACATGCTTTTGAGTATGGAAAATATTTTCGTGGCATCCGCTTTATGTTTTTCATCCTGCCTTCATCTTATAGGCGTACCATTCGGCTATGGTTATGAAAATTAGTATTCACTATATGTTTGTATTAATATTGAAACTTATATATTTATTCGCGATGGAACAGGACAGGTATATCGGAATATGCTGGACCAATTTTGATGATTTATTTATGTGTGTGGTTAATATTTACATTTGGACCTGTTAAGAGCCGCTTGTCATTTTGATCACATTATTTGGATATTTTTTTTTCAGAATAAAGATGTTATAATATTATAATAAGGTCATATTCTTTACAAACTTTAATTGTCAGGTATTTTTATCTCAAGCATGCTATTGAATTTAAGTATTGCGAGTTCTTACATTATATAAGGGATATACACTCAGATTTTAAGTTTTTAATATTATGAAATAGTATATATAGCTTTAAATTAATTAGTAGGAGTAGATAGGTGTACTTATTCTGCCCATAACTTGCGAAATCGCAAGCATTATCTTTGCTAATTTGAAGTGAGTCTTAATACCAAATAAAATAAACAAATATACTGTATTAAAATACTTCATTAATTCGTATCCTTTATCAATAATAGTCCTGAATTTGTTGACGCTAGAATTCAATAACTAGGACAGCAATTTATAATGTATTCGGAATTCTTTCCTATTACGTGGATCGATCACGTATAAATAATTATTTGTTTAATACGTCATATACGGAAGAGTCAAGGATTGTTCAAAACAATATTAAGAGGTTTTAAAAATAATGTTTTATTTTAAAGGGTACCACCAGCATTTAAATACGGTATTCATGATTTATTATATATTTTTGTGCGGTCCACAGACCTATTTTTGAAAACGAACAAATAAAAATTATCGTGAATATATGTACTATGGATAGACGAATTTCTCCTTATATCTTGAATATTTTATAATATGGGGTATTAACTATACAACATATTATAGTATTTTTTCTATCATGGTAGCCGTCAGTTATTTAGAAACGTCCATGGCAGTTTTACGACTGCCCGCATGGACAACATGTGTGGCTTAATTGATTGCGCTTAGAATTTACTTTAACAGGGAATATTTACTTCTATTAATACTCACATAAAATTTGACAAAATTACATATATATATATATATATATATATATATATATATATATATATAAACAAAACCAAACAAACTAAACTAGTTTCATCTCAAAAACCAAATATATATATATATATAAAACCAAACAAACTAAACTGGTTTCATCTCAACTCAAAACAATATTATTTTTAAAGACATGGAATTTTGAAATATTTTGATATATATATAAATATGGTAATTGTGATTGGAAATTATTTAGCGGAGGCTGCAGGAGAGACTCCTTTTAATTTTTTATACAACTATTGTATTTATGCCTACGTATCTCCTTAACCTATAATAAACAATGGGCGTACAATATAATATTAAACGTACACCACGCATTGTTCTAATAATCGCCAGGGACTTGTTACATACAATACAGATCTCTCGATATATTAACAGGTTTGTCTGTTGCAATACAGAATAATATATATATATATATATATATATATATATATATCTCTTTAGAGAGGAAAATAACTAAGGAGAGAATAAACAAGTATATAATTATTAGCTTATAGTACTACTGATAGCATTGATCGGCATATTAAGTAATTTTGTCCGAAAAAGACATACAAACTGACTGATTGATAACTTTCAGACGACATATACAAAGAGTAGAACAACCGTAGAGGCTATAACCTTGTGAGACTTGAAACTGAATCGTTGAACAGAGGCATCCGTAGGGAAACTAATTCTTGTTTTCTCTTTAAAATATCTAAATCATAACCGCACCGCGAATAGCATCAGCTCCAGAACTACTATACTATTTACATGGTTACAAGAATGACTCTGGTGGGTAACGCTGTTATAGAAGATACTGGTAATTATAAAAAGAGAAGTCTCACTCAAAACCAATCCTTAATTTGGATAAGCGGTGTTGCCAGATGATAAAAAAGTTGTCATTACCACCAACAAGGAAAAAAGTAACAAGGAGAAGTTCTAGTATTATTATTCTTTTTAAATACATTTTATTCATGACCGTGGATACATGTCCTTCAGCCGTTCTAGTATTATTATACAATTGTCTTGCCAAGAGGAAGGTGAAAAGAATTGACAAGCAGAAATCCAACCATTTAGGGTTAAAAAAAACACTGACTAATGCCACTTTCTTCATTGTAATAGCATTGTGTGTAGCTGATGCAAATGTAGCCTTAACCAGTTCATGTCGGTGAACTGGTTATATAGCGTGGTGAAGAATTACATATTGAAATTTCAATGCTTTGTTTTATATGATAACTGCTCTCGATAAATAAATAACTGTCGCTTTATAACAAGTACAATGTTATATCGAATTTCATTAAGTTCAGCCTTGCTTCGTATAGTTAACAACGTAATTTGGTTTTAACGAAGGCCGTTTAAGCGAGGATCGGTGAAGTTAATATGTCCACCACAAATTAATTAAAATCAAATAGTTTTAGTTGTTTTATGGAAATGGCAACACCATCAAGAAAACAATAATATATAATAACAAATGTAATTTATAATCTATGAATTGGAAAGTATATCTGCATTTTATTTAGTTATTCAGATCTTAAAAAGATTTATCAAATACATTAACCATGACCTAATTTAATCGGAATAAAATAAGACACAGTAATGTGTCTTATTTTATTCCGATAATTATTGTGACACTTTACAAATTTTGAAAATATAAATATTAGAATGTACATAATTTTATGAATTGATTTCAAAATATCTAGTTCAAGCATATTTTTTGGGCGCTAGTAATTTTAAACAGAAGTGAACCAACAAAATGATTTTTACCTAATTTTAATTATATTTAACAAAACGCTTTGGTATGTCTATTTATTATCAAGTCTATAAGGAATATTCTCTCACTGTATTCCTTTATTTATTACTAATATAATATTCACTAATATTCTATATAGACTTGATAATAAATAAATGTACCAAAGCGTTTACTGATATATAATTATTTGTTACTTATTAATAAGTGAGCGACATTACTTATTAATCAAATAATATTAATTAATAAAATAAAGATTCTTATATCTAAGATGAGATATATTCATATAAATAAAGATATAAATATATCAAGTAAAAAAAAAAATATAATATTATTATTAAATAATCGTAATATTATATAATATTATTATTAATCAATTACTTAGGCCTTTATCGATGTTTGTTTGTCAAAGTATGACTGAAAACATTTTGAGGGTTATTGCTGGACTTTCGTAGTTTATAGGTATTGCATGTTTTAATTTTTATTTCTGGTAATGAACATATTATTTCAATATTATTTACAATAGAATATTTTATATTAATTAACAAATAAAAATAGTCTTTATTATTCCCTGACCTTCCCAATGACTCAACTTTAAACTAACAATATTTAGTACTTATAAACTAAACTAAACTTAAATATCAATGTTATTTTTTATTTTTTAAACTATAAATTTCTCAGCTACCGGGTTAGTTTGTCTTGCGATACAAGAACGACAATTTAACTTTAGTGTTGTTATAAAATTATTAAGTAGTAACTAAGTATGTTTTTTTTTGTATATATAATTTTAGTGAAAACATCACTAAAAATTTTTCGTAGTGAAGAACTTTCCTAATAAAGGGACCGACGCTGAAAGTGATTTCTAGACGTTCAGATAAACAAACTCTTCTATATTGTAATTATTTTATTTCAGTAAATTTTTAAGTTGTTTATGTTTTGAAAAAAACAAATGAGACGTTATCTGACTAACTGACAGATTCTTCCATTTCGTCTTTCCTTGAAAATAATTGCTGCAAAGCATTTAAACGTCGGGTTAAAATTAAAATTACACAAAAACACGAAGATATTTATTTGTCTCTCGTACTAACCCTAAGGTTGTCTGGAAGAAATCGCCTTTAGGCGATAAGACCGCCTGTTGTACTTTTAATATGCATTTATGTTTGTAATTTTTAATTTTGTGGTGTACAATAAAGAATAAATAAAAATAAATATTTTGATGCCATACTTGTGAGAAATGTGTTGTGTTTAAATGTGTTTATCGTAGCGTACCATACACACCATGTAAACCCATGTACATACTATTACACTTGTTAATTAATGTAACCGTGCCCTTACACGACCAAAAAGGTTTTGTTTTTTTTTTTGCACAGATGAGCAAAATACAAATTCCATTACACAGTTTATTTCGGCTGATGTAACACAAGGTCGCGGTATGCAAATTTAAGGTTTATAAAAATAAACAATTGTTGCTGTTATATTTTATTTACGTTTTTCGTATAATATATGTGTATATTAAATAAATAATTAATCCTAGGACGTACTAAGTTTCCGTAAGACCAAGTTTGTACAATCTATGGACAAAATGCCTTATATGATTTAAATATACTTGTATTCATTCGTAATGAATATTTCTAATATATTATATTTTTTGTATTAAAGTAAATGTTATTTAAAATAACATGGATGTATATCTTTATATTTATAATTCTACAGTACCAGTGTCAATGACAGCATCTCCTAAACAGCTGGACCGATTTGAATATTTTTTGCATGCTTTTGGGTGGTTTAGATTCATAAATCAGCCCATAGATGGCGCTGCACTCGGTATCTTGACTTGAATGTATTTTTGTGTATTCATTCATTCATTTTGTGTATGTATTCATTCAATGCATTTAAATATGTTTTATAAAATTTTATTTTGTTTTCTTTTTTGTTTGTATAATTTATATTTGTTTGTTGTTTCAACACCCTAATCGCTTGAAATGTCATGCAGGGCTGTGGAACGAACTTCGTCGGGTCAGTTAGTTTCATATAAATATCTTATGTTTTATTATATGAAGACAGATACCCTCTGTATTGCCTTCAGAAATATGAATATATATGCGGTTTTTCTAAGCGTAATTCAAAGAAACGTGACTTAGATTCAAAGTTGGACTGCGGATTACCAATATTAATGTACCCTTCGTCCCTTTGTGTGATGTTAAGACGTACAGCTAAAACTACAAATAGAGATATATTATTATAAATTATATAGCTTGTATTCTTGCGAAGCCTCTATTGTAATTGGGTAAAAGCTTATCGTAGAATTTGACATTGATTCTTTACAATGTTAGATATATTTCTATAATACTAATAGTATTACAAAAAATATTAAAACTCTTTTTCTGTTTTCAAGGTAACTTTATAACGAGATTCCGGTCATTAGATAATGAGGTGCTACAATACATAATATATATTTTTTTTACGAACACATTTTATTCATTAAGTTCGGAATAGGAGTAAAAAGATATATGCTATATTTTAGAATATTGATTATTTTTAATATTATAGTTATTTTTTAATATTCGAGATATTTGAATATTGCTATTACAATGTCCTACTACTATCTAATTTTTTCAAAATATTTTTTAGGTAATCAAGAAAATATACATATTAAAGATATATAATTATCACTTTTACAGTGAGGAAACAAAATTTAAAAAACTAATTTGCATTGTTCATGTGTTATTGTTCTAGAATGAGATTTTTTTAGATTAGATTAGATCGTAATATATGGCTAAGGGAAATCCTTTTAAAAATATTAACTGATGTTATGAACACATCAAAACACTCAGTTTTAAGATAACTTAAAGTGTATTTTATTTAAATAGATTTGTTTACAAAACAGCTAGGATAATTAAAATCAGTGTTTCATTTTCCTGTCCGTTTCTTAATTTGCTTTTTCTATGAAACAAGGATAAATAGAAATTGTATGTTATTATCGCAACAATGAGGCTATGAATTGAAAACTATTATAGATGGAGCTCCATCTCAAACCACGTCAGATGCATCAGTCTTCAGTGTAAGTGACTCAACAATAATGATTCATTAACGCCAAATTGGAAACGTGCAAAGCTCGCAATCTAGACAACTCATTTATTAATACACATTAAATGCGTTCGAAGCTTGCCTTAATTTTTTGAATTCACACAGGTTTTTGAATCAGATTGTTACTTGTTTTGAAAAGAACAATTGAAACGTCCGTCGGACTTTGTTGGACCCGAGGGAGGCCGAACAATGTCCCTAACACAAAATGAGCCAAAGAAGTTGCTTGTGAATGTTTGGTGCATTTCTGTCAGAATTATTCATAACCATTGCTTTGTTATTACCACCTCTGTTTGTTTTATACATTTTAACGGCTGCGTCATATATACTAAACCAGACAAATAAACTTAGACTATTTTAAAGTTTAATTTATGTCCGAAAAAAAAAATCAATTAATTTCAAACTATTGACTTTTCATGTCTTGCGTACACAAACGTACGAAGCATTTATAAATATTCAAATTGTGTTTATTAAATTGATGGTGATTATATACTCTTCATAAATTATACATATCGGAAAATAATACACTGCAGCTTCAACTGCGGTAATTTGTCCTTCGGATCCGCATAATTGTGAGATGGTTTCTTAAAGAACCGCAACTGCTCGTGTATGATTTGACCGTGACTAAGGTTAAGACCGCAGCTCGGTTACAATACAAGCAGTGCGGTTAAGATTAATATGTCTTAGCTTATGCTTGTCTTAAAGTGTTCAGTTGTTTTACAGAACTGATCATCTTGTATTGTGACGTCACGATTTTTAAATTTTAATTTCGACTTCTACTAATGAAATGACTAATTTGGTTCTCAGATTTATCAACTGTTATAAAAAAAAAAAAAAGAATAATTTGACAAATTATTTGATTATGTATTGATTGGTTGATCGTTTTCTTTATTGGGATGGTATTGTATCAATGAAATGTAAATTTATAATTATTTCCCAGAGGTCGCGTGTTCGAATGCCATGCCCGTATCGCTTATATTTTTTATTCTATATTTATTTAAATAAGCTTTACTTGGCTTCACTGGTTTATAGATATTATCAAAAATATATGGATTCTATTTATTTTTTTATAATATAATACAATATTACTTTTAAATTTTATTTGTTTTCTTATTTGTTACGATATCAGATTGTTAACACCGACATATAAATTGCTGAGCCTGTGTCAAGGGTCGGCTTTAAGGCCTTTTTCTTGACAAGACGCTTTGACATCCAACATACCAGAGAAGGCACTGGCTTATGCTGATTAAAATAATGGCAATATATTGAACTATGAAACACCGGGCCCATCTAGCGCCGGTGAAAGGGCAGTCAGTCACGGGAACAACATTTGACTCTTGTTTTCCTCTCACATTGAAGGGAAATTAAAAAAAAACAGTAATACTTCCTGCTGTGTTATATGCAATGGAATGTTCAGCTACGAAAGAAATAGATGAAAGGCAAGTGCATTCAACTACTAAACTGAACTGTACTTACACTTATTATATGAAATAAGTCTGATTTGATGTAAGTCAAGAGCTGGATTCCATTCATTGAGTAATCTGTATTTCATTTTTATATTAAAGTTTTAGCTATTTTAAGTAGCCATTAATCTTTGTAATTAAAATTAAAAAGCACAAAAAATATGCAACTAAATGTTTATAATTGACAAATGCGTTAGTAATCATTTAATTCATGCTAAATTAAATCTACAACAAAGACAGTTGATATTTATTTAACTGATTTATATATTACAATAGTAACGAGGTTGAACACACTAAATATGTACCTAAGGTATATATATATTTATTATTTTTAAATTAATTAGTACGAGTGAAATATATATAACGAAGACAATTCTTAACAAGGCTTATGGACAAAAAATTTTGGATATATTTTGAAGAAGTTTAATATGCTTAATAATAGCTCATTTTCTACAAAAGTTCAAACACAACGCAATAATTAATTGGGTCTTTAATCACAAAAAAAAATCAAACTAGATACTAAACTGATTTTGATGAAATTTCATGTGATGTCAATTTATCGTCTGAATTGGCGTAAATATGGATTTTCAGTGATGGATAGAGATAGAACAAAAAACTAGTTTGAGCTAAAAGTAAAATTAATATTGATTAATAAATGACACTATCTACTTATAAATTACTTATTATTACGAGCGAGCTAAGGTAGCAACTGAAACTGAGAACATGTAACATTTTAAATTATATACACGTTATTAAAAAAAAATATATAAACCCGCTTGGCGCCTTTCGCTTCTACCTCAAACCGCGGCAAGGCGCTGTCAGTGTCAAGTATTCTTGTCCACGGTCTAGGTCATGTCATAATATGCTTACGCTGGTACATTTTTGTAATATATACTTTTTCTGATCTTGACCTCCATAATATACACAATACTTATATTACTTTCATCAAAATTTATTCTTTAATCCTTTGTATATATATTATATTGTATATATTATACAGATATGTGTACTGTATTCTTTTTTTTTTTCAAATTGTATATAACATTTATATAGACATTACAAGTGATTTTAATGATTGCTTTCTAAAACAAAAGAACCTTAAAACATGTCACGAAGTTTTTAATTACATTTAATGTTATGTCACTTATTCAGAACATGTTTGTAAAGTTGTTATAAATTGCAAATTGTATAACCGGTTTGGAATCACATGTATAAATTTGTTTACTGATTTTAATTCTCTATTTAATACCCAAACTGCAAAATTCTTATGTAAAATGGAAGATATATAAATATTAATTTAAAAAAATATATAATTAAAAATAAGCTATACATTTTTGTAGATATTTTCAAAGATATGTAAATGATATCGTCCGGTCTAGCTTGCAGTCTCAAGTTAGTATTTCTGCTAAATACTAACATTTAATAATGCATACACACTAAATAAAGCTTCCATTATAATGAAAGCAAAGACAATGAAAGATTTTATTTTAAATAAAAGTGTATGTATGCTATATATATAATAAATATAAACATATATATAATAATTTATTCACTTTGTCATTAGATTGTTATTCAAAGTACTATTAAAACATGATTAAAATATTTTATAACTTTACATAAATATCAACGATACAGCTGTATTTATATTAATTTTAAATTAATTATTAAAAAAAAGAAACAACTTAGCGAACATGTTTTTGAAACACATACTAGAATCTCAAAAAAATAAGCGAAAAATGTATCATAAAACTTTGCTCATTCCAAAAAACAGGCGTAACGACCGAATCGGTGTCATTATTTTAAGATGAGCTGATAACATTTCTTGGTGCATAACTGGGATATTTTCGATATGTACAGATCAATGACCTTATTTCGGTGCAGGCCTGGTCAGTTTTAAAACCAGGTCGGGTTCAAAATACTTTTTATCAGTCATCAATTCGGAGAAACAGAAGTTTCCGCTATGATGTACAATCCAGTATTTTCTATTAATAAATACGTAGTAACGTTAACATAAACTTGAATATGACTTAAAAATTAAGTAGGTATGAAAAAACTTTCCAAATTGGTTAGAAGATACATGTTAATAACGGTATAATAGTATAAAAGATACATGTCAAAAGATAAATGTGAATAATGGTTAAAAGATAAATGTTAATAATGGTTAAAAGATAAATGTTAATAATGGTTAAAAGATAAATGTTAATAACGACAAAGGCTCAGTATCTTTAGTAAAGTGTATTTAGGATGGAAGATATAATACGATCAAATTGTTGTTCTCTTTAAAGGAAATTTAAGACTAAGATTAATATAATTATCAACTATGAATATAGTTGATAATTATAATTAAAGTATCAAAATTAGTACAAGTAGCAGAATGAATACAAATGTATTAATTCTACTTATTCAAGAAATAAGTGCAAAATCTTCCGTTGCAGATTGGTTAAAGTAATATAAGTTTAATTCAACCCTATAACTATACCCTGCTGTTTAAATATATCTTGTAACTTTGGCTTGGAAAGCTATTTTTAACATGCATTGATCCGTTATTCCATATTCATAGAGGAGGCTCAGTAATTTCTTGTTATTGCACTTTATAATCTTATTTATTTCTTTTATCCAAGGATTATATTTTAATTAGCACATATAATTTAATTCTATACCATCGTAAGTTGTTAATCAGTGATTATAATTTTTTGAAGGCCGAAGTGTAAGTATTCGTATAGATAATTTTGCATCCTAGACCTAGATTCAGTGAGCAAGTATTGCATTTACCGCATCGCAATATTTATCAGTTTTATATAGATTATTATTTTCACTACAATCTATTCATCGCGACTCCGCTCGCGCTGTAATCAATATACAAGTAATATATTATATAGAAGAATTCGCAATACATACAGGAATTTCATGTTCGAGTTTAAAACATAAAGACTTTGCGCCAGCTTATTGTTAAAAAAAACAATTGAATTCGTAACCAATTCACGTCAAACAAAGCATTGCAAAAGCAAAAGCTTCATATTCACTGTATTGTTCGAAATTCTATGATTAAAAATTACTTGCGATGGTTCAAATTTTTCAATTATATATAAGTAGAGTTTTATAGATATTCTTGAATATAAATGTAAAATATAAAATTAGAGAAAATAAAATTAAATAAAAATTTATTTGACTTTCTTTTATACATTTGATCTTGAAAAAAATTAAACTCACATTTTTTGGATGAGGACGAACAAAAAATATACTTAATTTGAATTTATATAAATTTTTCTTTTATCATGGCTTCACTTGCGCTTTGTAGGTAAAAAAAAATTCTTATCTATTTAGGACAGCCATCTAAAAGATATTATTTCATTCCACAGTAAGAGTTTTCTTTTTCGTCCTACTATTTTATATTTTTTTCGAATAGATAAAGCGTGAAAACGTAACACACCGACATTCGCATATATTATATTAGTTAGGATGTTTACAAACATGTGCAGAGCAATTCAAAATAAGTGATATTTTTCATGGTTATTGTAAATTATTTCCTGTATATTCCGATAAGGACTCCACTTATGTAGAGTTATTATTATTAGATATTGTAATGTGTGTAAAATCGATACCAACACTATTATAGATAATAATCGATTTTATTGGCGTGATTGTACCGAATGAATGTATTGAAACGTGCAAGGAAATACGGCTCAATAATTATTATCAATAACTTTATTGAATTCTCAATCTTCGTTAGATATAAAGGTCATAGAGCCTGGCTAAGGGATCTGGTTCGTTTTGACTCGACCCGGGTACACCTTATAGATACTGTATGATTTTTCGATATAGGTTAGAATTGCAAGCAAGCTATTTATTTATATATTCACATTCTACATTCATATTAGATAAGTATATTCTACAAGAAGTTAGTAAGAGTTATACTACAATATCTTATAATAAAATTGATGGTTTAAAAGAAATGCAATTTATTCAATTTCATACCGTCTCCAATAAAAATACAAACAAAGAGCTGAGGGACGTGACCATTGGTTGATTTTAAACTTTACAGAACTTATAGAAGATTTCTTGTCGAAGTCAAAGTTTTCAATCGAAGCTACCCAATTCTTTATATTCATGTACCTTTATATACATCTACGAGAAGATATATATTTTTTACATAAAACTTTTAAAAAAGTCTATGTAGTAACAAAGATTACTATGTAATTAATTTATGATGAGTAAGTTCCATATTCACTGTAATATATGGGGACGTTGTCCGTTTCGTTATGCGTCTACAAATTGGACTGTACTGTATGGTGGGCACCAATGCTTGTCGTATTCCCAGGAAGTCTAGATGCTAGCGTCTATTCACGCTCACGAGAAGATAAAATGTATTCCTTGACAGAAATGTTGCTGCTATTTATATTTTATAAAATATTATCTGAATATAATATAAAATATATAGTCTATGTAACTTATTTAAAAAATTACCACTATCTTAAAAATTATTGCAATATAATTTGTATTTTTTTTTTAAATAGATCACAAGTTCTTTTTCTAGTCATGTACGATGAACCATTTTAACATTTTTAATTCAAAATAACACAATTGACTTTTAAAAACCCGTTTTCTAACAAATGATATCTCAAAATACATTTCCTTGGAAACTGTCAATACGTAATACATCAGTATTACTTATATTCTGCGTCCTATGTAGTGGAAAGATGTCTCTAACGATAGCCAATTTGTAGAGTCCATTTTAAAATCATTGAAATGTAAAATATAATACTATAATATAACACTGCCGGGTGGAAAATGCATTGTACCTGCTGTCACGGAGAAACATTGTTATGTACATACAATTAGGGACGGTTATATTGTTTTTATACGAGACAACGGAATGAGTCTAATATGGCGGTTGTATGTATGTCAGTGAGTTTCTTACATGTGTTTGTGCTTAAACTGTTTATTTTTATACGGTTTTCTAAATCCTAAGCCAGATACGTCAGCATGATGTTTTTATATTTTTTCTTAAGCTAAAATATAACCAGTTTTAGCTAGGTTGTTGTTCGAAACGTGCGAAATGTATTCGTTTATCGCTCGTATATGTTTTTTGTGATCAACATCTTTAGAGTTATTTCTATAACGTCAATCTATGTATGAGAAAATGTCTGTTACTAAAAATGGTGCCCCTTTGTTGTGTATAGGTTAATCCATAAAAGGGTTGAAGCGAATTTTAATTGGAAATGTTAAGGTCGTAAAAAAATTAAAGAAAGAGTTTTAGAAAATTCTCCATTTTTTTTGCCCATTTTCATTGTAGATATAATACCCCTGTATAAAAAAAAATCCAGTGTTGCCAGCTACTTCGTCTGCTACCCTACCATTTTACCATATCATTAACAATCTATTATCACATAAAATCAGATATATATAATGAATTTATCAGGTTATTCAGGCTATGTAATAGCTAATATAATAACTAAATTTAATGTATGAGTTACAATTGTAGAAAATATGAGTTTTTACTAAAAGTGAATGTCGAAATCCTATATATTCTTTTACCATAAATAATGAAATAGTACATAATACAGTTTCCAACTGTAAAGAAAGAAATTGTAATAAGGTTTGAATAAAATTTATTGAAAAGAGCAAGAACTAAACTAAAAGTGCACAACCGAGTTAAAAGTAATAGTGATGCAATTTCAAAGGCTCCATTTCCTGAAAGGAGGGT
The DNA here is from genome assembly GCA_963555665.1 of Dircenna loreta. Classification (NCBI taxonomy): domain Eukaryota; kingdom Metazoa; phylum Arthropoda; class Insecta; order Lepidoptera; family Nymphalidae; genus Dircenna; species Dircenna loreta. The sequence goes on along the minus strand of OY743092.1, from coordinate 5,208,674 downwards.
CGTTTACTATTATTATTAGATTTAGAAAAGAAAGATAATGCCTCCATAAGGCTATTATAACTTAAATATTTCATAATATGTGATTATTTAAAGATCTCTAAATATTGATCTAAAAAACAAGAGAAAAAGTGTTTTGTTTTTTAACAATATTGAGCTTGGCATTACACACACACGCAAAACACACAAAACTACTATGGATTTTTCATACCTCTAAAAAAGTCTATCTAAATCTTAAATCACTTAAAAAAAACATGATTGAACTGAGTGTCTATCAAAGGATCTTGCGGACCGAAATTTATAGCTCTATATAACTGAATATCTGTTAAAACTTATATATAATAATAGAATTATTCTTTAGAAACAATAGGATATATAAAGATAGGATAGGATTATTCTTTAGAAATTAGAATAAGGATGTTATTCTAATTTTATCTAATAATAAATTATAATTTTAAGGCCAACTGTAATGATAAGGTCGAGACACTTAACAGTATTGTATCTTTTATTAAAATGAATTTACATTATTATCAAAGCAGATTAATAATAACTGACGTAAATGTGGGTTGTTTTTTTTACGAATTGTACCTATATTTTGCATTAACTGCACTATTAACTTTTTATAACTGAACCATGAAACTAGATATGTTAATAATAATAAAATATAATAACTTAATCTCCAAATGTATAACGGACCGGATGTGTGTCAAACTTAGAACCTGTTTTCTCGTTTTATAAAAAAAAAACAAATTTGAATTAAATTCCATTATTATAAGATTTTTTTTTGCGTGATAGCCAATCAGAAGTCGTCGATGCTATAAAATATTTTTTTTCTTTTACATTCCTTCCCAAAACCAGTCAGTAAGTTTCCAGTTTTATTCTTAGTATATGTTTTTACTTCTTTTCATCAACTTCTAATACATAGTATCTTAATTGTTATTTTATACAACTATAAAATGACAAAGTACTCTCGTTGCGTATATGACTATGTATATGAATATAATTGCATAGTAAATTATAAAAGTAATAATTTTAACGATCAAATCATATCGACACAAGTTTAATAACACAACACTATATTACACACAAATTCAGCTAAATTATTGAGTTAAAAGATTGTAAACCTGTTATAAAAATATAAATATTTTTTATAAAAACGTCTTACTCGATATTATTAAATTAATTGACAAGTACTTTTAGTGTCGTATTGTTATTAGATTTTTATTTATCGAGATTGTTAATTAATTTATAATATCATTGTACTACAGATTGTTTTCTCAATTATTTAAATATCTGTTGTTTTATGGAAATTAAATAACTAGTTATGAACTATAAATCTATCAGCAATAACTTTGCAAAATTTATAAAATCGTATAAAAAAAAAAATTAATAAAATCATTAAAAATCTTACCCGAAGTTAATATAATTAAAATCCATGATAAAAATAAGGTTTGATAAGTCTTCATCGTTAAAAAACAAACAGCTCAACATTAGCACCGCGAGGAGGAGAGCGACCAAGTGATATCGATTTGTGAGCGCGTCTTTATATGACAGAAATAATGCTAAGAAAAACGTCAGTTAAAATAATACTGTACGTGTCATACACGTACATTGTAAGCGACTATGCTAGAAAAAAATATCGTATCGTTTGATATATTATAACAATTGATCAACAGCTCTATCTATACATATATAATTTTCTAAAAAATATTTTTTTACAGGAGGTCATATTAAAACCTCATCTAGATAAGTATGTATAAAATACCAAAACATATTAAGCTTATTAAGAAGAATATACTAAAAAAAATCGATCATAATATTTTTAATAGTAGTACTGATATGTACACGCATTACAAACGACTGTACAAACCGGTTTCAATTTAGTATATTATTAAAATATCCCATCATATAATGTTTATCAAATGGTAAACAATAGTGTATAATAATGTCGTTTAATTTCGGTCAAGTGTATATATAAAAACTGGGTTAACTTTACTTTTTTTCTTATTATATGTCACTTCTGTACTAAATAGTAGATTTCCCGCGGTTTTCCGGTTACTTAAGACGTCATTTTCCGGTCTTCTTGTTTAAAAAAGTAATTGAATCGTGCCTCCTTGCGGCGCAAGAAAAGGGTATAAAAAAAATATTATCACATTTATTATATAGTAAGTATCTCAGGTTTGATTTGAATATCGCAAGATAGTTCTAGTTTTTAATTGCAGCTATTATACTTATTATATATTTTTATAACTAAATTGTGATTTATTAACATAAATAAGATAATTTTATTTAATTGCGATAAGGTATTTGTATTTAATTTGTTTGTTATATAAAACAGTCAAGGTTAAAATTATTCTTATTTAGTTGATAATGATATAAGGGTTATTTGTTAAAAAAGACGGGGGAGTATTGATTGTCAGAAAACTGCCAGCGCTGTCTTTAATATATACGGTTAAAAAGTTTGTATTCTAAAATGTCTGGAACTATAGAAGTCAATTTGAAATCGACGATTAATGAGATAACGAACGCGTTTGAACGTGATTATATAAATATGAGTTAAATAAGAGTTCTAATAAAGGTCAAGTTCTTTAATAATACAACAAGAAATAGATAAAATCATCTATGTATGAGTATTATTTATTATGGAAATAAATTGACGTTTCTTAAAATTAATGTACTTAAAGAATAATTTTAAAATACAAGTTTAATGATTGTGACTTTTCCTTTTTGTTTTCTCGAATTTCTTGTCAACTCTAATTTTTGCTTAAAAATGGGATTTAAAAAAAATGTGTTTTATAAAATGGAATATTAGAACGATATCATATATAAAATAATTGACAAAATAATTACTTAGTCAATTGTATGACCGATTTAATTCTTTAGCATTTAAAATTGTTATCGAAAATTAAAACTTTAAACGTCCACTCAACGATGGTATAAAGAATGTAGGCGCTTTGATTTTGGTAGGACAGGTCAAAAACCCTGTATGGAACTGGTTTTCACGAACGGTACATACATTGCAATATAAATAAGATGAATATAAAAGATACAGTACCCTTAAAGTACAAGAGATACACGAGCAGATTATGGTTTGGAAATCATTAATAATTCAACCAGACAGCCGCACTGCAGCAGTGTATTTGCGAGATGAAGACGCTATAAAATTTTGGTTACTTATAAAAGTAATACATCGTGCGTCGCTTCTTTTTTTTAATTTAAGATATAGATCCAATCACCCACAGAGACTTTAACAATACTGTACAATACGTGTTCATGGCTGAGCGAGGGTGATTTACGACTGTATCTTCATACCTATTTGTTAATAGCTTCGCTTTATATTAAATTAACTACGAGACCGCGATTTTAAACAAATTATTATTCGGAAAATCTACTAGGTTTCAGTAGTGGACTCTTTTCAAAGTTTATACATTGGTATTAAAAAAGAATCTTAATACTGTAAGCGTATTATATCGTTGTATAATATAAGCCTTGTAACTGAAATAATATTAACTTATTAGAAGCTGAATTTTAATAGTTGATAAATATTTGATGACGTAAAGGAGATCGTGGAAACTATAGGGAATGCCAGAAATATCCCCTGCGTCTGGAGAGAAGCATGAACTTGCGAATGAGATGGCGATATAAGATAGAAAGAGAGGTGAGAAAGAGACTATTAGAAACATTGGAGCCTATCTAAATATCATAAGCTTCTAAGAAGGTAAGTATTTATGTTTAATTTAATAATTTACACAACCTTCAATGAATGAAAGCTAAATATTCTTTAGTTATTTGATTAAATCATAAAATGTATACCAAATTTCAGAGTAGAATATTAATTGGAGTCTTGTTTATATAATATATATAGTTTGATAATAAGGCTACTGCATCTATTTAGAAAATATTATATATTACAATAATATACTTCTTCATTTGCAACTATTCTTTAGTTAGCTAGTTTAGTTTAAAATATTTTCAAAATAATTGTATTTTTTTTACTCAAATTTTAAAAATATATAGCAATGTGACATTGATAAATATTTATCATGTATATAGCTGAAATATTTGAGTTCACCTTTGGAGGGAATGTTTCAGATAGCTCGTTACGTACTCCCAGACATCCTAGCGCAGTTTTGAAAATATTACTGCATATTACTTTAGCTGCAGACAAATGTAAAGACGTCGCATTCAGATTGCCTCGTATATTGTGTATAATATTAGGGATTTTGTTATTTGTTAAGTCAAATTAAAATAGATTAAAAGGTATCTTAATTTATACTATTATATCGTTTTTATTTTAACTCTTACAACATGAAAAACATACAAAAAATATATTATTTCACTTGTTTGAATACAGATAAGCAGTGATCGTTGTATTTTTGATTATATAATAAATGTCTTTTGAAATATGTCAAAAATAATACATACATGGCGAAAGGTAGAGACATCGTAAACAAAACAAAATTGAATATAAATTTTCAAAAGCGTTACATGAATTTCACAATCCTTCATATTCGTACATATGACTGAATATTAAAATGCAACTCTGAATATTTCCTGAAATTCACGTACCAACCCAATTACGAATACTCTCCAAAAAATAAAGGCCTTTAATCCATTTTACTTCACCCTTTGATAGCCAATACACTAGAATTTCAAGGGAAGGAAAAATATTCGCAAAAGCTTTTCCAGTAGTTACATATTATAAATTTACACAGACCACAGACAATTTAATTAAAAAACTTTATTTATATTAACATATGAAGATTAATGAACAATTAAATAACATTAACTTGCATATATATTTTTTTGAAGACTTATTAAAATCTAAATGAAAAAGTTCGCAACTGCATGACCATCTTAATAAAATAAGGTTTCAGTTGGTTACATTATTCGATTAACTCTTCAGTAATTGTATTATTCGAGTTATTCTGAACTATTAAATGGTTATTTATTTTGCTAGAACTTAATAAGATTTTAACGATTTATGAAGTTATCGGTAACAAATTATGAAAACACTTATGATACGCGTTAATTTTAATTGTTTAAGTGCGACATTTCTAAAAGTATAGAGAAGATTCATGACTACGAGTATATACGTTTTATGCTCCAAAAATGTATTTCCTTCTTGACGGTTTGGTGTTATTTTTTTTTAAAACAATATTTTAAAGTTAGAAGCCAGTAACATATTCAAACGAATAAAACCTTTGCCATATTTTAATTTACCAGCTAAGTAAAAAGTTGAATGTGTATTTACTTGCGGTTTGCTCCATTAAAAATGTTTACACCCGTGGACGTCAGCACACTTTATGCTCTACTTGCATTTTGTTATTCAAAATTAATATTATATATTATCTCAGTATTTTTCTAAGTAATATAGCAGAGCATTGACATCAAAACGTAACAAAGGCTGTTTTTACGATCAAAATACCTATTTTAAATGAATGTCATTATAAAATTACAATTATTAATGTACCTTCATTAATCTGTTTATAATTTGTAAGTCTTTATGATTTGAAATTCATAGCGTGTAACGATATATATTAAAAAAAAAACGATAATAAGCGCAATTCAAATTACATAAAAACTTTTTACGGATGATATAATTATTTTTCGACTGACTGATAGATTTTGTTAATAATGCATTAACATATTTAATTGTGAATAAAAATAATTCAAATCAGTTTATGAAGCGAATGATATCTATGTAAAGAGAGAATTCTAACTGGAACAGTTTGCTGAGCAATTAACGTTATCTTTTAATTATTTTAGTCTAAACTTACCTTGAGCCATTATCGTAAAACTCCCGACCACGGCCAAAGGTGCTACTGTACTATGCGGTACTGGCTTTTGAATTACTAGAAACCCCACAGCGCCTATAATTGCATTATACGCATTATCTATTTTTACAACATGGCTATATTATCACTCTATACAAACTGTACGTTACCAATCATATTAAATATGGGTATCATACAATAAATATTTACTTTGAATGTAGAATATTTAATCAATCTGTCGAACTCGTAATGTACTCGTACGAATTGGCTTAATATTTGCAGTTGTCATTTTCTTTGTAAATAATGTTACTGGTTCGGTCCACGCTTTCTGGCCAACATTCAGGCCTTTATTTAATTAGATTGTTTTTCTGTAATAAACAGAAAAAATATAAGTTAAATATTGTCCTTATTTTTACTGATTAATTTAAACTAGTTAAATATTCAAAGATATATAGAGCATTTGATATTTGAAACAAAAAACAAAAACGAATAAAGAAAAAGTCCAGTGATATTATTTTTTGATAAATTAATTTTTATATAGGTTTTACTCTACACTAGGACACACATGTCAAGCACACAATATTTTATTTTATTATTTTTATCGAATAATGAAAGTAAAAAGGTTTTATTCGGTGCTTTATTTTTATTGTCATACATTGAAGTTGATTGATATACGTGTTATATTACGTCAGCTTTTTGACTTCTTTTGACTGTACCAATTTTTATAATAAATAAAAGCCTTCATTGAAAATACCAGCATGAAGGTGAGCAATCATAAATTTCTTTACATATAAAATAAATACACATTTATCAAACATATTCAATGTATTAGAAAAGGTTTTTGGAGTGGAATGTGAAATGTTATTGTGGAGATGGCTATTGATTTTATTTTATATTCATAAAAAAACGTCTTGTTACATTTAGTGTAATGAAATGTAAGTTATATTTTATCTCAAGTACTGAAAAGGAAAATAATAATAAAAAGAACATAGTATCCAAACAAGACCTAGTAATAACAAGATTCTACTAAAGAAAAAAAATATTTCTCGGGAAATTTTGTAAATTATACTTGTAATTGTATATTATGAAATATATTAATGTATTATTGGTGGAATTACTCGTGTTTGGTTTTAGTACTAATAATATTAAACCTGACCGTATCACAATTATTTAGAGTCTAATATGTCTTTCAATTTGCAAGAGATTTCGCAAAAGTTTTTATGACCGACTTGGCCTGATGTCAGCCCATTATAGTTCTATCCTCCTTGATGGAATTACCCCCACCTTTTGGATAAATGGTCCCTTTATTCGGTTCTTGCCCAATGGGTGCTCTTGCGGAAGATATTGGTTTGTCCCATTATAGGTTTTTAGTAATTATATTTGAGTTACACCATGTTTAATAATTGTTAACTAATATATAATACCTATGTTTGAATGAGATAAGTAAGTACACATTTAATATATTTCTACCCGTTATCTTATTTAAACAAGAGTGCAAGTTGCAATTGGTTTTAAATTAATTTAATTCTGCCAGTGTTTCTTAATAATAAATATAGTATTATTCAATGTTTTATAGTTATTATAAACTTTTTATCTGTCTAATTTTAAAATCGGGTCGGCCATGTGTGTCATGGCCATAACGTGAAAACATTTTGAAAACTAAATTCAGATTATTATTTGGTATATAATTAGCCATTACACTGAAATGGATTAAGAAACTTTTAATCGTTTTAAACTAATAATAATAGTTTCCAATTGATATTTACATTTACTATAGAAACACCTAAATATGTTAGAACTAAAATAAATACAGTTTTCTGCGAAATTTAAAGCGACAGGTTTCGAAGAAATCTTTTAAAAGCATGAACGAAGTGAAACGTCAGCAAGTCTAAATATATCTATTTTCAGTCTTCTAAAGGCGCTTTCAAGACGAGGTCTGGTCAAATTGGGTCGTCGAAGTGCTGCCACGTTGACCAGACCATTAGCAGCCCAGAGTTTGCGTTGCCAAAACTTTGGAGCACTTTAAAGAAACCACCCAAGTATATTGGAGTTGAATGTACTTTTAAATCACCCCACGACGGTCACTCTGCTTCGGAATCGAATTTAGTATGTTACATTTTTAGACAGAGTGCTCTTAAATAATAATAGTAGCTTAAAATATATTATTGTGTCTTTAATAATTAATATATTTAGAATTTTTTTAAAGAAATACTGAATAAAATGTAATGTATATATGAATAGCTATGATCTATTCAGTTTTAGAAATATGTGTAAGGTCGTTGTGAAGCACTAGAAATTTAGATTAGTTTATTTTGCTTGTAATGACTCTCGCTACTTTCAGTTCTATGGTATCTAATACTTATAATGCAGGTTTGTTTTATCGTGAAATAAAAATATTTGTAGCCTAATAAAGACGACGGGAATAAATGTGATTTGAGTCGCTTTGGTAAAGAAACTTTGGCAGAAGGTGATAATTCCAGTCCCGTACTTTCGGAATCATCGAGTTCTTCCAGAAAAGACGTTATAATGTCACCTAAGAATGACTGTCCCAAATTTCAGGGAATATGGAAAAATGAGAAATCTCGCAAATGTTGCGGAAAGCAATGCGGCCCCAAGGTAAAAGAAACGATTCATGTAAATATTGATATTTAAATTTATTCCGTGTGTTATAATTATTGACAACAATTTAAAATATTCAGTTATTTTTTCTACCAGAATGTTTCATTGCTATGTAAATACAAAATAACAAAGAGTTTTTTGTTACAGAGAACGCGGCCATGTTAGTATCCAATTATTTCTGATGATGAACATTAGGGAAAATGTATACAGTGAAATAAATAAAATATAATAGACGCTGTTATCGTATATGTATTTCATTAAGACAAATAATAATATTTTGCTAAACGTATATTTTTAGTTTTTTTATTTTTATAGCTATGTTCGTTTTAATTAAAAAGTTTGGTTTAAGTGTCACCACCAATGGGTTTGGAAGATTCCTTGACTCGGATTATACGTGATATACATCACGAGACGAGAAAAAGTGCAAGAATAATTAAAGACTCCAGAGCAAGACTCCTTGATATTCAGAAGGTATTTTAATCTTGCAATAACGTAAAATAAATTTCTAAATATTTAGAGATATATTCTCAACGTTATTATGTCTATAAATATTTCTCCAAACTAGAAAACTAATCTCACTGAAGCCGATGTGAAAGAGTTAGGGGATCGCAATGAATTACTTTTGCGGGAAATGGAACGCTTTGACCGTCTCACAAGAAATATACAGAAGATGGTCGGTTCCGAAATATCTCAAATAAAGTCGAAAGTTTATCAGCCAGTGGACCTTTCAATAAGTGTCAACGGTATAAAATAAATTTGACTTATTATTTTAATAGTATTTCAATAGAAATGTTACATACTAAAAATTGTGAGATTATAAAAATATTTCTTATAATAAACATTTATTGCATAATAGAACTTTCTTTTCCATTTAACCTTTTGATATAACTATTTTTAGAATAAAATTTTTCAAACGGAAATTAAATTGTAAGTTTAATATTTTATATTTCTATAGAACCTACGTACGAGGACATGAAAGCGACTCAACCAGTTATAATATCAGGATTTTCCAAGAACGAGCCTCCTCCTCGAAGCAAATCGGTACGTCTATTTAACATTCGTGAAAATTTTTTTTTTAAATACTATTTCATATATATATATATATATATATGAAATATATTATACTGTTTCAATACCTGATTATAAATTTCTTGAAGTTGTTGTTTCTTTGAAGGAAATCGATCTAACTCGGAAATTAAGCGAAAGCTACGACATGCAAGAGAAGTTGGTAGCTGATAATGCGGACTTGGAAGTAAAGAGGTTTGGTTTAACAATATTAACTAATATTAGACTATTTAAATAATATAAATAGTTTTTTAAATATTTAGATAATGTTTTTCGTAAATTATTTTATGAACTCTCGTAGATTTAATCGTTATCAGAAAATTAAAATATTTTTGGTGTATTCTTCTATTTTTGTAATTATATGTTGGATTTTTTTGAAATGTCAAGAACGCGTTATTTTCACATTAAAAGCCACACTTTTGTGTGCGTGATCGGTCTTCCTTTATAACTATAATATGAAGAAAAATAACAGAGTAAATAATATGCGAAAAAATGTAAACATTTTGTTTCCATTTTGTACAGAAGTGCAGCTCGCGGGTGAAATTTTATTAAACAATCGGTCACTATATTAATTTTGTATATAACCATTATTTAAAACAGTAATAATGTTGGATAATTGAATGTTACTTCACCATATATTTTGTTAAAATTACAGAAAGTGAAGCCTTACCTTAATACCGTTGATAATATGTCCCATTGTTAATTTATTATCTATATAAAAGAGGCTTACTGGTTTCACATTATTTAAAAAAAGAATTGTAAAATGTTTTGATGCTTCAAATTAAATTGTATAACAAGTCTGTCAATCATCCATATCAAAATATCAAAATTATGTGTTTTAAGTAAGCCGAAAATTTAAACAATGGATACAAGGTAAGCGTTAATTATAATTTATTTTAGGTACATCCTTTATAAGGAGTTAATGACAAAGGATCAAAACTTGGAGACTTGTCGAGCTCAGATCAAAAGGCTTCAAGGCGAACTAAAATTAATGAACAAAGAGAACGCTATGCTTCATGAGAGATTAAATAGAAATAATCCTGAGGTATAACTTGAAATTATTGAAGCGTTATTAATATTTTCACTTATTTTTTTTTATATAATACATTTGCATTCGAATAAAATATATTTAAATAGAATAAGAAAATTTTACACTAGCGACAATTCCTTTGTAACTAATGTAAGGCTTAGGTCTCTGCTCGTTTATACTACTATAGGATGCTTTTAGTTCTACTGCATTTTACAGGTGATGGTTGTCTTGGCCCCTTGGCCACTTGGCCACTTGGTCACTTGACCACTTGGCCACTGCCAACAATCATTGAAACAGTTTTTTTTAACAATATCGTTGATTTTCAGATTGACGCCATCTGTGTTCATTTTTAAAATTTAATAGTCCAATTTGTTAAATCATATCAACAGGGCGATGCAACTTCGATGAACATCTCCTGCGATCAAGATTCAGACGCTTACAGTCAGGTAGTTAATTTAATTTTAAGCAGATAATTTATTAATTTTAAAAAATATATTTGTGCTATAAAGCAATTATTATTATACCTTCGAACACACTTGTTGGTAAATCGTTAGTTATTAAAAAATAATTGACTGTATGTTAGTCAAATGAAGAAACTACACATTTCTAGTTACACTGGTATATATATATATTTATATATATATATATAAATGTAGTATTTCTTTTGTTTATTTGTCATATTTATTTAAAAGTATTAATACATAGATGTACATATATGTATATGTAAATTATATACGTATGCATAATGAATGAAATGTCCTGTATTGAATATTCCAGTACAATATTCTCGTACCATGAACGTGTATCTGACGGTCGTTCTATTTGATACGTGTCACAGTCCAGCAGGTCTATGACCTCTTATAGCAATACTGCAGTAATCTTACTTTTGAATTCGTCCTAAAGGAAATGTTACTTTAACAAAGTTTCGATTAGAGTTTGGTGACGTCATAAATCATTCACTCCTTTTCTATATAATAGGAAACATAAATAAATCGTACCACGAGGTTTTGATATTTGAAATAATGTAATTTTGGACATATCAACGAAGAAATCAGTCTTTTACGTCGCTAAGAAATAATAAAATAATATTATTTTATATAGCTTACGATTCACAATAATACTTTTGTAATATTGGAACAAATTTAGGAGTAGGAGCACTAAGTAACTGAAACAAAATAATACGAGTAGAATATGAAAATTGACTGTGGGGCGGCCATATTGCTATAAATATATATGGCTGTGGATTGGAATTCATTGCTTAAAAGATTTCCTTATTAAGTAGAAGAATCTGAACAAATAACAAAAAAAATAGAAGATTAAAACGAGAACAATGATATAGAAAGCATATTTTTTATAAACTACTGTTGTTGAATTATATATGTTATACATGTAAGGTTTTCGTAAATATATATACAAAATTATATTGTATTATATATAATTTAATTTATATTAAAGATTTTTAGCAGAACAATATAATTATGGCTTATTATTCTCTACAGTTAATTCCATATTATTGTATATATTTCATGCTCTATTTTCTATCTGGTCTTTGCTACGCGTTGACAATAATATATTATGCATATTAATTAATTACGAAATAATGAGCATTAATTGCTAATAATACTTTTTATCGCGAAAACAATTGTTGGCAGTTATTGTATATCGTATCGTATTTATAAGACGTAATTAGAGAAATATATATGGTACTAAGAACACTTTTAAAATTAATATAGTCATAGAAAATTTAATTAAATTTTGATTTATATTAAAGGCCTTGACGTTTTTCAAATGGATTCATATAGTTTGACAAATATAAATTTGGCATCAGTAAGTATTCTCGCGCGATAATTTTTTGGTGTTTGAGGACTCTATATTTTTTTATTACCCTATATTTTTAAAAATAAAGATTTTATTTTGATTGAGTTAGAAAAGACAATTTTACAATTATCATAATATATTTAATTTCAAAAGTTTTGATATTTGCAGGAGGACGAAAGAATTCCGGTTAAGGACGCCGAAGAGCTACTCTCCAAACTTAACAATTACAACAGTTCAACTGTAGAAATCGTAAGTTTCGTTACTCAAATACAATAGTATAATTTAGCCTCTATAAGTTACTCTTCGTAACAAGTTATTTGTTCTATTTTCTTGAGTGTGTATAACTAAAGTTTTATTCTTTTTGCGACTCGTCAAAAAGGTTTTAGTCCTCGCACTTCGAGTAAAAGAATTTTATCTATTTATCCAGACTTATAAAATTTAGTTTTTCTTTGGAACATTAATTGGTTTTACCTTATTTTATACATGTTAATACTATTATTGTAGATTCAAGTCACAATTAAATCTATATATGTAGTATGCACCATGGAAACTGGATATTTATCTAAGTTGGATTCGTTATTATTCAAGACATATAAGTTTCATGCTGGCGGCGTATTTGGGTGGGATATTGTTTTACCTACAATATTCCACCCAAATATGTTACTGAATAACGATGTAGATTATAATATAAATGTATTTATCGTCATCTCGATTCAGATTTGATATTATAATAATATAATATATTATCTTATATTTAGGTTTTTATTTTTTTGGATGATGTATGAATACTTTAATATTGAACTTCTATACTATATTGATAAATATTTTATAGACATCATAATGTAAAATACTGTTTATTATATAATAGAATTTTATCTAATTATACAGGAGAAGCAACTTGGTAACTTGGAGTTCGAAGTTCGTAATATTCGAATAGAAATGGCCGACGTAAAAGCAGGAAGCGCGTGCCGCGGTGGCGGAGGACCGAACACGTGCTTCCAGCAACCGGTAAATTTATCATTCGCATTCTTTTATACTGAAAAAAAAAATGTGCAAAATAAGTTAATTAATTAATACTTGGTTTAATTCCCGAGAATCTTTATATGCTTATTTTTTCTCAATGAATGGTCAATTGGTAAAGTAAAATGTCTTATTCTTGTTCTGAAATTTAGAATACATATTGTGTATAAATTATTAGATTAAATTACATTAATATAATAATTACTAGTATGATATAATGTAATAACTTATTTTCATCTTATGTCGGGGTAAGTCCCTGTCTGAAACGGGTCTGTGTAAGAGAACCGAACAAATGAGGATAAAGTATCTAATCCGGTTCTAAATTTTAAATTGGAAAGTCTTAATTACCTTCATTAAATATTTATAAATTCTTATTTTGTTTGCAGCCTGGAGGACCGACGGTTCCTCCTATGACCAGAGCCGTAAGTGTATATTAACATATAATGCAGGGAAAACATTTTTAATTAGGCTGGCTCTTTATCATACTTTATTAATTTATAGTATAAAATAAAGATTGATTCATTTCTTTTACTCTTTAGAGCGGAATTCATGAAAGTAATTTTGATTAATTATAAACTATAATTAATTCTCTTACAAAATTAATCCTAGTTATTGTTTTTTATAAATTTTAATGTTGTAACAAAAAGAGAAATGAATCTTATCAAAGGTACCGTTATTATTATATCTTATACTTTTCATGTAAATAGCGTTTTTCAAACCAAATTGTTCCTTAGATTTGAACCATCTGCTCTTTGTTATTTATTTGCTTGGAATGTTTTCGTAATATTCTTCCGAATCATATATTTATCTTAAGATAGGTAGGTCTCTTGAAGATGGTAGATCCTATCTGTAGTCCTAGTACTCTTGAAGATGGTAGATCCTAGCTGTGGTCCTAGTACTCTTGAAGATGGTAGATCCTAGCTGTGGTCCTAGTACTCTTGAAGATGGTAGATCCTAGCTGTGGTCCTAGTACTCTTGAAGATGGTAGATCCTAGCTGTGGTCCTAGTACTCTTGAAGATGGTAGATCCTAGCTGTGGTCCTAGTACTCTTGAAGATGGTAGATCCTAGCTGTGGTCCTAGTACTCTTGAAGATGGTAGATCCTAGCTGTGGTCCTAATACTCTTGAAGATGGTAGATCCTAGCTGTGGACCTAGTATTTCGATCGTAGTGTAGTTTTACTGCTGAGGTCGTGATTTAGTTAATATAGCTAAGTTTTGTACTTTTCATGAGAGAGTCGCATGACCAAACTCCTCTGATGCTGCGTATGTCAGATCTCATGAATGTCTCGTCATTCTTTAAGGGTGTCAACGGTTTTGTTAATTTACATGGCCCATGAGCCATTGCGATAAGCTCATCAATTAAGTGGGAAATCTCATTGTCCTAATTACATAAAAAAAATATATACAAAAAATCTGTCATGTTCTCGATTCATGTAAATGAATAAAATATTTATTTGAATTGTCTTTGGAACTTTTTCTAAGTTAATGCAATATTTCTCGTATAAAATAGTTATGATTTCCCGTATAGACTTCCTTTATCCTCTTTGGATGACATTTATCAAGAAATCAAATTTATCATACAATGGTCCATCATAAGCCTCCATTGTTGTACAAATTGTACGACGCATTTTACTGTTGAGAAGTAAATAAATTGTAATACGTAATATCTCGTGATGAATTAAAATAAATTATTCGTACAATAAGATAAAAAAGGGGGTAGAATATGTAAATTAATTTATGAAATATAATATATATTTGTCATGAATATGTACAGGATGCGAAATTCGAAAACAATAGTCTTTAGACATTATCTGATCGTCTGAATGACGTCTGTCAAACTGACAGACGTCATGTGATGAAATTAGTCGGAGGCTTTTAGAGCTACTACTGTATAAGAATATTTTGACAACAATGACGACTTTGACACTTGTAAGTGTGACTCAAATATTGTATTGATTGTTTCAATGTAAACAAAGCTAGGTTTAAAAAGAGAAGACTCGATTAATGAATACGAGTTACTTCAGCCTGGTATCAATTACAAAGCAATTCAATAGATAAGTTCTAGAACAAAGTTTGTCCATCTTTACAGCTACTAGCTGATTGAGTGTGCTTAACCTAGAATGTTAAAGTTGTAGAACGGTTCACGGCACACGATCGCCCTGTTAGCTTTGTGGTACTTGTAATGGAATAAATATATACAAAATAATATATATTTTTTACACCATTTACTACAGATACTTTCCAAATTTCAAGTTAAAATCATTTTATATCACTTGAGAAGTTCTCTTTTTTCTTTGGAATATCCTAGAAAATCTGTCTCGAAGATTAATTCTGACAAAACGACAGACGGCCAAGCTAATTTATTTGTACGTATTTATGTCTTGCACGAGAAAGGGCTTGTTCTTTATCAAATATGAAATTATATTACAATAAAAGAATTTACTATAAGTAATAGAAGGGATTCGTAGACGCAAATGTTCAGATAATCTTGCGTTTCTGTCTGTTGTGTCTGTCATATCTCGTTACCCAGAACGATCTCTGTCACTGACATGCGTATTACAAAATTTCTATAAGGGCAGAAATATTCTTTGTTCCTAAAAATATTTTGCTTCTTATAAAAGGGGTTTTTGTTTTATATATAATCAGCTTTGCATCGTATGACTATGACGTGAAGATAATTATATGAGGGCGAAATGGGTCCAGGCAATCTAAGTGGAGCTATGACGAGGATATATGATGGATGGTGATTTAAAACGAATTCATCACTACTTTATTGTCATTGTATTCTTTTTAAAATAAAATATCTCAGAAACATCCGGCAACTTTTAATAATTACGTTAAGAAAACTTATAAAAACATGTTGTTAACCCCTGGATATTTTTTTTGCCAACTTCAAATCTGTCATGAATATGCCATTCAGTTAGTACTAAAGTTTTATTAAATAGTTGTTCTGTTAATTTTCAGATCTCTTTTAAATTACCTTATTGTTAAAAAGAGTACAATGGCCATTGTCAAGTTTAAATGAAATTAACCACTAATAAAGCGCTAAAAACTATAAAACTGTCTGGTCTGAAACTAAACAGAGTAAACTCTTTGTGATTGCAGCCAAAATATCAGAAAAAGAATAATTAAGAAATAATAAATATCACATAAAAGCAATAATGTATGTAATTTAAACTTTTATTTGTGTTTCAAGATTGTAGGTATATTTATTCCGTTCAACATTTGACAACATGAAAAAATAATGTAGGCTATATTTCAATTCAATTACTTCTTGCGTTATATATTATATTTTTTCTTGATATATTGATATAGGTATTGATATAAATCGGTTAGAAGCAGTATCAATTTTCATTATTGTAATGTTGGTGATCATTTCTGTTTCTCCGCTACTCTGTCTGAACGTAAGCTCTCACCGTAATTTGTTCTTCATTACTTAAACCGAAGTCCTTTTCGATACTGTCTGATACAGTTTTGGAAAGTGTATACTGTCTCATTTAACCATTGTAACATGTCGGCTGTTAATAGCTAAGTGTAACTTTTTTGTCCTAGTTCAATTTAAACTAGTAACCTGATCTGTCACACTCTCGAAATAAGTACGTTTTTCATGATGGAAGACATTTTGACTTAAATAATTAGCTATTACGTCACCAAATTTAATTAAAATTGTTATAATTTACTTTATTCTATTTTTCTATATATATATATATATGTGTGATTAATTATTCACTGTTGTTATTATTAATATGAAGTTTTTTATTGGTACCATTTCCTAAGATTAACGTTGCATCTAAAATTTTTCCCGGTCATATAAGTCAAATAAAAGTAACAATACTTATGATAGACTTATGATTCGCAATAAGCTTATTTATAGTACCATTGCCATAAGTGTTCTTAAAGTGTACATGTAAGTCAAAAAGTGATTGGAAAATAACAGTTTTAAGCATTTTTAAAAATGTTTATTATGAGATTTTATTTTTATTGTAGACATGTATATTAAAATGACCCCTAAATGGGGCAGAGGTCAACCGCATTGATTTTCAACCCGATCTTGAGCTTCAAGTTGAACACTGACAAATATGTACGCCAAAAATATTTCGGGAATAGTTAAATTAATTGCAAAGTTTCACCAGAACTAATTTACTTTTACATTTTTGTCACAATAGTAGATGGTAACAATAATAATTTTTTAGTATTTAATTTTGTTTAAAATAGTAACTGACACGATTTTTATTTGATATTTTAGGGTTATAATAAAACGTTGATTCGTGTCTTTTATTATCCACAAGACTTAACTTTCACCACTAAACCGTTTAGTCAAAATGTTTGAGACTAGCTATATCACGCGACTCTGCCCACGCGGACGGGCGACACTGCAGACGAGCGGTACACGTTCATATTTTTTATTCAGAAATAGTAATGAAAATGAAAGCAATGGTATTAATTGCATCTTTAATATTACTTTATAGCACTTTTAATGCTAAATTTAATTTAAAATTTAATACTTTCCCGAAAATTGGGATATCGAATACAAATCTGAATAATAGTTGAGTAGCCATACAAATAAAAATACAAAAAATGTGACAGCTTTAACTGTAAATAAGTTAGTTTTGAGAACATTGTAAATCGTAGCATTGCGTCGACAATGTGTACAATAAAGATTTCAATATTTAACACTTGCAGTTTTTTTTACAGTAAGTTGACTCTTCGTTTCAGTGTGGTGTGTGCCCGCCATGTCCAGCTCCGTGCAATCCGAACGCTCCTCCGGTATAATATATTTATCTACAATAATATAATTTGAAATAACATTTAAAATTTATATATCTAAATATATTATTGTTATTTTAGACTCCAGCTGAAAGAGAAGTGCAAAAGCTTACCATACAGCTTCGCCAGACTGAAGAAAACTTTAAGACTAAAGTCACAGAGGTAAAATAAATAACAATGGCTTATCAGTATTCACATTCCTTTTTTCTTTTTTAAAATTAGTCTTATTGCCTGCTATCTCTTAATTTTTTATTATTTAATTTATTATTTAAGTAACGTATTAATAAAAATGTATTTAACTGCTTTCTTAATCAATCAATTTTCCAAATGTCGTTATTACGTTTTGTAATTACGGTTAGTATTAGTGAAAGTTACTATTTTCTATTACATTAACAATTTAAATATTCTTAGTACGGACGAAAGTGATTCGGTTAAATGTTATTTTATGTTTTGAATCTTTACAATGTTTTAATTTATAGTGCGCATTGTTGAGAACTGAGTTATTAAAGAAGAAGGAAGAGTTGGAAAAGGAGCGATGTCAGCACAGGGAGGTTCAGAATAAGCTCCGAGAACTGGAAATGAAGTTTGAAGGACTCACGACACAAACGAATATGTTGTTAGGCTCAAAAGAACAGGCCTTTGAACAAGAGGTCAACGTACGAGCACTGAAGCAATGCTATCGTGAAGCTAGGGAGGAAATAGACGAACTGAGAATTTTGATGAAGGAACAGAATAATCAGTTACAGGATTATAGGGTCAAGGTAGCTTTAAAAATAATTTAGCCTATTCCAATCTATTGTCTACAAAACATGTCTCTGGATATGTTAGGCTGATCAGGTCGTAAGTTATTTCCATATTTTCTAGTATCTTCAAGCTCAACAGCTGGTGGAAGAACAACGCAGGCAGATGGATATGATGGATATGGACAACACGCGGATAAGCGAACAAATTAACCTGGAGATACAAAGAGTGAAGGTAAAATTTAAAATTATATTAAATATCCAATATTATTAGTGAGGTTGTAAAGTCTAATAAAATTAAAACTTGTTTATTGTTTAAAAAATATTTTAACGTTAACATATTCGGTCTTTATCAAGTTTTAGGATCTACGAACTTTGGTTTAATCAATTAAATTATTCTTGTTTTATTTCAAATAGATATCATTTTATATTGTGACTGGAACTGTAAATAAAAACAGAAAAGTAAATTTTTTTGTTTGTATATTATATTTTATTATATATATATATATATATATATATATATATATAACAAATGGGAATATATATATATATATATATATATATATATATATATATATACAGGTTATATTTTATTGCATTAAATCAAATTGTACAAACTATACTGCACTTACTTTTGAACTCGTAATGCGATTGCAGCCAGCTCAGCCTGTCTTATCGAGCGGCTTGCGTTTCCCACTGAAGTTTTAAATGTTTGAGGTTGAGGACAAGAAGGATAACATTTTATACATTTTATATTGGTTTATATTGGTTTATATATATTGGTTTATTACATTATTACCTAATAATATGGGTTGCATATATGCGTTGTTTGATATATTCTTGGTATAGTGGTTAGTGAAGTTAATTGCTGTTCCTTAGGATTTGTTCCGCTGCAATAACTAAAGGATCCATTGATTGGATCTGTGGATGAAACCGAGAATCGCAACATTTTTTTTATTTATTGTGTATTTATACAATGACATAGTGCATCTAGCGTATTTGCATATTGTATGTTAATATTAAATTCTTATTATAATATTATTTTTTAGTTGAAGTTCCAAGAAAAGTTGCAAGAATTAGCACCCATCCCAGATTTGTTGAAAGCGACTCAGATGAAGCTGAAAGACGCTCAACAGTCTCAGGCTATAGCAGAGCATAATGCGGAACAGTTAGCACGGGAATTAAATTCAGCAAGAGAAAAGGTTAGATGAGATTTTTATAGAATACATATTTGGGGGGAAAATTTCGAGTAAAATACAGTCGTAATAAAATTTAAATATAAAAATTAAGTCTTAATTTACCAAATTTTAATTAGAATAGTTTATTTTAGGTTTCGGTTTGACGAGTATCGTTTTTACAGGTGCACGTGCTTTTGCATAATAGCTTGAAACCACCGGAGAAAGGTCCGGAGCGAGGTGGCGATGAAAAGCAAATGGCGCTGTTACAGCAGAGAATATCACAACTGACAGAAATCAACGTGTCTCTCAAGAGTGAAATTGAACGTCTTAAGTAAGGACACTCTTGAGACATTGAATTGATGAAATCTCGACATTTGTTATTTAACATTTCTATTGTTTTATGTATATAGCATTTGTTCTTAGCTATTTCAAAAAAAATAAATATGATGACCTTAAAACACTAAGAAATATTAGATGACTGTCTGTTTTTTCGGACATATATGAATTTCCAGAAACTATAAAGAAAAACATTTGGTATACTTGTATAGTGCTGTTATTGAAATACATTTTTTTATTGAACTAGTTTTAGAAGGTTAAAAAAAAGAAACAAGTAAATTCATCAGATTATCGTGACAGTGCAAATATTTTGAAATGATTTAAGAAATAATTGAGTCTTTTTTCCCTCCACATCCTAGTAGTGACTGTTTGTATGAAATAATATAATGATAAATGACAATTAATATTTCTGTACGTTACAGGTCTAATGTTATACGTATGGAAGAATCGGTACTAGCAAATGAAAAGCGTCTTCAGGAGAAAATGCACGAGTGCGCCCAGATTGGTGGCGAATTGGACCGAGCACGTGATGAAGCAGCTAGAGCACTGCAACGTGCCAATGAACGCACTGACACCTTGCGAAAGTAAATACTATTCTAATATAATAATAATACTCTATCTATTCTTATCTAGGAAACTTATTCAAATATCACGGCAAATGAGTTTTCAATAATTCCAGCCATGCTTGTTTTTAATTTGTTATTCCAACCTAAAATAAAAATAAATTAAGGTATAATTTTATAGAAACGGTGGCAAGCTAATTTTTATGAATTCACTATTCTCAGATGTATGCAGACTTCAATAGGTGAACTAGAAAGACAACTGGCGTCAACGAGGGCACAGGTGAAGACTGCGGAAAAGGAGAGAGAGGAGGTGACCATTTAAATGCAGATTTTTTTGGCATATTCATTTTTTTGCTGGTTGTAGTTAAATTGAAACGATTTTATGAAAGCTAGATTACTTTTGAGTTAAAATTAACATAGTTGTATTTATTTTGCAGTTGCAATGTCGCATGCAGTGCCAGATAAAGAGATTGAACGAGAACTTCGAACAAGCTCAGTTACGTATTTTAGGTTTGCAGACACAAGTCCAGACGCTTAGACGAACTGTATCTAGTACTGGTGACGGAGAAGGTGATGCTGATGATCAACAGGAATGTGCTTGCAAGAGCTTCTTTGACAATCCATAACATATTGGTAACTTTTATTTGAAACTAACTAGATTATGTACTCCTAATAATGTGACACTTTTGTATTTAATAATATATTTGCTAATAATGTTATGGGTTTTCTTATATGATGGTATTATACTTTGTTAACGATTTAATTTGAATATCAAATTACATTAAGTGACCAAATTGAGCCGTTGAGTTTTTAGCTGTAAAAATTATTAGTTTTGTAACGAAGTATCGTCGCCTATTGTGATAAGGAATCATTGTTATTACTTTGATCGAACGCCGCTTTTTAGTTATATTATTCTCTTTGCAAACTGTTTGAATATAATTAATTGATATTCATTTCATAAAATTATCCATTTATAAATTAAACATTTTTTAACTATTAAGGTCTTTTATTTCTTTTTGATGATTAATCAATTACGATATTATTGGACATTGGAAATATGTGTGTTGCCTAAGGCTGCAAAGCAAGATCGCAGGGATTCTTGAGCGATATGAGTAGCTCGATGAGGAGGAGCTGCAACTTCGTGGAAGCGATTCACTGCTTCTGAAAAAACTTCTATGGCTTCCAGAGGTTGCTCCTGTTCCATTAACTTTGCTCCTTCCTGTTGGGCATTTTAAATTATAAATACTGTATTGATGTGTTCCTTTCATTTAAGAGTTTGATGTTTTATTTGAAATCAATTATCTTAAATTATTGTGTAGTTGTTGGTAATTAAATACCGAGAATTTAAACTTAATTTTTTGGTAATCCATGAAATTCAGCGTATCAAAACCGGCAGCTGTTAGACAAAGCGTCCTTAAGTCGCCCAGTATGACCATTAAGCTTTCTACTGTGCATGTTAAAAAATATATAATGTTAGTTAAAGTTACCTCGTATTGCAGGAGACATCTATCAATTTCTTCCAGTCGTTCTTTTAATGCATTTTTATTAATTACTGTTGAACATTTCGGACACTTATTCGTCGGATTTTTTACAACTTTATATTGTCCACAGCACTTTTCTTTTGGGCACCTAAAAAGTAAGTAAGTTATTAAGTAAAGGCAAAGTAACCTTAAAAGAAAGGTGTGTACTTTTTGTTTGATGTTTGGTTTTTTATTCAGAAAATATATAAGTTAAAATGTTTAGAAATATCTATGTATCTGGGGAACCGTCCCGCCGCTCTGCCAATGAGCTACGTATGAATTTCGTAAAAAAATATTAAACTATAGTTAATTAAAACCTTGGTTAATCTATTTCGTAATTAAAAAATATACTTATAATGAAATAAATATTGTTTCTTTTGGTTTATTAATGATTAATTCATTAATAAACCAAAAAAAGCATAGTAGTTTAATAAAATCAACCAAAATACGTCTATAAAAATAATCCACTATATGAGTAAGTGTTATCAATTTGGAATATAATAACGCAATTATTCCGGTGATTGTTTTTGTATAGCTTATTATCTGATTTTGTTTATATGCCTGTTTATTAATAAAACTTTATTCTGTGAGTTATTTTGTAAAATGTTTAAAATGAAAATCGTATTAGCTTGATGTTTTTATTTGTACGTTATAATCATTGTTAAATTATATGGCAATTGGGATTGTCTCCCAATTTAATAACAGCTTCCAACTTTATAATTTATATAGACGATTATAATATTTCGATATTTCGATAACAATAGTATTGAATGAAACAAAAAATCTTATACATTGGTAAACTTTAAAATATTAAAATATAATGAAATATTGGAACCCCAGCGTCCAGTGTGATGAGACAAATTTACATAATATTTTTAGAATTTGGACATATTTTATCGAAGAATATGGATCAATATTTAAAAATACACGGCCTACTTTTGTTGCAAAGTAATATTTTAATCTTCGATATATTTTGTTATCCCTAAAAAGCTTCGTAAATATTTAAAGGAAAATTAATCTGCACTGAATGCTCAAGAAAACTAACGATGTTATTTGTATAATGATTTATATTATTTTGGATAAAATAACACTACCGAGAACTCACATTCTCTCATGAATTTTAAAATGGTCACTGTGTAAATCTTACTCGCAAAACTTAGAAGATGGACATATTAAATGAAAATTCCATCGGGTCAACTGAACATCTATATTTTTTTTGTACCTACATTGATTTTAACATCTTAATATTATAAGATGTTAAAATCAATGTATAGTAATATTATAAGCTAGAAATTTTAGAACTATAAATTATCGTGAATCGTTTCTAAATCCGTTGAAAAGTATAAAAAAATAATAATAAGGACAAACAGACAGACATACTCCGTTTTTGATTAAAAAAAAATGTATGAAAATAAGAATAAGGAAAGAATTGCAGGTATACGACAACGACTAAAAAATTCAAAACGCCTTAACTAATAAAAACTTGACTGCAAAATGTAATAATCACAAAACTATAATAAATCTTAGAAGGTAAAAAATAAAATGTACACATAGGGAAAAGGTAAGGGAGATTTAAACACAAAGAGAGGAAGGGAGACAGGGTTACCAGTGCCTATATTAAAGTATTTTCATTTGACATTTATGAAAAAAAAAACGTATTTAACATATATAATTAATCATGAAAAAGACTCTAAATAAAATGTTCAATTCATGAAAATCCATAAAGACTATAAACCTGACGTTTCAAATATTTTGAAGCATTCGTAATTAAATGGTAAAATGTAAAGTATCGTATAAGACTAATCAAGATATTCCTGGCTTTAAGTTGATCAAAATATGTAGTTCTCTATTTCGGCTTGACTAAGATTTCACAGATAGAAAAGATTCAGAAGATCTGTAACTGTGAGTATAGATATATAAATGTGGCTAAGAATTTTTAATGAATTCTCAAATTTTGTCGAATAAGCTTAGTAATTATTTTAAATAACGTTAACTTTGGATTGAAACATTTCGATTGAAATGAACTTGTTGTTATTTATCTATTGAAGATAAAAACGATTGTCCATGTTTTTATATAAATATTCATACTTACGGACACAAAAATATGATTTATTATATATGACTTATTATTATATGTCGCGCAAGAGACCTGTAAATAGACACGGCTGTGGATGATACATGAATTCATGTTTGTGTCTGTTACATGTTTACCAAGTACGGCGCCTTCAGATATGAATGCTCAAAAATTTACACGTATACAATAATATATTTTATTTTTAACTGTGTCTGTGTTGTTTTAGGATGTTCTATCCATGTGATATTACTGTTTTGAGTAAAAAACTCTAAGGGTGAACAATTTTAATATTTATGAGTATTTCTTGTTTAACATACTTTATTTATATTAATGTATTTTTATAATATGAAAATGTTTTTAGCGGTGAAATGATATTATCTTAATATATTTCTTTGTTTTATATATCTTTAGTATATTGAATAAATAAAGTGATTTTGTAATAGAAATGTATTCGTTTCTAAACGTCCGTGTATTTGATAATATTTCAAAACTTTGAATTTATTGAATAGGTATTTCAAAAATACGCTAAAAAAATAAAGAGCTTTAAAGAACTCGTGATGCGTTTACATATCTAGATTATTCTGTAGTTAGATATACAGAAATTAAAAATCGAGGTGATTATTTTATGCTATATATAAATTAATAATTATCAAACCTTAAATATATTGGTGAGTTGGTGTCAGTTTGTTTGAGTGTTGGCCAATCTTGGGCGCAGGCTACACAATCACATCGGAACCAATATCGACAAGTCAGCATCCTTTGTCTTTCTTTAAGGGTGCGCATTAAAAAGTGGGGGCCATAGTTTTCAGCCACGACTTCTCCGGGTTCAAGGGGTCGTATAGCGCGAAAGATCATTTTTTTACCCTCAAAATATCTGAAATCGAGTTGAATAAATAGAATAGGTTAAATAATAGGGTTAACTTACTTTATTTTTAATTATTATAATAAATTATCAAAATAATATAAATTTTATTTCGAATAAAAGTTTAATGTTGCATTGGAACTCTCTTTGCATGAATTTTAGTTGTTCATTGTGATATGATATCAGAATTGCAAAACAGATTAAAATGTTAGTATTTACAGATTTTATACAAATTTCTCTCTTTAAAATAATTAAAAACTTAACTATGAAGTATTTAAAATAAATGAATAATAGTGACAATTTGTTGAAACTACCAAAATAATTTATTTTACTGTAAACAGTATTAAAAACTCTGCTTAAATTATAAATACTATAACATAAATACCAACCGAGCCACTGCGGGATAGCATTCGTGATTAAACAAGGCTCCTGTGGGATAAATGCCAACTGCAATGTAAACTGGCTTAGAGCCGCTGAACTGATGTACTCCGCGCAATGTTTCGTAAATTTCATGGGCATTAAATTGCAATAATTGCAAATTACGCACTATCAATTCGCAAATTGAAGTTTCAGCTGCAATAAAATATGTTTTAAAATATATTTCCTTTAATTATAGCAATAATTTATAATTAAATCTATAATATACTACCAAAAATTCAATAAATAAATTAAATATTGATATGTGCGTAGGCCTAATATAGATATTGATATATATTTTTCTATCTGGCTTTAGAAAAGAGTATTATCAACGTTGTACGTTTTGTATTCAAGTATAAGCACCTTGTACTTGTATTTTACCTTTAGCCATATCGTCTTTGGGACAGCATTTAAAAAATCCGCTTTTCTTCAAACATTCAGTAAGTAATATTCCCATAATTATACGCTTTAGATAATCCGCACCCCTTCTCTCCCTTGAATGCGATACTAATGAATAAATTTGTGCCGCTGTCATTTCTATCTTTTCATGATAAGTCGTCTTGTCCTCAATTTTGGGTTCAATTTCTTCTTTATTTGTGTGGTCCTCGAAAATTTTCAAACCTTTTTTTGTTCTGTTCAGTCTCTCTTTTCTACTTTTTATTTTAAACTTTTTCTTTTCGCCTTCAATATCATTTAATGCTGAACTTTCTACGGGTTTCAAATCATTGTTTAAAAATTTCGAATGTATTAAGATACTTGTATCGAGTCCAGCTTGAGTTACCATGCGAAGAGATAAGTGACTAAGAACAGACATTCCCGAGCCTAAAAAATAATTTTACTTGTAATTTCTTCTAATAAAGTGTTATCTTATATTCTTAATTAAACCTACTAACCAACAAACATATTGATAAACTGGCACTCATATAAATGGTAGGTAGAAAGGGCATCGTCTCGACATCGCATTGAACAAAACGCCACTCCCGAACAGTTTGGACACCACAGCGGCGCCGAGTCTTCACAATCTTCTAATCTATTAAATATTACGTTTTAGTTTGTGATGTTTTGATATTAAAACAAATAAAGATAAAATATGTAGTTTTCTATATAATTGTAGTAAAAGAGGCAGTATTGTATATAATTTATTTGGCTATGAAATAACTTATTATAAGCCGTCTAGTGGCAATATTGGCTTCGAACTGATTGTTCCTGGGTGTGAATCACACTATGTCTTTGATATTATATCATACATTTCAAATAAAAAGTATTATTCTTGACAATGAATAATAATAATTGTAAAATACACATTAATAATATTACATAACGAACTATTTGACCAATCGTGAATGTATAAATTACCTTGTCAAACAATGAAGGCAGTGGGAGCCGTGGTAGTCGGAGAGTAAACAAGAGGCATACGGGCTATCAGCTAAAAGTGTGTCACCGGTCTTTACTGGAGCATTAGCGACCGCGTGCCGACCCTGTTGGACAATTTACCATTAAAAAGTAATAAGAATATTTTACAATGTTAAACGTTTTGTATTATACATCCATTTATATGATAACTGTTAAGGTTTCGTAGGGTGTTAATATATATATATATACACTAGTTTCTTTATAAATATTATATGATTATTTATTATTTTTACAGGCATTGTAATTTGTTTTGATCAACCCAACTTAATATCTACGTGATTATAATAAGAAAATCAAATTATTATAGAAAGTGTCCATAGTAAAATATCTCTTGTATTCCGCTGTAAAAGAAATCTTCTTATCTGGTAACCCACTTAGATGTATTAAAAAGCAGATGCCTCTCGTATTCAAATGCAAGCCACTTGAGTTTAACTACTGCATTGAAAGATACTCAGATTTCTAGGTAATTAAATTAAGTCCCTTTTTAAGTTAATATCGGTCATTAAAAGGGCTTATTTCAAGGTTATTCAGTGTATCAATAAAACATCAAATATTAAGACCCAAGGCCTATACTGTCGATGTTGATTAAAATCTATTCTCAACGATGCACGCTGCACTGACCACTGTTCTTATATCGTTTTACATATCAACGAAATATTCTTTGATTGCCGATAATAAAAAAAAAAGCCTAACTATCCTTTCAAACTATACTGATTTAAATGTTTATTAAAAAGCTTCTATAGTTATTATATGATTGCCTAAGAATTATAAGTTGTTTCCTATACGTAACATTTTCCAAATTAAAATATGGACATAATACCTTTATATCTTACAAGAAAATAAATTATGTACAACGGAATATTGTAATGGAGTCGTAGGCCCAATATTCACATTTCTTAATGAACTCGATAGCAGACGAATGAGCAGATATCCTTACCTTATTATTTTCCTCAACAATTTTCAATAATTTCGAAAGAGCTGGTATATTCAGCTTGGCTCCAGCGGTAAGTTGAATTTCTGAAACCAGAAACAATGTTCGTTCAATGCCTCATATTTTTATTCCATTTAGCGTCATACACGTTTATGATTGTAAATGAAATTGGTATAATTAATTAAATGTTTGCTTTTATTTAATGGGATTTGGAACTGACATCTTTCGATATTTGTAACATTTAAAATGTAAATATACCGTTACTTTTTCAGTATAATAATTGTACTCGTATCTTAATTAAACAATGAGGCTTTGGTGAGTTTGCCAGTATTTATAATTTAAACAAATTATTTGTTAATATCGTATTATATATAAATTCAATTTCAAATACAACGATTGTACTAACAGTAGCAAGAATGCGAGCTGAATTCCTTCTTCTACATTTTTGCAATACATTGAACATTTACATAGACGCACTGCTTTATATAACATATTAAAAGCAAACATTGTTATAATTATATAGTGACGATGGATGTTACCTTTCTTGTTATTTGAGTGATTAGTTTTCACGGAGTAATCTAGAGATTCCATATCCTTAGTGAGTTGTAATTTCGCTTCCTCTTTGTTTCCCAGGAGCCTGCTAGCCAACTCATATGATACTTTGGCTCGAGTTGGTTCACCGGTGCCTTTAATTACATTTACATTAATAGATAGACATTTTATTATTAATCTTGTCATATAATGATCTTCACACTTCAAAACAATTATGTTTTAAACTATTTAAAAATCTAAAGTTCATAAAATGTTATTATTGTACGATTAGATTTTAAGTAAAAAGCTCTTTGAACATTACATTAATATAATAAAATGGCAAGGCGTAAAAGATAATAAATACCCTTTAACCCACTTTCGTCTTTTGGGAGTGAACTACTTTACAAGGGCTAAACTTTCAATATCACTAAGGTCAAGAGTCCCTAACTGGACACTATAAAGTAATGGAGCAAATTATTTACTTTTGGGACTAAAGTCAATGACTCGTAGCGAATTGTTTTGACTTAACATCAATATTTAATAGTAAAAATATTGCCGTCTCAATCAAGTATGTATGTTATATGTCTGTTATATGTATGTATGTAATCAAGTATATATGTAAGTATGGTTGTTATAATTAAATATTTTTATCTTATCTTTTTATATTGCAATCTTCCTTTTTTTTTAAAGGTCAGTACCATATACTCCTACACTACTGTAGGATTTTTATATTTAAGATACCTTTGTAACAATGACCCATTCTCCAATAATATTCAGCTCTCATACGAGCAGGAAGCCTTTCTTTCAAAGCTAATTTCAAGTCTTCTAAGGCTGATTTTGGCCGGTTGAGGCGCAGCAGTATCTCAGATCGAACCCACAGACTTAAGGCGAGTGATATTCCATTGTCTCTAACTTCATCGGTGCCTGAAAGAGTAATAAAGTTTAAATCGCTTTTTAAGATTATAAGAAAAGCGTTTTCCGTTTTATTTTATGTATTTTGTAGATACTTAGTAGCCATTTACGCAACCGACCGCGTCTTTACAAAATCTATAACATAAACAGCTTTAAACAGACCATATAACGATATCATGGTATATTTAAGTATAATTGTATTACTAATTATAATACAATTTACCTAATAATATATTTTGTGACTCGTTCATTCAACATACAAAGCCGTCGAAAGTAAATAGCTAAAATTTTGGCTGCGCAAATTTACATAATGGCATAATATATGCAGATACACGATAACAAAGGTAAATCTAAAATTATAACAAAGGTAATATACATTTTAAGCCACAAATATTATTCATAATAAAATCCATAAAAACTCGCAGTATGTTTAATTTGTACAGTAATTGGTTGTCTGGTGAAGACGGGTCGAGGATACAATATAATAATACGGGTTTTAAATTGAAATCTAAATGATGTAATTTCCAGTGTGATCCCGCTTTGTCCGTAGTATTTATATATATATATATATTTATTTAACCTAAATTCTAGATAATAATTACGTATTCATGCGGTTGTAACCTCACCATTACCAATCGCTTAAACCAAACTAGTAAATAATGTTAGATTTAATCTACTCTTTATGTATCCTAAGTTATTAATTCTTATTATCAATACAAACTGATAGCTTAGAATAGAAGACAGAAGACAGAAGAGCTTATATAACTTTGAAAGTAAATAAATAAACCAAAATATTTATTTTTAAGATGAATTAAGTTATTTTAATATGCTTTTATTACGTTGATACGCAAAAAAAACATTGTAACCATTCTCAAACAAAAAGACACATCCTGATATAAGATGACGTTGTTATTTTTCGTTTTCTTTCTCACACCAATATTATTCTTAGATTCTAGTGTAAAATACGTGTGTAATCTCTATGAATGTGATATATTTATATAATTAATTAATTCACCGACACTATGTTATAATTTTAATACCAAAATAGGTCGAATAATATATTTTATTACACGCTTACAATTCAATGGCGATGTCGGACTATTGTATGAATTAATAATATGGTAACGAAAATAAACATTTCCCTTTAAAATAAGGTAAACATATCCCGAGCTATTTATTTAAATTAGTATGTAATTTGGGGAATAATTGCGATGGAATCGAATTTTAAACCCGAGAGTACATGAAAATTTTTGTGAGTGAAATATAACTTTAGATTCTATTTTTTTATATATAAAACGAACGGTTCTAGCACATTTAACAGTACCTAGTACATGTTTTGATAATACGAAACGTTGATAGTCTTCGAGTAGTCAGGGAACGAGTTTTTAGTTGTGATGGGTTCACTGTAAATCACAACCAATCACAATAAAAAAATAACAACCAATCACAATCAAAAACTCGTTTTGTGACTGCTCGAAAACTGTCAACGTTTCGTAACGTCACATTTCGTATTAGGGGTACTGGGCAGAGGATTATTCATATAACTTTTCAACTTGCTAAAAATTCTCTCGAAACGTGAGCTTCATTAGGAGCGTACACATTTTGAATAAAACTAGTTAGTCGTGGAGACAACAATTTTATTAAATTGTAGCTAACTAAAATATTTTATGCTACTAACAAAATGTTAATATTTAAATATTCTTTATACATTTTATATGTATAAAATGAGATTTTTTTTCTTAAACAAGAGACAGAGATAATGAACTTTAATAATATGTTGTCGTTGTGGTTTTCGTACTCTTCATTTAAATGCATATAAATATAAAATCTGTTATAGTCGAGTAAAGTATACACACTCTTCGGAGTTATCGAAAAGGTATAAGCCCGGCTTTAATAAATATGAAAAACTTGCATTTAGTAAAATGAAATAATTTCGGAATCGTAAAACGAAAATTTCACTGAGTTTTAAATTACAAGAACAATCTCCGATTGAAATTTTTATCAATAAAAATATTTATTTATTAATGAAAAATAAAGATAAAATGGTAAAAAAGACGTCAACTTACCAGTCATGGGAGCTCGTAGCACCGCTTGGTTGGCTAAAGTCAGACTTTTAATAAGGTCCCCATCCTGTAACGCGGCTAGTGCATTTGTTCTCTTTTCATGGGATATTCGGGCGTCCTTGCCGCGAAACAGGGGTTGAATTCTGGACAATACTTCATTTAAAGGTTCCATAATCTAAAACATAATTTTAGTACTAAGATATGCACTGAAAACAATATCATATTCGAATATTCTGTATATAATATATTACATAATAAATCATTCATAATATATTCATCGTTGATTAATTTTTATTTACAATAAACTTTAAAATATTTTTGTAACAAATATATTCTGTACTGATTTTATTTACTTTTTTATTATTCTTTACAGCTGTGACTTTTTCTGCTTCCTCAATTTTTTCAAATTTATTTAGCCATCCATCCTCCTCTGCCAACGAAACCATTTCTTCAGCGAGGCTCTTGAAGAAACCTTTGTTGTTGGAGCAGAGAGTTACGTCACTGCACATGGCAGCATACGACGAATCGACATCGTTTTCCAACATCTATAACATAACCAGACAGATATAATTATATATTCTCACGAATTACAAAAAACGTCGCCGTCTTGCGTCTTATTATTAAACTTGGCTTGTTAAATTGCAACTTGGTAGACAAATATATGCAAATCGTAAATATGAGAACGTGATTTAGTGGAGCGAAATACTTATAATCACGCGTTACACAATTTGGCTGGACATTAGATTTGTAAATTAACACGTTACAATGTTAAACTGGAAATAGCGTTAACGTGATGCGAAACTTAATTTACACGAGTTTGGATTTAATACAGTATATACATATATGTATATATATATATATATATATATATACTGTATACCAAGTGACCTAAATGGAACTTTGATCAATATGTATTATGTAAACGTCATGTTACTTGTAGTTTACGTTATTACTTCCGAAGAGTAATTTCGATTCAATAATCGACGTCCCAAATTATTCAACGTTCACGTTTCTGCTATTTCAAATCAAATATTCACGTGTTCATTTCTGCGTAACTTATTATCCATCAATAAAGCCTGCTAAATGCAAATTACAAAACATACGATGACATCGATTGAACGTTCGAACTTTATATGTATGTATGTTTAATTTTAGCCGCGATTCAGGAGTGCTAAATGGCAGTAGGAACTATGCCAGTCCTAAATATCAGCATGTAATTATAAAATGTACTGGATGTTTTTTTACAAAAATCTTTAATGAATTCCTAATTAACATAATAGAGTACTTAAAGTAAACTGTTTTTAAATTCAAATATATTCTAAACGTAATAATATATGGAGAAAGTATCTGAGTCTTCAATTTAAATTTATGAAGATAAATAGTGATATAAATTTCGAAGCAGTTTGTTTAATAACGTTTTGATAATGCAGTCTGTAAATGAAATCTGTTAAAATTATATTTTATACACTTCATATAAATTATTAGCAGATTATTTCCTGTTTAGTTCAAGCACTATTTAACTTTCATAATAATCCTTTATGTAACGTTTTCTATTATATTTAAAGAGCTTTCAGGAAGACGAAGCGAGTGATTAAAATGCTCCATTATATTTCATGAAATAAAGCAGGAAAATGTTTCAGGTTTCAATCTTATTACGAACACATCATTGATGATACAAATTTTCAAAGATATTTTGTAAACATAAATATATATTTTATTAGAAGAAATAATTTTGAATATTATGCTTTGAAATAGAAAAAAAAAGCAAAGTTATTAAATTGAATTTGTTATAAGTAGTAGCCGAGAAAAATAAACAATAAACAATTCGCAATCAATATTGTATATTCAGATATTAATAGGATAATAAATGTTACCTTAACAGATGTAACGTGACGTCATTTGAAACTTCAAAGCAAACTGTTCTTAGAATTTTAACGGGTCAGTAAACAAAAACATGGTTGAAACTTCTACAGCTATTAAGTAAAATGATATAAGTTCATACAAACTCTCTGTTAAAACTTTCTCTTGCGAGGTTACATTGGGGCCTCTTATTACCTCGTAATTGCTTTAAAGAGAGGCTTGTATAAATATTTCAGCTTACGTAGATTGTATGAGACTTATGTATACATTTCAGTACGTATTAGTATGTAATGCTTGGGATTTCAGATTTAATTGAGGGTAATATATTATCTTTTTACCTTTAGCTGGTTGTCAGTGATAATGAAGAGCAGAGTACGTGTGGCCGCCTACAGACGCACATGGAAACTTTTCTATATATATCACGCCACTAGATATTTGGTGTCGGCGTTCTAAAATTAAAATTGTTTTCGTACGCCGTCTCCGATTAATATTTATTATGTATTGTATTTCCTTTAAATATAATGAATTGTTTCATCCTAAAATTAATGGCAGCAAATTATATTTCTTAATTGTTTTTCTTAATTTGCCTCCTAAATAAAGTGTTTATCAGATTATTTCAGTTCCAAGAACGCCTTATAATATCATCGAGCAGATAAGATTTAGAGACATTTAGTTTTGTTTCAGATGTAGGTGTTACAAAACTTCGTGTGTTAAACTAAAATAAAAAATATACATATGTATGAATGTACATTTATTTGTTGATAAATAAGTATTTTATATAAATATAATGTATCTACTAATGTAATTGCAAAATATCAAATTTTTAAATTATTTGTTTCGACTGTGGCATCTTTTCAATGTTATTCTGTACTGCAAATTTCGAAACATTAGTTCGGAATTTGAAGCCTAATTTATGTCGAATCCGTCCTGATTAAGACAGAGCTGTTATTCTTGATGAATCTAGCATATATAGAGAGCGAGATTTATCAAGGCGGGTAGTGGCACGGTAGTTTAATTGATACAGAGACCGTACGGTGTCCCAGAGTTCGCAGGTTTGAGTACGAGTTGGTTCCTACTCGAGATGTTTTTTTTTAAATATTTAATTAAAATATGCACACTAACGATATTATAAATGACATTAGTGGACTGACTCTTTTTAATTAAAAAATATTATTATAACATCATCGCAATCTTGCTAAACTTTTTGCATGCTGACGTAATATTTTCGTGAGAAAATTCATTTGAGAAATCGTTTATTATGACGACATTCTTAAAATCTGTAGAATTGGGACGCTCAAAGTTTATACGAAATTATTCGTTATGTTTTCTTAAATTAACGAGTTTTTTGAAAATATTACTGTAGTCACGTTAATTGTATATTATATCGGTTTTTTTCCGAATAGTTTAGAATTTAATATTATAACTCCGAATAGTAGACAAACATGGCGGCGTGAACTGCTTTGGGAACCTTAAAGTAATTCATGAGAAATTCCGATGTAATGGAATATATATAGAAGCCATTGTGAATTACAAAAGTTGAAATAAGTATCTTGGATACATAAAAAAAGGTGAGAAAATAAACAACTGCATTCAATGATGATAGTTAATGTTTATTACCATATAAAAGATGGCAGAGTATACCTGAAGTCATTAAACTACATTTAGTAC
Source organism: Dircenna loreta (assembly GCA_963555665.1). Classification (NCBI taxonomy): domain Eukaryota; kingdom Metazoa; phylum Arthropoda; class Insecta; order Lepidoptera; family Nymphalidae; genus Dircenna; species Dircenna loreta. Next base: position 5,173,513 of record OY743092.1, on the reverse strand, counting down.
AGAGGCTGCCTCGATCACCGTAGTACCATCTTTGAATTGAAGATCATCCCATCCCTCCTCCGGGTCCTAAACCTATTTCCTCTCTGCTTATTTCTCAAAAGAGACAACAAATTTGCAGAATATATTATTACTAACTAATGTTCATATAGAAGAGCCCTGAAATAACATAAAAATCGAATGTATCTCGTACTATACTGAAATTCTGTAAAAAAATGTTGATTTTGATACATTTATTAACGACTTAATCCAATTTAATGTACCTCCAGCCGGTATAACCTCTGTGTACAGAATCCAGTTGTTTCCCGATATAGAGTTTTTTTTGTTAACGGTGTCTATGCGCTAGCAGTATGATGGGTTCCACCTTTATTACATAAATAGATCTTTTAGCTTCTAGGTGACTAAGCTCCCTGACCTCAGATGACTTTACCGGCTCTTAAGAGCTGTTTGTAAATTTCTATAGGGTATCTACAGATCAGACGTTTGCTGCATGGGTGCTGCTTCGTCAATAGTGAAGTGACACCCACCACTATTTTGATTTCTCGCGATATGTCAACTCGACATATACGGAATATCGGCTTTTTATAATTAATTTCTTTGTTACCACTATGGTAAAAAGAATTACATTCTGGATGGAGCTCGTGAAGCTTACTTCTACTTTCTTGTCATCTACCAGATCAAACATGTCTATGAAACATTCTATTACACCAACATGGATCGTCTCTTACTGGGTTACTCTAAAAGTTTCAAAAGTTCATTGACCACCGCGATTGAGGGTTCGCAGTCTCAACTCTTCCAGCACACTAGCCATAATTTAGAGCTAAGATTCTACCGGTTCGTCAGTTTTGAAGTAGAAGGAAATCAGTGTGTACTATTTTGTATTACCTTGTTCCTTAACACTGCAATGTTAAAAGTTTTGTGTACCGTAATATCCTTTGTTTTTCTATTACTAGGTAATCCAATATTTTTTTACATCGTACGTTCTTTGTTATTCTGCATAACCTCAATATCGTCGTGAAGTATATTCCCTTCTTTCATTGTACTTAAAAAGCTCCGTGCATTTTTATGGGTCATAGAAGTGACTGCAGTGAATTACAATTGATACACGGCTGCACACACACACACACACACACTGCTCTACTTAAGATGTTTTGCCCCTACTATAATTATTCTCAGCTATACTAATTTAACTACTATTTTCAAATTTTCAATTTGGCTACTATTCTTTATTTTTCTTTATTCTTTTTTCAGCATTTCTATATTTACAGAAGGGTATACTAAAGTTACACTTTAAAGTCACAGTTTTTCTTTACTATGACACATTTACAATATTCATGTTAGAGTTGCGATAACATTTTCAATGAAAACTTTCAGTTGTTTACTTGTATTTCTATATAAAAGGCCCATATGCCTACTTTTTAAAGTAAGATGATTGTATTTTATAATAGCAATACACTTTATCTTAATTAAGTCCCACATAATGTATGAAATAAAACAAATTAGAACAAAATACGATATCACTATAAATGAAAGTTAAAAATGTATTTAAAAATAAAATAGCGACTAATTGAAATTGGTACATCAACTATTTTGTAAGAAAATAATTGTTAGTATGTATACAGTACGAGCTAGTTATTATAAATATTGTATGTTTATTTTACCACGCTAAAATAATTGTTTACGATTGAGGTGAAATTTGATGTGAGGATAGTTTATTGTCTGTTAGCATGATATAGTATAAAAAAATATTGGTGCGGAAAACTTTTACATTTTCAATTTGTGTTCTTTGTCCGCGCTTTGTTTGTCTTTCACGCCAAAACTAGTAGATAGGAGTTGATGAAATGTATTGCACTCAATATATAAGTCACTTTTTAGAAAAAAATCTCGTTTCCATTAGTAAAAAAAAAAAAAACATAAAAGCTAGTTTGGTCTATAATTATAATAAAAAAAGAAATATATGATATTGATATGAATTGCAATATAAATAATGGCCGTGATCAGAAAAGTCTTACTACTTGTGGTGGAGGTGGAGATTGGTAAAAAGTGGCTGGAATCAGCTAGTAGGTGGAAAATAAACGTTATACTGGCAATAAGCTAATCTAGTACACCGGAACTATATCTAGTGTGAGTGATTTGATTTTTTAGCAATTTCAGTAAATATAGAATAGAAAAAAACATTCTACAGTTACACGATTCTTGTATTTCTTTTACTTTTAGCTATAAGTCTTACTAAAAGTATAGATTCTCAATTGCCATTATATCTACTTATGTTTTTTCAAACTACATTTATTAAAATTGTAAATTGCTATCAAACAAACTATCTATCAATTGATATCTAACAACTCTGATTATCTTAAGCTGGATGTTTAATCTACTTTCATTCACTTATACAGATTCTACGTCATCATTTGATTTTTATATTCTACGTCGTCGTCTCAGTTTCACAAAAGATACTTTTATCGCATTATTTGCAAACTATGCAAAGTATTGTTAATGTATTGTAATACAAAATCGAAAATACTGTTTTGGTTCGAACCTGTACAGTCCTTCTGAACTCCAAATGAAGTCACCGGCAAGACATAGTAGTGTAGATAGAGATTCGTTTCCGTATATTTTTGTATTTTATTAATTATACCATAATGTTTAATTGTTTGTCCTTTATTATACGCCATCCTCATAAAAAAGGGCGTGTTTATGATATTTATTCATTTATATCCTACAGATTACGTTCCATAGAATATTAATCTTAAGTAAGTATAATATTATGTAATTCATAAAAAAAATATAAAAAAATTTACCTCATTGAGTTTGCATTATATAAAAACTTTTTGTTACAATTCTTCTGTCTAGAACTTTTTGTTCAGTTGTCTATTTGACATCCAAAGTTTATAAACGAAGTTAAAAACAGTTAGCTTAGTGAAATCGAAAGGACAAACCTCGAAGAGAAGTTTTGGCAACAAATGACGAACTTTTACCTAGTTGTTACAGATTCTTGCTAAGAAAAACTTGTCTGATATTTTAAAAGTTTTTATCTAAGTTAAATTGAAAAATGTTACATAGCTCATAGGTTAAGATATTCTTTAATAATATTAATAAGCTCGTAGTGTAAGATACAACATTATTTAAGCTGTGTATTAAATTTGCTTTCGATACTTAAGTCTAATGTTCAATTTACCAAATTAATGTAATTTAATGTAAATCCTTGTTCAATTTAGAACAACCATCACTAATTGTACATGTGTTTAACATTACTGGTTTTATATATAATAACTATGTTAAATTAATAACATAAAATTGATTGGTAATCTAAAACAGTAAGTTGAAATTAATAAAAATAATCAAATCCATAATGGGACAAAAAAAGTGGACCTAATAACGCACCCTGGAAAGACGTCTATGATTGTTTAAAGACGAATTTTATTGAAAGTCCATAGACGAAGCCGCCGTTTATAATGTACTGTGCTCATCGTCCCGTAAACACCGTTTGAGATTGTGCATTCAGGACTATATTGACGTGGTGATTGAAATATTCAATAGAATCTGAGATAAAATTAGATATATGATTTATATGCCTATGTCGATTGCTCTGGGCCTATCGTTTTGCAATTGATATTTTGTTATGTTACAATTGAAACCCTGTCTGTGGGTGTTAGAGTTAGAATTTAATTACCCTTATTTTAGTTGTATTTGCAACAAATAGATACTGTTATTTTAACTCACTGAAGCGAAAAGTGTAATGTAAATAAAATGTTTAACCAATATTTATTAGGCGAAGCATAAAATTAATAATCTTATAGCAAAATAAACTAATCCGAACGGTGTAATATATGCGAATATGAGTCGGTTTGATTGTTTGTTGAGCGTAAATGACTCAAACACTCTGTTTCATGATATTTTCAACTTAAACGTGTTGATTTACGTTGATGACATAGAGAAGGTACAGCTCCATACCAAACTAACTGAATATTTTGATTATATAACTGTTAAATTAAAAATAATTAACAGTGTATTTATATTACTATTAAATAAATATATTATAGATGGCTATAAAGTTGTTTTTTTCTGTATACAGAAGGAAGGAATCCATTGGAAAATTTTGTAATTATATAATATAATATATTTGTATAATATTTATTACAAAAACAATAGATATTAAAATAATAATTCTGTATAGTTTAGTTCATCAATGAATCAGCTCAGCATTACTCAAGATATAATATATCATTTAAATGCAATACAAGAATAATTAATTGGTATTAGGTTTAAATTTCTTCTCATTGAAGGCTTTAGTACACTCAGCTGAATTGTTATGTATCCATTTACAAGGTAATATATGGAACGATGCTGTAATCTGGTATTAGCACTTCACGTGATCGAATGATTACCAATCTGGAATAAAGACTACTAAGAAAACCAAATGTGCATATAAAATTTCAACTCTTTTTGGTCCTGATCTAATTATCTTAGATCATCATATCAGAGTCAAATAAGATACGGGCAGGTATAAAGATATGCCGTTTATATTAAGGCTAAAATTAAAATGCTTTACGGAGGAAATTGAAAATTAAGTATGTTGTTATTGCAGATATAAGAGTTATTATTGCTCTTGTTATAAGAGTTCATAATAATGCATTTAAAAAAAAATGCGATTTTACTAAAAAATATGTATTATATGTTAGTAGACTCGTAACAATTTAAATAAGTCATGAGCGAACAGTGAAATAATCGTGTTTACATTTTATCGCTTCAAATTTGTTTAGTTGGTAACAGTTGTTAAGTAACTGTAGTTGTGGATCAAACTTGGAATCCGGCTCGTTATCAGATTGTTTCAAAAACTGTCAGCGGTGAAATGCATCACGACAATCATCACACATCAATATTTGAAAGTAAATATTGTATTCTATATTTTCTTATCACATAAAAATGCAATGGCAACATCATTACATAATTTTAAGGAACCTAAATGAATTTACAGTCACATTGCCCACACATTACGTTCGTCAATACAATGGCAGAGTAAATATGGCAAGTACTTTTTAGCCGCCAGCTTCATGAGCTGATGACGCGTCGCTTATCAACGGCTATCACCCCGCGAGCCTCGTGTCTCGATTACACTTCAGTCGCGCGTCCTCGCTCAAACTGAGTGGAACCAACGTTTTTTATCTCTCCAGAAACTAGCCGCGGCAGCCTGTTGCTACGTAAGTACATTTTTGTACAGACTTTATAACTTATACTCATATTCAAATGCGTCGCATAACTAGGCGGCCATGTGCGCGTGACTATTGCGTTAAGGAGTATTGAAAAAAAAATAGATTTTAAAGCCTGTGTGAGTCATTTTGTATGGAAAGATATGAAGGTCGCCGTACATCCTAAAGTAAATTTGTCGCGTTCTTAATGTATCAGGAATATTTGAATCTGTAGTGTTAAAGCTAGGTGTGTCACAAGATTGTCAGATGCGATTAGTTTTACCTTTTTGATCCTATTTATCGCGCGAACGCGTAAGAGGTAACTCTCTTTCAGAATACAGCGGATTCATGACAAATAAAGATGTAATACATTACGTAAATACTAATCCAAATTTTGATACAGATTACCGTGAACATAGAGCTATTATAATAGCTAATAATTATATAATATATAACAAGTTCAACTCAATGGTATAATATTTACTTTTATAATTCAGGTCACTTCAATGGTTATGTTGTATGTAAAATTCATTCATTTTATAACGATATACCTGCCTTTATCTAAGAATAATGTATTTCGTTCCACTACAAGGATTCTATTTTCAGGAATCAGAATAAAAGGGAAGCCATTGATAAAATACGATTACAGTACAATAGCACTGAACACGTGTATTATACTGTCAAGTTACTTTCCAACTTACACACACACTAACACTGTAAAGATGTTCCTGAGAATTGTCACCTGTGCACTGCAGCACTATACAATACCTAGATCTAGAATATAGCTAGATCTTTCTCAACATATATAACTATAACGACATGTTTATAACAACTGCTATCTATAAGTTAATTTGCATCTATTGTATCCTAAAATGGATCTATTTAGAATTTTGAAATGACAAATGCTGCGATATAATTATTCAATATTTACGTCTACCCGCAACGTTAAGCTGAACCTAAATAAACTCCAATATTGATTAATAAAATATACAAGTACCATTTGGAATAGTTCAGAATATTAATAGAAGAAGAGTATAACCAGCAGTTGAGATGAAAACAATACAAAACAATGAATATGTCAGAAAAATAAATCTGAAAAAGAAAGAAAGAAAGAAAGAAAGGCTTAGATTGTGATGATGAAAAATTGTGGTTTAGTGAACAGTCAGTTTTTATGATAACTTTCACTTATTTATTTGAAATAAATAATAATAAATAACTAATTCATTATTATTTATTTTTAATTTATTTCTTAATGTACTACGATAAGGTTGATATGTAATACATAGTTGATTATATTCATGGTTCTATAACTCGATATGCTCGGTTAAATATGTTTCAAAGTATAAATATCTTATTAACAAAATAACATTAGAAACTGAAACTGGTACTTATATATATATATATATATATATATATATATATATATATATATATATTTTACAGTTATTGGTTTGTGCTATGATAATGTCAATCCTATTTATAGATGAGTGTATTTAAATAAGTTTAAGTACATAATATGTAAATAAATAACCTTCACGAGAGCCGGAGTCTCTTCCCTCCGCTGAAACGATGGCACCAATCACGATAATATGGTCTGTTAGGCGACAAAGGAACAGTTTGAACAAAATGTTTTTCTATGCATGTAACTGAGAATGTCCTTGGGTTTAAATTTGTAATAATAATACATACATAATTTGTATTATGGAGCACAGTTGAGTGATTCTATCTTTATGTTATTAAATGTCTCCTGGGTCCGTTTATGTTGCAGTTCATTTTATGCTACGTGTATTGCATATCAATTTTATATCATATATTTGAGGATCATTTTTATTTGAGGATATTTATATATCTTGCTAAAGATATTTTCGAGCAGAAAACAATTAGTTGTAAAACAATTTTTTCGATACACATAAACCTAGATGTATTTCAACTTAATAAAAATAATAATACACTCACAAAAAAATATAAATAAAGAATGGCTTAGTAATTTGTGTAAAAATAAAATATACATGATTATTTTAAAATGTACTATTATTATTTCACTGAATTGATCTTCATCGTCTGACAGTTCAGTTCTAATTAAGTCTACGCTAGTCTAGAATAAATCCTACACACAGTCAGGACACACACACATATACCTGTGTATATGTGTGTGTATTAAGTTTTAGAATACATCATAAAAAGCATTTTATAAGTCTCCTGAATTATATATAACACAACAAGAGAAACCAATTTCCCCATAAATCATTGCTATTTGCTAGCAGGTATGTATTTCCTTTCAAAGCGTATCACTAGTAATTTGATTCTCACTGGTGTTAGAATACATTAGGGTGGGGATACATGTTTGTGACATTTATTCTTTTGCATGTGGTTTTGAGTCATTGATATCTTGTGAATACTATGCCTTAAGAATAATAGCATACATTTTATAAAGGATATAAAATTCTGATATAACTGTAGAATACGTAAATATGGATTATATATTCGAATAATTCATATTTACGTATTAAGAATATTCTTAAATCTGTGAGAAAATATAAAGAATTTAGAAGTCTATTTTCCTATTAATGATGATGATAATAAAGATTTATTCGAGATGTTGATTTATAAAATAATATAGAGATTTCAAGCAATTTTAATCCATTTTTGAGGCAATTTGATAACGAGATAATATTGTTAAGGAATTATATATCTTTATAAAATAAAATTTTATCTTTTACCAAATATTAATGATTGCGCTATCCTTATCAGGTACCTAATATTATTTGAACGTTTGTTTTCATGTTACATAAAGAATGGATTACGTAATATATAATGCATTTAAACTAAAAGCGAGACTACTACTAGACTTGAATTTATGTTGATTTTGATTTCAATAGCCACGAGGCATGTGTATTACATCTGTATAGTATTTACCTTTAGTCGTTGTTGGAATTGTTTTAAACGGTATATCCTATAATGACGTTTATGTATACTTTATATAGGAATGTTTTACAACCCAATGTACTTCACAGACAATTGAGCATTGCTAATAATATTTCTATCTATCTTATGAAAGTAGACGAAATATTCATATATATAATAAAAAAGGTTTGAATTTACGAAACATTCAAATGAGTTATAAAATATATGTGTATGTTATAATTTTTATTTCCTTTCACAAGACTTATTTGAAATAGTTATTTAAGTCATTCTATTTTTAAAATATTTTCACGTGATTTTTAATATTATATTTTGCCTGAGGCATTTTATGCGACTAACACGATGGCTCATTATCCGTAAATGATTTACAGACTCCCTTTTCTAAAAAAGATAAGATATTAAAAAGGAAAAGATAGTTATTAAAGCAATCAAGGTGAGATTCTCTGTCAACAGAAAAAAAAGCTTCTCTGTGGTTTTATTGTGAATTATTTTAAAATATTTTAATATTTTAACCGACAAAGCTTTTTATATTATAGGTTCATTTAATTCTTATCACATTTTTGTGAGATGCTCTTTCATATATTTTATGTATTGAAAGATTATTCATTTTGAACTACGGTTTTTTCTTTCAGAACGAGATCAAAAACATATTATATTTAATTAAGTAGAAACATTCGTGCTCTTTTATTATATTCTATTCCAGATTATCTAGTTTTATATTATATTAATATATTATATATTTTTTTATAATACGTTATTTGTGTTGTTTTTATAAATTGTCACTAGTAATACAATTTTATAATAAATCTATAATATTTCAATACAAATACAGTTATCTGAATAAAACGTATTAATTAATTATTAAACTTTATTATTTTATAACTTTATTATTAAAATATTGGGTTTCGTTAATTTGTACGATTTCTATAGCAATTAGTTTAAAACTGCACATCAAATAAACGAACGATTGAAAATTATATATTTTGATACTGAATATTAAAAATCTAAACAGAATATTCGTGGACCCAATAAATAATATTAACATAAAGTTGTATATATATATAATATTCGCTTATGCGCTTTTAAGAACAATTGTAACTGTTTACTTATTATATTATATATATTCAATTTAAACAATACTCATTACACATCTGGGGTAGACTGCAGTATGATTCATATTTCTAAGTATAAAATACATTATCATATTGATAATAAAACCAATCAAACAGTTTGCTTCAGTAGCTATTTAATTACCGAGTCTAGTATTAGATGAGTAAACTGTGAGGTTACAAGTATTTCGTATAAAAATACCTCCAGTACGAGTTTTGGTGTTACGAAACGTTGATAGTATTCGAGCAGTCGCGAACGAATTCTTGGCTGTGATTGGTTGTTATTTGATTCCAATTAGTGCACTAATCGTAACACGAACAAGAATTCGTGACTGCTCGATAACTATCAACGTGTCGTATTATCAAAACTCGTACTTCACAGTTTAGACAAGAGATAGGAAATCTGTTATCTCAATTTATTTTAGTGTATAATATAGATAGTAAATAGTGATAAGAGAATTAATTATGGCTTTTGTTACTATAATTGTTAAGGTTTCACTATTCATGATACAAGTAATATATGTTTTTGTAAGAATTCGCTTAGGTTTGCTTCGGTTTTACATAGTCTGTCTCATCTAATTTATGAGGTACCTTTGGACGTTTCATTATTTTGAAGTGAACCAATTTTATATAACCCTTAGGATTAATTATTTGTTAAATAATCTTTCATAATAGGTATGAATAACGAGTTTATTTTTAATTTGCATTAATATAAATAGGCACTTATTTTTAAACAAAAAAAAATTTTTTTTTTGAAAAATTATTAAACTGTAATTAATAAGTAAATACAAAAAAAAATGTCTCGATATTTCTTAATAATCGGATATTATCGTAACCGATTTATTTGAGATCCTCCCTATTTTTAAAAATAGAACTTCCTAGATTAGTTATACCATAATGACTATAATACATACATACTACAAAATAAAAAAATGAGAAGTGCTTTTGCAAAAAGTATTGAAACGGTCCAATTGACTATCGGTTTTCAAAATTCAGTGCAGAATTTGTTTTTATTATGAAAACATGTGAAATATTCAACACAGCGTAACGGTATTTTTATTGAAATATTTACTATATTTCTGGCTTGATATTTAATATTTGTATGTTATACGAACCTTGTATTCACGATTATTTATAAAATAAAAAAATCACCGAAATCTGAGCAGTCATCATATGACAATCTATTTTATTTACGGCAATACGGTTTAAATATTTACATATCTAGGCGCTTTGTCTACGATTTTAAATTTTAGTTTTTGATTTTAAACGTTTAAAAATAAAGACTAGTGTTGCTCTGCTATTGTATAAAAGAGTACAATGTAAGGATGTCATTGCTAAAAATTAAAAACATGAAATAAATTCAGTCTTAATTTATTTAATGATTAAATTAATTAAATATTTTACTGCTTACTACGCGGATATATACCTGTATTGATCAGTACATACACACACACACACACACACACACGCACTTAACTACTAAATTATTTTAGGAATGTGACTAAAATTTTTGCATTATTGTTCGTCGATTATCTGTCCAGATAAATATATAATCTATATTTATATACAATTATTTGTGAAAGTATTAAATCAATTTGAAAACTTAATATTCTAAGTAATAGCTTATCTATATGATATTATTAAACAGTATTTCGAATTTACTTTCAATTATATTGCTTAAATTATGTTTTACTAATTATTGTGTTCCATTTAAACTGAAGCGGTTTTAATTAATTTCACGTTTATTTACCGATGGATTTCTGTAAGCTTATAAAAATAAGACCGACCATCGGAATAAACTTAGCACAAATATACAAAACAGAATAAAAAATATCTTCATAGAGTAACCACAGATTATATTCAATATTTATATTCTGCGATTACTCTGTATATAATCATTTTAAAAAATGAAACATTTTAATTGGAGTTAATAAATGCAGTTAGCACAATGTTGAAATGTATTAGTCTTATGCTACTGAGAAAACATGGCAAGGATTATTATAATTTTAATATTATATTACTTATATAACATTCATATTTATTTTTTTTAAAATTATATTATTATGCTATTAAATACAAACAAGTATATTTCATTAACATATATAAATAACTGTTTTAGTTTCAGCAAAGGTCTTAAATAAATAACCTATGAGACTGGAAACTTGTTCAGTAACCAACTAAAATCATCTTATTTATCTCTTACAAGTATTTAAGTTAAATATTAAATTCAGTAAATTTAAACGAGCGTTGGTTAGAATACTATAAAGGTATCACTATCAATGTAAAATTCTATTATTAGTTTTTTATTAGTTTTTATTATTTTTATTAGTTTTTAGACTGTTGATAATTCTAAGAGAGGTCGATTCAAAAACAATTAGTTTATTTCTTTATGTCTATATACCCTCGTTCAACTTAGGCTGTGTTTGCTATTTTTTTTTCGTTTACCCAACGAAGTAAACAAGACGAATTTGTCTCAGTAACGACGGCCTTGGCTTTAAAACAATGATAAATTCTCGGTCTTCTATTTAAACGAATATTTACGCATCAGTGGTTTATTCTTTGACGTTTAGAAATCAGTTTTAAATTACTTCAAGAATGCATTTCTGTTTCATTATATTTAAATAACGACAAGTTTTCGTTTAAATATAATTATATAATAATAAATTGTATGAGAATGTGTGTGTTGAACGCGTGTTGAGAATTTCCTTCATAATATTCCGTTAATTATGCGTCTTTGAAATCCTATTTATGATCTACGTGTGGCACTTCGCGGCTGGCTGTCTATAGCGGTAAGGTATATACAAATAATATGACATTCTAATGCCCACTTTAAAATAGCACTCTGTTAGAATTCACAGAAAATTATGCCAACCTAGCACCTCACATTATAAAGTATAAAAATGCTTGTTTTACTTAAGCATAGATTAGTTTGAGTGATTTCAATAAAGGTTATCTCAATATTGTTATACAATCTTATTATCTCTGATGTTTGTTTAGTGTTTGATTGACTTTTTAAAATCCCGTTGCAATAAAAACAAATAATTTATATGTTTAAATAAATTGTTAATCTCTGTTAATGTTTAATAAATCACAATACTATTTTGTTCAAAGACAACAGGTAACGGTAGACAATAACTGACCTATACTTGAATACAGCTCTAGCAAGGAAAGGTCATCTTCACAATATATAAAATATAACTAAACAAACATAAAAGAACCTTGAAAAGATAGCACTCAGTTTCCCACAATGCATGTCTATAGAAAAAGCTTTTGTAAAGGTATCCAATGCGTTATATTATGTTGAAAAGTTAGAAAATGGATACGACCTGTCGTCGTTATTGTTTACTTTAAAAGACATGCTTACAAATAATTTTATTTTGATATTTAATATCTTTTATACAGACAAACACTCTTATTTATATTATATGTCTGTATAAAGGTAAATGAGATTGGTGATTTTAATACAGAATATAAAACAGAATGAACAGAATTAATATATTTACTTACCAGACATTGTAAAAGATGTCGTATATTGTTTATTTATAAAAGTAAAGGCACTTATTTGTTTTGCATGATGTAATTGAGAAGTTTTTGAATATAGATTTTTATCTTATACAGCGAGTAAAGCCACTGGTAAAAGTTGTTAATTTTTGCCAGTGGCTTTACTCGCTGTAAGAGATAAAAAAGGTTTGTGTGCGACGTCATCTTAATGTAATTTTTCTATCCTTTTTGATTTTTTCGGGATGAAAATTATTTCCGTTTTTTTTACACCTGGCAACGTGTATTCAAAATTTCGTGATGTTCGGTTGAGTGGTTAAGGTGTGAGAGCGTAATATTCGCATTCGCATTTATAATATAAGCTAAGATTTAAACAGATGTTCGTTTTCAAAGGAACCGTAATGTAAAATTAAACCAAACAAACGTGATCTTACTTACTTACTGTACATATTTACTTACTTAAAATCTTACCTAATTACAAATTCGGGATAAACGAAAAATCTTGAAATATAATTACTTTTATTATAGATCTAACAATCTTTGTAAGTTTTTCTTTTTCTTATTTCTATTTCTCAGACAGTAAAATGTAATACCCTTGTGTGGTGTTTCAAAAATATTCACAAAGGAGTATTTTAATTAAAATCTGCTGCCGCTATACATGACGGATTGAACCTTCCATAATGTTAACCAAACCACATTATATCATAACCAGAGTTTATATTTAAACCGGAGTTTAAATATACAGGGTACACTTATAACACGTTGACTATATATATATATATATATATATGTATTATTCGCACCTTATATAATGATTTATCTATAATTGGAAAATAATTAAAGTTAACATAATTATTTACTTTGTATTCTTATTTATTAGTATTTCTATACATAATGAACCTGGAGTTTATCTTAAATGGATATTTAAATATATCTCAGCGATTTATCAAGAAAATTATTTATATTATTTTTATTCACGTTGATTAAAAAGTACCTACAAATTTGTATCGTTTTGTATTCTGTATTTATCACAAAGTGGTGGTTTGTGTTAAATACAGAATACAAATTAATTAAACTTAATTGTAGGTAACCTGATAAAAACGATGACCATTTTATAAAATAGTGTACAGTTTTGTTGGTCATTATAATAAACTTATATTGCGATATATTTCGATTTATCGATTCATAATCGATTATTTGTGTAATGTAGTATATTAAATGATGACCCTATACTATTTAAACACTAACAGCCATGTAACTCAAAATGCACAATGATATACTAAATAGATTTTCTAATAACATTATAAATGTAAATTTTTAGACGTCTGTCTGTCAATCACGGTAGCAACATAATTAGATAGATTTGTATTGAATTTTGATGACACAATATAAAAGGGTTGGAAGTTTTTATATTTCTCTTTCGGAAAAATATACAGTTCCTAAGGGATACGTCATTTATTGGAGCTTCACGCATCAATGGTTTGATATGTTTTTGTAAATGAATATTTGTATTGATTTATGATATCATTAAATGTTTCAGAACGAAAGTTCAAAACGTGTAACGTCCTTTTACAGTGAAGAACATGAAGGGAAAAAATCTCATATGTTCTATGTGATTGCGATTTATTAAAGGCTTATAGATAATTGTATACAAAAAAAAACTATTTCGTCGTATAATGGCTAGGAATCTGCAATAATGCCACGTGCATTTCTGTCAAGCAAAAAGTTTTTTTTTATTCATAAAGTTCCCCGGTTTTATGTAGTAGGTAGTCTCTTTATTTTCAATGTAATAATTATACAAATTTAGATATTCATTGTTGGTTAAAAATAAATTGGACAGAAAGAATAAAAATAAAAGTATATTATCATTTTAACGAACAAATTAAGTACCTTTTCATCTCATTTCTTTGGATCAAAAAATAATGCTTTGTTATAGAAAACAAAAATACCTTGTATATTTTACAAGCTCTTATTTTACTACCTTGTTTACTTTTAACTTCGGTAATACAATATGAAATCAAAATAGCTTTCAAGAGATTTAAATTTATTTTTTTCATGTTCTCTTAATTTTTTTTTCATCTTTTGGATAAAACACTTTTAAATCATAATTTAAAATGTTCTCAACAATTCTGAGTATATATTTAGATTTTACAAAACAACTTTCAGTCCATTTCGCGCTTCTTAAAGATTAATTAAAACCAGAAAAAAATACCTTAAAAATATTCTTAAAAAGTTTCTACTCAACCGACTTCATTCAATATTTATGTTATATTTCTAACTCGCGATATCTATTTTAGGAAGGGTTAAGAAAATAAAATAGAAAAATATAAATACTGTTCTTTGAAAATATGAAATTGAAGTTTCTTCAAATGAGTCTAGTTTTTTTAAATAAAATTTAATGAACGACATTTTATATAGTATCTATGTAAAATGTCGTTTAAAGTTTAGGTTACAGTTAATGCTTCAAGTGCCACTATGCATCAGTAGACCTTTCTAGAACCATCTCCATTATTAGATTATTTGTGCTCGATGTGTCCTGTATACTTCACTATTATGTTGGAATTGCAATATAAGATAATTTTGTTTAATTTTAACTTTTATAAACATTTTTAAAATTAAAAAAAAATGGGTTTTGTAAAAATCAAGAGAAATACTAGTACATAATATGAATTTGCAATGATATAGTTCTGGGAATTAGGTGACGAGTCAGTGGGAATGCAGAAAGATACAACGGGAACAAAACACATGAATCTATATCGCGTTTTACTTATGATATAATAACAAAGCGAAGGTTTGATCTGATTGCAGTTTTATTTGCTTGTCGTCTAACAGATTCCACGATACAAGGTTACATATTATAAGAGAGAAGATTTCTCCCGCCAACGCCTTGATTGCATGGAAGGTTTGAAACCAACTTATATTATATTAATTGTGTGAAATCTTTAGCTATATATTTTCAATTCATGGGACGGATAATTTTGAATATCCTATCACATTTAAAACAAATTTAAAATTAATGTAATAATGCATTATATTTATTTAAAAATCTTTTACTTACTTTCAGTCTACGCTTTCAGTCTTTTCGTTATTTTTATGAATTCTTGAACTATTCGTTATGAACTACTAGTTCAAGAATACTGTGACTGTATAAATGAGATACAATATCAAACAAGCCTATGCATACTATCCCGAATTGCAATATTGATGAACAAGCTTCCTATCAAAGAGTCACCTATCAGAGCAATTAATACTGATCATCGACCTGTCTCAAAATTACAAACGCTTTGAATTGGAGCTCTACGTTTCTCACTTCATGCACCAGATCCACAACATTGTACCATTTTATCAGACTTCAGTTATCTTTTAATAGACGAATAAATTCTCAACTCCGATAAGATCGTAAAAAACATCATAAATATTTCAGTAACCCTAGAACAAGCTTTGACGTTACGAAACGTTGATAATCTTCGAGCAGTCACAAAAGTTCTTGGTTGTGATAGGTTTACTAACAAATACAAAAAATCACACCAAAAACTCGTTTGGTGTTTGTTCGAAAAACTATCACGTTTCGAACTATCAAAACTCGTACTACGTGTGGCGTACACAATGATTCCTTTCGTTGGACTGTCCAATTTCTGTTATCTTTTACTGCACTTGAAATTCGTTTGATTATATTGTTATTTTCCAATTCATTAAATTGTTAAGTAACTTTAGTTGACCCAGTTGTTCGGTAATTTACTTGCGAGACCAGCCGTCAATTCAGTTATTTTACCTGAATGATTTTACAAGGTACGAGCAAATACTAGTTTCAATTTTATAGGTTAACGATAATTTGCATTAAATTGTACAATAAATTTCACAAATATTTCGTTATCATATTATTATTGTACCATGACGACCTTACATTTTTTTAAATGAACATGCAACACACAACACAAAATTCAAACACTCCCCGTGTTTGAATTTTGTGTTTTGTGTTTGTGTTTTGTTTACTTTTAAATAGAAAAAAAAGCATGCATGCAATTAATTTCTCAAATGTTGAATGAGTTACTTTAAAAAATGTATTTAGACAACATTTACAACTCATTAATTATCAATATTTTTTCTTGTTAAATTTCGATTTAATATCACCATAATTGTTATACCTCTAAGGTATAGAACGACTATTTCGGCTGGTTTATGTTAGCGAGCCTATAACGACGCGGATACAAAAACAAACATATTGTGTGAAAGGATTAAAAATAAATAAAAAAACATTTCAGTCTTTCAGTTACTATATCAATAATCATCACCATTCAAAATGTTTTCTTCTATCAATAATGGAGATCGAAGCAGAGTTTTAAAAAAATATTTTGTTATAGTACAGCCTTAAATTGTTATAACATAAAACAGGCGTGATATGACAAGGAGAATTGAATAGTTCAGAGCAAATTGCTCGGAAAATACATTGGCTTACGTCGTGAAGTGGGAAAATTAACGTCCTTAAAATACAATTTTCACTGTATTTGATGCACTTAATACATTCTATCTTGAGTTTTTAATAATATATCATAATAGAGGTAAAGGTTCTTTATAAATTTTAATTAACAATAAAATGGAAGATCCTTATTTTTATGTTATCATTCGCTTTGTAAAAGAATACTTCATTCGCCGGCAATGTTTGCGTTTGAGAAGCTTTCATGTAGTTTTTTAATTTAATATTTGATATAGACTATGATTGTATAGATACCTAAAAATCATTGATCAGCAGGCTTGATTGATTGATTGATTAACTCTTATGGTAATAACAAAATAATTTTAATTTCGAATTCATCTTTAAAGTAATATCACTCGAATGATGTTTCGAATTGAAATTTTGATGACGTCCTAAATCATTCATTCTTTTAGTATAAAAAGCATTCGTACCATGTAAGTGTGTTTTGATCCAGAGTGATTAAAAAAATCCGTTTTCTTACTGATATTTTCTAGACTGTGCAACGTCTGTCAGATCAACTGCATTATAATACACATTGTATTTGTTTTGTTAAAAGCTAAAAAGGTAGTGTAACGAAATCAGCAGTACCTTTTAAGTCAACTTTAACAGCTCATTCGTTCTATTTCAAGTGCTAGGGACATCTTCAATAATATTACTAACTGTGAGTCATAGTACACTTTGTCTTTATATGAAACTCATTATATTTACTGTGTAATTGTGAATCTCTGTGATCATCTTTCAGCTCCTTTTGTAAATTAGAACATTGATATTCTAAACGTGCCTTGTCATTAAAAATATCATGACTGCATGATATTTACGATCTAAAATGTCTGAAAAACGAAACCGACTTATGCAGATTTGTAAGTAATACGATTATCTAACTCGTGTTAATTATAATCTAGTTAAATAGTTTAAATTTATGTAGAAATAGATTAAAAACTTAAATTAAACATTTGCTAGAAAAGAGCTAATTATGTTTCAACAACTGAATATACAAGAACACTGCCGATAAAGTCACCTTTTAAATTAAAAGTACTAAATCAAAATATATTAATTCATTTGCGAGCTACGATGCTACAGACAGACACCCGTTAACTTATAATACCTCACTTTTTATAAACAATTCAACTTATATTTAAACTTTCGTGAACCCTGACTATTATATTTATATTTACCCGGCTGTATTCACGTAGAAATTAAATCGGAATGTGCTCGACTAGTTTCGAACCCATTCGGGGTTCTTATGAATAAGAGCTCTGAGCGTGGCGGACTCGCGGCGCGAACTGCACACTGCGGGCACATTCCGATTTCATTTCTACGTGAATATAGCCGAGTAATAATAAATATAATAATTCAACTTGTAATATGTTAATAATTGTAACATTTAAATGAATTAACAATATACCTTCTGTTTAACGAATCGGTTTAAAGTTTTTTTTAGTCGGGTTATCTGTTTGTGTACTTTAGTTGTTAAGTATGGCCTATCTGGCCACTTAGCTGTTGTATACATGCCATATACATGTGTTCGTGGATGTTCATAGTTCTGAAGTGGTCTTCTGTTGTGTCGGGAGCTAGGTCAAGATAAAGTTGAGTCCGACACACATATTGCTATCGATAATTATCGATAATATATAAGATTGTTACTTTGATAATATCTAACAGGTAGCGTTGCTTGGATATTATCAGTGTTGTATAAAATGTTATAATATTTGATAACAATTTTATTGATAATAAAATGCACTTTTATTTTACAAAATTGATAAATATGTAAGGGAATGTTGTATAACATTTTTTTTTATTATTTTATTTGTGTTTGGAGTTAATTGTGTATCGAGTAAGACTTAGTATAGGTACAGAGTATAATTAATTACAGCTTGACTACAACAGACACTACAACTTGTCTGAACTACATTCTGTGAATATAACCTCAATCTGTCAACTCAGACGCGATCACAAACAGATAGATTGTATTAAATTAAAACGACTATTATATATAAAGACGGTAGCGGCGTCTGTTACCCTGTCATCTTGCTTTTTATAAGCTACTACAAACACGCTGCTTACATTACAAAGCTTGCTGTTGAAAATTATAAAATAAACATGAAAAAATCTGCTTTTACATAAGAAAAGAGCTGGTGGTCCCTAATTATTTTTTAATTATAGTGAAGTTATTTGTTGATCAAGTCTTTCAAATGCTAAAACAATATCGATGAACACACATACACCTTAAATTTAATACATCCCTTCTTATACGTCGAGGGTTAATAAAATGGTTTTGGATTTATTCATTCGGGTCATAAAACCGTAATCCTAATTAATTTCATAAGAATGTTTGAATCCACTTTAATTAAAAATAATTTTAATTATATTATTTCAAGTCTATTTTGCAGTTATTTAGTATTGTTTTAGTAGTGTAGTTATTCTTAATAAGACAGACATCCGTGATTTCATAAGTAATACAAAATATTCATTTAAATTAGCAATTTTTATCAAAATTTCCCTTTTAGTGGGTCAGTGGGCAAAGGAGTCCATAGGCACGTATGTAGAATTCATAAAATGACTACTGTTATTGAAATATATATTTTTTAAGTAGCTGGAATACTTATCGATTAGTATTATTTATAAATCACTACCTACAACCACACTTATACCGTAACATTCTCATTTCACTCCAATTATGTAAACGCCGTCATTGTTCTTCTAAATTAAATTATGCTTGTTATATTATGTACTACTAATTATATATTGATAAGCTTCATTGTATTATTATTGGGGTTTACTTTGTTATACAAAAAAAACCTTATTTTATCAATTTAATATATTTTTTGCGCAAAAATAAAAATCTAGCTTTTGAGCGTATTAAAAGTTTTATAAATTTTATATATTTTTATGAGCACGGGCAAACAAATTTGTAACTAGTTGCACAATTTTCATATTAAAATATCTCGAAAAGGTAATAATAAATCAAATTTAAAAGAAGGTTTTTATAGTTTGCTATTTAAATATAAAAATTGTTTCAGTATATAATTTAACTGGAGATATGTTATTTAAGCTTTACAAGCGGAATCTGTGGTATATGAAAATGAAGTTGCAGAACAGTTGATTAGCAATACATTTTAATTGCTTGGAAAATTACAGATTGTAGAGTTTGTGAGTGAATATTGATAACGTTCAATCCCGTGTACTATTTAATATTAACAATTAGGAAGCACTTTAGAACTACGGAAGTTGAGTTGAGAGATATCGATATAATTTAAATTAAATTTACCACTTAAGATGTCAAGGTATAAACTCCGCCATTGCCTTACTTTTAAATATAAAAGACTACGTTAAATGTAAAGTTTTTTTGTAAGAATTTACGAATTCAATGAATTATGAGTTGTTATTAATTGATATCAAGAATTATAATAACTTCAAAGAAAAAGTTGAACGATAATATTATTTTTATTCTAGAATTCATTCATTCTATTTTTAATTAATTAAAAATGGTAAAGTAAGTTTATTCACGCGCTAGATAAACCTTTAATTTCATTCGTCAAAGTTCCAATTTCACAGGAAAAATTCTTTGAAACTTTAACTACGATATTGTAAATTATTTATCTATATAATATAGTCATTGCATGTGGTTTTACTTACACAATTTTTTTTATGAAACCGAATATATATACCGAAGATATATATATACCGAATATATATATCTATATATATATATATATATATATATATATATTCGGTTTGTGGTGTTACCACTTTATAGTTTATCCATTATCTTAGCAAAAGCATCTAACTTATGCTAACAACTAATGTTTGCTGCCAGTCCACGGATCCCGTTAAGTGCTCCGACCATTTTTGTTTTACTTTCCCTAGTGTGGTTCTCCGATCTCTCTGCTTATTTTATGGTATCCTCATTTGTGAATCGACAAATATTATAACTTCATACCAAGATATGTAATCTTCCGTTAGGTATATTGTATCAATAGTACTGACGGAACGTATAAAAAAAATAACTTCACATGTAGTATTCATAAAAAATGAAATGTTAACCTAAATAACGTTCGTATAACTATAGTAAGATTGGAACTCCGTTTATTTTAAATATTGAGCTGAGTGTAGGGTCTCATCCATAAGGAATATTCTTTAATCTCATATATCCTTAAGTTATTTTATAGGTTACACGTTTGCATATAATTCACAAATTCTATTAACACCCAGCAAATAATATATTTCTATAAAAAGAAAATTTTGATAAAAGTTGAAGATTTTTAATTTAAAACAAATAATGCACTTATGAAACGTCAGATGAAATTCCAGATTTTTTTGCGATATTCATTATACTATATAAGCAATGACTCGACTTTATTTATTTATTGGAAAGAGTCATTCAATCGTATTCATTCAATTTCATTCAATTAGTTGTACTTTAAGGAAGGTATTGACTGCGAAGAAAAGAATGAACTTAGAATGCAATAAATCGATTGTTACACTATGCTGCGACTTTTCTAGGCTTTTCCTGTTCATTTTAAAGGTTTGTCAAATAAACAAAATACTAATATATAGATAAAGAAAAGTCTTGAACGTAGCTACGTATTAATTTCCACAACTCGTTAAAGAATGTGTATTTTATTTTAAGATATTAAACATTACGAGAACCGAAATTTAGTAAATTTGATTCGGACTACGAAATTTACCTTATTTTAAAAATAACGTCTTCGTTTCAAAACAACTACTTTAAAGTATAACTTCTGCGACTTTTAGCCAGTTATAGTTTTTTAAGTTTTTGTTTCAAAATAATTCTACCATGAAGTATTATATCAAGTTTTAATAACAAATAATTTTCTTGTATTTATATTTATAAATTATATAGAAACAAGAAAATACCGAACAAAAGAAAATATAATTCAAATTAATTGACAAACATTAGGTGTAATGTTTTATATAATAATTCATAGACTAATAAATATAAATTGATATAAATAAAAAAAATCTTAAACTAATTATTAAAATATAATGTAATTATAACATATATATATATATATATATATATAAAATTAAAATGAACCAACTTGTTAGATACGAGTACGTTTCCTTATATACTTTTACAAGATATTTATAATGCATTGTAACCATTGTACTGAACGGGAGACGATATAAAATGTCTGTCTATCATATATTATATTTGTCTGTATGTACAAAATCAGAATGCACAAAGAGAAATACTATAACTGTCTCCAGATATTACTATCTGAAGTAGGATTTCATATTTTTTATCATTTTTATTGACGTGTGATTTACTCTTGTTATTTCTGTTTTATAACTGTTATATAGATTCTTAAATAGTTATATTTTTACATATTTCATTTTAGTTAAATTTTCGTTATAAGTTTCGATATAGCTGGCATAGGCTAGTGGATAAAAGCTTAAACAATCTAAGATTAAAAAGACAGTTCACGAGTTCAATGTGATTTATAAAATGTTGATAAATTATTAAGTATAGTTGTAATTTTTTGTCACACTTAACACTTCTAGTGGCGTTTTTCTGTGTTTTCAATTTTTTTGTAGACATTAAAGGTAACTTGTTTTAGAAATGTTATTTATATATTTTTTTAATAATTTGAGGTGGGTCTTGTAAATTCTATCCCTGAGAGGCTAAAAATTTATTATGAATCCATCTTTTTAAAGATTCCCATAGTATCTTTAAATTTGTTTGTAGCTATTATTGCTTATAAATCTTAACCTAGTTTCAACCCTCGAGTAATGTATTACAAACACAAAAAAACCAACTTAATTTAAATTATTGACCCTTAACGTAATCATCCAAATTTCAGAATTAATATTAGAATGAAAAATAACTTCAAGTACAAATAGTTTTCCGGGTCCGGAGAAGAAAAATTAGACGTACTTCAAAAACACGAAATATTTTCCAGTTCTGAGATTCAAAAAGAACAAACTTTGTGAAATATTACAGCGGGCATCACCCTAATTAATATACACTCCGTTGACGAGCTCTTTGCATTATTTAAACGAACATATTTATATTAAAGGCGACTAAATTCATAACGAATTCTGTCCATTCTAAGTGAAAGCTTTGCTTTGAAGGAGATTATCTTGGATGATTTTATAACTTACATTTTGTAACATTCTTTGATATAAAAACGTATTTTAAAATAACATTTTATTATTTATATGACACGTAGTTTGTATTTTATTTTTAATGTATTTAAAATCAACATAATAAATAAAATGATATTATTTTTGATTTTCTGTAATCAACTCTCACTATCCCTATTATTTGGGGTCCGCTAAGTCTGTCTGATTCTGTCTGCCATACATCATCTCAGTGTGCCTTTGTTCTTTGCCGTATAATTTTTCACAGACTCCATCCATATTTTTTTCGATCGCTTCTTTCTCTTTTAAACTATTGTATTTATTTCAAGACTCTTCTCGTTACAAGCTTTTCAGCCTTCTTTATTATGTGACCATACGATGTAAGGTTAATTCCCATATTTTCTATCTTCTTCTTTTAAACTACTCCTTACAAAAAATAAATTAGCTTAATAGAAGATTTAATGATAATTCCCGATTTCGTAAATTATAATTGATAATAAATAAATATGAATACCAAACTTTTCATATTTACTCTAATTTGGTTGGAATAAGTAAAAAAGCCGACACTTATCATACTGTTACGTGAATTGAGTATTTATTTATTAAAAACACACTATTTTATATTAATATTTCATAATATAACACATAATAAAAAAATGGCTGTAGGTTTTAAAATCAAATTATCGAATTAAATGGTTAAATGCGATTATGAAAATATGGGGGCCATGTTGAATATGCCCTTATACCTATTATTTGAGGATGGCTCAATCTGTCGAATGTTCGGCCATTCTAGTTGTGGCATTATATAGTCTTCAGACTTGTTTCGTGTTCATGTCATTTCTCACACTCCATCCATCTTTTCTTCTCGTCATTGATATAAGAATATATATTATATATAAAAATATATATTCATTATATATATATATATTTATTATAAATATATATTAAATGAATATATTCTTATATATTGATATAAGAATATATTCATTTTATATTAAACTTTTGATTAGTCACAACGTTCATTGTAAAGATTTGTAAGTATATTGGTTTATTTATAATGTTTGTTACAGAACGAATCCACTCTAATACGTCCAAAAAAGGTATAACATCTAATGTTGTAATATTGGTTAATACAAATTCATAATTCTGGCATTATTGGCATTGGCATTGGTTTCTAAATCTGGCATTATTGGCATTCGAATAATTAAATAAACATATCTTATTTAATTTTAAGATTTGGAAGAAATTCGATGATTATTATCATAATAACGAAATAATATAAATATGACAATCTGATATAATTATTTTTATCTGATTTTTTATTTTGTAGTGTATCCTATTATGTTAGGCCGGCTGGAACATTTTTTAATATTTTTATATAGTATTGATTTTTTTTAATAAAGTAAAAATTCACCGAACATCTTTAAGGTAGAAGACGTAAAAATATATTTGATATTAATTAATTTCTTAATTTTATAAACGGATTTTTAATCTATCCTTCGGCGTTTAGTACTTCCTTATTGTAACAGGCAACAACATTTTGTATGAGTGTTGCTGAATTGTTTGATGTATGGTTGTAAAGGGTCTGGCGGATACATATTGCTCCCAATGCTAAGTTCGACTGGATTACAATTATTATATTATTTAATAATAGGTGCATATTATATTTTTTAAAAGTTTAAATTTATTATCCACATAAAATATATATTTTTAATTTTTGTCGACAAATGAAGACAAATTTTACCTAGCTTACACGTTAAGAATATTGTTATGTGACTATAGATGTCCACCCAAGATCATGCATATCTGAGGTCCTTCGTGGGTGGTACACAGGGCGCAGTCCCTTAGAAAATGGTGGGTAGGGTGTACGCACCCCATACCAACCATCTTTCACAGCTCATGCGCGACGCAACAGATTGGCGGGACGCCTCTCCCATCTTCCGACGCCATTGTTTTTATCTGCTATTCGCGCGCCGTTCGTCGACTAAAGCAGACGCGTCTAGCACTGCCTGAAAGTTGACTCGCGAGTTCGTGTATTTCCCTGCGCTAAGGTAAGAAAAACAAATATATATTCATACATACTTATATAATTTTTTGTTAAAATCTTTTTTTATTATTTCATATCTTTATAAATATGTTGTATTGATAAATTCTTTTACTGAGTCCGTAATTTATTTACCATTTGATATTTTTGTTTTTAAATTTTTACTTCGATGTTTTGCGATTTATTTTTTATTGATCCGTTTGTTACTTTTTAAAGATTTTTTTTATAGAATTTAAGTGGCGTTTTTTATGATTATATTATTGGTACAAAATTTAAAATATAAAACGGGAGATATATATTAAATATAATACTTATGAACTTTGGAGGCGTCTGAAAACCCTGCAATTTATCGAAGCATTGAAATCGTAGAAATATGGTGATTGAAATTTTGGAACAGACCAAAAGCCAAAGATTAATATAGACTTATTTCAGATTTTATACGTTATTACTATAATCTTAGTTTTTTTTTGTATAATGCGCCTCAAAAATACTTAAAGAGTTATTTTTATTTTTGAACGAAGTAAAATAATAAATTAAATACAGCTTTTCCTTAATTATTTAAAATTATATAAAATAAAGAAAATTAAGAAAAAAAATAACATTTATGAGACTAACGATCTTATAGTATAATTAAATAGTTCAGAACAAACAAAATCTCTAAATTCCAAGTCTCCGAAATTCTGAATTGGTTTTCTTCTTCCCGTTCAATTTTATTAGGAACTGCGTATCACTGATGACAATTACTCCGAAGTTCCGTTTGTTGTTGGAATCAAACTTTTGATTTTCAAATATTAAACCTCCGTTATATTAAAAGACTATTAGATGAAGCTAATATTGAAACTTTACTTTCTCTATCTTTCATCTTTTCATGCTAATAGATAGATAGATAGATAGATTAGATTTAGATAAATAGTTTAGTGAGTCTTTGATTAGTTTGAAAAGAGGTTCTTAAGCAATTTTGAATTAGAATCTGTCTTTGGAATGAGCCCAGACCCAAAACTGTGTAGAAGCCTCTCGCATTTGCGGTTTTCGGTCGCTTATGAGGCAGTCGTAGTGATTAGTTTTTGGTATAATAACATAAATAAAATTATTGAACACGAGCCATTTTGACACAAAAAAGATGCCATGGAAAAAATTGACACTTTAATACAAAAAGTATTACCATATCTTTAAATACATATGTTAGGATTTCAATACCTTGGAAATAACAATGTTATTAATCATATTAATCATAAAACTTAAAATAAAATGAGAATTAGTTTTCACGTAAAAACATAATAATTAAGAATTGATAACCATTTACGAGTATTATGTTACAAACCAAAATATAGCGACAATTTTGTTTTCCAAGAAAAATAAATTGAATATTTAACAGTTAATTTAACAGTGTCCCTGTTTCGATATTTTTTCATATTATTATAACTAACAACAGATTAAAGTGTAACATGTATTATATTATACTAAAATGAATAATAATTTAACAATAATAGTTCATCAAGTAAAAATATTTTAAATAACATACCTGGAATGATAAACGTTCAGGACTAACATCAAAAGCGTGTTTTACTTTGAATTTCTAATAACATTACTCATTGACATTTGTCCAGGCAAGTTATTGCTAACGAAGTGTTATATGAAATAGGTATAAATGCCAATAAATATTATATATTTAACAAAAAACAGATATAAGATTATTTTTGCAAAATTTGTTACTACACAATTTTTTTTTTGAACATCTTACTAGAAATAAATATTAACAATTCTTATTCATACCAACGGCTATCTTAAAGTCCAAGTATTTAAAAAAGAATAGGCCATGGAAACATAAAACCGACAAGAAAATTTTAACTTATTTATAAATTTACAAAATTAATGGCATTGACTAATTGAGTTACAGCCATAATTGATATGTGAGAACTAATTAGAATTCAAGTAAAGTGTGATTCCAAAATAAGACTAGAATAAATAACTACGCCGCTACCACTTTGAAGCTCTCACATTTACAAGGCTTACCATTTACTCGTTTTGTCTTACATTTTAGGACGTCCTCTAATTTATAATAAAATATGGACGAGGCAAATGCAAATTCAATATATTTTATGACAAAGTAATTATTGCGAGTTAAGTACGTGATAAATTGTTTCTTTCGTCTGTTTGTCGGTTCCTTTGTTCGTTGGTTAGTTTGCATAGAGCTGATTTACTAGTCAAACGTTGATTAAATTTGGTAAAGTTATATCTTACTTCCCGGTCGATATATTAGCTACTTTTTCCTTCGGAAAAGCACTATTATTCACGGAAAAATACAAAAGCTGATTTTGCCTACAATAATAAAAAGCTGTTATACAGATTATAATAATAATTCGTGTGTTATTATTTAAGTCAATATATAGAGTATTTGGAATAAACACTTATCTTGACAAGAAAACAGAATAATTGGTCCTGTTATAATAACAATACAACAAAACTACTAAACGGAAATTATGAAATGTGGTCAGTGACTTACAAACTGAGTTAACATATTACTTTATGCATGGATTTAGCTTCATAAAATAAAAATAAAGATAATATCAATAAATATTTAACACGTCACGGGGTTGCATACATGTGATGGTGGACGGTTTATGATTTAAATCAGAAGGGAAACAGCGGAGGAAGCTGGCAATAGTATTGAATATTTTGATATATTGAAGACTTTATCATATATTTTAAAGTTAAGTTATTTGGTGCCGGATCGAGGCTGAATATAATAATATGAAAATACAATTACAATATAACATTGTGTCAGTTTTCATAACGACGACATTGTAACAGTGAATTATCTCCTCGGTTTGTTGTTCGTTGATTTATAATATTCAGAGTTGATGTGAAATAAAATGATTTCGTACATTCCATATTCCAATACTACATTATCGACTTGGAGCTCATTTGATTGAGTTCGATAAATATTTATACAAAGTACTATGCAATGATATTATGAAAGGTATAACTGTACAGTTAAAACATGAAGATTTAATAAAATATCCCACATTTTACAAAAATATCCAAATTCATTTCACACATCGTGTTATTTGGATTTTCTTGTCAAAGCTTATTATAATATCTCGAGCGCTTTAAATATGGATAAAATTGCCATTACGTTTCGTTTCCTTCTCAGCGCGTGTATTTTTTTTCATGAAATGTCTTTGTGTAAGATTTAATTTGGTAAATACTCTATATATATATATATTTATTTATTTATTTACTTATTAATTTTTCTTTAATACTATTATATCATGAAAATTTACATTTCCATCCCTTATAAGCACTTTTGTAATAATTTTATTGAAAATTATGTATAAGCACAATGTGGGTGTTTTCAAGACAAGAGTGAATAGGCTTTTACTAAGTTGATGCGCTTTACCACCTACGACTACATTTCCACTTCCCATCAGGTGGAATGTAGTCAAGCGTCAACTTAGTTTAAGTGTAAAATATATATATAATATTAAGAGAAATCAATACTGGAATTATATTTATTAAATAATATGTGTTCTTTTGACTTTGGCATAAATAAAAGTAATTTACATTTTTAACATACTTAAAATAAAATTATGGAAAAGTTTACGAGAAAAAAACCTCGAAAGTTTTTTGTTTTTAGTTTTCGTCGATTCTGATTCTTTTTTTAAAAAAATACTATTAGTTTGAGTGTGGCCATGTGGGACGACATGTCTTGATACAAATATACATTCTCAAAGGATATCGAAAAGATTGTTCGATTTTTCTACAAATAAAATCTTCACGATTATTTTGTGATAAAAAGTGCTATAATTATGAAATTTTTTAACATAATATTTTATTTTGGAACGAAATTTTATTCCAAGTATAATCAAACAAAATGTCACCTGTACCAGTTTTTAGCAAAATAAGTACAATAGTTATGTAGTATAATTGTAATACAATACAATACTTAAAAAATATATCAAAAACATAAATATTTTGCGGTCGTGACGAACGCATCCTTTTCTTACGCGAAGTGTATGTCAACAGAAAAATAATTTTACGAGTCCGTAAACAAAATTTCGCACGCCCTTCGTCACTTATATTGTATTATTGAGTAAAGAATATATTTGGTGTTAATTGAAAACTTAGAAAAACCTGATGTTAATTCGGTATTTCGGGCAAATGAAACTGAATAATTTGAATTTCTATTAATTTTTATTTTTTTGTCGCATAAATAAAAAATATAAATAATAATTAAAAATTTGTTGATACACATTAGTTAAAATTAACTTTACTCTGACAATATAAAAAAGTCCCATATCTCTCTAACTATTATATATTATAAATAACCACTCGTAATCTATAATATTTAGTTAACATTCGTGAAATCCGTTTTATTAGGAATCAAATCTTCGACTCTATTGTGGGTTTTCCGTAATAAAGACGATAGTTAGGTGGCTTCACAAAAACCTGATCGAGCAATAAGCCACCAAACGTGGATTTTTAATGCTTTTCTCACGTTTTGGGTTTTGTATTAATGAGTTCACTTTTACTATCGAAAAATGTAAATTTAGTATCATTAAATTTATTATTCATTCATTATTTTTTCAATGTTTTTTTTTAAACCTTAATTTGCTATTGATTTGAACTTAGAAGACCGTCATCATATTATTTTGTCTGAATGTGACATCTACAAAATCCAACGTATTTAGATAGAGTTTTGAAACCGAATTTGTTGAAAATAGTGTATAATTGTATTATAAGCAAGCTATTTATAAGTTAAGCTTTAAGATAAGCTATATTTTTCAACAAACTGATATATAAGTGAATATATCTGTGTCAAAAAACAAACAACTTGAAAAGAAAGTGAAAAATGTAAAATTGAAAGTCCAGACTTAAGTACTCTATCGAGCCTTATGGTATTGAATTTTATAAAAGAATCCGTAATCCAAAGAAGACAGAAGCCACTTAAATTATATTCGCAATGCAAGTTGGAAAGAAACGACAAAGTTTGTCAGACTTGGGAGTTTAGTAAAAGCCGTGCTCCTAAAATTAAAAAAAGATTGAAGTTTATTGCGATTCTTTACTTTATTATTATTTGTTGAAGTGTAAACGTCGTAGGTATTTTATGAATTAATTTCGACGGTGAAACACAGTGCGTCGCTGTGGGTCTTATTAGTTTATAAGATTTATATAAAAAAATATCAGCTTTACAAAACAACACCCACTAAAAGTAGGTTTTTTAATATATATTTTTTTTTCTTTCGGGATAGGATAAAGGAATTACAAATAATATTAAAAATACCTAGTTTGCTTATCTTTTTAGTATCTAAATTCAAGGTCTTCATTTTCATAAAATCAACGAATAAATCTTATTTATTACTTTTTACTTATATACATGACATCGATGATGAATATTTTTATTTCAAAAAAAAAAAAATCTTATCAAAAAGGATCAAAATTATAATTCCTCGATGACACGACTACATTTTCGCTTTCATTTTTGTCTTTAAATTTCTCGTTCGTGATATAATTTTATATTTCATTATCAATTCATTCGTTTTCCGCAGCTTTAGTCTCACTTCACATCCAATCCTTGGAAGTAAGTATCGTATAATTAAATTTGTTGGAAAGCCATTAAAAAAGTTTTTATTGATACAAAAAAACTTAGAATATTTTAAAATATTGGTCAATCGTTAAAAAACAAACCACTTTAGTGTGACCTAAGTCTGATTATTTTAAAAGCTTAACATGTTTCTCATGATAATGGTTTAAATTATAACAAAGTGAGCTCACATAAGCAAATGGGGATGGGTCCATTAAAACAAGACGTAAATTCCATTAGCTTGAAGATGCTTTATCGTATATTTAAAACGTATATATGAAGAGGTGAAATTGCATCAGGTTTTATTAATTTCAACATACATTCTATATCTTATTAGCTTTTAATTATTTCAATTGTTTTTATTTCAAAAATTTCAATATGAAAATGCTTTAAATTGATTTTATATTCGCAGTTATATAAAAATTTGATAAAATAAGATTACAGATGAAAGGTGGCTTCAGATTGAAATGTAAGATGGGGAGTCCGTTGCAGATGGACACTCATAATTTAATGCTAACTTTACAAAGGAGTTTTCACTCAAGTACACTAGTTGCCTAGAAAGCCTTTATTGTAAGGGTTTTCTTTTAACAGAGCATCTGGGGTCGTGAATTGAATCTTTTTATTATTATATTTCTAGCGTTGTCTCACTGCTTCGTCTTGACTAACTAATATTATAAATTCACTTTCTGATGTTATTTATTTGTTTGAAACTAAAACAAGATCCATTTTATTGTAATTCAGATACGTATGTACGAGGTATTTTATTAATAAGTTTTCACACACAAAGAACAATAAGTGACATAATCATCAATAATGGAGTTGTTATATCGAGAGATGTAATAAATCAATTCGAAAGCCTTTTGATTTAAGATGAACTGATCTCTGAAATTGTATTGAATTGCTCTGTGGGTATAATTCTAATCCACTTTGATGTTTACATGTACTGTAAATTTTAGGAGTGTGGTTTTTGTGGTGAGGAATGTTTTGTCTCAGACTGGGTTATATCAATTAACTAGCTGAGAATGTGGACGGAACCTTAATTATATACCTTTTATTACTTTCACGCAGAAGATTGTTTTTCTTTTAATCTCATAAGGTAGATGAGAAATAGATGAGCCTAATTTTGTAGCTTTAGATGGCTTGTCTTATTTAATCATTTTTTTTAAATAAAAGTGTGTTTAAATTCACGTGTAGTTCCGGTAGGTGGTGCTGCGATTATATTGCAAGATTTTTTAAAGTTTCAGTACAGGGCAACCCCTGTATTAGAAAATCGATTATATGTTATTAATATTATATATTATTCATCAAAACCGATTATATTTCGATTTCGATTAAGACAATGAAACCAATATTCAATAATAACTGAATCTTTACTTTCCTTTTGTGCTATGTTTGTGTTATGTAATATGTATTTACCTTTAAAGATTTGTTAGAAAAATATAATAGATTTCGCGAACTATATCTTATAGTATATTTAGTTAGTAATCCTTTCTGTGGCTGTGGCGCAGAGTGAGAGATTGAAAAGCTCGTCTCGAGTAAGAGCTTATTGTATGGTTAGCTTTGTTGCTAGGACTCAAAACGAATATTAATACTAGTATATGGCACTTATAATCAATATATTATATCGCTGTATACATTTAAAATAGAATGATTACATATATATTTAATAAACTAACTGTTCTACTATGTACACAGGTTTTTATTGTAATAAATAAATAAGAATTAATGAAGATCTGTCTAAATTAACTAAATTTAATTTGTTTAATCGGATAATTGGTGTTTATAATTGGTTTGAACAAATTTTATATTTTAATGTATACTTATAAACTATTAATGAAGAAATATAGACTTATGAGTACGTGACTAAAGAATCATTATGATACGAGTGTCGTAATATACGTCATGTATTGAGTGATCACGAGACATTCAAAAGGTAAACTTCTTTTCTAAAACAAAATATTTCGAGAGATTGAATACTACCGAGAGAATTGTTTTTCCTTTATCAAAGAAAAGATAAGTTCTTCAACTTTGATATTTGTTACAAACGATAATATAATTAGGCATTTTTACGAATGCCTACTTTGCTGTTCAAAAACTCTAAAGACGTTTTCTTTTTTTTTTCTTTAATGTAAATATTTTTTTGCTAGTACTTTCTCGGATTCGATTAAAATTAATGATATTATAAAAGATTACCGTTGTCTTTTCATCATAATTCAGCAACCTTATGACGGAGGGCTTGGAATATTATTTATTTTTTAAATTTTAGAACCACACTATTGATTTTTACTTGACTAATGAACCATTATTAATATAATAAAAAAAGTTATAAATTTCTGAACACCATTTCAAGGTTATGCGAGCTACCAGTAAACTTTTTTATTTTTAAACCCTAGGCATGTTATCCAAACAGCCAATTAATCAGTTAGTGAGTTAAATTTAATATAATTATTACGTGCATAGGATGAATAGCCATATTACGATTAAAATCAAACAACTCAATCTTATCTACTATAAATATACAAAAATATATTGAATTAACATCACCTATATAAACATTCTCTCACAATAATTTCATACGATTCTGAGATATTTTGAAGTCCATGTCGATGAATTTAATCGCTGTTTTAAAGTAGGTTACATCACTATAGCTCCATATATATCACTATAATTTTAAAGCTAAGACTGATGTCAAATGCGATCTATAAATTCATTATATTATAAGTAAAAATATATTTTGACTAAAGTAGCAAAATTTTGATATTTTTTGATTAATCATGCATATAGTGGAATGCAATAGTAATTCGAATTTGACGGGAAAATAGTTTTGAAAGCATCTTTAAAAAGTCGAAAACGTCCATTGGTGAAACAGAAAAAAAAAAAAAATTGCTGGACTTTGACTGAAACAGCTGGAATGTAGTGTTATAGATTAGATATCACTACATCAATAATACAGATTTTTAAATTCAGATATAATATTATTATATTTATAATAGAGAATACCTAGGTCTATCTTGCTTTTAAAACGTTTTTATTATTTTTATAATAAGATTATTGAATCCATAAGGATCAGCTCTATATACTATATTATAATTATATATATATATATATATATATATATATATATATATATATATATATATATTATGTTTAACTAAGTATTCTTTGTTATAATATTTAAATTTAATATCCTGTAAGACAGATTTCAGCAGTGAGATTGAGACTTATAAAATCACAAATCTGTGATTCACTGTCATCTGTGATCACAATTCTACGAAATACATAAAATCTTATATAATAATAAATATTAAAAAGAAATTAAATAGTTTATATATTATTCTTTCGCGTTTTCTTTTTAAAAAAATATGCTTAATAATTATATATAATAAGACGAATCGACATGTACATACAAAAAACGCCATAAAAAAATTGTACTCTCATATTAAAAGCATTATAAAGATGATTAGTTATAAAACAATGGGTTTTCCAGAACTCCTCATATCTCCAGCTTTGAATAGAAGCAAACTGCAATAAAAAAACAAATGAACAGTATATACAAAACAAGAGCAAGAGTTTTTGATTGTCTTCTCCGTAGCCTTTAGATTCTTTTAAGACGCGCTCAAGCGATATTCAAAATCTATCCAAAATTTATAGAGCATACGTATTTTCTATTGCCTCCCCTAAATTCAAACCTTTTTCATACAAATGTAGTGGGGAATAAATAAAGGCTGTGGTCTTAAGATACTTATAAGTTTTTATATTAATATATTAGACGATGTATAAAGTTAGAAATGTGGTAAATGCAATGCGAATTCTGTTTTGTATATTTCGACTCTGGTCTAACAATTTATCCTTGACCTAATAAAATGACCTCAAGTACGTTTTGAGCTTAAATATTCAAGGGTCTTGCCAATTGGAGCTCAATATCATTTTTATGAGTGGATGACATTTTTTTTGTGATTTAAATCCGAATTGTTGTTATTTATGTATACAAACTCTAAAGCATAACTAATTAAAAAAAAAATTGATGAATTCTTAAAAATCACATTATATAATATCCTATATATAAACTATTATTTAAATTGAAATTATTTTTTTAATTAATATTTAATCAGTATAAAATTATATATTAAATTTACAGATCAAATGTAAGCCACGTGCTTATGTAATTAAATGCCATTGTGACATTCGAAAACTAATTCTATTTCGCAGCAGCCGTAATCCAACACACTAATTGTGTAATAGCCGTAATCTCTATCTATTAGCTGACTCTGGTGTTTTTCTTCTTAAGTAGAGAACAAATGTAATTCAAAGTGTTAATTACTAAATTGCAAATAATTAGTTTTTAATGTTGAGATAGAATTGAAATACTTTATATTTTATGTTAACAAGAATTGTTTTTTTATGCCAGTCTGCTTTGCTAACGTTCTTTTTCGTAATTATAATAAATTTTATCATATGTTTTTATTTAGCTTCACACGTTATGAATC
This sequence comes from Dircenna loreta, assembly GCA_963555665.1. Lineage (NCBI taxonomy): Eukaryota > Metazoa > Arthropoda > Insecta > Lepidoptera > Nymphalidae > Dircenna > Dircenna loreta. The sequence goes on along the minus strand of OY743092.1, from coordinate 5,138,107 downwards.
ATAAAATGACTATATTTCTTTTATACTTTTAATAAAATTTAATTTTAAATTACGCATGTTTAATAAACCGCGTGTATTAAACTAAAATATCTACTAAACAACATTTTAAATATATAACGTATTTGAATATTGTTTTAACCCATAAAGCTCGCCTGTAATTGAATATACATTTTTAACTTTTAACCCGACGTTTGATTGACGACGCGTTAAAATTAATATTAAATACAATTAAACGCCGGCTTTATTCGTAAAACGAGTTTATTTTAGATTTTAAATATTTGTAAATTCAAAAGCAAATACTGAAAAGGGTTTATTTCTTTTGGCTAAAATATCGCCGTCCAAAAAATAAAAATCCCGTCATCTTACTGTTCCTGGAAACTTATTCTTAAACATTTATGATTGTTATTGATTTTTGATAAAACTTCTTAAGCAGCAAAAGTCATAAAGAAAAATAAGTAGTTTAAACAAATAGTTCATAATATTCAGAAAAAAAAATATAAACAATAGAATCTTGTAATTTTTAAATTAAAATAAAATAAAATCGAAAATATTGGTAACTCTGAAAAAAAAATAACAAATAGATTCTCTAATTATTGAAAAAAATGAGGGCTTATAATTTTAAGCTTCAATATGAGTCGAGTTTTAGAGTTTGTGTCCAATTATGTTTGTATCAAATTATTACTAGTACTAAATGTAACGTTAAACGATGCAAGTAGCATATACTCAGTGCTATATGAATACCCTATTCGTAATATTGTTAGTCAGCCATGTTGATGGTAAGAAAATGGGACGCTGAAATAAAAATGGGAATAGAAAGCCAGAGCTTTTAATAATGTATTATAATATTGTTATTTTACTATATTATGTATTTAATCAATTAAGTTATATATGTATATTTATAAAGAATTATGACATGTAAATGTAAATTTAAGTCATATCGTTGCTATCATCTGTTAGTTTTTGATTAAACTTCGTCATAATCTTCGTTGAATTTAACAAGTTGTTGGAAAATCTTTGAATGTTTTTATGACGCTATGCTATAAAATCATAGTTTAACTCTGTTTATTATATTTTTTTATTTACTTTTGTGTAATAATATTTTAATTATAAGCCTTTTGGATTCTTATAAAAATTCGTATCTTAGTGAACTTTTATTAAAATAACGGAATATAAAGAAAGTGTTCGACTTCAGTGTTCGTATTTTATGTTGTGAATTATATATGTACATAATATTAGAGGTTCAAATTCTCTTGACATGGGTTAATGGAAATACGCTCCAGCTTTGAAACAAAAAACCAAAGGACTTATAATAATAAGTATTTTTTCATATAGATTAACCAAAATTGTTCCTTGGTGCGTTTATACAATGTTATTTAATTACCTTTAAAGGTCAATTGGGAGAGATTTGGTAAAAAAATAAGTGAACGTTTATGTGTGTCGAAAGTAATATTATTTATTAATAAAAATATTTTGAGATTACTAAATCAATGCCATGGAATTAAAATATATTCATATTGTGAAATACCAAAAGTGATTTCGGTTTTAACCATTTTTTTTAAATGCCCTATTTCTTATAATAAGAGGTCTATATCAGCTAATTTAATTGAAGAATTCATACGCCGTATAAAATTAATGATTAAAAAACAATCCTATACAAACCTTTACAAGTGATTAATAAGGCAATTTAAAATAATATTTGTATATTTAGTTATATTTTGTACTCTAAACTTACCACTAGTGTGTTGCCCTACTAATTCTTCTTATAATGCTTATACAATTGTATATTATGTGTATTGGAAAATAAATATATATAATTTACTAAATTATTGAAATATAATAAAAATATAACTCATCAGCTGTCAAATTTCGTATTACAATTTCTGAACAGTTGATGGCGTTATACAGCCAATTAGAACTTTTGACAACTGTCAAATCATTTCAAATTTAATTATCCATTCAGAAACCGGCCGTTAATATTGTGGAGTAAGTTATTAATTAATATAAGCAAGTATCATGACTTGTAAATGACCTTAAATTCGAGTCTAATGATTGTAATCATCTGTTAATTTAGGATCTAAGCCCTTCCATTAAACTTCGACATAACAGACCTTCATTAAGTTTAACAAATAGTTTGTTGTGTTCCCCTTCTTGGTATTACCGCCTAATAATACCTCGGCCCTTGTAATTTTAAACTTCTAAAGCTGTCAATGTTCTCGTTTTTCTATGTCAGTAATAACCAATACACGTTAATAATATCTAAACGATACTGACTTTTTTTGCCTTTCTCTCACAGTCTTGAATTTTAGATTGATTAAAAATAAGACAAGTGTTGAGAAAAACGATTTTTTTTTAGGATTTTCTATTCTTTTTTTCGAAATGCACCTGTAATTAACTTTTATGTAAGTTCTTTGTAAGCAAAAAACTATGGATATAAATTGTCTAATTGTTAATAAAATGCAATGTATTTAATGCTGAGATCAATTTCCGGCAATATTTTAATAATAGTCGTTAGATTACAAATATTTTATTTCTTATTAGTGTCGATCTCAGATAAAAGGGATCAAATAAAAATATTAGTAGCAATAAAACTTGATCCATACCGTAGGTTTATTTCAATGAGAAATAAAAAGGATATAAAATTATCAGTTCTTTTCTGAACAAAGTCATCATCTTTCACTTTATATTAGATATTTTATGATGCCTTAAACGATATTTTCCCCTTTATTTCATATCAAAGGTATACTGTAACGGAAAAAGTCGGTGGAGAAAAAACAGTGGTGCTTTAAAATTTATAGCTACCTTTTATTTCTGATATCATTAAGGAAATTTGACTTTTGTGATCTATACATTAAATGTAATCATATTAATTGAATTATTAAAATAAAGAGTAAAATATGATCAATATTTAAAATCAATATAAAATAAATAAAAAAGTTAAAATGTTAAGAAAATGATATTCTTTTAATATATAAAATTAATACCTACAACGTAATTTTTTGTCATTCTAATTTAATAGCGGGCCAATTTCATAATGCTATAATGTATTAAGAAATAAATCAGTAGATGGATTAGAATAGAGGTTCATGACCCTTTGTTATGATTTCCCTAGAGACGATATAATTATAAAATCAATCGTTCATAAAAGCGATGTTATTTTTCCCAGATTAAATATTAAGTCATCATAAAATATTTTTAGTAAACCCCTAAGGTATTTAATAAATGGTAGTCCTTATATTATTAAGGCATTTTATCATTCTATTAATAAGAGAAGCAAAAGCTGTGTACCCCTTTTTAAGAAATATACGCGGAGAATTATGTTATTCGGAACGGTTGAAGTTTATGTGAATGAGACAAAATCTAATTTAATTATAATATTTAAAATATATTAAATAAATGAAAAATGATACATAAACAATCTCATTGTTTATTAATATTGTCATTATCAAGTATATATTACTCTGATGTCAAATAGTCGCGAAGAGTTGTTTGTCGCCCAACGTAATAAAATAATCAAAAAATATACATGCATGGAGGTTCAAACCCTCATTACTTAAAACTTGAAATTACGGTTTCTTTTCGGGCACTGGGCGAATACTAGCTATTTACTATTTTTTTTAGTTATAATGTCAATAAACTATAGCAAAGTTTGAGAATGGATTTACATATGACAATACTGCGAAAGATGGAAGAAAATAATCCATAAATTTGAAACTAATTGTTATTGGCATTGGCAACTATAATACTAAAACTATTGTATCAACGTCTAGAACGACAGATAATAAATGTCTATTGAATATTTTGCATTAACAATACCAGGTTTATAAGACAATATCAAACATTAAGCACACAAATAAATATTTGTCGATCAGGGATTGCCTCTATATTTCGACACGCGTTCGATTTTACTGACGCGTGGACTACTATCCGATCAAAGGAATTACTCCAACCATTCCAGACATGAGAAATTTTGGGAAATATTTATAAATATGTTTGTTTAAAATGAAGTCTAAATAAATGCACCACTGGTTTTCAGATAGCACTGAGAACATTTTAAATTCCAAATTATTTCGTACATTTAATATGAGATAAATTACATAAATGTTTTTATTATTGTTTACGTTGTTTGAGGCCTTTTATGACAACGCTCTTTAAATCTTTCATCTCTCAAAAATAAACAATGATCAAATAAAACGTGCCTATGAGCAAATCAGGCTTTTATGGGAAAATTGTTCAGTAAAGTGTACCGTAATGTAACCCACCGCTGTGCTAAGTAATTATATGATGCCTTTATCAATTTATAACATTCGAGCCATAAAGAAACGTATAAATATTTTAAATCTCTAAATGTTACAAATATATATATTTATTTTATTATTATGGAAATAGTATTAGTATAGAAGTGTACTTAAAAAATATCGTCTATTTTATTACAAATAAAATATGAATTTTTGAATTTAACATAAAACATCGAAGTCAGATTTAGTATAATATTATATGATAAACGTCTCTATCAAAATGAATAAATTATGAATTTATATCATAGTTTTTATATTGAAACTTTCGTGAATCATGACTATTATATTTATATTTACCCGGCTGTATTCACGTAGAAATTAAATCGAATATGCCCGACTAGTTTCGAACAGTTTCGACAGTTCGCGCCGCGAGTCCGCAACGCTCAGAGCTCATGAATAAGAACCCCGAATGGGTTCGAAACTAGTCGGGCACATTCCGATTTAATTTCTACGTAAATACAGCCGTGTAAATATAAATATAATTATATCATAGTTAGTCTAATAGCCAATTGTTTTTTTTTTGCTAACCCTATTTATTTTCATCATTTCTACCAGAAAGGCAACCCTAAAATCATATTTTATTCCATAATAAAATGAGATCACTTAAGAGATAAAAATGTAAAATGTGTTATTACCTATTTTTGTAAATTGATCATTTGCTATGTGTATTATTAATGAATACGAAATATTATACATATATTATATAAAATATTAAAAATTGTATGCAAATGTTATTTACCTTTGTATGTACGTCTATGTATTACGTTACAACATCTTAATGTAGAACGTGCTTTGATACACATTTATACTCAAATAATATTTCTTGACAAAAAGTTTTGAGTTTTAGAAAGACGAACTTCTCTTTAAAAGATAGTTGAAATGAGATATTAAAATATGAAAATATGGTTGATTTGAAACAAGATAATAAATTACAATTTTATTAAACAATAGAACAGTAAAGATGAACATTTTTTTTAAAATGGTTGTGTATAAAGTTTCAAAACCAGCTGAAGCAATATTTATTTCAATCTTGAAAAATATTTCAAGTATTCATCTTGAAAAATCTGAAAAGTAATTGCAAGTATGAATAAAAACAAACAAATATAAGTAAGTAACTTTGAGCTTGAAAGCAGCTTAAATTTTTATTTTTAATTAAAAATCATACTATCTTTTTATTAAAGATGGCTTTGTTACTCTTTATTTCAATATAACGACATTAAAACAAGATATAAATGTAATATTTAAAAAGCAATCTTACATATAAAATATCCACAAAAGCCAATGGCTTATAAATACCGATTCTGCCGTATGACTGATTATTGGAGACTACTGCATAATGAAAAATACTAAAGAATACTAATTCTGTAGTACTTTGAAGTTTTATTCAAGTCAAGTTGTAATTGAAACGTTATAAGTGGGTGGGTATTAACTGTTAATTAATATTTATATGATATTAAATGCATATTAAATATATTAATTAGTCATGTATCTGCTAGGTACTTTATGTCCGATGATTAAGTGGGTATATTTGAAGTAAATAATGAGGTTTTCAATAATGTGAGTACACCCTTAATGCAGTTCAAAATTAAATTTATTGTGGGCTCAGTAAGAGGCCGCACTGCGACGGATATCGATTACACTCCGTTGCCAGAAATACCGCACCAAGGGCAGTCTGACCCGCCTAAATAATTGTATATATAATAAATATCTCAAAAATATCCTATATGCTTAAATTAATCAAATTTTTGTTAATGTTTGAGGTTTTGTATAAACATGTTAAGTCATGACATGACATGGCATGACATGACATGACATGATATTGTAACCCAGAGGTCTCATACGTCGCAGGTTTGTGTACTGCTCGTACCAATGAATTTTTCATTATTCATTTAAAATTGTATTCTTGCTTGTATATTTCACTATACATATCAATTATTTATGATATAGAATATTCAAAGGCTGAAAGGTTACTACATCTTTTAGTTTGTTAGTTGAAGGCACTTTACTTGTTACATAATTGCCAAAAGTAACTTTGAAGTTCCTGACTCACTTGTCGTGATAAGTTAACGTCTTATATTTTCACACGCAGGCATCTACGAGTTGCTTTGAGAAATCGAGGAATGTTTTGAATTTTAAAATAATATACGAAAAATACTGAGATAACTTTAAATTATCTGGACATATTTCATAATATGTTTTTTTTTATAACTTAAATGGAAAAGTATGTTCTCCGTTATTATGTGGTTATGACTAATGATACGTAAATTTGTGGCTTTATCTCGGCCTAAAAGTTTTGTTTATATTGTATATATAAAAAATTAAAACGATTTTGTAATGTATTCGTACTTATATTTAATGAATATACGCGTAGCTTTTATTGGTCATTTTTATAATATATACCTTATCCACTATTCACCTGTAAGGGATAATTTCACCAAACTTTATTATTCTATATAAACCTCGTTTATATAAATCTAAAAGACATAAGTATCCTAATTCTTTGGGTGGGATAGATCAGTCTCTCGTCACATAACATCTCAGAGACTTTCCTCTCTGCGATATTATTTTCGCGTTCCATCCATATTTTGTTCTGTCGCAACCTTTTCTTGAAACCAACTTCATTCATACTTAATCTAACATGCCTTTCATTCCTCCGCTTTAAATTAAAATAATAATTTAATTTCCTTTAAAAACTTCTGTGATGTACTAAAATGAAATCAAAAAAACAATAAGCCGCTGAAATTAAATTGCTGACAACTTAAGGACTATATAATATATATTTGGTTAATGGTGTAAGGTTAATATATCAAAATTGGTTTTCCCGTATAACTTATGAATCGAATGTCAATCAATGTTCAATAATATTTCATCTGTTATTAAAGTCAGAAGCTGTGAACGTTGTAATGGCGAAAATTGCCGATGTAGTGATTCAATATCAATTTTAATAATCGTCGAATATTATTTTTTTATATATCTTCTACTTTACACTCGCTAAAATCATTTGACCTCAGTGAAATTGGGCCTAGTTTCACAAAAGTACTATTAGTTAGGTTGATTAGTGGTTTAGTGATAACTGATAATAAAGTCTAGGCAATATCAGGTTAATTCAATTATTCTAAAGGTACAATGATTCATTGTAGTCCATTCTTTAATCTTGTTCGTAATCTCCCCTAAGGCGCTATCCGGGTTCCAATTCCCATCGATTATTTGTTCTTTTTCCTCAGAAAATCAATCGACCTATCTATCTTTCCATTTTGCTCAAATTCGCTTTATAATATATACTTTTTTTAATATAAAAAGAATATGTAAAAACAAATATTACATATATATTATTTTTGCAAACTATATCTCGTTAACTTTATAAGTAAATAGTATTATAGAAAATTACGTATGATGTTTTAATTACTCTTAAATATTATGAGTATAAGTTACAGCTGTAGTATTAAACGTAAACCATCCGATGGCATGCCATTGAAATGTCCATACATTCTTTTAATAATTTAGTAAATGTTATATAAAAAATGAATGACAGTCTCTTGAGAAAAGCTGAGCATAAAATTCTGTGTCCCAATTGAATAGAGAATTATTGGATTCGAAGACTTTTAATATGACACTAAGACATTTTAAACAATTTTACATTTTTTTCAGAAGCTATATATACAATGAAAAAAAATAATAAATGGCACTAAACTACATGGCATCGTTTCAAACAGCTCTTTTTTTATTTTTTACAAACAGTCATATATTAAGTTGCAGTAATGGTAAATATATAAAGAAAAGTATAGATCATTAATGGAATGTCAAATTATTATTTGTACTCTAACAAGGCATTACATAAAATAAGGTATATAATTTTTCTGTCTTCAGTAAAAATGTTTCTCCATACTATATAGATACCGTTAATATAGCGTAATTATAAAATCACAATATAAGACTAATATAAGATTGATAGTTTTTAATATCTTATTAATATAATAATTTGACAAAGGTTTTACCTTTTATTATCTAACCTGTCAGTGACAGATTAATCGGCTTATAACATTGTACAAAAAACAATAAGAGAATAAGTAATTATAATGAATTTACTTAGTGTTTTCAAATGCTTAACGAATATATTATTTTTTCGAATGTTAAAAAAATATAAGTGTTACCATTTACATATTTCAGTCAACGTTTCCTTGATTTTTTTAGTGATTTAACTTTTGCGTTTGATTATTTGATAATATCGTTTATATTTATATTTAGAGTTATAGTTAATATAAAAGCTAAGTACAATGTTTGTAAATAGTAAACTATTTTTTACTCTTCTTCTTCTTTTTCTTTATTACTCTTAGCATTATGAACACACCTTAGTGTTTAATAATGAAGAAATAAAGAATTTTTGTGGTCAAGATATAATGTTGTTTCATATTTTTATACCATAGAGCAAGAGACCCTTCCCGTATTTGACAAGCATGTTTAAAGACGTGCCTAAACAAACAATATGGCCCCCATCTCACCCTCCTCTTGAATGTACTATATGACAATGAGCAAGGTAGGCATACCATAGATAATGCAGTCAACGTCGCCAAAGGAACAGACCTTTGGCGATTTATAATGCTAGCAGTTGGGCTACCAATAAATGTTCTGACGAGATTATGAAAGAAATTTGAACATTTATGTCATGATTGATAAAAATGGCCAGTCTCTAAATATATTTTTTACTTTCCACGGGTCAAAATAAAAATATTTTTAACCAATCTGCTCACAAATAGCGAAGTGTTAGAGCAGGTGTAAAAAATAACCATGGCGAGAGGATATACCATCTACAATTTAAATAAGAAAATATGGATTTGATATCCGTCGATAGGGGTACGTTGATTTGAGACAAAGTTTTACGCGAACGTGGAAGAGAGTTTTATAAGACGGGTGCTTTTCTTAAAATTACTTCATAAAAATGTTAATGTATAGTTTTTTTAAAGGTAATGTTTGTTTTAATCTAAAGTCTATCAGCTTGAATGGTTGTATGCCAGCTGTGTGGTTTGTATGAATATACATTTAAACAGCAGTCCAATAAAACATCTAAAACTGTCGTCTTATATTCAATTCTAATAATACAAACGTATGATCCATCTGCCATTTAATTATGTACCACGGTTTGGGCTTTATATCTCCGGCAGTCAAGCCGGATCATTTACGGTAAGCTGATATTACATAGAAAAAATCTTTATATTTTGACGGAATATCGTTCGAGTCCAACCAAATAACTAAATTAATATAATTGCAGACAAATCGGTCCTCAAGTCTCACGACAACGTTTCAAATACAGCTATTGTTTGTATTCGTATTAAATGCCTAATATATTATACATGAGCTCTCATTTCAGCTGTCAAATTACTTTAACTAACAATGAACTATGCTACTTGCCTCAAGAGTAATTTAATTATGTTTGTTAACAAATAATTCAAACGTTCGGCATTATTGTTTTTGAAACCAAAAATAGATGTTTCTTCTAACTTCCCAGAAGTTTAAAGGTATTTAATGAAAAGGGACCATTATATAATTTATTTCTGTCACATAAGTAAGCCATACAAACTTTAAAGGTTTAAATTCTTAATAAGGAAAGTTATTTCGCTATTACTGTGACTTCTGGATGGTTTTGTGAATTACAAGAAGTTACTCAAAGAAACACAATAATTTCATTTCAATTAAAAGAATTAAAATCATTAAAAATTTATAAATTATTATATTACTATTGCTTTTATCGATTATTTGCTGTTTTTGAGTCTTTTGATTAAGTATCAAAATATATATTTATTTTTAAGATAAAATATTTTTTTTGTAATCATTTATAAATATGTATAACCATGTTAGACTTATTAAAATCGGTTTATTTTAATAAAATAAAATCAGTTAATGTTGGAAATGTAAAGAAATAAACAGAGACACCTTGTCTATAACTTAATCAGAACATCGTTAGAAAATTATCAAAGCTAGTGAAAGGATTGTCGTAGCCTGTTATTTAAGATGACGAAGGATGACAGCGTGAGGTCAGGTCAGGCAGATTAGGGTTGGAATGGATAAATAATATAAATTATAGAAGGGTCATATACGACCTGAAACGTTGAAAGCGAAAGGTGAGGTGAGGGTAGTTAATTATTTTCGTAATTATTGAGATAATATTCGGTCATTTATAGTTTCATTTAAAAAATATTTATGACCATGAACCATTTGTTAATGAGATGAGATCTGTAATTGAGATAAGAATCTAGATTGTTCTACTCAAAGCTGTTCGGATAGTTTAGTGTATAGGAATTTATCTTATAATCAATCTCCAATTAGTATTATTACTTACCTAATATGTGTGCTATAGTAGCACCCATTAGGTAATTGAATTTATACAAAGAAATGTGAGACAATAATTCAATCTAGTTTTTATACATAATTGAAATAAGGAGTCTAATATTATTATTTAATTTTATATCAATAAAAGCTGTTTTAAGAATATTAGTATAGTTATAAATATTCTTTTAAACAATGTTTTATTTTCTGTTTGTTAAAATAAACTGCCCGGACACTCATTTTGCCCGGAATGACTAAATACAAATTCCCATGTCACGGGACGGAATATAATGGGCGAAATTAGGTTAATATAGTTTTCCATACTCTAGAGGAAATAGGAATGAAGATATAAATGTCAAGACAAATCATGAAACTAAATTACAGAAATTAAATTTACAGCTTGTAAGCTCCCCCTCCTTAAAATGTTAATACTACTGGATTATTGGACTTGTTTAAAATAAATTTCACTCGTCGAATATATAATAGATAACTTTTTATAATATATTTATGTTACATAATAATACATACCTTTATAATTCCCGAAAGACCCGAGGATTAGGTGGCTCTACATAAATAGAGCTTCAAATAGAGTTTCAATTAAGGGAAAAATTTCAATTATGGCACGGTTTGTTTGTTCATCTCCGGTGGGTTTACACAGCGGCTGTGCAATAATTCGTTGTGAATCATTTGTGTATATCATAGACGGACGGCTTCCTAAATCGGTATTTTCGTCATTAGTATACGGTGCACAAAGAAACATATTTGTATTGAACATGGATACTGATTAGATTAAACTGACGTATATTATTTTATTTTTAAAACTTGCAATTATGGATAACACATTAACTTAACCGCAACCACAGACACGCGTCACACAGACAAACATCATGTCCGTTTTTTATCATTTCAATATGAATGTTGTAAAAAACAATCTTAAGCAAATAATTATATAAATGTTGAGTATTCATTTTATGCAGGATATTATAAGCCATGTTAGAATGATACATCTGATAGACGTTATAAACAGAATTAATATATTTCAAAGTTTAGAATAAACCACTAGTTACTATGAAATGAAGAAATTTATCATCGTCATTGGAGATATATAAAAAAATCTGATTATTAAGTGTTTAAAAATATTAATCAATGTCTATGTGATTAAATGATAATAAGATTAAAAAATCTAACAAGAAAACAGAAATCTAATAATAATGTATTAAGTATCATATATATGAGTAAAAATAAAATATGTAAAAAATATATTGACAAAAATAGTTAAAAGGAATTATGAATAGTTCGGTTTTCTTTCTTTGCTATCTAGTATTTTAGTATTGCTGATTTGTCGCTTAGATTTCATATATATATTAATTCTTTATACATAATTATTTAATTCTTTATTTTAGTTTACTTTAGTAATGTAGCCTATTTAAAAAACTTATAAAGTAATGCCTACGGGGATACAATATACTCGTATATAGCTACAGCCGATTCCATTATAAGTCAAGAGCGAAGCTGTTTAACATAGAAAAATATAAATGTGATTCTTTTGTACATTAAATACCCGAGCAAGTTAAAAAATAATAAAAGGAAAACAAATATACCGTTGAGCTCAAGTTAAACTCGAAAGAACCGACTTTTGCATATTTAAAATGTAACATAGAAATAAAGAAACATATATTTTTCAAACTTTTCAATAGTAATATATAATTATTGCTGTTATATTATCTTTATATATCTTTGGATCAGCTTATCAAGTGGACAGCAAAATTAATAATGTATAATCTGAATGTTCCGCTCACCGTTGGATTGTCACCGGATCCTATCTAATTCAAGTAATTTACAAGCAAAGGTATTCTTGATAATACCAAACTATCAGCTCGTAAATATTTATCGATCGTTATCATTGTTACAAAATAGCAACACTGTGATAACATTCTTAAAACAAATGTCAACTGAATTGTAATAAAAAACCAATTAACATTAACAGTATTTACTCTGTGCTAAAATATTGCTATTCTTAAACATCGACAAATGTATTGAAGTAATTTTTTTTGTTTTTTTATGTGTCTATATAATTATATAGAAAAAATGTATTTAACAAGATATAATACAAAGTTATTTCAGAGGAGTCCTTAAATTTTTACTGCAACCATTAATTGGAGTGAAAGTCGTAAATATGACATATCTCTAGTATGTGTAGTCTTATACATTGTTTATATGTCAATATAAAATACATAAATGTTCAATGTTTGTTATATATTATCAGTTTCATATAATAACAAAAGTATTTAAATTTCTATCAAGAAACTTAACCAAACAAGTTTAAAATTAGTTAATACTAGAAAAATCGATATCAAAATATACGTTTCGAAAACATACATATGTAAAACAAACGAGTTAGGTTTTAAATGTATTAATCCTTTGTATCGAGGTAGAGGCTCGGTGAAAATACAAATAAATATCGAATTCATTGTTCAAACTCTTTAAACTATCATGTTTCGTTTATCAATGACACTTTTAGTGAAAATAAGGTACAGAAAATAAAAAAATATGGTCATTTGAAAATATCTATGAACACGTATGGCCATGTTAAGACTTTAATTTGATATATATGAAATGGAAAAAAAAGCGATACGAGCAGGGATTCGATCGATAAGGATACGGTAGCTCAATTGGTAGAGAGACGGATTGCTTTCCCAGAGGTTGCGGATTCGTCTCCCTGCTCGTATCAGTTTATTTTTCATTTTATATTTATATAATGCATCATTTGATTCAATGAAAACTTCGACTGAGAATAAAAATGATAAAATAAATTAAAATGTGTTTATTAAAAATAAGGATATGATCTGCTTTATTCGGACATATATAAATTGTATTTTATTGTTTAATTTTTTTTTTTTAATTCATATTTTTTTTAAATAAACATGACAGTATAAGCATTACATGGAGTTGAAGTTACTTCTTTAAAGCATCATTATATACTATTTAATATATATATATTTAGAATACCCTCTCTGAGAAAACCATGAAATCGTAACTCGATTTTAGAATAACTAACCCTAAAACATATTAATATAATATTCTCAAAAAAAAATAGTATCTTTCTGGTATGACCATGTCCCTTCTCAAATATGTTATTCTTAAGTAATCGGAAATTTAAATAATTTAATTTTGTTTTAGCTCTATATTTAAGAAAGCCAAAATACTTTTACGCCCTTAGAGAATTTTTTATTTGGATTGACGCCATTTTGTACGCAATTCTGTCTAAATTGGAAAAGCTTTCGCGAGGATGTTGAGTGTTTACATAATATAAAAGGTGTAAATTTTCTCTGTACGTTGACTTTAATTCTAATTTAGTTTCACAGTCTTTGAGTGACTCTAATGGCTTTTCCCTGCTCGTTTCCTATGTTATTAAGCGTAACGATTTTAGAAAATAATACTTCAATCCGTATTTCAGTAGGTATTATATTTTGAAAACACCCATTCAACAAAGAACTATGACGTGATGGAATTTACATAACACCTAGTTATTAATAAATGAAATTATGTATTTTAATATAACTTAGTATGTATGTATGTAACTTATTATGTATTTCACTAATGAATATGTTTGTATGTTAAACACATTGACCGAAACGAACAATGAGTAGTAAGATACTTGGACACGTAGAAATAAGATGCGTATTAAAATATGGACAAGTCTATAAAAGATATAATTCTTACTTCGAACGTTGCTTTCATTGTATCGTGAAAAAAGAAATATCGTTGATTTTCCGCTCTTTAACAACAGTTGCTCTGAAACAGATTAAAGAAGAAAGAAATTAAATGTTGTATAAGAAAATATATTACAAATAAATAAACCACTTTTTCAATAGCAAAGTCAAAATATGTTGTCCGGGTAACATATTAACTCATCTGTTAACTTGATTGATAATAAAATTCTACAATTAATTGAAAAGTCATTCATTATATAGAAGATTTATCGCAACATTGATTCGGTAGTACGATCTGTGGGATTCATTCTTGAAGTTTAATTTTCGTGATCAACATTTTGATTTGAAACTCAATTGCTTGCTTTTCAAACCTCATTGAGTTTGTTACTACATTTGTATCGTCATACTTTCGTTGCGTTAAGACCATTATTTTATAATTATATAATATTTATGTAGATAGTATAAGTAATATTTGTTTTTTCTTTGCCAATTAATAACTTATTGGTAAGTTTAAACTGAGGTTCGTCGGAGGACACCATATTTAAATTTAAATAAATGTTATTAATATATTTAAAAGTTTAATAAACACTGCCACGAAAAATAAAGTCGTGCATTAAAATATACAGTAAATTTAAATATAAAAATCTCTGCTTACGCTAAAATTACCTCTGAAGTTTTTAATCTCATAATGTAAAATATAAACAAGACTTTACAGCTTCTTGCTGTATCCATTATACA
Organism: Dircenna loreta; assembly: GCA_963555665.1. Classification (NCBI taxonomy): domain Eukaryota; kingdom Metazoa; phylum Arthropoda; class Insecta; order Lepidoptera; family Nymphalidae; genus Dircenna; species Dircenna loreta. The sequence continues at coordinate 5,123,040 of OY743092.1, read as the reverse complement.
ACGTGGGTGGATTTTCGTATCAAATGATGTAATGTATTTTTTTTTTGCAGCACAAGATTTTTGTGTTAGGACAAGCGTTATAAGCATTACTCGTATTAGTAAAAGAGTGGGAGGAATTTTATAACTACATTTATTTATAGATTGTGTACATTTACATTCATATTTTACGTGTACATTTACATTTAACGATACGTCAATTTATATATATTTTTAAATCCATTTCAGTATTAACTAAAAAGTATCTTATAAGTCTGTGTGTTAAAACTTAGAAAAAAGAATTTATTGCACTAAAAATATTTATTTTTGTTTCAGGTATCTCCTCAATCGTTCTACAGTTTTGGTACTTTGTTCATTTCATAAACACTTATATTCTTTTAAAATGAATCATTTTTACTTTCGTATTCCTCATTATATGATTTAAATATGTGATGTGCTAAGTTTTATAGTTCTATATTCCTGAAGTTTACGTTACTTTTTATTTACAATGTGAAATTACGTTTTTTTTTGTGATCTTTGACAATGTGTTTCCAAAATGGAAACGGTGGATAGATACTAGGATATAGTGACGGTTTTTAGTGATGTTCTTTGCGATAGAGACGCATAATGTTAGTTAAATAAAAGTTTGTGAAGAAGAAGCAGCAATGTCGTTGCCAATAAAGCGTTCCTTCAGCTCTGAAGGAGGAGCGACCAAGCGAGATTGGAAGATGCGGCTGAGTCTTCGCAGTCGTAGCGGTCACAGCGTTGTAAGTACACTTACTGTGATTTCATTTGAACATATTAAAAAAAGATATATCTTAGAAATTTAGTCTACTTGTGTATGTGTTGCCATTTTAATATACATTTAAAATGAAATATTCATTAATAAAATAAAGTAAAATAACGAAACAAGTTGAGCAAGTCTTGGCAAAAGTATTAATTTATAAGTTCATTATTTAAACAGTAATATATATTGAATATTGTCTGTATTGCTTTTGTTGTCAAATAATTAGTCTTCCATTATGCTCGAGGCAGACATTGTATTCGAAATTTTATTATTAATTTAATACCCGGAGTGTATGCCACGGTTATTGTTTTTTTTTTACTATAATTTAATCAAAAGTCAAAGATTGTCATTTATTATAATAATTAAAGTTATTTGTTCAATAAACAAAGTAATTAAATTGGAACAAATTTTATCCCTGCAGTAAATATCTCACCTAGTTCCTGGTTAAATCAAGCTGTAATAAGTGTGTATAAGGCAGGCTCGACCATCATCTCACAGAAAATCAAAGTGGCTACTAAAGCTTCGTCTCGTACAATGAGTGAGAGAACAGGAAGCCCTAACCACTTGACTTTCCTCTCTAGAGGTCCCACTCCACTCCTAAATTCATCTTTATCCAAAGGCAGCGACGTAATTAAACTCTTCTGCTGTCCATAGGTGACAATGGAACTATCCATCAGGAACACCGTCTGCTTGTCTCAGCTACTCCACCTCTACCCTAAAAATTCTCTAAAAACATTATTTTTTAAGTTGAAAGTTTTTCTAATCGCTGCCGTAAAGAAGTTTGAAGATTTTTGTATCGGAATACGAAATTCCTTAATCTAAAGTCGCAGATTCCTCGTAAACCTGTAAATGGATTTTGATGAACACACAATATTCGATATATTATTCTGTCAAGACTGTCTTCTCCGGAATCAATGAAATTATCAAAATAGTGATTGATGTATGTACATAATGGATTTCTAGTATTACTATACAAAATATATACGAAACGGACAAACAAGGAATTATAAATTTTCGTATTATGCAATATGACTTCTTAATGAAATCTCTATAGTTAATAATTTTTGTGTTGTTAGTACAATAAAACGAACATAATTTATAGCAGCGTTTATTATGAGGTGTGCCTTAGATACAGGATAAGCGCTTAAGTGGGGAAGGGACAGACTTACATCGTGTCATTGTATAATACACTCACGACACGTTGCATTCGTAGTCGCCCACTGATACGAAGTTGTCGATATATATGTACTCGGAAGAGCCATAGCCCCAAACAAATTTCAACATCAGAATAAATCATTTGATTTTTAAATTTATAAATAAAATGTTTTGAATTATAATCGAAATACAAATGCAATGAAAGTTCTCAATTAAAAAAATGTATCATTTATCAAAGCTATGGTAAGTACAAATGTTTTCAGTCTACAAATTCAATGATACGAATTCGTGCAAAATGAAAATTAGTTGATGAATGAAAGATATGAAATAAAAAAACGCGATCCAAGTGCGCAGACAGCGGTAACAACTTACTGAAAGTGAATTAAATATTGGTTGTCCTCTGGTCTCGTTTCTCAATAACTAAAGCTATCCAGACAACTAAGACAATAATCCCTGCTAAGTTTATAGATAAGACAACTCTAAAATATATACCTCACTAGCCATTCAATTAAAACTTTCTTTATAAAGTTCATGAATGTATTTGACATAACAATTATATAAATGTAACAAAATATAACTGATAAATTAATTATTTAACGCAGTAGATAGCATATTCAATGTTTCATATAAACTAATAAATTATAGATACATAATTTTGAAATAAAATACTTCAAATAAAATTGAGAAATATGATTCCTTAACGAAAGCGTATAAGTCACCAAAAAATTTTATTTAGATCTTCTTTGTCACTATATACTACACAGATTAAACTTTGATTTAGTTTTAGTTATTGGAAAGACAAAGTCGTCAAGTAGGCTTAAAGTAAACCTAAATTACATTCCACAAGTAGAGGTTAAGCCCTAAGTGAAATACTCTTTTGCTATTAGGGCACATTTGCCTTACTGAAAGCACAATGCAGACTGTAAAGGGCAAAGGAATAGATTTGTGCAATTTTAATCGCAACGAGAACAAAATCTACCTACGCTAAAGTAGTTATTGTTTAAAGTAGACTTTTACCATTGTCGCGCACTATATTGTTAAAGATTCGTTAGTTGTTTAATAAAATTAATAATTTTTGTCCAAAAATATCAAAGTAAAGAAAATATTAGAAATCGTAGCTATCGTAGTAGCGGTCTTTATAATCATATTTTCAAACATCAATTAATTTGGACGGGAATTACACGGAAGCGTAGTAAAACGCGCGCAACTGTTAAGAGCTTATTTATAATATTATAACTCTATTAAGCTGAGCATTTGGTTGTTTGAACACAACGAATCATTAGCGTTATTAACCAGTTTTATAAATTCTTTTATCAGCCATATAGTTACAATTGTAGATGGACAACTAAACAATTATTTTAAAGGTCAGTTTAGGTTTTAAGTGTCGACAAATTTAGTGTTCGGTGAGTAACAAGTAATTTATTTTTGGAACGTGTACCTTCTCTAGTTTACGCGGTCAGGTCAATGATAAAAGCTAGGTATATACTATATATACTATATATATACTAGAAATACATTCAACAGTGTTGTTCGACAGCTAAATATTAACTAAACACAATAGCTTTGACATTTGACATTGAAGTACTTCCCTAGTTATTTTGGTGCTCTCAATGAGTACAGACGGTCGAAGTTTGATTAACCACCTGAAGTCGTTCAACAGTCATAGATTACCAAAATTTACGATCTAATCGTGTTCTATTGTAACCACTGCATTTTCATTTGGCACATAATTTTAAACTTTACTGCGTACAGCGGGTAGAATGTTTTCGGCTCGCGGCTCCTGTTTGTGAAATGGTGTGGCTGTTTAAACTAGATTTAAGGTGCCTATTCTTGTCGTTCTACATGAATAAATGTGTTTATACTGCTTGTATAGGATTTAAAATTTAAAAATGTTTCCATTTTATAACAACACACAATTTAACAATACGAAAGAAAATGATGCAATGATAAAAAAATTGTAACGTATAAAAACTCTATTAAATTTTTTGGTTTTGTTACTAACACTAGCCCGTGAAAGCTTAACACAATAGATTGCCAATAATGGTGGTAGATCGAATTGGATAATATGTTTATTTTATTTTCAGTCAGAAAAATAACCCTGAGTGAGGAACGGTAAAAAGGAACTACGATTTTTAAAAGCACTTTTCAATATTTATTTAGCGATTGAGCAGCATTGAAAATGAATGTTTCTAGGTTATATTTTTATTGTAGAGGATTTTGCACATCCGTACATGATTAATAGTTTTTCTTTACTTAAGTAATGTTAATAATTCATGAAAATACAGGTAAGCTTTATGTTAAGCTCACTCGAGGAAATTATTTAAGGACAATGTTTATCTTTATAATAACATGTCTCCATAAATCCTTGTCTGCAAACATGATGAAGAATACTAATTATTTCTGAAGATAATGAGTCGATGTATTGTTTATATATAATGTTATAATATTAATAGTAGCTCTTGTATTTGGTAATATGTACGCTGTACTCCCGTGTACTTTATTTCCCAGTACTGTACTTTCCTGTATATTACTCTACTGTTCTGTTATGATAAAAATAACCAATATAAAGTTATGGTTAATCAGTTTGTCTTAAGTATTGCTACGTTATGTAACGTGTTTTAACTTTGTTTGTCTCCTCCATACTCACTAATTGAAGTATAATGGAATATCATAAGGAGCTTAAAAGCTTTGTAAAAATTGTGTTTGAATTTTAATGAGATTCACATGTTCGTATATTCAACTTGGAAATATTTTTGGAATTATTAATTATAATGAAAGAGCTTCAGACGGATTTTCTATATTCGTATAAATTGTTTACATTATTACTTGGAATATTTTAATTTTTTTCTCTACGGATATCACGTTATTTACATATTACCGATTTGGCTATTTTTCTTAACGATTATAACGGACAAGGCATATTATTGATATAGTATTTATTACTTCCAAGGCTATATAAATGCAATTGAAAACAAATAATACGGACAATAAAACGCAGTTCACCTAATAAATGCCAATTTAATATTAATAGGTGTCAATGGAGGTTGAACATCGAAGTAAAAGAAGAAGAAATAGTGAAACAAAAGCAGGAGATAGAATTAGATAGAACTATTCTCCAGGAAAATGCTCATATTTAAAAACGATAATATTACCTTTAAAACTACATATAAACTACGAGATATTCGCGAAAAAATAATAATAATATAAGTTAATTATTGTATAAGAAAAGAAACAAAAAACGCTACTATAAAAACACTTACAGATAGGAGCACAATATATTCCATATGTGACTATTTGGATCTCTTTTGACTAAAACCTAAATAAATAATGAAATAGATATACTTGGTCATATTATTAGCCTCCTTTCTGTCGTACATAATATGTAAATACTATTTATGGCCGTGGATCACGGGAGGTCGAATATAAAACACCTTATTTAACTTTACAATGCTAGTTCAAGGTGACCGAGTCTTGCTTAAAAATTGTTTTTTTGTTTTTAGAACTTGCCAATATCTTGATAAGTTATGTCATGTAATTGAATCTAAGATCATGTTCGATCTCAAATACTGTCTAGCAAATTTTGTATTAGTCGAAAATAGCAACGCGTTGATAGATGAATGAGTTGAATGCATCGAATTAGATCGACTTTGTGTGAAGCCATTAAACATTTATTTCAATCTCCGGTTTTAAGTCGATTATTAACTTTAGCCTGAAAAAATAAAAAATTAATAAGCTTGAAAAAACCATGACAATCTTGTATGTCAATTAAGACTAACTGAATTACATATTTCATTCTTCCCGTGATGTACTTTTATTTTATCAGAAGAAATAACTGTATTTCCAACAGTTTAGTTTTACTTACTAGGGATAAAAAATACTAGACGTATTTGTGCTGATTTCAATATTCAAGTATATATTTAGAATGATAACGGGAGACAGTATACAAATATCGTCAAACTTTCGTAATACAATCAAATCAACATACTTTTATTTAGTTGCAAATTTTTATGAAATTGCTCACCGCCCACTATCCAACCATTGAACAGAATACTGAATACTTTGGATTGTTATTCAGAATAATATAAATGATCTTTATATAAAACAAAATAAAATTCACGATGATCGGAATGTATTTTCGGAGCTTAACACCTACATTAAAAAATATAGAGTTTGGTCATGACAGATTTTGTTGTTTGAAATTGGTCCTAGGTTGGGCCAAAGTTTAAAATTGAAGCCGGCAGGTGGCCATGTAAACTCTACAACAACGCTCAGGTCTTTTTGTCAAACTGGTATAATTGGCATCGGGCGCTAAATAAAAAAAAGTATAGCGAACCCAATTTTGTTTTTACACTCTCGTGCATGTAGAAAGTATACAACTAAACTTTGTTTTGAACGTTTGTTCAAATTAAACTTTTTAGGCTTAATTAAAAAGAATAATAAATCAGTATCTTAAAACTGATTAAAAAAAATATTCATAGCTGTTGTTCACAATAAAAAAGTCTCTATATATTTTTTAATGTTGTAATGTAGGTCTCACATGCGCCCGCACATTATATTAATTTGTTTCTTTACTTTTAGGTGACATATATAAACGGCACAAAAGTGAAAATGTAATTACAGACGAAAATAACTCTAATAGGTGCATGACACCTTTGAGAAAAAATATCATTCGTTATTACGTTACCAATACATCAAATAAGTTAAGTGCTATTAAAAATTAATACCACTGTTACTTTTACAATTGAAACTTAAACATATAATGAATAAGCTAAAGATATTTTAAAATTGACAAGTCAATTAACAACTCAATAAAGTAGAGATATTTTGTTATCATGATAAACTTTTCCAGTGTTTGTGAAGAAGCAAAGAAATATTAATTTATATGAAAAAATAAAATCAAATACTCTTTTGATGATTAATAGTATTTCTTTTTATAATTTCTCTGTCATGCAGACTTCCTTTGTCAGTAAAAGCGACGAAAAAATAAGATTTCTGAGAAATACAATTGCCATTCACATAATTGAAATGAAAATTAATAATATATTAACTGAGGTCGTTTTATGTTAGAGTTGAGTAATCGTATTTTAATTTAATAAAGTAAAATATAATGTACTTATTTATAGGAAAACAAATTATGACATAGAATTTCTTAACGAATTTTCGTTTGATTTATTTCAAGATTATAAATATCTTAATTACTCAAAAGCAAATAGTATATACATGTGTGTAATATATATAAATTAAACATCATTTTCATATATGTCAATATGTGAAATATATGTCACTATGTAAAATATATGTCAATTTGAGTAAATCTGGATGAAATAATCACAATTTTGTATCGTTCTAGGTACGGAACCCTTCATGTGTAAGTTCACATTAGATGTCGCATGTTTTGATGTTATTTTACTAATTAAGATTTATTACGTGTTTATTTCCATATTTGGCTTTTATTTATTTAAAAAAAAACTATACCTCATAGTTAAATATGTAGTTTAGATAATATTTTAGAATCATATAACTTATTGCATGTATTGAGAAGAACGTTGAAAGTTTCTGAAGTATCAAAGACATATATTAGAAATGCAGTAGTCATCTACTTAATAAATAGTTTATCTATTGTAACGTATTATCTATGCATTTCATCAATCTATGCATTGCATCAATGAGATCGACTCCTCTCGGGCCTTATTCCATTGATTATTCCATCTAAATTTCATGTATCTAGAATTGTCCAACCCAATGGGGACAAGACCCATTTATGAATTAATGGCTTCTTATTTATATTTAATTTAATTAACGAGCTATATATTTTGCAAAAAATAAATTAATAATATTTAAAATCAAGATCATTTGTGTATGAATAAAAAAAACAGTAAATATGAACCAGCAGAAATACGTTAATTTACGTGACATTGATAGATGTGGGGATCGTCCATCATTTATTTTGGATTTTCTGAGTATTAGTACTATAATATCACAACAGACATTAACTGAATACATTTCTGTTTGTTTGTATAAACCTAGTTTTAATATAGTATAAACCAGACTCATTAAACAAGCCACTATAAATTCCTGCTTATATTTCATTTGAACGTATTACTAGTTATTATATTTGTAAGTAAAGATTACATGTAAAAATTAAATATAAATTATTTGTGTATAAATTGTGAATTTACCACATAATACAATTAGAGGTGGACATAAAATGTAGTAGAAATTGGAAATACATTTTAAGCTCGCAATCAAGTTCGTTTCGCTGGTGTCATTTAAAGTCTTCTGCACTGGAGCGTTTCAATTATATCGCCTAATCGACGTTAAGCGAAACATATAACTTGTGCTTGTCATTGCTTTTTAAATTGATTTGCTTCGATTTGGTGTAATTTGTGCTTTTATAATAAATCAGTTTCACGGTTGTCAATCTAATTTATATATTTATTCTTGTGTTTGTATTTATAGACTTAAAATGCAACAGTTGAAATAAGTAGAAGGTATGATTTTGCTTGTAGCAGACATAATACTTATTGGTGTAAGTTAGTGCTTGCGAAGCTTGAAATTAAAGTTTGAGATTGAAAATATTTTGTATACCTAGAAAAAAAAAAGGAAAAAATTAAAACTCATCTTATATAATGAGCGTGTGATATTATTAAATATGCTTCAAAACTATAAACATGTTGAATCATGTCAAGCTTATTTCAATTTGAAAATAAAATAAAATGAAAACTTTCTTAGAGTATCGATAAATTTTTCATTCTTTATTAATTTAAAAATATAAAAAAAGCTTACCGAAATTAGCAGCTAATTTTGCTTACAATTTTAGGAAGCGCTACGCGGTCGTCGCTGCGCTTCGCTGCGTTCCGCCGCTACGCCGCTACGGACGGATGAGTCGGGCCGCAGCACCCCTTCCGCTATTCACCGCGCCTCGCCCTCCCCGGCGGATACTCCTGCCCCGAAGAAATCTAACTGGGAAGTTATAGAACACTTCTCATCCAGTCGGAGCAAAAAAAGCCCCACTTCTGTAAGTACCTTTTTCCTTAATGGTTACATAATGTTCCTTTAGTTCTAAATATTTCAGCCATAACACTAAGTGGAACTGAATGAAAAATATGTTTTATAATACGGCTATTTATATTAAAATTTTAAACAATGTCAAAACTTTGTCATAGAAATAATTCATTAATTCATTTTAGTTTCTTCAAATTTAAAAACATATATGAAAATATATTATTAAAGACGAATATAATTTCTTTAAAACGAATAACAGTTTTGTCATTAACGAATACTGTTACGACTTCAAATAAATATTAAAACAAAAACAAACTACAAATATTTTAAACGGTTTAATAAACTATAAATAATAAAAGCTATATAATCTTTTAAAAACTATTTATCATTCTATATAACTGAAGAATTTAGTTAATTTAACTACCCTTAACGTAGTTGTAATAAACATATATTTTCATCATAAAATATCCAAGTAGTTTTCCTGGCGGATCGTACATAACTCCATTACACAGAATTAAGTTACGGCTTGTGGAATTCACTTTTTGCATTTAATATTGCATTTAAAATTCAGCAAAATCTGCGCCAATACGATTAAAAAGCGACATAATATATTTAGTATGAACGGTAATTTTAATAATATGAACCATTCTATTGATTGACACTGATTCTCTTGTAAAATCAAATTAAAATAGGTTGCTCATGCGGCAGACTCTAAACGGTAAAATTTCACATTGCTCATCTGAAACTTTTGAATAGTTTGTAAACAGCACTCATATCCTGTCAACCGCATCTTTGCTTTAAAAGTTTAAAACTTGTGCTATTAACGCTGTCTGTATGCTTTGAACATTTATAACACTCGTAATGAAATTGCTTACAACTCCGTTAACGTCCTACTTTTTACAACAGATATTAGAATTAATAAAAAAAAAATAAGCTGAACAAGGATTATTGTTTACAATACTCAGAAAAATTAATATTCATCGAAAAATATTTACAAATTTGCAAAATTATTTATCAATGAATTTCAAATGAAAATCTTATACTATTCAAAACACCCTCAATATAATTGTATTGTTTGCAAAATAAAAAGTCTTGTCATATTTAAAGATCAGTCAGTGAAATAAAAACAATAATATTGTTTTTATTTCTGTTAAAGTTAACAAATATTTCATACACTAATTTACAAGAGTTTTTTTCAATATATTGATAAAATAATATAACGATGTTACGTGAGCTGGAATATTTTAACGCTTGATATGATCAAAATTCTCTCACGTACGGCTCAAATTGAATATCATGTCCAAATTCCCACACTCTACCGTGATTCACTTAGATTTTATAGCCAGCTAACGGTATTTAAAAGTCCTTTAATGGAGTTCGAGAATGAAAAGAGATAGTTTGTTATCATTGTAGCTACGTTTTGAAATTTCGTGATTATAAGAATAACCAAAATTGCTACTTATTGGAAGTTAGTTTTATATTTGATTTCATTAACATGAATTAAAGAAAAATCTTTGGAAAAATAAACGAAAACTTATAACAGAAAGTTGAATACTATATAATTACTATATATTTTACTCCATTTTTTATATTTAAAGAATAAATGTACTAGGTTTCTATTACATGATAGCAAACTTAGTTATATTGTAATTTATTACATTTTGGGTATTACCAACAGTCTAGCCTTACACAAAACAATGATCAAAATCTCTAATCTATCTATATCTATAAATAGGAGATTCACTTTTGAACAACTCATTACGATATCTCTTGATCTATAAGAACGATTAACTTGAAATGAAGTAGGAATATTCCTGACGGTGTAGAGGTCAGCTAAGAACAGATTTTACGAAACTCCACCCGCAAGGGGGGTTGCAGCGGCGGTAATAAAAAACTGCACATTTACAAACTATATCTCTTATGGATACAAAACTCTGCCAGAGTATTCTTTTTGGCACGTCGGAATTTACCATAAATTAATTTCATGAAATTCTACCCTCAACGGGGACGTTTAAAGTTAAAAACAATGTATCTTTCAATCTTTAGCTTCTATGACGGTATAACTTGGACAGATTATTCTTTTTGGGATATTTAAATTTACTAAAAAATGAATTTCATGATTTTTCCTCCCATATGACTGTGTGGGGCCGATACAATTTAAAAAAAAATCTTATGCACTCTGTATTCTTAAGTCCTCGCGGACGAAGTCGCGGGCAACAGCTAGTAAAAGTAATACGTTCGACTTGAAACATTCGATCTCTTCGCTCATATTTTTGAATTATTATATTTTAAATTTGAATTTCAAAAAGTGTATTATTTAACAAAACCTTTTTTGTAATGATTAATATTTTAATTTTATAAACATAAATATATTATAAATTCATTCATTCACTTATATTAAACATATTTAAGTATTTAATTCAAGAATAACTTCAAGGATATTGAAATAAAATATGTACATCGAATATATTGGCGGTCATTAAGTTCTAGATTCAGTCGAGTAAATATAAAGTCTATAATTGCATAAGAAAAACAATTTTACAGCCAAGTCGCAGTTGCATTATTCAGTAATAAATAATAATTAATTAATTTCAGCTCAATTAGGTGATTACTTATCTTATGTCGGGTTATATTATACATTATAAGTTATTCTTGATCTCGGTGTGTGTAATTTTCATAGCATCTGTTTAGCTATTTGAATTATAATACCTAGCTCCAGACAATGCATATGTAACCATTTTTAATATGAACCACTTTGCCGCAGCCACACACATATTAATTAATATATTTATATTAAAAACAAATTTTTGTATTTCTTTCGTTACTATTACGGCCATTATACAGCGCCGTATTTCCAAAACGCTTTTTGAAATGTCATAGTTCCCTATTGGATGAGTGAAAAGGTTCGAATATATAGGGTTAGATCTAAAAAGAAAACAAATCCGGAATGAATGAGTCACGGTTCGTCAATTTACATTGGTATCGAATGATCCAAAAATGGAAGCTTGATAAAAACTGACACGGGATGATTTTAATATTAACTTTTTCAGAAAATACTGAAATGTAAAGATTTTTTTTTCTGTTTCCCAAAAACCTAAATAACTTTATTGAATATTTACTTATTCAACAGAGATAATTTTAATTTCAAAATTAATATAAAATAAGTTATTTTACATTTACAGTATTACTAGGTTTGTTTGTTTTATATTTAACTGACGTTTATTTTTAGGTATGAATTTATTTAATTTATATAAACAAACTTATTATGTAAAATTTTAAGTGTTACCTTTAGAATTTATTTTTAAAACACTTAGAGCCGGCCATCTTTCAAAATGGCTAATCCACTTGAGTGCTTATAAAATAATATTATACTCCTCTATTTCCATCTCTTAGGTTAATTATATGATAAGGACATGAAAAACGGGTCAACTAAATAAATTTTCCTGACAGATATTATCAAGAACTCTCAGTTTTTCTATATATTTAAATTAATGTTCAACAATATAAATTTATGTCTGTAAATGAAGGGCTTTTTCGTGTACCATATACCTGATGAAGACTTTCTATAAACTCAACACTTAAAAAAAAGGTCTGTAACTTTGTTATGATGAAATTCTAAAATAATTATAACTATTTTATGGATAATTGGTATATGTAGTATAGACTATATCTGTACTAGACTTAGTACAGATAAAATATCCCATCATCATTTTAATCCCCATTCTTCAAAAGTAAGTATCGCCCTCTTAAGTACTTCATAGCTGTCATTAGAAATTATATTAAAAGTATAAACATATTATAATATTAAAATTTTATGAATATCTATTTTTATAATCAGTTACTTATTTGAAATAAGATTGGATTCATGAAATATATTTCTCCTTACAAATTAGATTAAAATTTGAATATATATCCTACGCAAATAATATGAATATCAAATAAATACTCAAATTAAATCTAAAATGTAATATTTCTTGTAATTAAATGAGGGTCAATTATAGATTCAACAAATATGTACTTCATTTATTCTTGTATAGTAATAGAATAGTCAGTTTATATATGTAAACGCTATTCCATGATCAAATGAGGTGTAGTAGACCCTACATTATACTTGGGGTCAGATAATACCGCATAATAATGCAGAGGTACCCCAATTAACACCAAGACGACATTGAGATTGGAGATGAGCGCCCATTTAAGAAACCCCGACTTTAAGAAAGAACAAAATAACTTCAAGGAAACTAAACATAGAACGCTTACGGGAAAAGGCGCTGTTTAAGAGCTTTTTGAAATAGCATTGTGTATTTTTCTTTACTCTGTTAACAACAATAACCTTTGTGATACTTGAAAAAGGTAAATTTATATTATCAAAGAATAAATAATATAAGACTACAATAAGAATCCGTTGAACACCAAAAGAATATATAAGTGTTATTACGACATATTTACCTATTGTTACATAAAACAATACGGTCAACAAAGTAATGTAAGAGGGAATTTGGGTTAAAGCAGAATTGTTTACAAGGTGAAGAGACGCCTTTGGCCAAGCCTTAGGCACTCAAATATGCTGTGCTTGATGCCGACTCGTGTAAATTCGTTAAACTTCGCCCGATTGTTTATCTAACTTGTCAGTTTAGTATTATACATAGTAGGTAGATTTTGTATGACCACTCTTCCGCTGCATTGCTGAAATTAAGCTTTATGAGTTAATTTGAACTGATAAATCCTCTCATCTACCAGAAGTTGTTATGTTATTAGCTGTAATTGAAAATAAAACAACCACTAAAACTACTTTCGTTTGTAACTTGAATAATAACAAAACATTTGGTTCTTATTAATTTTAAGTTATCGCTAAGACTTATAGTGGCTATATAATATGTGAACTTAAGTGAATAAATAAATGTTAATATTTTGTAATAATAATAATGTATTATACAATATTAACGTAGAAATCATACGTTAATATTTATAAGTCCGGCATTGCGGTGCAGCTCGGATCGCAAACCCTTATACAAATATGAATACGTGTCTACCTCCTTTTACATGCTTCGAATTCTAATGAGTTTATTACAAGCATGGTACAACAAGTAAGGCATAATTTTGAACACGTACATCACCTCCTACACGTATTTGTGTTCCTTGATTTAGTATACAATTTAACGTATATATTTGAAATAACAATAATAGAAATAATTAAGCATATTACTTTTTAAAACTGTTATCAAGTCTCTCGCCTTTCATTTGAATAGATCACAAAACTGTACCAAACGTATTTCCATACGAGTGAACTGTTAGAAACCGGGCTCCATTTCGAAATCGCTGAAATGAGTTGATGCGTATCCTTTCAGTTATTACGCTTTGTACGTTAACTTTTTGTCTAGATTTCACAAAGGATACGTTAACAACATCTAACGGGTTTTTGTAATTTGAATTGACCTAATTAAGATTAAATTATTATTATTTTTATTTAAATACATATCTTGAATTTAGATTGTCAAATAATAAAACATTTAAGCACACACTAAACTAAAAAAATAAGGAAAACAGTTCTTATGTAAATATATTTTTACTATACACTCTTCGTTGGAGAAATGTATTTCAAACATCATACGAATCAAAAATATAATAAATAAATGAAATGGTTACAAGTGAAATAAATCTATTTTTAAGTATTTATTGATTGTATTTCAAAATGGAAAAGAAATGAATAGGTAAAACTGAAATGATTTCAATTTTTACTTTACACCGTTTCGAGTATTTTGCAATATCTTGCTAGAGTCGCAAAAAGATAGAGATATCTCGAACGTTATGAGATTTTTCTTATGCCTGTATACTCATATACCTTTTCTCGTTTCTATTGTTAATATAGTTTTTACATTTCTATATTTATTTCTACCTTCACGTAGTTTAGCTAATTTAATATGTTTTAAGACTTAGTGAGTGCTGTATTGTATTATAGTATTTAAAAAGTGTATTCAGAGAAACAAAGAAGTGCGACCCTTGGCGAAAAACATTCTTCAAAATTGTTCACTTATTCAATCTCTAAAAAAGCTTCGCTTCGCTATCGCTATTTTTTATTAAAGACATGACGTTGATGGGATTTCTATGAAATTTTGATGACTCATTTCCTTGTTATGTTGCTATGGCCACATGAAATATATTAAAAAAATGTTACAAAATGATTTGATATTTATTTGTACATAAAGCTTTATTACAATAGTGGTTTACAATCAGTTAATATTTATAACATTAAGATAGATAAGACTTACGAGCCTTAACGCTGGATGAGTTTGTTATCAACTTAGTTTAATAATCCAGCTGTATCTTCGAAATCAGTTCACTAAGCCGTTGTCGACCGTAGACGGTCTTTTAGGTATCTATACATTAATTTATTAAGCCTTTAAACTATTTCTCATTGTTGAAATGGCTTCTAGCTAGCTACGTGGATCTGGTTGGTTTTGTGTTATATGTTTTATTGTTCCTTCTTGCAATTAATACAGACGAAATATTGATTATATCGAGTAGTTTTTAGTAAATGTTCAACATTTTAATATTCACATTAAAAATGTATATAATCTCATTAAATAATATAAGACGTATTGGACTAATTAATTTAAAAGCATAATTTATTGACAGAAACCATATCCACTTTAGGAGGTGTTTTATTGAATTAGGTTATCCGAAAGGTCAGTTAATTAAATCATATTAATTAATACCAACCTTTCGTGGCTATGATAATGTAGTGCTATTTAAAATTAACCATATTTTTAATAAAGCAGTTACAATTTTGTTGTCAATTTTAACGTCCGTAATCTCTAAATAACTGTTGCTTTTTTGAAAAATGGATTTGGACTTCTACTCCTCTCTTCCAAACATTTTTTTACACACGATAGGCTCGGCTTTCCAAAGTTTGGCCGTCCTCACAATAAGTATCGAATCGCAACGCTTTGTACGAGATTATGGCATTTCTACCGTGAATCGGAGTCTCTCTGCCGAGTTTTTAGATGTTCGATGATAGAAAAGAGTTGGGGGAACAAATCTTTGAGAGAATAAAGAAGTTAAACCCAATGTATGAAACTCGTCCATCATATCAATTTCACGCCTTCTTTTGTAAGAAGGTGATAATAGTGAGAACAAAATACATTTTTATTTCTAACACTTTAATATAAAATAATAGGCATCAAGCCAAAAAATAATTCTTTAGCAAAGAAAAAAAAAACTCATAATAAAGATATATTTATCGGTTTAATTAGCAAAATACTTTTATTTTATTAAAAAAAAACTATTTCAATAGCCGTTTTTCGATGAGACATCCGCGCTCCAAATTACACTGCTTTTTTCATAAATTGCGTTCGACTATCCTCATAGCAGTAATCCGCATGACGCAAACACAAAAAAAAGTTCAACTTCTGGTGTATTTTTAGTATCAACAAATAAAAACTATTTTATTTTGTTTAATATATATATATATATATAAATGTATCCTATATATTTTATGATTTTACCTAACTCGAAGATTTGTATTTCAAACTTTTGCCTGTCTTACCTAAACGAAATAGAAATTTCCGAATATAAAAGGAATAAAAGAACAGCCTTTGCGATAAAAAGAAAAATACAGACATATACAAGGCTCCTCGACTTATAAATAATCATTAATTATAAAATAAATTAAAAAAACAATTCTTATTCAAGAATAAATAACTTAATTAATAATATTCGTATCTTATATACAATGTTTATATAAAGCTGTAATTAAGAGAATATCCGGTAGAGTACCTGGACATCTACACCTACAATTATTTTTATCAATCAATTATCAGTGCTCCAATTAGTGATGACTCCTAACAAGCTAAACTTAGACTAAAATAATTTCTAGACAACTTAGAATTTTTATAACATTAACAAACGTCTATGATCTAACAATTTTGTCTTAATATTTTTCCATTATTTATTTGTTATACGGTTATTATAACTCAGCGAAGTGTACGTCCTGCTTATATATAATATATAATATAGTGTGTAAATAGAATTGAAAGCAAAATATATCCTAAGATTTACCAAATTATTATGATATTTCTCAACAAAATGTCATAAATGTTCATGAAGCTGACAATAATGTAATAAATATTGTTTTCTTTCTCATAACAATCGCAGTAAAATATCGGCTTTAAATTATTCGAGTCGAACCGGAGAGAGGTACTGATTATGGGTTGATCCAAAATATAGTCGGACTTTAAATATGCATGCTAATACGTCCCCACCGTGCTACCCTTATGGGAGTGTTAGTGCTGCCATATTAAACGTAGTTAAAACTTTACCCTTTGACGATAACCAAGAGTTTAAAGCTCACAAACTTAGTGTTAACCAGAAGTTATTAACCATAAAGTAATATGTTCTAAAGGCTCTATAAAAGTTGGTTTCAACAATTTATTGGCAATCTGTTGAGTTGTATGGTTTCAAAGAATAAAAGTAATCACAATAAAATACAAAAACAAATTTTGTTTGCTTTTTAAAGTTCAAATTGACAGACGTTTGAAGTCAATAAATGATCTTTCAATTATTTTAGCATTTAACTAGATGGTATTCCGAGGGGTTCGGTATATGAATTAGAAAATAAACATATTAAAATAAACTATAGTTTGTATATATTTCAAATTTATTTGAGAATCTTAATATTAAGAGTATATAAAATTAAAACAACGGCACAATGTTAAACAAGAAGAATATTGGGATTGACTATTCCTTTAAACTTAGGATAAGACGAAGTCTCTTTGTAGAAATCTCATTAATACTTCTATTATAATCTCAATATTTCTCGCTGAGACAGAAATTAGGCCACAGCATCCGCATAGTAAAAATTAAAGTTGGCTTTGATTTCATTCACCAATATTATTTGATAAATAGTTTACTTTCTTGGTAGCACACAAATAATAACTAAGTTCTTGTAATATTCGTTTTATAATATAAATTATATTATGTTCAGATATCAGAATATTTTCAGATGATTTAAATTTGAATTATGGGTCCTCCTATCTCTTAAACAGACTCTTCAACTGCATATCAGTTGTTCCACTGATTCTCTTATTCATTAAAATTATTTAATATAATAATATAATGTCTTTGAATACTGTAGGTTTTAGAAAGAGTTTCAGTAAAGATAAAGTTTTAATGAATCACCTGAAATTTTCAAACTTTGCGATTCAAGTTTATCCCTATTTCAAAAAGCTTACATTTGAAGTTCGCAATATTTCTGAAGGTTTTTTATTTTTGATTGAAAAGTTAAATATCGATGTAAGCAGCTGTAATTGCTGAAGTTTATTGCAAAAGTCTCTTGTTCAATAAAAAGCTCTAAGAAACGGTATATACTTCTTTTTATTGTTTTATATTTCTCAATATTCTTTTATACTGCCATAAAACTGGATCATTATATAATAACTGTATCAAGCATTGAATTATATGGAGATATAAAATATATGATGTTTTTTTTGTTATTGGATTGGAAATTTGGTTGTTCTCTTGTATGTATTTAAAAATAAATTATAACAACGAAATTTCGAATCCGCGAGAAAATATGTGAACGAATAAATTGATTGTTTTGTTTGTATTTAACTTGCTAAAATAGATAATTTTTTTAGTTGATATATTTGTTTTATTTCCATCAACATCATTTAATGGCGTGCCGTTGAGAACTATTTTCTAACAAACCTAATTTAATCCAGATTGGTACGCCAGGGAACAAAAGAAGGTCGAAAAAATACAAAATGTAAGAGGGTCCCGAACTAGAATGAGTAAATACGCGGTCCTGAGCAATCAAACTCAGCGACCCGTCAGCAAGTCAAACAATAATCACATAGTCTTATTCAATTAAACCGCCTTGGGTTCGGAAGTCGCGATTCGCTACTTCCAGCCTCCTAATTATTTCTCCTCTATGGATAGATGTAAAAGCCTCTACTGTACAGAGATTATGCCGTGCGAACTTTCAAAAGAATTTGCATTCTTCATAAATTATAAATTAATAGATCCTTAGAAAGCTAATCAAAACTTTTCTCCTATTTTTTTTTTATTTATCGACTGTTAAAAGTTTTTTAATTATTTCTTAATCACTCTTTATAATTTTAAATTCTCAAGTTCGGTGCGAAGTATTTATTTTTATTAAGATATTTCTTGTTAACACAGAAAGTGATTGGTATTTGTCAAAATGTTACATAAATGCTTGAATTTAATCCAATTATAAAAAAAAAAACCTTGGATATAACATGACCTGTAATTGAATGAACAAAGGGAGTCTTAAAATTAATTAATGTTGTTCATGAAGATTCCTACATTTTATATAATAATCTAATATTTGTTATTTACTATAATATTATCTCTTGTTCAAGACGGAAATTAAATGTGAATCTTTGGTATCGTATTAATAATGATTATTCTGCTTACTTGGAGTTAATTACTGGCAGTAGGGGTCGTTGAAATATCGTACGGTGAAGTTATCCTATCTACAGGGTGGTTTGCTTGTATCACAACCTATATGTATGTGGAATATGAAATTTCCTAATTAGTTAGTTGTGAGATTATTTTCAGGGTTTGTTTATCTTCGTTGGTGAAATGTGGACGCAAAGTGCACCTCTGATATTACATTCAGGCTAAATTTAATTGTGTAAATGTAATCAAAATTGCTTTATATTGCATTTGATAATAACCAACGAAATAAGGGAATGTTTTTACTGAAGTGTTCATATTTGGACCAAACAGTTCTTGATAATTGGCTGATTAGCATAATACTTGCAAGTTTTTTATTCACATAGCTCCTGCAATGAGAGCTAAGATATAAATTAAAAAACCTATACTTCTGTAAGTTAACATTACACGCCTCTTATAAAATAGTCACCTCCCAAATTGGCGTCGTATTTTTTCAGCATTTGACGTTAAGCGCTTTAATATTCTTCAGTACATGAGTGCTACAATTAGCGTTTAGGATTGAATCCAATGTTCTACATTTTTCATCTAGGAACTGTTAAAGTATCAAAATTTTATAATCACACTACACATACATGACTTGTAAATAGCAAAAGTTTGCTTAAAGGTTTCAATATTTACGTTTATTGTTTACTCTTGCAACATATTAAGGATATAAGGTGACTTCATTGCGACACGGTCTTACGGTTAAGCTCATTTTACTTTTTGCTACCCGGAAGGATATTTTTGGTCAAAGGTTCTATAAATTGGACCAAACGCACCTATTTGAACATTTTGGGTAAGTATACCGTTAGGCCTCATATACTACGGTGTCTCCTATTTGCTCACGTGTACTCAAGCTTTAAATTGTAAAACCAAAATTGAGCGTCTATATGGGTCATGTCTTGTCATGTCA
This sequence comes from Dircenna loreta, assembly GCA_963555665.1. Classification (NCBI taxonomy): domain Eukaryota; kingdom Metazoa; phylum Arthropoda; class Insecta; order Lepidoptera; family Nymphalidae; genus Dircenna; species Dircenna loreta. Next base: position 5,102,749 of record OY743092.1, on the reverse strand, counting down.
TGTTATGTCATGTCATGTCATGTCGTGTCATGTCATGTCAACCAAGATATAACTGCTCTGGTGATATATTAAATTTATCAACACGTATGTTTAGAGTTGAGCTTAGCTGGTTCCTCTAGGATTACCTATGTTCAATAGTCTAGATATGCTTTTAAAATCTGCTAGATATATATTTATTACAATTTTTATTTAAATAACGATAAATTTAATTAATTGTAATTCAAAAGTCTTTTATATACGCCACACTTCTTTGTAACTTAATGACAATTATAAAAGCACTTAAGTTTTAAAATCTTATTATATATAAATAAACTTTTAATATAAAGTAACTAAAGAATAACAAAAACCAAAAGAAAATGTATAAAATTAACAAAAATTACTCAAAATTGTGACGCCGTAAGGTTCACTACTTGAAAAATATCTCAACGCTTATTTTCAATTATGGCAACATATTTTTATTTATTTTTTAATGAGATGGCTAACAAGGCAGATGATGTCATTTTAAGATCATATCAAGATCTAAACATATTAAGAACATAGAGTAAAGTTATATTTAATATGTAGTACCGTATAATGTGTATTTTAATATATTGGTGATCTGTCGATTAATAAAACCCTCTAAAGAATGATTTCTTATCGGAATTCATATATATCTGGGAATATCACACACCTGACGATTTACTGCAGCTAAAAATTCCCGTCAATTTTAAATAGTTAGGAGTCTTTGAAGTATCATTTTGTAGCTACATTTATTTCAGCGCAGGACAAGTCACGTTGTTTCAGAAACAGGAGATATGCGCGAGCCGCGAACATACACAATATTTATGTAACGAACTGTTTATCTTCTGTTTTTGAAGTAGGCTATATATATATTACCTAACGTGAATTGGAAACGCCGAGTAATAACATTGTAAAAGACTCGAATGAAATAAACTCTCTTCTCCTGAGGTCCATATGAATAGCCGAAGGGATAAGTAGATACAATCCTTAGAAGTATACATTTGTGAAAAATATACTTATTGCTATATAATATACAAATAGTACTCGTCAGTCCAAACAACATGTAAATTTCAAAAAGCTTTTACACAAATCTCTTTAACAGAGTCGACGACGACAGGTATATTAAAATAGTTTTAAAAATGTAAATCCAAACAAATCTGGAAGGTCTTCGTTTCGTATGCTAATCGGATTACTTACGAAATCTAGTTACCTATATTATTTTCATTTTATTTTATCAACTCTGTCTTGTGCGTCCGTTCACATAGCAGCGAATTCAAAGGTATTACGTTATGTTAATTCCCAACGGACGACATTGTATAACCGCGTTACGGTCACGAGATCTCTCCAGAGACGACGTGTGATCATAGAATTGGGTAACTGTTTGTCTACTGAACTAGTATAACAAAGCACTTGTTGGGGAGTAGATACAATTTGAACTCTCTCGATTTGGCTTTTGGAGGCTGCATTTATTTTTCACGTACGAAGCTTATTTCCATTTAGGTTTACTTATTTACCTTAAATACAATTATCCGGTACTTTTGAGAAATAAAATAATATTTTCTTATTTATCTTTCGAATGTTAATATGATATAACATTTTTTTGCTACAACGTTGTGGTTGTCTGAGGCGCCATATTCCTAACTGCTTTGCATTCGTTATGAAAACCCTCTTAGAAAAATACATATGTTTATAATATTTTTTGCCTTCTTTGACAAACATGCTCTAACGTCTATTGTAATTACAAATATTAATATATTTTATTTTGATGGCTATATTTCATAACTTTGAAACAAACACAATTATTATATAATTTGACGAATTACAAGAATTACGGTTCCACACGAAAGAAAGAATGACCTACTGTGGGAATAAAAAAAATATGTCTCCAAAATGAGTGCAGGTAGTATAATAAAGACAAGTACTTAAAAAAATAATTGTTGTATAAAAGGGTTTATCTTTTAAGGTTGTACGCGTTTTAGGTGAAATTTGAAATTGATTTTTTTTTTCGTATTTCTTTTCAATTTTCGGATTGACCTTTATGTAAGTTTATAATTAGATGTCGCATTTTTTTCAATTATTATTTCATTTTAAATGCTTCACTGATTCAAAATTATTGATGAGAAAAATATAATACATTTAAACATAGATAAGATTGATAATGTAAATAAATAATTATATCTGCATCATGATCTCTGTCTGCTAAACAATTTATCATCTTAGATAGTTGACTAATTACTGTGACTAATCGACATACAAATGCGATGACCCGTCTTCCTTCAAATAAGTTTACAACAGAAAGCGCGGCTTCGCGTATAAATAAATTATATCTAACAGAATATAGATGAAACAGAAGAGCACTGAGTTTTTGAGAGTCTTGTTTTATTTTAAGTTTTTTATAAATTGCGAACTTCTGCTTGCATTTTTCGGCTTCTGATTTATATTATTACTAGCTATGGACTGCGATTGCGCGTGCGCGCATTTATAGATATGTTGATCCAATACCGAAACTTACGATTATATATTTTAAATATGTCTGTTTATTTATCTCTGAAAAAAGAATATACATGAAACTAGAAGAAGTGAAATAAAGTGAAATCTGGGTAGTTTATGACGTGACCGAGGGCAATTTTTTTGTATATTAAAAAACAAAGCTATCTACATGTTTCTAGATATGTTTTTCGCAATAATTTAAATATTAATACATTCTTACTATAATTATATTTTGTAATGTGTTGTTTAACATTAATTAACTAGACTGTACACAAAATATTGAAAAATATATTATTATACTTAATACGACATTGCTAGCAGCTGGCAACACTCAGTCTACAGTCACAAGTCTTAGCTATAAATACTAAAAGAAATATACTAGCAATGGAATATATGTAATTATAAAGTAAAAATATATAAGGGAAGTGACATAAAGAGCGTGAAAGATAAAATTTGAAAGCCCTTTGTAATTTATTTGTAAGCTTTTGTTATTTTCCGCCTGCTTTTGAAAGTAATTTTGGTGTAGAATTGAGATAAAAAGCTAATTAGAAGTTAATTTCCTTACTGTTCCCCAAATAAAAGTATAATTGTTTAATTACACATTTTTCAGTTGAAAGTTTATTATTTAACTTATATTGTTTTGGATATACGTAATGGAACGAGAAAATAAATTTATACAATATAAATATTACTTGTATTACTTACTTACAAGAATAATTCTTTTCTTTTTTTATATTTAAACGTTTGTGAACCATGACTTTTATTATTCTACGTGAATACATTCGGGTAAATATAAAAATAAAAACTCTTTTCTTTAAGGAAATAAATATTTCTTTTAACATTTGTATTAAATATTAAATTTATTTATAACAAGAAATATTTATTTCAAAACAGAAAAGAATTATTATATATATATTTACCCGGCTGCATTCAAATAGAATAATAATAGTCAGGGTTCACGAAAGTTTAAATATAAAAAAAAAGAAAAGAGTTATTCTTGCTAATGCGAGGAAGTCACATATGTAAATTCTTTTTTTTGAATAATACAATACATGACATAAGTTTGCTTTATCTGTATTGGTTACGTCATGCGGAAAACAGAATAAATGTATCATGTTGTGAAAAGAATATTAAAAACTGAAAACAAAACTGAACAAAAAGTATTTGTCATTGCTTATATGGATCTTTACATTGAAGAATTTCAGTTATGATTGAACCTGGACTAAATATGTTACTACGTTTAAATTGGTTTGGATGTTCTTTTATGATCATCCGAATTATTTTCAATACTTTAGCAGAGGTTGGGTTGTGCTTATGAATTCTGAAAGTGGTGCAGGGCCGGGTAAATGTCAGTTCACACTGACCCAAAAGTCTCCAAGAATGTGAGTTCAATCGTAATTGTAGATATTTAAATGACAAATAATGTTTGTCGTCATCTATCAATCTATATAAAAGATTTGATATCTTCAGCTGGAATTTGGACTTATTATATTATAGATGATGTTGGTTCTTCCCACAAAACTACAACAGGACAACTTGTGTAGAATTAAAAAAAATTGGCTAGACATACTTATTATATTATGAGTTTATTAATTTTTTTATAAATATTAAATATATCTTTGATGTTTTTCATCAGGTGGATGCAGAAGGTGGCGTCGTGTCATCGTCTCCCGCCCTGCCGCTTTGCCCGTCTGGAAAACCAGACGTCGACGCACAACCTTTACTAAATGACGGTAAGTTAATTGTAAATTTTATAATAAATAAAGAGTAACCATTACTTAGTTTAGTCCGCGGTTGCGAGTTATAATTGACTTAAAAGATAAAAGCTTTACATTTATTAAAAAGCAACTCTGTGGAGTAATGTCACATAATGAAAGGCGGTAATGCAATTAAAATCTATAAACTTTTACAACACTCGAATCAATACATTACCATGACATGTCTACAAAATGTTATACTAGATTTTGTACTCATTGGGTATTTTTTTGACGGAATGGTAAACGAGCAAGCGGTTACGTTATGGCAGCTCCGGTATCACTCTCGAAAAATTGTAGTGGAATAGGATATAGGTAGAGAAAGGCAGAAGTATTAGCTTTTCAGCTTCATGTACCATGACACGGAACCTAACTATAAGGTAAAATAGCCAACAATTTTAGAAACAGTGATTATAAATTCGTTTAAATCGTAGCAGTGACGCCTTTTGAGAACTAATTGAGTTCGATCTCTGTACAGAAATTTAGCTTGCTAGTGTAAAGTAGCTTTCAGTCGCTACGTTACTTTACTTACTTTACTGTGAGATAATTGCTAGAGCGGCCTGGATTCGAGCTACTGTCAAATAGCTAGAATTAGTCTCGGACGAAACGCATTCGGTATCTTTTGGATTCGTTAAAACCTAAGTTCATTATGGTGCCTCCTACCGGATCGCACCATCCGTTTGTATCACATGAGAAAAACACTCTTGTATATACTATTTGTCTTAAACTATTTAGTTTTTACTATTTCAGTTTTTATTGCTTTAATTAAAATAATAATATTATTATGATTATATTCACATTATTTAAATATATATTCTTTATGTTTATTATTTTTGAAATAAAAATAAACTTTTAAGACAAATAAATAAGAATATATATATATCATTATGAAACAAGATTTCATCCTTTATTCTAAATCGAAAACATATATATATATATACGTGATAAACATATATATTGTAGTGAATAGAGGATCAATTCGTAAAAAACATTTCAGGCTTAAATATGAAATACAAATCTATCACATGGCTCGCAGCAATTGTTTCAATATCCTCTCGGCTCGTATGTTTTTTTTTATCGAACAAAACGTAAATTGCAATTTTCCGCTCAAAACAAGCGTCTCTTGATATATCTACCTTCACTCCAAATATCCTTAAACAAATAATTGGTTATTGATCAACGTGAAAATTTGGCAGGGGTGTGTATTTCATGATTGAATTGAATATATTTTGTTCAAGATATTAAATTATAATAAAATATACAAACACCGTTATTATAAAAGAGATAATGAATATAGAACGATAAATAAGATTGATATGATTGGCCGTTTTATCGTACATTAAAACCTAAAATTTAATACAAATTAAATTTAGCAAGATTAAAGACAGTATTAATAATATCGTAATTTAAAAAAAAAACATTTTACAATAGCAAACAATATAATATGTCAAAAAATTTTATCCACAAGGTAATATCAGCTATTTATAACTAAAATTATAAATGTCTACGTGTATATAATCCCACCATATAATTTCCACTTTTGTCAGATTCCTAATGAGACCACAAAACCTCATACCAAAACTTCCCTACAATCTCGAAAACTAAGAAGTAAAGTTCCAAGCTGGAATTCAAGTAATAGTTAAAGGACTTAAGACTTTGCGATAGGAATTACTGTTTCCTATACAAATTATAACTTATAAAATTCAAAATAACTTTATTCATGTGTGAATTTTCACGCAGTTCAGAATCGTCAACAATTACATTATGAAACTGTCAGAGTACGAGTAGTCCGCGAGTCAGCTACCAACAACTGGGAACACGAACGGATGAGAGAGCTGACTAAAAACTCAGCAGTTGCTTTTTTAAAAATAAATTTAATAATAATTGATGTTTACATTATAAATCTTGCAAATTATACAATAACCAAAGTTCCACAACCTAAGCTTTTAGGTGATCTAGATATGATAAAATAAAGACTCTTGTAGCTTTATTTAAAAAAATGTATGAATATTGTTAGAATACCAATGAGTTTAAAAACATCTTTTAGGGAATTCCTAGCTTTTTTTTAAATACCCCGAATAAGAATAAGAAATAAAGTGAACACCAAAATATTATCCTCTTTGAATAAACTATGTGGTTATTATTTTTGTTATTATTAATATTTTAATTAGATTTTTTATTATTATTCCGTAGTTTAAAAAAAATAAGCTGACTCTTGCTTCTCCTGGATCATATATATTTCGAAAAAATTGCTTTATATCAGTGTAAATAGGTAAAAAAACAGTTTTTAAAAATAATTATCGTTACTTTTACTATCACAAACAATTATTATAATGTAATTATTTCTTTTATTGTAACATTTTATTTTTAATCAAGTAATACTTTTTAACACTTTACTTGTATAGTTTGAAATAACTGGGTCACTGACTTTTTACGTATAAATAATAAAAAAATAATAATTCATATAATATGATACGGTTATTTTTTTATATATTCCGTCCTGAGTAGCCAAATTTTTATTAATTTGTTGATGATGTCTGCTTTTGTTATTAAATAAGGTTTCAATCGGGATGCCAAATCTGGTAATTGATGCAAATTTGATTAAGAAAACACAGAGTAGCACTTTGCAAATAAAAAGATGGAAAGTACCTAATATGGAAACGGAATCGTATTTTACGACTAGGACGGGAAGCGTATTTCATCGTCTACATTACAGTGTTTTTCGACATAAGCATATTATTTTTTAGATGTCACCCACGAAATTGTCACGTGAGGGAATTGAAGGTGTTTTTTTTTAGATGTCGACTGCTGATATTAAAGTTGATGCTTATACTTATTTTATGAGTTATCTTACTTATTCCGGTTTATCTTTGTACTTGATAATCCGAATTTCTGTTATTATAGTTTAGTATTACAGATGTTGTAGATAAATTAAATATATATATATAATTCATTTGAAAATTCTCCACAACATATATCACGTTGGGTCTGGGTTATCTAAGGACCACATAATGTCACCTCCACTGACTGGGTTCACGTATGGTAGGTGGCCTTATAATTCGGTGCCACATAACTGCATTAGGAATGCTTTTGTCGTGGTTTACATTTACTGTTAACACGAGAGGCTACTTTGCTTGAGGATTTAATTTAAAGACGGTAATATAGGTCAGCGTATCCGTTGGGTGTTAGATGTTAGGATTTCTGAATAGGGTAGGAACCCTATTTAGAAAATTAAATTATGTGAGCATCCTGCTTGTGAAATAAGTATTATTTAATGTGTTTCATATTTTCATAAGTCATTTCATGGATATTCGAAGTTATTTTAGCCGAACTAGTTTTTTTAGAACCACTTCTCTTAACTGTAAAGCACTGCAAGATGGCGGTATAAAGCCATGCTAAAAGTTTTTGTTCCATTCATATTAACTACAAAACTTGAAGTGGTCTGGTAAATATCAATTACTCTATACAAGTATATTCATTCAGATTCAGTGGTTTAGAAGTGATAGCGTAACAGACAGACAGAGCTAATTTCGCATTTATAAATTAGTAGGGATTGCATTATTTTCTTTTGATTGACATTTTTTAATTCGTTATATCTTTTGGATGGAATGTCCGATTTTAATAATTTAAAAAATATTTTACAGGTATTGAAATGGTTTTTAATAAAATAGAATAATGATTAATACAGATATATGAATAATGTGGTTCTTTTTTCACTTTTAAAAGGTGAAAAAGTAGTTATAGTGGTTTAACTACAGCATGTGGATATGTGGCTTTATACTTGTAGTAGACTCTATAGTAGACTTTATGTTGATACGTACTATAATACTGTAGAACATTTTTTGTTCCATCACCCATAGCTTCCGCAGCGCACGCGATGACATTTTTTTTTATGCCTGATTTTTTCACACCTTTGTTGTTAAAATGTTAACTCTTTATAATGTCAGTATATATATTAAGTCAATATTAAACAAGATTATTTTAAATGTGGTATTGTTCAAAATTAATACAACACAAATCGAATAAAAAGTCCAAAACATTTGTTTTTAATTAAAAGCATTAAAACCACAACCAAAAAAAACAAGAACACAATATCTAAAAAAAATTGCAAGGAAACGAAAGATAAACAAAATTGAAAAATTTTTAGTATCTGTTTAAATAAAACGGTCATATGGATTAACAATATATATGTAACATTTTAATTTGAACCCGTCGTTTCAAATGCTTTACAGGAATCGTGTTTACGGAAGACGAAATGTAGGTTTAGGTATGTCAGCTATTTGTTGTCTACCTCCAACGGTTTCTTAGTGATTGCGGCATTTCCTAAATCGATCAAACAAAGAGGAGCCGATACGAGAATTAGGGAACGTATGTAAGATGTGAAAAATAAATTTTCGTCGAAGTTGGGAGTGTACAATATACAATAGACTAGTCCAAGCATTATCTCTGATTACTTTACGTTCTATTTTATCTGAATTACTCGTGAATTTTTTTTTTCTTTCATACACTCAATTATTTGTTCTTACGAAACCTTGGTAATACATTTATATAAAGAACAATAAAACAATGAACGTAATAAAAATTTTAAATTACAATATTTAATTACAAGAAGCCAGTTCTGATCAAATATCATTGTTAACAGCGGGGGTGCAATCGGAACTAATAGAGATATTAATTAAATTTGGAACGAACTGGGAACTTTATTCATCATTATTCCTGCTTTATAATTATTTTACATATTATTATTATATTTTATATATTTCATGACGGAAGTAATTAAGATAAATTAACGTTTTTAATCAATAATTACTAATCAAGTATAAATTGAGCCTACTTAGATCTTGCTAGAAACGTATTGGGGTTACCCTCTTTGATAATATAATTTCGAGGTCAAAATAAATTCTGTAAAAGAAAATCGTAAATAAATGACAATAATTGGAAAAATGTGACATTGTTTAAGAAAATAAATGGATTTTTCTATTCAATTTCTATTCTATAACATGAAATTCCACAATATCTCATACAAGTCAGTCTGTTATAGCTGTGTCATTTCTCTATTATGCTGACCCGGCGTTAGGATTGACACTAGGAAATTAAACAGGTGCCTCACTGATATGAGCAATACCAATGTAAACTAGATATTATTGGACATTGCTGTACATATTTAGTTTTTCCGTACATAGGCTTTCATTTCAGCTGACTAGCCTTCAATTGGAATGGTCGCTGATAAAAGTTTAATAGGATAAATTTCGCACTGAGTCGCATACCTCTCAGGAATTTATTCAAAAGTCTTACCTATATTTGTCAAGCTTTTTTGTAAACTGTATGTGTAATATGCTTTTTAACAAGCCTTCATAGTATATTCATAAAATGTTTTAGGATGATTCTGTTTTGTGGTTAAATGAAGATTTTTAAATGTAGTCAGACTAATCAGAGTACTGTGAGTGCCTTTAATTACTGAAGCAGCCATATTGCTACAGACCACTGCACAATTTATGCGCACACCAACGGACAGAAGTTCTATTTCCTTTTCATCAACATTAAGAAAATACTCAATTAAAAAGAAAGAAAATGCTTTAATTAACTCCTAATGTATTTACTTAGCAGGAGAATAGATAATTTACAAAATATATTATACAATATTTCATCATTTTTATGAAAGAATTAGAACTAAAAATGATTTTTTTATCGTTACATGATTTAAAACATAAGATAACTGTGAATGTGTGTGTGAAATACAGTTTAAATATGCCTAGTAATGCATAATAAACAGAAATATTTAACCGTATGTCCATAAATTAAAATCTACAACTTATTTAAATATATTATATATAATTATAAGCATGTTAAAAAACATATATACTATACATATACTATCCTCACATGGTCACAACTATATTTATACAGCCGCAACTATAAATAACTATTTCTGAGCTTTTTTAAGGACTTAGTTTTTAAATACTGCCAGTAATTAATTATATGGGAAATAAACGAATACGAAATGTTAAATTCTTAAATTGTTTTAGAAGACTAACTAACGTTTAGATACTTAATTTATCTTGTTATTATAAATCAATCATCAGCTAACAAATGAATAAAACGAACGCAATAGGAAGATAAAATTGTGAAAGTACGAGTATGTTAAAAGATCATTCAAAAAGAATAATTTATTTTGATTAAATATACGTATTGATTTAGGGCAATAAATAAAAGGCAATCACCTATTAATTTATAAATAAAAGCTCGGTTATCAAAAGGGTGATGAAAGTAAAAAGATTTGAATTTACTATCAAAAGTTGTGATTTGCTATATCTCAAGTTATCAATAAATCAGAAAGTTTAACACGGGATTAAGTTTTAGAAATTTATTAAAAAAAATATAATAAACGTCACTAACACGATTTATTTTTAAAAAAGGCAAGAGGAAAGTCATTTACACGAGAATAATATTGTATGATAATCATGCTAAGTGTAGGACCGAGACCGTTTAACAGTTGTAGACTCTCGTTTAATGAAAATTATAAAAAAAATATTTCGTCCATTGAGACTTCAAATTGTTGACGTTTTTAATTTCACAAAACTGTTTATTGTAGTGCTGTGCTCTTACAAAGATAATACTTTATTTCAGAATTCTTAGTGTATCTTTGCTGATGTTGTCTTAGCAAAGATACACTACGTTTACTTATTTGAGGCTTCGTAACAAAAGATAAGTCATCATACCATAACTTTTATTAATAATTTTCTTTACTAAAATGTTAAAAAGTGTTACATGTGTAAAGTTTGTTTTTAATTCATGTTTTTTGTTTGCCTTTTTTTTTTTATTTAGACGTAAAAAAAGGGTAACGAAAAAGTTTTGATTACTTTGTTTCGCAGTCTTCGTACTTCATGTAGTTTTGTTTTAGCTGTCTGACCACAATTTTCGTTAAGATATAATAAATGTGAATTATTTAGAGCGTTGTAAATTATGAATGATATATTTTTTAATATATTCTTACGTTGAGTTAGCCAATAAACGATGAAAGCTGTATTATTTTATGCTATTGCCTATTTTAGGTTAAAAAGTAATTTATTTTCATGCCATTTTAAACTTTCCATGAGTTTTTTTGTAATTATTAAAAAATATGTTCTTCATTCTTAAATAATCTTTATACGGAATTCTTTTTTTTTAATCTTTGCATATTTACGTTTTATAAGTTATCCCGGAACCACTCAAACAAAATTTTAAGGCCATTTTGAGTTTATTGAATAATGTCAAGTATAATAATTTCTAAATATCATAAGCACTTATCGTCAGCCTATACTCGTAAAGTTAGATGACCTTAAGGTTTTGGTTCTGAAATATTCTATATACGAGTATAAACTAGAATTAGCAAGAGTCCCTATATAGACCCCTGCGGAACTCCACGTGGAAGAGGTATAGCATTAAAAGGATCAAGCAGCCATATCAGTTATTTTTTATTCAACCTTCGACAATCCAGGTGTAAATATTGAACCGACTTAAAGGCTTATTCAAAAGTAATTTAAAATCAAATGATGCAATCCAATTATCAGTTCCTTGTAATATCAGATTAAATTCTTACTGTAAAATAGCAACATTCAATTTCTTTTCAGGTTAAAGCTTTGTGATAGAATAATTCTTTTGAGAATAATCCATAAAGAGTCTTATATTAATATCAAATTTGCGCCAGGCGTTAGAAGTTTTTTAATTAACTACAGATCAGAAAAAATATTTGCTTTAAGGAATGCTTTCTTATATTTTGTTTTATAAAGTGGCTTCCCTTATAAATAATTTTAATAAATTATTAAAATAATCTCATTAATTTTTATCAGCACTATAGTTTAATCGTACGATTGATATATGTGCATATTTTTCATTTTCAATCTTGTCTGAATGTCATATAACTTTTGCCATAGAATTTATCAATCTGGAGAACAGTCGTCTAATTTAATATAATATAAGTAATAAATATGATATTAATATACATTCAAATGACAGTCGCATTTATAATATTGTATTAATTAACATATATTACATATACTAATGTAGTATTTATTAACATATTATTATTTCGTTGATTAAAGCAACTTGATACCAAACTCGACTCCTGAAGCAAATGAATATTCTATTTGTGTCCTCAATAAAGATTAATTTTCAGAAACACCTTATTTATGCCATCTCAGTCCCTTCTATTTGAGTAAGAAGTATTTTCTCGGTTATTAATTCCTTATGTTTTCCACTTTTATTATCTTAATTAATAGATATAGTTTCCTTAATTTTTTTTTTATTTTCCATTAAGAAGTTTTAATCATCCCTCTTTATAATTTTCCCTCTCAAAGGTTCTAGTGTCTTATTTACTCTTAAGAATAAATTACGTGTTTAAAATGTAGAATATCTGAGTAAAATGTTTACGAATTTAGACTATAACAAAATCATATTTTAATGAATATATCAAAATATAGATTTATAGAACATACAGTGTTATTTAAATATACGATAAAAATATATTGTGCTATTAACAATTTTGTTGCCGATTCAATGAGGTGAACTTAGTTTGTACGAAAAAAAATATATAGGCTTCGTGCCACGAGCATGCATCTGTGTTTCATTTTTATTTGAACTGCTTTGAAGCGTGTACCCTCGTCGAAAATTGTGAAAATAGTTAATCTCTTTGAAATTTAGGTTTAAATGCTAATTTCAGGAATTTCAAGCAAAACATAAAATATGTCTGTATGATCTCTATTACAATTTATTCACATTTATTAAAATATATATATATTAAATATATTTATAGATATATATTAAATATATTAAATATATTTATAGATAGATACGATTATTTAAATATATATACATATATTTAAATAATTGTATCTATCTAATATATATATATTAGATAGATACAATTATTTAAAGAACGCAAAATTCTAAGAAGTGTAGTGAATCGATTGAGAGCATATTTATCTGAAACCTACGCAAATGGTTTAACAAGAGTATATTTTCTTTACTACACACAACCACAGAATAAAAAATCTAATATCTGAGATTTCAACAGAAATTAGCTTATAAAATGAAAAAAAAAAAGATATGATATTTATATTAAAGAAAGATACGAAACATGTTACTGACAATTAAATATATTGTCACCACATTTTTCTATTTACTTTTTTCAATTATACATCGTTTTATATTCCGCCTGAACATTAAGTTTAAAAATCGACAGTGAAAAACTCCATCCTTATTAGATCTACAGCAGAGACAAATAGGTTTCCAGTAAGGTTTATTTGAGGATATATGTTCTCGTTGTCAGCACGTAGTGGCATCGTAAACGTGTGTCCCCATCACTTGGTTAAGAATCGAATAAAACCTTTACGTGCGACCTCTTTAATATTTTTTTTTTACTAAGAATATAAATATTTGAAATGGTATAGCCGTACCGTTTGAATATAGACGAAAAAATATTAAATTATAATATCATAATATTTTATACAAACCGTCCTCTTAATTTTTATATATTATTTAAATTATTCTTATTTTTTTTAATTAATAACCGTTTTGGTATTTCAAAATTCGAACGAACGTTTAATAAAAAATATGTTTACTTTTTGGTCCTGTATGCGTTCCTAAGAAAAAAAAAGGCAATGAAATTGGTCCAGACCAATTAATAATGTTGGTTGCAAGTTCATTTAGCTATATATATTTACCCTCTTTAGCTATTGCGTAGTTTTTTTTTTAAATAACGTTTATATTAAAACATTCCTATAATGTTTTCTAAAGAGAAATCGAAAACTAAACTCTCCCTCAAAAACTTTAAAAACACTAATTAAATTCCACTATAAATACTAGATAGTTTTTCTTTTAAATGTAACCTATTTTAGAGTAAACTCATAAGCACGTCACCTTAAATGACACTTATATCCCTAAAGAGATAAGACTTATAAGATATTCTCCAACGTAATGTAAGATGAAGCAGTCTTTTCTTTCTTTATGACGTTACATTAGAGAGTTAAGGCAGATTTCTTGTATCTGAAGAGCAAAGCTGCGGAATCATATAATTTAAATATATTGTTATTACTCAGATTTTTCCAACAAATATATTAACTAATAATAATTACAATAATACTGGTTTTTAAATTTTAAGCATTCTTAAAATGTTTTAAAGAAAATATATTTAGTGTTATATATTATAATATTAGTCTACCAAAAATGTCTGTACTAATCAATTTGTAAAACCTTCAATAATAGATAATTTTTATGCATTAAAAGTGTGTAAAAAAACTGCAATTAGCTACACGCTTTCGACCCTTCCATCCAAAGTATAATTGAATTATAATCCCTCGGTCACTATTTTTTTTATTTATTTTTTACTAAATTTAATAGAAAGGGGATCTAGAATTTGATACGTTCTCGCTAAGCTTCATATAGTAATGGATTCTATGCGCCGTTTTTTTTCGCTTATAGTATTTTTGTTGGTACAATGTATTTCTATGTATAAAATGATTAATTTGATTTAATCTAATTGCAAACTAGTACTGTAACATGTTGTCTTTCATAAAATATGATAATATTATTTTAATATTTTTTATTTTATAAAACGTTTATTATAATTAATTTCATATAATTGTTTAGAAACTCGCACCGATCAAGGAGATAGACTCGGTGGTACAACCGACGACGATGAAGAAGAAGAGGAAGACTGTTGGCAGCAGTGCGTGGAGAAGTGCCCCGGCCCTCTGCGCGCTGTCTGCGAGACACACCGATTTGAGAACTTACATGTAAGTGCTATGAATATATTTTTTTCACTCTTACAAAGCAAGTGTTTAATTACAATATATAATCCAATTAAGAATTAAAATTTTTGGAATTTTCTTTAGTTTTAACGAGCTTTTTTAACTTTAGAATTTCAAAGTTTGTTACTTAGTCTTCCTTAGTATTATAATACTATAGTATGTTTTTGGACTAAATCTTGCCAATTAATTTTTAATTAGTCTAATCGACATTAAATTTTACACATTCCTTAAATTCGGGCTGTAATATTTTCAATTTTATTTGTAATTTGTTCAAAATGGCCGCCATTCAAAGATAGAAGATTACATTTATCTTTACATCTCTCTTAATATGGGTATTAAATGAAAAGACGGAGAGTAAATAGCAAAAACGATAACGTGTGTGACGTCATTGTGAGCACAAAATGACGGCTGCATCAAGATGGCGGTCATTTATTTCCGTAACAGATAATAAATACTTGTTTAATACTTACTTAAAAGTTAGTAAATTGTTTAATAATATTTATTTTATAAATTGTTTAATAATATTTATTTAAAAGAAATACTAAAAGTAGCTGGAATTGTAAATGTAATATGCAATATTTTCCCTTACTTATAATAGTAAAGAAAATAAATAAGTTCTTGCAAATACCAATTACTTTCCAATGAAAGCGGTTCTTATATACAAATATTGAATATTAATTACACTTGTAAATTCAGCTCAAAAAGAGTTTTTTAATTATTTTTTTTTAATATTAGTTTAAAGGCTTTTTAATACGTAACTTGTTTAACGTGTATTATACATAATAATTCTGTCTATAATTGTCCCCCAAGCTATAGTTTTTAATATCCGCTATCGGGTGCTTGCCATAGTGCTGAAATATCAGAAATCGCACAAAATTAGAAATATTGTAAATAACATGAAATACAGGCATTGTTTATTTTTCCTTTATTCAATCATTAAAATATTACATAAAATTTAATAAGGATAGAATATATTCAACCATGAATTAAATCCTAACATGAAAATGAGAAAAAAATAAAGAAATTGTATAACACAAGAATTATAACAAAATAATACACCTTTTGTAAGCATTGATGACTGAAAAGCCATTAAAGCCGAGCGGGATTAATCCCTGCTCTTGATAGAACCCACCGCTTAAACATGTGTCTATTATGAAAAAGAAAAATATTATCTCCTGTGCGGAGAAATTTGTTGGAAATTTTATATTTGTACTTGAAGCGTAATTAGAATTTCATTATTATAACGTTGTTTTATTCGCTCTGATATAAGTGCGCAGAGTTTACACAGAAAACGTCTTCGGTACGTTCAGAATACAATAAAATAAAAAGCAATCAGACTTTAATTTCCGTATATTTTCCCCTTATAACACTAACTGTCTTTTACGAACTTGCTTAATAGCTCCCTCGTTTGATGCTTATGTTTAAAATAACATATAATACTATATAACGAACAGACTCACGTCCCAATATAGTTTTTATATCAAGTTAAATTAACACACACACACACACACACTTACACCCTCCCACACATACACACACACACACAAACTCTATATACAAATCTTAACTTATATCATATCGTAAATATCTTCAAATTAATAGAAAATAAGATAACAATGAATCACGCAAAAAGTATACATTTTTTTTTATTTATCGCATTCCTAGAATTACAAATAAGCTTGTGCAAAGGAATACTGAATAAAAGGTATTTTTGTCTTGGATATAAATTGTAAGAAACAGGTACGTAGTTACATTTTCAATATCGTATGAGCAGTTATATAGTAATTTTTATATATTTCTTTTACTATTTATAATTTAAAATATTTAGTTTTTCTCTCTGATGCCATGACTGATTTTGTTTAACATAATGGATGTATTTTTATATGAAATATAAAAATACATCAATGAATTAACAAAAGAAATATATTAATATGTGAATCAAGTGCAAAAGCTTATAAGATACGATACGATCTACAAAAGGCTGCACGAACGATTGCATATAAAGATATAAAAGCCTTTTCGCTAAAATATGATGACTATATAATATATTACATTCCGACAAAACCAGGTGTCGATAAATGTAATAAAGTCGTAGTCAAAGCAATAAAGGATGGAATTTAATGTCAATCTCCCTCCTGAATCTCATGTAAACGAAAATCACACAACACGTGCACAATACGCCTTCATACGATAAATTATTTCACGTTCTTGCTCAATTTAAATTACGGAAATGATTTTGCCGCCATTATGAGGTGTGTTACACGTATCGTACGTACGTTGATTTGAGATTGGAAATAGTTGATGAATATTAGAAAAAATATTAAATAATATATAATAAATTTGCGGTAAAATATATTTTTTTGAATTTATTAGAACGTTTATTAGTTATTCTAAAATTTAATTGCCTCTGAGAATGATATTATCTTCATGATATACAAACTTTTTGTGTCAAAATAATAAAAACAATTATCTTTTTAATTTACTTTGTTCCCAACCAGCTGCAAGAGTAATGTAATTATACTAGCACTGTGCATTCTTTATAACTTTTTATGTGATTAAAAATGTCGGTAATTCTCATACAGCAGAACGAGAATTGCAATTACTTGCTTTTGTCATTCCGTTAATTATTATTTTTATCAAAGGTTTAAAATACATTTGATTAAATCCACAACTATAGGCTATAAGCTATGGGCGACAAAATAGGACTTTTTCTTTAATTTACCCTTTTTAAAAACTACTTTTTAAGCACTTATACAATAAACTTATATTATAATATAGTATATTATATAAGTAAATAGGTAATCTCAATGACAAATATACATAAAACATATTCTTGAAAGGTACTAATGGAAAATGTATTAACACTCCACAGTATTAAACGTGACCCAATTTCCATGGAGACAAGTATTGCTAACACTGCTATAACTTTACAAAATGTCCTCATAATCCGAAGCCCTACAATTTTTATTCATTATTTTTTGTTTTAGAATTATATCTGTTTTTCGTTTAATTTATATACAAATGTTGTACATTTTTCAAAGCCCATTACATATACAAGGTTGTGGGTATATAATATTTCTACAGTTATATATACATAAATATATTTAATGTCTACCCTCCGGGTAAGTCCACGAAAATTAATTGAAACCTTACATAAATTTCGGATATTGTATTCAAAGGGTTGGGTTTCATTTTAAAACAGTAAGAAATATGTTATTTTAGTATAATTTTGTACTATCGGATCAGGAGTCTGCAATGAACGTGTCACGGAATTTAATTAAATATCATTAGTAAAAAAAAAAACAAAGGTCCATTCCATTTATCATTCGCCGAATCGACTTTTTAGCTGAAATCTATTTGTATACGATTTACTGATGGCTCTTAACCAGTTTCACCACTTACCAAAGATGACTGCTACATTTCGCTGATCGCTGTTCCCTGATGTGATTAAGATGATGATTAAAAAAATATGTAATGTTGACAATAAAAGTAACTCCATCAATAATAGGACAAGTTCGAAAAAAATACTTAACTGTTACTTTTGTGTAGATTTTTGATTGATTGATTGATTAATTCCATAATTATGAATTTGTTTTTTTTTTCCTTTATTAACTATATAAGGATATATACATTAAATAAAATATCTTAATGATATCCTAACAAGTCACAAAATTATATAATATAAATTATGTAATGTTTAACTTTAGTGGATTGTAAATAAAACTTATGGATTCAAATAATGCAAAAGTTTTGAAATGGAATATTACGCTGGATTATGATATTAACTTTTAAATACTTTATCCCGAGGCTATTGTCGTTGACAGCATGCAACCAAAGGAATTATACACTGCTTCATAAGGAAAAAAGACGATATAATAAAAATTTTATACATCGTCGGAAACAGTAAAAGAGGGCACATCTTCCTAGAATTTTTATATTTAGAAACTAACACAAGCTTATAAATCTAACAGGACGTAGTTGTTATAAAACATAATAATAAATAAAATGAACAAGCGCATTTATGAAGACGCCTTTTATTTATCTCGATATACGTTATTAAACTTAAACATAAAAGACTTTACCGTTGTCACAGTTTCCTTGTCGTTCATTTTCGTCTAAGTATTATAAACGATAATCAGATGCCAATTGGTATTGCATAACAAACAATTTACAATTGCCCCAAATATAACCTTTTAGATTTCATATGTTAATGGGATAACGCTTAATTATTCAATCAGAAAGGCAGTCAGAAAGGCTTAACAACTCGCGAACCTTTATGATGAAACTGAAAGAATTCCTAAAATAGGTATAATTTAATAGGTAAAATGACAAATTTTCTGTTACTTTTAACTTAATAAAATGAGTGCCATCCAAGAGATATTTAATAAAATAAATAAATGCCACCCGGCTGACTGCATTAATTAAAATCATGAAAAATGCCAACACCCCATATTCAGATACTTGACGAGGCATGAATTTAAGCAATCGTGAAGAATGTTACCACAAATATGGTTCCTAAAGTGGTGAACGGGCAAATTAGTGGGCAATGTCTTGGACAGTGTTTGAGATAAAAATCGAGTTTCTTTTGGCATTCGAATAACAGTTTTTTGTTTTCCTGTTTTTGCCTAGATATATTTATTTATATAATTTCATGCTAAAATATAGGCTTACAGTCACCTAGTTATGTAGCTTTGGAATATTAAAGTAAAATATCTAATTCTAAAATATGAAATATGAAAATTTCCATAGGCGGGTAATATTTTAATGTCACTGTATGTAAATATTATTAAATTTAAAATCAGAATATGGCTAAATATAATTTCTATAATTTAATCTTGCAATAATATTATCTTAAATCACTTAAATAAAAAAATAAACAAAGGTTCATTCCACTTTATTGATATCAAAAATAGTATTTCCTTAATTAGCAATAAAAACTGTTACGACCTTAAAATTTCCTAAATATTTTCGATAGATCAAATATTAGTGGACACTATTGCAAACAAATACCAATCTAATTTTCATAAAATTTCTTAGAATGTCTTAGAAATTCAATTTTTTTCTCCACTTTTAACTTTATGTAGAAACATCCTTTCTCTTATGACGTCAGTATAATATAATTTATAGTTTTAAAATTTCAGATGTACAAAAAAAACGTATATACAATTGTAATTATTATTCCCTATACTATTAAGGGAAATTACGGCAAATAATCTTGTAACAGTATACACAAGATACTTGCAAAACTTCTATAAGATTTTTAAGAAAGCGGCAGATTATATTGAGTTGTAAACTCAGCGTATTAACTAGATGGCTCAAATTGACCGGAGATGAGTTACCTCTTACTCTCAGACACATTTTTATATACGTAAGTTATAAAACTTTTCAAATATCCGAGGGGAACGTTGTGATTTCCCAAAATTATATAACTTTTTATTTGCATTGATATTTTGAGAAATGATAAAATTGTATCTTGATTTGTGTATTTGGATTAAATTTAAAAATGGAATAAAGAACAATGTTCATCAAATATTACAATATTTGATGAACGTGGGTGTAAAATCTTTAATATAATTTTACATTTTGTTAAAAATAATAATTATTTAAAATATAATATTTCATTGAACTATTATATTTTAAATTTCAATTATTCTCATCATAAAATAATAAACAAACATTACAAAATAAAAAAAACATTTTTCCTGACAATAACTCAACAGACTGGACATCCAAATAGTTTGTAACTTTAAAATGTCCAAGTTGAATCACGAACTATTATATTAACTTTTATAAACGGTTTTTTTCAAACACGAACTTTTATAAACGTTTTTTTTAAACACGAGCTTTTATAAACGCTTTTTTTAAACACGTCTATTTATAATGACGCGTGATGTTCTACATGACTCCTTAATGCGTTAGTCGATACATTTAGAATTGTTTCTTGAATAATATGTTTTGAAAAAAGGAACATTAATATCTAGCCGTTAATCATTGGTGAATCTACTAAAGGTACATTTACGCACGTACTTTAGACAAGTAATATGTGAAACTAAATGTAAATATACGAATTTCGGTTTCAAATAAAAATACAGAATGTTTAATTATCTCTATATATATTATTTTTATAATAACAACAGACAGAAATATCTTTGTAATTTTATGTATATTGTAAAATGTTAAAGTATGTTTTATTTCATTTATAGAACCTTCAGGCGATATTTAAATGTCGTCGACATTTATATTTTTTATTTCCATAAATTTATAAAGTGAGTCGGTCGATGAAATATTGAGTACCTCGAAACAATTTTCCCGTTGTCGTTATGAAGTGTTTTTAATTAGTGGATTGTGATTTAAAATAATAATTTAAATCGGAATGATAATTGATTAAAATAGTAATGAGCAATATTTAGATAAATATAATATTTTAGGTTTAGAAACAACATTTGTAAGTAAAATAGCTTTTGTTACTATTTCTGTATTTATTAAAATTGTAAAAAAAAAAATGTATACCAAACACCCAACTGTCCTAAAATCCATTAATCTAAAATATATATTTTATAATTGTAACGCCTGTGTTTAATTTTATTAATACGTAAATATAATTCGAGCGCAAACAATTTGACGTCAAAGAGTTTCAAGTGCCAGCTTTTTAAGACATTTCAACGTTAAAATTTGTTTGATGTAAAATTATTTCGCATTTTCCTTATATATCGCGTTCATTCCATGGGATTAATAACGTGCTATAACCATGGATAGTAAGACTAGTCTGAGTTATAACCCAATGACAGGAACCACAGTTAACAAAGAGGTCCATTTATACTGGCAACCGAGGTTGTTGGATGAGAACAAAAGCACCCAGAGATTCATCAAATTCAATATACGCTAGCTTGCAATAGCTAAACATGTCTGTAATTTGAAATTCAAAGAATGTGCTCGTGCAATCTGATAATGTCTAACGCATTAAGTGCTCGCCTGTTCCAGTCACAAGAATAAAATTGTTATTTATAACTGAATATATCATGTACCTGCCTTTATAACATTACATTATAAGTAATTTTCAACTTGTCTGTAGCATTACGGAATGGATATTAAAACATTCTGTGTAGTATAATACCTTTGTCAATTACTTAGCTGTACTACCACTTCATTGGACAACAAATTGACTTTTAGGGATGGATAACCCAATGTATTTATTATGAAATGATTTCGTAACAGCTCATACCTTATTATCTAAAATCGATTTTTCGTATCAATATTTTGAAATGAATGAACTTAAACGTGAAAATCTTTTAAGCATGAACAGAGTCTCACTGTTACAATATATAATATTCCTGAATAGTTCATCCTAACTGATCGACGGTTTCGGTTCGGAATATATATATTACGTTTCTAGCATATCGATTTCATAAATCAGATTTGTAAACGTTTTCCTTTTGACATTCTTTAAGATTGAATTCTGAAAAGTATTTCTTAAAGAAGACTTAGATATCTTTTTTTAATAATATGTGTTACATCTGCAAATGCGGAAATAACTTTTAAATGCCAATGTCAGTTTCAAATTTTATCGAGGTCAAAGAAAAAAAAAATACAATTTTTAGTTTTATTACATTGGTATACATAAATATTATTTATATTCTATTTTCTTATACTATAATTATGAATGAAGAAACTTTACGATACTTATAATTTATCTATTATAAAGATGACACGGCCGATATTAAAGTTTGAAAATATCTATAAACATGTACAGCCATGTGAAGATTATTTAAATATAGAATGAAAAATAAAATTAATTAAAATTTAAATAATCTTTACATGGCTGTACATGTTTATAGATATTTTCAATCATTAATATCGGTTGTGGCATTTTTCAATGTTCACCTCTACTGCATTGGTTTGGATTTTCAAATATGTGTAATTTGTCTCTTAAGAAGCTCTGAAGATATGATAAGTTGCAGATGCATTGCTACCATTAAGGAATATGGAGGGATAAAGGAGAGTAGGACATAGCGTAGGAGTAAAGTGTCCGGCTCTCTTACTCATCACTCAGGGAATTTCAAATTCAATGGCTATTTTATGTCTATCATATGTGAGGAGCTGTCAAAATAAATAAGCTATAATGATATATCTTTTTATAAAAGTTATCGAAATGAAAACCATAAAAGAGTAAAAAGAAAATATTATGTAATTAAGTAAAGTAAGAGGCATTGGAAATATTTACAAAAAGATACGCAAGGGGTTTGAATAATACTAACAGAAGCCAATACAGTGGTGTAAGTTTTAATCCGAGATTAAACTAAGCCGTGCCTATAAAGCGGGTTTGACATATGGCTGTGGATTAATAAAAAAATTGGAACGTTGTAAATAAGTAAATTATATACATGAAACGTTTTATACCAATTATACATCATAGACTGGACTAGCCGAGAAGGGATTTTTATGTTTTTTTTCTAATAAAGGATTAAAGTAGTTTTTATTATATTTATATACAAGTTATTTTTAGCGACTCTGGCAGATAACATCCGATTAAAATTGTAAGCCATCCGATATCCCTTATAATTTATACAAGTCTTAATTTTTATACCATTTTTTCAAATGGAAATTTGTTTTATTTTTTGACCGATTGGTGTTGAGATATCAATGCAAATTCATCGCAACCCGTCCACCAGTTTTTTCTTGATGCACGAAAAAACAAACACACCAACACACCTGATTTTTTCAAACTATTATTTGCAGACGCAATCATTATTTTTTCCAAAAATGTTTAGAATGTAAGCTTATAATTAGGTTATACAAGTAAACTAAATGTTATAACATTTTTTTTGTTAAATAAATCAGCTCCTCATTAAATATACCTACTCTAAAATTATACAAATTGAGTCAGTAATTTATTTCGATCACATATGTTTGCGTTTATAAGATAAAGTAAACAATTAAGCCGGCTTTCAGCATATCTTCATATAATATATTATAATTACCTTTATTTATCTTATAAACGTAGGAATATTTACTTTATGAAAAGCTAGTAATAACAACAATATTAATTATTGCCCTGTTACGTAACAATAATAAATATTTATGTTTATGAAATTTACTGACTTTTAATAAAATAAAATAATTACAATGTTATTATATAAATGAAAATAAACTGGATGTGTACGAGTTTATTAAATCCATAATATAAATACTTAATTTGGAATATAATAAACATGTAATGAATAAATAATTTCCTGTATATTTGATATTTACATAATGATTATTTGTTTTACTATTAAATTATATGGTTTATCATTATTTAAGAGTAAAAGGAAATAGCTCAATCAAGTTGAATTGAATATTTGGTCGGTATTGTAGGTTTATTTGATACAAATTCTCTATTTTGTATACAGTTCAAATATATACAGCTTTAACGAATCATTTAATACTCTAGAGCTTTCAATGTTTAATGAGACCTTTCCGTGTTCTAGTTTTAATAACTCTCGTAGTCATTAGTATTTTTTAATTGGGGGAAAATATTTTGGACAAATTAGAACTTTGATTTCATCACTGACATCTAAATAAGTGTAATAATATGAAACTTTCAATATGTTTTATATATTTATATAATAAATAGTCAGTTATATTGAATTATGTACTATAAAATCGGACACATTATGTATATACTATTTTAAATATAGAATGAAGGTATTTACTAACATAACAGATATAAGAGATGTTAAATATTTTTGATGTTAATATTAATTCGCAGTTGACACGAGATATAAAAGTTTTTAATAAGGGTTTGCATTATAGGCATTTACGTGATTGTTGTGTAATTTAATAAAGAGAGGAGCGCAACCAGTTAAGGTGAGCGTGAATGCGCATTTTAAAGGGACCCCTTAAACCTACACCTGGGTCGCAAGTCCCAGGAGCTGTTTGCACTCCTCTCCCTGCAACGCGATGGGCCCGGCACCCGCATGGTGAATCCATGGAATGCTAAGAAGCTTCGTCTCTATAGATATTATAAATATTTATATTGTTTCAGGTTGAAATGCTATACCAGCGCTATTTTTTGCGCATGAATCAAACCAATATGACACATCTACTCGGACTTTTATTGGTGTTGGCGGTGACCCTCATCATGGTACAAATACGAACCCTACTGATTGCACGAAATTTCCTAAACGGACTCCTAACTTTTGCCGACCACTCATTCATCGACTCTGACACCAACAGGTCAGTTATGAAGATTTAACATAATAATAGATAAACTATAATAGATTTAAGTATATATTAGTTTTGTTTTGTTTAGGCTATTGGATCTAGCGTCTGGATTACCAGCTACTTCTACAATGGGCTACCAAGATCTCTCAGACGATAACTCGACGCTGGTTAGGCGTATTTATTACGAGAAGGAACAAGTGGCCCACATCATCAATATTATCACACTCGGAATCACCTCCCTCGTTTATACTTGTAAGTACTGAAACAGTTTTTAAAATGCTACTTAAAATTATGTATTATTCCACTCCCATATTATCTAAGAACTGTATAGAATAATAGTAGTGATAGTATTAAACTTAACGGAGCTAGATTTTTCAACGGTGTCTTGTTACTTAAATATTAAAATGAAGGTACGTAATGTATTAATCGTCGTATTATTAATGTAATAAAAATTAGATAAAAATATTTCTATGCATTGAAACATAGCATAGCAGAGTGTTTCATGCGGCAGGCAACCTTTGTTCTATATTCAATTCAATGTGGAGATGCAGCTTCTCGTAGACAGGTCATCAAAAATGTATACACTCTATTCAATCGATGACGTAGAACAGTAAGTTTAACTTCAACAATAGCATTTTATTTATCTAAGTTTCTGATCATTTATTAATTTTACACTCCATATAATTATACGAATCATAAGAAATATGATAGTATTTCATTATGTCAGTAAGATATGTATTTAAAAATAAAAAACAATTGGAATAACTTTATTTTTAAATTTATTCATATTCAAATGAGTTAAACAGATAATGTATTTAATAATAAGTAATTAATGGATGCTCCATATCCATTAACGGATTATTATTTTATATTTGTGTTAATAATTACGAACGCTGGAAATCATTCATCCATCCTGAACATTAGCTGAGTTATCGACAAATTGTAATGTAATAAAAGTCATTAATAAACAGCTCATTACCATATTATTCAAATTTAAGTCAACAATTGAAACTCTATTCAAGTACTGACTGAAAATTAAATGTTAATAACTTGTTTCCATCAAACAGATTGATCAAAATTGAAAAAGTGATATTTATTTTGTCTTTAATACTCATTTTATACTAAAGCTGCTTTGAGCATCGAATAAGTCACAGAAGCAAAAAATCTGAATTCAAAACATTTTAGCCATTGATGACATTTTGGTAAAAAAAATGTATTTTCACTAAATTTTGTTGTCAGATATTTTCTTTATTATATATATTACGTCCTTACATACCTAGGTATGCTAGCATTTTCACGAACTGGCCACTTTGACCTCAAATATGTGGCGTTTGGTTTGGAATACCAAATTCAAATTTATGTCGAATTTGAGCTCGTGTATTGCAGTTAGGAATTTAGTGATTCAATTGTTTTCTGTGAACGGCCGGAGACACTAGTTGATAAACAAAAATTAAAGGCGATTGTGGAGGAGCAACCATCGCAAGCTACGTCAGAGCGATCGGTAGGCTTTGGTGTGATTGATAAAATAATAAAAGTATTTGTTTTTTTTTTGCATAAAAGTATATTTGATCACGACGTGATTTGAACACGCAACCTTCTGATCTGGAATCAGAAGCGCTACCGTTAACATTTTGATTCAGTTAAAACAAATTGATAAAGTGAAAACGCATAAGAGATAGGTACCCCATTAATTGGGAGAAGAAACGTCACAATAATGAAAGAATCGGGAAAGAGATTTTTGATTCTCGTTCCGACAATTTTTATAGCAATGAAATCAATTACTACCTATAAAATGACGAAAGAGTATAAATAATAATGGTACCTACTTCGATTGATTGGATATATAATTTCATTATTTCTTTACCCTTTTACTTTTTCCAAATAAAACGCTAAGTTCACATGTAAGAACATAATATATTATAATTTTCAGTCTTGTCATTATTTATCAAATGAAATTTTATTTTATATTCTTGAAGGTCTGTTGGCATGCCTGAGCAGACCAGCTATGAACGAGATATATCTGCTGACTATTTCCTATGTCGTACTCGTAACTTTTCTACTGATCGAGTTTGCGCTTGCCAGTACTTCAGTTCTCAGGTAAGTACGGATCTGTGGTAATAGTCAAAATAATATATTAGATCGTCACAAAAATACATGGCATAATTTATATTTAAATATAGTTTATCCGAATCAGAATTAGTCGAAATATTTTCAGGCAGACTAAGTTATCTCTCATAATATATTTAGGATGTACGAGTGTTGGTCGTCCTATTTATAACTAAAGAGCAAATTCGCGTATGTTGTGAAATATATATTTACTTTTTGTTTATTTATTTTATACTGTTACTTCTTCTGTTGTTTGTTTGTCAGGAATTTGAATGGCTTTTGTTGTTGTTATAATATATATATATATTTATATATATTTTACTTTGAACAATTTATATCTTGGGTCCCTAATAAAAATATATGAATGAAAGCTTTCCTCATATTAAGAATACAGTGTAATATTTAATATAGATGGATGTTAAACATCTTCTTCAAAGTTACACAAAGTACGTAGGTACTTAGGGAATTATTAATCTTGAGGTTTTTCATCAAAATGTGTTCGCGGGTTTGTGTATAATATTTTCTCAAAAAAGTTAGTAGTTGAAAAATTGGTAGGTTTTACATATAATTACTTCAATATTGTTAGTCAAAAACCTATTAACAATGAAAAGGAAAAAAAATATATACCAACAACAGAAAAGTTGAAATCAATAACGTTTTTATTTCTATAAGCCGTTTGTTTGTATCGTCGTTTTTAATTAAAAATATATACGGGTCAACAAACTCTCTGATCCTAAACAGTCAGCATTCAATTTAATACTATATACTAAATATAGGTATTGTTATATATTGAAATTGAAACCTTACCACAAATGCGTACATTTTTTTATATTAAAAATATAGTAGCTTTTAGAAAAATTGTTTTGTACATTGCTTAATATCTAGCCTTTGTTTTAAGGCTTCATTTGGCTAGAACCTTAATTACGTGGTTTGATTGCAATTTACCCCAAATGTCATGTAAAATTCGTATCATAAAATATGAATAGTATTCATGCAATGGATAATGTATTTTAGAATTTCATGAATAACAGAACAGTATGTAATATTAATGTTTAATATGTTTATTTTGTTTAGGTCTCTTAACGTAAGTTCGGGCGCGTGTGCTCTCTTTACTTACGTGACGTATGCGACTCTTCCGGTAAGATTACACGAGGCGACTGCGGGTGGCCTTGCCCTCGCAGCCGTCAATATTGGCGGACATCTGATGATGAACAAAGGATCAGATGGACAGGTATTTGAGACTTGTATTTGCCCTTTTTTCAAAGTTCACACGTAATTATTATTGTACATTATTTATTAGATAACACTATTGTAATAGATTCTATTTATAATCTTTAATTAATCGTATAATAATTTAATTAATCTTTAACCATAAGCCCAATTAGGACTTATAACAAGTTACGTGGTGATGTCGATATTTTTAATGATAGTATCCAAAGTTTTAGGAAGAATGTATTAACCTTTTTAAAAGAGGTCAAAAAAAATAGTTAAAAAAAAAAGGTTTAACAGAAATGGTAAGAACAATGTAACTGTTTAATCAGTCTCATAGACAAGCACGTGACACCTTCCTAAGCTTTACAGCTATCTTATAAATAATATAATAAATGAATAATAGTTCCTTAACACCACAGATTGGTTGCGAAATGACTTCTGTGACCTTTATTACGCTGTAGTCTTGTAACTTAAGTTTAATTAAATTTGTACTTCTGTTAGCTCAACTTGGTCTCCGGGGTACAGGGAAGCTTCGAGATAAGTGTAACAATAGCGAGAAAATAAATAGAACAAGAGTTCAAAGTGTACTCAATATAGTAATGATATTATAATTTAATCATATTATTTTACAATTACCTTAAAAGATTTGTTTATTATTTTTCTTATGATATTGTTGCTAGAAATATTTTTTGTAGATATAAAAATTTGCTATTGATACACTATTTTAAATTGGCGATGTCGATAATAATATAATATTTGAAAATAAAATATATAATAAAAGTTTTTTTGCGGATCCATAAAACCAAAATTTAAATGTGTCTGTCTACATAATGTCGATAATTTATGTAACTGTTACATTGTCCGATACATTGAAGTACATATGAGTACATTTAATATAGCCTTAAAAGCTATATAATAAATGATTATATCTCGTGGTGTAGATCATCAGCAGCCTCGTCACCCTCATTGCATGCAACATCGCTGGCATAATGACCCATCACCCTCGTGAGCTGGCTCAGCGCCATGCTTTCCTCGAGACTCGAGACTGCGTTGAGGCCCGTCTTGTGACCCAGAGGGAAAATCAACAACAGGTATTTTATTGTTAATAAAATATATAATAAAATCCTTTATATTATATATATATTATAAGATATACAATGAAGTTATCAGTAATTTTAAACTATTTTCTTAATTTTTAAATATTATATCGAGGAGAATATATATGTCATAATAGAGAATATGTGTGTATATATATGTAATATATATGTGTAAGAAATAAAAATTTATTTTTTATCTATTTTATAGCAAAGAAAAAAATAGAATACAAAAACAACAAAAATAATAACTCATGATGTATATAAAAGTAATAGAAAGGGATATTTATTATTTTAAGGGCGAGACTACAACACGAATGTTTAGAAAAAGTAACAACTTATTCCATCCCCAACGTAATAAAATAATCTTCGTAAAAAAATATGAATTTTAATTACATAATTTGTATAAAAGATAAGAAAAAAAATAACTTAGTTATAAGTAATTAGTAATAACTTAAAAATTATTATTTGCCTTTTAAAAAAGATATATTAAAAAAAATCTTGCATTTTTTTTATACTTCTTAAAACTTACTTTTTAACTTTTTTATATACCTTTTTATTAAAAAATATATAAGAAGCATAGCCATACCTCTTCCTCCACCTGATCTAAATGTGAGACAATTTAATCATAAGTTTTTATACTTCTAGCTGAAATGTGTAGAAAAATCATTACGGAACAGTTTTTTATAGTAAACTTGTAGCGTAAAAAGCACAAGACAGGCGAAGCTTCATTAAGTAAACGCCTGGCGTCAACTGAGGCTTACGTTTATCCAATCAATATTTAACTCACCTAATACCCAATAAAAAAAGGAAACTCTGACTATAGATTTTTCTACAATTTTAAGAGAAATATTATTATTTAATCTAAGAAATGTTCCTCAGGTATTATTACATCGTTACCACACTGACAGTAGTTTGTGTGATCGGAGTATAGGTGTACTGTGTCTCCTCTTTACATATTTGTAAAACCCTCTATACTTATATATATAAGATAATATCACCAGGTTACATATTAAAAATATATATATTTCAAATAAGATATTTATCTTGTATCTCTCGTATCTTGTATCTTTTTTATATGTAAAATTTACGAACGTTACTTATTATGTAAAACTTTACACTACAGGATTTCATATTCGGTGTTTGTTTTATTTTTAATCATTTTACTTAAAATACAATCATATTTGAAGTCATGTCTCTTCCAAGTATATGTATATTTTTTATGATATCGTGCTTAAATAGGCATTAAAATAACGTTGGCAAAAAGGTAATATGAATGATATTTAATATATTTCTTTATTTATGAAATATGCCGAGTTAGTTTAAAGTAAAAATGCTTAAAGCAGACAATATATATAAGTAAGTCACAAGCATTATCGCGTGAAGGATATGGAATTAAATTCAAGAGACATAAATACGGTAAAAATATTACGAAGAATGTATTCTGCTGGAAGGTCTGTTTAATTTATTTCTTAGTTGATTTAACAGGGAAATAAATAGTGAGGTATTACGATATAAAGGGAGAAAATAATACGTAGATAGTTTTCAATTATGGTTCTGTTTTGAACTATTCATTTTCTACTGAATAATTAATTTCTTTGTTCTCGCAATTATTATAGCAAAAGGATGAAAATGAATGTAAACTAATATGATAGTATATTTTCTACCTGCATTACATTTATATGTATATTTATTTTGAATTATGACTTAGAGTCTGACTTCATGACAATACGTTGTAAATATTTCTTTTAAGCAATTTAAAATGGCAAGTAGTTTCTCTAATCAGAATAAATGGCTGAATATAAAAGGGTGTAGAATAACAGACAAGTCGGAAGCGGTTCATAAAGCATAGAAATTCCGTTATATATTTCAAGAACGGCCGCTTACGGAGATGCTTCGTTCAAAAATGTTGTTTTTTTATTCACAAGAAAAAAGATACGATGATATACCATATAATGTCATTAATATTATATTACTATGAAAATATAATTAATTAATTGCTACTTGTATATATGGTTAGCTACCAACAAAAAGTGTTTAATATCTCCCCTATATGAATACAGGATGAGTTGTCAATGAACGGGGTGCAAGTGTTAAACAAAATCGTTTTATAGAATCCGCTGCGCTCATCGACATCGATGATCATTGGATTAATATCAATTTACATTCGCTATGACGACAGAGTGCTGACTAACGAGCATATCTGCTGTAAAGGATCAATAAAAGCTATAATTAATTGCCAATAACGCTCCAATCACTGGGTAATTATGAAGTTTGAGTAATTCACTAAGTCAACAAAATTCCCATAAGATCGCGCAGTGTGTATTTTCCGCTTCATACATCGGGAGTACGGTATTCTAATTTATTGAGTATTATATATTTCATTTGTGAAATAGTGAAACATTAGAATACGTCTCATTTCTGTCTAAGTTTCATATTATAGTTTATAGAACATTAATCAAAATATACGTGAGAAAGTCGAGGAATGTCCATAGATTAAATAAAGAAAAAAAATAGCGGAAGCATTATAGAATTATTGAAAATGCATTTCAATAGTTTTTTCTCTTGTTTGTATTGATAAAGGGAATCTTTCTTTTTTTTTAATACTCTTACGTCACTTATTAAGAATATGACTAAAAATTGAACGGTTTTAAAGTAGGTATACTTATGGAGAGTAACTGGCTAGAATCTACTCGACTTATTTACTCGTTTATATAATTTAAACTATTGGTTTATTTACAATTTCGTTTTTGTAAAATATCTGTTATTGACTTGTAATATGAGTAAATAGAATACTTATACAACTAATATAAACCTTAAAAAATCTATATTTTAACTAGATACGCCGCTAGTAGTTCTATGATGCCTTTCTACATATGTTTCTTAAACTTAATTAAATAATCATATTTTTTCGTTGTTATTCTGAATGCTGAATGATGTTTCTATAATATTTATGCCGATTTTTTAGCCTTAAATATCTTAAATAGGAATAATGATTTTTGTATTCTTGTTTTTATATTGTGTAAGTTGCTTCTGACATTTCCACCGGATGTTTATCGTATTTTATAGGAAATAAAGATATAGAAGCAGATGTATTTTAACGCCATTGAAGAAAATTCTAAGAAAAATCACGAGGACCCTTTTTTTAGATAATGTTAGTCAGTCAGTCGTGTTCAACTTGTATGTAATACAACTCTGTGATATAATATAAAAGGTATTGTACATAATACATGAAATGAATACTTTTAATATAATTTTCTTTATTGACAGTCTTTAATTGCTTTAGATAATGATAGGTACTATTGGAATTTATTATAATTAGTCGTGATACAATTTAGATGTAAAATATATAAATATTACATTTCGTTTATTTATTTCGCTGACACATACATTATTTTGTTTTTGATATTATTGAGAGGTTATGTTTTTTGGAATCGATAATATAATTTACCAAATTATTGAAATGTAAATATGAAATGTTCGTTTTTACTTTCTGTTATATAATGTAATAGGTTTTTTGGTTAATTTTGTATATTTACAGTTGCAAAGAACATATCATGTGACGATGAAATTTTACATGGACTTTAATTTAATATTTGTAATGTTTTATAAAAAAACTATCTTCAATACATATTCTACTATGATTATTTTATTTTAATAATAATAAAATATAACTAACATATTGTTTTTATGTTATTTTATGTGTGTTTTCGATAGTTATTAAAGATATTTTATAAACAGGAACGGCTACTGCTCTCCGTATTACCGCGCCATGTTGCAATGGAGATGAAGGCAGACATTGCCAACCAGCCGCGCCAGGAACAATTTCACAAGATCTACATTCAGAGATACGAGAATGTGAGGTTAGTTTACACAAGAGGAAAATCATTCATAAATATCGTTCCTTATAATCAGTTCCTTAAATCTTTTAAATATCACACCTGAAGAAGAAACAAATACTAATTACTTTAAAAGAAATACAAATAACTTGTTTACATAAATTCTATATAGGAAAATTTATAGGCATTCTAAGAATCGTTGTTAATATTATAATATTAGATCTTAATAGTTTAAGTCATATTATAGCTCAGTTCAAATTTACTTAGCAAGATAGAAATTGAAAACAAAGCCTCAAGCAATATTTTTAATAATTCGTTTCTCATAAAATTACTCTTATTTATTTTCAAATTATTAATATAATTTAATGACAAATTTTGTTATTACTTTAATTATTTTCAGAGTCCCAGTAATTGATAACGGATTTATGTCAAAATATACTCATTTTTTTCGTTTCATTTTATTGTGCAAATCAAGTTTTTATGTTTTTTCTTGTTCCGTCATCTCAAAAAATATAATAATGTAACCTTCAGTATGCATAAATTTGTATTTTATTTTCTGTTTTCACACAACATTTGTTCTTCATATGAAAATTTTTCATTTTTGTTTAGGTTTTTCTCACATAGTCTCATCATTTTAACCAGCAATCTTTTATCTCGTACCTATTTGCCTCTGCATACCTCTGCATACCTCTGCATAGTTTAGTTCGACAACCTTTGTTTACTTACCACTGATACATTATATTTTAGTTTTATCATGTGTTTTTGTTAAGGTACCATAATGTATTATTTCGCATGTCACTCCTATTTACGACCGCACCAACCAATATTCTAATAGTAAAGCTTTCAAATAATTATAATTGAAGAAAATGTAGCATAACAACCGTAAGTAACTCTTGTTAGATATTTAACTATTTCGTTGAATTACTCCAGCAAACTTAGCATACATTTTGTAAAACATGGGTAAATTGACTGTGACATAGTTACAAACTAGCTAGAACTCCCTCGTGTATGAAACTTATTTTCTAATCCAAGTATTTAGAGCTTACATACGACAGGGACAGACAGTTTATAAACTTATGTACTGGTACAATCATTTATATAATCTGTGAAGTTATTTAATACTCAACTTAAATTCTGTAATGATGAGAATGTATTCATTTAAGAATTATTATAACTACCGAAGAATTTTTATAACTACCGCCACCAATGACAGTATTTATTATTGTTCGAAATATACGAAAGACATCTTTCAAAAGCAAAGATTTGATCTGCTTCAATACATTGCATTCTAAATTAATAAACGGGAAGTCTATCATACATTCTAAATGTAAAACCACTTATAATTATATTTTCTACAGCATCCTGTTCGCGGATATCTGTGGCTTCACCTCGCTCTCGGACCAGTGCACGGCTGAGGAACTTGTGCGCCTTCTCAATGAACTGTTTGCACGGTAAAGCCAATTTGAATATTGAAACATCAATTATATATCCAATTTTTTTATGTTTGTTTTAAGATGTAATGTAAGAAACGGCTTCAAGTTGAAGTAAACTTTACTGACGTTGTAAGTGAGAAAAAAAATCTAAAGCGACATTTTTAAATCTTAAATAACTAAATAACTACAAACAATAATATAATAATAATTTATTATTGGGCTATATATAAGTGTATATAATCGTCTAGTTTGTAACTAACACTAGAAATAATCAATAACTTACATTATTCATAAAATGAATTTTAAGATACTCTCATAAAAAAAAATATGCTAATATTTAACAGATAAAACAATTTAACTGAATAATATCATATAATTGTTATATAAGTACATTTATTTAGACCTACAAAAAGGCATTACTTATATAATATTAAAAAGAATATTGGTTTAGACTTATAATAATATTTGGTAAATATGTAGCCACAAAGAAGCCTTATATCTTTAAAGGAGCGTTTTGAAAAGTTATAATGCTTTGAGAAAAGCTGAAAGTAATAGAACAAAGCTTTGTGGTATTCATAATAAAATACCGAATAAACAATGAAAGAACATCGGTAACGCAAATATTATTTTGAAAACATGGGGAATCTACAAAAATGTATTCCTGAATATTAAACTTTTATATACTACCTTTGGACCGCGATTCCGTCCGCGTGGATTTAATTTGCAAGTATCAATTGGAAAGAAACGTTCTTTGCATTTGATTGATGATGAGCTACAAATTATTCGTTAAACTTTTTAAAGTTTTCTAGCACCGATAGTAGGGGTCTTCGTCAATGTTAATTTGTTATATAGCCTGTATTGAGAATAGAATTGGGCGATCAATTGCTTTTTTTGGGTAGTATTAAATATTAGCGCTCTCAAACAAATATACAAAAATATTAACTTTAGTATAGCTTTTTTCATCGTATTACGTAGTTTAAACGCTGAACAAATTAAATTCCTTATCAATGAAATAATTGAATTATAAGTTTCTATGAAAAATTAACTACACAAAGAAAATGTACTAAAAGAAGCAAATAGTTCTTACAAATCTGTAACATAATAAAAAAAACTTTAGACTGCGGTACCGAATAAATAAAAATTGCTGATGATTATTTACCTGATATAAAAAACAAATTAACTTTGAAAAAAAAACGTTTTTATTTGAATTTACAGCTCAAATTTATCTTCTCATTCGTAGAATGTCTTAAAAGTATTTTACCTTTGATTATAAATTTTTTAAACGAATTATTTTTTCAATGCGGACATTGAAAAAAAAATACAGGGGAAAACGTTTGACGATGCGATTTTATTTTTAATGAATTTGATGTTTTCAGTTCCCGGAATTTGCTAAATAAACAAATTAATATTCATTAACGAATTTGCATAAAATTCCGGTAACACCAATTGTCTGTGCTTAGATTAATGGAATATAAACCTAGTTTCAATAAAAGTAATATATAAAATGGCAACTTCATATATACGGACCGAATAATGTAATAAAATATAAAGCTTGTGTCAAATTTGTGAAACAGAATATTGTAATACCATTGACCCACTGAATATTTTATATCCCCATATTATATAGATTTCCTAAACGTCTTATATATAGAAAGATTTTTAGATATAATAAAATGGCGGATATATTTAATTCTTTTTTGAGTGATTGAACCCGTTTTAAAATAATATTATCTAAAAATTTAACAATGATAATTAATAGTTTCAATCACGTCCTATTTTAAAATGTTTTAAATAGAAATGGAATTCTATATCAAAGCGGCACAAAGGTAAAAAAAAGTTTATTTTGACGTGACTTATTTAATCAAAACATATAAGAAGTGAAAAAACAAAAGCGTCTTGTAATATATAATAAAACAACTCGTAGTTTCTTTTTGGATCAAATAATAATATTTATTTTTTTCGTCCTTACTGTGTAAACAAGATGGGTCACGATACGAAAGGTACGCTGCTACTGTGTGGATATTTAATTAATCTTCTATTACAACACTTTTCCATGAAAAGTTTTCACTAAAGATCCAATTTCATGAATATTAATTAAATACGGAACAAAAAACTATCTGCTGATAAAAGTCGTCCGATATCGGACATTATTTAGTTAATTAATGCTTTATTTTTCTTATATACAAAGATATGCTTTAAATGAAATGTAGTGTAAAGTATTTAATTAATTAATTACTATAAATTAATAAACCAAGTATACTTTACGGTAAAGCCTGGATACCTCTAGCATGGATACCTCAAAGGTAAAATCAAACTATAACATTGCTTCTAATCATAAATTTTGTTCTTTCTCTAGATTCGATAGACTCGCGGCGGAACACCATTGCCTGCGTATCAAGCTCCTTGGCGACTGCTATTATTGCGTGTCTGGTCTCCCGGAGGCCCGCGACGACCACGCCAGGTGCTGCGTGGAGATGGGACTCGACATGATTGATGCGATTGCGTGAGTACAGTTCTGCGATGCCCCATTATACAGAGTACCAATCAACTAAGTACAATACTGTACCATTCCCTGTTTGTACAATGCTATCACAATCTACAGAATATATTTACAAGAAGTAGTCGCTAACGTTATTGTTGTAAATAAGCAATCTTTATTTATTAGATTTTAACTCGTTAACATTACTACACCTAAAAGCCACCGCGTGTTTAATATTGCCAAATAACTTTTCCAACAACTGGGTAAAACAACAGTGACGTTTAACTTTTAATATTTTTTTTAATTCAACATGAATTTAATAACTCTATGTTTCCGTCTTTATATTTATTAACCTAAATCATCAGACATCATATTCGTCAACAGAATATAAATATCGAAGTGAAGTATTATATAATACGAAAGAATATTATACTGTTTGTAACACAAATGTTTTTGTATGACATCTCTTTTATTTATTTCAGTTACGGGATTTCAATATTTATTGGTAAACCAAAATAAGTTGCAAATGAATAAATATAAATTCCTTTTACAGGTTTAAATACTTAAAAGAAAGCTTGTGGTTTTGGTGAAAGTTAGCTCTCGGACTCTGTAAAGACAAAAGGAATGAAGTTCTGTGAAAATAAAAAAAATTGCAACGGTCTTAATTAGAATTGTGACCGAAATATTTTCTTTCTGTTTACAAAAAACGACTTTGTCGAAAACGAAATTGTTTGTTTTAATATCATCAAATTATAACTTTTACTTTTAGTGAATAATTTACTTTAATTTCATCAAAAATATTCGCTTAGCAACTGTTATATAATAAGAGCTGTGATAAAACCCATTATTATAGTTGGTTATATTTACATATACGTAGTGTAATTTTAAAATCTGGCACTAAATCTGGACAGACTGGTGCGAGAAGTAATGGCGGTGAATGTGAACATGCGTGTGGGGATCCACACTGGACGGGTGCACTGCGTGGTGCTGGGACTCCGCAAGTGGCAGTTTGATGTGTGGTCCAATGATGTCACCCTGGCCAATTACATGGAAAGCGGTGGCGTTGCTGGGTAAGACTTTCAATGTATTGGAGTTCTAATGAGATTATGACGACAAATATCTCAATAGTAATTTGATTTTTATAACTAACTATTGTTTTATCGAAATAGACGCGTGCACATTACAAAGGAGACATTGCGGTGCCTTGGTGAAGACTACAAGGTGGAGCCAGGATATGGTGGTCAGCGGAACTCTTACCTAAAGGACCACAATATTGAGACCTACTTGATTGTGCCAGATGACACCAGCCGCGTGGTAAGTAACAGCTTCCCCTTCATACTATTAATGTTATTATAAATTATTAGACTTTCACAACTGGCATTCGAAGATACCTTTTGAACAACAGAAAATATGCGAATAATATTGTCTGAGCCTAGCGGCTAGGGTTGGGTTAAGCTATATTGTAAAAAATATCGATTCTAGCGAATGACGTATGTGCCGAAAGTTAACATGACAGTATGATATTTCAAACACATTTATACGACGTATATTTAAAAAAAAACAAGAGAAACTTACTACATTTTACTCTGACAAAGACATATACAAATCAAGTTTAATATTATAAACTTTTATAGAAACAGAAAACTCTCGTATCTGAGAACAATGATTTATAATAAAGTTATAACATATTCTGTTTTGTTTCAA
This sequence comes from Dircenna loreta, assembly GCA_963555665.1. Classification (NCBI taxonomy): domain Eukaryota; kingdom Metazoa; phylum Arthropoda; class Insecta; order Lepidoptera; family Nymphalidae; genus Dircenna; species Dircenna loreta. The sequence goes on along the minus strand of OY743092.1, from coordinate 5,063,648 downwards.
CTGAGTTACGTTTCCAAAACCGAGTTATGAACTCTATTAAAGTAAATAAACCAGGCAAATAAAACAAATATTATTCATGGAGAAATAAGAAAATAATAATTGTATTTATAATGTATATAGTATGGTATATAATATAATTATATGTATCGTATAGGACAAGAAACCCCAGCACTCATTCTCACTGAACGGCAATGTATCAAAGGAAATGCGCGTGATGGGCCACGGCTCGCAGCACGGCAAGCACTCCTCCAAGTAAGTGATCTTCTCAACAGTCAACAATGTCGTAGCCATTGAAAACCATAAGCCAACTGGAGAGTTTACTTGTATCTTAATACTTATCTAGTGTTCCACTTAGAAACAAGAAATATGTAAGCTTAAGTACTTAATGATACGTTATTAAATCAAGGTTCTTAATGTCGAAAACATGTATTAAATAACTATTTAATTATACTTTTATTATTATTCACAGTGATAATTGCAATCTATAATATCTTCATTTGTTAGCTCACTAAATACTCGTAATATAAACGAAATCGAAATAGTAAACTATATGAAAGTAATTTTACCAAATTGAGTTCTGTAAAAAATATAGTAAATAAATAAATGTAAAAAAAGTTATATTCACCATGACGTCATTATTATTTACCAAGAAAAAATGAATACAGTTATGAATCAAATTTTGAAATGTTTTCGATTTCTTTCAAATATTTGCCCTAACAGACAGGATAGGCAATATTTGTGCATCGGTTTTTATTTACTATTACTTTATATAAAGTAAAGTCCAGAAATGTAATTATAGTAAAAAAAAGTGATTTTTTTGTTTGGATTTTATGAGATAAATCTGGATCAGTATTTATTATATAATCTTTTCCAATTATTCATCACAGTCAGAGTATAACAATCTAATATGCTCTGAAAATACATTTGTCTCTCGTTGTTATAAGATTTAATAATGCCACCCCCCACTAGCCAACCAGCTCAGGCAAGATCAAGATAAGCCAGAGTTAACAGGAGCCCGGCTCTCTGAGACGCAATCTGCTTTGTGGATTTATTAGTACATAGTATTAGTATATAGCAAACATAATTAAAAGTTAAGATTGAGCCAAACAATAAAATACTTGTTGAACAAGCTTAGCGCCATTTTACATAAGTGTTGTATACATTTTTCTGTTTCGTAAACTATTATTCTTCGAGGTCCAGAGACGAAATTTTTTGTAGCAATTGATATTTTTCGTACATAATACTAAATTATTTATTATAAAAATCACCGACAAGTTAATAAGTCGAACCAAACGAAGACAATTATTATTTTAGATTATGTATAATATTTTTTTATTTAGTTGAGGTTTCTATTTAAGTTAAGTTAAAAAAAACTCGTTAAAAATACCGTAGACTTGTAAAAAGATATAGATTATAGATGAAAATTAAAAATAAGATTTTTTTTTTCTTTAGGATCGGAGTGGATTCCAACAACGAGAATAAAAAGCCAGAGGACGAGGTGAACGAGTACCTCATGAAGGCAATCGATGCACGCTCCATTGACCGCCTCCGAGCCGAGCACTGCCGCCCATTCACACTCACCTTCCGCGACAACAAGCTGGAGTGCAAAGTAACTATAGAATTTCTCAAAGTATAGTTTTTTTTTTCAAATGAGCAGTTCATGTTGCAGACTTAACTTCCACGGTTTCAAAAGTTGCACTGCGATGAATCGACAAGAAACACATATCTATTCTTTTAATCCTTTCATTTACGCAGATGTTATAAAATTTCAGTATTAATAATTGTAATGGTCAGGCCGATGGTTTAGGTTTTTCGAGGCTTAAAATTAAAAACATTTCCACGGAATTAACTTGTCATTCGCAGGCGTTGTTGTCACGGTGTAGTAATTTTTCTGGTATCTTTTGTTATGTTTTTTTGCACAACTGTTGTTTAACAGAAAGCTTAACAAAGCAAGCTGAAAATGCGATTTCATGTCATGAAATTATAATATTAAAAAAAAATCTATCGTTAGTCAAACCAGTCAATTGTTCTTAAATTGAGATAGGTGGTTGGTACAGTTTTGTTTTGCAACAGCTTTCTTTAGATTAAAATTATATAACTTAAGTTACTTCAAGATATTATATCTAAAGCTTAACAGTATTTTAAAATAATTTTATGATTTTCAATTATTAATTTTTTAAAAGTGACGTAAGGGCAACCATTGCAATCATTAGTGTCCTAGCTTCCAATTAGACTCACAATATCCGTTACACATAAGCTATTTCAAATTCCTCTCTAATTGAATTTGCTCGGAAAAGCTCGGGATTTGTGTTGCTTTGTGCATACAACAGTCGACATTTCGTTCAGCGGCCATGAAATAATAAATCACGTTGCAGTAAGTTTTGAACTTTATTTAAGTTTTTACACACTATCATTGGTTTGTTAATTGTAAGTTTTGCAGAGCGTAAAAACTAAATATTGAATATCATTATGACATAAAACGATTGAATTATGTTATTATAATTCCATAGCAGAGATATATTCAAATGTACCGGATTTGTGAAGATTGAATTGATGCAAAATTCCTTCGTTAACTAACGAGTGATACTATATGCAATGTTACAATGTTAAGGTTGCATATGTTTTGACTTATTGTATCAAATATAATATTAAAATTAAATTTCTAGTACACAGCTGAGAGGGATAGGATGCTAAAAATCTACTTCATCTGCACTCTGGTTATGTATGTTGCCGTGGTGATTATTCAGCTGCTTGTATTTGATATGTAAGTAATTTGAAATTCCTATGTATGTCTTAATAAATAGTACTGCAGATTTTGGAAACTATTAAGTTTTAATGCAATCCGAATTTTCTCAAACATCGCAAAGATATTTTTTATTGTTTCATATAATTTTATTTTGTTTGATTGATTGATTGATTGATTTGTTTGATTGATTGATTTTCATAGCACATCAGCGGTAATCGCCACCATCGTCGTTTCTGGACTTGTAATCGTCGGCGTCACATACTTGGTACTCTGCATTGACTACGAGGTATTTTGTGTTGATTTAAAAACGTCTTTTTATATAATTGAGTTTCTTAAAGTATTAAAAAAATCCCTTTATCACAGAAGGTAAGCCTTCGGTTGAAGAGACTCACAACGACAGTGCACAACAACCGTACTCTAGCACAGCTGATGTCTTTTCTGGTTGTGATCGGTCTAGCCCTTCAAATTGAAATCATTATGGTGAGTATGTTTTTTATTTGGATGATGATGATAAATACAAACATATATATAATTTTCCCACCACTAGGAATAAAAGTCCTTTTCAACTGCGGAAAAAAACTTAGCCCACAACTCTGTTTCAATTCGTGGTAGTGGGTTACATATGATGGAATTTCTTCTAAAATATGGAATTTATATTGTTTTTCTCGACCCACTAGACCCGAAAAAATATAAGTATTCATGACACAAATATTTATTCCGGCTGGAGAAAAAATCCGAGTCTCGTTAATATCTTTGCACTAACCGTTCTTGGGCTTGGTCCCAAGCCATGAAGTTTTCATATATCTATGCCAGACGATTTTCCTAGATTGAAAAGAGATTTCTAATGTTATATTACATTTTAAGGGCATCTACATGTTTAAGCAGAGCGCTTCCCAGTCACTACCGTCTAATGATGGAGAAGCGTTTTGCCCCCATGATATTAATGAGGTATTATTGAAATAAGATAATTTATTTTAATTAACCATTATATAATTGAAATAACATTAAATGTTGTACGTGAATATTAATTCATAAATTTCCTATCCAAATAGCACTTCCTCCAGTTGACGCTCGTGGTTATGTTCCTCTGCGCTGTGCACCAGATTCTTATTATCACGCTGAAGATGATCCTGTTATTTTTAATTAGTGCCACGTACATTGCGGTCACCGTACAGAAGCACCTATACTACCAGGAACACTTCTACAATGTCCAGTGTGTACAATTTTCTACAATTCGTCGTTTAATATATCAGACATTAATTTATAAGAGAGATAACTATATTTTAGTAAATGTTTTCCTGCATAATTGTCATATCCAAATTTAAATTTATAGACACAAATGCGACGTAGACTGGAACCAGCAGTGGACCAATATCGTGGTTGCCGTTGGTGCTCTGATCGCTCTGATGTTGCACTCACAGCAAACCGAAAGCACCTACCGCCTAGACTTTATCTGGAAACTACAGGCCAATGGTAAATATTTGTTTTTTTTTTATCAAAACACTTACAAATCATAAAGTACTCTCTCTTTTGATATTTTTTTCTCCGATTGCTTATAATGTTAATGTTTATAGCAGAGAAGTGTTAATATAATTTTATAATTTATTCAGATGAAAAGGAAGAAATGGAACACCTGGAAGCTTATAATAGGAAGCTGCTTGCAAATATCCTCCCCGAGCATGTTGCTCAACACTTCCTATGCAGCGACAAGAACATCGATGTAAGATTCATACATTTTTCCCTAAGTAACAAACAAAAAGTTTAGAAATACGAGGCCATATTTTATTTCTATTCCTATTAAATACATATACATATCTATTTTTTGTATATATTTAATATTATAATTAGATGGATCGAATTCTTTTTATTTATATATAATTGTCTTGTAGCAATCTTAAAAACAATAATATTTATCATACTTATTAGGAGCTATACCACGAGCAATGTGAATCAGTCTGCGTAATGTTCGCTTCGATCCCGAACTTCTCGGAATTTTATGTGGAGCTAGAGGGCAATAATGAGGGTGTAGAGTGCCTTCGTTTGCTCAATGAGATTATTGCAGACTTTGATGAGATCCTTGCCGAGGACCAGTTCAAGTATATTGAGAAGATCAAGAGCACTGGTGCCACTTACATGGCAGCGTCAGGTCTGTAGAAACTTGAATACTTGAAGCTTTCATATTCTATGTTCAAAGATATAAAAGTGATCTAATATAATTTTAAAGAAATATCATTAAAACATTCATTCGTATATTTGTCTAATAAATACTATTTATACCTAAATAATATTCGAATAAATAAGATTTAAATTTGTAAATCTTATTTATTGGAATATTATTTACATAACGGTATAGCACAAAACGGTATGTTTATTTTATTTTATTTTAAAAACCTTTGTTCCAATTAAAAGTTAATGTAACAACGAAGATGGGTTTCATAATATTTATTATACATATATATTTATGAAATATGAATTATATCTTCAGGTCTAACGGTGGCTAACCGAGACCTTCGAGGATACCGCCATGTAACGGCAATGGCGGACTATGCACTTCGTCTTCGAGAACAACTCCAGTATGTCAACGAGCACTCATTCAATAGCTTCCGCATCAGAATCGGTAAGATGCACCATATACACGTAAATACTTTGATTTTTTTTGTACTCTTGTGGGTTTTGCAATGCGATTTATATTTCAAATGCGAACTCTTACATTTTGGCTATTTTAGCATCGAAGTTGGCAGTTGGCGAATGAAAGATTGTACTTTTAGACAGTTAGCAATGATAAGTTTACAATTTTATAGGCATCAACATTGGACCAGTGGTAGCCGGTGTAATTGGTGCTCGAAAGCCACAGTACGATATTTGGGGAAATGCTGTCAATGTTGCATCACGAATGGACTCCACTGGACTTCTCGACCATATCCAGGTGAAATTTTTTACAAGTTGTTCACTATTTATAGAAATTATGATGAATTGTTTTAGGTTTATAAAATCTTTTTTTACAAAAGCAATAGTATATTATCAACAAACATTTGATTATTTAATATAATTCATATAAAACTTTGATAATAATCATTTCAATTTAAATAAGAGTCATTCGATAATAAATATTAATTGTCCTTATATCTTAATCTAAAAAAAAAGTAAATTTCATTCACTTACTATTGATGAATTATTCTAAGCCATTTTTAGCGAGATGTTAGGTTATTATAAAAAAAATAGGTTTTATATTTTGTGCTTTCCTATACAATATAACATTTTGTCATATCAGCATTGCGAAACTGTGGTACCACATTTAAAAAAAAATCATGTGCTATTAGCGATTTTTTTTGTACACATAATGTATCGAACATTACATTACATAGCCTTTCGCGAATGTATAGGTTACAGAGGAGGTGTATGACATTTTGGTGACTCGGGGATATAGGCTACGTTGCCGCGGAACCATTGACGTTAAGGGCAAGGGAAACATGGTTACCTTCTTCCTAGATGGCATTGGTGAGACTCCGATGCCAAGCGTGCGGGACATTTATGCTGTAAGTTCAAACTCATATTTCATACGAAGCCTTGAAAAAAAATAACGACAATTTACATTTTTTTTTACTTTTTTCAGAACCCGACGCCATCTACATCTGGCGCTGGAAGCGATGCAAGCCATGATAGGGATGGAAGCGAGGACCGTCGTCACGAGCACCGCCCGCTCGAGACGCTCTCGGAGGGACACACTGATGAGGACGGCGGCCCTTCACCACGAGCTTCAATTCCGAAGGGTAGATATTATTTTAACTAAAAATAGAAAACATCATCAAATGTCTAGGTATCTAGGACAAGCTTGAACAAGTCTTTTGTTTATATTGAATTTTAACACAACATTCGTAAATTACAGAAAACCAGGAAGGATCAATGAGCCCTAAACTAACGAATGGCAGTTCAACATCACGGGAAAGCCTGGCAAGCGCTGTACGGGCTCGAGTGATGCGTCGTTTGGTGCGCCCGTCATCACTAGCAGAACAATCAACCCTGCCTGCAGTCATCTCCCTCATTAGCTCAAAGGCTTACTCCACAGAGTTCGATACCGCCACTTTCCACAATGAGAATGCGAATAAGAACTTCTCACTAACAGATGTCAAGAGGCCAGTGGCAGAATCTCAAAGCAGTAGCGCAATAGAGACGCTGCTGCAGGATGGCGGACCACGACGCGCTGCCAGCCTCGCAGACTTTCTCTTCAGAAGGAAGCAACCACGTCTAAATGCCACCCCGGTACACATTATTGAGAATCCAATGAATGTTATGTAAATATTATTAGAGAATTACCCGGATTTGACTTGCACTCTTGCATTACCCGGATTTGTCCAGCATTATTGCAATATTCTGATTTGACTTCTATCCGGCTGTTACGTTGAAGAGATCAAAATTTCTAAAATGATATGATTGATTGATCTCTTATCTGATTTGACGATATCTCTCGGCTATGACTTTCCGATCATTATATTTATACCAAGACTGAAACATTACTGACATTGAAGATAACAGCGCCGCTATGTAGTGAAGACTCGTATATGCGTACCTTTACGAATTTAATGATATTAAAAATGTGGATAGGATTTTATCATGGTTGTGATACATTATCGCGAGAGCATTTATTCAGTGCATTTGCCGCGTATATATTGTCAATTGCTGTATTGATAATTAATTTTGAACTTTAACACGATGCGTGCTATTAAACGAAATTTATCATTAGGGGGTGTATATAGGTAGATAGAGTTGATTAAGAATGTATATGGCCAAGCCAGTAATTATTCGTTTTATTATTATTGCTCTAATTATTTATGTAATCAAAGTATAGTTTTTTTTTAAATTGTACTAAAATCTCGTAATACGACCGACTATGTAGTTTAATGTTTTCAAATTTGCATGCTATATATATATCCTTTTATCATTTTTTACTAAAAAGAAAAAAAGGATACCAACGTCAAAGACGAATAGGTGGAAATTTCTAGACTATATAAATAACTAACGCTATGTTATAAATCCACTAAGTTCCTATACTGACTGCATTCTGATTATTAGTAGTGAAAATAAAATATCATATTAGGTTTTTAATACTTTTATCGAGAATGATATTTTAAAATTGAAAGAAAAACTTCTGTATATTTCTCAGAACTAAACTTGCGTCTACAGTATTTATATTCGATAAAAGACTAATAATTACATAATTCTTATTAAATTAATTTAATTCCAATGGCTGATTTACATTGCTTATTTTATAGCTCAAAAAATGGATACGAAGAGGTACAGCCAATTAATATTCAGATGGAATAGGTAAAGCATTGTTTAATAGAATTGAAAATCGAAACATTTACGAATGATATATTTCTCACCCAGTGGAGTGATTTTAAACCGTCATAAGGTTTTGTATATATAATGTAACCATTGCATATTATTAAAATTCATTAAATGAGCTTATTATGTAGAAGTAACAGCTTTATATATTACTTAGAAAAATTGTAAACTAATTGTAAAACAAAAAATACCAAAAAAAAAGCGGCCAAATAGTCTTCATTTTATTTTCTTTAGACATTGTTAATATAAGCCATGTAACAGAGTTATTTTTTTTCTAAAAACTCAAAAATTTAACATCAAACACCCTTGAGAATTAGGGACTGCCGATTTAGTATAGGAGAAGAGGGAGGAATGGGATGGGTGGGTTTTTGGTCATCCGGCTTTCTCTCTTACCGTACTTTATACCGATTTTCTTTAAGACGGCAATACTACCGTTTTCGTGCTAGAGCGTAATTAATTACTACAGCCAGGCTCCACTATATTGACTTTAGAGTACAGAATTCTATCTATCCGTATTATATCACTTAATTAATAAATTATATTAATAGAAGCTTATCTTCCGAATTAAACTCAGGACCGATTTTTCAAATTGAATTATTGTAATAAAACTATAAGAAACTCTGTTACTGGTCACCAAATTTTGCGTCTGTCTTGTATATCTTAAACCTCCAGCTCAACCAAAGGAAAAATCTCATTTTAGTTAAGAATGATTTAATAATATTAGCTTACGCCTTGTAAATATTAAATAGGTAAGTTTATGTATAGCACTATTTATGTATTGTTATAAACACTTCCAATAGAAGTTTATTATATTTAAATCCTGTCGCAGTATTGTAATTGAATTGCATTGTAATCATTGGGAATGCAATCAAGAAAGATATGTAACTACATTATATTTTAAGTTTCTTAATTTTATCATTGTGTTGTAATAAATTAAAAATATATTATAAAATTAATTTAGAGCTCTTTACGGACAATGAGTAAAAGATGAAAAAAAGGTTTTTTTTTAATATCAATTTGCCTCAGGGTTTAAATATTATAATGGCAACAAATTTATCTCTCAATGTTTCAAGTTCCAGTAATTTTTTAGTATATGTTAAGATAATATCAATTAAAACAGTTATGTTATAACATAGGACAAATTAAATTATATTAAATCTTCGTAGTAATAGCCTCGCTGTCGCAAATTTATAACATTCCGCTTTACAGGTATAATTTCCCACAATTTGCAAAATATATACAGTGGACTCCATTATAACGCTGAAACGGATGTAGAGCTGATGACGATAACCTCTTTTGCGTTTTGTCGTATCTTATATATATATATAAGTATTGCAATGTCATTATGACTTTGAAAATATATACCTAACCTTGAACTTTATTATTATATAGAAAAAAAAAACATTTAAAAATTTTATTTTATTTCTTTTTGGGTCGATTTAAAGCGCTTATACAGCGCTGCTGGATATAACGGTTTCTCTTATTTTTTTATTCTTCCTGGTTGATTCTCCGCCACTGCCACGTTATAAGAGGAGTCCACTATGTGTATATTAATACACCGTAAATATTATATTATATTTGTAATTTAAATGCACAAAGTTATTTGCGAACATTGCGAAATATTTAATAAGAAACAGTTACAAAAATTCTTAAATCAATTTGGCCATCGCTTTCTCTTGCTTCTATTGATAAAATATGTTTATTTTTATTAAAAAAAAATAAATAACTTGGATAATATATCCCCAACATTCTAAACAGCGTTGCGACTACAATTACGGGTAGACAGGCATTACTCAACCAAATAAAGCCAAAAAATTTAGTCGGCAGTATAATTATAACAATTATATTTTTTCTTGCTGTTAGTTATAAATAATTATATAGTAGGTAATGTTATCGAAATATTTGCTGTTTTAAATTATCTCAGTAACGAGTAGGCGAGTACATATTAATTCAATAAACTATTTTAATTATTGGCTGTTGTGGCTTTCGTGAAGTAGCTATTAAAATACACTTGTACATCAAATTTGATATTCTTGAACTATGTTAGTATTCAACTAATGATCAAGTGTATTTCCGACCAACAAAATATATTATTATATTTTTTACAGTTACTTTATTATATGCGTAACGGCTCAAGGGACATTCATTCCTCAAGTGTTATTTGCTAATCTAACTGAGCTCCGATCGAACACCAGATCTGATCAAAATTCCTTTGTATTTGTATTTAATAGCACAAACTCGTTGAAATTTATATCAATGAATATATATTACGTATATGCCTTCGAAATTTCGCTCTGAGGTCACATTACCTGAGGTCGGTTAGTGCGTTATATGTGCAGGCCAATTAAATCAGTGAATGTGCCTAAATTAAAAGACAAATATACATTTTTAGACTGTGATTTATAAAACGAAATTAATTAGATGGTTATATTTTCACTATAATTAAAATATAATCTAATACAACTAACATATTCAGTATATTATTTATTTATTGTAATTAATGAAATTGCCTATTTTTAAAACTCTTCTTAATAGACCAAGACTAATATTCTGAAACCCTATTGTGTATTTTTAATTCAGGTAGATAAATATTATCCTATTTTTTGATAATCTATATGATAACTATTTAAATTATAAATTTATCAATTGTGCCAACATAACCCACAGCGGGATTATGACAACAGTATTATTCTAGAATCCTTATATTATAATAAACATAACGTAAATTCCAGAAAAAAAAGTATGAATTTGTTTCATAAATAAGTAAATAATCCATTTTTTTTCATCCATGTTTAAATTTCTATAACTGCCCTTAATAAATTTATCCTAATTATTTATTTGAATGATTTATCTTTCTTTATCAAATAATAAAACCGAATAACACTCATATATTTATCATAATATAAAGATGTTGTAAACGGTTATATTATATCCTTATTTTAATATTCGTAACCGTCAAGAGTGTTAGATTGACTGTCGTTCTTATTTATAGTTTTAGTACAATAATTTGAATGTCATCGATTAACTGTTTAACGTTGAAAAATGGGATTTCCTACTACAGCTTGCAAGTCTATGAAAATTGCATTTCTTGCGCCTTAAAGGAGGTTTCAAAAATTAAATTGAATGATTTTGGTAAAAAGATTCCTTACGAAATCAGTTTATTTTTATATAAAATATTCAATTTAAAAAAAAGCATCTTTAAAGCAGTTCAATCATTACGTTTCCTATTTTTAGTAGAGCAAACAACCGACAGATCTCATATTGACCACGGCCATGAATGTATTTGGCATATTTATAACATCCACGGCTTGACATTATCTAACACGAAAACAATGAATAAACAAAAAAACCTTCAGCACATCGAGATTTATAAAATCTATAACTACATATTTATTTCAGTAATATAATATCTCACAACACCTTTACGATAAAATGGTCAGTTCAATAAAATATCTATAGCGTCCTCTAAAAATAAAAATTGTTTCGATCAAGAGTAACTTAACTTCCAACTAAGTGACATTGATCATTAAATTTTTAAAATATCCTTTTATATACAGTATAAATTCGATTTAAGATCTTAGCCTTGTTTGTATGTTAATAAAGAATATTATAAATGTCTCATTACTCATTATATCAGTGTGACCAATATTTCGTATTAGTGTAGTTGTTGTTTAGTGATAATGGCCTAAGTATTTATTTTCTAATATGCATATTCTTAGGGATAAAATATGTCACTTTAAGCACTTTATTTCGAATGTACTTTTCCAAATATTGGTTTAATACAAAACTCGACTACAATTATATTTAAAAACATAATTTATTACAAAAAAAAACTTAAACGTATGTTGAAACTTAATTCTTCCGCTGAATTTGTTCGAACATTTTATTTGTACACCAACGTACGTAACGTTTTCGTAAACCCTTCACGTTTTTGTACAATACTGTTGTACTATTTGTAAACGTTGTACGTTGTTACGTCCGGGTGTACTTTATACGTGAAGGGTTAAGGTTAAAGCCGTATTCTCAGTTGGTTACTAAAATTAGACCTCAATATAGGTCCTCGCAATAATTAATGAACACATGCAATGATCAAATCACCACTCCTAGTAAATTATATATTATATACATTCCAGAATGTTATTTAACATGTTATAATTGTTTTTAGTAGTCGAGTTATCTTAAAAAAAACTAAATTCTGTTATTATATTTTTAAATAGATTATTATTAATCAAATGTATTTGTTTATTATAAGTTAATTTTATGAAAAATCTCTGTAGTAAATTTATGAGGAATAGCAATTCCCTTTTATTTATTTAAACAATATTATCTTTGTAACGCCTTTTTTTCTGTGACAATTATGTAATAATGTAAACATTAATAAATGGTGTTATGTGTAAAAGTGTTGTTTTATTTGAATACAAATTACAAGTCCAGGTGAGGATTAAGAGAAGTCTATTCCAAAGAAATGATAATTAAAAAAAACAATTACCAATAAATAGCTAATAATGCTTTATAAAAAATAAATAGCTAATAATGCTTAATAATTAATTACCAATAAATAGCTAATAATGCTTAATAAAGAATGGACAATTCGTTGACATGGACTGAACTCCAAGCTGCCCAATAAGAACCTTTATATATACAATGCGAAATTCATAGAGGCAGGTACCGACACGGTAGCTTAATTGCCACAGCGACGGAACAGCGTCACAGAGGTCCCAGGGTCTAGACCGGGTGGGTGGATGAATGTTTCATTATACGTTTATTTAAAAGTATATATATTTTCGTTTTCGCATACATGACAAAGTAAGATTTTGATTTTATCGAATCTTTTTTCCTTAGTAAATTTAATAAACCCTAATTTAAGAAATATATTTTTTAAATTTAAATACTGTGACCAGAGGATTCATTAAAAATACAAGTATTTTAGAAAGACACAAATGTGAATTATACTATTAATTCTTTGTGTCTTTATAGTATTAAAAGGATTAAATTCAATGGCAAACTGTATTGTAAATAATATGGTCATCTGTTTATATTTAGTTTTGATGCGCCTGAACTGTATAACCTAGTGATTACATTGCCTGTGGTATAATATTGATAAATACCACATATCTGTGTCTGATTTAAACACCGCTCAACCAAGCAATGTTTGTGTGAAATATTTTGGTGGAACACAAATTCTAAAACGCAGGTTATAATGAAAATATATTTCAGTACAAGATGGCTGACATAGACACAGATCTCGAAAGTATACTGCGGTCGTAGACGGAAAAAAGCAATAAAAGAAGCCACAGTCGCCTCTTCACTCAAAAAAATGGTCCTTTAATGTTAATTGTTTGCCTTACACTAAAGTCTCTATTTCATTAAATAGGGAGAAATTCTCAATGATCCTTAAGTGGTAACATTTATCAAAGCCTAGTAATAATTTATTTTGTTAATAAATATATGTTTTAAATTGTGTATTAATATTTTATATTTTACAATGTTTTTTATTAGTGAGATAAGGGAGTGTCAGTAAATTATGACATCACGGACACATGTGATCTCTATTGATTGCTTAAAATTAACTCGACGCCGAAGAGAAATAGAAGAGGCAAGAGGCCACCTTGTGTTTTTCCCGCCATTAAGGGAACAATCAAATTAAGAATTAGTAATTTACAATTTACTTCTTGATATTGTCCGCTCCATTAAACATAAGAAACCATCTAACTTTGGAGAATTCGAAGAGGAGGAAGGAATTTCAAAAGAATCAGAGGTAGAAACCAGGAATATACGAAGATCAACATTATTTACCACCGAATCACATAATTTAAAATTTTGACGAATTGTCACGCCCAATAATAGCTGTCTAAATTTTAAGCCATTTAGCCGTCTGTGAATGTATACCGGAAGTTTGTGTTTGGTAAGAAATTGACTTAACAAATAATAATTTAGACCATCTATGGTCATGAAAGAAAGGAAGGATCATTATAGGATAATTCATTGTACAAAACATTGTAACCAAAGATATTATGACGACAAATTTAATCAAATTATTATATGATATATAATTGAATGAAACCCTTAGATTTTTGTAAATAGTCAAAGAGTCTCATAAGCTATAAGAACATTTAGTTTTAATAATTCCAATTTAATGTTGACATTTTCCTGAGATGCGTGAAATGGTTCCCAGACTATTCGCAGGAATAAAATTATTGATTTAGTACTTGGATAGTGATACTAGATAGTTTCAGGACGGTTCACGAAAATATTTTGTGATCGCTTAAGTAGGTGAGTTTTGCGATAATTTTGTTGATAAATAAAAAAAAATCTTGTGTGTTATCATAATGTAATAATTTCATTTCAATATAACTTTCAATGATTTAATCGTTATAACTAAGACTGATGATTATTTCTTGTTTAAGAATTTCTTTGACTTTTATTATCCCTGATCATGAATTTGGATGTTAATATGAAGAATCTTAAATATAAAAGTAGATATTGGGAGACCGGTCCAAAACATGGTCATACAAACAGATACGACTATAAAAGATGGGATAAAAAAGCCGTACGTCACAGGGAGTTAATTTTTACTATAAATTACTTAAGAATGCAAGTGCCATTGTTGAGAATATTGTTCAGTGAGTATAAAATGAAATGGGAGAAGTCCCAGCGGCTTCGTAAAGCCAGATACGATCAAGTAGCTATCGAAGAATCTGAATATTTAAGTGATACATCAAATGGTACCGTCACGAGCAATATAGCATTCGGTTACCCAAATGCTGAAGTTGATGATGATATAAATATTGAACCTGAGGATACAGAACCTTATAGACCTGGGTACTATTTGTTACTGTCATATGAACCAGGTGGATGGACATATCCAGAAGTTAAACGTTATTTTTGGCAGAAGGTAATGCTAAATAAATAATAATAATAAATAATTCTAAAACTATTATTTTATTTTATTATTCATTTTATAAACTATGCATAATGATCCTTAATCGTGTATCAATTTCTTTCAGCATGGCGTCCGGTGCTTCCGTAGCAAAACAATAAGCGATGCACTAAAAGGCACAAATAATTTTAAAGCTTTAGTAAAATTTAGAAATCGAAAAGCTCTAAATGATGTTTGCAGGATATTAGCAAAAGAAAAAATTTAAAATGTTGTTGTTCTATTTTTAGGTCCGATTCAAATACTTGTAAGTTTATTCATTATTTCTACTATTTATATTTTCGTTCATAACCTTATTTTGCTAAGATTTTTTATCTCTGATATTAACTAATCTAATATTAAATATTTATTGTGAGCAGTTATAACTTAAGATTAACTTCTCCTTTTTCAGAATCGTGTCAGAAAGAGTTTAGCGTGTCTGACCGCTCAAAGTAATATTTTAATTGAATTATTATATAATTAACTAATTTATGTTTGTTATTTATATATATTTCCGGGGGTTATTGATATTCGTCGTAACTATTGCAATATTTGCCATGGTGTTGTGCAATTTTTTTTTTAATATAATGACTATTAGAAAGTTTTATGAGCTGATCAATGTAAACTTTTCATTGTTATTAAGATTAAGATTTTATATATTGATATTGTATAGTTTAACTGCCTGTCTTTTATTGGTAAATTGTATTGTAATACAAAATTGTTATAAAATATATTTGTAACAAATTACAACCCAAGACAGTTGTATTTTCTGTACTTATTTTAATGTGGTATTTAGAAAAAACAAATATTTTTTTTCTTGGTATCTTAATGTTTTAAAAATTTAAAAAACCTATCTTTGTAAATAAGAAATTGAATGATTGTAACATAAATGTAATTTCTTTTTTTTAGGGTATCTGAAACTTATTTTTAAATAAATGTTTTTGGAAAAAAGTATATATTTTTATTATTTATACCTACTATAAATACATCTATTACAATCT
The DNA here is from genome assembly GCA_963555665.1 of Dircenna loreta. Lineage (NCBI taxonomy): Eukaryota > Metazoa > Arthropoda > Insecta > Lepidoptera > Nymphalidae > Dircenna > Dircenna loreta. Next base: position 5,047,642 of record OY743092.1, on the reverse strand, counting down.
CTGAATCACAAAAATAATTGTCTGGTGTAGGGATCGAATCTACAACTTTTGGTTTAGTAGTCAGAGTTACTAACCATTACACCAAGAAACGGATAAACAATACATGACAAATTTAAATTTTCTAATAACTATAGATCGGTTGAGCTAAAACAAAAGTAGGTAAAACAAAGGTAGGAAAGTATTGTCTTTTGTATATAAATTTGAGTGTCGCTGAAATATTGTTAAGTAGCTATTTTGATTTAAATTGACAACTAGCTGACTTGAGGACTACATTTCTTCTCCCTCGTCATAAATTTGTAACTGCTATATAAACCATATTCATTTAAATTGTTTCTTACTGCTAATACCTTAAAGTAAAGGAAAGAAAAAAATGGTCCAAAGAGCGCAGTTCGTCTCGGGTACCTTATATGTCATAATATTGTTATTAAAATAAATAGCCTCAAAGAAGTGATGCTGGGAAACAAAAAACCGCGAGGTTTTTGCACAAAGCTCATAGCAAATTGTATGTATTATTAAACATTAGTATAAAATACGTATTGTTATTTCCTTTGTGGCAAAATTATGATTATTATTTAAAACAATACATTATTGCACAAACGATACGATATATGGACCATGCCTTTTAAAGCGCTTATAATTTCGGAGAGAAATCCTTTATTCTGTACAATTGATTATATATTATACAAAAGATACACAAATATGAAATTCTAATAATAAACACAGCAGCAGTGGCGCCGCGCTGCGGTGGCGTCTTGAACTATGAGTAAGGTTTGGCACAAGCGCATAACAAACTACTAAACGCATCCCCGCCCGGGTCTCAGTGCGATCTTTATCTCTTATCACTGCACTCACTAAGCTAATATTTTTGCGTAATTTCAAGAGATCTCAAAAGGCAAGTATATATTTTGAACTCTAAGGCCATAATAGAAATAGTAATTCCATTTAGAATTCATCATCCTATTTAATTTAACATTAAATTTCTTTATCATACCAAAATTAAAAATGAAAATGAAAAATAACATTCATCCATTTTCAGGGCAACTTTTACAAAATCTTATTATGGATTCAGCAATTTATGTTGAAATGGAAGATTCCTCGTCGAGTGATGAAATGGAAACTCTTGCATGTCTACCACCGCCTCCTGCGCAACGGAAGAACTGCAATGATCCGGATTTTAATATGTCCTTGAAAAAAAAAGCTGAAAAACGAGAGAAAGAAAAAAAGATTTGGTATACATATATAAGGGGATATGTACCCCTGATGAAATTGATGCTGGAGGAGTACAAGGTAAAATGGGAAAGTTGTCAATTCCGAAAATATGCCAAAGACCATAATCCGGATGCTGAAGATATAGATGATGATTCAGACACTTCCAATGGAACTGTCACCAGTTGCATAGATATGGGTTTTCCTAATGGTGAAATGAAACGTTCTGCAGAAATAAGTTCAGGCAGGGGAAATATCAGAAATGGACTATATATGTTTTTGTCATACGTTCGTGGGGGATGGCTCTACCCTGAAATTAAGCAATTTTTCAGAAAGGAGGTAAATTAAAGTATTTAATAAAATTATTTTTTTAAAATATTAATTAATATTCCAAGATAAGAGGAAAATTAATATAAATAAATCTTTTGTTCTATTGTAGCTTGGAGTACGGTGCTTTCGTACGCCAGTTGTAAATAATGCTCTCAAGGGACCGAATGATTTCCGAGCTATGATGAAATTCAAAACTGAGAAAGCTCGAGCGGATGTTTTTGTCGTACTATGTCAAAGAGACATGCTCCGAAACTTTACCTTTGTTTGCGTTGGTAAGACATAATTATTACTTTTATAATAACGTTGTTTTATAATAATGATGTTGTTTTGGATCATTGGGTTCATGGAAAATGAAAAAAAAAAAATATTTATTTTGCTGCCTCGGCGATTTTAATTTTTAAAAAATGCGAATTCGTAAGCTACCTTTATTTTATTTTAATATTGCTAACAACAAGTATTTTCCCATTCAGATGCCGATGAGAGTTATTTTCAGGATTCAGTTATTGCAAATCTTAGGTATGTGCAAAATTAGTAAGCGTTGTAAAAATAGGTAGACTTAATTAATTTATAAATTAATGTCTTGTTATTATTTTTTTAAGGAAAACTAAGGGATTCCACGGGTTGCCGCGCTGTTGTGTCACTTTAAGAAACTAGAGCCTCAATTAAAATATATCTTGTTTCAAACACATGGATAAACGATTTATATATTATATTTTATATTAATAATAAGTTTAAGTAATAAGTTCTGTAATTATTGTTATTTTCAAATATGTTACAATGGTTTAAAATGAAAAACAAAATAAAAAAATAATAATAGCCAATGTAATATTTGTTGATTTATGTTTTATATTGTTTAATATAGATAGTTAAATAATTTTTAAATCGGTGTCTATAACGTAGATGTTAAAAGTACATTTTGAATGTTTAAATCTTTTAAATAGTGTAATATTTTAAATTTCTTAATGTCTTAAATGGTTTGTTGGATGTTAATACTTCGTAGGTAACATAATTTCTTATATACCATCTCATTATTATGATTAGAAACATGAACGTTTAAGAATAGAATGTGAAACTATTTTTTCCCACTTTATATTCTAACAAAGTTACGCTTTTTACAGCTTCTAGCTGATGCATTTACAATTTTGATTATGTTCATACTTGTTATTATATTTTATTGTTACGTTTTACATTCCTGTATCTGCAATGTAAAAAAAATACTTATTAAATAAATAAATTACTACGTTTATTCTTTCCCAATGCTTTACTATCCTTATAGTGTGGAGTGATAGTTCGAAAAAAAGATTGCATTCGTTTTTATCTACTTAAAAATGATGTACCTAAAAATATGTATATTGAATTCAATAAAATTTTCTGTCAATGAAACCATGATGTTTTGGTGAGAGGGTGTGGTAGGTTTACCTAATGATAAATTTAAATATATGTACATTAAATTATTGGTTATTAGATACTATATCCTACTATATTGTGTTTTTATCATGGACTAAATCCTAGAGGCCCCTTTTTAAGTTGTCATTTTTAAGGTTATCCATTAAAAAACCAATGGATGCCCTCATTACCTGACTGAGACACCATGTGATCGTTTATCAGCTCACCGTAACGCCCTGACGGATGTATGACGGTGCCCAAAGAACTTCGAGCACCCTCACGACGATCCTATAGGACAGAGGCGTTACCCTACTCTCTCACGGTGGCATTAGTGTTGGTGAAGGAAGCGGCTACCACTCTCTTACCTCCGTCGTCCGTCGACGACGTAGTCGACCCTTACGGAGTGCAGAGTGACAGAGACGGATACTAATATAAATACTTCATGTGGGACTGCGAACAATAGACTAAAAATACGTGTGATAGCTGGGGTGGTGAATGAATCGTCCAACACTGAGCTATCTGCGACTGCACGCTCATTGGTTTGGTCCCTCTGTTTAAAAGGGGTATTCTGGAGAAGAGTGACCAGATCTGGACGACTCCATTTTTAGCGTCCGAGATATTAATCGCCAGGCCGCGGATTCAGCATTCAGGTCACCGAAAGCGATAACTTATCCATGCGCTGATGGAGTCCTACTGAGTCAGAGGGGAAAACAGGAATAGAAGTGACCGTGAGGGACTGCTCAGCGCAAGGCATAACAGAGGGGCACAAAGACCCTCAAGAGGATCGTTATTAAAACCACCCATTCGTTACTTTTCCTTTGAGGATTAAGGTCTCCTTGGGTCGGAACCTTCGTTATTTTCAAAATCAAAAATATCTTTGTTCAAGTAGGCATTTACATGCACTTTTGAATCGTCAATTACATTACATTACATTAAAAAAAAAAATGTCAGTATGTCAGTCCGTGAGTAAGCTACCACCAGCTCGGAATGCGGCTTTTAAATTTAAAATAGCCCGCACAGCTCTTTTTTGTAAAATAAATACAGAATTTACTTCAGCAGCACTGCCCCACAATAAAATGCCGTAAGACAAAATACTATGAAAATAACTAAAATAAACTAATCGAGCCGTATTAACATCCGTTAATTGTCTTACTTGTACTTTTTACATAATCCTTTGGCACCTGCCAACCTTCGCATTGACATAGAAAACAAAATCGACTCCAGGGATAAGTAAAACAACAATAATAAAGACCAAACGAGGCAAATAGAATCAAATCCCCAACTCACCCCTATGAAGGAAGAGTTCTCAAAAAAAAATGACACCGTTTTCGCTCCCTTGCCTGATGTTGTAGTCTCTTAACAATTTTTCTGGTTTTTGGAAATTGTATTATCCAAAAAAACTATAATTAGGAATATTTGTTAGATTTTACAAATAAGTAAACCAATAATGGAAATAAAAGTTTTCCCGATAGTATCCTATTATGCGGAAGTAGGTTTTTTTACGGAAACTGGAGGTTTGTGCTTAAAAAGTAAATGTCTTAACAATTGATAATTTAGATCGTCTATAAGCTAAGGTAAAAAAGGAAGAAGGTCTATAAATAAATTTAGACATTTAAAACTTATACAGAAATTGTAGTAATTAAAAATATCTGATAAAATTGCGATTGCATATTATGGAATAAAATCGTGAGATTTATATAAATATATTTATTAAAAGACACGTAAAGTATACACATATAGGTTTAATATTTCCACGTTTTTATGAGATGCGTGAAATGGATCCCAGACTATTCGCTGGAATAAAATTATTGATTTAATATGGCGCTTCACAGAACAATAACTGGATGTTTTACGTAAACATTTTGTGGTTATTGATTTTTATACTTTAGCCAAATCATAACTATTTATAATGCATGTATTTTTTTCGTTATAAAATGAAACAAAAAATATAATATTACACAAATAATATAAAATGCGATGTAATTGCCATTACTACAGCTAACTTTTATCAAATTTCTTGTTCACATATTGCGAATATCTTTATCTTAAATATTAGTTTACACATTTGAAACTTGTTATGAAATAAATATTACTGGCATAAAAAGTATACAAATTTTATTATTATTATTCGTTCCTATTGTCTTGACATCAATTACAATTTCTGGATCAAACCAGGGGCTATCAGGTGTGAGGGTTGGCACCGACTTGACTTGGCTTGTTTTTGTTCTGCAGTCAGGGTCACTAACCAAATAAAACCACCACTAAAAGAATACTTTTAAGAAAAACAAACTGAAATTATGACAAATTTCCCATTCCTTTAAAGTGGCAACGCATTTTAATCTATGTTTGTAATTGTTCAAGAGCGATGACACAACTTTTTTCGAGTGGACCTTTTGCTCTTTTACGGGTGGTAAAAGAGCTAAAAGTGCCACAAAAAATAGAATGAAAATGTTGTAAAATATTATTACATTAAATTTTATACCCTATTGCATAACCATATTGTTTTTTTATTATTTTATTTCAATTGCAGGAAAATTTGCAGAAAAATAAATAAATACAAAAATGCTTTGAGATGAATGATGCTGCAAATGACAAAGGTCAGTCCGGAATTTTTGTCCAAATAATAAAAAAAAAACAACGTTAGTAATGACGCGAAGCGGCGAATCTAGGTACCACGAACCAGCTCTTGCACAAGCGCATAACAGGAAGCTTAACAACGCATGCCCTGGCCATGTACTACGAGTATTTATATTGCTATGATATGATGAAGAAGATGTTATTTTTTAGATTGTTTTCTTCATTATTCATAATACAATTCATTTATTTATATTTAATTATATAATTATCCCAAAATGACACGTTAATAACTGTTTGGCTACCCTATAAGAACCACGTTTATTAAGACGATAATCATTTCAAAACAATCTTATTTTGTTACTTATTTCTGAATACTATAGAATATATACAATAAATACATACAAAGTCAATTCTAATAATAAACACAGCAGAGGTGGCGCCGCGCTGCGGTGGCGTCCCGAACTATGAGTAAGGTTTGGCACAAGCGCAAAACAAACTACAAAACGCATCCCCGCCCGGATCTCAGTGCGATCGTTATCTCTTATCACTGCACTAAGAGAATATTTTTGCGTAAATTAAATAATCTCTAGATATCTCCCAAGGCAAGTATATATTTTAGAGTTTAATTCCAAAATACAATAAGAAATTAAAATGACAATTCATCATTCATCAAATCTTTCTTAATTATTATATAAAATCCTTTTTTCATAATGAAATAAAACGAGTGATCAATTTACTAAAGTAAAGCAAACATTATAAAACCTGTTTCAGTTCCACTCCTTCAAGAACTTATTATGGATTCAGCAAATTGTGTTGAACTTGAAGACTACTCTTCGGGTGATGAAATGGACATGGTTCCTCTACGCCGAGTACTCCCTCAGATGCGAAGAAGCCCCAGTGATCCGGACTTCAATATTTATTTGAATAAAAAAGCTGAAAAAAAGGAAAAAGAAATGGAGTTTTGGTATACTTATATTAGGGCTTATGTACCCTTCATGAAATTGATGCTGGAAGATTACAAGATGAAATGGGAAAGCTGCCAATTCCGAAAATATGCCAAGAACCATAATCCTGACACTGATGCAGACGATGATTCAGACACTTCAAATGGAAGTGTTACAAGTTGCATAGATATGGGTTTTCCCAACGGTGACATGAAACCATCTGCAGAAATAGGTACAAGCAAAGGGAACATCAGAAATGGACCATATATTTTTTTATCATACGTTCGTGGGGGGTGGTTTTACCCCGAAGTTAAGCATTTTTTCAGAAAAGAGGTAAATTCAATGCTTAGCTTTATTTAATATAAATTTTATATTTTTAATCTGAACTAATGTCCGGAGAAACCAATGTTAATTTTTAACAGTTTTGTCCTATTCTAGCTTGGAGTACGGTGCTTTCGTACTCCAGTTGCCAATAATGCTCTCAACGGACCTGATGATTTCCGAGCTATGATGAAATTTAAAAGTGACAGAGCTCGAGCTGGTGTTTTTGCCGTATTATGTGAAAGAAATATGCTTCGGAACTTTACCTTTGTTTGTATTGGTAAGATCAATTTATTTTTCACATTTCATTTCCCTTTTGCCGCTTACCAGTTCTTGCGATAAAAGAAACAATTTATTTACTTATTTAATTGCTACTGCGATTTTAATATTAAGATAACGCGAATTTTTTAGTGCCTTTAATATATTTCTAAGAAAAATAACCTTCACTGTCTTATTTATAAAATTATCAAACTCACCTTTCTTAATAGTTTTTTGATTTTGATTTGTTTTTTTTTTCATTCAGATGCCGATGAGAGCTATTTTCAGGATTCGGTTATCGCGAATCTTAGGTATGTGCGAAATTAGTAACCGTTGTAAAATTATAAATATTTATTAATAACTAATTTACTATTTAATGTATGATTAATGTTTAATTAAAGGAACACGAAGGGATTCAACGGACTGCCGCGCTGTTGTGTCACTTTTAAGGACAGAAGTCTTATGTAAATTACATTATATATTATATTAAACTTTATTGTTAGCATACAATTCCGTGAAAACTTTATTTAAAAATTTGTTACATTAGCTTACTAGATATTCAGTATTTATAATTATTTCGATTTTTATCTATTTATATTGAATTAGTAATAATTTTTTTAGTTGATATCTATATGATAGATAATTTTAAGAAGTAGCATTCCAATGTGTAAATCTCGTAGTTAAAGTAATTTTTTGAACTTTTTTGATGTTTTACAAATAATGTATTTGATGTTAGTACTTCATATCGATAAGATTCTCCAACTTTTCCTGACTACCATTTTATTATACACATTTTAGAATTAGATTTGAAATTAAATGTAAGGTAAAAATTACCTATTTCATACTATAAAATTTTATGCATTTTTACAACCTTTACCTTAAGACGTTACAGTTTTTATTATATGTCCAACATCTGTTATTATGTTGAATCCTATCATTATACGTTATTGAAATGTTCTTGTCTATCCTGTATCTACAATATAAGAATCTTGATGAAATAAATAAATAGAATAAAACGTATTTTTTTGTATTAAATTAAGCTAATAGCAAATTAGATGTTGTTGGTGGGAGGTTACAGACTCCCATTGTCATTTTCTAATAAGGGTAGTTTAACATGGCTCAAAATAAGATTAACGTGCGTATGTGTGTCCAATTTTTTTATTTAATTCTCTTGGATGTGTCAACCCTAAGACAGCTAATGCACCAAATTCTATTATTTCCGAGAAATAAGGTTTAGGTAAGGTTTACGTCTATGTACTGAATCCCAGTTTTCTGATCCAAAGTTGGAATTTCTAAAAATCGCAACACTAGCCACTAGACAAAAAGATCAAAAGTAACCTATTCTTTGTATGAAGTAAGGATTGGAAAAAAATAATTTAATTTTTTAAAGTGATATATATTTTCAATTATTTACTAATAAAATAACATTAAATAATATTAAATTATTTTTCTTATTTTGGTTTCAATTCAATATTATACGAGTATATAAACATAATAAATGAAAAATATAATACGGATGAATATATATATATCCGTATTATATTTGTCGCAGCACCAATTAGTTGCCAGTTTGAAAACGAAAATGCCAAATAGCTTGGGGGAAGACGGTAACGTGGGAACACACAGTCAACAAGTTGGTTTAGAAAATATTTTTGAGAGCCATTATTCTTATTCTAGAGCATGGCTAGTAGCACCGAAATCTCCAATTATTATTATTATTATTATAACAAGGTATTTGTCTTAATGGTTTCTTTTTTAATTAATTATAAATTTTATTTTGATTGGAAGCTTCTCTTATATCTCATTTTCAATTCAACAATTACAAATACACAACAATTTCAACAATTACATACAATAACAATATATTTAACACTTTCATCTAACACTTTAATTCTGGAATAAAAGAAATATTGAAAGAATCGGAGAGAATAGCGAGAAAAATATAATAACTTGACGACTGGCCACATCAGACCTTATAACATCTGTATTATTATTAAGCATTATAGCCATCTGTGGTTGGAACGGAAACCGGAAGTTTGTGTTTTGAAAGGAAATACTTATACTTGAAAATTAATAGCCTAGATCGTCTATGACCTTAGAAGAATAGATAGGAACTATATAGGGTGATTTATACTTAAATTTCTGTAATTAAATAATTTGAGCGCTTGTCTATAATAAAAGCTACGATGAAGGTGAATTGAATAAAATTACTACAATAAAAAATTGAATGAAAGTCTAAGATTTATTTACTAAAATAGCCTCATAGGGTAAAAAACACAATAGGTTTAATATTTCCACATGGCTACAACTTTTTCCTGAGATGCGTGAAATGGTTCGCGGACTACTAGCTGGAACAAAATTATTGATTAAGTTCTTCAGTACAGGCTATGTTGCTATAACTGGACGTTTCATGATAATATTTAATGATATTTTAAGCAGGCAATTATTCTATCTTGTGGACTATATAATGTAAGATTTCATTTCAACCTTTTTTTTCACATAAGCAATATAGCTGAGAGTGACAATTATTTCTTGTTTTAGTATAACCATTCCTGATCATGAATTTGAATATGAATATAAAGAATCTTAAATATGACAGTAGATATTGGGACACCGGTCCAAAATATGGTCATATAAACAGATACGATTATAAAAGATGGGATAGGAAAGCCAGATGTCACAGGGAGTTTATTTTTACTATAAATTACTTAAGAATGCAAGTGCCATAGTTGAGAATATTGTTCAGTGAGAATAAAATGAAATGGGAGAAGTCCCAGCGGCTTCGTAAAGCCAGATACGATCAAGTAGCTATCGAAGAATCTGAATATTTAAGTGATACATCAAATGGTACCGTCACGAGCAATATAGCATTCGGTTACCCAAATGCTGAAGTTGATGATGATATAAATATTGAACCTGAGGATACAGAACCTTATAGACCTGGGTACTATTTGTTACTGTCATATGAACAAGGGGGATGGACATATCCAGAAGTTAAACGTTATTTTTGGCAGAAGGTAAATCACATTATGTTTACTATTATTTTATTATTCATTTTATAAACTATGAATAAATATCCTTAATCGTGTATTAATTTCTTTCAGCATGGCGTCCGGTGCTTGCGTAGCAAAACAATAAACGATGCGCTAAGAGGCAAAAATTATTTTAGGGCTTAAGTCAAATTTAGAAATAGAAAATCTCTAAATGATGTTTGCAGGATATTAGCAAAAGAAAAAATGTAAAATGTTAATATATTTCTCTTTAGGTAAGATTCAAATAATAGGTAATAATTAATCAACATACCATAAGGTCACAATGTATTTTAGTTTATTAACTATTTCAGACCCAATCATGTATTATATTATTTATGATTTTCAACATCAAACAAACAGCTATTATATTAATTTGAACTATAATTTTATCCAAAAATAATATAAAGTGCAATGCGATTGTAATAATTGGTGCTAAATTTGATAAAATTACGTGTTGCGAATATATCTTTATTTTAGAAATGTACTAACCCTATTTTGATAAATGCTCATATGACCCAATCTAAGAAGTTGTTTGTTTTGTGTATTCAGATATAATATAAGGTTACCTTTTCCTTATTCAGAGCCTTCTGAGAAAAGTTTTAGTTAATCTGTGTTGACTAAAAATAATGTTCTAGTATAATTCTTATTAAATTACCTAATTTGTATTCTCTTAAAAATGGAAACTCTGAAGGACACTGGCTTTGCGTCGTAACTTCTCCCGTATTTCAAAAACTTTGTGCCACATGTTTTTTATAAAAAAATATAACAGTAATTATATGTTTATTGTACATTACAAGCCTTTCATAGTAAATAAAATAGAGCTTCTATCTTTTAAGTTGATATTGGAGCCTCTAACAATCTGTCTGGTTTTTGGTAATGGTATTTAAATCGAAATGCCATGTTTAGGAATTCATTTTGGTCGTTATTACTTATCCTACTTAATTATACTATATTATTCAAAAGTTCATGTAGGAAAACCAACTATGAGAAAATATAAGAGTCTTTCCGGTGCTTCCCTGTTATGGTAAATTCCAAAACAAAGTATATTTTTAAAACTATCTTTGTTATCATGATATAGAAAATAAGTACATTTCTGTGTAATAAATCTAAATAAATCTTAATAAATAAATTTTTATTTATTGTAATCTAAATAAATCTTTGTATATTATAACTGTTATTTCTTAAGTTACGGTATTTAAAAGTTGACTTGAAATAAATAAGATTGGCAATAGAAATATATATTTGTATTACTTATATCTCCTGTCTGGAACGTAATATATTTTTTATTATTTCATTGATTAGTCAATAAGAATAAAATTTTATATGATTTTTTTGGTTGTGGATAAAATATGATATGAAATAATGTATTCCGTTGACGAGCTCTTAACTAAATTTACATTTAATTAAAACAATATTTCAATTTTGAGTTTTTTATTTAATTGAGATATTTATAGAGACTAAGATGATACAATATAACAATTTTAATTCATGGTCTTCTACAAGTATGTGAAGTTGCTACCTTCGAGGATAGAGGGTTGCAGGGGGGCTGCAGAAAGTGGGGTGTCCGGTTACGTCACTCGCCATGAAACGGATTACTAAATTTCTTATTATTTGTTCAATTTATCTTTGTTACTTAAATATAACGTTCAGCATTTAAATATGGGATGGTGTCCTTCTGCAAAAAAGGGGGTATCTCACAGCGCTTCTTGGAGGGGGATCTGTTTCGTATAATTGAATCTTTTTTTAAGGTAAGTAAGTCAGATTGTGTACTAAGTTTTTCTTATCCAAACAGACTCATATAGATAATATTTATTTTGGTTCAGACTAGTAATACAAGACTGTCAGAATGATTTATATACTATCTAATTTAATTGTGGAGATTTATGTATCTTTTTGTAAATAAATTTGAAAAAAAATATTTTACTGGACTAATAACAGCAGAACCAAGCTCTTGAAATATAGATGGAAAAAAGTATTAAAATAATAATTGCTTTTTTTTGTATTCCTTGTTGTTTTGTAAGCTGTTTATTATCAAAATTCTACTAAGTCTCAAATAAAAAAAATATGAAAAAAAATAATAATACTGGAAAAAACACTGCCTGCCTTTCCTATATATATCATATAAAATTAATAATTAAAAACAACGGCGTTATTAAAAACGCATAACAGTTTATTTCCAGGCCTCCAATAATATATTGTAATGATATATATACATAAAAAATATGTCATTCATATTCTGATCATTAATTATACTTTTTTATTATTCGTATCTGATATTACTTTATTGTACAAATAAATACGTAATAAATACTTGTTTCTGTTTGACGTCCGCATGGGAACCATCTCTTTTAAAACGCTAGTCATTTAAATGAAATTTTATTTCTTTCGTTTTTAATATTCTGTTCAGTATAATATACTTATAAAGTACATTCTAATAATAAACACAGCAGCAGTGGCGCCGCGCTGCGGAGGCGTCTCGAACTATGAGTAAGGTTTGGCACAAGCGCATAACAAACTACTAAACGCATCCCCGCCCGGGTCTCAGTGCGATCTTTATCTCTTATCACTGCACTCACTAAGCACTAAGAGAATATTATTGTATATTTGAAAAAATCTGAAGATATCTCAAAAGGCAAGTACAAGTATTGAAATCAAATATTTACATAGAAATAATAATTGAATTTCCAATTTATCACCTTTATTAATTGTGATATTATATTTAATTATTTTTTTATCAGAGTAAAGAATAAATCGTATGATCAATAAACTGAATTGAAATATACATAAATCCTATTTCAGAATACCTTTAACAAGATATTATCATGAATTCAGCAATTCCTGTTGATTTAGAAGATTGTAGCTCGTCAAGTGATGAAATGGAGGTTCCTCCACGTCCACCACCGCCTGCGCAGCGAAAAAGTTCCAATGATCCAGATTTTAGCGTATATCTTAATAGAAAAGCTGAAAAAAGGGAGAAAGAGATGAGATTTTGGTTCACTTATATTAGGGCTTATGTACCCTTGATGAAATTGATGCTGGAGGAGTACAAGATAAAATGGGAAAGTTGTCAATTCCGACAATATGCCAAAGACCATAATCCCGATACTGAAGATATGGACGATGATTCTGACACTTCTAATGGAACTGTCACCAGTTGCATAGATATGGGTTTTCCTAATGGTGAAATGAAAGGTTCTGCACAAATAAGTTCAGGCAGGGGAAACATCAAAAATGGACTATATATGTTTTTGTCATATGTTCGTGGCGGTTGGGTTTACCCTGAAGTTAAGAAATTTTTCAGGAAGGAGGTAAATAGAAATATTGTCATCTTTGACATATATTTCAGCCTTTTTATCTCATGTTCCAAGTATAAAGACTAATAAATCTTTTATTCTATTGTAGCTTGGAGTACGGTGCTTTCGTACTCCAGTTGTAAATAATGCTCTCAAGGGACCGAATGATTTCCGAGCTATGATGAAATTCAAAACTGAGAAAGCTCGAGCGGATGTTTTTGTTGTATTGTGTCACAGAGATATGCTTCAAAATTTTATTTTTGTTTGTGTTGGTAAGAACTAATTATTTATGTCTTTACATGTCATTCTTATTAAGTGGTTTTTTCAAACATTTAATTAGTTTCAACAAGAGATTACTACTTCATTTGGTTTCGCTTAAGCCATTTAAGAGTTCTAATGAAAACTAACCACTGTATTTGGTAATCAAATTTCATACTTTTTTAAAATTTTGTATAGGTTACATGCTCTTATTTAATATTATAATTTCTTACAACAATTGCCTTTATAAATAAAATAATCAAACTTACCTTTGTTTTCAAAAGGTCGTGTCCAAAAAAGTGCTAATCGCTTTAAAAACATGGAATATTTTCTACTAAAATGTTTGTTTTTTTTTCATTCAGATGCCGATGAGAGTTATTTTCAGGATTCGGTTATCGCAAATCTTAGGTATGTAAAAAATTTAGAAACAGTTATAGGACTATTTTTCATGGATTAATTGCAAATTTGTTTTTCTTTTAAAGGAATACAAAAGGATTCCTCGGATTGCCGCGCTTTTGTGTAACTTTAAGAAACTAAAGTCACCTTGAAGCTCATCTTTCAAAAAAGAATGTAGAACTCAATTTTCAAAATGTTTTAAAGGATTTTAAAACCATTGTAACGTGTAGGAAATGAAGAAATTCAATTGCCAATGTAATATTTAAAAATACGAATATACCCAATGTTTTAATTATTTGAATAAATAGATAAATCAATTTTAAATCGGTGTCTATAAAATACATAAATTTTACTTCTTAGTAAAAAATTTGGATTTACGAATCTCTTAAATGGTGTTTAAATTTTAAAATGTATTTAATAATTCAGTTTATGTAAATAGTAATACTTTACTAGATGAAACAATAAAAATAATATTACTTTGCTCGTATTCCATTTTATTATATAAATATATGTAGAATAAGATGTAAAATTATTGTTACTTTATGTTAAAACGTGTAACGCTTTTTGTATCTTTAATCTGATGCATTCACATTTGTTTTATTATTATGTTTTTTCCTTGTTATTCTACTTTATTGAAACTGTGTGTAATTATTTCTATTTCTGTATCTACAATGTAATGATTTTGATTAATTAAATAAATAAAATTAAGAGTTTATTTCATTTCTCACTAAACGAAAACCATCGGCAAAGTAGATGGTGAATCTTCAAGGTGGTAGGAAGTTACCCTGTAATATCTTAACACTCTTAGATTAACTTTTGTCATCACACAAGCGTAGCTTCAAATGCGTTGAAAAATGAACTAAATACTGGCTCACTATATTAAATAAAAAAATAAGTCCAATGCCCAGACAATGACTATTCTTGCATGAAATAAATAACATTATTTGTCAAGTAGAAAGTAAGAAATAAAAATCGAGACATAAATATTTTAAAATATATGAAACTATTATTATTAATGCTATGGAAACGTTTCTATTATTACGAATATTGTATTTCCTAAAGCTGCTCTTATGAGTTAGGCGTAAAAGTTCTATAGGTCAATTAATAGATTTACATTTAAAAACGTTGATTTTGGTAGGTTAAAATCTGATTAATTGCAATTAAGAAATGTGGATCGGGCAAAACATGATGAAAGGATTTTTTTATGTATTTAAAAACCTTTAAAGTTCACTAATGGCTCATTGCATCCGTAGGCTTTATTGATTTATGGGACCTGCGCAGTATGCAAATAAGCGACACGCGTACCTAAGTACCTTTAATATTCATATATACAACTCTAAAAAGAACTATAGTGGCGTCACGCTGTGGTAGCATTCGGTACTTTACAAGGCACAAGCGCATAACAATTCACTATAAAACGCATGCCCGCCCGGACCCAGAATGCAATATTGATTTGAGTGCCGTGATAATGCGTTATATGTATAGGAAATACATAAATTACGATAAACTACGCATGCTCGTTGGATGCATCTGTCAGAAAACGCAGTATCATTTTATAATTTCGCTGTAACAAGTGCAATTTGAAAAATGCCTGCGGTTACCGAACCTAAAAAAGACGGCAACAATAAGCCAACCCCAGAAACACCCAAGGATGAACCATCTGGTGAGTTACAGAAATATTGTTTTCAACAATCAGTGAGACCATTGCTGCTAAGCCTATCCTTACATAAGACGCTAGAAATATCTATATGAGAATACACGTAAATGACTTTCTAATTCAAAAAAATATATTTTTTTTTTCAAAGCTCTTTAAAGTATGCAGTGCTTGTTACAAGCAATCTCAAAAGCGGTGTGTTTAGAAACGTAAAATCCATTTCAAATTATGTTTTCAAATCAAAGTTTTCTAAATTTCAGGAAGTGCAGATAAAGATACGCAGAGCCCAGACAGTTCAGGAAGTGGTCTTCGAATGAAACCGTTAGAAGAACTTCTGGAGACCAAACCCTTTCTTGAAATTTATGTTTATGGAAAGGAAAACATCGCAATCGTCGCGGTTAGTATCACAAGAACGCTATTCAATAAATCACACAAAGAATGTTGTTGAGATATAATCTGGCTACATATATCTATTTCATTTCAGGAACCAATGCCGGATGAAGAACCCCCGACCCCGAAGGAGTAAAGACCTGATCCCCATCATAACTGTTTAATTAAGATAAATGTCTATTAGATACATTTTACCCTTCGTATGTATTAAATTATATTTATATTTTCTACAGTTTGGAAAACTTTTTTGGAAATTATTTTTTAAGAGTTTTATTTTTACAAAATAAAGTAAAACATTTTTGTAATGTGATATATAGTATACAATTTATTTGCCAAGCGATTATACATTATATATATATATATATATATATATATATGTCATATAATATATATTTTATATTACAATATTTCACTTAATTGTAAGGGTCTTAAGCGAATTTATTTTAATGTATCTTCAAATTATTGATTCTATTTTTATATAATGCTTTTTTTTAATGATATTAATTAATATTATATTTTAGGCTCATTTACAATTACACGTGTATAAGTTGCGAATAAAGTATATTTTTAGGTGCAAGAGCATTGGTTTCGTACCAAGTTATAATTGTTTTTTTTATATATAAGTTATAAATGTTATGTTATTATCAGTATTTTGAATATTAAATATGTGTATATAACATAAATTCTTTACAGTCAGTATTCTGCTACAATCTCGTTGTAATGAAATAAAACTTACGTGACAAATGTAGTTATATCTTTTATTTTAAAATTGTTAGTACGATTTTATTATATTTATATAATTTAAATTAACACAGATTCCTTAAAAACTCTAATGCAATTATTTAATCGTCTCAATGTCTAAAGATATAATAAATTCAACTAAAAGTAAACAAGTATGTACTTACCGTAGTATCTAGCTACCACGAATTTGAACCCTCTTTGGTGCTCAAAATGAAGCTCAAAAACACACAATAAAAAGTAATAATTCGAAGTGTGAAATTAATTTTAAAAAAAGATCAAACAATACACATTTTACTCAATAAATGTTTTTTCTAACCATTTAATACTTCAGATAAGATTTATAAAATACCTCGGCAATTAAGCAAAATATTTAACAAAAAAAAATAATAATTTGATTGAAATGGCCCTAAGCCCTAAATTATTCTTCTAGCTCTATAATACTGATAACTTTTAATATTTTTTTATCATGGCTGAACTACTAGTTCCACTACTAATGGTTGATCTGATGATAAATGGTACAATATCTGCAACATTAGTGAAGGGGGGGTTAAATTAGTAAGCTCACAAGAGATCCGTCATGAGGAATCATAATTTCACTGATTCGATTTTGGGTTGACTGGTAGAGAATGCCTTGTTGCAGTAAGTCATTGGACAATAGAAACTAAATAATATATATATAAACGGTCGCTATACATTCGACTGGTGATGGCATTAAGAGATCCATCCACCCAGCTCTGTGAAGGATAGTAAGGTGGGAGAGGTTCAACAATGACACTATTACAAACAAGGGCTTGCTTTTAGTTTATAGCTTAATAGGATGAAGAGTTTCTTAAATTAAAGCTCTGTTCAAAGACTGAGCTTCAATCTAAAACCAAATTTTATATAAACAGAAATAATATTATAATAAAATATATATTTGTTTTGATTTCAATATTGTTAAAAAATATTACTATTAAGCTATGATAATATACGACATGGGTTTAAGAATATTAAATATTACAAAATAGATTTACAAAAAATGAAGACGTATTTTACATGGACTGTGGGAGATATTCGTTGTGTTGCATTGATTTTATCTATTTATAGCATTGACGTAAACAAGGCGCCATTTATTTTTGGAACTAGGAATTTAACATTAAAAGACTTATTTTTTATTAATTCCTTTCAAAGATGTGTAAAATAATTGTATGCCTTTTGGCTATTTAGATAAATGCGTTTGACAGATATAAATTATTCCATGTGTTGTTATTTAAATTTACAACTATATTTATTTATTTATAATATTACTATATTTATATTACTATATTTATTTATATATTTGTAAATTTATTTGCACAATAAATAATTTCATGAAACTTTTTTATGTTATCATTCAAAAGAGTGCGGGTAACTGTTGATTTTACACCCTTTTTAATGTTCAGTTTTGTTTTTAATTTTATGTATTGTCTATAAAAAAAAAATTAAATAAAGTAAATTTATAATATATTATTTTAGCTGTGAGATAATTGTTGCTATTAGAAAATAGGAAAATAAGAATGATTTTGTTGAAACAATTAAATTTGTTAAAACCGAAATATAAAATTTAAAAACGGGTTAATATAACGTTATATATTTAATTCTTATTTAGATATAAACAAAGAGTAGTGTGTCGTAAAAATAATAAATCCTTGGCAATACTAGTATTGCTTAGCTGTTAGGAGGCATATTTGAAATACGAATAATATTTTCAGATATAGATTCATAGAAGATATTGCGTGAAATTGTTCCACATATATATATCAAACTAATTTATACAATTTTATATTTTTATCGGATTAAGAAAGAATATTACTAAGATGGGTCATGAAGTAAGTGAAATGGGAAACTTATGTTTGACCACTTTTATTTCTCTCTACCCTTCAGTGATATTACTTATGACCAGTCCATTTTTGATGACCTCTCTGTCATACATATTGACATTGTATAGCTGCATCGATCTCTTTGTTTGAATTATGCAGGGTGCCTGGGGTTGCTAGGTACGATAGGCAACGCAAGGTTTTTGTTGTTTTATAAACTAAGCCGATTATCGCAACTTATTATGTATATTGTACATCAATCGATCAAGCTGCGATAAGGTTCCGCGCATGCGTTCTTCCTCAGTCGTCCTAGAAAGTACTCGACGTATAAAGTGGTCAGTTGAGATAAAAGATATTTGATTTAAGGTAAGCTGTGGATTTTTTTACTATGATAAAGTGTAAATAATGAGCGTGCTTTAAAAAGTTTCAATCAAAATCAAAACATATTCTGAAACGACTATATTTTTTTGACATTGTTGATCTTTACAAATTTTGTTTTTTTTTTGACTAGTGTATGTTATAGAAAATATATTAATCTGAAATCATTCTTAATAGTTTTACTTTTCAATTTCAGGTTGAACATCTAAAAACCGCAGCTGAGACTTGCAGACCTGCGTGATAAACATTTGTCTTGAAGGGTCGCAACAGCTGGAATACTTCAGACCCCTAGTACCAAGACATATCTCATCTTACGATGATGTAATAAAAACTATTCTGAAAGACTTTTTCGATATAATTTGAAATTGGAGTTAATTTTCAATTGTTGAAAGGATCAAGAAGTTAAATCCAAAGAGGTCTTATAAGTGTCACAATATATGATACTTGTTTTTTTTTTATAGTGTGTTTTGTGTTATTATAGTGAATGTATGTAAGTTATATATCCATTTACTGTTCGCTCTTAAATTGCTCTTGAATTCAAAGTGAACTACTCATATGAACCCTTGAGACAGTTTAATTGTATACACAAAGTGACAAACGTACAAGTTGTATTAAATTTTTAAGTATATATATAAATATTTAATCATTCATACAATATACATATTAAATTAAACTATTGATAGGACATTCGTCATAAATATGTTTGAGTACATACTCCAGGTTTTGGAAGATTTATTTTTTTATTTGTGCAACATGTTTAACAAGGATGAACTTCCTGATCAAAATCCAAAATCACTCAATACGACAAATTATGGCAATTTGCAACGGCAAGTATTATTTTGGTAAAAATATTATTGTATAATATAAAAAAAATATATTTAATATTCCCGATAATATTGTCCATTTATTTTTAATTGACTTATAATGGTTCTGATAATTATAATATTTTGTGTACTTCAATATTGTTTTGTGGGGTTTTATAGATACGTGGAATCTCAATTGGAATCTGGAATAATTGCTAATAGAACATTTAATTACGTGAATCCTAACATTATTTTACCCGGACCAGGAGTACAGATCTATTAGAACTAAGAATGTATTATTTCGCAATCTTTTTCATGATTTATATATATTTTCATTTAATGATGTATGTTTATTATTGTTACAATGTTTATTTTTACATAACATTTCAATT
The DNA here is from genome assembly GCA_963555665.1 of Dircenna loreta. Taxonomy (NCBI): domain Eukaryota; kingdom Metazoa; phylum Arthropoda; class Insecta; order Lepidoptera; family Nymphalidae; genus Dircenna; species Dircenna loreta. The sequence goes on along the minus strand of OY743092.1, from coordinate 5,027,448 downwards.
CCGTTGCACCGCTAATTACATTTATCTACATATCATTTTAACATATTGATATAATTATGTGGGATTTTTAAAGTTTACTTCAAGATATACAAACTTACTTTTAATACAACGCAATGGCACAAGATATTTAATAAATAAATGTAAATAAATATGTAAGCATTCAGAACTATCATTATTTTCTTGGTTTGCTTATTATAATAGGTTAGAATGCGTGTCCAAAACCTTTGTTAATTTAACTTTTATGTGAAATATGTGGCCTAGATGGATGTAGTAAGGCCTAGCCAATATTCTTTTATATATAAAATGATCGCTTGTCTATATTTTTTGAATATTGTAATATTCTTAAGAACCGAAAAAATATTTTAATATTTCGATATTTATAAATGTAGATAGTATTTTTAAATTGTACTTATGTGCTTATGATATATAGTTTTAATTTGTTTTGCCTTAAAGTCGTTATCTAAAAACTAAGAACAAGGATTTTTTCAAACAAACCTTTTCTTTTGAATCTGTAACATTTTTGAAATATAAATTTTATAAATGTGAAAATCAACATAATACTTTAAGTTTGTTAAATAATATTGAGAGTATTTCTTACAGTTCTATTAAATCTCGGATTTTTTATTTTAAAACGTAGTGTAGAATGTATGATAAAAAAGTTTGGATAGAAATTGAATGGACTGACTCGAAAGTCTGATCGTATATAAGTTGAAGGGAAAATCCATAAATTCTCATATTTTTTTATCCTTGCATTTAATGCGGTTTTCTGAAAATATACTTGAAATATTATATTATCAATGTAAATGTGTATATTTTTTAATATATGTGCAAATGTTATAAGTAGCTTGTAATATTACTATATGTTGTGTCCGCTATATATGTAATGAAAATGCATTTACAAAAATTGTTTTAAAGATATACATTTTTTTCTCCTTTTTACAATAATATAATAATATATAAAATAACTATGTAATCTATCTAGTTCATAATCTTTGGTGTAATAAATATCCTTGGTAGAATAAAGCCGCAGCGCTACCACGGGCGGTAATAATTTAATAATAAAATTAATGTCACTGTGAATAAGTAATTTAATGCTTCCCAAATACTTCGAGTATGTCATATCCCCTCACTAGCATTTATTGTCAGAAAAAGCTTTTATTTAAAGTGAGATAATGGAAATCGCAAAATTCTGTTAACTGAAATATCTAGCAATTAAATGAAAAGAACAAATATGAGAGGGAAAATGTTTTTAAAGGAGAAGGAGAGGATGATTTCCCAAAAACGAGATCCAATAAATTGTTCCAGCTGTTTACCACTATTATATATGAATTCACAATTTCCTTACAGACAATTTATATTTCATAATCTGTTATATAATATATGAAGAACTTCTTCAAAAAAATATGTTAGTTTCCTAAGTACGTTTTCTTATAACTAAAACGTTTATCTCAATCTTCCCGATGATAAGTTGCTCTATTTGTAGTTTAAAGTTCTTTTATATATTCCATCAAACTTAATATCTATCAAAAGTGTGACGATTAATAAAGATACTCCTTTAAAAATTCATTTCTTCACTGGAATATGTCATTCTTGACATGTCTAGACTTTCCCTTCAAATAAGGTATATCATAAATACGGAAACTATATTTCAAAATAAATTATTTACAGCTTATGAATTATCATTTATTATTTGTAATATTTCTTGTTATCAGAATAAATTTAATCGATAGTTATGAAATTCGTTTTAACCTCAGTTCAAATGATATCGACGAACTTTTAAGAAAAGGAAGGCTCAAAAGAAATTTACCGCATATATGCCGTCATCAGAAATCCAAAATAAGCAAAATTATTACTACAACATGGAAATTTGTACCGGCAGATGATGTGGACAAGAAAAGTAAGGAGTGGAAATTTTGAAAGAAATTTATATATATATTAATTATATTAATTTATATTTATATATATATATATATATATATATATATATAGTCTATACTGTCACATTTGGTTGTTTATTAAAGTATTCTAGCTGATTTATGATATCGTAAAAATACAAAGGTTTTATTTTATGATTTTTATTATCAAGATACCGTCTATTGACAAAGGTTATTCTTTATCATAGTTGAGAATAATAGAGTTGTATACATTTGGTCAAAAAGCATAAACAGGAATACGTATTTTCAAAACTATTTAGTTTTTTTAAAATGAGATTATACTACTTATAATAAGACTAAGAAATAGACAATTAATATAAATTCATAGTTTAGCATATTATTTCTACTTATGTCATTGGAAAAGAGTCTAGAAAAAACTTTTTGATTGATAAGTTTTTAGATAAGTTTAAGCGTCCATTTTGTTAAACTATTCTTAGTAAATATATTGTGATATTTTATCCAGAAGCGTCTGACGAAAGTTTAAGAACACGTAAAGTATGGAGTCGATGGGGAAAATGGGGTCAGTGTTCTGTGACGTGCGGTGAAGGTACGATATCCCGTAAGCGGGTATGCGTATTGGGGAGGTGTGCGCCAGGTGAAATGGAAGAACAACGCCATCCCTGTAATCGAGCTCCATGTCTTCAGCTGGATATCGACGAACGCCGCGAACAGGATTAAACCGTTTTCATAATATATAAATATCAAATAGATTGAATATCAATAAAAATTGTTTTTCAAATACTTCTCGAAATAGCTTAACCTCAATAATTATATGAGTGGGTCATTACTATTACGATACCTGATTTGTATTCGAGACCTTCAATTTGTCTTTCGCATTATGTGGTGTGATGTTTTTTTGAGTTAGTTTTACGTAAAAATTGTTTTTTTTTCTAATGATTTAATTAGAAAAAAAACAATTTTTACGTAAGATTATGTATTAACCATTTTTGACTCATTTCGTGAAAGTAAAAAAAACATGTTTCATTTATTTATTAAAACTGATTTAATCGATATAATTGATTTTCATTAACATTTATATAAAATAGTGACAACATTAAATCAAAACATATTATTGTTAAAAAAGATTTAATACTATACAAAATAGATGATAATATTAGATATAATACGCTAATAATTGAAAAATATTTTCTAGACCAAAATAGATGAGTTTTAAATGACAAACTGCAAATTTTGAGTAACAGTTAAAACGCCTATTAGCTTTATTTAGTGCCTTTGACTTCATAAATATAATCTCTTAAAAACTTTTTATTCGTTTCCCTTTAGTTGTTCTAATATTCAATTTTGAATTATGAATTGTATAATACATGCCAAGCTTCAAGTGTATATTACTAATCACGGAGTGTGATGTTTTGTCCTTTAAATAAGTAACAATCCACCTTTCACAGCATCTGCTTAATATATTTACACAAATTATTTGTTATAAAAGTAAGCTCGCTTATTCTCTTTAATTTAATAATTAATAATACTTTTTACACAGTCAACTTTCAATATTTTTATTCCTGCAACTTCATTGGCTATATCATATTGTCTGGTGGACTAACCAGTTATCAGCTCTAAACATGTTGTTAGAAGTTGACTATTGTCACTATTTAGCTTCTGTCGAGGACGTTAACTCCGCAGCGACTCATTTAACCAATCATTTCTTAGACATAATAAAATTATCCTCAAAGGAGGTCCACGTGTTCTTCGAAGATTACCGTACACTTCATTCGGACATTAGGTTTCTAAAAATTCTGTGATTGGTCCCGTGTACTCTACTTAAAACAAACGTTGGGAGCAGTACCGCCTCCAAAGGTCGTCGAGACAAGATCTTGAAACTTTTAAAAATGGTGGCTATGACACGTAGTCTTTAGTGCTAACTCCTTCGCTCCAGGTGAACTGGGCGTTGGAGATGGCGCTGAAAGCTGACACTGTGTTCGCTAAGTTTCCACTCGGTTAAGCTAATAGACTCCACAACCACGTTTAACTACCTCAACTAAGCCAATGTCTAGCTGACAGTCAGCAGAGAGGTAGTGCTATTTTAGTACACAACCAAAAGCACATTGAAATCGTAGGCAAAACCATCAACCTCTTCATGTATTCTTAACCACTGGCTGGTTCTTCGCTGAAAGAACGGTACCTTAAGAAATGATATCCATAGTTAGGGCACTTTATGTTAAGCAGCAGTACCCTATAGGGTCAAGAACAAGATGATCGAACTCCTTCCGCCTTCTTTTCTCTACGTATTGGTTACTATTTTTAACGTTCTACTAGCCGGATGTTCATTCCCAGCTCAGTGGGAAGAAGCTATAAATATACTGAGCAAATTCCGAAATCTTTCTAGTGTGGTTAGCGTGCCATTAATCGTCTTAGTTCTTCAGGAAAATTAGATGTTATAATCATCCTCCATAGACTCAAAGCAGAAGTCGTTATGGTCATTTCTAATGAGCTATTCAGCTTTCAAGATAACCAACCATTCAAGCACCCACCAGGTGCTATGCCTCACGGAGCATATTTTATCAAGGGCCACTCTAAGAGTCAAGAAGCTTTGGATAGGAGCGCTCTTCGATGTAGCGAAAGTATTCGACAGGGTCTGGCACAATTGACTGGTGTACAAACTTAGGATGTTGGACAAATTCGTACTCAAATACGGGACTTCCTGTCGAATCACTTATTCCCCTACAGAGTGGAAGGTATGATGTCAAGCCCATGCTTCATTAGGATGGGTGAATCCCAGGATACAATTCCCTCGCCTCTCCTCTACTCCATCTACTCTAGTGACATTCTTATACCATATGATAAAGTACATGTAGCCATGTTCACGGACAATACCGCAGTCTATACTTCCCCAAGGGACCTTCGTGAGATAGTTTAACGCGTCCAGACAATTTACACACACAGACACAGCTGACTCCTTCAGGGTCTGATTTCAGAAATATATGATTGAATTGAACCCGGAGAAGAGTGCTGCGATGTTTTTCAAACGATCTACATCTACAAAGTTCCCTACAGAAATTCTCCCTAAAAAAATCTTAGATAAACCTTGGAATAAAGAAGCCAAAAACCTAAAAGTTACGTTAGATAGACAGCTGGTCTAGTCTTCTTTTCTTCACATATGTCATTCGTGAAACAGCGGCCACTATATTTTCCAATATCACACCCCTTCAATTGTTTCAAAACATATTTACATGGCTCACCACTGGAACATCGTGGTATGTCCGCAACATTACTCAGCATTAGACCTTCAGATGATCGCTAGCTTCAGAAGCTATTTTGAGAGTTGTGGATCATCCGAACATACTGGTAGCACTGGTAGTCTACATGCGTAAAGTGAGATTTAGAAGACAAAGCAAGTACTTGCAGATGTGACGACACCATCACGTTAGAAAATTGCCTTGCGCGAAGGTATTACACACCACTCGCATACATAAAGGTCCTCACGCGTTGCTCCAGCATTCTGTTATTGGAGGACGTTAGTGACCTAATTCCAGTATCCCTCCTAACCAACGATGTTCTAAGCTGTGGTCCAAGCCACCCCCAAGACGTACATTCTCTTTAGGGCCCTGCAGACCCTCTCTTTTAAGGCTCAGCACCCACCCGCTCTCCTGGTGACGTTATACCTAAAAACTATTTATCTTGTCTGTGATTCAGATGCTCTAAGCTCTGTTTTTTATTTATAATCAGATTTTTTTTTATATATTATTATGGATGAATGACCCGCTTTTATATATTCTTGATGCCATTTGTAAAATTTTAAAAATCATCACCCCGTTAAAACTCTCTAGGTAAATCAAATTAAATTCAATAAATTAATTTAAAATCTATAAGTGTTTCGTATGTGGCAATAGCTCTCATTATAGTTAACAATAGAACCTCGAGCAAATACAATATTAAAATACAACTTCTTTTAAAAACATTAAATTTAATTACGGCAGAATCCTAATACAATGGGATGACTTTAAATTCTAAAATATATTTACTTCCAAGTCGGCAAAACATCGTTTGTGGAACAACAAATTAGATCACATACTGTAATGAATGCTTGTTATCTTTAACGACAATAAACAATTACGTATGCAATATTGGGGGATCAGTAACCAAATCTCCGCAGTCAGTTCAATACAGATTTTTAGCTATCTATATGTCCGTGGAAATACTCAACAATGATTGTGGAGCTCTGTTTAATTCTGCGAATTGTCTTCAATGAAAACCAACACTTCACCTTCCAGGGAGTCACCGTCGAGACTTGTGAAAGTAAACATTTTATTCAAAGAATTATTTTTTTGCTGTTATAAGTATGACATCTCTGGCCGTTTTCACTCATTAAGCTGGTATACGTGCTAGAATTGACAACATCAAGTACATAATACTTTTAACATGAACGTTTATTTTATTACAGTTCTTATTTTTTTTTCTTTTTATTGGCCAGTACTATTACAGAGTAGGTAAGCCAGTTTAACGTAACATTTATTTTACCGCCCATACATTGGTTTTTAATTTTTCAGCCCAGAAATCCTCAAACGATGTGCAACATAGTCCACAGAGCGTTGCAACCAAAATTCCTTCTATAGATTATATTTCTACGCCAGATTCGTGGGAATCAAACCCGGACCTGAACTCATTATGGGCTTATAGACCAGCTTCCTTGGTGAGTCAACATTTTAATTTATTTAACTTGCATCCTTTCTTTAAAATAATAATAAAATTTGTATAAAAAATATATATTGTATAAAAAAATATTAAGAGATATTAAATAAAGTTTCATTTATTCTCTCGTTCTAAGAAATTGCGCTAATTAGACAAAAATCGGTATTTTATTTTTCAGCAATCCAACCCGTCTGACATGTCAAGACATGTTGTTTATAAACCACCACATTTACTTACGAGGCTGGCAAAACCACTTACGTTTGGATTTGATCCTTTTTTTAACAAGGTATGCCATCACCTAATATTGTTACTAAATTGAATAATATAACAAAGAAATACATCTAGAACCCGATGGAAGAGCCCTCCATCGGGTGGAATAGTGAATTTAAACTTTTTAAAATTGTTTTTAAAAAGAGCAACTGTTGAGTTTCTGGCCAGCTCTTCTCAGCAGAGCCGCATTCCGAGCTGTTGGTAGCTTACTCACGGACTAACATACTATACTGACATTTTTTTTTAATTTAATGTAATGTAATTAACGATTCAAAAGTGCATGTTAATGCCTACTTGAATAAAGATATTTTTGATTTTGAAACCATTTAGGCTGCCACTTAAAGACCCACAAAACATTGGTCTATATTGGTCAAGCCCATTTTATATGTTTTAACGAGACTATCGGCAATTTATTCATATCAAATCATATTTTTCTATCAACATTATGTTAATTATGTTCCTTTATATTTTTTTTACTATCGATATATATATATTCTTAGAAAGTAGTCATATTTTTACAGGGATATTTCGAACCATTCGAATCACGTCAAAAACCAGTTACGCTCGTTGCTTTCAGGAAAAATGGCCAAGTACCCCGCAAAACTATCAAGGTAAGACAAATCTATAAATAAATAGCTTACATTGTAATTGAACAAAAATCTATTTATATATCTATATCCAACAACAGTAAATTATTAATTTTGATATATAGATTAGATTTGGATTCTTGAAGTGGGTAGTATTTTCTGAGATTTAATTATTTTTGAGATTTAATTTATAATTAGAAGTGAATATATATGAGTACGTGGAATACTATGACACTGATATTAAATATATTTTGATATAAGTTAAAAGTACTAAAAAAGACATACGATATCATGTAACACTTCTTTGCTAAATATCTTTTTGTTTGCTGGTAATTTGTACAACTTTGTACCACTTACAAACAAGCATCTAATAAGCTATTTTTATATATGGTGTATTACGTAGATTTTTTTTGCTTTTTTCTAGTATGTACTAACTTCTCTGTACATATATTTTGTTTGTTTTTTATTCTATTAATTTATATTTGTTAATAAATTTAGTTTATTTTTACCACACTATTATATAATATACTAGCTTTCTGGAATTCTTCTCCACAATTTAACTTTTTATTTCATATACTCGTTTTTCTGCGAATATTTCAAAAAAAGAACAAGATTTTACTACACGTAATCATTTAATTATTTATTTTCTCGTTAATAACAAAAAGTATTTATATTATTTTTATTCATTTGACTTTGTATAACTATCACCAGTTAATATAGAAAAGTACGTAATTCTAACAAAAATGCAGTTGTAAGAAAATAATGTAAAGTAATCATAATTACTTAACAAAATTATTTTTATGTTCTATAATATTTATATTTACATAACTAAGTTAAAGCATTCAACTAGAATTAAAAATAACGAGTGGCCGTTGATAATAGTTCTAATATTATAATATATTATTGGGGTATACAGGTGTATATATTAAATGACGATTTTTATTAATTTCAATATCTTATATTACCTTTATAATTAAAATTGTTTTACCTATATCATTTTATTTACGTCTAACCACAGAATATTTCAGATTTAGTTTATCAATTCTTATAAATAAAACTTAATTCAAACGTGACAACTCCGCCCTCTTTTCCAATACTCTTTTGAATACTATCTTTAGTTTGATATTACAGTGTTTGCGAGTGAAATTTGTTTGTTAGATAACATCATCATTAACCAGCCTCTTTCTTAATCAATGGGGGTCAACGATCGACATCTTAAACGACTTATCTACTAAATGTCAAAGCAAGCTGGTAATGGTGCTTCTTCAAGTAAAGCGCTATGGACTCAAAACTAGAAACACCACCGAAATCGCATCGCACATCACAAATGTGTTCAGTTCTTATGTGGTTGATTTTCAGTTCAAATTTTTTAGTCTGCTTTGAACCACTAAAAAAATGTGAGACTGCCAACAGACATACACCAGAGTGCCTCCTCCTGTTTATTCAATGTCAAGATTTTCATTATCACCCTTATAATTAGGCCCACCGAAATACTAAAACTGTCTACAAACTAATGCCGTTCTTACATAGGCACTAGACCGACTACATTTAACTGGCACATCTTTCTCTTTCAGGGCCCACCACTAAACCTTATTAGGTACTTTATCGTACTCTTTTCAGGATTCACAAATATCAAGTGTTTTGCGCACGTTTGTATTTCACAATTCTCAAAAAGAAAATATGGCATTTGTGTTTTCTCGAACTAACATAAAGATGGGTACTAGTGTATTATTATAACGCCATTCTGGCAGGATCATCTTCACTTGCATCAATTTATTGGGGAATAAATTCAGTCTCTAACATCCATCCTCTCCTAGAAGCTTCCATACTTTAACTGGTAAACCTTCTAGACTCACTGATTTCCCATTTTTCATGCTTCGCAGCACCGTTCTTTCTTTATTCATATATTTTTTTTCTTATCCATACTTGCTTTTTTATCTTCCTTCGATCCCATCTATACATTATCTTAGTTCTTCAACCTTCAAAATATTACATCCTCCCTTTTTGATTTTCCACTACCCGCGTTGTTTAAATTGTTATCTCATTCTAACATTCATTCACTAATACTTATTGAGTACTCTTCATGTCTATTTTGACATATTGCAAAGAAATTAGGCAAAAAAATTTTGAGACTAGCCGCCAGCCTGACTCCAACACCCAAAATGTGGTAATTCATTTATGGGGATTTTCGCTATCCGCCGAATAAGTGGCTAAATTATGGTAGCCACTTGTATTTTGTTCCATAGTCGACTGTTACGATATGTGTTTATATAATATGGTGTAGTCTTATTATACGCCGCGAGGAATAGTGTGTATATAATTTGGTGAAGTAGTGGTCTTATTCTATGCCGCAAACCTAGTTTATTAGATAACGAATAAATATTAAAAATGCCTTATAATTGGATTATTGTCACCAAAAAAAAATTGATTTACACATTTTTGCAAATAAAGGGCAAACAATAATTTACTTAATACATAACACTTTTTAGTGTTTGTTATAAAGAAATCTTTTTCATCATAACATTTTTTTTATAATTATTTACAGGCAGGTCAGCAAGATCCCCCACCAGATGAAGTAGCGGAGATGCAGTCATCATTTAACGACATCAGTAGTTTCTGGCACGATCCACCAGGTCTCATGCACTTATAAATGTGTACCCTATGTATTTTAAAATATCTGAATAAATAATAAATTTTGCATTGCTGTATTATTCCACATACAGAACCTTTCTACTTGTAAAGTAACGCAAAACACTAAATGTATAAGTTTAGTTTTATTCATCTTTAGTAACTGAGTAAATTTTGCTATGTCAATATATATATATATTGACAATTATATAAAATAGGGTGAATTAGATCTAACCAATGATTAATTATAATTTACCGTTGGTTATATATAACTTTATTAATAAAATATCGCTGATTATGTGTTCATCCGGAAACAGTCCCACATTTTGCAATGTTAATATATCATACTAAAGTAAATATTTGCACAAAACTCAATATATTAAATTTTAATGTATATTTTTAAAATTAATATTCAGAATAAAGTCAATATTTTGAAAACCGCTCCTACATTCCAGTTGTAGCTACAGCTCTGCAGTTTTCACCTTTTTAGAAGCAGTGGCATTCCTTCTTCCATTTGAAAGCTGAAAAAGCACCACCCCACCAGCCTCAATCACTCTTCCAGGAGTTTCAGTTGCATCTAAGATGATTTTCGAAGATAATATAGTTGTTTTGACTTCCATAAGCAGTTTGAAATTGAGTTCTCTGTGAACACCTCGGTTAATATGAATATTATTTATAGCTAATATTTGAAAAAGTATTTTTTCTGTATCCAAATGGAGGTACCATTTGGATACAGAATGAATGCAAAGAAAATCCAAGTTGTTACAAGTGCTTTACAATCATAGAGGATGTATGAAAATAAATCTATCCAAATTTACTCAAAGCGTTACAATACTAGTTCAATTATATGTTAAATATATATATCAAGTTCCGTACATTATATATTTTTTAAAGTGATTCCTCCGTGATAAATACTTAAAATCAAAACGACTAAATAACCCATCACACAAACACTAAAGGACGAATTGTGATTATTTGGTGTGATAATAACTGATGACCCTATGTATATAGGATACTTTTTACACCGGAAAATTATATATTTTTTGCTGGAAAATATTAAATTGATTTACAGTGATAAGTGATTGAAATTGTTTATAAACATGTGTAGCCAGGTGTTTTTTTTTACATTCTATATATAAATAAAATACTAGATCGGTTTAAATGAAAAATTATGTAGTATTATGGTTTATTCTTAGAGTAAACATATATATTGTTTTACATTCTATTGCAATATTCTTATTCTTATAACAGAAGATTTTGATACTGTGAATAACAAGCAACCGAACACTGGACTCCGAGGCGTTTCCTAGATCGAAAACCAACTAAACTGAAGGTTTTACTATATAGTTTTCATTGCTGAAGAAAGTACCTATCGCAGACTTAACTTTACTTTGAAAATTGATTTCGACGCATAAAAATTTGTATAAAATCGGGTGTGGAGCTCTTTGTCTAAGTTTATTTGTTCTCACAAACTGGTAATAGTGTCCTAGTCTTATTTAAACTAAACTTCAATGTATTTGCATAGCCGTTATCTCGAGGACCGAATCTCTCTTCTTTCACACGGCTATCAGATAAGATTTCCCCTGATTTTCCATTACATATTATGCTAGAACCTTGTGTGCAAAGGTATGGTAAATAATACGCAAATATCAAACATTTTTTTGCCCGTCTGTCTCGCATATTTATAATTTGGATTTTAATTAAATAATGGCTTTTACACAGGCTTCTATCAAATTGCTTTACGGCGCATGCCCTTTCCAGATACCATAATAAAGGCATTGGTATTGTAAAGAAGTACAATTTTATACTTAATATTTCGATTCATGACAAATATTTATTATTAATATTAACTCATATTACATTAGTAACACAAAAGTCACTTAAATATTCTTTGTTGTGTTAACATATAAGTTTAGGAAAAACATTTTAGCGTATAAGTACATTCGAAATCAAACTACTTGTGCAAAATATTCTTTATATTCTGTATATCGGAAAATATGTAGAGTTATATACATCTATACTATATATAGAATAGACTTATGTAGTACATTATTTTATAAACAACAGAAGTGGCGCCGCGCTGCGGTGGCGTCCCGAGTAAGGTTTTGCACAAGCGCATAACAAACTACAAACTCAACCCCGGCTGGCACTCAGTACGATCTTTATCTCTAACTATTGCACCCTCTGAGAGAATTGTTTTGTTTCATTTAAAGAAACTAAAGAGGCAAGTACCAAGTGCAAGTGTTAAGGTTTTTTTTTCACACTTAAAACAGAACTTGTATTTACAACTCATCGTCATTCTGAAATACAATATTAATTTAATATAACTTTTATATGTGTACCAAACAAAAAAAAACATAGTATAACAATAAACATAAAATCTCTTTCAGGACTTCTATTGCAATCTCTTATCATGGATTCAGCAATAGCTCTTGAACTAGAAGAGTACACCTCTTCGAGTGACGAAGCGGACACACCTCAGCGTCCACCACCTCCTGGGCAAAGAAAAAGTCCCAATGCTCCGGATTATAAATTACTCTTAAATAAAAAAGCTGAAAAAAGGGAGAAAGAAATGAGAAAATGGTTCACTTATATGAGAGCATATGTACCCCTGATGAAATTGATGCTGGAGGAGTACAAGATAAAATGGGAAAATTGTCAATTCCGAAAATATGCCAAAGAGCATAATCCCAACACTGAAGATGTAGACGATGATTCAGACACTTCAAATGGAAGTGTTACAAGTTGCATAGATATGGGTTTTCCCAACGGTGACACGGAACCTTCTACAGAAATAGGTACAGGCAGGGGAAACATCCGACCAGGACTATATATGTTTTTGTCATACGTTCGTGGGGGATGGTTATACCCCCAAGTTAAGCAATTTTTCAGAAAGGAGGTGAATCTAAGTATTGTAATCATTGAACTTAAAGTCTTATCAATTTATCTAATCTAATATTTACAAAATGTTTGTTCTTATCTAGCTTGGAGTACGATGCTTTCGTACACCAGCGACTAATATAGCACTCAAAGGACCTGCTGATTTCAGAGCTTTGATGAAATTTAAATGCGCCAAAGCTCGAGCTGATGTTTTTCTCAAATTAAGCGAAAAAGATATGCTCCGAAATTTTACTTATGTGTGTGTCGGTAAGAATTAATAATTTACATCAAATTTTATTAATGAAATTACTTTAGTTCCTATTATATAAAGTAGATATATATTTTTTAATTTTATCATTTGACAATTCTGTCAAAATAAACCGTAAGAATGTATTTAATTAATAAGTTACTATTGCGATTTTAAATGCAAATTTTGCGAAATTGTTATGTGAATTATATTTGAATAATCATAGTAATATATTTTTTTAAACTTATACGCATAATTAGTAATACTAGTGTAATTTGTAAAAGAATGGTCTGCTTTGGTCATCAGTTTTAATTTCGTAGAATAATGCTTAATTTCGTAGAATATAACTTTAATTTTCTGTTTCCTTTTCATCTAGATGCCGATGAAGATTATTTTAACGATTCGGTTATCGCAAATCTTAGGTATGTGACACTTTCGTTACTATTATAAATATTTATTTTGAATAATAACTATTTAAATTAATGAGTTATAAATGTTCTTTTTCAAGGAACACTAAAGGATTCGTTGGTTTGCCGCGCTTTTCTGCAAGCATGCGAGACTAGTATCATTAAAAAAAGATAAAAGATCATTTTATTTTAATATGAATATATTTAATATATACAATATTTATTTTAATGAAGTGTCTTATAAGTACACTCTCACAAGTTGATTTATGAAATATACTCTACCTAAGTTTTTTTTTTAAAGCTTGTATTATAAAACGTTGAGCATATTTTTGTTGATTACAAATTCAAATTGTTATAATATTCGTATTTCAATACTTGCCTCTGACACTTTAATTGTTTATTTTATTGAGAATTTAAACCTATGTTTAACTTGTGCTGTATATTAATTTATGGATTAGTTAAAAAATATAGGGTTATAAGCGAATTTAAGCTATTACTTGATGTTTTAAAAAAATATTTATGTTTGTAGTTAGATTATTAGATTATCTGTTCAGATAATGTATTTATATGAAAATATAATTAAGTCTGTGTGCTCAGCTTCTGGATATCAACAATTACAAACATATTTAAAAATACCTCTTAATTTATTTTTTTCTATTATAAGTTGTTACTTGTATATTTTTTTTGGTGTTCTTATTGTCTAACAGATTAAATAATTTTACCAAATTTTTAAATCCTCCATTTCTACGATTCAACTTCTATGTTTTTACTTTTTTGACTATTTATACACCGTACCTTACCTGTTTTACCTGTTTTACCTGTTTAACCTGTGTTACCTGTTTGTATATCTGTATTCACTACCGTATTATAATAAATAAAGTGATATGTTTTTAATTTGAACACCCTTATTAGCAATTAAAATTACATTTATTGAGATTGTATTCATTACTTCATTCATTAATTCGATCATTAGTATGTTTTTTCATTTGTTAGTTCATTCATTGTTATTAGTTCATGATATATTTAAAAACATAACAAAGATGGATGGAAATTTTATATAATAAATAAGTATATTCTGTTATACCGTGGGGATGTGGTTTTAATAGGACTTTAACTCTAAAATTTGAAGCGTTACACAAACCGTCAATATTTTAATTGAGAAAATTAAGAATTAGTTTAAAAGTAATAATGATTACTAAATCAGACATACAGTTCTCAAGTGATCTTTGCTACATCCGGCAGTTGATATTTGTTTATATAAGTAGATAAATTAATAACAAAGAACCACATGCTTGTGTGAGGAGTAGGTGCTATGTATATGTTTTGTGTACATGTGTGTGTGCGCAAATATTAAAAGATCATTGAATTGAACATACAATGATATAATTATTTTATATTCCTTCGCAATCACTCAAATTATATTAATTGTTTCTTTATAATAAATGCCAATGACATCGTGAATTATATTCAATACTCGCATACAAATGACCTACATGTAATGAAAATATAAGATACAGCCATACAAGGCAAAACAGGTGAAATTATGTTAGCAATGGATATAGCTTTTGTGGCAACTTTTTCATCGGCTGGCAACTACAGTCCCCCCTAGGTTTCCATAGTGCGTCCACTGTAGCTGAAATTTTCGATCTTTTCTGCTCTACAGTTATACGATGAGCTTGGAGCCGGAACAGGATAGTACGGATGTCACAGTTTTGTCTTTGATTGTTACCACAAGCCAAAAATCTCTAAAATCAGCAAATAGTCTCAGTATATGGCTATGAAAACACAAAATAGATACCAATCGGAGAAGACTATTGAGATACTTTTAAGAAGTTTTATAAGACGAAGTCATTTAGAGTGTTAATGGTTCTAAACATCAATATCGAGTGCCGCTAAATAAATAATTAAATTTACATATTTTCTTTTCACATTCGCATCTCTATTCCAAAACAAAGAGGAGTAAAATGTCTCCAATTAATCCAGCAATTCCATGCGACTATGCAGGTTTCATCTTTGCTCGTTTAAATGTTATTCAAACATTGTGTCTCAAATATTTAAAATTTACAACGCCATTAAGAGTTGAGTCCTTGAGAGTTCAGGGAGATTAGTGCCTGGGCTAATATTTCCTCGGTTTGAAACTTCATGTTTTCGTGCTTTGTACTTAAAGCCACAAGCATCGGCAAAGTTTTCAAATATCTTCATCTACCTTCGGGACGATCCGATTTTAGGGCCCAGCAACCTCATATTATCAGCATAACATACACATTTATCGTGAATATTACATTATGAGTGCTACTGAGCTTCACAATCAATTCGTTCATATACAAACTGACCGGGAAAGGAGAGTTCAAACTGTCTCCATTTATACCACATTTAAAATATATTCACTTGCTTTACTGCATCATTAATAAGCACGTAAGTTTATCATTAATAAGCACGCAAGTAGGTTTATAATTCAATTCGTCCAATGTATCACCTGTTTTATTCTTCTCTACTTTTTTAGAACTTACAACTGGTAAAACAACCGTCCTTAATAATGTCACAGGTAAGCGTTATTGAGACACTTATTGAATAACACTGACAACAGTTTTGATAGCTGTCCACTAATATATTTAATATGTTCTATTGTGACACCATGCCACCCTTGGGACTTGCCTTTCTGCTTCTGATTTATGGTTCCTGAAATACTTGATGATATCATGGTGGTGCTTTACCCCGTCACCAGCGTCTACTACCCACGTCCTCTATTATTTATGAAGGATGGTCCTAAAGCCGATCCTATTGCAAAATTAATCCCTAAGCATAATCGCTATCGACTCCTTGCAGTTGTGGCCTCTTCACAAGCGGACTACGTTAAATTTATTCGCGTTCTTCCAAGACTTGAAATTAATTAACTTAAATAAAACATAGTACATTTTATACGTCCTAACTATTTCCTATCAATAAAAATAATTATTATACAAACAAAAAAACTATAACCTCTTTTCATATTGTCCATTTAATCATAATAAATTATAAGAATTCACTGACACGTTACGTTGTCAATATTTAACTCTGTCAAAGTAATGTACACGTGCTTCAAAAGAACTATGTTCTCAAAGTAAGACTCATAAAAAGTTTACTCATTCGCAAAAATAACATAATGGAGTAATTTTGAACAAGTGCTGTGCGTTGAATTATATTAAACCAAGTTAGTACTGAGATGAAGAATTTAATTTGTTTACATTTTGTAACTTTACATTTAAATTCAAATGTATGTAATTTCATAAATGATCTTAGTTATAAACATAATAGTAAAATGAACTATGTAATTGTACCATGAAAGTCTAAATATCTAATATTACACTATTTATTGTATATACATTACTTTTAGTGACTTAGAATTATTAGCTTATTACATTGACCTCGAAAACAATATTACGTTATTATTATGACAGAGTAGCAAGGCTACCAAAATGCTATTCGTTCTAGGTTTGAAACTGGGAACAATGCTGGTATCGTGGTACGTGGTGATTACTTGAAGTATCTCATTAACGAAACGCTTTAACTAAGGTCAGCCCGATCTAATATCTACTTTTCTAAATATATATAAAAATTACTGAGCACGTACAATAACTTTCTATTTATAAATGCCAGAAATTTATATGGGTATTTAATAATGCATACTTCGCCAAGGAAATGTTTAATGATTCCGATAATTTTTAATTGTACAAGACTTACCTGTTTTTATTAGGCTTCTGTCATACTTTTTATTTAATTTGTTGAAATTTTTTTTTTACGAACATTCGGTGCCTTTTGAATTATTACATAGTATAACATTTTATAATATATTTTTTATAGACAGGTATTTCTTACGCTTCAGTGTTTCGCGTTTTTTAAAATTTACAGAACGCCTTGCAATTACCTCCCGCTAATTAATTAATTTAAATATTTTTGTTTTTTTATTATAAAATATATTTTTTTATAAATTTCTATATTATTATGATAAAATTTCCCTAAATTTATTATTAGTCTTAAAATATGTAAGAAAGTTCTAAAAGATTTTGTAAATGGTTCTGAAAATTAACAAGATGCCAAATAAATAAATGAGTCTGTTGGTCTAGTGGTTAGTGGCCCTGACTGTTGAACTAAAGGTCGAGGTTCGACTCCCACACGGGATATTCTTTGTGTGTTCCACAAACTGTTATTTCGGTTCAGGGAGTACAGTGTTATTTTAATTTCAATGTATCTGAAACCCTCAAGCTAAAAGATACTCAATTTTTATAACTTTAATGTGGAATTCGTTTCCTTTTGGCAAAAAACAAAAAAACTTAAAGTGACCTTAATTCTGGGCGGGAATTGAGGACCATTTAGAAGAAAAGAGCTTCATTAAAAACACTTGGTTACTTTTGTAAAAATAATTCTAATAGAAAATCACTTTTTTTTTTTTCATAAAGTAAGTATACATATAAAGTGGGACATTTCATTTGTAATTAAATCAACTTATCTCAAGTGAATAGAAATTTATAAAACTGTTACTTTTAAAAACTACATGATTACATAAAAAACCAGGCATGTAACAAAATAGAACGTTTTACGAATCCAATATTGTCAGAAACCCTAGACGTACATCCTTGAACTGGGTTTAATAACAGAAATTTATGGACGATTTTTGATAGTCGCCTGCTCAGTACGTGCTAGCTAATATTTGCTAAATGTGATTGGTTGCTTTCAGCTTGTAATTCGAGTAAAAAATCTATATAAAAAAACGATATAATTTAAATGTCACTCATTCTGGCCATAGCATAATTTCACTCCATCTAGAATAGCTTAATCGTTATAAAATAGATTACCAATGATTCTATATTTAAATAGTCCTTGATTATGAATGTAGATTTTTTATTTAATTACATATGTACAACAATAGTAATAAAAATATAATACTTTAATTACGATTCACGAAACCTAGAATGTAAATAATAAACTAAGTTTAGACGAAATAAAAATAGAAAATGCAATAAAATAATATATCGCATACTTTAAAATAAAGATTAATTAAATTTAGTTTCGGAGTAAATTTTGGATATGGCGTGAAGTGCACATACTCTGTGCGAAAATTCAAAATTTCCATATGTTGTATACCGGCGCTGATGTTTGACCGATTCGTACCACCTGCGCCGCACACGTCCTCAACAACACTTTATTAACGATAATATACTGTTTAATGGCAATATGAATCGCTCATATTTTTGTTCGTTGTTTTTCAGTATGGCTTTATATACGTCTCGTATTAGTCGCGCTCCGGCAGCTTCGTTATAAATTCAAAGCGAAAAACTTATATCATATTCATTGATGGGGTTGCATTAGTGATTTTAAATGGTAGGAATTATGTATTTAGCGGGAGTCCTTACGGGGTCCTCGGCGCCTACGCTGCTGTCTCTCGGCTACAAAAAGGTACGAAAATTATTGTATGTTAATAAAATATATCACGATGTTCCATATAATTTATCAGCTTCAGATGTGTCTTCTAATATATTTAGCATTGAGGCATCAGTAGTATTGATAAAACATTATTGGGTAATAAATTGGGCCTTGTACAAATGAATGTCGGAAATAATCGCTTAGTATTGCCATTTTGTTATTCTATTTATAATGTATAAGATCTCAGTTTATTATATTATGGTGTGCTTTATTATAATATTTTTGATTGATTTGATTTTAGAACTCCTACTTTGATTGATTTTAGAACTCCTACTTCATAAGTATTTTTGGAATAAATCTAATTTTTTTCATTATAAATCTAGATTCTATATTAAAAAATAATAACAAAATTTCAACATTTTGATATTAACGAAACTTTGATAAGTATATAAAAATATAATGTATTTTATTGAAATTCGGTTAATATTTTCAATTAAAATATAAACATGTTATTCTTAACAGCTAGAAAACATTAAAAATACTAATGCTATTATTTTCTTAACAACCTATTACTTTTAATTGTAAAAATCGTATAATTAGATAATGTGTCATCTGTTCAATATGATTCATCAATTTCCATTACGTATGGGAACTCAATACTAATCTGTCTGTATGTCTCTATGAGTCTTGTAGGAAGTTGAAACAAGTGTTCAAATAAACAAATAGTAAATTGCATGTTTCTTAAATTATTTATAATTTACATGTTTTTATATATTTATATAGACTTTAAGTAAATTTATTTAGAGTAGTCGATACCTACGGCTAAATACCTACGATAGGCTTCACTACAGAATTTAGTGGTTTACTTTGAAACTATTCCCTGTTTCGACTAGACTCTTTCTTTTAATCTATAACTAGTATCTATCTATCTATAACAGTTTACCAAAAGAGAGACAACTAGATATAACAGGGACAACTTAAAAACAAAACTATGACTGATCAAACATTATGGAAAGCAAGCGGAAGAATCGACATATTATTTTAGAGAAGTTGGGGAATTAAAATTTTATAAATTTTCGTAAAACTCAATATTTACAGAGTTAAAACAATTTTATTTTCCGTTTCATAACTTCCTGTGACTAATAAGATTTTCACTGACATCTCAGAAACATGACACATCTTTGAAGAAATATTTGTATATAATCTTTACAACCTCTCTTAGAATGAAATCTTCAAGACTCTTTATTGGATTTTTCACATGCCTAGGTTTACCGGTACATTTCACCGGCTACGATACGAATACGAAATCCTTTATATATAAGTCAGTCCGTGTAAAAATTTTATTAAATGGGTAGTTTTATAAAGATGTATGATTTTTTTTTTTTTAAATGCATGCAAATTTTATGCCATTTTAAAATAAATGCCGCGATGGCAATTGAAATGCGTGGTGCTTTATTCTAATATATTTTGAATTAATTTACTTTAATGGATCTTTAGGTAACTATAATTATAAATAAATGTACAAAATAATTTAAATGTAAACTATAACATTTGTATATTGTAATAATTATAAAATTAATGTTATTTTAAATCGACGACAATCAACGTGATAAAATAATATATATTTCAAATTCAACTTAAATAACCATATCTTTTATTGGTCCTTATCAGATATTCCATTCTCTTCTCTTCTTTAATTACAGGAAAATAACTGTGCATTTTGGTCTTTTTAAATCAAAGTACTAATATCACGTCAACGCAACACTTATATAATTTTCTGCGCAATTCTTGTTAGCGGAGTCTGACAACTTTTGAACAAGGAAATATACAAGAAACAGACCGGTCTCTTGTAGACAAAGCTCTTTTTTTGTATCTTCATGAGTAGCTTCAATATGGTTTAATGTAATTTTAATTTCGTTTCTGTTATTAGATCAAATTACTGTACATATTTTCTATTTAGTTTTTATAAAAATACTTCATGGAATTTAAAAAAAAAACCGGTTACTGCCCATTCAATAAGCCTTTTGTTTGCATTTTTTCATGCGTCTTAAAATAAAGTATACTTTAAAGCAACATTGCAACATAGTTACATTTGACATCATTCATTTATTACACTAGTCACGATGAAGAAGGATATTTTTATTGTTATGAATTTTAGGATTACTTTTTTATTGCGGCAACACCAGAATAGCACAAGTTAATTGTATTTACAACATTTGTATGTTTATTTATGCGAATGTTGTACCCAACTGCTTGTAGTATTTTAAACATAGCTGTCATTTATTGGATTTCAATGCTACTTAAGGGAATCAAGTAAACATAAACACAAACGTATAAAATACAACTTCCTTAACTAATTATGTGATGGAATTAATAAAAAAAAAATGTGCGCTCGTGCCAAAAATAACTCTACAAATTTGCAACGCTACCCAGTTTAATGCTATAGGAGGACAAACAGACAAACACATAATTTTGATGTATTATGGATACCTACTATATGATATTTTTTATCGCAATATTTTCTTTCATTATTCAATGCCCACTCACTTAATATCACTCGCTCTTAATTTTCTTTGGAGTATAAATTTGAAATTGATTATAATTAATTTTTATGTATCTAGAATATGTAAGAAGAAGTGTAAAAGTGGAAAAAAATTCGCATATAAGATTATGGAATATCTTGTGTAAATGTAAATGAGTATAAGAAAATGGAAAGACCTAAGATAAGATGGATGGACTGTGTGAAAGGTGATACGATTAGATTGCATGATGAAATGACGGCTGACATAGATATATTGTAGAGTTTGTACCTAATTGAGATGAGGGTAGGACGAGAAATGTATTAAAATATATAGAATTATTTTTTATCGCACCCTGCTAATGTGCACTAAACATTTAACTTAATAATAATTAGGGCAAAATGGTGATTATAGAAAGGAATAAAAATATTTGTCAATAGAAGCTAATTTCAATATGTCATTCAAATTAATCATAGTATTGTAGGCATTTGTAGGAAAAATTTAGAAGAAATACTTCTAAGCTGATTTTTTGACATGGCTGATGACACGTTTTGCTCTTATTTCTGTTGTTAAGAAAGGTCTCTATCTCTACTAACATATAATAAAATTGTAGGAGAGTTCAATTCTGTACATTAAATAAAAACTATAAAATACCCTTGAGGGGTCTTCATTTAAGTAACACAAGACATTTTGAAGTTTTTGTCTGTCTGTTCGGCTTTAACGCAAAAACTGTTGAACCGGTTTTTTATAGAGCTATTAATTCTATATAGGCTATAATTTATTTTGAAGATTGGATTATCAGATTAAAATTTTTATCTGTCTGTTGTCCTGCTTTCACGCAAAGAAAAACGACTATCCTTGCCATTTTACTTATTTGAATATTGATAAAGATTTTAAATCCAGCGCCATCTATTGCCTACCTGTCAATATACAATATGACATATGTATAAAAAATTGGGGATTGTATAAAACTATATGGAATTTTTATAATTTAAATCTGAGCAGAAAAAGGAGAGAGTTGGCAAATAAAGTTGCTTGAAAAACCTAGCTTAGAATAAAAATATAATTTATGTGCATTGATTTTTCAATTTATCTTTTTCTGTTCATGCGTGCTCACTATCTTTTGTATGATATTTAAATTAAAAATATATTGGTTCATACAAATACGTTGGCCACTCCGAAAGTTTGCGATAAAATGTAAATGTATGTATGGAATGCTAGAACGCCACTTTCTTTTTTAAACTTAGATTTTATTCTGAAAATTAGACTATTAAAAATTCAAAATATATTTGGTCAAAATTGAAATTTCCGTCTATACTTTTACCAGCCTTATAAAACTATCATAACAATGTTGATACGCGTCGGGAACATTCAGTAATGATTTTTTACGAAGTGTTCAAGTCGTATTTAAAACCTGATAACCCATTTAATCGACCACAATTAGTTTTTATGGAAAGGGCGCTATATAAGACAATTGTGTTCCGCTGGAACAACCAGGCTAAGTGCGATGGTTTAAATTTAAAGAATCAAGTAAAAAGTGGTCGTCTTTAGACTGCTGTTGAGGAAGAAAACCTACTAAAAGTGAAAATATTGTTTCAAAAAAACCTTTGAACCAAGGAGAGTCAGCACAATCCGCAGATTGATCAGGAAGTGTTAATGGTATATATATATATATATATATATATATTCATATGGAGAATTGGTAACCCACAAACTTACCGATTCTTTGAAGCAAGCCTGCGTGGAATGGTGTCATGATATAATTATTAAACTAAAAGAAAATATTTCCCGCCCTGTCTTTGATATCGTAACAGGTTCCAAGTCAAATCTTAGATCTACCGTTATGATCTAAAACAACGCTGAGCAAAAAAAGCGCTGGATAAATGTTGATCGCCATTTTCTCTACTTAGCTTAATATTTAGTATCAATTCCTTTAAAAAACGAAAGTACCAAGTAATGCAGTAGAACACTATCAAATGCTTGCCGTAAGTTTTTGAAGCTGCAAGTAACAAGAGATAGAAAATGGTCCTTCGAGGCCTTTTGCTCCACCAAGACAACATGCCTGTGAAGACCTGCCTAGTCTAGACTTGACTCTCTAAATACTACACCAGTAAAATTTTGGGTAATCCGCCTTATTTTAATACGTGAAACCTCTTAATTAAAACTAGCTCAAGGGGATACAGTTTTTATCGCCAAAAGATACGTTCACTGCGTGAAGGCCGTTGGGAAAGTGTTACGGACTGGAAAATATACTTTGAAAATTAGATCGGATGAATATAATATTGTACAGTCGCTGGTGGAAAGAGATTTATATATTTTTCAAAACATTTTGACTGTCTTTGTTAAGAACTTTTGATTCAAGAACTCTATAGCCGAAAATTCTTATAATATTGTTACGAAATTCGGAGAGTAGTTAATGAAAACTTGAACTGAAAAAAATAAGATTACATCTTTATGGGCCTACCATTTATTAAAATTTACTTAATAAATAAAACGCGATAAAAAACTTGTGAGATGACAATGATTATATTTTATTATTATGTATTAAAATTATAAAAAAATCGATACTTCGTATGTTTACAAAGAGTTTTACATAACATATCAATTTGAATATTAAATTACTACAATTAAAAGCTGGAGGTGAACATATCATAAGTATCCATTAGAACTAAAATTGACTAGAAATATTTCTCAAAACTATGAAAATGTAAATTTCATATGTAATACAAAAAATCATTAAATAAAAAATTGGTGTTTTCAGGTTTTTTATATTTTATTTCCTAGATGATCTTTTTATCTAAATTTTATTGAAAACTACAAGCTTAAGATTATTGTTCCAGATATTATCGTTAATACCACTTTAGAGTCATGTAGCGATAAGATTCGATAAATATTATTCGGTAACAGATAAATCCTATGAATACTAAATTGTAATTTGAATTGTACGTTGTTGAGGCAATAGAGATAAAGCAAAAACTTAATTATATAAATTTACTAATGAAGTAAGCTTTATTGGTTAAATTATTGTATATATAATTACTGTACGTTAATAAAATTATTCTAAGCTAAAAGAATTAATAAGGTAGTTGTATATTTCCCCATATTAAATCTTAGCTATTCCCCGTATTAAACAAAAGTTTCAGAGTATATATATTTTTTATACATTTATAAAGTTACGGTTACATTTTGTATGTAACATTTGGTGACAATCCAAATATTAGATAATATAAATTTATATAAATTTAATATAAATTTTATGTATTATCTTTTCAACATTTTGATCTTCTGATGTCTGCCATTTATCTTGTTATGTTAACTTAAAAATAGTCGACTAAAATGATTTCAGCTGATAAATTATTAAACTGTTAGTTATTTATTATACTATAATTCAACATATGTATTTTTGTTCGTAATTTAGAAATTACGTGAACGTGTACTTCATTATATGTATTATATTCACTGCTTCAAAAATGACGTGAACGTGTACTTCATATGTAATAATATGGATAAATTTGTTTGATATAAAAGCAATGACTAAGTTTCATCAAACAAGATGACTAAATTACATTAAATAATGTCTAGTCATGTATATGAAGACTATTATTATAAGATATTTTTTTCTTGAGTGCTAGTGTACTTAGAGCGGAATATTTTATTTTTATTATTCTAAACATTATCTGATCTACGCGCCGTTATATTAGAATGTCTTAGAACCTTAAGACATTTTAGAACTCGTTACTAATAAGCTTTTATACTTTTAAAATTTTTAGGATTTTTTTTTAGACTTCTTATAGAAAAAAATGGATTCATATTTTTGCATATTTTTCTTCGTGTTTTGACTAATAATACACCAATAAAAATAAACTATTCCGTGACCGACTTAAAACAAAACACGCCTTATATTATCGAATACTTATGTAATGGCTATTTTGAGACGATTCAAGCAACAAAAAATATTAAACATGAAACTGGTTTAAAAATAACCTTAAACAACTTCTATATTATAAAAACAATATTCATTTAGTACAAAAGAGTTGATAGAAATATCGTTCCTCGACTTTTAAGCTCATCTTTTTTTACGTCATGTGTCGAGTCTTCGCTTCAACCTGTAACTATTCATTGTCCGAGGCTGATATAATTCACACGTTTATATCATAAGGAAAATATCATCATTTTTATTTATTGGAAATCTTTTTTTAATTAAAATTTTATTGTTATTCAAACAAGTTTTAAAAACATGGAAACAATTCGGTAAATTGATTATTGTGTGCGATAAAAAATGTAGCGATTTGACACATGGCCATATCTTTTGTCTCACATAGTGAGTGAGATGGATATTTGTGTTAAAATTGTATCGACCGCAACAATGTACAAGTTCAATCTAAAAAAAATTAAGATTTATACTTAAACGAGTTTCTTATGCCATTGTAAACAGGTTATTAATATGTAATATGCGAAATTTTAAGTGCAAGTAGAAATAAAATCAGGTTTTTTTTTTTAATTTATAGAGGTTATTGAGCTTTGTATATTTTTATAATATGTAAGACAGTTTTACCTTTCCTCTTGTACTATAGGGACTACTTACAAACTTGAATGATATAAAATATACCATAACCAATTTGGTTTTGAGAAATGAGATTGACAGTTCAAATTGATAACGTTACAGGTGAGTACCAAAACGCGTCAGTCCAGTCAGCAGTCGCAGGCGCAGACCGAACATAACCTGCGGTGAGCAACGCAGACGCTTCAGTTAGTTTGCACTGTGCAGTCCATTAGTCGTCCCGCTGCCGGCGATCTATTCGCTAGTGTACCGTGCGATACAACCGGACACTACCAAGATACGAATATGAGCAGCGGAAAAAGAAAACTGTCTTTTCTTGGTTTTTCGCCCCAGGTAAGTCGTTTGAAACTCAACTGAATCTCGTACGCTAAGCTGCTGGATCGCAACTCGCTGGATACATTAAGATTAATGTATAGTTTATTTGTGACGTTATATAGTTATATTTTTATGTTAAATATAGGTAGCAGTAGGAAGTGACACACGCAGACATTCTCTGTCTACATTTTATATGATATTGTTGTGATATGTTTATCAAGCAGATAGGGATCTAGCATTACAATGCTTTCGATAACGATAAACATACATTAACTTATATAACGTGTACTTGTGTATAGTTAAACTGTAGTCGTTTTACTACTGGACACTAAAATAAAAAAAAGACATACATCTGCGTTCCAACCAAACGCATTCACATAGACGCAAGTAAAGTGTAAAAAAAACAACGAAGCAATGTAAGAGGTTCTTGCCTCCTAAATTTATCAATAAAAGATAATTCTGAATGGCTTTATATCTATTTTCTCAGAATAATTTCTACAGAAAAGGATATCATGTCAATACTTATTTTATTATTGACAAAGTGAGCCTACCTGTATCTTTTATTTATCTTTGATCTGTTTGAAACAAACGCTGTGTATTCAAATGGAATTGTATCATTTTGTTTGTTTTTATAGTTCACTTTTTATTTATTGTTTTATTTTAACGAAAAATCTATCGTGAAATTGTATTGACTAAATGTATGATATGATTAGGATATATTACAAGAACTTCTCTGTCAAAACAATAACCCTAACTAAAGGTCAGACAAATTTGAGTATGGTAAATATAAACAAGAACAGTTTAAATAATTATGACAAAATACGAGCATACTTCATCCCGGATGAATTAATTAAAGATGTATTTATAATTTTTTTTTTTAAACCATTACATATCTGCAAGGTTTATTTCTCACTAGTCAACATAGCTCAGCTTATTATAACCCCTAATTTGTAACTCATTTGCTTGATGAGTTATGCGAATAAAAACATTTATACCGAAGTCATATTATAACTTCCACTACTATATATATACATGATTTCTACTACAATTATATATATATATATATACATAAAGACATATAAGGCCCATAATGTTATATGCCTTTTGTAATTTTTGTATTATTATTAACGGTTGCTTTTGGAGTAGAAAGCAATTATTATCTTTAAATTGAAATAATCTTTAAGATAACATAACATAATATGTTAAATGAGAAAAAGCTTTTCATCAAACAATCATTATATATTTAATAATAAGGCAGCTTACGCCGCGGTCGCAATCAGCGTGTTATAAATGATACGTGGTACAAATGTTATAAAACACAATAAATGTTATTTATATATAAAATTAATATACATACATTTACCACAGTATATGTTATTTCTTAGCTCATTAATTATTTCCATTGTGTGATTCTGATTCACTGTTGCGGTAGGTCAATAATTTGATATTAATTTTTTTATTTGTTTATTTTTATTGTGAAAAATAGCTTATTTAGATTTCTTAGTATTCTTGAAATTTTATAGTAGTGTATTATCAACGGCTGTAGCTTTATATATATATTATAATTGAAGTGACGTTTAGTTTTCTTGCAGACGTTTTTTATAGTTCGTTAACAAATGTTTTCATAATTGCTATTTTTTTTTTATAACAATGACCTTTAAGGCTCAAAACCTGATATTATTTTGAATCTACGGTTCGACGACACGCGATGTGAAATAATTTATTTTGAATCAATCAATTCAATTCCTGTAAAGTCAGGTACTGATCAATCAATAATTAATTACAAATGACTTTCCAACTTTCAGCCTTGTACATAAAAGAATATTAATATTACCATAATTCTGTGCTAGAGATACAAATATTAGTTTTTAATTAATACTTGATAGTTTATATTGTATTTTATTCTCGGAATAAGAGTGTATCGTAATTATTACCAACTAGTTCGACCGTGACACGCGGACAGAGAATAAAATTATCACACACAATGTTATAAATGATATACAGTATTATATAACAATATTCACACATGTGAGCCGAGCTCCAGCCAGGTAATTATAAAACGGGTTTAACAAAACAAATGTTAATGTAAGGATAACTTTAACAACTTTATAATATTGAAACAACACTCGTTCTAGCGATTTTAAGTGTTTATAAATAAACATTTATTATTGGTCAATATAATTTCCGCTCGTAACATCTGTCGGGTTATAAAGTGAGACAGAACTATAATCAATTTGTAAATCGAATGTTAAATGTCTGTGTCTAAATTAAAATATATAAATTAACAGAAGATAAAATGACAAACAAAAGAAATTAATACATTTATGCAAAATAGATGACATCATAGTATATGTAAAAGATATAAAAAAGACAATTTAAACCTCAGCTAATAGATTTATTCAGCTACTGAATATTGTTTTCAAAATGTTGATCTTGTGATAAAAATGTGTTAAGTGTGTTTTCGTTTCCTGGTGGTGGTGTAAATTTTTATATGTGATAAAATATTCTGGCATTAACCATGAGACAAACGAGTCTCATGATACAGTTTCATGATAAATGCCATGATACTCGTATGTCTGTTTGTCAAATATCGCGAGAAATAATTGTATAATATATGAATCACTTTATACTTTTGTAAATAGCTGTCAGATCAGGTAGGTAGGTGGTTAAGTAGGGCTTATTATGTAAGACTCTCCTTTGGCTTAATGGATACAATAAATAATTACGTAATAAATACTAAGTAAGTAAGCCTTGTCAATTATTTGCTCTAAGGTTTTTTATACAGATTTTACCGAAATCCGAAAAGTATTTATAAATTGTATATACAAGCGTTCATGCATTTCATTTTATCAACGTCCATGGTATATTATTTTAGGTTTCCCCGCAAAATTTCGGCAAGTTTATTTAGCTGTAGTTGAGTACGTGAGCAGATATAATAATTCGCCATTTCGAAAATTATATGATTATTACTTGGTTGGGTGGCTGTGTTTGTGTGCAGAATATTTAATGTGCTTATAATACTAAATCTTATCTAAAACACTTTAAAAGTCTGAAGGTGTGTATCAATCCCATTACAAGTGAGTATTTTTTTCAAATATTATTTTGAGCCAATCATTTTCTGTAAATAATAATGATAAAAATAAATCATGTAAAAAAAAAAACTTTAAAGCCGTTTTAATCATTTATTGCCGACAAAAGTATTATTTTTTTAGGTCACTGATACTTTTAATGTCCGTTATAAAATAATAATCTTATTCTCTTAATCGCTTTTTATAATAGCAGCTATAAAACATCCACGGTCTAAAATAAACCATGTGATTTTATTTTACCTACAATTGTTGTTTGTTTAATTTCTCAGATAATAAACTCGCCCTGTCACGAATACTTCTTATATTACTCGAGATAAAACAAATATTTGTCTAAAATTTTAGTCATTTCAAACAGACGTTCTGTTTTTTTTTTTTTTTTCATTAGAGTTAATTAATTCCTGTTTTATTTTTTATCTTGGTTCCGTCTACAAAATAATATCAGCAGTGATATATTATCAGATTAACGGATTATTAAAATATGATGAATTTTAGTTTAATTCCTTTGTTTATTATTATAATGAAGCAGAAAGTGTACTTGGTGGTTATAAGGTTATACTCCATGGACTTCTATGGTAGGTATTTTCAAAGGTTTTTACGTTTGTAATAAATATAAATAATACAATTTTTAGCTGATTAAAATTTTGAACTAGATGTAAATCAATTATAATCGAGTGTAATCCTTTAAAAATAGTTGTTTTTAAACATGTAGAGTTTATTATTTGGAGATGCTTTGAAAAATATGGAGGGATAGAGATTTGTCATCCAGTTTTAATACAGCGTACGTCACTCACTCAAACTAGATACTTTACGCCTATCTTTTGTTTTCTATATGGCCCGGGTTTAACCAGCCAATTTGCAGTTAGTCACATATAGCTAGACTCTACGCTAAGTTATTTTTATTGCACTTTACTAGTTTGTGTATAAATTTCAACGCCCAAACGTTATTGTTTCTTAAACATTTAAAATGGTTTGAATGGTTTATTTTTATTGTTGGTGGGCTTAATACCTGGAGCAGTTTATGGAATATTTTATATGAAAAGTCAATAACTAGAAGAAAAATAAGTAGATTGTTGTTCTTGTAATTGATAATTAAAATATATATTACTGTTCAATAGATGGCGTTAGTATTTAAAATAGATCGCGTTAGCACAGACACCGAAGTACCTGTGCTTATTTATCATTTTTTAGACAATTAGTGTTTAGTAAATTTTGCCTTACAAGGAAAATCTTTTGTTTTTTCGTGTATTGAATTTTGTGATTTTAATACTTATTGTATTTTTTTTTGTACTTAATATGTTAGAGTATTATTATTTTATTTTTTTAATGTAAATAGTTTATTCAAGTTTTTATTCAAATATAACACCGTATTTTAAATGATTAAGTGCTTGCGAATATAGGCTACGGATATTTTCTTAGAATGATGACGTAATTCGAAATTTACATAGCAATACATGTCTGCTAACCGCATTGTCTAAATTAATTTATGCTAAAATTTTACAAATTAAAGTAAATTTGAATTTATTATTTTGTCATGGAAAATTTTCATTAAACATAACATGATATTTATTTTAAATGTTTTATTAGAGTTCAGTATTTGGCTGTAGGTTTCAGAAAGTATCTTTTAGATAAGTATTGTATTATATTTATTATTTAATAATATTAACGTTACAATTTCAACGCTTAACGCTTATGTCGACATAATTGGACTAAATCCAAGGTATTTGTACGTGATTGACAAATCTCACGCTTTAACTATGAGCTCGATAAAGGTGTGGATCATTAAAGTGCGTGTACGCATGTCACATCAAATGGACATTTCATACTAACTGGCTTGCCTTCTATTTTATTTCGATAAAAAAACTAATGGACTTATTCGTATGAACATATTTTGATATGGAACGGAAAATACGTACGCAACTGGTAATTTTACGAACACATTATTTTCTATTTTTAACTGTATGATTACAGAATGGTTGTTTCTTATTTTATTCAACCATAAATATTTCGCTTAATTATATACATTTTAAAGTAAATATATAAATGAAGTAATAAATTGCTCCAAAGTATACAAAAAGTACGTTCAAGTGCGTCGCGAACAAAATATTTTAAATAAAAAACTATGTTTTCAATTAAATGTGAATTAGGAATAAATTTTAATCACTAATATGTGTATGTTTTTATACGGCTTGTCTAGTTAGCAATCTCATCCTCATTAGTATTTTTTTAACAGTAGGTATGTATATTTTTTTCCATATGTATGTATATGTAAACTCTTATAACTCAAGAACGGCTGGACCAATTTTAACGAAAATTTATATGCAGTAGAAAGATAAAATAGGCAATTAATAGGATATATAATAAATACTATGTCAACCATAAAGTGAACATGTTTTTTTTAAAAAACAAATAATTAAGCGAAGCCGCTGGAAAAGCATTGCTAGTATATAATATCAACACATATAATAAATTATCTTTTTTGAAAGAATTTGTAATGGTAGAAATATAAATAAGTAGGTCTTAGTAATGTTAAAAAATACAACATTATATTATAAGTGAAATAATAATTTTATCAAATAACTTACACATACATATTGTGTTCTCTAACACTAATCTTTCTGGTAATTTCTTACAGAACCTTGTTTTGCTCTGAGTCGAAAGTCAAACTGTGTTATAACGTCTGGCTTGTTAAGAGTACTAATTTATATTTTTAATTTGAACCATTGACAGGAAGCAACAGACCTTTTCACCTGAGAAAATAACATATTAATTGTTCTCGTCATTGTACAAAACAAACAAGCAGTATGTCTACTTTGTTGATAAAACGATGAAGTTAATGCGGTGGCATAGTCATAAAATTATAGAACGCATATAAATAACACCCACGATATAAAAATTATCACGTATGGAAAATACTAAAAGGAATAATAGTTATTGGATATTTTAGTCTCATGCTGATGTTGAGATGTATTATGTCAGACCCTTTCAAGATTCGGTTGCGTATATTTGAGTTCATTTATATTTCAAGTACACAAATTAAATTTTAATACACGTTCGCTCTTAATGAAAGACTTTTTATTAAAAAATTAAACTCCTAAATCATCAAATCTTATATTATTATGATTTAAATCTATTATATATGAATCACGTGTGCTTTATGTTCGTTACGGATGAACTCGGAAACTAACTATACGATTGTAACTGTTAAAATGTGTACTTTGTTCCAACGTAAGTTTATAGTTTTTAACTGTTTTTTTTTTGTTATGAAATACAAAATTGACTTAGAAATCCACTGCAACCCAGGTTTCTCTTTCCAATACAAAATGGTACTATTATCTGTAGTTGTCATGATATATGGCGGCCCAGTTAGTAATCTATACATTTTAATAAATCACGGAAGTATATTCAAATATACAAAAAACAAAAAAGCGATTTAGTTAGCTATCTAGCCCGCGTCAAACCACACTAAAACGTGAATAACAAGTTTAGGATTGCCGAAATATAAATATCTAGAGGCTCAACGGGCCTACCATGAACTCTTAAAAACTATCATAGTTTTAAAATGTTTGTTGCACTAATATTACTTTGATTCAAAACATGGGCTCTATACAAAATTCTTTATTCATTCATTCTCGCTTACTGACGTTAAAGAATGCTCTCTTTGAATGCCGTACGTCAAAACAACTTCATGTTACGGAGTCTATAATATTTCCTATAGTAAAAGGATGAATGATTTAGAATGACGTCATCAAAATTTCTTATCGAAAAATTGTTAAAGTATTATTCGTTTTAGGACGACTTCGAAAGTAACATTATTTTAATATTAGTATAAGAGTTAATGATAGGCCTGCTCTTTGACTTAGGTTTTAAAGAAAAATTACCTAAGCCAGTGTACATGGGCTTTTATCTACATTTAATAGTCGGTATTTCTTTTAACTCACATTTACTACTTATACAACTGTTTATTAGAAGCTTATATTAATGACAATATAAACGTGGAAACTAATAACGTGGCTACCCAGTCATTTTATTTCAAATCATAGAAATATAATTAATGACAAAGATATTATATAAAAAAATAATAAACATAATGAAAAAAATAAATTACTTTTTTATTCAATGACTTGTGCGATTGCTCTATTCGTATAATTTTCAATGATGTTATTTTACTGTGAAACTAAAGGGTGATGTGTAAACAAGATGGATGCGCTCCAATTAGCGCCGACCGCGACAATGCTTCGTTATGGCTTTAGTTTTTTTTTTTTACTCACCTTTTCAAAAGACAACGATAATGAGCGTGAAGCTTACGCATTAGCAGTATTTAAGAATAGATAGTGAAGTTTTTAGTTTTAAGAAAAATAAACGTAAAGTATATGAAGTACGTGAATATGAAGAGCGCTATATAAGGTACATGTTTAATTATTATACATATTCATTGTGGTAAAATAAAAACGATTCCGAATTTTTACCCATTTGTATTAAATACCAACATAATTTAATATAATTCATAATAATACCTTAAAGACATCCTGTTCCTATTTACATAGTTAAGTATATTTATTAATAATTTATATAAAAAAAATATTAATTAATATGGAATAGATGTAAATAAACACTAATAAGTCTACTCGCATCGAAAGTTATAACAAAATGTTCACGAAGGTTTAGTTCACTGTAATATTAGTAAGTATAAGTAGTTTACTTATATTTTAGTAAGTATAAGTATTAGCAATAGTAGTTTACTTGTATTTGGGATAAACGATTTATCTAGTTTAAGGTAGTCAAGCGCGCGCTTTGTAACTGCGTATTACACACGCCATGTGTAAAATATATGCAATTAATACCACCTTTTTATTTGCCCCACTTTCAAGGGACGTATGTAAAGGACCATGATATGTAGGTAAGTGGGTGTGGGTTATTAAAATGCAGTTATTACTTCATTTGATTACAATTTTTATGGTAGTTAAGAATCGAAGGGTTCCATACTCCTTCGATACGGCCGGCATAAAAATAATATTTATATTATACAAAACGACTCACCTCCTGACTCATCAACCAAACCTTACATAATGGAAATTCTCTTTATGGTTAAAACTATAATTATAATTCGTTTTTCTATCTTTCTATTCCCATCGGGATTAAATAGTAGGTACATTTAACTTTGTATGAGATCACTTAAATAGTATGATAATATTTACAAGGCTGTTTCGTTCGGACGTCCGTTTCGGTCAGTTAACAGCTTGGGGGAGGTAAAATAAAGGATGTAGCGGCAGATTGTTCCCTATTTCTATATTTGTTTGTTGTTTCTTACATTTGTTTATTAATGAATGTTAATAAATTACACACTACTTATTGTTCAATTCACATGATTTATTTTATCGTCTTTCGGTTCAGCCAACGGTCAAACGAATGGATAGTTGGCACTATAGTCCAATTATATATTTAAATATTATTTATTCAATAAGTATAAAAACTATAGCACCAAAAATTTCGTAAATCGAAATCACAACATTTTGGAAATAATAATTAGTGGTGGAATATTTTAATAAAATCAAATTACCAATGTAAAAACTTACGCTACGTGGACTTTTTTCAGATATTTAAAATCAATTGTTATTGAACGACGATTACTATTAGAGCAGGAGCGCTCTGCTCTACTGATATTAACACATCACGTGGTATCGCGACATCGGATACTCGAGGTCGAGAGTGCGACTACGCATCTGCTTCATCTCATTATATTATTTAAATTATCAAAGAAACTTAATTTATCTGTAATTTAAGTTACTTCTCTCATTTGTCTGTCTGTCTTCTCTAAAAACATGAAATTTGTATACTTTTGATTTTTTCTTCAACTTGTATATTTTTTAATTTTTCTTCAACTTGTATATTTTCTAATTTTTCTTCTACTTTTCTTCAACAAAGCTTCGCGTGTAATTTAAAATGGTTAATCATATTTCAAATGGAAAAAAAAACCAGAAACAATTCTTAATAAAAAAAATATATATAACTTCTATTTTAACACCACCTATTTAGCTCCAATCTAAACAATCCAAAAAAAAAAGTTTACGTAATTATCAAAAGTGTTAGAAGGCAATTTAGTATTTAATATTGAGCTGATATTTAAAAAGATATAACATTCAATTTAAAGTTCGGCACTTGAGCCAATAGGTACTAGTTTTATTTTGTACCTACAATTTATGATGTGAGAAACAAAAAACATCCAAACGTGCGCATTTATGATAACTAGTGGTCGCCCAGTGGTTGAAATTCAACCATATAATAAATTTAAATTGTAAGGGACTTAATATACATTATTAAAATATAATATTCAAACATTATTAAGGTTCTACTGTCGAAAACTAAACTACTATAACCACAGATTTGACCAACACTGTTATTTGCCAATTTCCTTTTTGAACAAATTATATGAAATTAAAAGAAAGTAAAATAAAGAATATCTATTTAAAAAAATGTTTACTAAAATAAAACATGCTATAAGAGGATGCAAAACAAAAAAAATATGTGTTAAAAATACTATCCATTTAGAGCATTTTTTATAGCATATTGCAATAATTTTATTATTGATTTAAAACTTCTCTGAAAACAATAAAACTTTTTTTTGAGTACTCTATTTCTATGCACAAAATAAAAAACAATATATATATTTTTGATTTGTCAATGTCAGTACTATAAACGAAACATGTGTATGTGAAATGCATGGTAGTGTGTGTAATGTTTCTATGTCTATTGACAAAATGAAAAACAAAAGAAACATGTGTGTGTGAAATGCATGGTAGTGTGGGTAATGTTTTATATTTATTTATTATATTTATTGATTTAATGTACTTTATAAGCATTATTATTGAAAAATATTAGCGTTCTGCACTTTTCTTGCACATAAACTACAAGTGTGCCAAATTTTATGGTCTTGCGTCCGCTCAGTTTTCGTAAAAAGGGGTCCAAAGTTTTGGCATCACGTATTAATATATAGATATTATTTTATTTGTAGATCAGTCAGATAAAGTATCAAAACGCGTTTGTTGGACTACTACAAGAGAGACCGCGATACCTTGACGCAAACATTAACACGCGTTTAAGAGAGTCAATTTTGCACCGAAATACCTTAAATTACTTAAGTGATAAACGCTCTAACTTGTTTTTTATAAAAAATATTTCGTTATTTCAACTAGGTGACTTAACTATTATATACAAATTCATTTATATAGAACTAACAAAAAATCTCAGGGCATAATCACTGTAGTTTATTTTTATTTTATTTGGTAATTGTCACTTGATGTTAAAAAATATCTATATATCTTAATTCATTGTAACTTTAGTAATCACGGTATCATACTTTATATTCCCTACCATCTGAAAGCTGTTTCCAGGTCTTGAAAGACTCTCTTAAATTAACTTGCTTTCTTGAAAAGACATCTGCATTGTCTTCATCAATTGTTTTAATCTACATAAAAAACGTTTCCTTTAAGCGCTTTTAATATCTCAATATCATTAATTGGTTGTCGCAATGATGTAACATTTGAACATATTTGAACATTCCATTTTCAGCCAAAGGGTAGGTTGGTTAATTAACGGGAAAAAAATAAGACCTCACCTGGTTTATCAATTTATTTTTGATATCTTATTACTTCAGAAATATAAGTGTTAAAATATCAGTCAATGAAGACTCGATGTTTCGGCACTTTCTTGGATTTTATATTTTTATATATAAAGGGGATTTTGGCTTTTTTTTAGTTACTTCTTTTTTTTCTTGGATTTTTGAGGTTTTGGAACCCAGAAGCATTAATGCAAACTAATATTGTTTACTACTTACTAATTTTATTTCCGGATGTTGAATTCTCTCGTCGAGAAGCTAAAGATTCGGAAAATAATTACTGCCAAAATATGGTTTTACCAGCGTTATAAACAAAATCCAAGTCATATACCTTCTTCCAATTCTTTATTAAAATTATCTTTAAAGAAGTTGCTGTATTTATATCAACTCACGTTTCTTCATCTTCCATTTCCAATTCCATAATTCCATGATGAGCGTTAGGTCTGCTTGACCATAATTGCTTGCCATCTATGATTCTACCTTTGATTTTATTTAGCTTTTTTTTACAGAGTAAAGGACTGATTTTGAGGTTTACTTTATCAGTATTTTACTTTCAATCATATATCGTTCCAGTACATTTCTTATCAACTAACTTACGACTAGTTTCTCTTATATATTTTTTAAGTGCATTTATAATATTTACTTTAGCTTGAAGCTATATAATCACTCCTTGGTAATCTCTAACTTACACTTTGGTACTCTTAAACATATGTGACACGACGAAACGAAGCAGAGTGAATTTTCGTAGCTGTTTAAAACAATAACAAAACGCGTGGACAGTGACAGCATTGTGATTACGCATGTTAAAGGCAGTTAAGACATGTCAAAGCACGCATGAATTCTAATACATACAAAGTTATTGGAACACGGTTCACGGAAAAGGAAATAGACTCAAATTCAACATAACAAATAACTATATAGAGCTCAACACTAATAATCTTTTTCTAGTATTTTTTATAATCTGAAAGCTTAAAACAGATTTCAAATTATAAAATAGTAGATCGGAAGCGAGTCTCACAACTGAATATATAAAACAATTATGAGCATATATCCTGTTTGTGATGTTTGTTTTGTCTTTGAAATCCATTACTTTGCTTGTAAACTCTCCCCAATGAGTGAAATTAAAAATGCTGGCTTATTTCGTCATGACCATGGCCTCGAACTGTCTCATGCGTCTCGTTTCGTGACAAAGTATTTATGATTATAAAGAAATACTATTGTTCCATTCTTAATTGTGTTTGTAATTTAAAGCAGACAGTTAATAAACGTAAATAATTTAAAATGTCTTGTATGTCCATATGTTTATTAAAAATATTGAGTCGATTTCTAAAGAAACTTTAAGAATGTAAATTGTTTTTGAAATGGCTAGCTAGATTTATTATTAAAGGTCTTGATTGATAAAATTATATTTTATGAATATTTTGAATAGGTATACCCTCTATCTTTAATTTTTAACACCACGGTGATTATTCAAATTTAATTTGTCAGTATGGGTTAATCCTATCTCTGTTGTCTCCTTGCACAGGAATACAAAAAACAAAAAACCAAAACACCTTCATATTTATAATATATTTAATTTGGACGTTCATATTATTACTTATATTAATTGGTAAATTCAGCACACATCTTACAACTTTTTAATCCTATTAAATACTGAAATGAAAAGGTAAATAATTTAAGACATGTAAAGTAAGACTAAGGACCGCAGTATCATAACAGGTATGAAAGAAAAGTTTCAAAGAACGGCTTAAAGGAATTCCTTGATACTCACTGCCTACAGAATAAGATAAAATGTTAAATATAACAGCACTTATATGTTTAATTTATTGTGAGCACAAATCGTTGATTTGATATTTTTAAAATTTATAATGTGTTTACAAACTTATATTATTATAGAGTACGAATATAGCAATAGTTAAAAGGCTAAACATAGATTGTAATATTGTTTTAGAGCTGTAATAAATACCGTCACATACTTTACAAGGGGAATATAAATTAACAGTTTTTATGAAATATAATTTACAATAGTCCATCTAATGTATGAAGTACCTACCGTTTGACATTTTGTCACATTGAAATATAGTGATGTTGACAGATAAATATGTTTCTTCAATTTCCGTTTAAAAGATATCGATACCATATCTTTGTATTAACTAATCGACTAGAGTTAGGGATTTTTTAAAGATCATTTTCTTCTGTCACTCGTATTTTTTTATGAAACCTTAAATCATTATCTCAGTGTGTGAATTTAAAAATATTCTACAAAGTTTTGCAATTGAATATAGAAGGTATAGATTTGAAATTACAATTTTTTGGAATTTTTAATAGCCCTTTGTGGTTGGAATTTAGTAAAATGCGTTCTTGGCAATTGTAAATACCTAAAAGAATATTCTGGCCAAGTCTTCTTACTTATAAATGCTCTTAAGTGTGAATATAATATATTATAATAGTTAAAAATAGCATTTTTTTACAAAGTTCCTGCAAGTCCCCTAAAGGGTGGAATTTCTTAAAATCCCTTCTTGGCTGACATTCACTCTGTAAAAGGAATATTTCTGGCAAATTTCAGTTTCAGTTCGAACAAGTGAAAATTCCTATATATGTATAGATTATTTTAATTTACTTAATTAAAACATATCATATTAAGTTAAAGAAAAAAAAACCTTTCTGTGAAAGCTTACTGTAAAAATTAAAGAGTTCATTGCAGGTCAAGTTGTCATAACTATGAGAATTATTTAATTTGAGTATGAGTTTTAAATTACTTTGAATACTGTGCTAAATATCAAGATGTCCTCTTTTCTATCTTCTTTCTATTGTAAAATGTAATAGATACATTTAATTAACCCTTTTTAATCTTATCTCCGAGTCAAATTAAAAATCGCTTTAAATTGAAAAATGTTGTTAGAAAATAATGTATTGTATATATATGTATATATATATATATATATATATATATATATACTTCTGAAAGACAGGTAGCCGTAAATAGAATCAAGCTACGAGAGTGATCCTATTTCCACGTCATAGTTATATTTATTATTGTCTATTTTAGATTTTATTCCATAACATATTTCTTTTTCTACTATGCTATGAAGAAGATTCAAATAATATTAACAACTTTGTATTCTACACTGTTAACGAAATATGACTATAGTATAATTTCTTTTTTCATTTAATACGATACGGCCAGGGATACGAACCGGTGACCTCTGGAAAACCTCCCCGTCGCTTTAACAATTGAGCTATCGTATCGCTACCGCCTCATATCAATACATATTCTTCTTTATCGGGATGGCGACAGTATATTAGGCCTCTTTCTAAAATTCTAACCAATGTTTTTAACTTTACAGAATAAATACATACTTTTGTAGATAGTGAAAAAAAAATCAGTATTATATTTTATACTTTTCGCTGAAAGAGATTTAATAAGCACGTACATCAACCGTTCAGTCAATAAAACAATAACTTAATAAAATATATATATATATATAAATATATAAATAACTTTTCTATAGGTACATAATATATGTATATATATATATATATATATATATATATACATACATATATTAATTGAACTTAAATATTGAAAGTCTTAAGTTTTAATTTGAAAAAAATAGAAGCTAATAGATCGGTAGTATTAGTAAAGCACATAGTGGTGACTATAGCCGTAAGATTCCCTATTTCGTCGACTCATAGAAACTATATCTTTATTATTTTTAACGATAGTGATATTTTTTCTATCATATACTTTTATGGATATATGAAATATAATAAATGAAAGCACAATCATTATGTAATATTATTCATTCGTTAGACATCGACGCTGAGCTTAATTTAATTACTTTCATTTAATGCAAAAAAAACATAATTTTCTTAAAAACCGTCTATTTTTATGCATGTAACCTTTAGTTTTATAAATGTCTATTTCATTTTCACTTTTCCCGGGAAATTATACTTGGGATCAGCTTTAACAACGTGCAAAGCTTAAATTAATTCAATATACTGAATATCACGCTGTTCTAAAGATATTACGGCTGGAGTGTATAGTTCATGTCACAAACAAAGAAGATTCACTCTCAAAAATGTTCGCTACAAGTTAATAAGCTGAAAACGACAGAATCGCTTTAAAAAACAGCTCTTGTGATATAATAATAACATTCATTAACTTATCAATTTGCAAACAAACCTTTATTCGCTGCTGCATCTCCTTTATCACAATTATCCAGTAGCTGACTATATTTACTAATACCTACTACTTTATTTCATTAGTGAATTCTATTACTACTGAGTTTTTCGTAATGATATAGTAATTTTTATACTACACTATGTCAGTTATCATTACCTTTTAATAACTGAGTATTTGATCATTAACTTAATTAATAGTATTGAGTAAGTAAGTAATAATTTAGAGCCGTAATACCTGAGTATTAGCTCAAGATGTGTCTTATAAATTCATATAATGGCCTGTTTTTAATTTATTGAATTAGACCAAATTATATCTTTAACGGTATAATATTTTCTTTCTTCATTTAGATATTTATAACTTAAACAAAATCTGAATCTGTAATAGTTAAAGGTTTCGCAATTTATGCAAATTCCTTTTTTTACTAATATAGTTATTAATTATTGATGAGATAGCTGCCGTACCCACTGCTAGATGAACGTTTACAAACCTGGCCACTTTAAAATAATATATATGAAACAAAATAGACTGAAAACAACAATTGGTAGTTGTACTAAAAGTAAAATTACTGTTTTAAATTCTAATAGGCTATCGGAATTCTAATATGTATCACACGATAAATGAAATATATTTTCATTAAGATGATTAATTATTGTATTCTTGTTAAGAGTATTTTGTTTATTTTGAAACCCAATACAAGATTGCAAACGTATAATAAATTATTATTAAATTCGAATTGTGTTTTTTTTATGAAACCAAATTGTTTTATGGATATTCGATGAGGTGAATATATTGAAATATTTTTTTTTTAATAAGAGAAATAAATGAAATAATTTTAAAATGTTTAATTTATTATGTATTTTTATAGTTGTTTATATAATAATCACATTATTTGTTTATATTGTAGATTAGACATTTCAGTGTTACATTCCAGCAATAGTAATATATATAATTTAATTCAGACAATTTAATGTCCATATTAGTTTATTATATTATACTTGTATATAATTTATTTTTGACAATTAAATGTTATCAGTAGAGAATTTTTAATAAAATATCCTATTACAATACAGTATTTTTAAAGTAAAAACAATTATTGCCATTAAAAAATATGATATCCATGAAACTGAAAATTTTGAAGCGCATGCGTGCATTTGTGCATTGCGATCTCACAGCGTGAAGTCCTCACTTACTTTCGGACACTGCTGAGTTACTTTATCAATCATAGGGAAATCAATTAGTAATTTGTGCGGGTGTGCACAGGGCGAGGACCAGGATGAACTCCAGCTCGACGAGGAGATGGATAGAGTGGTGTGGAGCGGGAACAACCCGCCTCCACGTCTGCAGCCCAGCGGTGAGCCGCTTAGAGACTCAGCCGCTCCTCCACCCCCATACACACAAGGTAAGATTTAAAGATATCTAATTAAAAAATAATTTTAATATCTCTTTTATATCTTGAAATCAGTACGAGCAATAGTGGTTAACCGTTTTACTATCTTTATATATATTCTTAATTTAAATATATATATTAGTTTTATTATATATATTTAAATCCAAATAAATTTACATAACAACTTAAATTATAATCCGCATGGATTATGTAAATAATATTAATATAATATGCTAATTGTATTATAACTTTAATTTAATATTATGCGATGTATGTGGGTGTGTGTATTCCGCCACGATTGATTATTAAAAATATATGCCTTGATGCTCGCGAATAGTCGCCATTTTGTCATCATTGAAATAAATTGTGCACTTCCGAATACTAAGACGCATTTAATCATGGACGCACCCTTATGATAAAAACATGGGTAATGATTTTGTAAAGGCTATAAAATATCTTTATTATATACATATACCTAATATGTATATAATATGTTAAATGTATTACAAACATATAACTATTGCTTCTGTTTGAAGTATATGTTATATTAAAATATAAAACTTTTTATCACCCTTGTATAGTTATAAAATTAAAGTACCACTCCCTTTCTAATCATGAAATTTAAGAAACTACAAATTTACGTACGGCCTTATAATATTCAGATTATTGAGAAATGTATACTAATTAGATTTTGGTTTAAAAGTATAAAAATATGTACGGATATTTCAAAGTAATAAACATATATCTTTTTTAATCATGAAGACTTGATTACAACTAATTACAAATAAATATGATTCAGTTATGATATTTATTTGTAAATAAATTTCATAAAAAAAAATGTATTAGTTGGCGGACAGCTAACAGTTAAACAAAATAATTTTACTGGATTATAACCATTCATTTACATATCACGCTTTTATTCTATTTTCCCACTATAAGTGCTTTTCAATAATTAGTTTAAAGGTCGGTGTTTCTCAACAAGGCAGCGATTTCCTTCCACGATTTCAAAGTTATCGGTAAAAGAAACTTGAATACACACAGAACTCACGTTTATAGAATAGAAGATTAAACAGAAGTTTATAATAAAATGTTTGTTTGTAGAAGAAGTTATGATTAATTGAAATCAAGACGGGTGAGCTTTTTTTAGATCTTTATTTTAAATGTAGAATTCTAGACGGGTTTGCTTCTAGATCTAACATATTTAGCAATATGAATCTTAATCTTATTCAATGGAGAATTCATACGTTTTAATTCATCATATATGTCATAGGTTTTCGAATACAGTATCAAAGCATTGTTTTGTCATGAGAACTTACCAAAAACTATCTATAATTTTATTACGTTGTGTCGAGTGTGTTTTACATGGCTGTCATGTTAACGGAAAAGTTACTTCTGTATTCATATTAAGTACGTATATTCGTTCTCAAATATAAATATTAAGATTATTTCATATTTTTATAAACAACTCGGAATACAATAGCTAATACAATTAATGTTATAAATTAAATGAATTGTATAACATTAATTGTATTAACTTTTAT
The DNA here is from genome assembly GCA_963555665.1 of Dircenna loreta. NCBI lineage: Eukaryota > Metazoa > Arthropoda > Insecta > Lepidoptera > Nymphalidae > Dircenna > Dircenna loreta. The sequence goes on along the minus strand of OY743092.1, from coordinate 4,983,238 downwards.
TTATACAGTCATTAAAACATTTGATTCCAATTAAAATTTAACATTACAATAAAAGATAAAGATAACTCTAATATTGACGAGAATATAATAAAAAAGAAATATATATATCCAAAAATAAAAACCACGACTATGACTGCTTTACATTTTCAAATTCTTGCACGTTTTATCAAAGCGTATATATGAGTGTTGCATTATTGATTTTGTTACATAAAAAGATACCTTACATTAAACCTCATAAATATAGCTTTCAAATAAATCCTGTCCGTGTGTGTGCTGTACGTCGCTCATTATAAAAAAAACTATTGAAATGGTTTTAACTAATATCCATCTCAGAATCTAACAGCTATTTTTTGATTGCATCTGACTCTTTATACCGTTGAGCAATAAAAACAACATATTTTCATCCGCTTAATTGAATGCACATTGGACACAACGAAGAGACTTATTTATGTAAATTAAAGCTAAACAAAGAAACGGCCTAAATGTTATTTTATTTTTAGGTTTAATAGAATTAATAACCTCTACTATTACTCTTTCATGGTCAAACCAATTTTCTTAAGCGTCTGTGAAAATTTCGGACTTATAACTAAAATTTGATTTGATTTTTTGCTGTGGTAATTGTAAACCTAGGTAGAATTTGAGTAAACTTTCACAAATGGTTAAATATTTTACTATAAATATTTAAATATTCTTGCGTAAAAAAAATAATTATAGAGCGCGATGAAGCCGGGGGCAGACGCTTGTATTTAAAAACGGTATGAAAAAAAACAACAATACAGAATAAAAGCGGTTTCATTTTATTATACAATACGTAAGTAATACTTTAATAGTATTGATTGTGGAACTTGTGAAGTCTTAACAAATAAATAGAACCGGTTCTGAATACAGCTTTTTAAACCGACTTTTTTTTTACTTTTATTAACACTGCTAGTTTTATATTTAATATATAGTTATCTTTAAAATGATTTCATTTAGCCGTAGCAAACAAAACAACGTATGAATTAACAGCAAGAAAAACAAGTTAAATAAAAAAATCGATTTTTAACAAAAATAAACAAAGAGTGACTGATCCTCTAAAAGTCATGCCAACTCTACATCAATTACACACACATAGATCCTACAAAGCGAATTTCGTCTATATTTCCAATTTTGTTTGTTTTCAGTTCTCAAATATAGAAATAACTTAAAAAATATACCGTTGGCGTGGATCAGCTTTCAGTAAAATTCTTTTCATCTTTTGTTTTAGATTTCATGCTTTTACATTTTCATTTCATTGTTTTATGAATATAGTGATATCGAAATAATAATTTGCGTTAATATAGTAAAGTAATTTAATTTAGATTAAAATCGTTATGCCGTGCTAAATAAAAAATGAAATTAGTGTTTTCATTTCAATGTATAATATCTTAAAAACTTAAAAACACTATGAGTTTTGTTAACAATAAAATATTCTTTGCTTAAAATTCTAAATCAATTCCTCAAAAATTCTTAAAATTGAACTTCTTTTGTTGTATATAGATTTATAAACGAAAAACTTAACATGTATATATAATAATATGTATAGAGAGCTAAATTCATTGACTCACAGCGGTACGGTAGTTCAATTGTTTGAGCAATGGAACGGTTTCCTAGGGTTCGCGGGTATGAGTCGCTGCTCGTAACGGTTTAGTTTTCATTCTTTATTAATTTAAAATTTAAATAAACTTAACAAGGTTATACAGGCTTATAGATATTTTGTAATATTAATATCGGTTCTTCTCAATGTTTATCTAAATTCCAAAGTTAAGAACTTTAGTTAAAATTTTCGAAAGAAGCCAAATAGATGTCGCCACTGTTCCTATAAAGACGATTATATATAGAATGCTAATTCATCCACTCTCGCAACAAAACAGTAGCTCAATTAGTAGAGCGCGGGGACTGGTTTTCAGGGGTCACGGGTTTTAATCCCTGCCTCTATCAGTTAGTTTTTCATTCTATATTTATTTCAAATGTATGATTTGAACGTTTATATGTATGTGGAAATTTAGTTGCGTATAATCATTTTAAGCTACAAAATAAATTTCTCCTTATATATGCAAAAAGAAACCACGGGACTGCCGCTCTTGCCTACCATGAATATTAATTTATTTATATTATTTTTTAATTAATTGCCTACCTCTTGTAGAAATATTACTTACGAATTCGTCCTAAAAATAATATCTATTATCGTAATAATGTTTCGATAAGAAGTTTTGATGACATTATCTTAAATCATTCATTTATGACACATTCTTAACATGACATTTGAATATGTTGTTGGTTAGTCAAATTTGGTCATTTAAAGAAAGCATTCATTTCCTCACGTCATTAAGCAGGAATAAAACAATTTTGTTTATTCAAGCTCATGGTACGAATCAAAATAATAATATTATAATTAAATTTCTTAAAACTATGATATTTTTAAAATTTCATTGCGAAATTGCTGGTCTGATACCCACGTTTAAAAACATAAACGTAAACGTTTGAACGTTTTTAAAGTATTTTTTATATTTGAAAACTACAATCAACATATTTTTTTATCGATTATGAAATAAATATATGAAAGATTACTTTCAAATTAATTACGAATGAGTTGTTGTTATTCAGCTTCGAAATGTTTTCAATCATTCGCCTCTTTTCTTAAAAATAAACGTTACACATAACAATAAAGATACAATCTGTATTTAGAATTATTTTACAATTCCCACGTCATGAGGTCGCAATATCCGGATCCGCAATAACATAGTCCAGTAATGAAACTATCTCTACATGTGTCTAGAATTTTAAAATATTATAAACAGTACCCTAGTGTCAGTTTTGATGTTACAAAACGTTGATAGTTTTCGAATAGTCACGAAACGAGTTTTTGGACAACAAATCACAACCAAGGAATTGTTTCGTGAGTACTGGATTAAAATTGCTTACCGGCACGTCTATAGAGATGTCAATACTATATTAATAATCGATACTATAGAAATTAGACTATAAATTGTGTGTTCATATAACTTTTCCCAAGCACTCGTCAGCCATAAGATATACCGCTTTTTTTTCTGTTGGAAAAATCCTTTGGGGATACATCCGGCCAAGAAGGTGATGAACGGGTGCTTATGTGGGACTACCCGGTAGCATAGAAGACGCTGCCATTTTTAAGGCTACCCACTAAAAAACCAACGGTTACCTTCATCGCCTTTGTGTAACGCCACAAGATCGCCTTCGCACTCACCGTGACGCCCCGGCGGAACCCTTCCCGAAGCCCCGAGTAACGAGAGCACCCTCACGACGTAGGTCTATGGCTGATGAAAGGGGTCACCCTCCCCGCTCACCAAAATAATGTAATCTGTACACAAATAAAATACTAACGAGGCTACGACCTGTATATTATTATAATTTTAAAGTAATTTCTCCGTGATACAGACATTTAAATAATACTTTTAAAAATCTCTGACTATCTATTGGTCTGTTTATTTGTTTGTTTGCCCTCAAAAACTAAGGTATGATTTTGATGAAATATGGTATGATTATAGCTGCCTGTCAACATTCCCTACTTTATATATATTATCTTTAGAATATTATATTATTCTGACTGGAAAATATAAAAACTTGTTTGTCATATAATTACAATTAAACAAATAAATCTTCATAACCAATCAATAAAATATATTTTGTGGTATATCGTCCGGTTCAACTATCATCATAATTTTATGAAGGAATGAATATTTCTTTCTTATTTAAATAATTACTAGAAAACAAACTATGAACTAATTGTGACTCATTTTTATTCTTTAATTATAATATATATATATATATATATTAAATAATTGGAAATGCTTTCTTAGAAAATAAACCTTTTTTAGTTATGATCAAGAGTCCCGAACGGATGTCCGGAATATGCTTCATTGGACGGATGACGGAGTCGTAATATATAGCCATTCCACTATCTGATATTAAAATCAATAGAGCGTTATAAAGTGATATAATGGCGGATATGTATTTCTAATAATTGTTATATAAATTAATAATCTAATTATTTCTTTCATTACAATTTTAAAGTTTTATTTAAGTTTAAAGACAGCTATGGTTTTGGTGATTATTATTAATTTACTTATCAAAGAAAACTCGACTTAATATTAAACTAAAATCATAGTTATTTATTTTATTATTGTTTTTTTTACCGCGTCTTTATACGCCAGTACAAAGAATAACAAATCTAATAAATATCTCAGCTTTACTATTGTTTATATATTTATATAAATAATAATAAATAAACTAAGTATATACATAATTCTATAGTATCAACAATAAAACTATATCATATATTATAATGTAATACAATTAATGAATTTAAGGCATAAAAAGTAATGCAATAATATATTATATCCATTTATATATTTTGTTATAATATTAATTGGTGTAATTTTCAATTGATATTGTTACATTTAATAATATACACAACTTGGCTTAATTGTCCCGACAATTATTTAACTTGAAATGTTCCGTTTGTTGCAGATGACATTTTAAAAGTCGGTAGTTCTTTGTTGTCACGAGCCAGCAGAGAACAGCTCAACTCCAGCTCAGATCCACAAGTAATTAAAAACATATTATTGTACCACTTAAATCTTTCATTCACAGATTTTCCATTATTGTCTATGTCATGTAAGACTTATAACAAACACTTCTGTGTAATATTTATTCTCAGGGTAATTTCAGATATAACCTTCAGCTTGTTTGGCGATATCGTCGACAGGCCACGAAGATGATTTATCCGACTTTATTTTAATAAGCTTGCCTTTTTACGATCGATACACTGCGGCCACCCTTTCAAGGACAGTTCTACATAACACCAGTTTAGAACTGACAGGCTACCTGATCGAATCTCTTACATCAAGTCATTAATAAAACAAATTGACAAACATATATTTATATGTTGTTATACATATAAAAAATATAGATGCATAAATAAACGGTATTGTTATTTTGAGAATAAATTCTTAAACTATAGGTGGGCAAATTCTTTGAGTATCTCGCGATGTAACAAACTATTTAAATTAATTTTAACAGTGACACGAGTTACGCGTTCATATTACCCTGGTTTCGTGTCGGTCTTTAGAGCTAACATAAATATATTAAAACGGGTTCGTATAAATAAATAAATTTCAATAAAATAACATACACTTTAAGTTCCAGGAAGTGCCATAAATATCATTAATTGCCAATATTTAATGTAAAAAATGCGAATAATAATATAGTACCTTGTTTTTTTGAAGCAGTTATGCATTAAATCATAATTTATAAATAGCTTTGAAATAAATATGAACTTGCTGACATGCACACAGAACTTGAATAAACAATAATACACATAAATCCGTGATAATGTGTGATAAATAATAAATCGTTAATAATTCCTAGATGTCGGGACAGTTTTCTGGCTCTCCTCGGGCGGATGACCGTCACGTGCAGTTCGATGGCGAGCGTGCAACCGAGCTGGATACTTTGGACGACGCAAGTGATGAACGAAGGAATCAGAGGAACATGTATGTACCCGAAAACCAATACAATAAGTTTTTTATTAGGTATTTTGAATGTGATTTTTTCCTATTCTAATTATTGCTTTGAGGTTTTTTCTAATTAATGTATCTTTCAAGGCAGCTACAATTATTAATTAATAAAATATTGTATTCATGTTTCACGTACTTTAACTCGAGTATTATATATTTGTTGCCTCAAATGACCTTTTCATCAAATGTCATGCTATACATGTTACATTACTATTATTCGTGACGCCATGAACTTTGAAATTCACATATAGTAAAAAAGATATTTCATTAATATTAAAAAGTGAAAAAAATCAATACTAATATTCATAATAAATTCGTCTTAATGAAGTAAAGCATATTTAAAACCAAATAACAGTGTTGGTATTTATTGCCAACATTGACATGTTGCGATTATTTTTTCTTTGAAGAATAATCTAAATGTGTAAAAGTTGGCTGATGATCTCTGCCAGAGACATCGGGTACGTAGTAGCGCGGAAGTTACCTGGGTTACTAAAATAGAAGAGAGTCGCGTGACTTTGGCATTGTACCTAGAACTGAAGTGAACTGAAGCTTGAGCTTATTCAATATTTGTAAGTCGTAAGTGGGCGGTGCGCTTATAATGCGACCTCGGGTGTGGACGGAAGTTGAAATTTAGTGCTATCGGCGATGCCTGTGACGTACGCGCGGGCGTCCGATGTAGAGCATCAACGGTGAGTGCAGAAGGCACCACGCTTATTATAAATCTTAAAATCAATACAATAAATATTAATATTATAATTGCAGAACATATTTTTAGAAGTAGTAGCTTATTAATTACAAATATTTTTGAATCATTACATTATAAACTTTTAATAAATTTATAAACAATTATATCTTTTTTGTCAATTGTATACTAAAAGACAAAATTAATGCATTCTTATTCAGATGACCAAATTGTTTTTTATTGATATTCCCTGAATCCAAAATAAGAGACAGATGAAACGTCATGCTCTATTAGTAAAGTAGGTACTCTACCGCCCTAAATGTTACGGCCACCTCACACCGAGATACTTCATGGTTATTGGACATAGAGTCCTTGTATTAGTGAGATTTTATACGAATATCCAATCTATTTTACCATTTTTTTATGGAAGTACAACACTTTTATATTAAATAATCTTGTTACACTGAAATTACGTTAACAAGCCTTAATAGCGTATATGAAATATGTCAAACGGAAAAACATGACGGCGACACACGATAAAATAATTATCCTTTATATAATTAGAGTTGTCATTGCAAAAATTGACAATTTAATAGTGGCTCAATAAATGTCGAAGGTAGTAGATAATCGATCAATCCATAATAAAATTATCAAGCTCTCGTCCATGTTTGTAAATATTGCGTTAGTTTTTTTTATCAACACATTAAATTATGTTTTCTTTAATTTACCTAAACCTAACTAATTGTTACGTCTATTTTAATTTGAATCAAATATCTTCATAAAGTATGTTTCTTACTTAAAAGGAACTGTCATTTATGCCCTATAATTAACAATTTATATGTCCTTATATCCTAAAATGAACCCATAAACAACATTTCAGTGCACAGCTCTAGTAGTTTTTAAACCTAAAATGAATATTCTTATTGTGAATGTGGTTTTAGTCGACACTTGCATCCACACAAATCCCGAAAATATTCTCTACAAGAGGGAGCTAGAGGAGGCGGGGCGGAGGGGGAGAGACATGTTTCCACAGCACCTACAGATGAACCGTTGCCCGAAGCCGACCAGGATGATATTCGAAGTCACCGCAGCGATGATCCTGGAGCTTTGAGGAGACTAAAAATACAACCCAGGGTCAGTCAGATTAAACCATTGTAACTCATAAGTTATACCTTAAATTTAATTTTCACACTGAAAAGAAGAGGATTTAAAACATTTTCACGCCCTTGATAATTTAGATATCTCAGTAGTTGAATTACAAATTATAAAAGACCAGGCTTGCAAATTTGTTTATTTCGAATTATATACCTTCATAATTTGGTTAATATGTATATACTTCATATCAAATTTAATTAAAACTTGCATAGTAGGTGTTTGCCCGGATAAATACAAAAGGCTAAAAACGGGTAGAGTGATAACAATTTGAAAACCAACTTGATATGAGTTTATATTTAAAACATTGGGACTACTTTTACGCCTCGGTGCTATTTGATAATAAGAATAGATTATAGAGTTTAGCTAGCTTGACAATGTACCGGTCAAGGATCTAAAATATTAACTTATTATAAAAGTATTATCTTTGAAATATATTATTTCAAAATATATTTGATACTTACGGTTTACTGTACTTGTAAACTTGTTCCTAGACTTGGAAGTTACAATATCATTATGTAATTATTTTTAATTATTCCAGGGTTCAACAGTTCATGTGGGCCGCAAAGATGGCGGTGACAGGGTTCAAAATATTTTTTCTGACTCTACCCTAAAAAAAATGTACGACCACAGTCCACATGCGGTAAGAAAAATGTATATATTTTATTTCGTAACTAATTACCTACATTATTTTTTTGCTGGGAACGATAAGTGTTGAATTCATAGATAAAAATCGCCAAAAGATTGTAATAATCTAAGTCACAAGATATAACTTTTGCTTATAAAATAAAAAAAAAACATACATACGTAGCATTTTTATTCGACATGTCTTTGACACAGGTATTCGTTCAATTGGACGAGTTACTGGCAACCGAAGATGGTGACGCAGAATGGAAAGAAACGGCACGTTGGATTAAATATGAAGAGGATGTGGAAGAGGGATCAGCTCGCTGGGGAAAGCCTCACGTGGCCTCCCTATCCTTCCACTCCCTGTTGAACCTCCGTCGTTGCCTCGAAACTGGCGTGGTGTTGCTTGACCTCGATGAAAAAGACCTCCCCGGCGTTGCATACAGGTATTTAATTAATTGTAACGTCTTTGCATATTTTGTTTTTATTATATGGTGGCATGAGGGCAGATCAATATTTTAATATTTGACTTTAATGATTTTTCTTGTAATATTTCGAAGTATTCTTAGAATCTGGCTATTTCATTACATATTATAGCTATAAATGATGTAATAAATTCTATTTTGTTAATTATATGTATTAAGGAAATTTATTATCACCAAATACATACATTAGAAACATTCTTTGTAATAATCCATCATAAGAATATGACGATACAGGAAGTAATCAAATTAAATACGTCTTAGGGTGGTTGAGAGCATGGTTAGCGAGGGTTTGATAGAAGAAGATGACAAGCCAGTGGTAATGAGATCTCTACTTCTCCGCCATCGCCACGTCCATGATGAGCGTTTCCGGTTCTCTATCAGTGGCCGAAAACAATCCTCCTATACCAGCTTACAGGTCAGTAAAGTAATTTAAACCCTGCAATACGTTCTCTACGCACAAACAGTTTTTTTTTTTAACTTATATAACACACAAATTTTATCCAATGTCGTACAAGTTGATAATATTATGTGACACTTGGCAAAAATATGAAGCGAAATTGTTTTTATCTTTTCACTGATGTATATAATTCTTTTAGACAATGTTGATTGATAATGTTGGTAAGGTATTTGATTAGATGTTGATACTTAAATCCGTTAAAATGAAAATTACCAGAAGTTACTTGCTTTTTATTTTTTATATAATTATCAATTAGTACTAAGATGTCGAGTGTTGTTAAATATTTTTCGAATAATGATTGATAAATAGATATCATGGCTAAAAAATGCTTTAATTAAATAAATTATTCAACAAAATTTTAATTTACCCTCCAAATACCTCCATGAAGTATTTACATTATAATTAAAGTGATATACAATCTACGTTTTATGTAACCTTATTAGTATTATCACATTTTTTTGTCGATTGTGTCGGTTTTTACATAACAGATAAGTTAAAAACACGATTCTGTAATCGTGGAGGTACTCGTACCTATATCGAGTAGCGTACTATGATAAATAAACATTCAATGAATGAGATATAAAGCAATTAATAATATCATTTAATTGAACACCTTCAGTTAAATCATCATCGTCTTCTGGTCAGGGCTTAATCTGATTTTTAGTTTAAAATTATTCTTTATTATAAGAATAATACTTATCCAGATTATAATAATAAAATCTAGTAATCATTGATTCATTTTAATCTATACTATTTATCATGATAGCACGTGTAATCGTATATAAATATGTCGAAGCGTGAATTCACTTTCCCAGATATGTATAAGATAAATTGTTACAAGTGCATTTACTTTATCATATACTTGATTTCATTCCAAGTATTTTAAAACAGCTGTTTCTTATTTATTATGTGTATTACGTGTGGTGTCGATGGCTAAAAATTTAGTCTTAGTGAAAGTGACTTAATATTTGCCCTTGAGTCACTATTTTTATGATTTTGCGTCGTTTACATTTTACTGCCAAGAAATGTTTAACCTTAGAGGCGTGCAAATATTAAGTAGGAATAACATATAATATATATTTTTATTTCAATGGATGGACCCAGGCGTGGGTGATAAAACGAGTTCAGCCACATTAAGTTTCCGTCAAGTTAAAAACGTGTGTGTATAGTCACGTTTATCGCAGATTACTATACAGATATTGCATTACAATAAAAGATATACGTGAAAATATTTAGGGCCAACAAATATCTACAACATACCTCAAGATATATAAACTGATATTGACTCAAGATATATAAGCTGATAATAGACAAATCCCGGATTAATTCGAAATCAACATTTCCAATGAGATTTGGCTACTTCTTTACTTGTAAAGATTATTTTTTGTAGTACCTGAGTGTTTTATAAAAAAAAATTGTTATAAGTTGATTTATTATCTATAATACTATTTAAATACTTATATACCGACTCCTTTCTATTACTTAATTACATTTTTACATCTATAGATTGTTAAAATATTGTGTGTTGTTATATTTAGGAACGAGAAACTATACGAAAAACACCATGTTTTGATTCAAAATATATTGTTGATAAAAAATCTAAATTGACCTACATTAAAAGAAGGTAGCAATCCATTGACGGGGTCAAGTTATGTTTGTCGTTCTGGTCTCATTTCCTAGACACCTTCTCCAAGCATATGCTCATTATAGTACACAGAGTGCTATGAATGCAGGGTACGATGTTTTTCCCGCTTAAAGTACCGGAGATGAATTCCTCATCAATGGTCATCAAATCTAGTCTAAAGTACTAACATAGTAATAGTTCTATCAGAAGAGGCAGGTACCGTTTGAGGACTTCAATAAAACTCAAAATGTTAAAATGTTAGGTGAAGGAGTACCCAACTAAAAATATATATAATTTTTTTATCTTTAAAATAATACAATTTTAGCAGCTACTACACTAGTAGGTATTCAATTGGCATTAGAGATATATTAAATATTACATAAAATGATAAAATCATGGAAAAAGCAGGTTATTGTTTTAAATTGTTACATATTTGTACTTGTGGGTAGCGGTAGTGGTGACATAATATGTTGTGCAGTCGCTGTGGTTGGAGGAAGGAGCTGGGTCCCGCCATCGCTGCTCGACTTGCTCGACCACCGTCCCCTGTCGTCGACACAGCTCCCATATCTTTGTACGAAATATGCGCGAATTACGCTTTACCCTTGCACGCAATACACGCCGATTTTCATATATCTTTAGTAATAAGTTATTTTGTTATCATTTCCATATATACAATGAGTTTAGAAAATATTAGCAATAATAGAATTCATTTAAGTATACTTGAGACGTATATCTCATAAATCATCCAGTGTTGTACTCAAATGTAGATATTTTTAATGCCTCAACTCGAACTCATATATAACAATATTATTCACGTTCTTTGTGTATTGCTGAAGAAAAGATTCATCGAAAGATTTTTCTGTGTCTCATGTGGACAAGAGTCACGATTCGTTTCGGTTTTAATATAAATGATCAGCCATTGAACACGTATGGGAGTGTTTTTTTATTTGTTCAATGTTATTGTCTACAAAATAAGCAAAGCATGAATGTCAATAATATGCCTCAAACCACCCAAGTATTGTTTCGGTTTAGTAATTGTAAATAACGAAATATCTACAAATATATATTTAAATATGCATAAAGATATTTCGATGGGGTCTTAGTATAAAAACAATGTGAATGTACTAATAGTACAGTAAAAAATACGAGTTTTTGGGTCATTATTTATAAGTAAATTATTGTAATTGATAATCTTACTTACAAACTTTAAAAAACACGACATCACGTGTATTACGAAATTATATGTGATCCAACTATTTAACAAGAATTAAGACATTACGAAGTAAAAAACAGCCATTATAATATGTAATAACACAAGAATAAATCCCAAATTGTGACCATTCTTATCTATCTATATACATAGAACCCATCGGAAATATTTTTGAATTTGTTTGTTTCTTGCTGATTTTAATGATTTCGTTATTTAATTGACTTACCTTAAAAAACTATGTTACAGTAGTTTCAAAATATTTTATTGTGTATTATTTTATTTAGAATCTTGCTGATAACAAGCGGCGACGAAGCTCTTATGCACTTCCACTTGACAAAGCGGAGGCTCGCAAAAAATCATCTGCGGCAGGATTGGATATGCGCGAAGTAGAGTATTTAGCTACAGCTGCAGTGGGCTCTCAAGATGAATTGCGTCGTGGCCATAATGATTCAATCATGAAACGAATACCAGGCGATGCAGAAGCTACAACAGTACTCGTCGGTTCTGTTGGATTTCTCGATCAACCAACTATTGCTTTTGTACGTCTAGCTCATGGCATTTTAATGCCTTCCATAACGGAGGTTCCTATACCCGTACGATTTATGTTTATATTACTGGGACCGACAACAGCTGATCTCGACTATCATGAAGTTGGTAGATCAATCTCTACTCTTATGTCAAACCCTGCTTTTCATTCTATTGCATACAAAGCAGATGATCGACGTGAACTTTTATCAGCAATAAATGAATTCTTGGACGACTCCATAGTACTTCCACCAGGAGATTGGGAACGACAGGCTCTATTACCTTTCGAGGAATTACGAGCCAAAAGCGAGATGATCAGAAGACGGAAACGTGATGCTCTAGAGCGCAAAAGAGGCGTTGAAACTACAACCACTTCCCCAATAGACGAAAAAAAGGCGCTGTTGGCTGCAGAAGCTGGGGGATTGCCGGAAAAAGAACGGGATGATCCTCTATCCAAAAGTGGTCGTCTGTTTGGCGGTAAGTATTTTTTAGGACTGCGAAAATTGTGATTAAAATAACAAAAAAATAATTATTACTTACTGTAGGTGTCATCCGGGATATTAAACGCCGCTATCCTTATTATCTATCCGACTTTCGTGACGCATTAAATGGACAGTGTGCCGCAGCTACTATTTTTATGTACTTTGCTGCACTTTCATCAGCGATAACATTTGGTGGTCTGTTAGCTGAAAAAACGGATAGACAAATTGGGATCTCCGAAACTTTGGTATGTTTAATGTGAAAAATAATTATTTTAATATTAGAAGTGATAATATTTTATCGTTATGAAATATTATCAAACTAACGGTTCAAAAAATAACAAATAACTATTATAATTTACAATATATATTTCCATTGTAGGTATTCACTTGCGTGGGTGGATTATTTTTCGCCCTAGTATCAGGGCAGCCGATGATGATCACTGGTGCTACGGGACCACTATTACTGCTTGACGAATCCCTTTTCGTGTTTTGTCGGTCTTATGGTTTTGATTTCTTGGCCGCTAGGATGTATTGCGGGATATGGATGATAGTGATTGCATTGTGTGTTGCATCCATTGAAGGCAGTGTTGCCGTTAAAAAAATTACCAGGTAATCTATATGATTTGAGTTATCTGATATTTTTAATAATTATCTTAAATTTAATGAGAACACTTATGAATTTATTTTATACCAGGTTCACTGAAGACATCTTCGCTTTCTTAATATCACTAATCTTCATATCCGAACCTATAACAAACATCATCAACGTGTATCGAGCTCACCCACTAGGTTATGACTATTGTCAGAATAAAACAGTTGAAAATATTACGGATGTCTCCACAATTAACTCTACTCTTACAGGTATATTTTTTATTACCACCTTGATCTGATTAGTACTACATTTCTAAATTATCTTTTATGGCAACTACTATTACTATGACGAACTAATTTATTTTTGCATAACAATATTTTTATCCATCTTCTACCTCTACAGGAAACGTAACAGCACCTCCAGTTGCATTACCTCCTCACAAAATGGCGATAATCGCACAACCGAATACGGCTCTGTTCTGCACAATTTTGACACTCTGTACTTTTATACTAGCTTACTACCTTCGTATATTCCGCAACGGCAAATTCCTTGGACGTAGTGTAAGTTTTAAACATAAATTATTGTACAGTTTGTTTGCTATTTCACTATCCTCCTATGAATATATCATTGCTTGTATGCGTTTAACAAGTTATTATTTTTAAATTGTACAGGCTCGGCGTGCTCTTGGGGATTTTGGTGTCCCAATCGCAATCGTATTGATGGTTGGAATATCTTGCTTGGTACCTGTTTGGACGGAAAAACTACAAGTCCCTGATGGTCTGAGTCCAACCTCGGATCGTTCTTGGCTGGTGCCTCTCAATCCTGGCCTTGAAACAATTCCTATGTGGGCAGCCTTCGCTATGGCTTTACCGGCTCTTATGGTTTATATCATCGTTTTTATGGAAACCCACATTGCAGAGTAAGAGTTCACAAGAATAATTTACCGTGAACAATTTTAAAACATGTTATTTTTGCAAGAATGCAAAGTCAGTTTCTAGTGCCTAAGCCTTCTGTTTTTAGTTAATATGAGTACTCATATGTAATTATATTTTAAGAAATATTCTAATTGTATTTGCAAGCCATGCGAATTGAAAAACTAACAAAAGCATTGCGATTTATCATTTAGTCAATTGTCCTGTCCTAACACTACAAACATTTTTAATAGGTTGATTATCGACAAGCCGGAAAGAAAATTGAAGAAAGGTAGTGGATTCCACATGGATATTGTGGTAATGTCATTGGTGAACTGTCTATGCGGCATTTTCGGGGCGCCGTGGCAATGCGTGGCAACCGTTCGTTCTGTCAGCCACGTTTCTGCCCTGACTATTATGTCCACGACTCATGCTCCTGGTGATAAGCCTCACATTGTAGAGGTTAAAGGTGTGTACAACATCTAGTGCTCCTTAGTTATATTTTGAATCATATTTATAGATCGCAATAAAATGTAATCCAAATTTATATTTTTTAACTTATTTTTTGTGTGGAATGAAATAAGCAAAGATATGTATTCCATTTTATATATTTATTCAGAACAACGCCTCACTGGCTTGCTGGTTGCTTTCCTTGTCGGAATATCTGTACTAGCAGCTGGCTGGCTAAGATTAGTTCCAATGGCCGTGCTATTCGGAGTTTTCCTTTACATGGGTATATCTGCTCTTGGAGGCATTCAGTTCTGGGACCGATGCATTTTGTTATTAAAACCAGTGAAGCATCATCCCCAAGTACCTTATGTGAGACGAGTAAGTTCATCAAAGTAAACGAAATTATTCGTTTTTAACGTAGAAAGTGTTCTTACCATTCTACTTTTTTTTAGGTCCCAACAATGAAGATGCATCTCTTCACAATTATCCAACTTGCCGGTATCTGTTTACTATACGCTGTCAAGTCTTCGAGATTCTCACTTGCACTCCCATTCTTCATAGTACTCATGGTGCCGTTGAGAATGGCAATCGGATACATTTTCACCCCGCTGCAACTGCGAGCGGTACGTTATCCTTATTGTATTTAAAAGCCCTTAGTATTTTAGAAGCTCGTTCTATTATTGAATTATTCAGAAAGTGATAATTAGTTTTGTAAAATTGACATTGAAAATAGCTAACGAAATTGAAAATAAAACGAAACCAATGACATAATTGCTATTGGCTCGCTGGCGCTGAAACTAAACATGACGTAATAACAGAAATCTCACTTGAAATAATTTCATTTATAAATAAACCAATCCTAGACAATAGCTCTTTCCCCAGTTATTTTTATTGCATTTTCATTTTCAGTTGGACGGAGCCCAAAAAGATATCGACAAAGATGATGAGCCAGATTTCTATGAAGAAGCACCGTTGCCCGGATAGGAGGTGCCAAATCTGTGCCAAATTTCTGACCTCCAGAAAGTTTGCATACAATTCTATTATCTCCAGACTGAGAATTTAAACCAATACAAGTATTATAATATTGTGCTCAGTGTAACAAAATACACTCGTTTGTTTAGATCCAAGGGGAATATACTCTAGCCTTTTTGTCCTTTATATTCTGTTAAACAATCATTAACATATCTATTATTTTTATATTATGGTTCCAGGAACTCAAATTGTTTTTAAAAACAAATCGAATGTATACATAACAGGAAACTAGCTATTTTAAAGCACCAGCATAAGTTAAAATATTACAATATTATTACAATAATATTACAATAATATTACAATAATATTACAATTCTTATCCGAACCAACTAATTGAAACATCGGCATAAAATCTATAAATAGACAAACAGTCAACTTTCATAGTTTTTATAAACTAGGGGTGTACATTTCCTAAAAAACATGCTTCGTAATGTGTATTATAAATAGCTTAGGCACTTCTCAAATAAAATGAAATACTTGCCCTGTAACTGGCTTAATCTTACGGGTTGGCTTAATTATACGAAACCATTTTCTCATTCAAATTCTTGGACCGCAATTTTTAAGTAATAACTAATTCACGTATATTTTGGACTACGTATTGAAATGTTTTCAAATATAGTTAAATGTAAAGTTAATCGAAGCATTGTAGTACTATGTGTCGAATGTACTTATAAGAAAAAAATATATATTTTTTAAGAATGTCCTTCTTAATAATATACAGATATAGAATATAAACTTTATAGCTATTGCTGAATAAAGCGGAGTATTATTAGTAGTATTTATAATTATACATTGTATTCACACTGTGATTAAAGATATTGAGGTTTAAAGGAGGAGATTCCAAGAGCTGTAAATTTCTGATGTGATACAGAAGACGAAGAATATTGTCTTTATAAGTTTGTCGTACAGCTGTATCCAGCTTTAATCCACCTAATACGTCCGCACATTTATATTCATAGATATATTTACATTTTGAAGAAATTTATTTATACCGAACAAAAATACCTTTCCTAAGTCTTAAAATAGTATTGCGATTTCAATTAAAACTAGGGCTAATATTGTCCACTGTGTCTAAATATAATATTTATAAAAATAACAGACTTCGTAGGTTTTTCGAGATAATGTAAGATTATTTCTATTATCTAAATTATAAAATCTACAAAATAACGTAGTATTTAATATATCTATGTACATAATTTAATATAGGTACCATTTATTATAGTTTTAGGTCACTTCATTTTAACTAACTAACCTGGGAGGATATAATATGTGACATATAGATATAATTATAATATAAATATAATATAATACAGTATCCGCTGCAAATTATGATATTACTGCACTTATATATAACGAACTTGTGTATGACTAGATTATTTTTAGGTTTAGACTCGTTTGGAAAACATTAAGCCCGTAAGAGTGAAAAACGTCAATATTATAAATATAAAATTCTTGCAAAATTATTTGCTTTAATAAAAATGTAAAACCAAAGCGTAGGTACCAAAGATATGTGAATATTTATAATTTACAATAAATAAATAAAAACCTGGGAAATAATAAACACGCTCTGAAAATATGTTACAAGTGAGACAGTATTATACATTAATATTATATAATAAATAAATTGTCACAGTATAATATATACATAGAATAAGAATTCTACATTCACTAATCCCAATAACTTACTATTATGCTGTTAAACAACTAAACTTGAATAAGTAATTCTATTATATTATAACATGACAACATGATGCTGTGCTGTGTTAAAGAGCCACATGTTACATAATGTAACCTTTTAGTTATAATTATTTATAGTGGTAGTTAGGTGAAGTCTTGGTAGAATCAAGATGATCAATTATCATTTTATTCATGAAACGAACATATCATTTAATTCTTACTGAAACACTTAAAAACGGCTGTCCAATACTTAAAGCAGTTATTGTATGTACTTAGTTCAAATATGTAATGTAAACGTCCTTTACTGGTTTCTAAATATCTTAGGAAAATATTTTGATGTTAAATTCTCGAAGCAAAAAAAAGTTTAGTGTTAAAACTAAAAAATATATATTATATTTTAGTGATAATATTGCATTATTGTTATTAACAACAAAAATAGCTTAAGGGTAAATTATAATGAATAATGTAACATACTATCCTAGAGAAAAGTCATAACATTCCATAAAAAAATGTAAAGCTAAATTACTCATGGTTTGTTTAGTTAACGCCGTAGAGCGGTATCTATTCATTTACTATTATTTATAATATTTATAACTAACTTAAACTTTATTAAGAATAATAACTGGATAACCACTTTGTTCTAGGATACCTTATAATTATTTATTGTATATCAGAATTTCATGTTAAGCACGTAAATAAATGTATTTAGATTATAATTAAATTTAGAATATAAAGGATGTCCTAAATTCATTAATATTTTATATAAGTTATTTTTTTTTTTTCAGTAAAGAATGATTTTGCATAAGTTCTGAGAACATTCAATATTATTTAAAAAATGGACTAAAGCCTGCATGTAGTTTTTGTCATCGCATTCAGTTACACGTAACAGTCTAGTAGAATTAATATTCATATGTGGCACAAGTTATTTATTATTTTCGCAAAGTAATAAATGTTATTTTATTTACATGTCGTAAAGGGCATGGCAAACATTTATATACAAATTTTGTAGCTGCTACTTTATTAAAACAACGGCAGCTAGGAGCTACAATTATTCAAGGCATCCTGATGCCTATTAATATTTGTCACTTAAAATTTAATAAATGTAAGTTATACTGTTTCTTAAAAGTGTTTTCGCGACACATTACCGACAGATTAACTACAGAGGTATAAATTTAAATCAAACTTTTTTATTTTCATTACCCGACTCTTTTCACGTTCACGTTCTTTTACTTTATGAGGGCTACCCCATAAATATATATAAAGTATAAATTTAGATAGGTATTAAGTTTTTGCAGTGTTTGCGACACTCGGTATTTATTGAATTATATTAAATAACCTATAATTGTTGATTTGTTAACATTCTTAATCGTTAGTTTGTTCCTTTATTTATTTTCATGTTATAAAGACTCCATCAAGTCTTAGCCATTTTAATTGTATTGTTTTTTTGTTGGATACACCCTATTTATATAGTACTTATTAATAAATGGTTTAATCAAGACGGGTTTCATTTATTCGACCATAATATTCCAAAAGAAAGAGCGTAGTTTTCAACAATATAGAAGATCCGAAAATATAGAGAGTTAGTTTTTTTCGTTTTTTTTTACTTTATACAAAATTGCATTTTTTTTAAATACGATAATTTGCAGTACACTATTAGGTAATTGTAATTATAATGATTTACATTTCGAAAGTTATTATAACCAGTCTGGACAGAAGTATTGTTACAATTTAAAAACCTTTAGTTAGTTTTCTAGATACAAATTTAAAACAGGTTTATTCGCGTTTCACATATTTATTTCGGGGATATTATTAAAATACTATACGGAATGGACCGCTTCGCAAAAAGTGTTTAGAACCAGCGGTTATTGACAAGTGCTTTCAAAACCTAAATATCAACTATCAGGTATATCGCACTATCGACAAATATAATAATTTCCAAAATTTCCTGTGTCGAAGACCATTAAACATATAGGCAGCCTCTTGCTGTTAGAAATGCTGTTATTGCTGTAAATACTGGTACCTATTCGCCGAAACCTCACGAGGAAATACAGAAAGATGAAGTTTCCCAATAAGATGCTGTCACGTATAATAAAATAAGGGCTGATGCTCGATGGTCATCGTCAATATAAAGGACATGCCATACCTCAAACCCAAACTTTGTTTGTTTTTCCGTCACAATTGTTGAATTTTCCAGATTGAAAAAATTCCTTTATGTTGACCAGGGCAATAACCAACACTCATATCAACATTTCGTCAAAATCTGTCGAGTAGTTATTTTGTGATGCGTGAACAAACAAAGAGAAGAAAAACTTAAACTTTTGTTTCATTTTTTAACTTTTAATTAGTATTTTAGGGTTCCGTATCTTCAAGGTAAAAGCGGGACCCTATTACTAAGCCTCCGCTTTCTGTAAGTCCGTCTATCTGTCTGTTCATATGTGACCGGGCTCTATCTCATAAACCGTGAAAGCTAGAAATCTGAAATTTTCACAAATTATGTGTTTTAATGTGTTTTTTAAAAAGAAATTGCAAAGTATTATAAATAGATACATTTTCAAATTTTCTAACAGAAAGCGCCTTTCTGTAGTTCACGGGGATAGTCTCGAGAAATAATACTATTTTTTTAACTTCCACAATGTTGACTTGTTAATTTTGTAGAAGTTCAGACAAATTATATCAATTCCCTTTTAAGGTTACTTGTAGTATTAGAGATGATTATTGATTAAAATAAGGCAATTAGACATAAAACTTTCATAAAATGTAGGTACTTGATTTTTCTATCCCATCTACAAAATTAACAATAACAGATAATCGAACCAATAATCGATATTCAATTACAATAGTCCAAAATTGAATAGTCAAAAAAATTTGAAAAAAATGGACCATAGTTTTCATGTCCAATCAAAAATTCTTAAGCAAATAAATGTAATTGGTTAGAACATATTTCTACCAATTTCGTTAAAATAATACATTTTTAAATATTTGAGGCGAATAGTGTATTTAATAATAATTTTATGAAAAAATTATAAAATAATTTGGTACGATCATTTCTTTCTCTTAATAATGTTGCCGTCTTTTAGCGTCTATAGAGTTGCCATAACTTTATGCATTACCAGTGCTGCCCTCATTGGCACATAAAGAAAAGTGAAAAATCGACGTCAAACCAAACATGTCAGTCGCACATAATGGTGGAGGATGTGTTTTTTGTCTCAGTGTATAAATCTAGTGAAGTTTTTTTCAAAAATGGTTGATTGCAGATATGTGAACACAGCTTGACCTGGCTCTTTATTTCGCGATTGACTATTAACTCAGAATAGTGAGAATTGCTATTAAGAATGGCGTTTGTATACATCGCGCTGTCTAAAGAATTATTAAATTAGTGACTCCGAGCGAAAGGTCGCTCGCCGGTGTCAGAACCAAGAGGGTGGCGAAGACGACTAAACAAGATGGGGGCTCAGCAGGCGAAAGAACGCGGCACGGCCAGCGGTGCGTCCATGCGCTCGGCGAGGAACAAGCCGCGGGTACCCAAAGACCCCCGCATGCTCGGCTCGAACATTTTTACAGAACACAGCGGTGAGTCACCCTTATTTTTTGTAACTTAAATTCAACACATGCACCTATTTTTAATTATTTAGGCCGAATACTGATATCACTTTTAACATTTTGTTTATTGATTCACTGTGTGCTATTGTTTTTTTTTTATTCAGGATATCCAGTCCAAAGTGGCAACATATATTTAATTTAGCAGATATTTATTTTTGTCCTTACAAAGTAAATACAGTAATTCTTTTTAATTTTATAAACATTAATATATTATACCTATTAATTATAGATATTTCAAAATTTACATGTAAAAATAATTTGCCTATATTATTGCCACTGCGAAGTATAATATAAAAAACTGGTCTAATTCCATGAAAACAATAGTTATAAAAAGTTTCAATTAGTAATAACCATTATGTAAAGTTATAAATAACAAACAAACTTAAAGCTTGAATAATAGCTACTGGCATACTAACATATTCTGAAAAATATGCTTTAAACATTTTATAAACATTCCTTTTCTGAAGTCATTTTAGTGGATCACAATGAAATTTGAAAAGTATTATAACAGGAAGAAAAGAGTTTTTAAAAAAATATTATAAAGCATATTATATAATCACTCTTCAATAAAAACCTTAAACTCTGCATATTCCTTTTAAAAATAATTGGAGAAACATGATTTAACACTTTTAAATCACACTGTAGCTCAGAGTAAATTTAAATTTCCTTTATTTAAATATACATCTCTCCAAGCATATGAAAACATCTCTATTTAAAATGAAATCAGAGATAGTTAATGTATTGATTATTATTGATTAGTTGTAAATTCTTTTATATTTAAGTTAAGTAACCGACTAATCCTATGAGATTTGCTTGCGATTGATGTTTTAGATATTTTTGTGCTATGCCATTCCAGAATAAGTACAGATAGTATTCAAAATTAATATAATCCAGCAAAGCGAGTTCTTTACATAGACTTGGAGGTTTCTTCCAGTTAGATATATTTATCTACTTCTCGGCAAGTTACCTTCTAAAGCCAAAAATCAACTTGACATTTGCTATAATATTTTGAACTAAATAAAAACTACTATTTTGTCAGTATATATTACAGCTTTTGAAGTTACAGTGAAATGTGAGAAAGTCTCATAATTATTAAATACTTGTTAGTAAAATGAATACCTGATAAAAATGTAGGGGACATTTTTAAGTAATCAAATGAAACAAATCAATAATTGACTAGTACATAAAAGTTAAAAGTCAGACATAACATTAATAAATATATTAAATAATCTTACACTATCTACAAATCTAGTATATTAATACAAAATTTTAAATGATGAACTAATTGTTTGCTGACATGGCATAGCTATTCCCCATTTAATTTAATCAGTCTTGATTTGTTTTGATGATTCATATATTTCTAAACAAAACATGATTGAAATTTCTTAATAACTTAAAACCTATCTCTATCAAAAACAGTTGCAATGATCAAAACACTCCTATTATAATAACTGCTTGTATTTTCTTTAATTGTGAAGGTATTTTATTATTATAATAATTATAGTAATTGTATGATAAAGGATGAATAACACATAACATATAATAGAGTTTCATTGAGAAATGCCTATGTCATTTTCTACAAATTCGAAAGGCAATGCAATGAATACTTGGCTTATAAATAATAGAGTAGCTAGCTAAGATACAGATCTTCCGGAAGCATTGCACCAAGATACATTTAATACCTGTATTGATTTCAAACTTAAAAATATTAAATTCAACTTATAAATAATTTGAAATATGTAAGAATTTAAAAACTTTATTTGTTTTGCATTATAATACTTCCTTCTTGTATTGTCCACATTAGAGTGGGACATGCCTTTCTGCCTTTCATAATATTATATCTTTTGTTATCTCTATGGTTACCTTTTTTTTTTTGCTTTGGTAACAAATGGATAATTTATCCTTTACAACCATGGTTATGAATAGAATTTATTAAAAAATAATAAATATATATAAGTGTTCAATGTCGCTTCCTTGATGGCATTGATTAATTTTATGAATCTTCAATTGTTCTTGTTGTATACAATTAAATAATGTCTTCATATTTTAGAACAGGCAGCACCACGTTTTTATCTGTACAAAATTATCTCCATCCAGGGATAATTTTGTAGGGATAAAAACTTGGTGTTGACATTATTGTCACAAGTCAAGGCGTCTTTACATTTTAATGTATTTCAATTTCTAAAAATGATAGATGATACAATAGAATAGGACGATTTTCGCATTTCAGATATAATTTTGATTATCATCCACTAGTTATTTTATCGTCTTTGTAATAAAATAACGATTTCAGGATTATAAATATTTATCAAAAGTGCTAATAAAATTTGAATACATTTTATATACTCTAATTTGACATATACATTAACGTACTAAATGTATATTTATCATGTGCATTATACATCTCATAAACATGTTATACGTCCTCTTGTTACATTCACAATCTTTATTGGATAATTCAACATCGTACATATCAAAGGATAAAAGTACTTGACTCTGTAAATTGAGGTGTGAAATTTGTGCCCTTCTGGTATTATAATATTATAGAAATATAAAGGACTAAAAGATTTCATAACATGTATAAAAGCAAGTTAAGCCAAAAATATAACTGTAAGTGTATATTTTTTTATTATATTATCAACTAGGTATTGCCAGCGGCTTCGTCAGCTCCCACCCAGGGACTCAATTAATATGGCGCTGGCTACAAACTTCCTATCCTTTCTAAAGCCGGACCACAGACAGACAGACAAAAATTTCAACCTGATATTCCGATCTTCAAAATAAATTATAGCCTATACGTTGCCGCGGACTAATAGATATATAACGAACAAAGTTTCTTCTTAATCCGTCAAGTAGTTTTTGCGTGAAAGCCTGTTAACAGACAGGCACACAACAATTTCAAAATGATTTATTTCGCTTGTGTTACTTCTATGTAGATGACCGCTAAGAATATTTTTTTTAGTTCTTATTCAATGTACAGAACTGTACTTATCTACGTTTTTATTATAGGTTCGTATAGATAATAAGAAAGTAACGAGAAAAATCTACCGTGTGTATCACAATTTTGGGCTACAAAAAATGGATAAAAGAGAAGTGCTTGGGGCTGAAATGTGACGTTTGAGATATATGTATAACGAGAACGAATAAAGTAAGAAATTTGGGTAGTTTAAAAGTAGCAGCGGATACAGAAAAGATGAGAACGTTTCTCATGGTATGGTTATGTAATGCGTACATATGAAAAGTATGTAACAAGAAGAGTCAAATATGAATGTGGAATGTTATAAGAGGGCTGACCGGAGATGACATGGATTGATTGCGTTAAAAATTATATGATGAAGAAGCAAGTTTCCTTGATAAAAGAGAAGAGAAGAGAACATATCGCCTCAAATAGTTGGAGTAGTATGAGGAAACTATTGACGTTTTTCTCTATTTGTTTTTATTTATTACACTAACAGTAAAAAGTCCTTTTTGCTAAAATTCGTTACGGTGATAATTTATTACCGGAGTTAACATAATGTAAGATACTTTTGAAATTGTGGGGAAGTGTCTAATTCTCACAGGAGAACATAAATTTGGTGCGAGCCATTAGTAAAGTAGACATTTAGGATAAAGTTAGTTGACAACTCTTAATAAAATTAATAAAATTATTTGTATTAATGGAGGTAAAGTAATTATTTCTTTACTTTTGCTGTTAGATATTTCTTAGTTTGGAATGTGTTATCAAACTATTTAAATTAATATTAGTCACATGGTTGTTATTATTTTATCTGAATGTATAATCTATGTATAATCCAATAATTAAATGCCGCCGCCAAGTTTCTTTCACTCTTAATAATTACAGAAATACTTTTTTACAGTAAACCATTGCTTTTATTCCGATATTTTATCAAAAAGTTATAAAAAAGGTATGTCGATAAAAACTAAAATTTACTTATATATATGGGTAGATTTAATAATTTTTAAATTTTCGAAATAAAATTAATATAATTTTAATTTAAACGGTATTTGTTCAAAGTTCAATACATTAGTCAGATTGAAGTAAGACACTCATGATTTTAACTGGTTGTGCGGGCGGATGTTCGGACGCTCAGATTAACACACAATCGCATTCCACACACACAGCCCTGAGCTCAGGCTCCTGAACTTGACGCGAGTGCACGGTTCAGTAAATACGCCTCATTTACCTGTGAACTTATCCAATACTATAAAATACAATATTATTATAGTTGGAATATTTTTTTTTATTGCACATATTTTAAAACAAAAAAAAAAAGAAAGGAACTTTAAAAACCATAGCATAACGTGAAAACACTCACGAAACAAATAAATATATTCAATTTATTTTCATTTTAAACTTACAATATGAAATGAATATTCCATTCGCATTTTTGCTCCACTCGTATATGATACAGGGCATGTCTTTGAGTACATATAATAAGTCTGCTTCGCTCTCTGAAATACCTGAGAGTTGGTATCGATTTTAGATCACAAAGTATTGTGCAATATGAAGATGTCAATAAAAATAGTATAATAGGAAAAAGTAGTTCACAAAGTGAATTCGTATAATTAAATTTGTGTTAAACTCGCTTAAATAACCATAATTCTATTACATATATAAAATAACCTTAAACCTATTTACCTAATGCTTAATAGATTGCAATTATCCTACACAACAACTAAAAGTCAAAATGCAATATTTATTGATACCTACTCGAGTATATAATTAATCAATCATTAATAACTGATAATTAATCGAATAATGGTTACTTAAAGTTTTCTAAACATTACTTAACACACTTAAGTAAACTAAATATAATGTTTAAGTGATACCGACATTCTGCATACATTTCCTGTAATTGTAGTTGATTTAGATTTCACTTCGACCTTGATTCATACAAATCGATAATCCCAATGTATTCTATTGTATTTGTGTGGCAGCCATTCATTGTATTCTAATTAGATTGGAAATTGGTTACGCGAGTGTAAATACATTCATAAAATTAAATATGCGACAATTACTTAAATGATATTAATAAGTTTATAAATGATCGTGTGTGATATAGAATTTAGTCACGAATTCTCATACATGCTTCTATACAACACTGAAATACTAAACCGTCCTTGTTGGACTTAAGAAACTTAAGTATGGAAATATGTATTAAATTAAAACTAGTAAAATGCATACATTTAAGTGAACTCAATAACGTGTTACATGTTTCGCTGATATGTAATTTACTGAAACTATTATTGGATATAATGTACAAAATCCGGGCTAATTATTGTTAAATGTAACGCAAAACCTGATTTCATTCTATTTAGCATCATTAATAAGGGAAAAAAGCAAGTTTTATTGCTAACGGAAGAGAGCAGAGAAAACTTTGCGAACTTGTTTCAGCAAAACATTTGTTAACTTAACTAATGGTAAAATAACTTTGCCAGTTTCAAAAGGGATTTAGTTCTCAATTAGAATATCCATTGATCATGTATGCTATTAAAGCTTGTTGACTTTTTGATATTAACAATTGTAAATATATATTACAGTATATTTATTAAATCTTATCTTATCTTATCAAATAAAAATTTAAGAACGATTTTTTTTAATTTGTAACTTAATGACAATTATAATACCCAGTGTACTTGAAATCAGTTGAAGTATTTTATTTTTCTCGAGTGACTTGTGCTTGTTGACCTCCATATACTACCGAGACACAGGAATGCTAAGAATAAATAAATTCCTAACACCTAGCATCTCTTTAGTTAAATACATACGTCCCCTTTCATCCGGTTTTTCTTAATTACTCCTATTTTTTAAATCAACAATCGTATCTAAATAATTAAATTAGGTACAATTAAATCCATGCTTTTAATTATGTACTTTTTATTACTTTCTTCTATTAGGTAAGTGATAAAGAATATGTGTGGGATTTGATTTCGTTTCTTTGTGCTTTCAGTTATACGAAAGTGCGGTATTGGAAATTGTTTTTGGCTCTGCTCAATTCTACTAGCTTAGATAAAGATGTAATTCTATGTCCTAATAAATGTTGGGTTGTAAGTTTTCCAAAGTGAAAACGAAATATCAACCTCTTCTGTACTTTAACGTGTCGCACGACCAGAGAGCACACCGATACACACCGAAAGGCAGTTTTTCTATGTATATTTGTGATCGCAGCTTTGTCTATGTACTTGCACTTATTTATTTCAATTTATCTCGTACTATTTGTCAATGACTCCGATTGCGTAAACTACAAAAGGATGTAACCATTCGAAACTTTTGATCGAACAGGGAAGGCGACAGCATCAAATTATTTAATATATTTTAATTTTTAGTCCTGATTCTAAATTCATAGCCAACCTTCTTTAAAAATGAGCTTCTTTATTAAATGAGAAAAAAAAAAATATCATATCCTACTAATGTACCTATAGTTTCAGAGATAGAGAAATATAAAAAACATCTATTTAGGTTTACTATATATATACTCGTAGTAAAGATGTAATTCTTATGTCAGTTTCATGTTAACCATAAATATAGTACAGATATACACAATACGTTATATTAAATAAGGGTGTGATAGTGGACACTTTCATATATCTCGTAGTTTTGCGGTTCACCACTGGCTTAACACTAGTGATGCCAATACTATTATGTCTCAGTCTTTAAATATTATTATTCATCCTTTATAAGCAAAGACTAAATAATTATTTTTGTCAAAGATTAAAAATAAGGATATTACTGTATGAAAAGTTTGATTAGTTGTAAACATACTAATAAAAAGAAAACGAAATATGTAAGAGCATTAATTACTGTATATGACAAGCCTGATTATTCATTGAATATAAATATGAAAACGAAATTAAGAGCATTCATTAGCGTGTTGTATGGATTATAGATGTTAACCAGAAGTCGTTATTGATTTGGTTACGTCTCTGCCAATGCTCTATCCATCCATTGTTCATTTGAACAAGGGGAAACAAGAACGAGACGAGGCGACGTCGTTTATTTTAGTTATAATGGCTTGTTCTCTTATGTTTTTACCATTAATATATGATTCTTTTCCTTCTTAAAACTATGAGATTGTTTATTGATATTTATATATAATTATATTAAATTGATACAATTTACCTATAATAGTATTTTTAAACTAATAATAATAAATATGATATATAGAACAAAGAACATTTAAACACACAAATTTAGCTTGTTAAGTGATTTTAAGTAAATGCATACGAATCGAATATCAATATAAATTCTGCTCTATGTTATAGATCGAAGCGACGGTTCTTTTACAAACTCGCAAGTTGAGTATGCTCGGAATTATAAATAAGATGGGTGCGCCCTGACAGCGTTGACCTACATCACGGCTGATACCATGTAGAAAAAGAATATCTAATAGACAAAAGGAAAGATTTTTGGTTTACAATAGTTATATAATATGCTCAATACCCGGGCGCCATCAATAAGTCTGTCAACGCTTAATGTATATCTGCTACTTTAAAGTAGGACGATCGAAACTGATAATACGCTAAACAAATTTTCTATATTATATTTAAACTTTCGTGAACCATGACTATTATATTTATAACTACCCGGCTGTATTCACGTAGAAATTAAATCGGAATGTGCCCGCAGTGTGCAGTTCGCGCCGCGAGTCCGCCACGCTCAGAGCTCATGAATAAGAACCCCGAATGGGTTCGAAACTAGTCGAGCACATTCCGATTTAATTTCTATTCCTTATTCATCCTGGAAGTTCCATCATTGTTGATAATAATTATTCTCCATAATTATGTTTCACTTTTGTCAGTTAATGACTTGGTATTTGTAGTTGCTTGCATGATACTCTGAAAATGGCAGATTTCGAAATATCAAGACTGCCAACTTGAAAAACAAGTAGAGGAATACATTCAAAATTAATATAATTATTTTCAAGTTACTAAAGTCCCATCCAAAAAAAGTCGAATATGAAAAAAGTTCTATTGCACTGTCCTTACGAGAAATAGTTTAAAATATATGCTATCCCACAAATCCTGAATGAATCCTGTATCTACATGCTTACCACACACCCGGTAAAAAAGAAAGAATAAATACAGTATTTTGCATATATTTTGCATTTACTTCCCCAGGGCGCTTGATCAAAAATAAAAAATGAATCACGCAAGTTAATTTGGGTCATTCTTCGAGGTGGTAATATTTTATAAATTTACTTATACCAATGTTATGTTCCTGTAAATTTTTCAATTCAGACATCTGAAAAATCTTCCACATAGCTTTATAATTCATCAGAAAGAAAACATCTACTTCAGAATGAGGCTCTCAATTTAATCCTGTTTTTTAAGTTTCTCAATTAATAGACAAAAACTACTACTAGTGATTAAAATCTGTACCAATTGCTAATAATATGTACTTATTAGGTATTATAGCGTTATATAATTATTAGGTATTAAAACGTTACACAGTTGTTGAGCTACCCTCATCGAGTTTAAGTCTGAAAGTAGCGTACGAGTGCATTTAGCTGACGACCAGATAGATTCTTTACAAAAGTTACACTACTAGACTATTACTGGCTTAGTAACACTACTAGAGGGGAATACACGGTGAGGATGAAACGTTGCGAGCTACATACTTCCTTCCTGATTGACACCTTGATGGATCGTATGAACATAGGCGAGGCCAACTAAGTGCTTTTTTTAAATACAAGTATATAGTGATTTAATAAATGAGAGATTTTTCTTAAGAATAACTAACCATTCACCAAAATCGACATTATGTATTAAAATTCCTTTGTTTTAAACTTTTTATCTTTATTATTATTTCCATTTATTAAAGTATACTATATTTTATCTTTCTTTTGTTATATAGAATCTAGCTACTTAATCTAATTTATACAAAAATAAATTTATTGTTCAATTAGGATGGAATAACGTAGAAGACGAAAAAATCTATACACTATGGTAATTTGTATTACCTGCCATCTCTAAAGATCTTTTATTACATTTACACTTTTCGAAAGTATATAATATATTTTATAGAAATATAATATACAATTTATTTAAACAAGATTATTAGGACATAAATATAGACATAGAAGAGCCTATCTTATAGCTATAGAGCAGAAATAGGTATACACATATTATTATTATAAATACGGATACATACTTATAAATAAACTTTCTATATCTATCTATGATGTGCAATGTACATAAAGAGTATATAAATAGCTAGATAGTAGAGGCGTACAGTTCCACCCTCAACGTTATCTCATTATAGTTAGCTATCGTATGTAGTATGCAAAGCGAAATTTCCGGCCAGGTGAAGCTGACTTGCATCCGGCAAGCGCTCTCTGTGATCCTTGTATTTCAAAATAGAGCCTCGCTCAACTACCCGAACCTGTGGTTACAAAGCTACCCTCTTTAGTGTCATAGTTTATTTACACTTTAAACCGTCCAAAAAATATATATTTTTAATTGTTCTGAATAACGATTTATGTTCCTCTTACTCATTTTGAAAACACTTAAAATCAGTCTTGTATTGTTAAGGTATTTATAGGTCATCTCTATTATACAGATCGCAAACAATCCGCTTTGCTATTATTAATGAATTATCCTAGACTAGCAAATTCACATGTACTAAAATAATGAACAAGAATATTTTAATTAACCTCCACATTATGGCTACAGAGCCATAGTGTACTCACCTAGAATATAAAAAATCTAAAAGTTTTTATATTTACTCAGAAAAAATCATATATAATCAATTAATTAAAGGATGTGAGAGACTTCTGTTAAAAGACACGTCAGGCTTACAAACCTAGCCAAGCTGGAACTGAATTGATGTTCAGGGTGGTCGGATTGTGTGAGAAAAGAAGGATCTGATTAAGCATTTATGCTAAAACGACGAGATAAAAATGCTGAGATAAAAGCTAGGTCAGCAATAAGGGTAACATTGAAGGGTTATATCAACCCCCCGGGTAAAAGGATTCTTGGGCGGTCAGAAGATATTACGAAGCTTTAAGAAGATCCTAAACTTGAAAGAGGAATTTTATTTTTATTATTAACTTTTGTATTTTGAACTAACGATAATACACTATCATTACACATAGATACAATAGGGTAACTTGAATAATATTCATATAAGTTTTTTTTTTTAGCATATCTAATTTATGATTTGTTTACCGTAGAAATTATGGGATGTATTAACGTATTATATCATGAATACATGTGTTATTAATTATATTAAAGTTAGAATTTATCTCATTAACATATTGTAACCTTGCGATGTGCCGTTGCCGTTGCCGTTGGAAGGGTAGTTCAAGGAATCTAAAAACACCTGTATTGATTACATTAAAGTCTGTGATATTTAACTTCCACTACAAAGTTAACTTATAATATTGGGACTACATTGTACTTCGCCTAATATTGGCATTTCAAATTACGATGTCTGCAAATGTCTCCTCATCATAACATGACTACTATTAACAAAATAGATTGTGTTGTTACCATGAAGAATCCATGGTAACAACACAATCTAAAATCGAACCTGAATGGTTTTTTCCACACTGGGAAATAAACTTTTCAATCTTTCTAACGCTTAGGTGATTTTTGATACATGCAAATCCACCGACTTCATATTTTCTGGGCTTTGTCTTTTGTTCAATATAAGTTTTAGATAGACCCTTGGCTATGTTTTCGACCGCCGTTTGACGTAACTAAGTCGTTGTTGTATAAGATATAATTAGAATAAGTTACAGAAATAAAGTAGAATAAGCACTCCGAAGTAGATTCAACAGTTATGTTGGAAATAGAATAGGCAATAGATAATTTTGTAATGTCGTCTTGTACAGTTAGAATAAATCTAAGATCCGGAGCAGTAACTTCTGATAATGGACCAACTATATCTCGAGCAATTGAGTCAAAAGGTTGAGTCAAGTGACTTGTTATTTGAATTGGAGTTCACTCTGTATCAATACCAATTATACCGTGACAGCGTTAGGTCAAGTTCTAGAATTATATGAAAGTCATGTAAAGTAGCTTTATAATTTTCTGAAAATTATCTTGACCTAGGTGTAACACAATTTTTACTACTAGAGAAATTATCAATGCCTTAAATTTGAATTACGTGGTTGATAATATTAGGTATTTTGTCAAATGAATGTTGCTGTATTCAGCTTACAGAAGTACCGGTATCAACCGGCATCAAGGATGTCTGTATATGTAAGGTAATAACAGGGTGGGTCATTAAGTTAATGTTTTTTTTTAATAAAGTAGTCAGGATTTTTATTTAGATTTGCTCGGATATCTCCTCGTGCTGTTTTGAAGCTGGGCAATTGGCATCGGCTTATTGTCTCAGATGCAGTAGTTGAGGTATCCCTCAGAGAAAGAAAATGCAGTGGAATTAAATAAAAATACGTTTATTTATATTTACCCGGCTGTATTCACGCAGAAATTAAATCGGAATGTGCCCGACTAGTTTCGAACCCATTCGGGGTCCTTAATCATGAGCCCTGACCGTGGCGGACTCGCGGCGAGAACTCCGATTTAATTTCTGCGTGAATACAGCCGGGTAAATATAAATATAATAGTCATGATTCACGAAAGTTTAAATATATAAAAAAACGCGTTTCAATATCTGCAACAGCATGGTGTAGATGGTAGTGATTCGGTTTCAATTCAAAATTTTAGATCTTTTACCACCTTACAACCTAAGAAGTGTTCTTAATATAGCGAACTGATCTCTTTCGGTATGATATCTGGGGATCACGCTAGACGTACGTCGTGACTTAGCTTAGAGCCTTCTGTTCTTATTTACACTGGACGCCCCCCATGTTTCTGTTTGAATGTTGAAATGAGACTGGAGCTATTTGGACCACGACCTGATCACACTTCACTAGCACATTGTTTTGTATAATACAAAGTAAGCCCAGAATTAAATTGTCTCCACACTATCACCATGTACTGAATTATTGAATTCTTAAAAATTCTGTAAATGCTTTTACCATATTTTTCTTTTACGTGTGCATCTAGATTACCAAGTATAATGGAAGTAGAAGAATTATTATTATAAGCGTTTATGGCTAAGGACTAGATAGATTAGTTAACCTAGTGTTTAACGCTTTTTAATTTACAAGCAACATATCTTATTTGGGGCATCTTATCCAGTCGTATAATGCTACTAGAATTTTTGTATCAATTTTGGATAACTGATTTCGCCCACGACACGACAGCGAGACATTCATTCGTTTAAATCGCCTTTAGTGAATTCTTGATATTCTTATCTGTCGTCGGAGAAGTTTAGAAAAGGTTGATTCACTTTCTAAATAATTAATGCTTCTAACACATTTGGTAAAAAAATTGATGACCAGGAGTTAAAAATCGCAGGCGACCATATTTCTTGTTAATATGTTCGCATGTGATATTTTTTTCTACTGTATGCCTTTTTTATAGTAATGGCAAAAGTAAGAGGATTTATAATCATTGTTATTATTTTTACCGTTAATGAAAATGAGAGAAAAAAGAAGGATACAGTTTGGTCTTGGATTTGAGTTCTTTTCTAAGCCTTTTATTTTCTTCCGAAACTGCTAAATCAGCTTTGAGGGTAGTTAACATTTATCTGATTTGTACATCCTCTAACATTACTAATGAAGCCTAGTAGCATCGTATGGTTTTAAGAATTTAAATAAGAAGTTTAAATTTAAAGTGTTATCCTCTGACTTCTCCGTAATTTCTTAGATTTTAATATTCTAAAATATAACTAAGCGAAAGCGGCAAAGAATATAAATAATTCATAGATTAGATAATTTGTTCATAACTAGTATAGACCACTTATCAGCAGTAATATGATACTAGTTTGACTCGGCCACCTGCCAGGATAATAACGACACAGAACATATATTGTACAGCTTTAGATGTATTTATATTTAAAATTTATTTAAAGAGATCATTAAAAAAAGGTTTTTAAATAAACTTTCAATTAATAAAATGAATAAATTACTTTATATGGATACATATAGTATTATGGTTGTTCCTTATTTCGATAAAAGCTGAAATTAAAAAGCAAGCGGTGTCCCCGATACAGTCGCCAAATATAGGATTAATATAGCCGATTTGATATATTTGGTGAGTACACTCCTAAATGCCTAAGCCGGAATATTAATTTTTCTTTGACACAAATTTTATTAAGAGTTGAAGATTTTTATAGCGATATCCAGTTTCTCACTCACGGAATTTCAAGGCGACCTTGAAAATAACTGAACCTTCATTGTATGCCACTACTGACACTGCTCCCCGAGTTCCATTTTTTTGGAAAAAAAAAATTAAAATTGTCTTAATTCACAGTACCTTATTTAAATTATCAATATATTGATAGACTAGCTGTTGCCCACGTCTTCATCCGCGAGGGCTTTAGAAACCCAGAGCTCATAAGAAACTTCTTCGCTCGAGCTTTTTTTGGTCACCTTTATTTTTAAAATGACTCCACAAAAAGCCCTATTACTATTTCAAGGGTATAATATAATATTATATACCTTAGATCCAACGTGAAAATTATATCTAAATATTGTTTAAGATATTTTTAGATTCGGATAAGTTACTTTGAAGATTACCTCCAACAAATAAAATTATAAAGTACAGATATCGATGTCGTCGTTGCTGTCGTCGCCGTCGTCGTCGTTCAGCGTTACCCGCTACCCTGCGCGGGGCGACCCACACCGCATTATTTTATTATTGCATTAACTTCTTTAGATTGTCATTTTTAAATTCGCTATATCTTTTGAATAAAATGTTCTATTTTAATAATTTATAAAGTATTTTACAGGTATTGAAACGGTTTTTAATAAAAGGATATGGAATAATACAGAAAGAAAGATAAAAAAGTAGTTATAGTGCCGTAACTACAGTAGCTGAACAAATGGTTTTGCGGTAGATGTTGATACATTTTATAATACTGTAGAACATTTTTTTGTTCTATTATCCCTAGTTTCCGCAGTGAACGCGATGAAATTTTTTCCCCACCTTGGGTTACATTATTGCATTTTAATTAGGTATGTCTATTTTTTTTGAAAATGTATTATAGCCTACGTTGCTCAATGAAAATGCTACTATCTTATGGTGAAAGATTTTTTGAAATCGATCCAGTAGTGTCTGTTTGAAAACAATACAAACATACAAAAACACAAATTTAAATTTACCCCTTTATAATATTAGTATAGATCGATACGTTTACATAATATGTGATGTATGTGTATTATATTATATTATTAGAAAATTGATTTTTAATATCTGTGTCAACACAAACATACAAACTTCAATTAAAATTATCACGTACAAGAAATATATTATATTATAGCTGGCAACGTCGCAAATGTAATCTAAATGTTAGATAAATCTCTTAAAGTCTACTTTGCTTTCCGATCACGCGTCCTGTAAAATCCACTTATCCGAAAAAAAAATACTATACCTACCTACCTTTTTCATATGTCATTGCCGGCACGTCCTCGTTATCAGCATGTGTGATGCGTGGAAGTCAATGATATTTTTAAGATCTTTTTTTTCATTTTAAATTAAAATAATCCAATATCTTGTAATTCTTCGTTTATCGGCTGGACAGTTGCGTTTTGATTTATTTTTCTATTTAAAAACATCCAAAATATCAGATACACTTTTTAATATATTTTTAATTAATTATTAAATAATCTTTCCAGTTTGTGCAGATCTAAATCGATTTTAAGAGATTTTTCATTGATCTACAATATACAAGAAGTTGTGCCTAAAAATGATTCTACCCATAGACGTAGCAGGCGAAGTTGACGTCAGTAACGAGGTTTATATAAAATAAATTGTAAACATAAATAAATAATTAAAACCCTCTACAATGCCCTCCACAAAAACAGTTTCCAAATTATTTGGTGAATTAATTAAGTCAAAAATATCATCTGACAATGTTTGTTTCTCAATTTCACGTCATATTCAACTCCCACTGCGGCAACTCCATATGCGGTGTGTGTCCGCATGTGATTCATTAATTATTTAAAATATAGTCGCATCAATTCCCAAATTAAATTATCTCGTACACACAATTTCAATTGTTATTTATTTTTATCTGCTCTGAATATAAAGTTAAAACAACATTGGTGATTCATTTTTCGCAAATAGTAGCAAATAATTATTTGTGGTGACATGTAAGTTTAATACAATATATATATTTAAAAAAAATTGTTACAATTCTCATTTTCAACACCAAAATATGAAAGTCTAGATCTAACTGTTATTGAACTGAATTTGGGAATTCAGCAGCTTCTAAATTTCGCTGCTGTCTGCTTGTGGAGCTATATTTTTTTTTTTTAGGAAAATCATATTTTTACGTCTTGTTTTAAATAAAATATTTACAACTATAGAAGATGGCACTTATTGTTGTTTTTCAATACTTTATTGTTTAAAAAGGGTTAAAAGGGTTAGAAGGCTTAAAAGGGTTAGTCTGTCTTATAAAATTCTTCAGTATTGCATTAAACTTGTATTTTTTTTACCTTTCAAGACTCGTTTATAATAGTTTTATTATGTCCACATTCGCTCCTCAGAGAAATATAAAAGTAAAATGTATATTTCAGTAACATAAATAAATTTTGCAATTTATTGACGAATTAACTCTTCGTCCTTTATCTTTACTTATATCGAGAAACACCCCTTAGTACCCAAAATAGGTAATTTCATGTCGATATTCCCACGGGACCGGAACCTCGCGGGAAACCGGTGTATGTCGTGCGCCAGTTTTGGTCGATCATTCTGTTAAAATAATGTTTCTCAGTAGATCTAAATACTATAATAAACCTCTCTTTACGTCCAGCAATTTTTTTTGATTTGATTTGATTTAATTTGAATGATCTAATTTAAGAAACTAGATATTTTTCACAAACTTCCCCGTTTTGATGAAGCCTACTTGAACCTAAGATTCTCTACCGATTTTTCTCTTTAGACCCCGAAATTATTACCGTTGGCAATAGATTGGTGCTGGGCAATAACTGAAAAGGTGAAGAGAGCAAGTTTAAGTGAGCAGACTATCTTTTATATATAATATAATTGTCTGCTACAAAATGTATATGTACAAAATTTATGTTTTATGTGCTTTTTATTAACGTGTAGATAAATAAATAAATATAATCATATTTTACAAGACTTCTCACGCGAGCGTCTCCTCCGCCCACGAGAATCTGGCACAGTTCAGATACTTCAAAAGTTTAAATACCCCAAATTCTACAATCACGACTAACAGTCGACTAGTAATCAGTCAGAAACCAGTCAATAAACAAATAATATGTCGGTATTCCCGCTTCTGTGAAAGGGACGCCCCTTCAATATGACGTCGGGCTTTCGACTTAAACTCGATCCGACCCTTTTAAAAGCACGCTGAGCTTGAGGAGACACTTCAGGCAACAATTTCGCTGATACCCTCTGAAAAAAGTGAAAAGTCACAGTAAGAACGTGGTGGTAAGCCCTACATGTCACATGGTGACGCTGCCAAGAACTAAATCTAACAGCTTCAGTCAATGCTATTTAATAATATTTAATAATTTAGTTAAATATAAAAAATAGAATGTAAAATACCCATTATTTAATCGTATTCTACATTACGAACTTTCAGTACGTTCTTTAACATTTTGATAACCAATTATTTACTTATGACTTTCATATTCACTTTTGAATGGCTCTATCTCGTTATTAAATTACATGGATAATTAATCGTACTACGACTTACTTTTATTCGTACTATTTTTAATTCGATTTATACAATTAAGTAAATGGATTGTACATTATAAAATGATCATTGGTTTATGTTTCTTTTATTTGTATTAATAAAATGTGTATACATATTCCTTGAGGGTTTTACAAGGTTTAATCTAAACGTACCTTTCTAGTTTCAAATACCTTTTTACGTCTTTTACATGATAATTCAATTTTTTTTTACTATAATCGATTGCGGAGGCAGTATTTATGTAAATATTTTGTTACGCTGCAGTAAACATGGAACGTTAAAAACAGAATTGATTCTTAAAGTTGTTTGCAAAATCATTTACAGGCAAGGTCACGTATTATGTAATACTATATTCGTGTCATCCCTTATCAAACGTGAATTATACGAATAATTTCCTTTTTTTATATTATACTATACATTAATGAAAACAAATGTATAGTGTTTGAATATAATTCTAACTTATGAGATGCGTCTGTCTTATAATTTAGGACGTTCTAGTATAAATTTATATATCTATTGTGATAACTTGCCTTTTACTATGCATTTAAGTATTAGGTATAACGGCTTTACCGTTCTTGCGTCGTCTGGGTCTCGTCGTCCTTTCGACTATCCATAATAGGCTTAAGTCTTAAGCCTTTTTAATGACACAAAGTAAGGCTTACTATTCCGACATCAGAAATTCTATACTTGTATACAAAGATAGAGTTGCATTTATACGCTATAATACGAGTTCTGCTGTTATGTTAGCCGTGTGAATAATAAATCCCATCTTGATTGATTAAAGTATTTAAATAGTTCTCCTCAATTGTTACAGAGGCACTTCTGCAAAGTCGGCCATTGCCTCACATCCCAGATTTGCCGGATGGTGAAGGCGCCTCCGCAGCGCCTGCTACGCCGCAGCCGCTCGATGCTAACAGGTCTCATATATTCTCAAATATATTGAAGTACAGAGCAGTATTAATTATTTAATTACTAAACCAAAGTGTTTGAGCCAATTCAATAAGCGCTTCACACTCAACGGCCCTCAGTAAAATTTTCCCTTTTTTTTTTTGTTGTGAGTCGGTGAAACATTAAAAGGGTGTCCTAATTTTGAAATATAATTACAGAATATTCTTTTCAATTCTGGAACTTTACTTATCACAGATGGACCTCTAAAGAGAACTTACTAGCCCACCACGAGGAAGACGATCCTCAACTATTTGTCGCACTGTACGATTTTCAAGCGGGCGGCGAAAACCAACTTAGTCTGAAAAAAGGTAAAGATAATATCAAATAACGATAAAATCAATAAATAACTTGTCGCGAGACGATACAATCGTGGCAAGTTTATTTTAATAAAACTGGCTCCAACCTACCGAAATATTTAACCTATGCAAGATAATATGGGTATGTACAGCTAGTTAACTCAACCTGTTGTTAATGACGATGGTTTATAAAAATACGTATAACTTTAGAATTATTGTCTCGTACAATAATCCAGACGAGTCAAAGACTGGTATTATTCAAACGCTTATATAATAGCAGAATGGTGTTATGTAAAATACGGGGTGCAAAAAACAAATAAATAATTATGATTCAATATATTAAACCTTATTTCTCGTAACCGATAATACGTAAAGAGATTTAATAATATATGGAATATTTTAGCCGTTTGATAAATATATATATATTATATATGTTTCATTTATAGCTCAAGGTTAGTCAATCTGATTAAAGATGTCGTATTTTCCAATATCTTTGGAAGAATATTCAAATGAAAGTGACCCGATTTCGAACTTCATCAATATATACTGTCTCCGCACTGCGTTCTTTCGTAACTAATGTCATCAACTACATATTAGCCAAGCAATTTCCAGCGATGCCTCTCCCATGAATTAAAACAAGATACTGTAATATTGTAAATCCTGACCGCAGGCCTACCATGAATACTTACTTACTAAGTTGATGCGCTTTACCACCTACGACTACATTTCCACTTCCCATCAGGTGGAATGTAGTCAAGCGTCAACTTAGTTTAAGTGTAAAAAAAAATAAAAAATAAAAAATACTTTCCTAAAAGTAATATAACTTTAATTTTATTTCTATATAGGAGTTTTAATTGCGTCATCCTAAATAATTCATTACTAAATCAAAAACAATTGTCATTCAAAGAATGCATTTATTATTTTAAGTCACTAAGCACGAATAAAAAAATATTGTTTTCATAAAGCTCTTTGTAAGAATCGAAGTAACGTAATTGTAGTATTGCTATATCTCTTATCATTCTATAAACTATTATATTTTTTACATGGTAGGTGATATCTAACATTTTATACAGGATGTTTGTTTTAAATTGTGTCATTAAATCTTTCTTTATATACTTAGTCTGGCTATAAATACTGTTACACTTAAAATTAAAAATGTTTAACTGCAAAGAACATTTATTACTTTAACAGTATGTTAGTTTAGTACATAAATATAAAACAATTAAAAATTTATAAAGTTTATTCGACGTGGTCTCCATTGGCTGCAATACTGTCCTTTAAACGTTGAGACCAGTTATCAATAGAAGCACGCACTCTTTCCACTACCAATCGTATAGATTGTATTAGGGACTCCAAATTATCGTGGCGTTTAGAGCAAGCTGTACTCTCTAAAATTGACTATAAATCATAATCCAGCGGATTAAGATCGGGACTAGATGACGGCCAGTTTTCAGCTCTGATGAAGTCCGAAACGTTCGCTTCCAACCAAGACTGCGTGAAACGAGCTTTATGACCTGGCACCGAGTATTGCTGGAAGGACCATACTTGGTTATTGAACATGGTGATGTTAAAGGGCTTAACTGCCTTCTCAAAAATGGTATCTTGATATACTTGTGCCGATGTTTTGATACCTTTTTTACAAAAAAATGGCTCAGTCACTCCCTCATAGCCTACCAAACCTTCACTGAAGTCGGATAATGTCCACGTTGCACTCTGTCGACTAATTGGGAAGCTTCCTTAGAGCTTTGAGCATAAATACGGTCGTTTTGTTTGTTAAAAAAAATTTCGCTTAATTGTAAAACTTTTCTCATCCGCAAACAAAATTTTTCTGTGACCTCACTTTGCATACCGCTTCAGTAGTTGTTTCGATTTTACCACCCTATTCTTCTTTAAATTATCAGTTAAGAAATGACCAGTGCGTCTCTTATAGGCTGCAAGTCCTAAGTCAATTTTTCAAATACGCGACATTGTGCTAGGTCTAGGGAAATGAAGATATCATTTCCCGAGATAAAATCTTTTGCTTTCAGACAGGATTTCTTCGAATTCTTTCCCTTACTGCTTTGACCACCTTTTTTCGTACGAACACTACGTGGATGGAAATCTATTTCTGTCACAAACAGAGGAAGTCTTATTGTACCTATTAATAGCCCGGTACACAAACATTTTACTAATACCAAGTGTATGGAGTTTTAAAAATTCCATTTGGCTCCATACCTACTTTATGTAATGCAATCACAGCGATTCGGTTCTCTTTATCACCCCACTCCATTTTAATATCGCAAAATATTGTACAATGTATTGGCGCTAAAATGAGAAAACACAATGAACAATCTTATAAAAATGACAGATTCGAAATTCAAATGTAATATTTTTTTTATATTTAAGTGTAACTGTATTTATGGCCAGTCTAAGTATGATTTGTTTGTTCTTATTAAAGATATTTTATAAACATTGTATCTGATGATTGTTTTTTTTTTCAATTGCAACAGGGGAGCAGGTTCGAATAATGAGCTACAACAAAAGCGGTGAATGGTGTGAGGCTCACACGTTGTCCGGTGGCGTGGGCTGGGTGCCCAGTAACTACGTGACTCCGGTCAACTCGCTCGAGAAACATTCCTGGTACCACGGACCCATATCACGCAACGCTGCGGAATACTTACTGTCCTCGGGCATTAATGGCAGCTTTCTCGTTAGTATGATGTTTTTTTTTTATACGTTTTCTGTATCACGAACGCAAAAAAATACCAGCAGCGAGCGTGGATAAAGTATAAAGGCGTGCAAAATCCTGCTTTTTTATAATCTAGGAAAGGGAAGTGAATTTTCTGTCTAGTTTTCATGTTGGATGAAATGAATGACGTGTGACACGAAATCTGTACAACTTTTTAATAAATAATCTTCGTTGTAAAATATATCATATTGCTAACGTGATAGATGCTATTTTTATTTGTAAAGGAGTGTTGTAAATTTTACGCGACGGCTTTTGACCTATTTTAATTGAATGGCTTGTTTTTAACCTGCTCCCGTTTAAATATTCTTTAAATTTAGGGATAGTTCATAAAATATTCAGTGTATTTCTAGTTTTTTTTTGTCATAGGTACGCGAGTCCGAGTCCAGTCCTGGTCAGAGAAGTATATCTCTGCGGTACGAAGGTCGCGTCTATCATTATCGTATTAACGAAGACTCTGATGGCAAGGTAATTAATTAAATACATAAATTTTATATTATGTATCTTTTTGATTTTTTAAAATAAAATATATAACATTTTGATTAATACATTCATACATATAAATATATATATGTACAATGTAGAGAGTTAAGAGCTCGAGTCTCGTTAAATGTAAAAGGTGTTGTAAAATTCACTCTGCTGCGACAATTACAGCGTCCTCTATTATCACAGGACACAGGACTGCTTCTTTAGTACGGAATTTAACTCTAATTGGACATTTTGACACTTTTAACGATTAATTAATGTTAACATCCTTTTTGTTTACTTTCAAAATGTATTTAAATTTACTTATAAAATTTCAACTCGAATTTATTTTAACTGAATAAAAGTTACCAATACTATTATGAGATTAAACAAAATATCTATAATAATATCTGGTGTATAGGTATATGTGACATCAGAATCCAAGTTCGGCACGCTGGCTGAACTGGTCCATCACCACTCAGTGCTGGGTGATGGTCTGATAACCCAGCTCCTGTACCCAGCCCCCAAGCGCAACAAGCCCA
Organism: Dircenna loreta; assembly: GCA_963555665.1. NCBI lineage: Eukaryota > Metazoa > Arthropoda > Insecta > Lepidoptera > Nymphalidae > Dircenna > Dircenna loreta. The sequence continues at coordinate 4,940,448 of OY743092.1, read as the reverse complement.
CAGTCTTCCCCCTCGCGCCCCCCGACGAGTGGGAGATAGACCGAACGGATATCGTGATGAAGCACAAGCTGGGCGGTGGACAGTACGGGGATGTGTATGAAGCCGCCTGGAAGAGATGTAACATGACGGTAGGATTTTTAATATATGTATTCTATATATATATATATATATTATACTAGATGTTACAGGCGACTTTGCCCGCATTTAACAATTTGTTTTTGGAGGTATATCACCTTCATGTAACTATGTGTAAATTAATTCAATCGATTTGAATCTTACAGACAGATATACAAATGTGGTTTTGTTTTTTATTAATTCATATGCGCAATATATAGTTTAAAATATTATAATGTTTATGGATTCAGAAATATAATTATATACGATAAACAATCTAAACAGGAATAGTTCAATGTAGCCGCTGTATATGTCACCGTGACAAGCATTTCAATAGAAAAACTATATGATCTAGATAAAAATAATACATACAATAATATATTTCTATTCTAAAATAAAAATAATAATACAATTTTCTTTCACATTATTTCCAAATGCTACATATTTCAATTCTTAATGTGTATCACCTTTATATATTTTTTTTCAATTTATTTTTTTTATCGCTTGATACATAATCTTATCTGTTTATTAACATTTAAAGTTTTATATATATATGTTTTAGATATATTTCATAAATTTGATCCAAACCATTCTAAATACAATATTAAATGTAACACACAAAATAGGTTGCGTGAAACGCATTCATATTGAATTTTATACCTTATTCAATGTTTTTTTTTAAATACTAACTAGTGAGCCCACTTCATAATACAAATTAATTGACACTATCTCAACTAGCGTACATTAATTGTAAAATGGCTGTTAGTGAGTTAGTGCTTCTCTCTGATTGGTGGAGACGCCTCTTATATATTTTTCAATGTCAAATAGTATCACGTAAATTGGATTTCATTCGTTAAATTAAAAAAAAATAACTTAACATTCGATATATCGATATTGACATATGATACAAATGAAAAGAAAAACCTTGATACAATTTCATCAACCAAAGCTGCAGATTGAGCTTTGAAGAGCAATTCTATCTTGACCCGGTTACACTAACGCCCTATACTAAGAAAGATTTTAGTGCAGACAAAAAAGAGAATATTTGAAAGTTATTCTTTAAATAACAGATATATTCAATAGAATATGGACAAAGTAACTAAAACTATAGAAATTCATTAAAAATATTAATTTCATTCATTCATTAAATATACGAGTATATCTCTTGCCATTGAAGCTTTGATGTTTAAAAATCGGTGAAAGACAATGGTGCTATAAGGCAATTGTAATGGCTCTAAAGTCTAGACGATTTTAATGACACTTCCTTTATATATATATATATATCTTAATATAGCCCACGGAAAAAACCTATAATCTTATAATGTTTTTATTCACGAGATGTTGATACGTCTCATATATATATATATATATATATATATATATATATATATATTTGTATTACGTATTATATGAGTAATTTAGTTCTATTAAATACAATACATATTTATATAAATTCTCGTAAATTGTACATTTTGATAAACAAAAACAACTTTTGCGGTTCGTCTCACAATTGTATTGAATATTGATTCGCAAAATCATTACAAGGTGGCGGTAAAAACTCTGAAAGATGACACAATGGCTCTCAAAGATTTCCTGGAAGAGGCTGCTATTATGAAGGAGATGCGTCATCCTAACCTGGTACAGCTTCTGGGAGTCTGCACAAGGGAGCCACCCTTCTACATCATCACCGAATTCATGAGCCGCGGTAATTTGCTGGACTATCTACGTACCGGCAATCGAGAGCACATTGACGCTGTCGTTCTCATGTACATGGCCACTCAAATAGCCTCCGGCATGAGCTACTTGGAGAGTCGCTCTTTCATACACAGGTAACTGAACTAAATTAATATATATTATAATAAATATTTGTTCTATGACTTGTTTTGTTTAATTAAAATTGAAATATCGTACATATTGATTTATTAAACGTCCAAAATATTACATAATATATTGATTATTTAATATAAAGTAATATTAAATTATTTCATTTAAAACTTTAGCGTCTTTTAGAGAGTAAATATCACATAAAATATTGACCTGATTTTTTTTTTTTAATTAAAGTAAAACAACTAAATTAGAAAATGCTTAGGCGTTTTTAATTTATATATTGTTCTTTTTATATAAAGCTATAAATAAAGAACAATAAAATACATATTTAATTATAATGTGAATATTATTATTTTTTATAACATCTTTCTATATTCTCATTGTTTTCTTATTTATAATTATTATTTTCATAATATTATTGATTTCGCAATACAATACGTAGTTTTAATTATATTTTCTCGGAGATTGCAAAACATTACACGATTCAGGACAGAAATTATTGTTCAATAAAACTTCAGGAACCTTTTTAATCCCTTCAGGGACGTTCTTTCGAAACTGACCAGCATCTGTTTTCTTGATTGTTTTTCCTCCAATTTAATTAAAATTCTTCTTTCTATATATTATGTAAATTTATTATGTCTGTACAATAAAAAATATAAATAAATAAATGAGCTTTTTATAAAACCTTTCATATAAATAATTTTGTTACTTTACCTATACTGTATTATGGAAAAATCGCACATGACAAAAAAATATTTTTTCAAAATATTTATACAAAACGAGAACAAATTAATTCTAAGAATTCACGGTACTGTACATACTGTCACGATAATTAATAAAAATACCAAATTTTATCGATAAAATTAATCTATATTAGGAATTTTCTTTAAATATAATAAAAGTATATCTTAAAATAGATGTTCCTTTATCCATATTTTTAGTCGTCATTCATTAAGCTATTTTAAAATAGTTAAATATTGATTAGTACTTTAGATACATACATTATTTCGACTTAGAGCTTGTCATATATAGATAATTCAAGACCCTTTACAATCACTATTGTATTATTTAACTAAATATCGTTATAAATAAATAAAGATAGTAAATTTATATTTCTTACTTTCTATTATATGAAAATCATAAGTATCCTTAGGAACGGTACGTATTTATATATCAACTCGAAATCAAGAAACATTCTCTCTGAAATGTTTTCTAAGATTTTCACGAGTACTACACATTTAAATAAAACTCCCGTACATTTGTTACATTTTAATTTTAAGCCGACGTTTCAAGTGCTTTGCGGTAATTGTGTCCCGTGATATTTAATAAAGTTAAATCTGTAAAATAGTTTTATTACAATTTTTTCTTCAATGTTTTCCTTAAAATATTTATTATAAATATTTAAATGAAATAAATCTATCCAGGGATCTGGCGGCGAGGAACTGCCTGGTCGGTGAGAACCACCTCGTCAAAGTGGCAGACTTCGGCCTCGCTCGTCTCATGCGCGACGACACTTACACAGCACACGCGGGGGCCAAGTTCCCTATCAAGTGGACCGCTCCTGAGGGACTGGCCTATAACACTTTCAGCACCAAGTCCGACGTGTGGGCCTTCGGGATCCTTCTGTGGGAAATAGCTACTTACGGAATGTCGCCGTATCCTGGTGTCGACCTGGCGGATGTCTATCACATGCTCGAGAAGGTGAGCCGTTTTGATTTGTTTATTAATAACAAACGTATATAAACATTATATTATTATTTTATCAAAAATTTAAAATATTCAATTATAAAGACGGCGCTAATTAATCATATTAATTACAAATAAAATACGTATTAATAATCAAAGTTTATTAAATAATAAATGAAATATAAAACAAAAGGAAAATGAACAGCCAGATAACTCCAGCAAGAAGGAACGTTCAGCTAAACAAGGTTCTAGTTTCAAAACAACAACTTAAACTTTTTGCATTTCGTGTGAAAATTTGCTTCCATAGTTTATTAAACAGATTATGCAACCACGAGCAATAACAACGGCGTGAAAACCAAACAAATGATAACAATTCAGCTGGCGGGATAAAGTTCGGTTAAAACTTACTTTAAAATTTAAACTTAGCGTTATCTTATTCTACAAATATATATATATGTATATATATTTCTTAACAATGGGAAGCGTCACTGCAGAGATGTTTTTTACATAGCGTGCATTGAGGTCTGCTCACTCCTATGCGGGAGAATATTTCTGAGGCAGACAATTCTTTACTTAGCTTACTGCACATGGAATATGAAACTGTTTTCTTGGAGAAGTCCTTTGCGGGTACGCAAGTACGCGCCCGTACCGGTCCTATTTCCTGGCCGGTTTCAACTGTGAAATACATTTGTTATGAGAAAATTATATCCAATATCAAAACTATATATATAAAGACATTCTCACCTAACTTAGCGGATTCCGATGTTATTACAATACATAGAAATTCCATTCCCGGTATATAACAGTCGATGTTGGGAACCTAGAAAATAATTAATCAATTTAAAAAAAAACATTTTATATAAAAAAAAATATAGGCATTTTATTTATGAGAGCGTTTTTAATTACAGCGACTCGTAAGTTAGTCAAAGTTAGATTTTAATTTGCATTGCCTGGCGTTAAAAAGAACTTCTAAACACTTTACGTTCTTGCTGAGAGTAAAGTTCTATCCAGCCTTAACCTTCCTAATGGTTTCATTTTCCTTTATTGTGCAATGTGCTTACAATTGTGAGTACACTATCGCGGTAGATTAAGAGTGGTTTTCACCTTAGCGTGATACGTACTTGAGTTACATTTAACCATATATTATTAATATTATAGAAAAGAGTTTTACCGTTATGTTGGTACGGTATTTATTTAAATATTATTAGTATTATGGAAAAGCGTTTTACCGTTATGTTGGCATAATCGGGATGGTCGGGATCCCAACAGCCGGGGTGGTCGAAGGACAGGCAGTTGTAACACTGAATACCCTTAGCGGATGGCGAGGTAAATTTCTTTGGCTTGGGTTTCTTATGTTTTCCTGAACACAAATACAATATTCAGAATGCAGTCGATTTTGTTAAAAAAAACTAATATATTTTTTAAATTAATAAATTATCAATTGGTTTAATTCATTAATATATCACATTTTTAAACCACCAAATAATAATAATAGATAGAAAAAAAAAATACCCCCTGTTTTGTTGCGAAAAAAATAAGATCTTACCGCTTACAGCTAGCGAGATGATGAGTACATATATAATGGTGTTCTTTAAAGTAATCATGATAATTCTTGTCTGTATGAAATTTGCAAGCTCTCTTCTATATAATATTTATTTCGCTCCGCTTTGTTCCAACACTGCACTTACACTGGCTGAGAGGTGCCTTGGTACCGCGTTTATACTCCGCCGTGAAACAATGATGGTTGTTTTGGTATCGACGTCAGTATTTTGTATACGGGGTGTTCTTAAACATCCTTTGGTCTATTTCAATAAGTTATATCATAGTCACTTCCTTTCCATTCTATTGAAATATAAATTGTTTGAATCTTATATTATCTTAAGGTTATTAGATATTGAATCTTAAAATTAAAATAAGTTGGCGTTGTGGTTAAGGATGTCAACTTGTGTCGCGATACGAATACCGTCGGCGCAAGTTCGATCCCCGACGGTTCTTGCATTATTTTTAAATAGTTTTTAATTTTAAAGAAATATGGCGTGTAACGGAAAATGTTACACAGAAATCAATATGGCGCGTAACGAGCGAGCGTGACGATTTTATAAAATTACTCCCAACAGTCGATAAAGAAGTTTCACATCAAAAATATCATATTGTATATACATATTAAGTTCTAATTTATTCAAATAATACTCGAGTTGTTTTTTTTTAATATTATTTTATACACGAATAACTGATTTCTAAAATCATGAGCAGAAAGACTCTTCAGGATTCGTTATTTGGAATACGTTCCCTTCATGATAGAAACCAACAAGAAACAAGTTCCACCTTTAAATGACTTAGCAAATATAAATCATTTTCAAAGTAATATGATAGTTTATATGGTTTTCGAAGGAATCAAAACCGCGACGAGTATGCACGTAACATATTTATGAAATAAATATGATAAAAGTATGATAAATATGATAAAAGTATGATAAATATGATAAAGGTAAGTAAAGCCAGAACAAACATTATTTTTAATTAAATACTTGATATTTTTTACTCTCCGGAGTCATGTTTCATGTGATCTTACTTGTATCGATATTATGTGATCTCTGTATTATTGTATTAGATATCTATGTTATACAAACCTTTAATAATAACAGTAAGTTGTTATATACATGTTGTTTTATTTAAATCAAATCAATTTGTGTAACATTGTGTAAAAATAATTGTCAAAAAAAAGTAATTATTAAAATTGTAAACACGATGTACATAAATGCAGTTGTATTTACATGTGTATTTATGTTTGTTGACATCGATCTCGGCACGGTCAGCTCGTAAAGTAATTCATAAGTTATTTGTACACAAATATCATCCACAACCATATTAAACATGCTGATTGCATACATATTTAGATTGATTCATATATTAAATTAATTATTATTATATATTAATATTATTTGTATATAAACAATCAACAATCTTAACTATTCTTATCCTTATTATTTCAATTGTACTTTGCGTGATACAAACGAGGGGAGTTCAATTAAAATGAAATTTATTATTCGCCTTCAAATAAGGACTTCCCTTCTCTCTGATGGCGGTACGAGTTATTGATTCAGAGAAATGCAGTTGGAAAAAGTGCTTCCGTCGTTATTTATTAAAATAGCTCTTTATATATATGTACATACTTTGACTTTGGTTACTGCAGTGCTTGGTAAAAGTTTATCCTTTATTGCGTTTCATATACGAAGCAAATATTTACTACAACTTCTAGCAACTAAAATGTAATTTGAGCAGAATTTTCCAATACCTAAGCGTATTGATAATAATGGGATTATAATTATTAGTTTGTTCAGCTTTAATTTGACGTATATTTTATTATTATTAAAAAATTAAAGACTCATCTTATACGCCCATTTCCTTAGAAAAAAATTGTCATATATGATTTATAGCCACTTTTCGCAAACAATGTTCCATTACGTGATGAGCCTATAAGCGTATCGTTATGCCGGGTAAATTTCGTAAGAAATTCGTTTCCAAAAATAACTAACAGATATTGATCGACCAAGGATTCAAACCTCTTGTTTACAGCGGATCAAATAATTTTTTAATCAAATAAATAAACAACTCAACAAATTCCAGAACAGTATATTCTGAATGCTTTTGTTGTGAATTTTGCAATATCCTAAAATATATAAAAATAAGTTAAACCTTTATAATAATGGTTTAACAATAATTTCCCAGGGCTACCGCATGGAGTGTCCCCCTGGTTGCCCAGCAGCTGTCTACGAGTTGATGCGTGGCTGCTGGCAGTGGAGCCCCTCAGACAGACCCTCCTTCCGGGAGATACACCACGCGCTTGAACATATGTTCCAGGATAATTCCATTACTGAAGGTTAGATTCATATTTTTGACAACTTCAGGGTTATTTAATAAAAATCTGCATCCCGTTCGACTTTTTTATTTTAAGGTATTTAAAGAAATATAGTTTAAATAACACAGTTGAATTGCAGGTACGTAATTTATAAACATTAAAATCGTGTAGGAAAAAAGGAATTGTTATTGAATACAATATTTATTTAATCCCATAAGATTTTATTTCATTATCATTAAGATAAAGATTGTAAAATAAAAATGTCGTAATCATATAAATTTTCACACGACATTTCTCAAAACATTTCTTGTATACACTCACGTGCTCGGACTTCAACACTCGTTGATATATCTCGTTTCTCGGCGGTTAAAAAGATATTATAAAAAGATAATTAAATAAAATGGGGTTGATATATCAGAGGTGGAGAAGCAGTTACAAGAAGGAGTCTGCGCGACACCCCAGATGTCTCTCAAGAAGGGTGGCGTCCCCGGCGAGAGGGTGCAGATGCGTCGCCCCACCAACCGCCGCGGCAAGCAGGCGCCCACGCCGCCTAAGAGGACCAGGTAAGTTTTTAGAGACATTTTAGTTTATCTCTTAATTTTGCATACTCTTCTGATTGAAGAACTGAAAGAAATCAATTTCTTTTTATGTATAATTAAAATCCTTTCTTAACTGCGTAAATGCCATTTCATGTTTTTTTTTTTATGAGACCGTTCACCTATCATGGTCAAGAAGGTGGAAAGAAATCTATAACGAAATATATTACAGTATTTTTCAATAACTTTTTTCTTCGTGTTTCCATATTCAAGTTTAATTAAAAAATCTATGGTTTTTTTTTGTATTAACATTTCCTTCGGTAATACAAGGAAAGTACACCTTTGCTATAAACTTTCACGTTTTATGTCAACTTTCAAAGGCTAAAAGTGTGTTATTTTTACCGGTACGGTACAGATTAAAAATGAAAAGTTTGATTGTAACAACATCCGCCCGCCTGTCGAGTCTACATCCTATTATCATAGTTTAAAAACTAAAAGTTCCACAGTTTGTAAACTAAGCCTCGAGCTCTTGTAGATTGCAATCGAAATTTAAATAAATTCCCTTCTCCAACCGACGCTGAAACTAATTTTTAAGAGCTTGATTTTAAAAGATAATTAGATAAAAAAAAATATATATATACATGATTATAGCGAATCTAAATATTGTTAATATAGTTTTAGTTATATATTTTTTTGTATATCTTCGCCAGCCTGCTATCATCGTGCAGCTCGTTCCGCGAATCTCAGTACGCGGCAGAGGAGCAAGCCGGTCCTGACGACGGGCTTGCATCCCTTAACGGTCAGTGTTATTTACACACGCACGCACACACGCACGCACGCACACACGCACGCACACACACACACACACACGCACACACGCACACACACACGCACACACACACACACACACACACACAAATGGTCCAGTGTCGTTCCTAACACCCATGTATGTTATTGTAGGAGAAATGAATTGAAAAATTAATATCATAAATATATAGGTGTATGATGTTCGTTTGTTTGAAAAGAAAAGATAAGTCTTTAAAATATCTAGGTATAGGTCCAATTTAATTTTATGTGACGCTCCAACCCCATAGATTGTTTTGTTCGAATACAGCGGTTCGTTAACTTATGAATTACAATTTCGTCCATTATTAGATCAAATTGTCGCTATCGAAACACAGTCACGTATCCATTGAAAGAAGCATGAGATCAGTTCGTTAAAACTTACATTATTTACGCATGCTTTGTTTCTAAATTACTTCAAACAATGAGATAAGTGAATCATGGCTCAGAGCTCTTGAGCTGTATCGTTGAAGCTGTTTACGAAGGTCATTATAATAAAAAGGAGCTAACTACAATGTATTTGTACATACATAACTTATACTGATTCGTTAAATTTTTCTTAATGCATATATTTATTTGTTACTATATATAGAAAGAATTAATAGTTGGGTGTCTCAAGTTTAATTTTAATAAAATGGCTTCTGTGTCTGATGAATACTCAAAAACATTTTTTATTTTCCTTCGCAATTTCTCAAGTCAGAATTATTTTTCTAGTTTGAGTGTTCAAATGTTCTGCTTATGCTGATGGCTTGATGTTTAACAATCGTGGACTTTTTGCGTTGCTCTGGCGCCATTTTAAATGAAGTCTAATTGGTATATTATATATAAATCATGTTTATATTTATTCACATATATGTATGCAGCTATATAAATATTTGAGTGGCGTACGGACGTTTATATGTATATTGTAATGTATTTTAAGTAATTAATTCATACATGCTTAACTTTACCAGCTATTTTGTCTGTTTGTCCGCTCACTCAGGTGTATAGCAATAGATTCGAAAATTTTGTAAGTATACGTTTCGGTTAAAAACGTCATTGCCTTGCCATTATATATTCTATGTTTTATTTATTATCTTTTCATAGATGTTATCTTGTTACTTATTATCTTCAAGTACTAGCGACAAGTATTTATTGTTATATAAAATCGCATCTGTCAAGATCTTTCTTTCGAAAGATATATGAATGTCTTGGTAGATACGTGCTCCTGAATGTACATAATAAAATATTTATTATGTATGCATATATATATCATATACCTATTCAGCAAAGAGTACAATCCGCGTCAGAAAAGTGTACAAACAAACATCCAAATATACTAATATACGGACTTGCTACTTCTATTTCGAAGTATTTTTATACTATCCTCGTGTGGGACGATGGTGGAATCCCATTAATTCACCTTTCATGTTTTAAACTGATCTAACGCTTTGTCCTCTTTAATAGGAATGTGTATACTAACCCCTAGAGGGCGCTTGCCGTTTCGGTTCTTGCATCCCTTTCTACCTTTTTAGCTGCGTGTGACCTGTTTTAGACGGGATATCTATATTCTACATTCTTCTTTGAGCTTCTTTTAGTTAATAAGTTCTAAAATTGTATTAAATTGCTAAGATTTTATTATTTGTTAGACAATTATTTTTATTTTATTACTGTTCTAATTTGTATTAGAGATAAATATAATGTAATATAATTTCTATCACATTCTTTTCGTCGATGATCTAATGAATTTAAACGAAATAGATAATTTGTTTTTGTGTGTTTGTTCGGATATGCTGTTTATATATTTATTTTATATTCTAGGTATAATTTTCGTAATGGTTTATTACTATTCAAATATGTATTTAAATAAAATTAGTTACTAGAAATTTATCATTAGTTATCATTGCAAAAGTACTAGTAAATCTCACCCACGTGCATACAAGTGTTACATTTAGTAATTTAGTGAACATTGCAACCATCATTACAGTAAAAAATTAATTAAATATCATTTATTACATCATATTGCCAAATTGTAGAAATATTATAATATCTTATTAATTTATGAATACAGATCGAGTTGAATCAGTGTTCATAGGTTCTTGGGGTGTGCGGGTTCGAATCCTGCAGGGAGCGTAGGAACGCACGTGACTTCATTGAAAAAATATATATAATGTCAATTTAGGAGAGCATGTATATTTAATAAACTTTGACCCCTTCGTTTCTTATTTCAATGCAAAAGCTGCAATGTACATAGTAGTTTTAATATGATCGTGTGGTAGGCGGGGGTCGTGGTGGGGGTCGAGAGGCGTCGTCCGAGGGTTCCCTCGCTGAGGCAACACCGGACACCGACGAGTCGGGTGCCGGCATGGGGGTGGCGGAACACCGCCACAGGTCTAAGAGGAGACATCACGCACACGCTCAGATCCAACACCAACACCCGCCTGCACACGAACTGCAGCCTAAGGTAATAAAATGTTTAATAATTAATCGCACACATAATTTAATAGAATAAATAGTATATTACAATTTTATTTGCAGCAAGGGGTACAAGTAGCGGCACTTGAAGTTCAGAACGTGAAACGCGCCATCAATAGATACGGTACATTGCCGAAAGGTGCTCGGATCGGTGCGTACCTGGAGTCCCTCCGGCAGAGCGGCGGCGGTGCGGCGTGTGTAGGCGTCCGAGAGCCCCAGGACGAGGCGCGCTCGTTGTCCCCTCGCACCGCCCGCGCTCAGCCACACATGATCCGCTCGAACTCGTCGGGTGGAGTCACCGCACCAGCGCCCGCCTCCCCCCGCGCCGCCCGCGCTCCGCCGCCCCTGCGCTCCTTCACCAACAGTCCCGCCAAACCCAGGCCCAGGCTGGCGGAACTTGAGTTTCCACCCCCACCGCCCGACCTTCCACCTCCCCCAGAGGAGGCTGCTCAACCCCCACCACCACCCCCGCCTCCTGATTGTTGTCGCGATGCCGGCACCGAAACCATGGAGAGACTGGAAGATACCCTAATTATTCTACATGAACGTCATGAGAGTGAAGAAAAACCGGCCAAGCAAATTATGAAGGAGATGCTTGAATTGAAGCTCGTTGCTGAAATTAAAGAAAGAGCGGACAAAAAACTAAGCAAGCTAAAAGAATCGCCTCCGTCAAATGAAGTTATGGAGATGCATACATCCTTCGGTGATCCCGTAACAAGATTGGTGTCGGAGCTCTCAGAAAGTCTAAACATAGAAGCTTTGCGTAAAGCAGATAAAAAGATTGATCAACCAAAACCCATTGATAACAACAAGGAGACAATATCTCCCATTGATCTTAAAGCTAGCCTCAGAAAGACGTCTTATAGCAACAACGTAGAAAAGAAAACTGAACCTGAGACAAAAACGGATTTTAAATCGCAATTAAAGAAAGTTGATACGAATAGAATTAGCAATGTAACCAAGGAGACGGAGGAACCTGGCCGTTCCATAATTGATTTTAAATCGCGATTGCGGAAAGTAGAAGGTGGTAATCCAGCAACAAATGGAACTGTAAAGAAAATCGAACAAAGTTCTCCCGAAGATTCGAGAAAAGATTTATCAAGTAAGAGCGATGACTCAGATAAAAAACGCCCCGAAAGTGGGTCACTAGACACTAGTGGTGGTGACGATGAAGATAAACGACGAAGCACTGGTAGCATCAGTAGCTTAAAAAAATTATGGGAAAGCAAAGAGAGTGATGAGAGACTGAGTCCTAAAATGAGACCAAAAGGCGAAGAAAGTGAGGAAGGATCCCCGGAAGAGAGAAATGCTCTCCTCGGTAGAAGTGGTAGTGTACTGGCCCGAAGAGGTGACGACAAACCCGCAGTGGCTAGCAAACCCGCAGTTCGTGCTCGCCCTCTAGGAAAAAGTGGCATCTACGCAACTCCACTGGCACCGCCCGCATCCACGTCAGACGACGACGGAGATGCGTTAGCCGCTCTCCGAACTTCATTAGAGTGCTGTACCAACGAGGTTATCTTTATTTCAGCAAACTTCCTTATTTCAAATCGGGTTCGTTTATATTACTCATTGCTCATATTGAATTTTTCACGCCAGGTACGTCGTGGTTGTAGCGGAACTACAGGTGGTCGGGGTTCACTGTGGCGTCTACAGACTTCCGAGCGGCTCGCATGTCTTGGCGGCGCATGCGCAACAGCGGCTGCGGGCAGTCGTTGCGCACCTCAGCTGCGTCTGCAACTTCGGGCCGCTGCCGCGCGACTTGAGGCGGAGGCACGCGCGCTCGCATCCCCGGCCCCCCACCACCACCACCTAGCTGACGGTGTAGAAAAGGCACTAAAGGATCTCGCTACCATCGTTCACAGGTATATTTTACACTTAACCCTTGTAATGTACGTTTCGTATACTTTTAAAATAATATTAAATACAATACTGAGAAATTCAATTGTTTTACAGGTAAACAAGACGGATACTCTCGGACATGAACCTCCGGACACGTGGACACATCTTTCGGCCACAACATTCCAGTCTGCGCGACTGATTTACGCTTAAACTACCACTGTTCAAATGACTATTCACTAACTCACTTGAAGTCAAACATCGACTAATATTGTAACTTGATGTATTTACAAAATACCACCGTTATTCATTCCTCACCATTCCCTGTACTCGCTATTTATTATTACTAACGCAAACAAGCCAAAGATATAAGACAGTTCCGTTTTGGATGGACGCTTCAGTTTTTCCACAGTACGATTACCATCAAATACTCTATATCACTAATATTTTAGTCCTATTATTGAAGCATCTGCAATAGGATATGTGTTATATTTAGTACAAAATGCAGAAATATTTTGTCACAAAGTAAAAAGAAATGTAAGATTTACTGGCAAGTACAATCCTTATTTCCGTTGTAACAGTACCAGTTTATATTTTGTAAGTCAAGTATCTATATACATATTTATATAATTAAGACTGACGACTTCAAAATATTTTGGGAAGTATTCATGTTACATACTAGTATTTGTCAATGTATTATCGCTTATTAAGATGAGGCCAGTTGGGAGTTAGGTTTCTTTTCTAAGTTACACGCAAACGCCTCTTTATTGTCATGACTTAATGTGTAATGGTAATAGTTGTAGTTTTTTTTTTCAGTGCCAAATAATAGATATGTTTGAACGGAAAGGGTCATTGGTGATATTAGGTCACATTCCCTTAACAACTAGTACTGATAATCGACACCAACACACGGTGTGCTGAACACTATGGAATTAACCGATTTTATAGTAGCTTCACTTATTAGATGTTAGTTAACAAGTTATAGACTCAAGATATAGTGAGTGTTGTAGCTGTTCGTCTATCGGATGTCGCCTGACGAGTAACTGTCGTCTTCCTTAGGAATCGATTTTATTGTATGGCGCTTTCGATTCCCATATACATTCCTAGCTACATTTATCTACTTAACAGTATCATATACATTAGAAACAATTCAGCATTTAATCAATTATATAAAATAAGTCTCTTTCGACTCGGACCAATGAAGATGCATTTTATTTTTTTTATTTTTTTTTTTGTCAAATGAAGGCGCAACAAATTACGCCATCTTGGTAGGTGACACTTGCGCTTTTGCGCTTAAGACTGAAGATGAGAATTGAGATCGGTTCGGCCTATTGTTACGAAAACATTTAATATGAAATTATACTACGCGTCACAAGTAAATTACGAACCGTGGTTCCAATGTAACTCGATTAGTTTTCTATCGATTTTTTATAATTTAAATTTTTAATTGAATTGAAGTTGTCGTGTGACATAATTATTTAAGTTAGCGTACTGTGATACAGCATCTAGATATCTGTATGATTATGCTCAACATTATTCTTTTTTTTTTATATGTATTGTCGTAAAAATCAAAATCATAGGTTTATATTATATACTATATTATTATTACGAGGGATCGGAGTCGATCAGTAGGTAACAAACCATTTATATTGAAAGTTATTTAAGAATTACACTTTGATATATGCTAGTCTTTATTATTATAATTAATGTATTACAATGTAAGGATAAAATATATACGTAAGTTCTCTTAAATAGATTTGCGTACAATTTCCCATACTATTTTAATAATCATTATAAGAATAAGTATTTTTTGTATTAGATGGAGGACATTTATTCTTGTGAAAATAAGTTTATTTTGAGTCCCATTTGGGAATCCATATAATATTTACCTCCAAGGCTCTGTAGATATTGCTTACCATTTAGAGGCGACGCTTATAGCTGAAGAGCGTAGTGGCCATTGTATTGGAACTTATTAGTTAATGCACTCTGAAAACAGTTAAGCAAATGACAGGCCTCGGCGGCACGCTCAATTCGGAACGAATTTATAAAGGGAGGTACAAAATC
Organism: Dircenna loreta; assembly: GCA_963555665.1. Taxonomy (NCBI): domain Eukaryota; kingdom Metazoa; phylum Arthropoda; class Insecta; order Lepidoptera; family Nymphalidae; genus Dircenna; species Dircenna loreta. The sequence continues at coordinate 4,925,229 of OY743092.1, read as the reverse complement.
AATGGCAGTTTTTATGATAAAGTGTCTTCTAGTTAAAGACTACAATATCTTGATAAGATCGTTTTATTTATTATAAATAATAATTTGGATTCGTAATTAGAAGAGGCTTTACTTTTGAACTGAACTTAGAATTGTGTAGGGATTGAACTGAAAACTGCATTCAGAGTGTTGACAGTCGGACAGTTATATATTGTCTATTAATAAAGTCCTAAGTGACAGTTATTTATGCAATATTTTATAATTACGGTACATCCTTGTGTTCTTACTTAGGTACTATACCTACCAATTATACGTGGATTTTTGACTCGCTTCTATTAGTATGCAATGCTATTTGATATAATAAATAATGTAATATCTGTACCTATGTCCCATACCGAAATGATACTTCCTGTTATGCTTGCAGAGTTGTTGAATTGACTCTACCCCCCCCCCCCTTTTTTTCCCTTTTTTGATTTATAGGTAGTAGAACCCAAAGATAGACATTGGTTTCATTCTGATGTCCAGCTGTAATGGATTTAATTAAATGTTTCTTTATGAATCATGAATTTTATTGTATCCCTTTTTTATTAAGTTATCATAATTGACATTAAATAAATAAAAAAAAACATATATTAAGCATTTTTTAATGAATCGGAAAAATTACATGACAAATTATGATTCTTAATAACCTAAAAATAACATTTATCAAAACATGCAAGCTATGTATTTTAAAAACATGTACATCTATTATGTCATCTGAAAATTCATTAATTCGTTTTTAAAAAACAATGTTTCAATAGATACATCAACTTGACGAGAGTACTGTTGACAACTACAAAACTGACATCAAAAAAAAATATTCCATTATAATTAGAGATCCTAAAGAGGTTACTTTAATAACAACAAACTTTACTAAATTAAACAGCAGTACATAATATAATTGTAAATAACAATTGGCATTACACCGTAACAAATAATTGTAAATAGGCAGAAGTAATATAAAGCAAACACTAATTAAGATCTTTGGTAAATTTTGACTGAAAGTTCATAAAAATGAATTCTATAAAGCATAAACTAGGTTCAGGACGGAGAAGTCGTTCGTTTGTTAATTAAAAAAAAATACTTGCGCAAAGATTATTCAGTCATTAAAAAAGTATATTAAAATTTAAGTCTCAAGGTTTTAAATAAATAAAAAAAAATAACACATGGAACACGACGTTTCCAAATTACCTATAACTTTAATAATTTAAAGTCTTAACTAAGTTTTCATATAGTTAATCATTTGGCGATGGTCCTTCAAAATAACTTCATTCTTCAAGATGCAGTTGGCTCCTTTACTATCGAATTGCTATCATAGTAACGTAAACTGGACACACACAATTCAATTGAACATACAGTTACGAATAAGAGTAAATTTAAGTGCAAATACTCATCTAACATCTTCACGAGGCTACCAATCTAAAGTGCACGTAAATGTGTATGGAATGTTTAAAGTCTATAAAGACTAACATTTAATAATAATAATAGATTATAATATATGTACGTATAATTTAATCGTTAGATACACTGACTAAATAAACCTCTTAGTTAGGCCAAACAATAGAAAAGAAATAGAAGCGGCAACATATAAAGACAGATGTCAGACATCTACCACAGCTTGTTGTGGTAGAACTTGACATCGAAGTAACCGCGGTCAGTGAGCTGCGAGTCGCGACGGGAGGTCAATGACCCGGCGGGTGAGAGGGCCGGGGCGGAGGGCGGGGCCTCGGACACAGGTTCCACGTGTAGTGTGGACGGTCTCTCAGGGCTCTTCTGCTTCTCCGCCTTCTCAATCCTTTCGGCTTCGGAATCTTCCACCTCTACAACTGGTTCTGCCTCTTTGTCAGCGGCCGGGTAGGCCTTGCCCTCGACCTCTGCCTCGGGACTAGCGCCGACTGATGTACTATATATATTTAAAGGTAAGCAATTAATACGGCTGGTTAATTCCTCATATATTTCATTTAAACAGTAATCTTTACTGTTATTTTACAAAATAAATATATTTAAAAAAAAAATGGCTATAAAAGTAAGAAATAAAAATCGAAGTTTAATAAAACATTATAATCATGTGCAATATGTATTACAGTTTTATAATAAGTTTATAAAAAAAAAAAAAACAATAAATGCATATGGAATTACGAGCGCCAATATTAAATTTTAATAATAACTAATAATAATAATACAAGTATTATTTGTTTGTTAAAAAATTTAAATAAATTAATAAAAAAATAAAAGTATATTATTATTATTATCACAGTGCAACTTATCAAAATAGGGAAGGTGTCATTTATGAATGAAAATGAAATAAAAAATAAAATGAATGATGATATGATTTCTTATTTAATATACGTTCTTATTATTTCAGTAACCTCAGGTTAAAGATGGTTAAATATAATTATATTGGTAATAAGCAGTGCATTTAATAATCATTAAATATAATTATTATTTAACTTGAAGTTATCAACTATTAATATAATTTATTAATTAAATAAATGTATACGTAACTCGTACAAACAATTGAACACAACACTATTGAATTTAAAAAGAAATAAAATTAGGTATAGCAAAATTTATAAACAGTGGTACTAGCGTACCCGTAAAACATTTCTATATATATTTCAAACTAATTTATATTTAAATTAATATATTATGCGCTATATTCTTATTAGTTAGGGTACTCTTTACTGCATTATTGCTCTTTGGTTTGTTTATAATGAAATTTCTTTTTCGTATGCAATATATTTTGATCAAATATTTTAATTGGATTTTTTCTTATTTTTCCTCAATTGTACCACTGCTTATTACAGATTGGCAACAGTTTTTATACCAAATTGATATATTAGGTGCCCCTATATTACTGTCTTTTTGTGTACAAACGATTAAAAAAGTTGCCATATAAAATGTTTTACTTCAAATATTAAATCAATTTTAAGCGATCGTAAATGTTTGTTCGCAATCGGTCAATATTAATTACTTACCCAAACAAATTCTTTAAGAAATATCTAATCAAAGTAAGAAATATAGATAAAGAATCTTGTAGTTATTTACATTTGAAGCAAGTATGAAGCATATAAATTATAATACATTTAAGTGAATCAATAAATATAAGTGATACGCTTCAGTCAGTGCCAGTACGCCGCCCTGCTACGGTCGAGGCTGAAAGTAACGAAATTAAAAATAATATGAACCAAACCATAAGAAAAACAAGATGATAAATAATAAAAATAATGGTTTTTAAATAAAAATGATATTTTTTTAAATTTTAAATTATTCATTTTATGATCAGCTTGTGTATTGAACGTAAATTTTTCATGCTTTAAAAATAAACGAAAGGGTGAAAATTAAAACGTAAGTAAGTAAAAGAAACACATTTAAGATATTACAAGATGGCATTGTTTTGAAAAGTCAATAAGTCATACCCATTGCTAGTTTCTTGGTACGCATTAGTGCCGCCGTGGATCACCTGTAAATACAATGAATATTTTAACAAAACAAAACTAAATAATGCTGTATCTTTTACTCAATGGATGATTTTTTATATTTATCCTTTTTTTGTACACCTCATTTAATACAAAATAATATTTTATTAGAATAAATGTCTGTATAATTAAGCGATTTTGCAATTTTTAGAATGACATTAAGACAAAAAAAAACCATTTATATTTTTTAAAAGTACACCCTCTAATTTGAATATCATCGACTCAATAATTATAGACCAAAATATATTAATTGTACCGTTGAGGTAAATATACTAACATAATATATTTTATGGGTTTTCTTAGATAATACAATCCAATTCAATATAACGATGAAGGTTTTTGGATTCATGTGTATTATATTATATTCTGATGATTGTATAATGATTTTCGCAGATCTAGACTAAACGAGATGTATCACGTTTACTGTAGTAAATGTAAACACATACAAATAGAGTTATTTAAACATTTGAATAACAATGTTTAGAGAGTGAGTGTGACAATATACTAGATGTAGAAGATTACATCATACAATTTGATAGTACGAAATATTTAACTTACATATTGACATATTATTACTATATATACAATGGCAATACAGACTACAAGGACTATAGGATACATGGTATGCCATTTTGAGAGGACCAACGGGATGTCGCGATAAAGGTTTATTATTATCTACGAGAAACATTATATTTAGTTGTCTTAGTTCGAGAATTCGAGTTGTCTTAGTTCGAGAATTCGAGTAGTATAGAATTATTTTTATTATGCTGTAATTCTTCTACGTATGTAAACCTAAATTCAGTCAGTTTCTTCGGTGCTCAGTCCAGGGGCTGGTTCGGGTTTTGGTCACAGGCGACCATTTTTCTCCACTTTTCTCCATCCCCCAATGAAGAATCCGACGTAGAGACGGCTGGCTGAACGCGCGAGGCTTTCTCAAGAGATAGCGTCACTGTCGTGTCAAAGGTGGGAATGGTCTAGGTCTAGATCAGGTCTAGGTTCCCCCTACGCAGAGGTGTTGATGTCGACTGGTGGTCACCCGAAATAGCCGAACTCCAGGCGCCCAGTTACAGGGCTCGTAGAGCCTTTGTCCGGTGTCGCTAAAATCACGGTTTTAACCCTGATCGTGAGGTAGATTTTGCAGCTCGTGATACGAAAGGCAAAGGAACTGACAACACTGCGCCGGGGCCAGACGAGAGCTTAACAGGACAGGTGCTCAGCCTGAGACCGTACTGAGCTGGCGGCCGTGGTGGGCTTGAACTATACTTTGCCGCACGCGAGAGAAGGATATAAGAATACGGCCACTACTTCCTTCCTCAGCTGTAGTGATTTGGTGCCATCCTACGTTTTGAGGATGCCTTTATATGAGAGGTTCCACCGGAGAATCACGATAAGTGCGAAAGCGATCCCACTAAGTAAAATGTTTCTCGTACATGAGTTTCTTTTTCACACGTTTCTTTTGTGTTTTTTTTGCATTTCGTTGGTTTACTACTCATTTGGCACCTTGTACAATTTCTTTTGGTGCAAGTTTACAATTATCAATTAAATTTTATAAAATAGTTACTTATTTATAAATATTTGACAACTTACATGTATTTATAGCGTTAAAGCCACTGTAATATCTGTAATTATAATTTAGATAAGAAGATCTAACATACAAATATATATAACTAACCCTGACTAACCGACAAAAAACGTATGGCGTCATCCAATGGATCTAGTGATTTTAAATTAGTATATTCCTTGAATACCCGTCTTGGTTGGTAGTACAAAGTAGAAATCTTTTGAAATTACATCTCTACATAAAAAAATATATATTTTAAGGTACTGTCTAGTTCTTGAAATTCCATGAACTCAAAATACTTCAGCCTACTCCTAGCACTTTTTTGACATTTAATTCGTAAAGCAATAAAAAAAATAAAAATTTAATATTATAGAAGGGCTAACAAGCATATCTGGAATGTCACCAGTGCCACCGGTGCTCTCTTGCACCACCATTGGAATTATTCCACAAGACCAGGTCGGGCTCTCAAGATGTAGGATATTATGAGTAAGAATGCTAGAACAATATAGGCAGGGTGACTTACATTGGCGATGGCGGAGGGCGGCTTGGGCGCCGCGAAGCGACCGACCGCCGGAGTCACCGCAGGCGTCGACCAACCTGACTTACTGACCAGACATGTTCTCATTAGATGAAGGTATTGAGATAGTATATTAATGTTGTGTTACAAGAAAGATGAAAGATTTATTTGACACCCCTATTCGATGCTAGTACAATATTATTGTTGAGAAAAGAATGTTAAGAAATTAGTGAAACCCTGGTAATTTTATTACTTATTGTATGAATGATGTTTCGTATTTAAATTTAATGAGAGAATAATGTTACTAAAAAAGTATATTCCTTAGATTTCAGGTTAATATAATACGTTTTAATTTCTATAAAAACATTTTTATGGATTAATAACAATGAATTACAAAATATTATATCTTTAAATAAATATGACGATGCAGTTTTATTATTTATCTCAAGTGAACTATGATTTCTCTTCATTAAAACGTTTTTTAACTGACCTTCGTAAAAGCAGTATTAACTTAAGATTTTTCTTGTTCTGATCCATGATCTGTTATTAATATTAATAAATTAAAGCTTAGAATTTATTAATATATGTTATTATTAAAAAAAGTTTTAAAATATCAGTAAAATATTGTGTTTGGTGGCCTCCTTCGTATTGGCCTGGAAATAGAATTATAAATTATTGATTTTTCCTTTCAACTATCTAAATTATAAAGATAAATATAATTTATTTAAATAAAATTAAAATTAGTCATATTACAAATATCTATTATTTGTTGTTTTTTTCTATTTTTTTAATAAAATATATATGAGGACTACCCTACTCCTAGCTGTTCATTGTTAGAACAAAAATCCAATATCATATATTTATCATATAAATTTGCGTGGGCATTATCACGACCTTGGTCTTTTGGAGGCAAAATAGTTAAGAATGGTCTTGAATTTTTTTGTTTTTTTTTTCAATATTCAAATAACTATAAATTCTATGTCAATGTGTGTGTTTGAACATAAATTTATGATTACTTTTTACATATCGCTTAATTAACTTACTTCATTGCCGGCACGGCTCCAAAGAACTGCGGGGAAACAGCAAAATTGTTGTTTTGTCGCACCAGACGTTCCACGTCATAGTTCTTCTTGAGGAACTGCTCCATTTTAGGGGATGGGCCGTCGATGGCCAGCTCTTGCGCTGATACCTCCATGTCCTTGAGATTAAATAATTCATTCGTTCACTTATCGAATTTCTTTTTTAAATTTAGGGTGAAAATATATATGTGTTCATCACACTACACATGTTGACTAACACTATTCGCAGAAACCGATATGAGTAAAATATACATAAATAGACGGCACAAGCTCCTCATAGAAGACCGGGACGATGTTACGATGATGCATCGTTAAAGCTTGTAGAAAAGATTTAATGACATTCGTTGAATCAATGTAAGAAGTAGTTGAAGATCTTGTTTTCTACATTTTAAAGAATTTTACGGTTGGACGTGAAACGTGGGAGTGAACTTGTTCCAAAATTTCATATTTTTTTACTAATAGAACCGTTGCACAAACATTGATTTTGATGAACTAAGGCACTTTTGTATGCTAGCAGATACTACAATGTTTCTGAGATGGTGGCCCGTGGGCATGCAGCGGTCACTGCCGGGCAGCTTCAAGATATACTAAGACTATTTTCTATAACGTACTTGTGTAATAACAGATGATATAAAATATATATATATATGTATTCCCAAATATAGTCGCCAAGTGTTTGCAATTAATTTTCCGCGGTGGTAGCTGAATTTCAATAAAGATTTCGATTTTAGTTTGACCTCTAAATAAGATCATAATGGAGTATTAAGTACCATTTTTGGTTCCTACATGAATACCTAGGTACGACAAAAGTCAGTACAAGGTGAGTACCAAAAAAATATCACGCTACTTCAAAAACTAGTATCGCAGCAGTCGTTGTCGACGTGTCTACACGTTTCACAGATCTCCTACGCCGAAATCATTATACTTGGTCCATTCAATGCTCATTACAGAGACTGGCTTAGGTCACGTGCCACAGACTAGATCGGAAACCTGTATGTGACTTTGTGATAGTGAATATATTCAAAAGTCTTCTCGTTTCCTAAATGTCGGTAGGCACATGTTCTCTTTGATGGTTTTCTGCTGACTGAAGAGACTTACATCCAGAGAACTAACTACTAATAACTCCCTGTGGCCGTTTGATCATTGCCTGGCAAAGAGAGTACAGACCACATAACATTCCAGTCCAAATGCCAATTACTTATCCATTATTTTAAGTACTGTAGTTTCTTAGAAACAACGATACGCGTTCCGTTTTTGCATACATCGAAATTACTTTTGTGCTTAACGGCCTTCTAGTTAATAGACATCAGACTTGTCAATACTACTCTAGTTATTATTAGGAATAGTTCGCTTAAGAAAAACATATCTTACATTTACACCTCTTATACAAATATAATAAAAAATTTTATTTGGACATTAGAAAACTTTCTAAAAATAAAAGTATTGGGAGTACGTTCAACAAAAAATTAATACAATTTTCTTTAAAAGTTCCAACAGTTCGTCTTAAACAATGCTCCGAAAGTGTAACGGGGATCGAATGGTAAATGAATAAAGTTCGCATATAACTGTTGATACCGGCGGTAGCAGAGAATCGACTTACTGAATTATAAAAACTAAGACCTTTAGCTTAGATAAGTCAGTAACTTTATTAATTGAGTAATTAAGTTAATTAAAGTTTATACGAAGTGGTTTGTCAAAACAACGAAGACGCTAAATAAGTTCCCATTTTTTTGCATTGTTATGAAACATTAAAATGAACTAAGCAGTAATAAAAAGTCACAAATTAAATTGAACACAGCCTGCGTGATTACGTTTATAAAGAGTATTTTATCATACAACCAATTATTAAAATAAATGTATTGTAATGTCGTGACATTAATGATTTAAAAAATATAAGTTTGGTAAAATATAACAAAGTCTAAAAAATAATAAATAATAATCAAGACTTATATCGATATTTTACATTATATTCGGTTCATGAAATTATATTAAACAAACTTTACATGGATCTGTTCATTTAAAATCCATTTAAAGTACGAAGTACAAGAAATATTTCACTAATCATATTTATAAAAAAAATATAACATATATGATTGTTGAGGTCACATTTAATATTGTGAATTTATAACAGAATTCAACATATTGTAATTACTCATCTTTATACCAAGAAAACATTTCAGACTTCTGATTTAATAAACAGTGGACTTAAAGAAAATACATATTAATATATTTACTATATAATTTGATGGAAGTGTTTAATAATTCCAGTTACCGCGTGTTATGTGTGTTGTATGTAAAACCAATTTAAAATAACCTATTAATAAAATGGTTAATTATAATAATACAAAGTTAAAATAAAATAAAGTAAAAAAATATATCTCTATGTATATGAAATGTTATCATCCACTACCTGCAACATGTGATTGAACAGGATCTTCCCGTGTCCGTGGCGCTGCTTCTGGACGAAAAAGTCAAGAACGCACAGCGGCTCCACCTCACACACCTTATCCTTCTCGTCGAAGAGGAACAGGTGCTTCCGACCAACCTTCAGCAGACCTATCACGTCGCCTTTACCGCTGGAATTAATGTTATTGGAAATTATTTCACAGGTTATGTTAAATTATGAAATCCCTTTAATACAATTCTATAAAGCAAGAGAAACTACATCATTATTTTGATTTGTTTGAATAAAAAAATATTATATAAAAGAAAAAAATATTATATAAAAGTTCAAGGCAAATAAAATTAAAATATTTTCTAAACTAACGTTACGAAATAATGTCCACGAAATACTAACTGACTAACAGAAATCGAGGCTCAAACGACTTGGGTAATGAAAGCTGTTACGTAACTTATTTGCCATTTTGTATTATGTAAACATAAATGACGCAATCTTATTATTAGAACGATTATATTGTTTGGTCCAAGAACTTTGATGTTTAAGTAAAAAAAAATCTAGTTTATATATATATTCCAAATATAACATTATAACGGTAAACGTACTAAAATGGCATATGGTTAGCGAAACTTTAATATTGAAGCAAATTTATTTCACAATATCTAAGACGTATATAGTATATGAAAGCAACACAAGAAGGCAAAATGTAAATTCGCATATGCAGTTATAAAGAAATATGTTTGCGCTATGCTAGTTCATGTTGGCGTAAAAAATGCGTTTCCTCTACGTCACAGCCCAAAGAGCAACTAACACGAGGGACAATAGACCCAGTAAGTTGCTCGACAATTTATTAACTTCAAAAACGTTTCCCACTTTTTAGTGTCGGTTAAGATTATTATACTTTTTTCAAATTATTTAAGCTTACAAGCCTTTCGCTTGAACACAATGGAATAACAGATATTTTAAACTAGGACAGGAAATGGCATTTTATACCAAACACAACTAAACCCAAACGAGGTCGATTCTATTCAGTTTTTTGAAGCCAAAAGCTATTGTACCGTTAGTCACAAGAATATAAATAAATTATTATAGAAGAATATAAAAAAAAATGCCCTTGAATTCGCGTGATAACAAATTTATTTAAGTAAATTAGTATAATACAAAAAAAAGTAAAAGATATATAAAAAAAATGCTAAAGAAAAGATTACAACCACCAATTATATAATTCGCTCTTGTAAAACGCCATGCTTTTATTTCGCTTGAGTGAGCTCATAAATTATTACAATATACACATAAAACAACAAAAAACTTATGAATACCAATAACTTAATGGCTCATGACTTTCGAGTCCCGAATAGCGATCGCAATTTCTTTATTGATGGCCGACGCTATATGCTTCACTTTTAAGTAGGTACCAAAAGTCGAAGAATTTGGGACATGCAATCTCCGTTGTGTTGATTAGCCGCATTGCGGATATCGATGCGGATTATTATTTATTAAAATGTAAATATATTTTTTTGCTATATTATATTGATTGATATTTAAAAAATATCACATTTCACTTAGGTATGCAAACTCAAAATTAACAGATAAACGAAAACGGCCATAAAAGTAATAAAATGAAACGAACAAAGAACTGAATAAAAAGTGAACTAATTTCTTATATATTAATATAGGACATACCCTTTAGCTTTGGCATCTTTAAGTAAATACAGAGTATGTGTGGGCGAGTTCCGCAGCTTCTCAGTTGTCGTGATCACTCTGTTGAGTCCCTGAGCTGTCGACGACTGCTCTCCCAGCATGTCGATCACCTTGGACAGACTCTCTTGCATTACCCTTTATGAAAAGAAAAATATGTTAAATATATATGAGATATGTTTAAGATAATTTATGTATGCAAAATAATACAATTATAATAATAATGTAATCTGTAGCCAAAGATTTTTTTGTAAAATTAATAGCTACATAGGTAAAGTTATTATATATTAAAATAGAAATGATACAGATGCCTAAACAATATTTTTGAACCTACAAATAGTATGTTAAAAATGATTTGTCAAACACATAGCTTATATAAATATGAAATACACAGCAACTCTTTACTGAGACAAAACCCCTAAGGCCCATTTATATATACATAAACATGATATTTGACTATAAAAAAAGAACAGAATATTGACAAAAACTATATGTTATAATAAACAGTGTATTCATTAAAGCAGATAAAGTTGTGATTAACAGAGTCTAAAATAAGTAAATATATATTTTATACTCTTTTGTTATATATATTTGTATATTTCTATAACATGAATAATAAGTATTTATGTACTATATAGATACTAGATTGAAGTTGAATGGAAGAGTAGTCTATAGGTGTGTAATGGGTTTGGACTCGGAAGACCATAAAGGTGGTCCTCCGAACAACTATAATTTATTATATGTAATGTCAATAATTTTAATAAAGTGTTTCACTAAATGTATTGATTATATTGAATTATATACCCGACTTATTTATCTACTATAGTCGATTCAAGTTAAACTTTATAGGAGTGTAATGGGTTGGACTCGGAACGCTATAAAAATTATATTGTTTCACAGAACAGGTATTATTTTAATAATTTCGAAATAAGGTTTGATTAAAAGTATTGAATATATTTAAATATATTCAAGAAAGAAAAAAATAACGTAAACTGTATCAAATATATAACTTTAATATCCCGGGATAAAAAAATGCTTTTTTATTATGTACTTTTATACCTATACATACCAGGTATGATAATATATTTATGAATAATATATTATCAAAGGATGTATGAGATTGTTTTCTAATGCCTGTTTCGAAAATTAAATGTTCATGTTCAATCACATTATGAAATTTGCTTAAGCAAATTCAGTCATTTAGAATAAGACTTTTTACCTTATATACTAATTTTAATTAGTTGTTAAAATTTGTCCCGTACTTCAAAGATGTAGTACACATATGTGATTTTAATATTTATCAAGTTCTTCAGTATTTAATATCCTTTATATGATTATACATGCAGAGATGTGAATTGTTTTTTTTTAAAAGCTTGGTTTTAACTTATTCTAAGCTTGATATGTCTTATTCTATGCTTGGTATAACTTATTCTTAGCTTAGTATAGCTTATTCTAAGCTTGCACAATCTTTAGGGTTTGGATTTGGTTGATTAAATCAGTTTAGTAATTACCATGGTTTTGAGATAAAAATTGTTGAAAACTGTTTATTTCAAGTAGGTTTTCATTATTATAAATATAATTTGGTTTGTTTTATTGAGTCTTATAAGACTGTTTTGTTTAGTTTAATTTTTTAGCTGTTTGGAGGCTACTTATATCATGACATCAACCAAAGTCAATGTGTGCACAAACACAATTATTGAAATTATTAATTTTATTGAAATTATCAATACAACTGTTTTCAAATATTTGCAATGGGTGTTAGCATTGAAAATTTTATGTTGATAAAAATTTGGTTGATAGTTTCAATATTTATACATTGAAATATTTATACAATAAATGCATTAAAATATAAGCTTTATAACAAGCACTATATTTGTTTTAATAAGATGTATCCTTTGTTACATTACTAATATGTCACAAGTAGATGATCTGATATGTATGAACATTAAATATTATTATTTACTCAAACTCTACTGATTTCCTTGTCTTTCTTGCAAGTTTAAATATCTTTTGAGCTTAAAATTTCTTTGGAAAATATACATCTGTATAATAAGCCTATTAAATTATTATGTACATATTAATTATGAGAAATCTATTTTAATAGGTGTAGCTGTATTAATAATATAAGAGCCAACTTTGAATTAGTTTTCGATTGTTGAAATCTGATAACGGGCTTCTTAATTCTGATATAATAAATGTGAAAGCTTGTGTAAATCTTTAAAAAATACACACACACAAAGGAATAGTAAGTATTATAATGTAGCATAAAATAAAATAATGAAATCAATTTAAAAAGTATCATTTTTAATTTGTACAGAATAAAAATCATTAATCTATAGATCATTATATTCTTAGATAAATCTCAAATTTTAGTTTTTAGTGTGCAAATGGCGTTATACTTAACTAGATTATTCTATAGCTAAATGGTATAATATACTGATATAACATTTCTCCTTTAAAAATTGTTCTTAATACAAATATGGGCATATTTATTGATCTTAAAATAGATAAGTGAGTGATGAAGTTAATGTATTAAAGTGTTAAGATATTAGAGCTGACTCAAGTTGCAAGTAGTACTCGACTAGATCAGCCTTGAGAGGGCGTGACGTATAGTACTCAGAAAGTTAGAATGACTATTATACATTTTTATATTTTCTAATTGTGACTTAAGTTATTAATATGCAAATAAATATATTTTTACCTTACGCCCCGAACGTCTCCATGAAATCCAGGAGGTATTAATGTATAATTTAACTTTGTTATTTTATCATTTAACATCTCATTTACAGGTACCAGCCACTCCATTTTAATTTATGTTACTTATAAAATCACAATTAGCAAGATAAAACACAGGAAATTCACTAACACTTTAGTTAGATTGGCGCAATAAGGTTCATCTCGTCTCATTCGCTCATTCCCTAATCCCAAATTCCAATGTCATCAATACTTTTGTCAACTGTCAAGTAGACATTTTAATTTTCACTGTACTGCTTTGGACTCCGGATTTACAGCTATTTGTACAAGCAACAAAGATAGTCTGTTGGGTCTATATTTTTTTATAATACATTCATATTTAACTAAGTGATATTTATCAAATATGAATCAAATATTAAAAATAACTTCGGATTGTGTAATTTATTAAATTAAAATAAGTATGTAGGTACATATAGATACAAATATACATAAGTATATTAGTTAGATAGATAAAGACTTAGAACGAAGTAGTAAATCGATCTAATAGTTCAATCACTAGCGGCAGCCGGTCTCAAATGTCGATCCGGGATATTTATTGTAACATGTCATATATATAATTGCCGAGCATTGCAGGGCATCTGGTGAAAGAAGTACAATAGCTCTATCAGCCTTTGAGGAGCGAGTAGGAACTTTTCTCTATGGTACCAATATCTTATTTATCCTAAATACCGCTGGAGAAATTTCTTTCCACCTTTTGGTGGTTAATAGCAGAAAGTTTCTTGATGTTAATGAAGTATGCTATCTATGCATCCAGTTGGTAGGGATGGTATAGTAAATAGTGGCATTCAGCACGATAATTAAAATTTGCGACAGGAAACAGATCTAATAGCTCTTTGGAACACACCCCTTCAAAAATGCTGTAGAAGATGCATAGAAAGACATGCAAATGGTTATTTTTAGTGGTAAACTAACTTCTGGAGATTAAACTGATTTATCCCATTCTGAAACTTTCCCTGTTGAGGTTATAATATAATATACAAATTTCTTTCGGCATTCATTAACGTTTTCTAGAGATAAGCTGCATATGATACAGGATGCACTATATGCGGCCGCCATATACCGCATCCCTAGTATTGTAAACTGCATAACAATGAAACCTGAGAATATCCAAAGTATCATTGATATGCAGAGGAACCATGTTAGGGATAGCACAAAGCATTGGCTTTGTGCTATCCCTAACATGTTTCCATTGGGAAATACCAGTATTCACGGGTTTGAGGTCGAGTTTGATGCAAAATAGTATCACAAAAAATGGATTTCAATTTTGTCGTGTGTACCAGAGAGGTACCAGAGAGTTGTAACTTGCCTCAACGGGGTGGGGGGGGTGAGGTAGGCAGTAGTTGAAAATTGCAATCTTTGAGTGCACTAAAATATTCGTGTTCTGGATGGACAGCTTGCCAGCTAGTTGTTTGGCCATTTTGACAATATACTTGAATTTTGCTCGAGCTATTTGCCGTTTAAAGAAACGGTAAGGTGCGCATTAATTTTTTTCAAAACCTATCTGCGATAGTATGTAGTCAAATTTCTTTTGAACATGGTCTATAAGAATATTCTTTTCTGCATTACTACTATGACACCTGTAAAATTAAATCTGTTTAATTCAATTTGAAATCGAAGTTCGAACTACAACCGTACCTGACACCAAATATACACTTTCATTTTATTATCATACATTAGTTAAAGTTTGTAAAGCAATTGTATAAATTAGGTGCAATAAATGTTGGAGCGGTAACATGGTGGTTAGTTTTGATATAAAATGATACGAGATTACAAGACACGCCGTTGAAATGGTTATTACAATTTCAGGTGTATACCTTTATCTTTATCCGAGCCTCGCTAGCGACTACTAAGCTCCGTCTAAAAAGATGAACGTGAACAATCGAAATAGTGTAGATTGAAAAAGTCGCGTTAAGCTTTTGAAAATATTCTTTTACTGCTACTACTCTTACAATGCATTTATTTATTGTTTTGTGTTCTCTGAAAGGTTATTGTAAATTCGAAAACAGATGGAATTCTGAAGAATACGGTTGGAGTTCAACAAACATGAATTTGATCAATCTTTCGTTAGCGTTGTAAAAAACACCGGGTTGATATTTCGTTCAACAGAATTATTTCACACGTGGTGGATCTTTAATACTAATAAATAAACAGAAAATTCAAAGAACATAAAGATAGACTGAGTGCATATTGCAAGCGTTTATAGGTTTAGAATAATACATTGATCAACGTCGTCTCACTTTGAGAGATTTAAGAAGATTATGCATTCATAATCTTCTTAAATCTCTCAAAGTGGTTAGTTAATCAAACCTCATTAGGTTTAATTAACTAACCATTTTAAGTAAATGGTTAATTATTTGTGGATATTTTAATATTAATCTCTTAGAACATAATACAAATGTGGATTGGCCGGATCTCTGCTAAGCATCCTTAAACTCGCTGCTACCGTGGCTAGAAATGACAATGAAAAAGCGGTGTTGATGTCATGTACTCGGGTTGATGATGACCACCCATTACCCTGTGGAAATCCCTTAGCCGCTTTTTACGTAATCCATACGAAGAGAGGAGAGGTCCTATTCTAGGTCGTAGCTCCACAGTCACAGATAGGAAAAAGTGATATCGATAGATAAAAATAACAAAAATGGATTGTTTAAGGATTCAATAAAACACATATTTGAAGACAATAATATAATATTTATTTGAAATAAAAATAAGTATCTAACCACCTACGTGTTAAGGTTTTGATTGATTAATATATATTTTGTAGCTTGTAATGATATTGATAAAATAAATGGAATACTTATTGAACATAAAAAATATCAATTTTACTGTCATATAGCCTCTTTTCTATATACTATCTTTGACTTTTTATATAAAGGTGTGATACATGATGGAACCACATACAATATTTCTTATACATATACTTAAAGTTTCAGTTTTTTAAGGATCAACCGTCACATTAATTGTATTTTTAGAAATTAAAATTATCATATGATTAAAAAGCGGTTAAAGAACGACATCCGTTAGACAGAGAAGACTGATTTATCAATATTAGAATTATGAATTATCATATCTGTAATAAGAAGAAAAAAAATATTAATTAAAACTGATAAAGACTACGTCAATGATTATTCCTAATAATTCCGTCCGACTTCTTTTCTATATACATTTACATATTATATTATAATCCTAACAATTATCATCACTGGGTCCAGTGGGATTGACACTTATTATTTAAAAATTAATACCATTTAAAAAAATTAAAACATACAGAAACCTGCTTGCTCTTTTTTTTAAATTTCAGTTTTTTAAATTGTTAAACGATACTTTGTGATAAATAAAATACTACACTATATTTCTTTGATCAAATTAACGAAAAGTGTACTATTATACAATTGATGTTCCCAGTAACTGTCACTATGGAATTGTTAAAAATGACAAAATATCAGTAATATCTAAACTGAATTATCCGTTACCATACTCTTAACTTAACATTCAATACTATTTGCAAGAGTAAGCTAAGTAAAAATAACGACATCTAACTACAAAACAGAGGCTTATTATGTTAATTAAAGTTAAATATATATAAGAATTATTATCTTAGTAAACTTAGGAAGTGTTTCCTGCGATCTTTCATATTTTTTAAAACTTATACAATTCAAAAAACTTATCAACGGATTTTTTTTTAGTAATTAATCTTACAATACAAAAATATCAATAGCAAAATAGAATGATTTTCATAACGATATAAAAAGAAGACACAAGAAGCTAAAAATACACAATAGTTTTATATTGAAGTAAAAAGGATATGTTAGAGTTTGTACGAAAAAAATATAGAGGTAACAAAAATTGGGCTTCATCCTCGTTAATACCCGTTTCCCTCTGAGGGTTTGACACTGACGATATTTTCTCACATAGTGTATGGTAAATTTGGTACATTTTAAGTAGTATGTCACAAGAAATGTCTACTTACGATATATTAGCCTAACTTCATATCACGAAATATCTTATATTTAAACTGTGCTATGGCACTGAATTTTGACTTACTTTTGTAGGTGTTGTAACGCCATGCACACATTTCTTAATATTACGTATATTTCATTATTCCTTAGGATAAATCAATGTTTATAAAAAAAAATAAGTATAAAACTATTCTAAAATCTAAAAATCTGTTTTTATTTTATAACAGTATGAAAACAACAAACAAACCATCATTATAGAAAGACCCACGTAGTGTGGTGGGATATAAAATAACCCATAATCGATTTAGGACCAGGGAGAGTCGAAGAAATTGATATTATTTCAGGTATATCAGAGTGGTTGGGATGAGGTATATTTTAGTTCTAGCGTTGATTGAAACAAAGTTCAAATATAGTCTTAATTAATTTTAGCCTAACTTCACTGTCTCAAAACTTTTACCACCTTAATTAGTTTGAACTTTTTTAATTTATCGAAATGACAATGTACAAGTTTCCTAATATTAGTAGGCGTCATAACGCAATGTACAAATTCCTTAATTTTAAGCCTATTTAATTATTCCTTAGTTGCATAAAAAAGCAGAATTTATAAAAGAAGCATATTAAAGATCAATTTTAAAATAAGATTCCGAACTGACATCGTTTCTAGAATATTCTTATATCTATATTACAAGGTAATTTAAAATTCAGTATGAATACAATAGCTATAGTATATACAGATAGCTATAGTAGATACAGATTCCATATTAGTATTTCATATTTTACCTATTAATATAATTAATATTCTTAAAATGGCTTTACACTTTAAAAGATAATATTACAACGCAAGCCAATATTTAAAATAAATAATCCGATTGAGATTTTATTATAGTTTAAATTAAATAATCTAACCTCGAATATTAGAATTTATTTTATCAAAACTATCCTATTAAGCCCTTTTAGTTACTCTTTGCGGCGTTATAACACAATGTATATTATATATTATATTATTTCGTATATTATTTCTTATAAAGAATCTTTATTATTTGGCGCCTCCTTCAATTTATCGAATGACAATGTACAAATTCCTCAATATTATTTGGAAGCAAAAGAAAATACGAACATTTGTCTGTATTGGTAAAATTTTATAAGTAATTAAATATTTCAAAGGAAAACCAAATGTTTATTATCCCACATATAAATCTTATAAAAATATTTAACTTTTGAAATTTAGAAATGCGACTCATAAGTTTATATTTATATTTATTATATTTATTCATAAAGTTACTGTATTAACAAATATTTTGATGATTTTATTGTATTGACCTTACAATTGAAAAGAAAAAGTCACAACGGAAAATCAATATTTGAATAACAAAAAATCTTAGAGTGTTTGTTAAAAATAAATAAGCTAACCTCGCATTTATTTAATCTAAGTTATTCTAATGGAAATTTTTACTCTTTGCGGCGTTATAACTAAATGTACAATATTCTTAATATTTATTCTTATATCAAGTTACGTAATTAGTGATTACATAGAAATTAAATTTGCAAAAAATAATAGAATTACAATTTTGAAAATTGGTTAAAATTTGTATTTCTTAATAACAAAACATTATTTTTAACTCAGATTGAGTATCTTTATACTATATTATAAGTGACAACAAAAAGATGCAGGGGACTTACAACGGAGCCTTGAGGAAGACCTTTTCAGATAAAGACGGGCCAAATGGATTGATTTTTAATAATTATCGATATATAGGATACATTTTAAAATATGAAATAGAATAGTTATCTTCGGACTTAACTCACCCAAGTTAAGTCGCATATAGGAAAGGTCAATGTAATATCTGTTGTCAATACGAATATACCATCAGCTGTTAAAAGACCCTTTCTGAAACCGTACTGTGAGGAACCCAGAAATCTTGTGCTCGAATCTGTATTGTGAAAAGGAAAGGTTGGTTGTGAATACTTATTGCGTGATGAACATTAAAATTACCCATATTCAGTTCAGTTATCTCCCTGGATTAGAAAAAATGAAAAAATACGAAAACTTTTCTATCTGTTCAGTAAAATTTTATAAATACTTATACGTTTGAAAACAAAACAAAATATTTATATTCTTAAATATAATTATTTGATATTATTTAAAGATGTGAGTCAGAATATATAATAAATCAATTTGTTAGATAAAATACGCCCTTTGTCTTGAACTTTATTTTGAATTATCACTACTGTGCTAAAGTCATCCATATTTGCCTCATTGTATATTCAATCATCAGACGATAGTGTAAAGTAACTTATACAACTTGCCATTCTGAAATGAAAGTGTAAACGGAGCCTTAAATTAAAACTACTGTTTCAATAAATTGAACGCTGAAACTAATTAATTCTATTTCTATCGTGGGCGTTATAACGCAATGTATAAATTGCTTAATATTAATTCTAACATTAGTAAAAAAAAAAGTAAAGAAAAGAAAGTATTGAACAAACAACATGACTTTTCAAAATGAACATCAAAGATCGCAATTGACAGTGACGAGGTAGAAATATTATAAAAATGATAATTTTATTTTAAGTTTTTTTTTTTTTTAAGTTATTTCTATTCATCTATATTTATAACATTGGTTACATTGTAATAATGTGTCCAGTAATTATATGAATGATATTTAATAACTTGAATCGGACATTATGTGTTAATGTCACAAATAATGAATGAATGGCCGCTGGGAATATAATTATATCATCATTCGTAAATTTACTGGATTAACAGACATTTTGTGTATTTTACAAAATATAAACATGTAATAATATATATTTATATTAAAATATAGATGGATATTAAAATTTTTAAAAAATGCTTTTGAATAAAATGAACGTTAAAATCAAATAATGATCTAACTTCTATCCTATTTGTAAGTTTTTTAATAGAACTTTTACTATGCTAATAGGATTTTTTTTTAATTCATGACAGGGTAACGAATTTATATATTAAGTAGTAATTATATTCATTCATAATTAATTTATTCATTTGATTTTTATAAATCGTTGGTTTTAAAATATGAGATTTAACTTACTAGATGTCTTCCTTTTTTGTTATCGATGAATCTCCAATAAAATGAGATTCATCAGAAAAAAACAGTACTAAGATTAATAAAAATACCAAGAGAGTAAATTAACTGCAATTTGTTAGTTCAATGGAAGATTAATATCTAGTGCCTTAAGTATATGTTGAAAAAAGTTATATCAATATTCCATCATGTACCTTATTTAAGTATAAAGCAAATATAAGTATAAAATAATTAAATTAAATAACATTCTTGGATCATGTTTGTTTACAACTTAAATTTACCCTTAACAATTAAAATTAAAATATTTGAAGAGAACATTTGCGACAAAGTTTTTATATTAAGAAATGAAATATATTGGAAAGGTGATAAACATATAGACATGTTAGTTAGGTGTCTTAACGCGGTTTAATTTATCCGGTAACCTGCGGTAATCTGCCGTGACCGACTGCAGTGTTTTAATGTGAAAAGTGTCCTTATAAAATAAATTAGGACCCGGCCACTCCTCGTCATTCTTAGGAATCCTCGTCTGTGAAAGATAAAATAAAACTATTAAACTTGCTTTCCACGCTGTAATGATGAACGCAAAGTAACGTAACCAACACTTTGTATGAATTATGAGGCCTGGTGGGTTCTTCATACTGTATTTTATATATTATATAGTTTTGAATAGATTTGTTTGAAGTGGGTATTATCTTTTATTAAAATACAGATATTTCTTAATACGGAAGTCTTTTTTATGATTAATATCATGTTAAGCATTATTTTTCGTTAATAATGTACACACCACGTTTTAGGTTTTTTTTTTGTAAAATA
This sequence comes from Dircenna loreta, assembly GCA_963555665.1. NCBI lineage: Eukaryota > Metazoa > Arthropoda > Insecta > Lepidoptera > Nymphalidae > Dircenna > Dircenna loreta. The sequence goes on along the minus strand of OY743092.1, from coordinate 4,903,888 downwards.
TATTCTAAAACTTTATTTATAAAATGTGATATTAAACATGAATAGCAGAGTTTGTTAGTACGAAGCCTAGAAAAAATGTATTCCTTTTGCACAGTTATTTTTCTTGTAATTATGATATATATATATATATATATATATACTGTATTAATACATGTTTATATTTCCATAATTTTGAATCTTTTCCGGCAACGCATCCATGAAGGTCAGGTTTCTGCCTTTAATGGCCATCTTGGTTGTTATACTCTACAATGTTGTAACGTGTCTGTCACTTTTAAGACACGCTTGATGAATCTACCCATCGCGTCTAACTGTGTCTGTCCTCACTATCGGTAGAACACACACAGCTCCTTGTATGAAGTGCCACTGCTACAAACCCTTGGGGAACGCTGTCGTGCAATTCCATTTTCCTCTTCTTATTAATTATGAAAACGGAAGCAGCCATAAGTGAGTCCATGTTTTTCGTGAACAGCTCATATTTGTAACCCTTTCCAGATCCTTAATCCTCGTTAGATTGCTAAGGATGTATTTTCATTTGTTTGTATTTTCTTCTTTGGAGTATTCTAAGAAGGTTATTGCCTTGGATTCTGGGAATTTTCGATCCTGTGTATCCTTTAAAATTGCTAGAGACTGCAAGGGATTCCGATGTGTACATTATAATTCCAGTCTGATGGAAGTGCCTCATCTCGAATAATCTCCTGTTATTACTTATGTGTACGTTATTAGTGGTTCCTTATATCACTATATGCGACAATTGTGAAGGCTTTCATGAAAGATTGAGATAAAAGGCTCCGTTTTGCGACTGGTAGTTGTAAATTTTCCTTCTCCTGTAATCGTTCCAAACCACTTATGGATGCTGGTTTACTAAACCATCATACGGGAACATAGTTGTATTCCTGGTCGTTCTTGGGGTTGGTCGGTTTTCAAGGATATTCCCTCGGACTTCGTAAGCAACAACCTGTTTCTTGGTGTTTGGAGTATTTCAGACTACCAATTCTATATGATACCATCTCAGTATGTAGCATAACAACTACGGTGTATGTTTGGGAAGTAACTGCTTTCTCTTCTGACAGTCCTTCAAATTTCGAGAACAGAGAGCTATCTTGAAAGTAAGGTGGTACCAAGTCCTTGCATTTGATTAATCTGATGGTTTTATTGACTTTACGTAAAAATCTGCCCTAAACGCCTATCATCTTATTACAGGCAGGCACCCTCTAGACTCCCGGAGAAGTCACCACTCCACTGTAACTATTGGGAATTCAAAAGCTTGTACCAAGGCTCTCTTGATTGGAATCCATTTAAAGGACCAGCCCCCAAACTCTTACGCCTGGATATTTTTCTAGTAATAATAACACTTTTACATATAAACTTTACTTTTTTAAACTGACCAACGAACTGACCAGGAATAGATATAGTTAATTTTTACGCGGTAGAAGTGGAAGCTCGTTACCTATACCAGCATAATCTCTCTATAACCTACTTAAAGATCTTGGCCTCTCTAGAACTATCATCAGCTCATTTCTAGAACGTTCAAAGGCGGCGTACGCATTTTAAAGGAGCCCTATAAACCTACACCTGGTTTGTAAGTCCTAGGAACTATTTACTCCTCCTCTCCCTGCAACGCGATGGGCTCGCCACCCGCTTGGTGAATCCATCGAATGCTGTTCTTACTCATGAGCTTGAAGCATGGCGAAGTCGCGGCTCGAACTGTTTAGTTCAATTCTGTTCCAATTCAGGCCGCCAGTCCGGGAATATTATTATTAAAAATGTGATAGTATTTGTGTTAATCAAAATACTTACCAAGTTCTTATGATAGTAATCTTCAAGGTGCTGCAGGACCCGTAACATGTTCGACGGAGTCATTACGATGTTGGAGACCTGCAGCTTAGTTGCCGGCACCATCTTCGAGCTTTTAGGACTTTATTCGAGCCGGTATTCTTAGATACAACCTGAAATAGCGAAATCAAATATAAAATTTTCTTTTCAATATTTTATATTATAATAATTGCTTAAAAATCTCAAATTATATTTTTGCATTGCTTGCAATTTTTTTCTTAGCTTTTAACTCAAAGCGTTACCTTATTCCATGTTTGCAATAAACAAATAAATGTAAATAAAATTATACGCTAATAACCTAATAACTACCTGGCAAAAGTAAACCGGGGCTCCGGCAAAGCCTGTTGCGTCTCTGAGCTCTCTCACGGCTCGTAATAAATCAAAACCTCTATAAGTGCAGCAGACATGCGCTGATCAATAATGGTCCTCCAATGCACCGCGCATGTCATTTACGATGTATTGGGAAGTAGTTATAACTGTTATATAACCAATACATAGAATGTATTGGTTATATAACAGTTATAACTACTAACTAAATAATAACTAAATAAATATTTTTTGTGTATTATTTGTAATATTGTGACAGTTTACGTCGTGTTGTCTCATCTTTAAAACTGATATTCATCCTCTTTACACTTTCTGCAGAACAAGATTGATAGAGATTATCTGTTTTTTTATTTATAACTGAGGTACACAGGAACAAAAAATATGTAATATAATTTAAAAGTAACCCAAAATATTAAGTTACATGACTTGATTTTTTTTTAAACTGTTAAATTATATTTAACATAAATTCAGTAGGCAAACACAAATATACAAAAATAATTTTATGATAATTGTATATATCTCTATTTCATATACTCTATTAAACTATCTATATATCTCTATTTCATAAGCCCGGAAATTTAAATTAAATTATTTTTTTTGGTTAGCAAACTAGATTAATTTAATTAATATCCCATTAAAAGTAATATTATAGCACAAACACGATCATCATGATTTAGGTTACGTTCATTTTAATTGAATTTTCAGTGTTAAGTGCTGAAGCCATTAAATCTTCGACGGCACAGAGAGAGCAGATAAATGGGAACGCTTGTCGAATAGATTGAGAAACGTATGAGTTTAATATGAGATAATGCTTCATTATCGCTTATCAATACAATTAGAACAAACGAACGCTTGTCCCTCTACTCTCTCTCTCTCTAGTCTCTCACTCACTCTCAAAATGTATAATTAACATTACACTTGATCAAATTTATTCTAGGCTTAAGAAATAAGTATATACAGTCTCTTCCTGAATGTCACTAAACAGGACTTAATTTTTCATGTTTTACATCTCTTTATTATTAAAACGTATTCCATATGTCTTGTATATTAGTTTTCACTAGCGTTGATAGAAAAAATATATTGAAATATTTCAAATAAGTAACAGTATTTCTACTTAGATTTTATATATGTTAAACTGTAATTAAAGTGGTACAGCCTGCATTACGTTATAAACATAATTAAAATTGATCAAGATATTTATTGTAGAGGCTGATGGGATGTTTTGATAAACAAATAAACCTATATTTATTTATTACCTATATTTAATAAGACTCATATTTGATTAATAGTTTTGAATACTGATTATTATTAATAATATTTATGAAATAGTTTTTAGTGATAAAACAAACACTAACAATTTTTCTGATTTATAACGCATGCGTGTATATCATATACACGCGAATATAATATATATGTATATTATATTCCCCGGACCTTTTATACAAAGAAGTGGTCCTATATATTACATAATACAAACAAAGAAGTGGTACATGTTGGAACAATTTATATTATTTACAATACGTTTCAAGTTTCAATAAATAAGTATAAACAGTCTTCTCCAACATTTTTAGTTTATGTTCTTTAAAGAGATAAACACATAGTATATAAAGTCTCAGTTAATATCATATAATACTTCTTCAATCGTCATTTGTAGTTTTTTGATTGCCACATATAAATTGTGACATATGCCAACCATAAGTTGAACCTCTTTAAATCTAACTTAATACTCATAACAAAATTTGCATCTAGTAACACCAACATCGAGACATATTTTATTATCTGTCGCTACATTGATGGTACAGACTAAGTTCTAATTAAAATTACTGATTGAGGATATGAAGATTATAAAATATATAATTTTACCAAATATAAGTTAATAAAACATTTTTACAGAGCAATGTTTAACTAACACTTTTTAATATAACGGCACGTTATAATATTTGGTATAAAACTTTTTAAACTATCTAAAACATTAGGTGAATTTCAAAATTGTAAAATACGTAAAAATATAAAAAAAACATATTTTAGTAGTCTCTGTGGACGCACGGCTTATTGATTTTCCCAGGTCCAGCAACATGCGCTGCAAAGCGCCCTGATTTGTTTTTCTTACGGCTCTCAAGTTTACCTGCTGTACTTTATTTAGTACTTTAGTGGCTCCGATGAATATAGCTGTAAGTAAATGTCCTGGAATGGAAAGCTATTTCAGTTAATATTAAAAAAAAAAAACAAAAAATAAAATGTGTAAATAACGTGAAAATTATGTTCGTGTGTTAAAAAATACGTGAAGATGTAAAGATAAATAATATTATAATGATCGGTATTTTTTTCAGAATTAGGACTCAGGGAACCTATTTATAGCAAAGATGCTGCAAGAGTTGCAGCTGCCGGAGTTCTGGTTTCTGGAAACTCTTAAATTCAATTCCGATAATGAGATCATGGTGAGTTACAAGACTATTGCGAATGCTTGATAATGCTTGATAATGTTTATTGAGCTAGCTACGTACTGCAAAATAAATAACTGATGTTATTTATTTTGCAAGACGTAATAAACTGGTTTGATTGAGAGACTTCAATTGAATTCATGTCAATTCTTTTGTAACAACCATTTATCGTAAATTTTACACGACAGATTTTAATGTATTTTTTTTTTGTATTCCACAGGAGTTGGATGCGAAGGATATTAAACTTTTCTAAGAGAAGATTTAAAATATACATTTAAAATGTAATTCATAATATTATTATAATGTTATATCTTTGATTAAAGTTTAGTTAAACAAATCAGGTACATGATGGAATTCTATATACTAGATATATAATAAATAATCGTTTTGAAATATGCAAACTATGAAATGTATTTTTATTAACGCTAGAAATATTAAGATTTTTGGAGTTTATGCAAGTATTATATTTGAATTACAAAAAAAAAAAACAATAGGCTGCGGATCGCTTAAATAATATTTTGTATCGAAGACTTAATAAATACTATTTCGACACTTATTGCGAGTTAATTTACTGTTTGATTTGATATTAATAAATGAAATGAACTAAAGATATATATAATGTAATCAAAACTTTTATTTTTTGATTATTTTTTAACAATAAGATTATATAGTCTGTACAGAAAATTATGCTCTGGGCGAAATGGTTAATATTACATTAAGATACTAAATATAAAATACTTCAAGATGCGAAGTCAGGTAAGTATTTTGTAAAACTAGCGGCTTCTAGAAGAATGGTTCAAATAAAACCATTTGGTACCAATGTTTAGTCGTGGTGATGCGTATAGCGCCACCTTGGTCATCTTGAAACTTGATAGCAAATAATGTAATAACATATAATAAGTTGTAATGTGTGTGATGATTCATATGATATTACTTTTCTAATTCTGTCTGTTTGTCTGTACAGTCTGTTATATAACTATAAAACTCATAAATAGCCCACATGAATATTTATTGTATAGACAAGAATCTTGGGGCAGCAAAATAAAAAAAATTAGACATTTTGTAGCAAGCTCAATAAGTTACTGTAAAATAAACCAAAGAAGTAAAAGAATTACAAGGATAGCGGAATTAAAAACTCCGAGCTCCTAAAATAAGAAGACTTTTTATATTACTGGGAATGCTATATTTTCTTTTTTTTTTTATTTAGTCTAAGAAATATTAAATTTAGTCCTGTAAATTGCGTAAGACGCCTATTCTAAAGGTCCACACAAGCACAGTTTAAAAAATAAGGTAATTCGTAATCTGAAGTTAAACTAATATTATATGGTGGTAGTTGGCTTGTAAGCAATAATAAATTATTATATTATATCTAAAATAATGTTAAAGAATATAATAAGTGTATACGCAGCTTAGGTTATTTATTATTTTGTATCTCTATAAAGTTTGATGTTATCTGTTAAATCTAAGGTTATTTATTTTTAAATTGACCAATGATTATTACCTCCGATGTATCTGTGTGTTATTTATTTCTACTTTTATTTATTTTATAATAAAACAATATTATAATAATATAAACGTATAAAGAAAAAAAAATTAACGATTTTTTTTTTTTTTAATATTCTTACAACTATTTTGAAAATAAATATAATAACTGTACTATAATATGATGTAAAATATTCCACGGGTCATTGTATGATAAGTGATAAGATTGTATTTTTTTTTTGTAAATATATCAAAAGTAACAAGAGAAGGTAGTTCGAAAAAACTGTTAGAAATATGATTGTCACTGGTAGGGGTAGCAGTAGTACCTACATTTTAGTAATAGTAGTAGTACAAGTATAGTAGTAGTATAAGTATTATTTAGCTGTTGTCAAAAACACTATCTTATTTTTATAACAGATAAAATAATTAGTAAAGTGCAGGCAAAGGAATATCACATTCTTACCATCTGCTTTTTTAAAGTATATGTAACTCGTTTTCGAAATGCATATTTTTTTTGGAATTTAATCATTATTATGCATTGAATAGTCTTTCTCTTTAAACTATTAAGTGTCAAATAATTAGGAAATATTATATATAGCGCCATCATGTACCACGTCTTGGTTTAAAGGTTTAACGTTTTTTTTGGAAATAGAAATAAGTTATGTAACAACAAAATAGTTAATGATTGTTTTTAAAAAAAGAACGAATCACACATGTGTTTTATTGATACCTTAATAATTAATATTTTTTTTTTTATTAATATATCTCATAGTTACATAAACAATAAGTGATCCGTCCGTACGTACGGATATTATTCCTGTTTTTGACATATATCTCCAACTTGGAAGCTGTATTATTACTTTAATGAGATTTAAACATTGATGAATTTTAAAAACATTGCGATATAATTCAGTCCTATTCAATTAATGCTAGCGAAGGTTAATACATTCTTAAGAGGGTGTAATAAGAAAGCGAATTAAAACAAAAATTATGAATATTCTCAAAACATTTTTTATTGTTTATTGTCTTTGTATTTTCATGTCATACTGTTGACATTATTCTTGTCAGATTGGAATTAATCCAAGAAATATCGACATTACAGAATTGCTGAGGTGGATATCCGCTCAAATTCTAATGTTATATCAAAATTTTAGAATATAAACTTATGCCGTCAAAGATTCAATTAAATATCCCCGAATTTTCATGATTCATTCATGATTCAATGATGAAGATTCGGGGATATTTAATTCAAATAAATCGTTTATTTGAATCAGGAATCGGATCAACGAGCTTCTTTGTTTAAATAAAGAATATTATAAATAAAACGCGGGTTTAAATATTAGTCACAGATTAAGTTACTTAAACAAAGATTCATTCATTCATTAAATTATAAAAAAATAAATTATTTTTGTGTATATTTGTTTCTTTACTGATTTATTATTATTTAATAAAAATTATAACGAAACAGTTGAAACAAGGAATAATTCTTAGTAGATTCGAGGCATATAACTAAAATCATGTAAGATATTTTAGGATGTTACTGAGTCCTAAAAAATATATGATACTTTTATCATAATAACTAGAAAGATAATTAATAGTGTAATTATTAATAGAGTAATTATTTATAGAAAAATATATCATAAAAATATATTTAAAATATAGAAAAGATATATGTTAGAAGAAGAATATAGATATAAATAAAATAATATAGATACAAGAATATCAGCCTTAAAAATGTAAAAGATGACAATATTTAATAGAATGTTTGTAACATTACCATACATAACATACAAATACCATACATAAAAAGTATTTTATAGTCCTTTTTTCTATATAATATTATACTTTTCATGAGACACGTGAAATATTATAGGGTATAAAGTTATTTCAATAATATGTATAATTACTAGCCTATATATATCTTTGATGACATGCGTGGAAGAGCTTGGTGCACCGGAGGGCCATTATTGATCAGCGCATGTCTGCTGCACTTATTGAGGTTTTGATTTATTTCCCGGGCCGAGAGAAGGCTCACAGACGCAACAGGCCTTCCTGGGAAAGTGACTTATTTCTGCCAGGTAATAATCAGGATATTAAAAAACATTAAGTTAATATTTGTTAGACAGTGAATAATTGAACGTTAAATTTAATCTCTGAGACAAAAATAGCAAGCAAAGCAGACAAATAATTTTACCGGATACCGACTAAGTTCCCAATACCTGATAATACCTTACGGTATTATTAATTTTAGAAAATCAGTCAATATAATACTTAAATTTGCCTATCCAGGTGGTACGTCACAAAAATGCTTATCTGGACTCCTAAAAGCAAAAAGATGCTGCCCACAACTAAGCTGCAGGTGTCCAACATTATAATGACACCGTCGAATATGTTACGGGTGCTGCAGCATCTTGAAGACTACTATCACAAAAACGTGGTGAGTATTTTGATTATCGCAAAAAACCATCACATGTCCATTCATATTATAATGATTAGTTAGTTTTTTAGTTAGTTTAGTTTACTCTGACTAACTGGCGTCATAATACCTTAGGCACAAAGTTGGAGTCTAAAGTCTAAACTTTGACGAACCGCTAAACTAGACTTTAGGTGACGTCAAAATGTATTTTCTGATATTCATTTATGTTTTGGTATATGTTCTTGAGTTTATTTAGCTAATCTTCTTAATTTAGTGTATCATCCATAGCATAAATAAGTAGAAGAGGTGATTCGAAATAAAGCAAATAACTTATCATTACTCGTATTTGTATTACCGAATAAGAAGGAATAAATGAATAACTCAGTTGGCTTACTATTTATTTATAGGCTTATTATTATTCAATAATAAGCCTATAAATAAATATGAATATAAAGAATAACAATAATCTGACCATGGACACTGTTATTTAAAAAATATATATATTTTGTTTACATTTGATTTTGGAAACTGTCATTCTTAAATGAATATTCTATTTTCGCGCCAATCGATATTAACTTATTATGTGATATTGAAATGGAGCGAATTGCTGTGAAAACAGATAATAAATTAGGCAATGGAGCTAAATGCAATGAAATAGCACTCGCTGTCTCTAAAGACACTGGTCATCGTTTAACTGATAAGTTAAAATGACAAACAGGGCGGGAACGTCAAAATAACTTCTTTAACGGAATGGGAGGTCATAGAAAAGTATCTACTGACTAGATTTTTTTTACCACTGCGCAATGTTTTAACAAACAGACTGACCAAGTTAATTTTCAAGGGTCTATAGTAGCTTTCCCATTCGTCAGCAGAGTACAACGTGAAAATTATCCAACTTCAGTGGTGAGTTCAAATTTTTGAGAAAAAACATCGCACAAATTTATCAAGATACGATTATCGAGGTGGTTTAGACTTTTAATATCACCACATTCGTTAACCTTTTTAACCAGGAATGGTGGTGCGGGTCTTAAAGATCGTTGCAACAATCCACTGGATAATGATTAATGGTGTCAGTTTTAGAGAGTATGGCCAGGTCTAAGTGCCATGGTAATGTGGATGAGATTGGCAGTGAATAGTTTACCCATAGTCAGAGGGCGCGTGTCTGGTTTAACTTTTAACCGATTGTTTTAAAGCCAAAAAGATAATTTTAAATAATCTTGATATATTTTATTGTTTTTATACTGATGCTAACAAACATTACGGTAGTAAATATTTTATCCAACAGCTAAAAAAGTATGTTTTTTTCTTTGTTACTGTATTTATGGCAACGCTAATAATATACGTTTCATGTGATATAATTAGAACTCGGTATGTTTAGTGTCAAATAATATACTTCAGAGCTAGATAATATAAAAGTTATAGTATTAAAATGGGCATAGGACTTTCAAATCACATACAAATTGAATTTGAAAATATCATTCATTTTCCTTTCACAGACAAACGTTCCTAAGAATGACGAGGAGTGGCCAGGTCCCAATTTGTTTTACAGGGACACTTTCAACTTTAAAACTCTGCATGGCACATCAGATCACCACAGTGTGTCGGAGTTTATAAGAGGCTGTAAGACGCATGATTAACCTGTCTGACGGACCCGTGGAACTCAATTTAATTACTTTTGTTTAATACATTATAAAAAAACTCTGATGTTTATTTTTAGTTAAATTAACCATGACTTTGAAATATATAATTATTTATATATATATTTATAATTTATTGTGTAATAGTTAAAGACGGTGCTTGATGGAATATTTACATATAATCTATATGTAACTCTACAATAATTTTAGAAAAGAAACTGGAAATTCATCTTCTTTAAAATAAAATATTGACATTCACTTACTCTCTTGATAACTTAATTGATTTAGAAAAAAAAAGGAATAAAATAAATCAACTTCTATGATATGTCTTGTTATTTGAGATTCTATGAAATCAAATAAATATGACGGCTAATTTATAGGTTTACATATATGTTAATCTAACAAAAAGGTTTATTTCTTATAAAAACATATAATTGCTAATACTCAAAGCACAAATCTGTCTAGATCAGTCTATATAATAAGACAGACTATATTTGTCTGTCTTTTCATGTCGATTGACTTTACAGAGATGATTGCAGCCTCTGTATAAACATATAAAAAACAAAATTAAGTTAATTCAAACGATATTTTTAATGACAGTTACTGTTTCGAATATCTTATATTTTATACAAAACAAGCGAAACAGAAATTGTTCCTTTCTATTTTTTTTTTAATGTTCTAAACTAGTTTTAATAACCTATCTAGAAGAATAACGATGATAAGAGAAGTCGATTATTATTATATTATAGTGTACAGCATAATTCCACGGGTCATTTAATGATAAGAGCCAATCCATGGATCCAGTGATGACACCGGTAAAGGTATATAGATATATATATATATATATATATATATATATATATATATATATGTACAATATACATATATATATATATATATATATGTATATATATATATATATGTATATTGTATAAATATCAAAGCACCAAGAAAAGACTCTATCTTCTCTTTTTAACAGATACGATAAATATTTAACATTGTGATGTGTGTGCAGACGGACGTCATCATCTGTCAGATTTTTTATTACAATTATTGAGATATTTTTTAAGTATATGATTAATGTAATTTAGTATCTAATATAAAATATTGTTCCATCAAGTACCACTTCTTTGTTATCTAAGTTTATGTTTTTAGAAATAATTTAAATGTTTTTAAAAAATGTTTTAATATGAAAAAATATTAAAAATCTTTGTAACTATTCTTCAAAAAAGAATTAATCCGAAATGAGTTTTATTGAAAACTTTATATTTTTTATAGTCCGTTGCCCTAACCATGTCCTGATTAATTTGTATTAATTTTTATGACATTGCGACTTTTTTTTAAGATATGTAATTTTAGATAATTGTTAAAAAAACTGGCGAAAGGAACTAATAATCTAAGACATACGCATTACGTTTTAATAATAAAGCGAATTAAAACATGAAATATTTATATTTTTTTTTTCTATAAATATGCTTTCAAATCATATTGGTATTAATTGTAAAGGTTTAAGAGGAGACGGAGGACACGCCTGTGCAATCAAATATTTAAAGGCTTTTTCAAAGAGCACTGCTAACTTAAGGATATTTAATTCCGATGAATCCGCGAATCATGATTGTCTTGTCCAGGAATTTATTAAAATACCATTTTTATGTGAGGAATATTATAGTAAATATACGGGTTTAAAAATTACCCACGGTTAGTTACTTAAAAAAAATTCAATCATTCATTCATACATCACAAAAATGTTTTCGATGGTTGTGTTTGTTTATTCATTAGTTTAGAGTCAAAATGTTGGGCATACTTGAATACTAAGAAAATGGTTAAAATAAGGAAAAAATCTAATAGATTCGAGACATGTACTTTAATATACGTGAGATATTTCAGGATGTTTCCGTATATTTAAGCAGTATGTTATATATTTTTTGTAATTATAATAAATAATAAAAATATAGAGGTGTGTAATATAAATCCAACAGAACGAGATAACTAAAAGATATAAAACATGAGATAATTTTAAATGTTACTAAAAATATGTATAGTATTATTTAAATTTTAAATAAATATAGAATGAAAAATAAATCGATTCGTGTGACCTCCATTGATTCACGGGAAGACCAACGGGACGGTTTCCCAGAGGTCACGGGCTCGGATCCCTGCTCGAAAAGATCTAATTTTAAAATATTCATCCTATTTTTATTTTAAAATAAAATAAGCTTCACATGCCTAAACATGTTTATAGATATTTTTAAACATACTATTCTATATGCCATGATACACATAACATTATATAGGTTGTGTTTATTTAAATAACATGTATAATTATCAGCCTACATATCTTTGATGACATGCGTGGAAGAGCTCGGTGCACCGGAGGACCATTATTGATCAGCGCATGTCTGCTGCACTTATTGAGGTTTTGATTTATTACGAGCCGTGAGAGAGCTCAGAGACGCAACAGGCTTTGCCAGAGCTGCGGTTGCTTCGGCCAGGTAAATATTTGGCTATTCAAATATCATAACATTCTATTTATTTTTTACTAACAGTGAACCTTTACCTATTTATATTTTCACCTTAGTAATGTTAAAGTTAATCCCTAAAAAAATAATACGCAAAGCAAGTTTTCATTTTTACTTAGTAACGTTATCCAATAGACAATAAAATATGAAGTTTTGCTAATTCCAGGTGATACGTTAATACATAATCTTGTCTGAAATCCTGTATTTAGTGAGATGCTGCCTGCAACTAAGCTGCAAGTGTCCAACGTCGTAATGGCGTCGTCGAATATATTGCGTCTTCTTCAGCGTCTTGAAGACTACTATTATACCAACGGGGTGAGAGACATTCATTTACTCTGTATTTAACATAGCAAGCTGGCGAAATAATACTTTAAGTCTCAGATTATAAATTAGACTGATCAGTAACCAGAGCTTAAGTCATCGAAATATATTTTCTACCACTCATAGTACATATTCGACTTACGCACCGCTTACACGACTTACAAACACCGTTACATTGAGTACAGTATAGATGACTGGTTTAAAAGAGGTTTATTTTACCTTCCACAGACGAGGGTTCCTAAGAATGATGACGAGTGGCCAGGTCCTAATTTATTTTACAAGGACATTCCTAGTTTTAAAACACTTCAGGCCATCTCGGCGGAACATCACAAGTTACCGGCCAAATAAAGAGGCGGTAAGACGCCAAACTAACATTTCTGAAGGACCTTATTCCACTTTTATTTAAATATATTAACATTTACTACTTTTGCTAAAATTTTTCATGTTAGGAAAAAAATATAGTGACTTTAAGTTTAAGGTTTACAAATTTTATTAATCACTATTTATAATTGTATAATTATTGTATAAATTTAAGTTGAAGCTACATTGTTGAACAGTGACACTACAATTTTCTACATAAATTTAAGAAAAGCTTTCTTTCTTCCTTTCTTTTATTTTTTTTTTAAATTAAAAAAAAACACTTTAATCATTATCTTGATAGCTAAATTGATTCTAAATAACAAATTTACTGATAATTCACTTAGAAAATAATTATTTGAGAATATTAAAAAGCAAAAAAAAGGAAGATGTAGTTAATTTATCAAATAGTATTTTAAAATATACATTCTTATCAAAATAATTTTCAACAATACTTTCTTATCACATTATTGTTTCTATGATATTAGTATATCAATATCATTTAAATTCTGACATTAAGTTTTTATTTCTAAACGATTGATATTTACCAGAAGAATATTCCAACAAATTCTAAGTCTAAAAACCATCTAATTCTAATTAATCCATTTCAGTCTTTCTAAAATTTTAAAACTGTTACTTGTCTGGTATATCTTTGATTTGTTGGTTTTATACAACTTACGATTCATAATGACGTATTTCATTCAGAGGGTGTATTTTTACTGATATCACATATGTTTTGTATTTTTTATTCAATTATAACTTAATATATAAAATAATGTTAAGAGACATGTAAATTACGTTATAACGTAATCAAATATTAATAAAAACTTTTATTAATTCAAAATGGCAGACTGGATAATTTTTTTGATAATATATGACACCTTACTTAGATTTTGATATTATGATATAAATTTCCAAAATTCGTTTTGAAACTATTATTAGTTACCGAAATAAGTAAATATAAGATATAATATTATGAAATCTGTATGTTGGTATTATGTCATTGATGAATATTTACATTAGACTATTGAATAGAGTAACATCATAAGAAACACTTTCTAAAAAGTTTACTGAATTACATAAAAATGTAATTTTAAAACACAATTACCTCAAATTTGTAGTAATTTTTTACCATACTTGTATCATATTGTAAAATTTCTGCAAATTATATCCAATATTTAAAACTTTAGCGTCTATTTCAACTATGTGGTGACTTCATACAAAGCCACGTTCATTTTATTATTTAAACAACCATATTATAATATACTAGATCATCATAAGTTTACTAGCAATGTTATAAATAATATCTATTGTAATTATATAAATTAATCGTAAAACAAGGGTTGGAACTCTCTCGTTATTGGTAGAGATGTGACATCAGGTACAAATACGTTAATAAATAAAAATCTTAATTAATTTCTGAGCTCATCAATGAAGCGACCGCCGCTTTTTTAGGTACATTATCATTTTACTTCCAAACAAGTAATTATAACAGTGTAAAGATGAGATATACCAAAATGATACAAGTTTGGATATATTGAAAATTAAGTGTAATTTCTATATAACATGAAATGTAATTTTCGTGTCGCTTATTTTAGAATGAATTTACAGTTCCCGTTTGGGATAAGTGTTTATAAGTAAATTTAAATCAAATGAATAGACAATTGTAAATAAAAAGAGTATTCTATATATAAAGTAAAAGTAAGGACAGAAATGTAATAGTTATATTTACTAATTATTTATGTATAAATTTTACTAATATAAATAGTTTTATATTTAAATTTCTAGATCTAAAAATATTGTTTGTTAATTCGGACCGAGTTATAAACCCTCAGATACTTAATTTTTGACTGAATAGCTTACCTATACCTATATTTTGCCACCTAGAAATCTGAGAATAAATTAATTATCTGTTGAAATCTTATTTGTGGTAAAAAAATCAGCCCTCAGTAAAGAGTAATTAATATAAACACTCTATATAATATGTTATGTTAAATATTATGATCCCTGTTGTCATAAATGTAGCATCTAAGACCATCAACAGTTCTTTAATATAACACAGAGTATAAATTGATGAAATTAAGGCACAGAGCCAATTTAAAGCTCAGATATCCATCTCATCCGGATACGTATGATCAAGGAGCGCCTGCATACCAGCTTGGACCAATTGACGCTGTCCAAAGGAGATCTGTGAAACTTGTCGACGAGCCTATACTTACGAAAGGTATCGTGTACTTAAGTCTAAGGAGAGATTTTGCTTCTCTGTTCGTGTTCTACCACTTATATAATGGGTTGTCTTCCAAGGAATTGTTTGACATAATGCCCACGGCCACTTTTTATCATCGCCCACACGCTGGAGCCCCAACAGTCCCGTACAGTTCAGTTTCTGAGGAATTTTCTCTCACGGACCCTCCTATTGTTGAATGACATCCCTGTCGAGGTTTTCCCTTGAGGTCTACAATATGGGGTTCTTCAAGAAGGGAGAAAAAGTTTTTTAAAGAGTCGGCAAGGCGCATGTGATGCCGCTGGTGTTGGAAGCGTCCATAGGCCACGTCACCACTTACCGTCGGGTGGGCCGTGTGCTTTTTTGCCACCATCATTGTATAAAAAAATATTGTTACATGAAGTTGAACTATTAGGAACAAAATTGAGTAGAACTTGGCGACATTTTGAGAACTAGTGGCATTTTGAGAACTAGTGGATGTGACGTGTGTGTCGACGGACTGTGGTTTATAAATCTGTATCTTTTTATGATTTTTAGAAGTAGTTTTAAGAATATGTCACGTATGTTATATACGTATGATAAAGTAAAGACGTGAGAGTGTTTCAATTGTTAAGGATGATTCCACGGGTCACTGTATAATAAGTGTCAATCTCACTGGACCCAGTGATGATAATTGTTAATATTATGATATAATATGTAAATATATCACAAACAACTGGAACGGTAGTCTGAAACATTTAGTAGATATGTGATTGTACGGAATAATAGTACCTTGAAGTAGAAGTAGTTGGTTGTAGTTTTTATTAATACTGGCTTCTTTTTGTAATAGGTACTGTAATTATTACTTTAAATGTTTATAATTTTGATATTGTTATTTATTTTCTATATGTATAAATAATGTAGTAGCCGACTGTTGATACAAAATATTTGTTACTTCAAATATATGTGAAATAGAACATATCCTTCCATCATGTACCATTCCTTTGTTTAAATAGATTTGTTTCTTATTATAGAGATAAGGTAAATGTAATGTAATGTTTTTTTTTATTTAAATAAATATTATAAATATTAAAACAGTAAATCTTCAAAATAAAATAAATGAAACGTGTTTTTTATTTAATCCATAATAATCTTCTATCAATGCTTTTCAAAACATTTCATTCATATATTCCATGCGAACTTAATATAAAATATAAAAGATTACGATATTTCCTAATGTACAAACAATAAACAAAAATTTTTTCATGCCCTTTTCATCCCCTAAATATAATTAAAATTATTTATATTTGTTACGAGTCGAGAGAGAGCTCAAAGTCGCAACAGGTTTTGCCGGAGCTCTGGTTTACTTCTGTCAGGTGATTATTAAGTTATTAAAGTAACACATCATTCATATTTATGTATTTATTAACAGTGAATAAGTTAATCAACGTCAAAGTTAATACACAAGAAAAACATGGCAACTAAATCGGAAAAACAATGTGAATTATTAGGTACAAACAGACAGAACCCACTCCCTTCCTCTTCTACTTATTATATATATATACCATCTCAACCTCACTATTCCCGCACCATACTTGCCCTTGGTTTGGGGACCCTTACTTTCAGCAGTTCTTACTTCCAACGCCATCTCAACGTTAGCACTATAAAGTCTGGTAAGCTCTCGTCGGTCATAGACAAGTCAACAAATAAACTTCATCATCACCAACATCATTTTAGATTAAAAAAATGATTATATTTATGTATAAATTATTTAATAGTGATGAAATTTTTAATAAGAAATACGATTGTTTTCTTGTTTATGGCACAGGGTGGAGAGTGATCAGACGACCCATCTGATCTCAAGTGATGTGATGCTGCTGTCCGAGGATATTAGCAAATGAGCAATGGGGAGGAAGTCACTGATAAAATTATTTTTGGATTAGACTTATATTTATATGGTGTACTTATTTAAATTATTATATATATATTTATACTATATTTATATTTGAATTTCTGTTATTATTATATTATTGTTATTTTTACGCACCCTTATTTATTCTCCATTTATTACAGGGCAGGCTGGAAGAGAATGCTTGTGGCATTATACTAGCCATGCAGGGTTTGTACAAAATATAAAAATATATATATATATTTATACTATATTTATATTTGAATTTCTGTTATTATTATATTATTGTTATTTTTACGCACCCTTATTTATTCTCCATTTATTACAGGGCTGGCTGGAAGAGAATGCTTGTGGCATTATACTAGCCATGCAGGGTTTGTACAAAATATATAAATATATATATATATATATATATATATATGTGATTATATTTCTCATATATATATGTATATATATTTATTAATAATAAGTACAATTCCGATTCTCATGGTTTATTAAGTGACTTTCCATAGATACATTTATGGATTAAATAAAAAACATTTTGCAATCATTTTAATTTGATTATGTTTATTTAAATAAAAATTGCAAATAAATATTATATATTAACAATTTTGTTGCCACATAGAACAACATATCTCTATAATAAGAAACAAATCTATTTAAACAAAGGAATGGTACATGATGGAAGGATATGTTCTATTTCACATATATTTGAAGTAACAAATATTTTGTATCAACAGTCGGCTACTACATTATTTATACATATAGAAAATAAATAACAATATCAAAATTATAAACATTTAAAGTAATAATTACAGTACCTATTACAAAAAGAAGCCAGTATTAATAAAAATTACAAACAACTACTTCTACTACAAGGTACTATTATTCCGTACAATCACATATCTACTAAATGTTTCAGACTACCGTTCTAGTTGTTTGTGATATATTTACATATTATATTATAATCTTAACAATTATCATCACTGGGTCCAGTGGGATTGACACTTATTATACAGTGACCCGTGGAATCATCCTTAACTATTGGAATACTTAACTTTGCTTTGTCATATACTTGATATACATTTTTAAACTAGTTCTAAAAATGATAAAAAAAAATACAAATTAAGAACCACAGTCCGTCGAGCCACATTCACTAGTTCACTCAAATTTGTTCCTCCTACATTTTAAGAGTTCAATTTCATATAACAATATCTTCGCAATGGTCTTACGAATCTGTATATATGATAAATGAAATGGATATCTGAGCCTTAAATTTGCTGTGTGCCTTTATTTCATCAATTTATACAATTGTATTACAATTTTTATGTATTTCAGTAAAGTTTTAAATTTCATTTGATCATTTAAATTTTCATTGAAACAAATATAAAGAACGAAACAGTTCAACAAAGTACAAAATACTATTAAAATAGAAAAAGAAGTATGAATCTAAAACGAAAACTACGATGTTATTTACATGAAAGTACAAACAGAGAGTGGTAATGTCAAAAAAATATTAACGTAAAAGTGCGAACAAGTCGAAAGGCATTTAAACATATTTTAAAATCTTTAAAAGGCAAAAATAAAATTCAATCGGTTAAATAAAAAGTTAAGTTATAACGGGTCTCGTTGATACGGGCACAATATCAGACTCTAGAAATTACGGGCACATCCATTTCATCATCGTGAATGCCTATTTCTTTGTTCTGCTCCTAAGGGTAGATAGAGATTGACTGTAGTCTATGGCACATTTGGTACATTTTAAGTAAGTTAAAAAGGTTATATTACTTGTGACTATATTAATATAGCTTCGAATTACGAAGTATCCTCAAAATATATATTTTTAAGAAAATGCTATATATATTTTTTTTAAATAACATTTTTATCTTACGTCAGCTTTTGTAAAGCAACCGAAAATATATTAATACCATTATTCTAAAAGATAACAAAGTGTACTAAATAAAAAACAGTGTAACTAACTACAAACACTAATTATTGCTAATACACTTAGACTGCAGAGTCCTGGTTAATAACTAGTCTTAATTATTTTTAGCCCTAACTTGTTTCTTGAATATTCATAAATCTATATAATAGGCTAATATGAATGCCCCTCATGTACATTTTTTTTTTAAACTAATTAATCCTCAGATTTTGAAGATTCTTATATCTACACTATACTTTCGTCCTCTTATATCCTTAATATTATTTCGTACATTAAGTTATAATTAAAATATATATATATATATATATATCATTATGAGATAACAGCAAAAAATATGATACGTACTAATCTATGAACAAAGCATTCGTTTAAATCGAATTACCTAATTAAATATGAGAAATCAATGGGGTCCTGATATTCTATTAGTTTTATTCCGTTTTATTGTGAGCTTTTTTTTCTTTTTATTTTCCACCTGTTAAAACATAAATATTAAATAAATGTAGTTGAAGCTTCGAGAATCATATATTATACTTTAAAACCAATAATATTTGCCTGAACCGGAAAATAAAAGTATCCTCGCTCGATTAACGAGTACCCAAAAAGAAAAATTAAGTATCATTATTTTAACTTAATGTATCTCAAAGTAAGAAATACAAGAAAATATAAAACTATTCCTAAATTGACGTTCGTTGAAATAAATTTATTAAAAAAAAAAAACTCAACAAACTCCCCACTTTTTTTTTTTATATTTTAACTATTCTAATGTGAAGTGATTTTTCATTCATTGATTTAAATTACATGTTTATTTATTTTTATGTATTTTTTATAAAAATCTAAACACTATAGACTAACATTGATAGAATATTTTAAAATACTATTTAATAAATTAACTACATCTTCCTTTTTTTTCTAAAAATCTGTAATAACTATTTTCTAACTGTTTTATCAGTAAATTTGTTATTTAGAATTAGTTTAGCTATCAGGACAATGACTTATTTTTTTTTTTAATTTCAAAGAAAGAAAAGAAAAGCAGAAAGAAAGCTTTTCTTAAACATATGTGGAAAATTGGAGTATCACTGTTCCATCATGTACCTTAACTTATATTTATACAATAATTATACAATTATAAAAAATGATTAATAAATTTTTATACCTTAAACTTAAAATCTTAAAATCTTAATATATTTAAATAAAAGTGGAATAAGGTCCTTCAGAAATGTTAGTGTGGCGTCTTACCGCCTCTTTATTTGGTCGGTAACTTGTGATGTTCCGCCGAGATGGCCTGCAGTGTTTTAAAACTAGGAATGTCCTTATAAAATAAATTAGGACCTGGCCACTCGTCATCATTCTTAGGAACCCTCGTCTGTGGAAGGTAAAATAAACCTCTTTTAAACCAGTCATCTATACTGTACTCAATGTAACGGTGGTTGTAAGTCGTGTAAGCGGTGCATAAGTCGAATATGTACTATGAGTGGTAGAAAATATATTTCGAAGAGTTAAGCTCTGGTTACTGATCAGTCTAATTTATAATCTGAGACTTCAAGTATTATTTCGCCAGCTTGCTATATTAAATACAGAGTAAATGAATGTCTCTCACCCCGTTGGTATAATAGTAGTCTTCAAGACGCTGAAGAAGACGCAACATATTCGACGACGCCATTACGATGTTGGACACCTGCAGCTTAGTTGCAGGCAGCATCTCAGGTGCCTTTAGGACTTCAGACAAGATTATGTATTAACGTATCACCTGGAATTAGCAAAACTTCATATTTTATTGTCTATTGGATAAAGTTACTAAGTACCAATACCATTGTGTCCTTAATTCAGCTTTAAAACATTGAATCTTGTTTTACTATTTTTAAAGTATTAATTTATACGTTATCTAATAGCTTCCTAATAAATAAATACAGATTGAATGAAACTTTTTTTGTAAAATAATTACCTGGCAGAAGTAACCCGGAGCTCCGGCAAAGCCTGTTGCGTCTCTGAGCTCTCTCACGGATCGTAATAAATCAAAACCTCAATAAGTGCAGCAGACATGCGCTGATCAATAATGGTGCTCCAGTAAACTGTCATATAAAAATAACATATCCAAATATTTTTATTTTGTTGTTTGAAAAAATATACAGTTTAAACATATAATTAATTTTGCATAAAACTGGAGACAGAAGCAATTTAATAATGTTTCGCCGAAATATTCTTTCGACGAATCCTCTTTTTAAGGAAAACAATATTTTTAGGTAATTTTGTAGTTTATATAGAATATGTCAGTTAGAGTAGTTTTGTTTAGTTTTTAAGGATAAGAATATACTTTTTTTGTTTACTATAATGCAATTTATCATCTACAGTTTCAAACAAATATTCACCACCCCCTAAAAACTTTTTCGTTAATAGTAATATTACAGTATATTTTTACAGTTTTTTGGACTCAAACCAAAAATTTGAGTCCCTAAAAGCGGTCGTTGTGAAACCTACAATTATAAAACTGCTATTATTATTGGTAAGATCTGGATCCTATCTTTAATATTGTACTGAAAACTGGCTTGGTTGAATATTATACCAAATCAGGGACAGTTCATCCATAACCCAATAAAATGTATTTGTTTTGTAAAATCACTTCACTTTCAGGAGATATCTACCTAAGCCTTTCAAAACTTCAATTTGGTTCTGGTAGACTTTATTTTTCTGTTCATATTTGGTGACCAGGACAGTAAACTGAGCCAAATACAACCCCAAATAGACAAATAGTATGACCAACTAACTTTTAATCTCTAAGACAATAACTTAAATTTTGGGTCAGGTTTACACTCAACCCATTTGAATAATTTGTTACTCACTTTTCAGATAAATGATAAGTAACAGAAGTTATATAAATTAATAAAATAGCAGGAAACAACACGGCATTAGATTATTATTATTAGTCAAAGAACTAAGAAACAACAATATTACAATATCCCAACTAATATTAATGATATACTTTTTGTAGTAAAAAGTGACCACTGTATCTATGTATATAGTATGTGTCTGAATAATCAAACTCCTATTACATAAAATTAAAGAAAAAAAAAATATTTGCATGTTTAGTAAAAAAAAAAAAATACTTGTGGCGCTATTCGCACAAGCAGAGCAGAATTATTCGTATATAGTTTCCTTACAACTAAATCTGATTAAAAAGACTATATGTTAAATTTAAAATGAACTTAGTAAAAAATATATGCGGGCGTGAACGTGAACGTGAACGTGAAAGCATGTAAACGTGAAAATTGGGTAATATGAAAAAGGATGAAAATATTGTTACGATTGTTACAAAATGATAGCTTTATTATAATAATTGTAATTCTGCTTGAACTCCAAGCAGCATTATTATATACAAACATACTATAAATATAAACTATATGTATATTTTATTCGCATATGCTAATTAGTTCGCAGTGTTACACATAGATGCTGGAAATTGGCAAATTTCTTCACAGTACAAAACTATCGCAAAAAAGATGACTACGACATACCGATATTCCATGAAGATATGTTTCTTAAATGAATACTAATTCATTAGTTATTAGTTATTAATTATAAGTTATTATCACTTTCCAAAGTATCGATCTGCAAATCTGAAAGTTATTTTCTTACCATATTTCAAATGTAGATATTTCCACGTCCCGTTATCCTTCTGCTGTTAATACTTGACAAATTATATAAAGGATAAAATTAAAACACAGTATTTATTCATACATTTTTTAAAGAAATTTTAATTTATAATCAGTTTTTGATGAAAACGTAACCATTAATGAATATCAATAGTTACAATACATAAAAATAAATACAAATTATCAGCCTTAAACCAATAATATTATTTGTCTTCCTAAACAACAGAACCTTAAATAGAATATTAAACTTTTCAATAGTCAAAGTCAAATCATTTTAGGAACAGTCAAATCTTAACTTTTAAACGAGAGTAAGTATTTTACATTTATTAGTTACATATTAGTATTGTAAAGTCATATCCAAATAGTTAATAGTTTAAGAGAATTGACTTGTTAGATAAAAACATTCATTCAATCATTTTAATTGTAAAATTAATAGTAGAGCCCAATAGCCGTAAATAGTAGGATTTAGAATGGGTATGATATTTAGACCGTCTATCAAAAACGTTAGTTCGGTGTCTGGACACCTATTAAGATGTCTGATAGAATATATTCTATCATCACCTCCTGCCAGACCCTGACGTTGCAAGTGTCGTTATAGAACAAATTAATTCGATGTGGCAACTCCTTGATATCTTTAGGGTCCAAGTTCTGTAAACAACACATTCATACATTTAAAAATAAATATATTAATTTTAATAAACATGTCCATACACTAATTTAATTAAAATGAATGCGATCCCCTTTTTTGGATATCTAACTTCAATCAGCTATTTAATTTTATTTAATGTTACAGGAATTGTACTTATATTTTTATTTATTTTCAAAAAGTTACTAATCAGCTCCATGGTAGAATAAATACATGCTGGAAATTATTAGACCATTTACATCTCATACAAATTAATTAAACTTAAATAATTGAGATACTGTGTTTTATTTAAGCGTCCTAACAGACGTCTGAAGATAAATATCTAAATTAATATTAAAATAGCTATACGGTGTACGATCATCAAAATACTCACCATATTAATATCAGGATAATCTTCCAGCGCTTGGAGCACTCTGAAGTTTCCAGATGGAGTCTTTACTACGATGTTAAATACACGCAGTTTGACTGCGGGCACCATCTTCAAACCTTTATGACTGTAAGTAAATCAGTACTACATATGACGTGGAAGCGTAGAAGTAAATATGTATTACTATTTTATTTATATGTACAACAACTAGAAAACAAAGTATCAAGGTGAATTAGTTAAATGAATATTACAAATGTTGATTAACAGAACGGAAAAAAAGAATGAAGTTACAATTGTTGGATTCTATAATATAATGATATATTATTTTCACACACTGTAATAGGAATACTTGATGCTAATAACAAAGCAGTAACTAAACAAAGGTAAGATTCATAAATACCTGGCTTAGAATTATACAGTAATTGAAAGTCGTCGAAGCCTAGAGCGTCTCTGAGCCAGCTCTGTCTGGGATGCAACGGGTCTAATAAATAAGTGCATCAGACATGCGCTGATCAATAATGGTCGGTGCAAGATGAGGTTCCGCGCCTGTCATTTACTATAAGTTATGTTTATCCGTTATTCATTATTCCTAATATCAAGTTTAATAACCTTATAAATACTAAAAAAATGATACCATTATAAGCCTTTAAAAAAAATGTTGTCATTGTTTTGATAGAGTAAGAATTTAAAATCTCTACTTCTTACAATGACAGGGTATCTATTTAGTAAATGTCATACAAACTAGAAGTTTCCGTTACACTATAAGTTAGTAACGTTTCCGTTATCAATATAATATTATGACTTGTATAAAATGTATGAGATACTAAGCACTAGTTTTCACTAACACCCCAATTATCTCTTTATTTATATATTATTAAATAGACTCCACATATAATCAATAATAAAACCTATATTATTTCCTATTTATATAAAATTTCCATTTGATCAGGCAGAGAAACAAATATCGAATATATTATTTTATTATCAATAAATTTCTCGTGAAATCAACAATAGTTCTCTTTATCATTTAGAGAAACAATAATGTCCTAAATCGTTATTTTGTATTTACATACGAACGATTGATAATAAAATAAATAAATATTGTTTTGTGTTTTTAAATTATATCTCATTCATCTTTTATGCCCACAAATTGATGAAAAAGTAGGGTACAAGTGCATTATTTTTTATTAATTTAATTTGTAATTCTAAAACCAACTAAAATCTAAATGTTGTCGTAATATGTAGAAAAATCAAAATAAAAATTACACACAATAATGATCAAAGTACTTTATAATATGGTTGCAGTATCTGCAATGTGACGTCCGCACCTTAAGACGTCTAGCAGTTTAAGGAAATAATCTTGACGGTCGACAAAAAATGAAAATTGAAGGCGCATGCGCCCGAGCCCATACGTTAATGAAATTTTAGGAAATATTTATCTGATTGACCTTTCTAAAAATACTTCTAGATAATTTCTTTCTTTACAAAGATGAAAAAAACTATCGTTGTCTCTACTATCCTACTAAATGAGCTTAATTTACTATTTGTAACAAGATATATTTTGCCGCTCAACTGTCTTTCATTTTTTATGATAATAAATAAATAAGATTTAAATGACAGTGATTATCAATAACAGATCTTAGCTTCAGTTAAATCAACTATTATAAATCCTTAAGTAAATATGACGTTAGTTACTTTAAACTGTTTTCCTAATATATTTAAAAATTATTAGTGATATATATTTCTGGCCTATTTGTTTTTTTTTTAATTAGCCCATTTGTCTCTTTAGGAAAAGAATCATCCGCATTTATTTTTGGATTGTCGTTCCCCGTCGTTCTCTGTTCTAAGTAACTCTGTTCCTTTCAATCAGATCCCATCTACAACCATGTAACCACACTTTTCAAATTCGTTATCTTATAATGACAAAACGAATTCTGTGTTATCTTCATCAAAAGATAGATAACAGGCAACGTAAAAGTTATTATCTATAAAGACATTTTAATATTTCAATAACAATTAGGTACATTAATTATAGCGAGAATGGCTCAATGGTACTTCTCATTTGTCTTTCAAAAAGCTCAGATGAAGGATAGGCTGGAGCGTATTCCAGTAAAGAAGTAGGACACATTTCCTTGTTTGTCAATTTCGTGTTGATATTCTTTTGCTTCATGGATAAAAGTATTATCATACCAACCGATTTATATCTCGGAGTTCATCCATTTGCTTTTGGTTTTTTGGCATTTGGTGTTTGGATGGAAGATGATTCAATTATATGAGGGGTCATATAATTGAATCATCTTTGGTTATGAGATTTTCCTGTGAAGAGCAGAGGTATCCTATGGAATCCCGTACCATTACCACCCAATTCCTTATTAAAATCCTCTTTAAAAGAACTTGCTGCATCTACATTAGCTTTCGTGAATTCTATGACAAGATTTAAATATAAACAACCATCCATACTCTCCACCAAAGATTCATCACTACCTATTATGGCCGTCCAGTTGTCCGTTTACCGCTTTTGTGAAAACCAACAATACAAAGCTCCATCTAAAAAAATATTTTTCGACATTTACTTCCATCTTTACTATTTAATTTTGCAAGTGTATTTTGAAATTGTGTCGATGGACTTCTTAATATCACTTATCGTCCACGAACTTATACCATAATATACCGTTTAGTAACAGTGTCTCCATTTTTAATTAATTAAAATATTTATTTTATTTTTAAGTGATGACGTCACTATTTTACGCTTCAGTATTTTAAATACATATGGGACAGGACACTGTAAACTAAAGATTTAAAACTCGCAAGGTAGAGAGAGTGCGTTGACAAGACCCAGCAAAGAACAGTAACTAACTGAAACTTTAACAAAATATTAACGGGAGGGAAAGAGTCAGCAAGGAGGTTGGTGGAGGAATCTTTACGACATGTCCATAATTACAATTGGTGTAAACTGTAAAGTATTATTTATTCTGGATAACCAGAGTCTGAATAGGTACTAATATTTTATATTCATGTTATTTGTTTTTTGTTCTCTTATTAGAGGTAAGAATTATATTTTCCAGCTACAACCACGTACAATGCTGATAATGTCATGATAGCGTTATTAATCTCGTTTACTTATCTCAAATTTACTTGTTCTAAAATAATATAATACTTGTATGGTTTAATATTGGTTCTTCAGGTAATAAAATATTAGTGCTTATTCTATACTAATGTAAGGCAGTAGTTCTCTTTGCTGGTAACTGGCAGTCGCAGCGGCTTCAAGGGACTATGAAGCCGAAACTTGTTCAAAGCCAGCGTCTTCTGGCTGGTGTGAGTTCTCTTAAAACAATAATTATTTGTTTCTTATGTGATTTTACAGTGAAATATGAAAGATAAATATCAAAAATATAGTGGTTGATTCTAATTTTTATTTGGTAAACAATGCAATATTTTTACAACACTAGCCGTTGAGAGTGACGTCATCTGCCTCTCCCTTTTCCTCAATCTTTCAGGCTAAAATTATAAAAAGTCTATCATAACTGTCAATATTTACAAATCCATACATTTTTAGTTTTATCGTTTTTATATATACAAACTAGTTATTGTGTTTTTCAGCAAAAATCAAAGAATATTTGGGAGGAAGAGTTTTTTATGTAACTTCGACAGTAAGCCTCGACACGACTTTTATAAAAATCCGTCAAGTCCTTTTGATGTATTTTATACCTTCTTTATTTTTCTCTTCTTCCTTTCTTACTTGTTTTTTT
This sequence comes from Dircenna loreta, assembly GCA_963555665.1. Classification (NCBI taxonomy): domain Eukaryota; kingdom Metazoa; phylum Arthropoda; class Insecta; order Lepidoptera; family Nymphalidae; genus Dircenna; species Dircenna loreta. The sequence continues at coordinate 4,876,092 of OY743092.1, read as the reverse complement.
TATTTACTGTGTAAGTTAGTTAGCTTTAAAATATTTTATTGACGCTGTTTTGACAGACATTTGTACCATTTTTGGCCGGATGCATCAGAGAAAGTACTTAAACTTAAACTCGAAATTTTCCTTTTTTTTAAATGATTATGTTATAAATTACAAAGGCAATTTAATATATTATAAGAATTATCTATAAATTTTATTTATCCTTTATCAGCGTTATTATACAATTATTTATAAGTAATACAAGAATATCAATAATTGGTCAAATATAACATCAAGATCCATTATTGTACATAGAATATTAACCTTTATTTAACCATATTCTACGAATGAATTGAATAAGAATAGTTTGTAGCTTGGGAGCTCACACGGCATTTCGATCTTCATACAATAGTCATGCACGCTCAGCTCTTACAAAAATACGTCCTTAAATTATATATTGATTTATTTCTTCTTGTGACAGTTCAGAATATTTTATTATTAGTATTGGACGTAGAGAGTATAAATAATATAATTAAGTATATCATATCTAAGTTTGTATATATACAATCCTGAGTATGTAGTTAAATAGTTTAGTTGACAGGTAAAAAGTATATTATACCTACATTATTATTTTGTATATTTATTTTTACTAATATATAATAAATAGGTAACAAAATAAATAGAAATCAATACAAACTTTTACTTTAAGATAAATAAAATCGATAGGAAATAGAGGCATGATCGGTTAAGCTATTCATAATATTAATTGTTTTTACTAGTGAAGTATAAGGTATCGCAATAGACATAGTCCACGTCATTCATGGAGGCGGTCTGAGTATGTATTTTATACGTTTTTTATCGAATTTATATGTACCTATATGACACTTATGACTTCGGAAAAAGTATATTAATTATTACGTATTTATAGTATTGGTATTAATTATTATAATACATATTCTAAAACTACGGATTTTACAATTCTGTAATATACATTTTTTACGATATAATTTACAAAAGACTTGTTTTATTTAGCAGCTTCACTCGCTAACACAGATTATAAATAAGTAACGTAAAATATAAACCCAAAACCCAGAATAGTATGGGTTAGCACATCACTAAGTGTCAAAATTTTAGATATTTGATACTATACTGACTGACTGACTGAGGATGTACTTATCTACCAATACGAGTCATGAAATTGGGAGACGCTGATATCGACATACTCGTACTATCATCTCCTCTAAGCGAGATCATTTTTTTTTGTATAAAGACTGAAAATCTTATGAAAATCCAAATGTATAAGCAAAGTAAAGGTTTTTAGATATTAAGTTCATGTAGGTATTTATAAATAAAACAAAATAGTTTTTATATTATTTTTATTAAATACTACTGGTACGCTAACAATATATATCTTATTTAATGAAATGCGATACACGTTGGCGACCTAAGGAAAACTGAACCGAAGGTTCAATGATAATACCTAATATGGCGAGGCTGAATAACACCTACACTTCTTATAATTTTTACAAGATTTTTGTGACGATAAAACTCAATAAAAATGCAAATAAACACAAATTTATCTTATTAAAACGTTTATTTTTTACGCTATATAAAATGAACTTATTGATTAGGAAGACTTTATATGTCATATTCGACAAAAAAAGTGAAAATTATATTAAAACTGTAGCCATGCTCTTATATACATAAGAGAAAACAAAAAGCCAATACATAACATTTCATAGGTGCTAGTAATATTGAATACTAGCTCTGCAGTAATTTTAAGGCAAACAAGTCTGATGTAAATTTTATAAACGAACGTTAAGTTCGTTTACGAGACGCCGATGATGCCACACGACAGGTGGGTTCAGGGATCTTAGAACTACTAATATCTTTAATGTTAATTTTTTTAGATCTGCTTATTAACTGGTTATAAGTAACAGTCACGAGATGATCTTGTTACCGATACTTATAAAACAAGCAAAGATAACTTAATTACTACAAGATCTATCTCTAAATCTAACATCATCATCACTGGCTCCGTGGAGCCCATCACAAGGTTCCACGGACCATGGTACATGGAATCTTAAATAATTGTAGAGTAACAAGAGATCCAGATCATTATTAAAAAATAGAATAAATCTTAAATAATAACTATTAATAATTCCTCAACTACAACAACATGGAACATATTTTTCTCTGACTCCATGAAGCAATGACCGAAGAAGTACGGAAATATGTTTTATATAGTCTTGCTTCAAATACAATTCATTAATCAACTCTTAACACCTGTATTAAAAATAAAACAAAGTTCAGATAAATGCTGCAAGATGAACTTTCTCCTTAATCTAACATCAAACATCATTCAGGTGAAAGAGAATTAAAAATATTTTATTATAAGTTCTACACTAAACTTTATTTTCATTGTCAATAGTTATACTGGCTTGGGTAAGTTATTACGAACCACCAAGAACAATAAACGCTCCATAGACTTGTCTCTATTTTTATTATTTTTTTATTATCATTTACCATAGTGATAATTCAACTGACCGTGGAACTACAGACATCTTAAGTATTCCGGTTTTATTCCGGCCTATATCCACCATTTCCATGTACCAATACTTATAAATTAAAAAAAATCAAAAAATGTATACAAGCAGTACCTGCCCTTAAATCAAACATCGACCATCACTCCAACATCATCGCCTAGGCAGCATGCAACCTCGCACAAGGTTAAAGAAAAAGTAAAAAATATTACCACCACGGAGCTACAAACATCTTAACTATACCGATTTCTAGATCTTCTTATAATGCTGATCTATCATCACCAAAGACCATATTCTTATACATCAAACCAAGGTCAAACACCTGGTACAAGTACTACCCTTAAATCAAACATCGATCATCACTGGTAGGCGGTAGCATTAAACCTAACACTTGGTTAAAGACAAAGTCAACATTACTTATTGTAATTAACTTCTGTATTAAACCTTTATTTTTCGCTAACGGCTTAGAAAAAAAATGTTGCCAAAAACGCAATAAACGCGGCAACAGATGTAGGTATACCGGGGTTTGTTTTTTTTGCACACTTTTTAATTCTATTCATAGGTTTACAAGAATTGTCCATCATACAAGTATAAATAAATCAAATATAATTGTTATAAGTAATAAGCCAAGCCTTAAATACCTTGATGAAGTCTAGCGCAAGGTGGGTCAATGGTCCGTGGAACCACGGACATTTTAAATATTTCGTTCTCAAAGGCTGCTCAAATTACTAAACATCGATACACTCCGAAAACGATTGTATTCATAAGCAAATATTATAAGTACTACCTAGCCTTAAATCTAACAGAGATAACAGAGCTCCATAGAGCCTCATAATAGGTGCAAATTCATCTTAAATTTTGATTGTAAGTTCTCATTCCAATAAGAGTTATCGATCAACTTTGAGAACCGGTATTAATAAATCTAACATCTACCTTCACTAGCCGCATGGAGTGCCACACTAGTTGGATCCATACGGCGGTGAACTACAGACATCTTAATTAATGTGTTTCTAAATTCCGCTCACCTTTATCGGGAACCATCAACTCTGAATATTAGTGTTGATACATTAATTAAATGTCAAATAATAAGTATAAATAGTTCCTAGCCTTTAATTTAACATCGAACTTCTTCTCTGACTCCATGAAGTCCCATGGACCGAAGATTTACGGTTATTTGTATTATATAGTCTTTTTTCAAATACTAGTCATTCATAAACTCTTAACACCTGTATTCAAAATAAAACAATATCTTCAGATAAGTGCTGCAAGATAAAATTTCTCCTAAAGCTAACATCAATCATCACTGTCAGCATAGAATAGCGCACTAGTTGAAAGAGAAAGTCAAAATATTTTATTATAAGTAAGCTCTATACTAAACCTTTTTATCATTGTTTTCATTCAAGAACAACAAACGCTCAGTAGGCTTGTCTCTATTTTTATTATCATTTACCATAGTGGTAATTTCATTGGCCGTGGAACTACAGACATCTTAAGTGTTCGGGTTTTAATGGTCTTAAATTACTGGTCTTCCACCATTTCCATGTACCAATACTTATGAGTATAAATAAAACAAAATCAAAAAATTAATAAAAGCCGTACCTACCTTTAAATCAAACATCGACCATCACTCCAACATCATCACCTAGGCAGCATGGAACCTCGCACAAGGTTAAAGAAAAAGTCATAATTATTTATTGTATCAAACTTCTATACTAGATTTTTTTCATTATCAAGAGAGCTATCAACTTCTTGAAAAAATGATAACCACAGACTCAAGAAAACAATAGCTCATCAGGCTTGTCTCTATATTCATATTTTTATTATAATTTCGTATAGTGGAAATTTCATGAACCACGGAGCAACAAACATCTTAGCTTTTACGGTTTCTAGATCGGCTTATAATGCTGGTAATCTATTATCAACAAGATCATATTAAGGGTAAGGCCAAATTGGCTTCAAAAAAGCATGCTATGCTGAATAAATCGAGACAGTATTTCACTCCGGCCCATCGCCTGCACCTTTATAAGGCGCAGGTTTGGCGGCATGTGGAGCATTGTTCTCATCTTTTTGCAGGGGCACCCCAGTACCAGCTTTTCCCTCTTGACCGGATGGAACGGAAGGCGATTCGTATATGGATTGCCAAGACCTTTCCAATCGGTTTGATCCCTTGGCGTTGCGTAGAGACGTAACTTCCCTCTACATTCTCTATCGCTTATACCATGGGGAGTATTCTGAAGAGTTTTTTGGACTTATTCCACCCACAGATTTTCGCTGTCGTCCATCGTGACAAAACATCCACTCTCGCCATCTCTACAGCTGGCGTTCCACCACGGTGGGCTTCTCTAGAAGGCTTTAACCTCGTACGATGAATCTGTGGAACAAATTGTCGCCTAATGTATTTCCGGATCGAACCGACATTCAAACCTTCAAGAAAAGAGCGTATTCCCTTCTAAAAGGTTGGCAACGCACTTGTAGCTCCTGAGATGTAGATGTCCATGGGCGGCAGCAGTCGCTTAGGTGACCCATCTGCCCGTTTGTTTAGCTATCCAATAAAAAAAATCTATTAAATTAGACAAAGGTCAAACACCTGGTACAAGTTGTACCTACCGTTAAATCAAACATCGACCATCACTGGCAGCATTAAACCTAACACTTGGTTTAAGACAAAGTCAACATTATTTATTATAATTAATTTCTGTATTAAACCTTTATCATGGTCCGCTACCGGCTTAGAAAAAAATGTTGCAAAAAAGCAAGAAACGACAGCAACAGATGTATACCTGATACCAGGTTTTGCTTTATTTTTATATACTTTTTAATTCTATTCATAGGTTTAGAAGTATTGCCCATAATTCAAGTCCTCCCTCATGACCAGTATAATAAATCAAATATAATGGTTATTAGTCATAAGCCAAGCTTTAAATCACACAACAGCCTTAAATAACTCCATGGAGGCTAGTGCAAGATGGGTCAAAGGATCCCCGACATTTTATATACTTGATACGCCAAGGATGCTTAAATTATTAGCCCTCGATAAACTCTGAAGACTTGTATTCATAATCCAAATCTTTGGCAAATATTATAAGTACAACCTAGCCTTAAATCTAACAGTGATCTTCACTAGCTTCATAGAGCCTCATAATAGGTGCAAATTTATCTTAAATTCTGCTTGTAAGTTTTCATTACAATACGAGTCATCGATCGACTTTGTAAATCAGTATTAATAAATCTAATATCTACCTTCACTAGCCGCATGGAGTGCTACATTAGGTGGATCCATAGGCCGTGGAACTACAGACATCTTAAGTAATATGTATCTAAATTCCTCTCACCATTATAGGTATCAATCAACTTTGAATAATAGTGTTTATACATCAATTAAATCTCATAATAACTTCCCTTAAATATAGCATCGACCATCACTGGACGCATGGAGTACCGCACAAGGGGGATCCATGGACCGTGGAACTACAGACATCGAAAATATATATTCATCAGTATTGTTTACAATACTGGTCATCGAAGACCAGTATTTATACATTAAAAAAATCTCAAATAATTATCTCATAAGTAGTACCTAGGCTAAGCCACATACTAGGTGAATCCATAGACCGTGAATCAAACTTAAAGTACTAAAACGTATACTAATTAAAATCAAACTTAAAGTACTAAAACCTATATTAACAGCAGATAAGGTATTTCTTTAATTCCTTTATAAAATTCTATTAAATATGATAGCTTTTCCACGATTTCAGACGTAGTTTCGGTACATTTTTCTTGTATTAATTGCCATATATTTCAGAATAAAAAAACACCTTGGGTAAGAAAACATACTCAACTACAATCCTGTGAAGAAAAAAAATTATCAATACTTTGCAAAATATCTTAAAAAAATAATAATATAATTTCAAATATTTTCACTTCTTTGTACTTGACACATGAGTCTTATCTTACTGTAATAAGGTTTATTTTACTTGCATTTTTGTCGATACTTTATAAAAAATATTTTTCAAATTCAAAACACCACCTCAGTCGGTCTAAGACCGTTGTCTTGAGTGGTCTTGTATTTCTGTTGATAAAGATCACTGTACGAATACAAAATATTTTATAAAACCGAAATTGATACTTTATAGTTAATACAATATTGTATTAACTGTATGTCGACTAGATAAATTACAAAAGATTTTTATATTTTTGTTATTTTTTGTATATACATGTTTTGCTACAAGTACGTAAGGATTATTATCAATTAGTATTGACTGCACGGCGTGACCTGAAGGTATACTGGTGGATGGATGATACTGAATCTCCCAGATAAATAAAGCTAGGTGCTCCGAGCTTAGGCTTGTTTTGCTAGTTCTGATAAGATCTTACCATTTGATTTGATTGAGTGACCTTGAGGTATATTGATGAATGGATGGTATTGGATCTCCCAGATGAATAGAATTAGGTGCTCTATGTTTAGAATTATTTTGTTAGTTCTGATAAGATCTTACCATCGGATTTGATTGAGTGACCTTGAGGTATTATTTATTTATATCAACCAGAAATGGCGGCATGAAACCCCATATTAGGTAAGTCCACTGACCGCGGAACTACATACAGCTTAATTGTTCTGGTTGTAAATTCTCCTTTAAATACAAATCATCGATAAATTCTGAGACCAGTATTAATAAATCTAACACTGCACTGGCCTCATGAAACTCCATACTAGGTGTACATATTGACAGGAGAACTACAAACATCTGAAGTATTATTATGTGCTCCTGACATTACTATTCATAGAATAAAACGGTTATTTTAAATGAAACAAATATTAAAAGTAGTACTTATCAATAAATCTAACATCAGCTTCCACTGCCATGATCCAACTGCCGTGGAACTATGAATATCTTATCGATAATATCTCAAGACACTTTTCTTAAAATAATCAAAAAACAATCATTGAAACTAATGGTAATGATACAATTGGTAAGTCAGAAGTCAATTTGAAAGTGTTATGCTATTAAATAAAGTTAAATAATAATCTCGAAACTTATCACAGCATTCCATGGATTATCGGGATTACGGGTGCCGGGACCACCGCATTGCAGGGAGGGGAGTGCAAACAGTTCCTAGGACTTGCAACCCAGGTGTAGATTTATTAAAAAATATTTTAGGAAATGTGAAAATAGTTTCTATACATACATAAACACAAAAAATATATCTTCGTTTCTAATAGACAATTTAAAAAATCGTAGACAGATATAAAACCTTCCGTCTTTAGTTTCTCTTGCAATGAGATTGTGATTCAAATAAATTTACTAATTACATTTACCATTTAAATATCTCTTATAATAGGTAGTTAAGCAGTTTATTTAGATATTATTCAGCCTGGCCCTTAACCATTGTCTGGTTCTAAGAACAAAAAAATAATAAGTAAATGCGAATGCTCACTAAACTTTTGAACGTTCTTGAAAGTATAAACTATTATTATTTTTATACAAATATATTATTAGTCATAACAATATACTGCATTTAGATTTATTTCAATGTTAAACAAAAAAAATTAAAGCTTTATTTATGGCTGTTGCGTCAGGAACCACAGATAAATAATAAATAAATTGTTTAAAAAAAACAGTGATGCTTTCCGTGGTATATCGCATGTATCATTAGAGAATAATCACTGCTTTGTTCAAAATATTCTTATTAAAACTTTTTTTATATAAATAACTTGTATAAATATATGTGATGAAAATTATATGAGGATTTTCGGTACATTTCTTGAATGTATATTTCATAAAATGAAGAAGAATTGACATTAACCTATCAAACTATTTCGCTAATACTTATTTCCAGATAGAACTAAAGAATAGAAATAAAATTAAATCTGAATTCCCCAGTAGTCACGTTCATATTCTAATATATCAATAAAATAGTTGACACCGATGCCACTTAGCAGTTAATATATCTTTCTGGAAAATAAACAATAAATTAAATTTCATATAAAATCTATTCATCACAAGCACATCACATGCAAAAAATAAATAGCTACGTATAAACCTACGTAATTTCACTTATTTACAACTGAAATTTTAAATAATGATAATTAACTTATATATAAGTGAAAATTTAATACAAAATTATGCTTTTTTCCTTTGCTTCATTAATAGGATGAGGAGTGGAAAGAATGGGATGACTATTCTTTTGCATAAATTGCCTCACATTTAATTTTTAAGAAGGTATTCGATATTCTTAGCACACCGGCTTTCTGAACCAAGATTTTTGTATTAACAAAATATTATATCGAATTTATAGGAAGTTTAGCGATAGAGTACAATTTTGATGCGTATGTGCATACATATAGGGATATAATAGTTACTGAACGCATTTGTGGTAACAGCTAATCTTTTATTTAAAATTATTGCTTACCATATAGTTACGTGTGGCCCTCGACCTGGCCGCTGGTGGTCGCATCGGCGACTGCTTGAGTCTATGGGCCCAAATTGCATCGTTGCCAGCGTCATCAGGCTGGCTTGAGAAGTCTGAAATATGTCAAAATCCTTATTTCCATTTGTTTTCGCCTTGACAATTACAAGATGTAAAATGGGAACTGACATTTATATGACTATTTAATACAATATTATACGAAACTATATTTTATATACCGTTATTTTTATTAATAGATATGTATTTAATAATATTTATAAATATGTGAAAAAAATCACTCAATTTATATTTTGCAATAGCGTTTTTTTTTAAAGTAAAATATTACATTGATTTCTTTTCTGTGAGCTAGATCTCTCAGTATTTAATCTATTTTTTTTATCTGTATAATATTATATTGAAGTTTTTTGATTTGGTACAAATTATATCAGAAAGAGTATGCTAAATGATAATATAATTTTGGTCTATATTTAAATTTGGTCTAGATTTTTATATTTGTTGAAAAAAATATATAATTTTTTAAAATATATTTTTATATGCAGATTTGATATTACAGGAGATACTAATCTCAAGTACTTACAAAAAAGGTCTCTAAGTACTTACAAAAGTTAAATGTACTATAAATTACGATAATTTTATTTCCTTACAAGCTGCTTCGATATCGTACAATTAAAATTAACACATGATTAAAGTACTGACCGCCGAGACAAAGTTTATTTGAAATTTTTTTTCATAAACCTATTATTTCAAAAAAATATTTCAAAAAATCGAAGTACTTCATCCCCTTTTTTTAAGAAATCCGTAGTAAACTCTTATAATATTCATGACAACCTCCTTGTTATATTTACAAAAATCCTAGGACAAACACTTCAACCGGTTCGAAGTATTGTAGTTTTTCATTTCATATTAATAGTTTAAGATCCAAATGACGCAGTTGTGGTACAGACAATCGACATCCAATTTATTTTACTTTCCCAGAAATATATACAATATTTTGTATCTTCCAATTATTGAGGAGTTTCAATAATAGTTATTTTAAGGTACAAACCATGTAAGTAGACTCCATGTTTATAAGGCCTGCATAGTCACGTCCGCACCAGAGGACGCCCGGCAGCCAAAAGAAGGAATTTTGATGGCGCAATGAATAGGAAAATTTAATGCGCATGTCTTCTAAGACTCTAGCCTCGTCCAATCGATAGATTGAGAGTCAACAGAGTATTCGTTTTGCGCATGCCCTACATGCGCATTGACTAAAAATATTTTTTAAGCTCTGCGTACTAACCTATTCGGCAAAGGGCCATAAAGTATGTTTAATATATACTTAAAACATAATTTATTTCAAAGCTTTAATATAAATTAACGTAGATAAATAATAATATAATAAAAGTTCTATGTTCTAGGATTAACGACCTGTGAATATTACACTTTTTAAATTGTTTAATTCAATTATATTTAAAAAGCAATCAAATGACTTGTTATTTATGATGCAGTTCAGCGAGTTATGACTGGCAATTCATGCACCTGAACAGTTACAGAGAAAAAAAATTCTCTTCGTTAATTTATCTGCTATCTATGAATAACCAACCTTGGTGAAACTGCCCGAAAGCGAATAAAACGATTAATTGACTGAGTATCAACTGTAATAATAAAGTTTTTATCAATTATCAGGAAATGTATTTCATAGACACAACTTATTTCATTCTTGTAACCTTAAGCCTCCTGAGCTTAAACCAACAGTGCTGCCATTATGGAGTTTTTCAATATTATTCAAAATTATTAAACTGATCATATGACCTCATAAACGATGCTTTTCGATTAGAATGAAATATAAAATATGACAGACAATGGCTTTGGCTCTTAAATAGCTCAATTTAAGTTCTAAATGATAAACATTGGACTTTAAAAGCGATCCAAATTAAAGATTCACCATTTCCGTAAATTACTGACGAAATGTGGTTAGGCATACAAATAACTAAGCTTTTCATAAAATTTATTTTGATCGCAGCTTAGTTAAATGTTGCAATCACAAAGCTGTGAGAAATTGTTGAAATCCGTTAGTAAGAGTTGTCCCATGGCGAATCATTTATAATAATGTTATAATATCTTTTGTAGTTATTTTGAAGTTTGTTCTAACAGCTTATCTTACTAATACAATCTATCTGTGTCAATTGTATATCATCATTTTCTTACAATGAATAAAGTCTTATTATATCATCAGTTCCTATTCTTAGCAGTTGTGGTAAATCTTAAATTAATTAATAGAAATCTAACTTACTCATATTATTTTCCAAGTTTCCAGGTTTCCAAAAAGGAACTAATATAACTCTGCTACCAATTAATTCTAATACTTGATAACGAAATTATCAGCCGATTTACGATCTTTAACATCGCTGGATGTCAATCTTCTCTTTTAACATTTATAATTAATTTATATTTATAATAATAGTGTTAGGGTCATCTTATTACCATTGTAATAATGTAATGTAATTATAAGACATAAGATGTAAATCTATAGGTAAATATACCATTTGACACTGGCTGAAAATAACTCAACACAAGCAAAGGCAATATAAAAATAATGCGGTATACGTCCTTTTTGGTGACATTTAAGACGGTACAAAAAAGGACTCATTTTCCCGCGCAATTGGCAATGGACGCTAACCGCGGTGACAAATGGAGAAATAGAGGAATTGTGATTTTTAATGATTTATTAAGGAAATACTGCTATTGTACAATCATTGTCTTACTGATAAGAGGATATGGAATAAAATTATATGAAAGTAGAGAAATGTTGTTTGAATTGTTGACTTTCGTCAACAGTTCAGAAGCGGGATCACGAAAGGATATACAAAACTTCCTTCCACGCCTATAAAGTGTAAGTAATTGTGCAATTTATTATCATTATGACTTATTAATAAATCGCAGTGATATCTTTAACGTTATAAACGAAATAATATTTTTTTTTCTTTATAATTTTGGATTGATGTTTTTCTTATTTCTGCTGGATGACAGGATGAATGCGTATGTTGTATACACATTATTCACGTGTGTAGGTATATTAACGAAGGTATAGTCGTAATGAATCTAATAATTAATAACTATATTTTTTTTACATTTCGTTTATGAAAGGTTTTCACACCATATTGACTTGGCTGCACAGTACTGAGGAATTTGTTACTTATTAAACAAAAAGCAGTACCTTTTGTTTCAATTATTAATGAATTTCAAAATAATACTAGCAATATACAGTTAATCTCGTGTCTCTTATAAGTCCAATTAATTATATTTACACAAAGTGATATATATATACAATTCGTAGTGTGACAGCGATATAAATTAAACTACATATTATATTTTATCATTCTATATATCTATAATTGAATTTAGACTACAAAAGCTATTTTATTCCTATATTCCTGGTATTTGCACCAAGTTAAATTAAAACTTATATATAGTCTAAAGGTCTTAATGAAAAAAAATAACATGTCACTTAGTGAATAAATATATTTTTTAACCTCTATACATGTCAGTAACTATTGTGATTGAAATTAATCTAACTGGTATTCTTATTTCTGAGTTCTAGAATCGAGGATAGAAAAAGTCGTTCAAGGAGTTGCTGACTTACAAGACCCAAGAACAAGGGTTAGTGATAAGTCAAACCCAAGGCGAAGAGTCAATGACAGGTGACTGCCGAAGTGAAAAGTTAATTATATGTAAATCAAGAGGTTTATGAAACATGATACTCGTTAAAGGGTATATGACAAGAGACACCCGATTTTAAGGGTATATGACGGGAGATACCCAAGGTTAAGGGTACATGACAGTAGATACCTGAATTTAAGGGTATGTGACAAGAGATACTCGATTTTGAGTGTATATGACGGAAGATACCCGAGATTAAGGGTATATGACGGGAGATACCCTAGGTTAAGGGTACATGACAGTAGATACCTGAAGTTAAGGGTATGTGACAAGAGATACCCGATTGTGAGGGTATATGACTGGAGATACCTGAGGTTAATGGTATATGACTGGAGATACCCGAGGTTAAGGGTATATGACAGGAGATACCTGAGGTTAAGGGTATATGACTGGAGATACCTGAGGTTAATGGTATATGACTGGAGATACCCGAGGTTAAGGGTATATGACAGGAGATACCCGAGTTTAAGGGTAGATGACTGGAGATACCCGAAGTTAAGGGTAGATGACTGGAGATACCTGAGGTTAATGGTATATGACTGGAGATACCTGAGGTTAATGGTATATGACTGGAGATACCCGAGGTTAAGGGTATATGACAGGAGATACCCGAGTTTAAGGGTAGATGACTGGAGATACCCGAAGTTAAGGGTAGATGACTGGAGATACCTGAGGTTAATGGTATATGACTGGAGATACCCGAGGTTAAGGGTATATGACAGGAGATATCCGACGTTAAGGATATATGACAGGAGATACCCGACGTTAAGGGTCTATGACAGGAAATACTCGATTTTAAGGGTATATGACAGTTGACAAAGGCAAAGGTTCTGGATCAGCGACGCCTTAAGTCGCGGAAGTACTACTACAGTTGAAGAGCTAATTTTGGATGACAAGAAAATATGCAAGGCAAAGCTCATCAACCAGGACAAAGTTTAAGACAGAGGCGTAGAGATCTAAGCAATTCTTCAGTTCCACGTAAGTCGATTAAAGCTCATTCAAAGTCCAAACGAGTAAAGATAAAAAACGAAAACGAGAAATGTAAATAGTACTAACGCTATTCTCGATAACTTACTTTTATAACAAAAAAATGGCTCATGGCTAACTTATAATATTAACGTCATTTTCAATTGCGATCCTAGTTCTAAAGAACAGACAATTGTAACATGATAAATAATGTTAAAAATGCACAGAAATGTAGGATTAGAATGAGAAATAATAAGTCACTTATATTTATAAAAAATTGCGGTATAGCAAAATCTTGGTATCGAGGATTACCCACAGTATTGTATGATTAGGCAGAATTAAAACATCGTAGACTTTTGCCACGCTGTAAACTTCGCTGGGTTGTTAACGGCATTGTTAAGTAAGTGCTTTTTTTTTTTACAGTACATCACTAGTTCATTAGATTTATTTGCAAAAAAATAAAAAAATAAGTAATAGATAAACTGTACACGGCTTATCACATGAAAGATAACCGCGCCGTCAGAAAAGGGACACACGCCGCCTGATTCTTAGCCTGACCACATTGAAATATTTCAAGTCCAATAAAGTAAAAACTTTTGTATAACAAACGCTTTTCTGTAAAGTCGCTTTACGGACAACAATTTTACGCGATAACGTAAAAAGAAAACATTAATGCAAAATTGCAAGATTCTATGAATTGAATGATTATCACCGAATTATTTTGTATTGTACAAACTAGGAGTTCATTGAAAATTAAAATATTTCGATAAATTAATATTTATTTACGTTATTTATTTTTTTAATTAATATAAATATAAATTTATCTTATGTTACAAAGATTAATAGCGAGTAATAGTGTTCTGTTAATAATTTATCAATAATTTTTATACACGAGTGATATTTAAGACAATCTGCGTTATTCTGTCAAGGATAAAACGATGATGCGTTGTTATATTAAACAATGGAACCAATATTAACTTTTCACTTTACTTTATATACAGTAGACACACACACACAGTTCAGGTGTTCGTTGGCTGCAGCGGCTGATGAAATGGAAGAGGTATAAACGCGTCTCAAGCCCTACGCTTGGTCCGATAGTGCTTCTCTATCGATTGTTTCGTTCTCGGTAATGATAGCTATGAATTTTGCATTTTTTTTCCAGATCATAAACTATTCGTTACAATTATTATTATTTTATGAGTATTAAAAGCAAACGTTGTTATATCACAACTCAGATTTCTTTGTAGTTCAAGGAATGGAAATGCAAGACAGACAAAGTAGATAACACGATTACATGTAACTTAAAAATATGTTAATCAAGTATAGGGAATGCGTCTCTACTAGTCCTAGATAGTTAGTTTATCCTCGTGCTACGGAAATGACAATTGAGCGTAGAGTTTCCAAATCCGTTGTTTATGGACATTACCGAATGTCTTACTCAGAGAGGAGCCAAGTAAGACATGTGGTTCACGAGGTAGGATGAATATACGGTATAGTGTTTGATTGCGGCGTTAATAAATCGTCGTATTGGTGAAGAAAAATAAACTGATGATAGAAGGATATGCGTTGAATATCGAGCGTTGAAGCCCAAAACAAAGCTAAAAGAATCAGTATCCACTTCCGTGTATCGAGAATCAATTAGAGTTGTTTATAGGCAGTGACTTATTTGTGTGTAGGTTAATCATGAAAGAAAAGTCTGATTTAACGGACAAAGTTCATGACACCAGTCTGATAGTCTGAATGTCATAGAATGCCATTTGGACTCATTAGTGTGCAATCAGTCTTTCAAAGAACCAATGCAATACACTCTTACTTGTATGGATTATGTTTTGGTCCCATGTAAGGGTTTTGATATGGAGTTGGAAAGACTAAGTGAGGTACTTGATATAATAAAGAAAAAAGGTGCTTACAATAAACATGAGTGTAAGAAAGTTCTTCATTGATGTGATAAAGTTTCTGGGCTTGGAACTGGGTTCAAATGGAAAATAACGTGGTTCTAAAGGAAAATAAAGTGTGAAAGAGCGAAGGTGGGGCCGTCCAATCAATATGACCTCCGATAATTATTTTTTTTCTTTTTTTTTTAAAGGCCTCTCAGGATATATTTTTTTAGGAGGTTTATTGGGGACTACTAGTCTTTAAGGCACACTCTTACTTTCTGATTGATTGATAGGCATTCTTACGGTCGTTTCTCAGTACATATTTGGTGGCATCTTGTTTGTACGTCACAATTTGGATACATATGTAAAAGGGATAGTGACAGACACGCTATAAATACAAGAGATAAAAGTGGACTCTCAACGCGGAAATATCGTCTTCAAAAAGTTAAAGAATCCTTTATGGGTTTGAGTGTGCGCATATATAGTAAGGTTCCACAGGATATCTTGGACCTTCCTTTTCTTGCTTTTAAATGTAAAATTGAAAGTATACTGTTGAAAGAAGGCTTGCTATGGCATACAGGAGTTTTTGGTTGATCGTATTTCGGTCGACTAAAAGGTTGGGATGTGGAGCTTTGCTTGTTGACTCGTTTGAGGGATGTTCTAATGTATACATCAAACATTGTTAAATTGTTTTTAAAAGGGGAGCAACTGTTGAGTTTCTGGCCAGCTCTTCTCAGCAGAGCCGCATTCCAAGCTGGTGGTAGCTTCCTCACGGACTGACGTACTCGCATACTATACTGACATTTTTTTTAATGTAATGTAATGTAATTGACGATTCAAAGGTGCATGTAAATGTCTACTTGAGTAGGGATATTTTTGATTTTGATTGTGATTGTGATTGGTTAGAAGAATTAAAAACAGATACAATTGGCAGTGCGGAGAGGAAGGGTAATGCGTAGCACGATGTTAACACGGATTGACCAGCGATGAGTCAAATAACGGGTTTATATCATAAATTTTAATAGACAACGGGAGAAGTAATGTCACACATTCTGTTATCTGCAATCTTTTTGGAATATCAAATTCTTGATATTCTGTTAATGGAATCTGAAAACAAATTGTTAACCACAATGAAATCAGCGATCGATAAAATTTGTGGAATAGGTGTTGGTGTGTTGGATGATGTCAGTGGCGGTGTATTGAAGGTGTGGTCGATATATACAATAACTGTAAGCCAAAAAAATGGCATTTTATATAAAGGAGGAGGGAAAGATGTAAGGTGGGCTGTGTTAAGCAAGGCACAATGGCAAATTCATGACGATAAAAGACTGTTATAAAATAAAAGTTAGAACAAATAAGAAACCTATTCGTTTCAACACATGAGACAATAAAAAAAACCGATGTTTGAGATGTTTGGAATGTGTTCACCACCAGGTGGTGAATAGTGAAGGTGGACTCGATCCAATAAAAAAAACAAATTACTATACACATTATTTGACCACCTAGGCTCTTTTGTCAAAAGTAAATCTGGAAGTTGTTACTTCTTTGTCCTTATTGACGGCTTTCCAAATTTCATAATACATACACCTGTTAAAAATGTAAAATCGCTTACTAAAATAAAAAAAAATTAAAACCGTTGAACATTTAAAGATTTTATCACAGCATAAAACAAAACAAATATTAAACGTCTTAGCAACAAAAAGAGCAAAAGGTAAGGAGAACGGTTTAATAAAACCTTAACTGAGGCGTAACTACATCAAATTACGATATAGCATAATAAGCTTGGAATGAGCCTTAGAGGAATATACAATTAACTTTCAACACTACAATAAGAAAACAACTTAAAGATCTCTATCACAACTTGATAAAAAAAATTTTCAAAAATTATAAAACTCAGGTAAAATTAAGTAGAATAATTAATATTGAATATCGGCAGATTGTTTAAAAACAATTAAGGAAGATGCTTTCAAACGTATCGAAACATAATATCAAAAATATTTTTAACGCTACAATAAACTTTAAAAAACCCAATAGACAAAAAAAAAGAGTTGTGCAAATCCAAAAGCAAGTGCAAATCGCAAAAATTGGTAGTTTAATATACCTTATTAAATATTAATATGCCTTATTTAATACTTTTATATGATACATTTTTGAGAACTATATGATGATTTTTTTTAATACTCTTATATGATAAATTGTTGAGGACAACAAGATAGATTCTTTAAATACTTTTATATGATGAAATGTTGAGAACTATGTGATGGACTTTGTTAAATACTCCTATATGATAAATTGTTGAGGACTATATGATGATTTTTTTTAAATACTCTTATATGATAAATTGTTGAGGACTATATGATGATTTTTTTTAAATACTCTTATATGATAAATTGTTGAGGACTATATAATAGATTATTTAAATACTTTTATATGATAAAATATTGAGGACTATGTGATGGACTTTGTTAAATACTCTTATATCATAAATTGTTGAGGACTATATGATGATTTTTTTTAAATGCTCTTATATGATAAATTGTTGAGAACTATATGATGATTTTTTTTAAATGCTCTTATATGATAAATTGTTGAGGACTATATGATGGATTGTTTGAATTCTCCTATATAGTAATTGCTGTTGTGACTTTCGTAGTTAAGAAGGAACAGTACTCATAAACTGGGCTTAATCGTGGATGAGCTTTGATCGAGACTTTGTGACTACTTGAAATAATGATTTCATAAATGATAAAGATGACCAGAACAATGAGAGATTAACCTCACGAATAACGATAATGATAATGTAACTAAAAAATATATTTTCTAAGGCTTTTTCTATTTTTGTAATTGTTTAAAGTTAATTAAATATGATGTGACTTACTTTTAATAACACTACCTACAGTACACTACTAACAGTACACTTGCTTATTAACTCAATATAAAATAAAAAATATTATTTTTTGCATACATTATTGTAATTTGAACACGAATATTGATTTGTAAAAATATATATTTGTCTCTATGTAAGCGAGTGATTATTCTCACATTTTTTGTTATATTTGTGTTGCGAAGGGACTCGCAATTTACAGGATGGCCGAGCTGTTAGGGTCATCTTATTACCATTGTAATAATGTAATGTAATTATAAGACATAAGATGTAAATCTATAGGTAAATATACCATTTGACACTGGCTGAAAATAACTCAACACAAGCAAAGGCAATATAAAAATAATGCGGTATACGTCCTTTTTGGTGACATTTAAGACGGTACAAAAAAGGACTCATTTTCCCGCGCAATTGGCAATGGACGCTAACCGCGGTGACAAATGGAGAAATAGAGGAATTGTGATTTTTAATGATTTATTAAGGAAATACTGCTATTGTACAATCATTGTCTTACTGATAAGAGGATATGGAATAAAATTATATGAAAGTAGAGAAATGTTGTTTGAATTGTTGACTTTCGTCAACAATAGTATTTTTTTTTCGTAAAACTGACGCGCATTTGTCAAATTAAAATGTTAACATGTAGATTGTTGTAATGAATTAAATAATTAATTTTAGAAAGAGTAACATTAAACGGATATATAATGAAACCTTCGTTTCCAAACACGCTTGCGCAGATCGAGCTTTATGACGCGGTTTAAGAATGTTTCAGCAAGATTCAGCAATCTTGCTGAAACATTCTTGGTTTTGTAACATGGTGTTAATAAGTCTTAACCACCTCAAGAATCGCATCTTGACACACTTTTGCCGTTATTTAAACACCTTTTTCTTAAGATAGGGCTGATTCCATCCTTCATAATATCCTCGTTATACTCTGCTGAGTAATTGTCTATAAGGCAGCAGAGCTGTAAGTACACAAAGATTTGACTGTATTAGTCGCGTGTTTGTGTACCGGCTTTGGCCTCCATATAAAATTGCATTTGGCCTCCATACCTACTTTGTGAAATGCTACAATATCAATTCGATTCTTTATCACCCCACTCCATTTTAAAATCTCATATATTTAACATCGATTGACAAATCAACAATCAAACAAATCTAGAAAAAACAATGAATATTCAGATAAGAATGACCAATTCCAAATTCAAATATAATATTGTATTTTTTTTTATTGTAACATTATTTATGGCCAGATTAAATACTTAAGCCTGGATATCTTATAAACACAAAATGTACAACCGTTTGTTGCAGATTATGGGAGGTACCTATTTATTATTTAGAAATGTAATAAGCTCATTAACAGAGAATGAAACAAAATATACATTTTGTATTATTTATTAACGCATGGTGACATTAAATACTGACTTCCACATTAGTAATGGGACTGGACCAAATTTTTTTGCGCAACCATATTAAATTCCACTCGGATATTAACGATAACTTTTTTTTTTCTTGTTTCTTATATTCCCGTTACTAATATGAGTACAATATGTTGAATACTTAGTTTACAATAATACGACATTAAATCTTGAGAAAATTTTATAGATGGTGGAACGAATATGTAATTTAGGTACTTAGCAAGTTTTTTTTTTAATATGTCAATATTATTATTTTTATTCGGCGAAGTTTTAGAGATTTTAGAAATATTACAAATGTGATGAAAATTACATGTTAGTTAAGTTTAAAAATGTGTAACATAGGCAATTATTATAACGATGGCCGTATGAAAATATTTAATTTTAGAATCATTGGTTGTATTGTCTTTTCTTCTAAGCTTACATACAAGCACATTGTGCGCCGAAGGCGTTACAAACTGACTGACTAGAATGAAATTTTTATTGTATAAGTACCATTAGTCAATATCAAGGCTGGAAATGTAATAGGAAATGAATACAGAAATCCTTACGAGTACTAACATTTAGTCCAATAAATATTGAGTATTAACTAAGAGTACAATAGTTTGTAAAATACCTACATTTGATTTACATATTTCAAACTGTAGGGACCAGAGGGTACTTCGAACATAGAGCTATCAATTACTTATAATTAGTTAGACCTTTGATGTTAATTTTTCACAAATAATAAATCCCTAAACTGCATTTAATGCCTCGAAATTACAAAACTAAAATATGACGTTTATAACGATTTTGGAATATAAACTTAATTGTTTCTAAATAGAAGCAATTTACAACTAAACTTAGGCAAGAGCGCTCATGGAAATAAATTCATAAAGTATTTTAAAGTTTCAAAAAGAAACATACTTGTAGGGAAGCCGACGGTGCCGGGAGCGAAATAGTTTTTTTTAACACTTAAAAATATTAAAATGGTTTTGAATTATCATATCTTATGAGATCTTGATATTTGTACTTTAGCGCTTTTTCACTATGAGATCGAAAATATATCATAAAACCTTAACACAGAAATAATACACTCATATCGGTTGAGAACAGATTACAAAACATTGGAATGCTATACAAAGCGAAATTATTTCTAACATTGAGCCCCTAAGTAGTATTCAAAGCGATAATATTATTTAAATTCAATAAGGGTGCCTAGAAATAACATGTTCTAGAACAGGAGTTGATCCTACTCCATGACCCAACGTGCACTGACTACAAGCTATTTTCAATCTTATAACAACAAGATGCTACGAGTTATACTGAATTTTTGCTCATCAAATTTTCATTCAAATTATAAAACCAACCAGTTTCCATTCTGATATGATCACTGTCAATACACAGATATTTCGCGGTGAGCATCATTTAATTCATATTTTTAAACAATTCAAGTAATTTTTGACTCCAATTACAATATTGTTTTAATTTCTATCGGATATCAAGAGAAATTATGGCAGTGGGTATATTTATTGTTATTATATAGAATTTATTATATCTGATGAAAGGTTGCGTGTTGATATGGAAACGTACATTTCTAATTACTATGCGTCTTATATTCTAGGTAATGCATCGTTCTTATAAAGTAATTACATACTTTACTCGTGCGTAATACTTTAAAAACCACCCACCCAGGAAAATATGTTTCCTAGGGGAGGGGGATAAAAAATAGTTGGGTGATTGAGAGAAAGATTTTAAAGTATTGCAAAAAAAAAACCATATAAAAGCAAGAAATATGTTAAAAGATGCGTTCAAAGGGTGGTATCTTAAAAGTTAATGATTATATTAAATCTAAAACAGTCCTCTTCTGCAATAAACACTTCATATCAAATAGTCCATCACTTCACAAACCCGCCAACACTAACATCACCCGTCACTAAACTTAGTCGAGACGGGCAATCACTAACATATGGGATATCATGACCACAAAATTACATACTAAATCTTAAATACGGGAGTAAATATAATTATAATTATTGAGAATAATAAGTGCATAAAAAATTCCATTAATAAATATTATATGCAATTAACTTATCACGACACATGGTGGTTCTGTATATATGTTCACCATTCTCGTGAAGAAGAAGCAGTCGACGAAACACTCGCATATTAAATCTATAATACTAAATCTATATATTATAATGATGTGAAGTTTGTTTGTTCGTTTCTTCTGCAACTACCCATCGGATGGTTTTTATTCATAGCAAGGATACAAATGCACGGCTGGGAAGCAATACAGGCTATAATATAATATGATTCCGGGTTAAAATCTCCTATGCGGTGAGAGCGAGGTAGAGAAAAGTTTCTTACAAATCGTGAAAAGCTACTAATATAACTTAATATTAAGACAAGACAGAAGATTAATTATGCTAAATAATTAATATAAACAAGAGGGTCCGCCATTTCGTGGTACCTACACCCTTAATACTATTCTTATATGTTATTGATAGAATATTTCAAAATAAAGCTGAAATCACACCAATGACACGTTGTGCCGTGGAAATTAGCAAGATAGTCAAGAATATAAGAGTGAAATATAATAGCAGAGAAATCGATAGTAACAAGATTATTAGAAAATATTCGACAGTCAAAAAATAGTAACAGCGCCGTTGGTGTGTTTCCGTCTTAAGATTTCTGTCAGCAAAGGCACGATGTGTTGAGCACGGATGACAAAAATATTACATATGCAAAACTTATTAGACGTGTAGAGTTACTGTTGATTATATTCGTCTGCCGTAAAACCTGTTAAAACTAGCCTTAAACAACATCGACCGTCACTGGGTCCGCGGCGGGCTCGAGCCGCAACCACGGCCCGTGGAACTACGTCTATACTTATTCTATTTACATTTAATAACTGGATTGAGACTTGTTCACATTGCGTTTTATATATATATATATAGTACAATAACTTGGCGTCTTACCTTAACCTACGTAAGATTAAAAGTAAATTAACATAAAAAATATTAAATTAAGATACATTTTGATGGAAATCCTAAATGGTTAAATTTTTTAACAAATCAAAATTTCATGAGTGAGAATTAAATTTGAAAAATATAACACAAATTTAAAACTTAATACAGAAAATGAAGGTTTACATTAAATTATTATGTTTGATGTTTACTAATGAATAAATATAAATATAAATAACGCATATAATATAATTAAAGTACATTATAATATAATACTGCCCTATTTACAGAGCACGTCGATATCGATTCTATGCCCTGTATCTAACTATCGCTACCGAATAATCTGCCTTCTTTAGTTCTGTGTTGAGTACTTAATAACTAATTACATCTAAAATACGTCGTTTTCATATCTTAATTTAATCAATCCATTGTTCTATTAAGTAAATTAATGTTATGTGAATGATAAAAATAAATATAATTACATATATATAAAAATTAAATACGCAACATAAATACGAATGATATAAATATATATATATATATATATATATAAATGAAGATGATATAAATGAATAGAAATTAAAGTAATTATGATTCCGTTAAAATATATTGAATTTATGATGATGAAGAGAATGAATACAATATGAAACGTTAAAATATACCGAAGTTATGACGATGAATACAATGAATACAATGTTAAACTTACACCTACTAATTCTGGTAGTACCTATACCTATTCAGACAATTTAATCATTTTGCATCTGATGCGTTACTGGGTATTATTTGTGATGATAGTTCCAGACCTAGAAGCCGTGTGAGCGTCAAATGCGAAATGTCTAAATATACTTTTTGTTTTTGTTTTTTTTTTTTTTTTACAAATATATACTCTCTCGAAACGACAAAGAAATGACTTAATCTAAGACTTAAGTAACCGCCGCTTTTTTTTGGGCACCTTATTTTACTATATTATGCGGTGTATTTAAATTTCCAAGTATCGATTTCGATCGAAATCGTCTTAAATCTAAAATATTCTCCTACATCAACATTTTGCGAGGTCAATCGCATGAAACTCAAAAATGACCTCTGGAATAAGAAACAAAAAAACGCACGTACGCGAGTCGTAACTTAGCCTAAGATACAATCTAATATATGGATAGTTCTGGATGTTGTTTGCTCAAGGTCTTACGAGTAACTTCAGATACTAAACCAATTTTAAATAGCGTACCATACCCAAAATAGGAAATATGCAAAAAAAAAAAAACTTCAAAATATTTTTAAAAATGCTGAAAACGATAGAATGCATTTTTTTGTTTTGTAATTATTATTTTTTTATAAAAAAACGTTTCCATAACCTGGGGTATGACACACTATGAATGCATCACAGCTTACCGACTGCTGGAGCATTTTCATATCCTAATACTTAACCAATAAGAAACGACGACTAAAAAAAAAAATGAGAAGATGACATAAAAAAAATCTGATATCCTCTAAACTCGATTAAGTCCTAAAACTGGTGCGCTTCTTTCGAATTTGACACAATAAAAAAAATATATATTGAACATAAGAATAAAAATAATGAAATAAATGACAATACCTTAAGAACAAACCAAACAATAACTAATATGGAATCCTCTGGGATATATTATAATCTAATTTTATTAATATTAAGGCAGGTCGGGGAGAAGACTCGATACAATAAATCTATAAAATAAATATAAAATGGTAATAAATAATAAACACGTACCACAATAACGTAGACTTATCATCTAACATTTAACTAATATTTACAGCTACTCGTGTTTCGAAATCGTTTCATTTGTGTTCATTTGCTTTTTCAGCCGTAACAATAATATAATTTACCTAACAACTATTATATGCCAGATATCTGGCTCTTCTTATTCTATTTATAAAAATATATACTATAAAGCATATGCCTATTTCTCTACGCATAATGGAAACATATAAAAAATAAATATAATCGTAAATTATGTAATATACCGTTCCCGATAGGAGTATAGAGAATAAAAAGTTATATTTGAAACAAATGCAGAGAAAAAAATTAATATATTTTTTTATTGAAATTATGAAAAAAATGTTAGTGAAATTATTGAAATTATATAAAAAAAAACCGCAATCATTAAGAACATAGATCCTACCGATACGGTATTTTACAGCCTGTCAAAAATCACCGACATTCTTCCGACGTTTAACTTTTAATAACAAACGCATTTGTATATTAAAAATTTGGCCGACAGTTTGTCGATAATTGGAGACAGATGAAGTGCGTCACAGGTATCCCTGGAGCACTTGGGCACATCCCTCATACGCAATCACTGGGATATTAAAACGTTAATAAATAAATTATACATAATAACACGCGCCAATAAACTTACTAAATAACAACAAAACATACATCAAAATTATTTTTGTTATATATAAAATATAAACGAAAGAATACTATATAAAATAATTTAAATACAAACCCATACACTACTTGTTTTCCACTTTAGTATAGTTTTGTCATTGTACATCTTAAACTTAGTTTAACCAATTTATTAAAAGTCATTTCCTTCCAATGTACATCTTATGTAAGTAAAATATACAATTAATTGTATAACGATCGACTGTTTCGTTCACGAGTACGAGGTTACAATTTACTATGAATGTTATGAAAAACGAATGGTTTGTTAAAAAACGAATGGTTTGTTAAAAAAGAATGGTTTGTTAAAAAACGAATGGTCTTTGTTTTTTTTTATGCAAATCTTCGATGGTACTGAGGTTAAGAAGTTAATAGATGAAATGAGCAATATTTTAATTATTTTATTTTTAGAAGAAGATCATATCAAAATTAAGTGGTATAGCCCAGTAGTAACCATTGACTGATGCCCTTGCGAGCTGGCCAAACCGGGTAACACCACCCCCCCAGAGAAGATCAGCGTGACGCAGCCTTTATAGGTATATTACGTAAAGAGAGATCCAGATGCCTGAACGCTCACCCTTCCCTCCCTCCCTTTTAATAAGGGGTGGCAACGAATAGAAATATTTGCAAATGTGTTATAGACTGCGCCATTACAAGCAGATGGACCGCCCGTTATTTTGCCACCCTCTTCAAATTTAGTCGGACTATGTAGTGGTATTTTGGTATTTAATAAATATCGTTATTATTTTCGTCCAGATAAAATTTAACGAGCCACCATGTATCGATATATAATCTAACATTTCCATAAATTTTTATGCACTCGTCGCCTAATGCTAAACTATTATTTCTTATATTGCTGTGTTTACAATTAACCGGGACTCTACGCCCAAAATGTCTCATCGAATAAAATAGAAACCACACACTATATACTAATAACTACGATCCGCGAATACATTGATTAAGCATTAATAAAATATATTAATAAAATATTTTGTTACATAAACCACTGAACGTGTGTTTGGGAAGACCTACTGATATATAACACAAAAGCTATACGGACTTATTTTCATTATTATTATACGAGGCACGTGACGAACTAGTATTTATATAATATAATTAATGGAGATTTTTGGTACGGACAGTCCAATGTTCTATGTAACATATTATTGTATAATATTGAATATATGAATTAAATTTATAATGGAATATATTTATAATGAACATCAGTTATCATTCTTAATGGATTAACGTGATTAATATAAAATGTAAACATTTTACATTTAAATATTTGATGCACAAATGTTTGCTGCGTGCTGACCGTTCTCTAAGTATATAAAAGTAATTACATCTAGACACATACTTATGTACTAAACTAAATCGAAAATAACAGTGATTATTAGAGGCACATAAATAGACATACATATAAACCCCGCGCGGGCGTCTCTAACACACATTAACCTATTACACCTATAAGGGCACACATATTACGTCTAAACATCAATAACACCGATATATACATATTTACATACATCGAAAAATGCAAAATAATCGCTGGGTAAAAATTAGATTAATAAAAAAATTATATAAAATTATAACCTAATAATAATTGAAAACATTGATAAATTGGACTATAATTGGGCTATAGGTAATATCAGACACATCACTGCACCCACGGGGCCGGAACCCACAGCGGCTCTGACTGCACACGCCACGCGGTGCGCAGCAGCTGCGTCAGAGCAACTGCCAGCTCTGCATTCACTATTTCTTCATCAAACATATACCCATACAAAAAATTTATCCGATTCGACGACCTTATTATTTCCGCAAACTCTTCTTCCTGTTGATTAAAAAAATATATATAAAGATATTATTTTTGTTATTATATTTTTAAAAATTAAAATTACTGTACAAAATTACGCACCGTAAACGCCCTAGAGCTTTCTTTGTCAAACGTTGAGCGAGCACTTGCCGCAGTTCGTGTTTCGGTAAGCCTCTGGAGTGGGGGAGGCTTAATAAATACTATATAAGGACGCAACCGCGGCGTACGCAACATCTTCAAGGCCTGCCAGTGGGGGCTCAGGACACAGACACGCCCTAAAAATAATAAATAACAATATATATAGATATAAAAATACACACAAATAGTTTTATTTGCAATATGTAACTGCGAAGTTAACTAAAATTTATCTTAGTAGACATATGTTATTCATTTAAAAATTGAATTAATAATAATATATTAAAATATATATATTTTATTTAAAATTGCAAGCGCATGATTGTCATTACACCTGTGCATTGAGTGCACAAAAATATGCGCAGGTACAGACTAAATGTACAAGCACATGCGCAAACATATAAACAGACATGCGCAAGCACATGAGTAGACATATGCGCAAGCATATGATCAGACTCATGCGCCCGCACACGCACAACCACATGAGCAGACAGTTACACAAGTCCATGAACAGGCATGCGCATGCGCAGGTACATGAGCAAGGACATGAGCAGCCACATACACAAGCAAATGCGCAAGCACATTCAAATACACATACGTAGGCTCATGCACAAGCCCATACGCAAACACATATACTTCACTATATAGAGCAATGCACTAGTGATTTTGCACGCGTATACGCACAATTTTTACTCCAGAATCTAAAAATCAGTCTAGAATAGACGAAACTGTGTTACTGCTCGATTAAAAAATGTTTATATACACGTAATTTTCACCTAAATGAATGGCTTAATGGCATATCCATTCCATAATTTTTCATCGTTTATGCATGCACAATCAGAAAAGTATTTTGAATTATCTTGATAATATCTACTTAAATACACACAATTGCGAAATGTATCCCGGTGATACTTAATTAATTAGTTATTTTTAATGCGTATCTAATGCATCGGGATAGTAAGTAAGGATATAGCATAGTGCTTTTCATGTGCGCAAATACATGCGTGAAAACAACCAGCAATGCGTTCACGCATGCGCTGATACATTCGCTTACGCATGCGCAGATATGGTCACGCATGCGCAATGCGCAATTTGAACAATCACTAAATTCGCGCATGCCTACTGTTAGTATTAATTCAATTTCCACATTATTAGTATGTATTTTGGGTATAAATACCAACAAACAGATTTAATAAAATATACAAATTCCAAACACGAAAAAGTGTTGTATATCAAATTTAATAAAATCTATGTTTGCAAAAATAGTAAATGCAAAAAAAGTTATCAAATAGAACGGTCTCAATGAAATGAAATATAACATAAAATAAAATATTTCGTCATTTTTACAGTGTTAAGAAAATCTTAGAAGATGCAATAATTTTAGAAAATTTCCTCTTTATTATAAAAAATATTAGTATAAAAAAAATACATTTAATAACTTTTTTTTTTTCAGTAATAATAAAATAATAAAATCAACTCACCTGAATTAATAATCGTTTCCACACTCTCTGCCGATGTTCCGTACAAATTCCCCTTGTACTCGCCGTGCTCTATAAACCTTCCCTCAGCAATGTTCTGTTCCATTTTTTCACGCGCCACAAACACATACTCCTTTCCATTCTGTTCACTTGGTTTTTGCGCGCGGGATGTGTCTGATATTTGGAAAATAATAACATTTATATGAATCAAATTAAAACAAAGGACTGAGGAGTTAAATAAAAATACGACCGAACTGAACGAGAACAGAACTGAAAATGAGCCCTGGGAATCTGTGAATTCGCTAGGAGGGGTGGCTGGCTTTGCTGCGTAATATGCCATTCGCGCATGCGCAGGGTTATAGATTGTTATAATGAGCTGCCACGATTGGCCCAGGTCAGGTGGCAGAGGGTGAGTTTTATCGATTGTCACAAGAGGCCACGCCCAATGTCAAGGCTACATTCGAAGTATAGGGACTATAAATCCTTCCTTTGTTCATAAAATTAAATGATCACCTTTTATTTTCATTTAAGTCAAGTTAACCCTCACGCGTACCGTTCAATGATTCTTCTTAATACAAGCAGTATTTCATATTTCACAATATTATGCAATAAATAAATTTATTTTATTTTAATAATTTTATATAAATATCACATTATTTCAGAAAAAACACATCGTTCCTTTTAAATTCCTAAATTAAAAAAAATATGTATTTAAAATATGATTAAAAATATGTTATTTTTTTTAACAAAATTTTAGTTTTAAAAAGACAGTCGTCATGTATTTATTAATATATGAATTAAAATCAGTATTATAAAAATAAATACTGTATTGAAAAATATGTAGTAATAATTGTTAAAATAATAATGTAGCATAATTTTTTATTATAATATACAGCGTATTTATAACATGTCAGAAAATCTTATTGAAAGTAAAAGTATCTAAATGTATAGGAGAAAAATGTATATCCAGACAGAATTATAAAATGGAGGATACGCCCAAAGCATTCTAGAAGCTTCCTGGCTAAAATCAATAAATGCATATAGCTTTCTCTTTTATTACCATTAGTGCTCCACCCAGGAAGCCTATAATCTAGATGCAACAGACATGCGCACAATGGCTGTCCTGGACGAAGCTACATGTATGACTCTATTATAATATACTATTTTGATGCACATATTAGCAAAACATATTATTTCATTAGATATATATATATATATATTAATATATTTTTATCCTATTATTGTATACCAAAGGTATATAACAAATCAAATAAAACAAAACAAATATTTCGTAGTTTCTATTCCCAGTAAATAGCGCCAAAACAAACGAGCCGCAACCATCCCGCTTGGGGTAGGCAAGGCAAGACAAATGTGAAAGGTCAATATTCATTCGCTACAAGTTCAAGTTCGAGTCACGTTGTAGCTCGAATACGTAAACACGGCATTAGGATATTACAATTATGGATATATACGTAAATTTATATGGATATCATTTATTATCCATTCAAATGTACATAACAATATGTAGTTTGGTTTTTAAAATGTGTTAGATTATATATAAATAAAATATCTAAACACATGGATATTTGGAAACTACATATTTGAAATAATATTAAATTACATAACCATATACCAGAAATGTTCCTTCACCAAAATGGAAGCCAAATGCCGAGAGACACGAGATCTAAATTGGATATCATACATTAAACGAAAGTAATTAATCGTGCTTGTTACATTAATTATAAATTAATAACAGTTGTACCGATTTTAATGATGTAATAGCAGAATTTCTATTAAAATATCTAAGTTCAAGGGAAAACAATCTTATTTTCAAGGAGTTTACTTTTACTAATTTAATGACTTCGTTACAATATTAACTACAAATAAATAGATAGAGGCTAGATACACTAGAATATTGTTATTTGTTGTGAAAAAACTTAGCTATTTTGATTATTTTATATTTATTTTTGGATCAGAGACAAATTTTTAATTGGAGGGTGAGTCAGACTTTAGGTAGGTCAAATTCCACTTTTTTTTCTTTAATATTTTCAGGACAGGACAACAGGTATACGGGGCCCACTTGTATTCTTATAAAAAAACCAACTAAGACGCGGTTAAAATATTTTTCACATTTTTACATATTACGTTGCGTAATATTTTATAAAGACACTGTATTTTTTTTAAAGATGTTTCCTATCTGTTTGTTTTATCATTTTAATAATAAAATACTTTTTAACAACCATCAACAATGTTAAGACAAAAATCACAGTTATGGAGAGACTGCAAAAAAATCGAACGTAATAATATAACATTATATTGGTTCAATCATATATCATATATGTATATACATTTACATTGAATCAAGAAAATAGAATAATAAAAACCTAAATCATAATTGTATGTATAAAGCTAATCAAAAAAACAAATTTGTAATAAAACTTATAGCAGACAATGATATATAGTATATGATAGATGGAGTCGGCCGTGTATAATTTAAGCCGCATACCGGGCGCGGTGAGCTTGGGTGAGCCATTAATCAATACACCATAATTGTCGTTTTTCTCGCTCAGGTCATGCTCTCCCTATCTAGCTTTTTGGAAGACCTAGTCGAACTGGGCATGCGCGGTTCTAGAATGTACCTATTGAAAAGTATAGATGTACATGTTTACAAATTATAGTATGTCTAGCGACCCCCGCCCGGTCCCCCACAATCAATTTATATGTACAGATATTCCCAAAAAAATACATAAAAACAAATTATAATTTAATCAGAACGGTTTTTTTAGTTTGCATTACTTTTTATATTATATTTAGAGATGTGTATTTAAAAAAAAACTTAATGGACATCTAAAATTTTGTAATAAACTGTTAAAATTTCAGATTATTGAATAAATCAGACAAAATATCAGATAATAAACTAAGCTGGTCTTTGTAGTCAGACAGTACGGGTATAGTTCTTTGATTTAGTTACAGCATTTGTTTTATTGGTAGATGAAAAGATTGCGATGATTAATAAGTAACGGTATGTACTCCATTAATTTGTCTTATGTACTCAACTAAATTAAAACGCGGTATGATAGGATAGAATATTTCAAAAGTAGTGTCTACAAAATAAAATAAAATATAATAAATTTTGTTCAAAAAAATGAAATTTATAGATAATGTATTATTTCTTTAGTAATTTAGAGTATAAAATAAGCCTGGGTATGTAAGAATCCAAGCGACTCGAATATTGTTCTAGCCCTTAGAGGTTTCTCACTAAAGCAGTTTGTCAGGTACGAAGGTTAGTAGTTCAGTGGTTGGAGGGAGTAGCTCTTCTCATTTATAGAGGTTAATAAAAGTCTAGAAATATGGTGCTAGAGTTAAGAAATAATAATACACATACACATACCATATATTTAGCATCTATACATATATGTTTTATTTAATATTCGAAATCAGTACTAACACAATTTATAATCTTTTTCAATTTGATCATATTTAACAAAAAAAATAATAATAATAATAATATCAGCGTTTCGCGACTGCTCGTCCTCGATTTTATTTAAAATGTTCAATTTAGCACTTAACGAAATCACTGTAACTTTTCGTTTTAACATTTTGAGGGAATAACGTTGAATGTGTAATTAATTTCTCTTAAAGATTGTTATGAAATTTTGAAGACAAACAGAAACAAGCGCTCTTTTTTTTACTTGCGCTGAAGATGCCTTGTAATTAAAATAATAACGCTTCAGTTTTATTTACAAACAAGGATATGGTTTGACGTAAAGTGAAATATTCCTATAAATAGTCTAAAGAGGAAAAGATCTAGCTCTGTAAGCAACAGCTTTTTAGTGTTGAGTCTAATAAACTGTCACTTACAGTAAAACTTAGATGTATATAATGGCTGTCTAGGTCCCTACACTATAATAGATATTGTTGTCGTTTATTGTGTACTATTTTGGTAAGTTTGCTTGTAAGGATAAGCATAAACTTTCAAAATGAACTGGTCTTGGACCGACTGTACAACGATTTCAAAATTACATCCTATAGACGAGAGTATCATTTGAAAAGAGATACTGAATATATTATAACTTTCTTATATAATTATTATTATTTTAAATGATTAAATTTAGAATTCTCTAAGCTTTTTTTAATGTACGAGCTATACTAGTAGTGGCATGGTTGGTTATTCTAGACTTCTTTTTGGCACCACGCATTACTTGCATAATAATTTATTTTGGCCTATCAATTATGATTCAAACAAATAGACAATACTATGAATAATAAATATAAATTAAAAGAGTATCCATGGTTTTTTTGGCCAGTTCTTTTCCATGGACATACTCTTTAGAAACTTGCAACTAGAGTTTTTTCATTAGTGTAATATAAGTTTTTTGAAAGTTTTTAGGAATAAGAAAAAAAAATGATTTTTAACTTTAATAAAATTACTGAGCAAAGTACAACGTGGCCAATAACCGACTTGAGTGATAGTTTGGCGGGGCGTTGAATATTGACGATTTTTACATATTTCTGTAAAAAATGGAGTCGGATATCGCCACCAGTGTCTTATCAAGATACTAATATTTAGAGGTGGTTAAGCCTTATAAAAGCACCATTTACTATATATTTATTATAACTAAGAACGGTACTTTCAACTAGACTCAGCACCAGGTCAAAAAGCTCGATCCACCCAAGCGTGATTCGCTGGAAACGAATGTTTCGCATTTCGTCAGAACTGAAGACTTATCTTCATCTTTTCCTAAATTACTTATTTTAAAAATAAATAACTTCCGAAATATGGGAAAACAGAAATAAAGATATTGTGGTAAATAGCCCGTAAAAATATTATTTTAATTTAATTAATTATAAATCTTATAAATTAAAGAAGTTGCCTCACAATGTTATTTATCTTAAAACTGGCTATGATTAAGGTGAAAATTGAAACAAATTAAAAAATAACTTTAACGTTACCTGTCGTACAGTTAAAGTACCCAGAACTATTTATCTAACATGCAAGTAAATTAAATTAAGCTTGAATAATAAAACCAAATTCACTAATAGAAAAATGTGTATGAAATATCTTTAGAATATATTTATAGTCTGGTGTTATTCCGAAAAAAGATCAACATTCACTCTTATTGCTACGACGTTGTATAAACTCATATAGCTGTTAGGAGGGATAGAAAGTTCCAGACCCCTGACAAATTTAAATATAGCTATCTAGGTTGCAATCAATATCTGCATAGCCCTCTCTCTCACTCAGGACATGCGTTTTAACATTCGCAACCAGATAATTATAAATACATATAGCTATTCAGACTCCAATCTGTATCCGCATATCAAGCTCTCTCCTTCACTCAGGACATGCGTTTCTGCAACCGATAATAGGGCGCGGTCTGGATGCATATTACGTATTTATATAAATTATCCGCTACCGGTTTATTTATATAAATGACCCTACTTGCTTCAGCTCAAATGTTACAAATAATGATTCTAGCCTTTGAATTGACAAATCCCGGGTTCGATCCCAAGCAGTGACACAAATTTTGTGAGCTTATAATTAATCACACTCGCATTAATGAACATATTTTCTAATTTCCATATTTTAAAGGGATTTTATATGTATTACAAATATGGCCCACCAAACCGCAGTTCAGCAATGGTATAAGCTCTGCCTTTCTTCTATAAGAAAAGGAAGCGTGTGTCCAACAATCCGGCATCAGAGGCTTTTTTTACAGAATATAAATTCACATATCAACGTCTTAACAAAAAAAAAAAAAAACAAAACTCTAAGGAGCTTTTGTAACCTTCAGACGTCATGTTTCCAATATATAATTTATAGGATATTTAGAAAAGTTTGTTTAGTCAGACGATAAATAAAAGCATGTAAAGTCTTAGGTCGTTGCTGATAAATCAATAACTGCATCGTTCTCTCTCGGGACATGCGTGCTAGCTTCCTTTGCCTGGGCGTAGGTCCAAAGTTATGACGTACATACTATAAAATATGTTACTGGCTCACAATACGTAAATAAATAAGATTTGTCAGTCAAGACGTTTTTGGTTCAATTAAGGGTGCAATTACTAAAATGAACACTTTAAAAATGCACTAATTCGAAATTAAAAAAAAACCTTGCATTTTAGCAAATAATCATAGATTTCTGAAATAAGGATTTTACTTCGACTAACATTTTATATTCAATCTGCTATTTTCCTTACATCATTGATGAAGTGAGAGTGATGAATTTGTTTTTACAAAAGATGTGCTAAATTGCTCCTGGCATTTTTATATACTTTACTAATTACAAATAGTACATAATTATATTTGTATATTAAATACGCCGAATCTCATTGCACTTAAATTGCAACACCACAGCGTTTTTTTAATACTAATTGTAATTTAATATCTTACTATTTTTTTTTTTAAATTTGAGTTATTTACTGTCTCATAATATATAGATGCTGTATTTTCTCGATCTTTACCTCTTGCTGAACGAAAATATTATGTACTAGTATGTTCTTTATAGAAACTGAGGACTGGTTAGTAAAAATAATCTAATTCTTTTATAGCTTTTTAACTTCATTAATATAAACATTTTATAAAATTGTATACCAAATTAATATGACAAGGATATAAATTAAGCAACGAAGCCTTTTTTTATGTCAAAGTATATTAAAAAAAAATTTAGGCGCATTCAATCCCGTCTATTTTTTTTTTCAGTAGATATAATCATAAATATTTATCAATTATAATCTATAGCAATAAAAGCCCAAATATATGTAACAACAGTTTGAAATGGCTCGAATGATTTGTCATTTTTTTACATTAAAATGTCCTAGTACACAATATATTTAATATTTAAGACACACACCCCAATAGTGGTTACTTTTCAATTACTATTTATTTGAAATCCCGATGTTCATATATTTGACAGCCAGTACTTCGTTCAGAAATTTTTTTTTTTTTAAAGTTCAGTCATCCTAATGGCGGCTGATGATAATTGTGTATGAGAACGAGGTGAGTTATTGGTATAATCCATAATTGGAAAAGAATGGTTCCTGCTATAGGGAAGTTTGTGGGTTAAATTTTTAGTATACTGATAAGGTATTCTATACACAGTAACATACATACTAAAATGTGACTTAAATACTATTAAATATCGATGATCCCGTATACTATCTAAAATTGTCAATTCAATCTAGGTTTTACTACACCGATTGTGATGAAATTATTATGTATATATTTGATGTCTTATACATATTTCATAATATAAAAAATAATAATTAGTGAGGCTAAATTTTGTTATTTTCAATATTGATATCTATTTTATCAGTTATTTAGCAATGTTATTCATAATATTTATTAATTTAGCGGACGTTGAAACAGTATCATTACGAAGCGCATACAAAGAGCACGCCATTTCGTATAAATCAATAGCTGCACATCTAATCTGTAGGCGCATGCGTCGTAGCTGCGGCTCCTGGGCGAAGGTTAAAAGGACAGAGGTAGCGATATCATTTATCATTAGTTATTATATGCATTTTTTTTATAAAAAGTCTTTTCGATATCCGTGAAATTGTTGAGGACATTTTATATTTTATTTATAGCACATGCCAAATGTTTAGACTGTCATGAAAAATCATGTACACAGTTTTGTGTGGGTATTCCCATTCAAAATCAAAATGGGAATAAGTTTTTAATATTATTCATTGAAAAGCATTTCATTGAATGTCATAATTTGAGAACACACTATTATATTTATATATAAAAAAAAAATGCGTCAGCATTAACGCAATCAAAAAGGAACCCATTATAAGAGACCCCGAAGCTAGATATTTATTTTTTTCATGAATTTACATGTCCTAATAAAGTTTCCCGTCCCGTAGATATGGAGCACACATAGTATTATTCACGTCTATAACTTCAAACATCTTGATTTAATTTTAACCCCTTATATTTTTAAGGTTCAGATTCAGCTTTGTATCTTAACACGTGTTCATTAATTTGTAGTAAAAAAATAAAATCCAAATTGACAAGTCATTAACTTCAACGGTTTAGGACTTTCATATAAAAGTTTTTCACCCCGTTCAACCTCTTTGGAATGGAATCTCCATAATCCTATCTCCCCTCCCCTACAGTCTCCAAGGAGCATACATGCCATATTGCAGCTTCTTGCGTTCAGCAGTTTTGGATTACTTAATCAAAGTACAAATTTGGATCAAAATTGCAATGGTTATTCAAAATCCAGCTAACTATGTGAAAGTAGTTAATTTCAGGGTTTGCTGATTTCCGGCCACTTATATAATATACAAGCCATGTAAATAATAAAAAAATACATTAACAATGAAATCGGTAAAATAATTATTGGACAAGTAATTGACCTTCATGATTTATATATTAGGAACTTGTACTTAAAATAATATATGAATGGTTTCATGATTTTTCATCAACTTTCGTAAAATTTTTCCTTCACTTCATAATTTACAAATTGACTAACAATAACGGTATGATTATGGATCATTGGCTTTCTTAAAACAGTCTTCTTTTATCTTAAATAGCTATTTGTAACAGAAATTTATGTTGCAATATTATTCTTAAAATTTCTTTGATATCAAAATGAAAATTTCGAAATTTTACAGCAGCGATGATTTAGTTTTCAAATTAAAGACTATTTATAATTATTGTTTAATAAATTATCCACCTAACATGTAACTATAGACGGTTTTCAAGTCAAGTGACATTGCTAAAACTTATCTATGTTGTTTCACTGTACAATAATGATTATTTAGGTTCGATTGTTTTTACGTTAAATAGAAATCTATAAAACTACAAAACAATTTCCTTCAAATTACTTACACGACACCCATGAAAGAGAAAACTAGAACAAGAATTTATGATCCGATGATACCATTCTGATTATTATCGACCAGTCGAATGTCGAACGACTGCGTACACCAAAAAACTTTTTTTTTTAAAGAGATAGGGAGTCAAACGACCAGACCACCCAAACGACTGCCGTCGCCCATGGATATCTGCCGCTCAGGTGCTACAAGTGCGTTGCCAGCCTTTTACAAGGGAATACGTAAATACCTTAGGCGACAATTTATTCCACAGATTCGTCGTACGAGGCAAAAAGCTTCTCGAGAAGCATACCGTGGTGGAGTGCCAGCTGTTGAGGCAGGGTTGCCGATATGTGTTGCAGTAATGGTGTCATCGTGAATGAATGTTGCAACATTGGTGCTGCACCACATTAAGAAAAACAGAAACAAATAAGCATTGTTTTACTGCCAACATCCAAAAAATATATTTTTTTTAAATAGACTTGGACACTATGGCTATTGTAGCCGTCCCGATGCTAGTTTTATCTGAAATCTCCGTAAGCAAGAAATATTTCTCCAAAGTCTATTAGGATAGTATCTAATAAGAAATCTGTTACATTCTTGTTACATCTGATACAGGCCTATTGACCTACTAAAAAAATTAACATATAGAAATTTCTTAACGCAGCTTTAACGATCGCAGTTCAATAGGCAAGCCAGATCTATCTAAATACATTGCCACAGATCAGTCATCTTAGATCATTTGCGTTGATGAGTATAACTGAAGCGAAATGTAATAATATTTATGAATGTTAGTTAGTTAATTACAATTGACATTTACATGAGAATAATACTCTCATGTAAATGTCAATTGTATTTTTGGGAATAAAAATATCTTTAAAAATTAATTATTATTTGTATATCTTGCACTCTTGAATTGCAGCATGAACTGTGAAAAATTATAAACATTCTACCTGAACTATATAATATTTAAAGATATCCAACACATTCGTAATTTCATGACATTGACTGCACAATGAGTAAAGAAGAAATTCTTGAACAAAGACTGTTTTGCCAAAATTCTACTAATCTTCATATCACCAACTCGTATCTAGAAATGTCAAATGTAAGGAGTGAAACTTCAGACTTCTCAAAGGAACTGCATCTTAAATAATTGACACAAAAACTCTAGGCGTAAATCATTCAGTTTAACTTGCCACCATGGCGATGGGTTTACCCTAATGAAAAGGGACACTCTTGATGAAATGTGTTTAAATACATACTTGCACTCAAACAATTTGCGAAAGAAATCATCGGGGACGACGTTTTTTTTATGATGATGATGATGAATAGATGACATTGCATTGTATACTTTTATTGATAACACGCCACTCTATTAGACAGCTTGAAAATTTGTTTTCTAAAAAGAAGCAATTTACAAGTGACCAACAATCAGTGTGCTTCGTAGAAGTACTGGTGATTTTCCAGTGAACGTATTAACTCATCTTGCGGCTTACAATTTTGATTATAAATATGATAAATCAACGATATTTCGCACCAGTAACATTCAGCTGTATCCAGATGATTGAGATGGTTTGAATACTGGAAAAAAAATGCAAAAGGAAGTTGGGAGACATTCCTGAAGCTTTGGTGTAGACCGAAGCTTGCACAATATTGAATACTTATCAAAAACAATAATTTACTATAATTAATTTGCAATGATTTAATATTATCAGCATAAGTTAAGATAATGCCGAAGAATAAGCATATCGATTCTATAAAAGCTTACTCACTTTCACTTTCAATGTTTTCCGAGAACTGATTTTTGAATGAAATTTAGGACATTAGACGAGGTACCTAAATTCAAGTATGTATGCCAAGTAACTTTGTGAAATAGATAAATTGGCATATAAAGAAAAAAAAAAAAATACCTTGACTACAGAGCCACCACTTGGGTCCGCGCTAATATCTTGAAACAATTGTTATAAAATATATATTGAAAGCTTAATTGGTTTTACGTAATTGTGAATAATTTCTAGAAAAAGTCAGGCACATAACGTATAAAAAACGATTTCCTTGTAATAACTGATATGACAGTATTTCTAAATAAATTGAGTAAAATTGAGAATCATGGAATGACGTTTATCATAAATTATAACTAGAAAATAAGCATACTTTCAAAAATATTGAAGAGACTTAACTCTCTGGGTTTCTTTGTTGATTTTTTTAAGCGATTGTGACAAACATTTGTCCTAATTCCGTAGTAGCTTTGATAATTTATATGATTTCAATCAATCGTGAAAAATCAGTTGGCAAAAATCTGAAGGTGTACCAGATTTATTAAAATGATTTTTTATGTAGTATACTGTTAACCACAGGTTTTTTTTTGTCACAAGTATCAATCTTTACCTAATATAATGGAGTTTATTTACAAGGAAGCTTTGGAAGGCTCTCAATAAACAATAATTCATACAAATATTAAAATTAGAATTATTGAATGAAGCACACCCGAGGCTAAAATATCGCAATGCCATGGTAATGAAATAAAATCGCTTAGATCATAGATCATATTAATGAACTATACAGACAACATTCTCTCGCGATGTTTTTCTTCTCCGTAAATAGAAGAGAGCACACTTTTAGATATTGTTAACCTATTCACATAATTTTAATATAAATTAATTTTCGTTGTTGACCTTTTGAGAAAATAGACGAATCTCGTCAAAATCGGTTCAGCTTTTTTCTAAGATTATACCTGACAAGACGAGGAAGGTCACAAACGGATAAAAAATATGAAAGATTGTTGGAATTTAGTGTATTAAGATAAAAAATAATCAAATATTCATTGTGTATTTCATATAAATAAAAAAAATAACATATGAATCTATTCAGTTAATGAAACAAGTATGAAAATAAAAATTACTGTAATTTTCGATTGCGAAAGCATGTTTAAAAACAACAGAGTAGATAATGCGGTTTCATAACTTTCCTTGTTATTTTAATCAAGATGAAAGTTTTTTATTTTAAATAGTAAGACATTGTGAAACATCAGACTATAATTGTACGGTTTCCATAGAGAAGAGTCGACAAAAAACTCCATAGGTACTCTATTAAATTATTGACAAACTACTGTTTTTATAATTTTGACAATTAAGCCACATTCATAATTAGTATGTAATAAATAAGAATTCAAGTGGAGTACAGTTTTCTGTACTCCACTTTAATTTATTATTTCTTATTTATTAGAACAATTAACCACTCCACTACTAGTTCTATTAAATTTATTATTTTGATCCTTTCAACAACGTCGCAATGCTGACATCTTGATTCGCAATCTTATATAATAATTAGAATTATACATATTGATGTTTAAAAATGTATATCAAAGATATTATTAATTGCAGTGGGCTAAAATGATCCATCAAATGGAAATTCAAATTGTATGAAACTTCTTATTATTATTAAACAAAAGGCAAAAAAAAATACATTTGCATTGAACAAAGTATCAAGACGCATCGCATCGCTGTATACTCACATGGTACAGGAGTGACGTATTTCTCCGGATCAGTTGCAATGAGTCTCCGCCTTAACTCGTTACGACCCACTCCTGGTGCTCCGACCAACACTATGGGTCTAACAAATCCGGGTCGTGGATACAATCTCGCCACCTCCTCGTATGTGGGTATCATTTCTCTATCGAAATCATCATTTTCCTTTATGTCGTATATAATTTTCTTAACCTTCGGAGTTGACTTGCAAGGTAATAGGGCTGCGGCGTTTGGGGTCGGGGAGCAAGGTGTTTTTGGTCCACATTCAGAATTCGTAGCTGACGGACTGCATAGCGCCGGCTTGCCTATAAAATTAAGGAATAATATTAAGGACATATTGAGCCGGGCCTAAATAATTGAGATAAAAAGAGATAGACACATGACCAGTTATATATTTTATATTATTTCACCCATCATTGTCACAAAGGTGTGGTAAGTAAATGAAAACGGATAACATAGGCATTGTATTAATTCAAGGAAGGTAGTTGTTAACTAGAAGTAGCTTGCCCGTTCTACAACCCCCCCCCCCCCCCTCCATGTACAGGTTCATCTCCACACGACTCCAATAAGTGCTTAGACCCTTGAAACCTTGAAACATTGTTTCAGCAGCGGTTTGTGCATTCTTGAATTGACTTTTGTTTGTTTTTATCTGATACTCCTAACTAAAGTATATACATAGATAGCTATTTTATTTTTCTTTAAACAAATATCCTTCAGGTTTTTCCATTTTTGCAATAGGGTCTGGTGTGGTGTCTTCAAGCACAGCCGTCCAGAATGGGTCATGTTTAATTGACTCCCGTTCATCTTTAAAAAGACTATGCCATTTATAAACCATTGTTTTACTTACTAGTATAATGACCACCATAAATGGTATTCATTTCATTCTAAATGTTTTGAGTATTTCGTCTTTGCTTGGCAAGTAATCATATTACGGCACGTGTTCAATTTGTATCGTATAAATGGGGACTTTCCATTATTATATAAATTAAGTTTTTTGATTTATATAACAATGGGAATTCTCCATTTATGCGATACAAAGCAAGCCCCCCTATCCCCACTCCATCCCGTCTAATCTACGAATTTTTGGACCTTCCCTCTATTAACAATTTCATAGCGCTAGATTGACTGAGTAAACGAGAAAGCAGCGTCATCTAGTGGAAAAGTCAAGTGAAGAAGAGCGAAGGAGATTCCCAGTGGTCTCAAGATTCGAGTTCTGCTCGTATTGATATTTTTTTCATTATATCATTATTAAGGAATT
Organism: Dircenna loreta; assembly: GCA_963555665.1. Lineage (NCBI taxonomy): Eukaryota > Metazoa > Arthropoda > Insecta > Lepidoptera > Nymphalidae > Dircenna > Dircenna loreta. The sequence continues at coordinate 4,833,899 of OY743092.1, read as the reverse complement.
TAAGTAAGCATGGTTGACATTTTTCTGATCAATCTTAAATATTTTGGAAAGGGTGTTGAAAATATTAGTGAGGTACTCTGTGTGATGACTAATGTATATATTTATATAGATATACTTTAAAGAATTTCGATTAATTATAATGTATTTTTTTTTATTTTATTATTTCTATTTTTTTTTATGTGTGTGTTTCTTTTTATTTTTTTAATACTATTATTTTTAATTATACTTTATACTTTGAATTATTTTCGTTTTTTTTTTAAATCATTTTATTATTAAATTAATATTATTTGCCCTTAATGCTCGATTGAATGATATTTATATTTTACTTTTGGAGTTCATGTCATGTTTATTCTAATAACAATGGAAACTTGGTTGATGTTATATTTGTTTTTTATGTTCTTCAAAATATTGTTTGTTTAAATAAGTTATAGTACATTCGAGTGGATAAATCGTTGCTAACCATCCAGTGTCTGTGGGTCTGCTTGTCTCTCATGTATGATGCGGCCCTCCTGCAGTGCCCTGGAGGGTATCAGTCCCGCTCGCATCACCCTGTCGCCTTCACGACGAGCTTGCCACCTGGAATTCAGACAAACATTCGATTTATGCAACGTGAGACGTCCATGAAGAAGAACAGACAGGAAACTTCATAGTTAGTTTTTTAAGTTATTTGGTCATATTGTTTTGGTAATAACGGGATGGAAAATTAGACTCTAAAAGTAATTCAAAAAGATGATAGGTATATTTAATTGTACCAACATTTGAATATTAATTTCCAATTTACAAATGTAAAATTATTTATTGTGTCTTTCTTTATATCATCAAAGACAAAGAGATCTAAATAAATTAAGTTATATATATTTTTTAATTTTAATTTTCAATTAATATTAATTTGTTACAATGCATTTATTTCAACAAAATCCTTAGCTTATTTTAAGATATTTATTTTAGACCGCCTATTATATCTACTTAAATCTATAATTCGATTTATTATAAAGGCAAATGCGAAATGAAGGAAAAACTTAGTTATATTTAAGAACTACAGTTTAATTTCTCCTATTTATATCTTTGGGTATACAAAATATACTAATCAAATTGTGGCTGTATCAGTCAGCTGTCCAATTATTCTTACCGCATTAACCGCTGACTTCAATCGTTTAGCTATTGTTTTGACATGAGCGCTAAATTGTAATTTTGAACATAAAGATATAACTAAAAATACGATTTTATCTCAAAAACATTCGACGTCAAGCATACAATTCCGGTCAACTTCTGTCACGTCAGACATAGTAAACATAAAGCAATTTCTTTATTTAGCAAAACACTTTTTGCCCTAAAACAATCAGAAAAAACTACGCTGCCGCACGTCACATTTCTTATCTTGCTTGTTTACTTTTAAAATGTGTGATCGCCAAACTAAATTATATTACATTGATTTAATATTATTCAAGAGATAAGATCTTTTCCATAACAAAAAAGAGCCCAGAGTTGAGCCTTGGGGTACGCTTATTTGTTATGAACCCATGAAAAATAGAATTGTTTACATTAACTTTCATTTTTCGATTTTATAAATAAGGGGATACAAACAGCACCTAGAAAAAGTCAGTAATAGTGTAGTTCACGGATCAAGATATTGTGGTCAAATAAGTCAATGACATTTTATATATCATAAATAACTGCTGTTGACTAGTCATTAATACACAAAAGCAGCTTATGTAGAGCAAAGGTAATATAAGCGTGTAAGGTCTTAGTCTTATGGAGTATTGTCGTTCGTCGTATTAGTTTCTATTCGCTTAAAGAGGTCTATAACCTTCCATGGTTGTTCCATTATTAAAAAATATTAACCTTTGTAATCGATTGAATATAGTTTCCTTGATTTCCTTTTTTGCAAATATTTGTATAAACTTACCAGTAGGCGTCATCCTGCGACACTATATGAAGAATGTCGCCCTTTTTGAAGTTAAGTCCGGCTTCTTTACAAGGAATGTATGGATCCTCCGAAGAGCTATAATTGAAGAGAGCCCTCACTCTCACTTTGCTTTCTCTTGAACCTCCTTTACCATAGGATGGTACGAGCTTAAATGTTATGGTCCCTTCAGAATTTTGCTAAAAATAATTGTTCAACGTTAATGTAATTATACCGTTTTGAAACATAGTTTTTATTTCAATTATAAGGAAAAATTTATGCAAATTATAAATTAGGAAATTAGAATCAATATATTCTTATATTAAATAAGGAAAAAACTGAAAGTTAAATATTATTTCGAAAAAATGAATTCCTACGTCTTCAATAAAAAACATAGAATTCAAATAAAATGTTTAATACTTGATTGTCTGTCTATTCGTTTGTTTGTTTGTTTGTTTGGGTATAATTTTATAGGTTATCACCCTGGTCGACATATAGGATATTATTTACTATGGAGAACCCTTTAGTTTCAACAGGAAAACCCAAATAACTGCCTTAAATTCCAATACAGAAGAGGTTCTGAATGGATTTTAATATCATTTTGTGGCTTACTATCTTTATCAAAATATGAGATACTTTTCACTATATTTTCAATTTTTTATAGAATGACACAATAGCTGATTTGGGACATTTGCAACTAAGATGGATTGAGATGTAGTGTTAGCGTAGTATATGAGTATAACTTTAAGAACATTTTAATTAATTAAATTACATTTTAATTGATAATACACGGCTTATATATAGACGAAGTCGCTTGAAACAGCTGGTTTAGAATAAAATGATTTTTGTATTTACAATAACGGCTATGAATAAATATATAATGAATGACTAACTTAGTTATTTATGTCGTAATTAGATATCATTTAATAAATGCTTATCGAATATATAATGTATATATTTACTGTAAACTAGCTATGGAGTGTAAGAATATATAATATGTCTAAAGAACTATAGCTCGAGTGTTCGGCCTTTGTTGGTTAAAATAGGCCGACGTGACAACCATTATGCAGCGTGTAGGACTTTGTTCCAACAAATCGATAAGTTACCATAAGCCTTCCGAATTTAGGTCAATATTGGATAATCAAGCGGAAACGGCCACCTACCATGTAAGCACGAATAATTTTAAACATGGACATGATGTCATAATTGGAGTATAAGTTTTTAAAATATTTCTATTCCTTAAAGTGTATGAATAAATTAATTTTGTACATCACATAAACCCGTTAGTTTTAATATGTATTTTAATGGGGCTTATGTTTTATAAGTAGCGTTTTTACACGATACATTTAATATAAAAAAGGTGTTTAAAATTTCTTTTAATAATGAAGGACTAACCTGTATTGATTTGAAGCTTTTAAATGCCCCACAAGGAATTATTTTCAAGCAAATAGAACGTTATAAACAAATAATTGTTTATCATCAATCATTGTATATAACAATCATGTTGTGGCAATATGAATATCAATATATTTACACTAACTTTAAATTAGGGAATCTCGCTATATACTCAATGGATAGAGAAAATAATCTATCAGAAAATGAGCCAAACTTCACTCACCAATATTGACAGCACGTCAGCTGGTGTCTTACTCTCCACGCTAATACCATTGACTTCTATGACCTCATCACCAGCGTGGATGAGACCTGACCTGTCCGCAGCACCACCATGCATCACCCGAGCTATGACGATCTTACCGGTATCTTCATCAGTTTTTATTGTAGCACCCTACAACACGAATATCCAATTATTTTTATAGATAATTTACCAAATGATATATATACCAGTAGCTCAAATAAAATAATTAATAAATAGGATTAATACCTTTTAAAGCAATAAATTATGTAGAATACTGTACCAAATACTGTGTGATAGCAAATGCATTGTATGTTATATACCAGAACACTAAATATATTTATATGCATATTTTAGCAAACATTGTTATTTACTAAATACTCGTACACCAATGAAACATTTCTAATTTACCTACATTAAATTTATTTTCCATAACCATACATAATTAATTTGATGGGTCCGGTATAAGGTGAAAGAGATTTAAAATTCTCAAAAATATATCGAATATAACAGACACACAATTAAATCTTAAATATAACTAAATTAGAATATTATATCATATGTGTGTGTGATCATCGACATCGACACACATCTGTGTGTGTGACCTTCGATACAAAATCCAATAGATACATAAGAAGCTACCAAGGTATTCTGTTAACATCAGATAATAGACAAAAGAAATTTGAGTGCCAATTAAAAACGAAAGAGACAAATGTCACAACCTCAAAAGAATAAAACTAACATCACACTTTATAGCTTAGGAGTTACTTCGTCACAATCAACTGTCGTGTCGTATATATATATAAAAAAGAAACTATTCACACCTTAAGCTCCGCGGAATGAAACAATACTTAGATTCCCTATACCTCCATTGATTTGGAAGGAAGTTTCCAGAAGAATAATATCTATGAGACGAGATTTTAAATGTACCTTCAATTATCCAACATCTGATATCTGAATAAAACCCGGAATCAGAAATTAAAGTGCTTCAATTCAAAATGATAACTAATTAATACCTTATTATTAAATATATTTATGAAATTTATCTAAAATTGAAAATAAAACTGAAAATAACTTACGACAGACTTTTACATACTTAAGATAACAGGTATTATAGATAAGTAACAGTTTTCTTAATTAATTAGGAAAGAGACAAAATAATCATGATGGTACAGAAGTATATTAGCTATCTCAAAACACCAGTGCCAAAAGATAGCTTTAATTAACCTGGATCTATAATTACTCCTGATTGAAACGTGCGTCGTGGGTACGTTTAAAACGTGCATCGTATAACCGCCTGCTCTAAATTGGAGAGCGCTACTCGGAGTCCTCTGAGACTGAAGTCTATAAAATATATAAAATATAGTCAATAATTAAGTCTACAAATATAATAATAGATATTCAAACCGGTTTTAATACCGGAAGTGGCTGAAGTCTAAGAGAAACGTAACAACAAGGATAAAGTGCGATAAAATAAATGAGACCAACTAGTGAAATATCACACTTAGGTAAATCCACTAATCTCATGAGATGCCTTATAAGATGCCACCTGTATTTGGAAAGGTAACATTCAACATAATCATTCAAATCAAAAAACCCTTGAAATTGCCTGAGATCCTGAAAGTTCTTGTAATGAGAGACGAATGTCTTGAAAACTACTTATATACTACTTTTATTCCCATAAAACATATCTCAGAACCATCTGTATGGAAAGGCTATCAATTAAATAAAAATGCACTTGAATTGGAACAATTGGTTCCGTCTGTTAGGAAGCTATGATATCACAGACAAATACACATATTATGTATATGTATGTCTATTTGTCTGTTACATCTAGATGTAAAAATCTTAAAAAATATAATATATCATTTAAGAGCAATATCAATATGATTGCATTACTAAAGTCCATAAAACAAAGTTAAGACTGCCCTAAATGTACCAGATCTGCTTTGACTATTCTCATCTTGTGAACCAAAGTCAAAAAAGAAATGTACCAGATTATCCCATCAATCGAAATAACCAAAACAAGAAAAGTAATGACATTAACATTATTCCTGGAATTACTGTTATTCTGAGTACAAGGAATATTGTGCTTATTTTATCTACTCTTAACAACATTAGCAATAGAAATATATATAACAGTGTGAAAAATAAAAATTAAAGGCTTGGAGGATTAAGATCAAAATATATATGAAAGTCATCTAGAGATAGCAGCTAGTAAATAAGAAACATAATAAATGGAAACATACAATAAGTAAATGTATTAAATGAATTGTGTTCTCTAATATACATTTTCAATAACATACTTTTTAAGTAAAACATCAAAGTATGGCTATTTGCTTAAAAATGTAGTTTAGCAGAACACAATTAAAGATATATTACATAGATTTTTTCAGGAATGGGAGGTGTAATAATTTGATTGGTAAAGATAAAAAAATTAATTAAAGCACATTTAAATAGTCTAAGTACACTCACCACTATAGGCTCTGCACCCTGAGCTCCTCCCTTTTGATAAAAAATCAGTACTTGAATACAATTTTCATTATCCTTACATAAATATATTATATAATGAAATATACTGTAATTATATTTAACTTGTGATACATAGATATTTTTTTGTGATACCTTAAGCTTTTTAAATGGAAGCATCTAAGCATAAATATATATTTATAATTTGATAATTATATAACAATATGAATGTAGCTGCTATTTCTAAATGATAGTGAAAAGATTAAATATATTTATAAACATTTTAGAGTTCTTATAATAATCTACACACCAGTGGCTCATCACTTTTAACAAGTTGTACTATCTTTACAGTTTCCTCTTCATCATCAGTATCAGTGGGAACATCTGGTAAATG